>JANUYF010000001.1:294852350-296282350 GCA_026167975.1 Phrynosoma blainvillii | reverse complement strand
ACTTTTCCCATGCGGGAAATAATATTTCAGCCCTACTTGAAGACTGGGATTATGAAAGAAGAGCTATGATTGCTGTTTACAAAAAGCAAAACAATCCATCTTTTTTTGCTTTCAGGTTTAGAAAGAAAATAAATACCCAGCTTTATTCTCCTGCTAAGCAAATAGCATTTCTCTGCAGTAAAGAAAAAGAATAATCACTTGCTATTCTGTTAGGAGCAGAAACACAAATAAAAAATGTTCTTCTTTAATACCCAGAGAAACAGACCCATGGATCTAAATATACAAAAGACTGCAGTAGAAGAGAAGTGTGTGTGTCTAAGTATGTGTAATACTCAGTGGTATGCCAGTGGTGCTACAATACTGCAGACACACAACCAAATGCTTTGCATTGTGAATTTTGGGTACCTGTTGGAGAGCTGCTGGAGGACTTGGAGGACTTTCCTCCAGGGATGACTGTTGTCATCATGAAGTGCCAACATCTGTTCTTCCTTGTAAAGAATGGGGTGCAGGTAGCTCACTCTGAGCACAAGAAGCATTGTTATCAAGGCATAAGCCAGCTATTTTGAAACCTAAGCAAAACACTTTCACAACTTTTTATTACAATTTTTGGCTGCATTTCATCTATAGAAGCTATTCATTTGGAAAGGCAGCAGATCAGTATGGAAAAATCAGCAACAACCGGGGAGGAAAGGTAGTAACTACCAATAGCTCAAAAATCACAGAATCATAGAATCATAGAGTTTGAAGCAACCCCAAGGGCCATCCAGTCCAACCCTATTCTGTCATGGAGGAAGACACAACCAAAGCATTACCAACAAATAGGAAACTGCCAAAAGGAGGAAAATGTAAGAGAGGAACCAAGGGAAGTTTGAGAAAGGCTCCACAGAAAATTCATTTGCTACAAAAAAACAGAGTTCGTCATAAACACACTGAACGTGTTATGAAAGATTCCCAACTCATTTGTGAGTAAAATGTATTCTGCCACAAAAGAAGCTAACCTCATTACACCTTCTTCTTGCTTGTTTCTCATGTGTTCCACATCAGCTTACTGAACTTGTACCTAAAAAGGTTTGTTGCTTAATCCTTTCAGCAGTCCTTTCATGTGCTTTTTCACTTGCACATGCTTTCCTGTGCCAGCTGTACCATCTGAACTGATTGCCAGAACAAAGCTTACACACGTTCCAAAAGGAGAAACAGATTCTCCTTGTAGCACCACTTACAAAACTGATCTTATTTCTCACTACAATCCTACATATATTTAGTTTTTTCTCCTCTTTCCTAGAATTGTGTTGTCACTACTTTTGCAGAGAGATGGTTCAAGCCAGCATGGTGAAGTGGTTTGAACACTGAACTACAATTCTGGATCCTAGTGTTCGAATCTCTGCTTGGCCATGGAAACCAAATGGGTGATTTTGGGCAAGTCACACTCTCTCAGCTGCAGAGGAAGGCAAATGCAACCCCCTCTGATCAAATCTTGCCAAGAAAACGCAGTGAGAAAACCGTTAGGGTTGCCATGAGTTGGAAATAACTTGAAAACACATCACAACAACAAAAGGGCACCTTAGGATCAACATAAGTTTAAAAAAAATGCCATGAAGCATGCAACAACAACAACAACAGCTGATTCAGTTGTCCAAGGCTCCCAATTTTTTTGGAATATCCTTGCCAGTCTTACAAAACTTCCAAGGAAATGCACGTGAGAGAAATCTCTCTTCTTTTGTTACTTTTTGCCAGTTTGTGAAACATAAGCTTAAATGTTATTTACAGTAACCTCTGAAAAGCTTTCTGAGAAGTCAGTCCTACAAATTTCCTTGTATATACAAGTACAAGTACAAGTTCTTTATTACGACCAATCAGTCAGCACAGCATTACAGTAAACACATCTTAGATGTGTACAATGGTTCCTTACAGGAACTTATACATCCTTTATAAAATACACTACGGCTGTACCCCCTGAAACTTTATATCTTAACAATTGCATTGAGACAATGATAATGATAGTAATAAGAATAAGAACAGTATATGAATTAAAATACAGATTAAAAATTAAGCTATATTTTAACATTTTCAGTCACATTGAACTAAACTATAATAGATTGTACATTTATCAATTGGGGTCGTGTTTTACAAACAATATAGCAGAATTTGGCCATCATATGAGAAACCTTGTATTCATTGTTATCTAATAAAAAGCGTAAATAGAAAGAGTCAGATTTACCTGGAAACTTATTTAATAATGGGCTAATCAATTGATGACGAGCATCCCTATAAAATTGACAATAGAGTAGGACATGCTCATTTGTTTCAACAGCACCTGAACCACAAGGACATAAACGCAATTCAAAAGGTACTTTTTTAAATCTACCGTCTAACATGGCAGTGGGCAGCACATTAAAACGTGCCAAGGTTAATGCCCTTCTAAACTTCGGAAGGGTAATCTGAGATAAATATGGAGCTGGAACAGGGGCCAATATTTGAGAACCGAACAAAACATATTTGGAAAGGGAAGCAGAATCTACTTGTCTTTCTGCTTCTATAATTTTTTGTTTAATGATGGATTTGGCTTTATCAATATCGAGTTTTAGGAGTTCACTTTTATTGAGATCTAACTCATCTAACTTCTTATGAATAGAGATTTCCCATGTAGACTTAAAAGGATCTGAGAAGATTAAATTTGTGAGCCTCCCAGAGATTTTATGCAATTTTTGCCAGTACGTAAGTATACAGATCCACAGACTAGACTCTATTTTAATAGATCCGGCTTCCCTCCTGAGAAGAACATTCGGAACATAATGTCCAACCTGTAAAATTCTCCTAAGAAATTTGGTTTGAAGACGTTCAAGTGCATTGATGTTGCTGTATGGGCCCAATTGAGCTCCATAAAGGAGTTGCGGGCGAACCTTGGCATTGAACAGTTTAATGGCGGCCGGAATAAACTGAGCACCTTTAGTGAAGAAAAATCTTAGAATTGCAGTTATAGTTCTTTGAGCATTACTAATAATAAGTTCAGAGTGGGCAGTTCTTCTGCCAGAATGGTGAAAAACAATTCCTAAGTATTTAAAGATTTTGACCTGCTCTATGTGTTGTTTATCAAGTGTCCATTGAATCTGTTTAGGTCGATGTGCAAAAGTGAGAATCTTGGTCTTAGAATAATTGACTGTTAGTTTCTCCTCTTTACAGAATAAAGCAAGGGAGTTTAAAGATCTTTTGAGACCTATGGGAGATAATGAAAGAATGAGAACATCATCCGCATAAAGCAATAAATTAATGTGTCTGTTGGCTAACTTCGGAGGATGGAAAGAAAGATTATTCAAAACAGGAACTAGAAAATTAATGTAAAAGTTAAATAAAGTAGGAGCTAGGACACAACCCTGTCTTACACCAATTCTAACAGGAATTGCCTTAGAAACATGTCCTTGTGGACTGCATCTGACCTTAATGTTAGAATTCTCGTGGACCTTGATAAGAAGCAGGAGAAGTCGTTTATCTATATTAGTATGCAATAATTTATCCCACAGCCTGAGTCTATTAACTGAGTCAAAAGCGGACTTAAAATCTATAAATGCCGCGTATAGAGGTTGTCCATAGTGAAGATATTTTTCTATGAGATATTGCAGTATCATTGCTTGATCAATGGTAGAGCGTCCAGGTCGAAAGCCTGCCTGTTCGGCCTTCAAAATATCCTCAGACTCCAGCCAATCTAAGAGCTTATTTAACAGATGTTTTGTATATAGCTTGCTCACTACACTCAAAAGACTAATCGGTCTAAAATTAAACGGGTCTGTTCTATTACCTTTTTTATAAATCGGAATAATAACTGCCATACCCCAGTCAATTGGTACGGACGCAGATCTATCAATAGCTGTAAATAACTTAGCAAGTATAGGGACCCACCATTCCAAGTTGTTTTTAAGTACTTCTCCAGTTATAAAATCTGCACCGGAAGCACGTGCTGGTTTGAGTTGGGTGATAAGGTTCTTGATCTCAGAATGCGAGACTGGTGCCCAAAAGGGAAGAGACCGAACCTGTTTCATAAGGTCTGACACCAAAGAGCTGGAGTTATTCTCAGGAGAGTCATACAGATTAGCAAAGTGACTTTCCCATATGTGAGCTGGAATCTGAGCTGTAGAATTGTCTGCATTTTTAATAAACGAGGGAGCAACCTCTTTCCAAAACAGATTGGGGTTATTTGTATTGACTGTCATTATTAGTTTATTCCAAGATTCTATCATAGCTTCCTTTTTTTTTTGTCTTATTAGGCGCTTATATTTTTTTTTCTGTTTTAGAAGTTCAGATACAGAAATTTGCTCTGGATCTAATTTATATTGTTTAAACAAATGTTTGAGATGTGCCCAAGTTTCTTTGCAATCAGAATCAAACCAACTCTGATGGCGCAGTGGACTGTGTCTAACAGAGATACTTTTAGGAGCAGTGAGTAATGGTTGCAAAGAACTAATTAACATATTATAGCTTGACATTACATCAGAATCCAGATTTGCATCCATTATGTTAGCAGAAATTAACTTGACTGAATCACTTGAAAGGAACTTAGTGAGAATATCAGACAATTGAGGTGACCATTTAGCTCGACTTGGACTAATGTCATTCGAAAAAACTGAGATCTTGTCAAGTGGTAAAATAAGATTATCCTGAGATTTTAAACACAAAAAGACTGGAAAATGATCGCTATCAGGTCTGCTAACAACCATAAACTTAGAAATATGGGAAATTAAATTTAAAGATATCCCCATATAATCAAGAATCGAGGGACTAGCACCAACCCAATGCGTATATTCGGCTGGGTGGTCATCTTTGGAGCTACCATTTAAGATTATTAGATTTAATTCGTCGAAGGAGCGAGCTAAACAAAGGCCCTTAAAATCACAGAAAGTATCTTTGGATTTACGACACATTAGAGGTGGAATAACTATAGACGGCGGAGATTGACAGTTATATTTGGTGTATAAAGATACATCGTCTACACCGAGCCTAGCATTAAAGTCCCCGGCCACAATGAAATTGGCTGTTGGCGTCTCAAACATCAAATTTTTAATAAAAAAATTGAGTTTGTTCCATATATTTAGGATTTTAACCCGACCTTGAAGTGGGGGGATATAGATGTTAACCAGATATAATAGATTATTGTTGAACTTCAAAAGGACAGCTAAAGCAATCTGCTCAAAAACAGAGACCTTAATTATTTGGACCATTAGTGCCAGAGATATCAGCACTCCTAAGCCACCACATAGTCTTCCATTGCCTTTACCGGGGATTGCATTTAAGCCCATAAATTTATACCCCTCTATGGTTATTTCCTCAGCAAGCCACGTTTCTTGCAGGAGAATAATTTTATGTCTGCAAAGAAAAGGAATAAAAGTGGGGTCTCTACATCTGGATCTCCAACCGGCTACATTCCATGAAATAATAGATAGGCAGGACCAATCAATTGGATGTCAATTACCTAAGGCTACGGACTGTTCTTGAGGTTTGGAAACATGCGATTTATTAACAATTGGGTTTCTTTTGAAGATGTTTCCCTTCTCCGTTAATGGACGGTTCAGGCTGTCAAATACACTCTGCTCAAGGATTTTAGCTGCAGAAGAATTAGACATAAGATGTTTCGTCTTCTTGATCTTAAATGATTGGGTATCTGTATTGGACTTGGAGGGAGGAGTATTTAATGTTATTAGTTGCGTGGGCTCACTACATTGTCCTATATTATAGTTTGATGAGATTTGAGTTAATGGAATGAGTGGATCCACCAATTTGTCCATAGGGTCTTTGGGAGATATATACATTAAAGAAGTCATGTCTTCCCCCTCCTCGCCTGTACACTGTTTTATACCATTTTTAGATTGTAAGAAAGAATCCGATGAAGGACAGTTGATGGATAGCAAGTCCTGAATTGACTTAGTTGCCAAAGTTACTGACATTAATGTACTTTTGACAGCTTCGAACCTATTTAGTACTTGCCTTTGTTCCTCATCCGAAAGAGAGCCAAACATCTCAGCCAATTTTCCATCATCATCAAGAAGACTCTCAGAAATTGGTATAAGCCCCCTGCCTTCTTCATTGTGATTAGCTTTTTGGTGGGGAGCTTCCCGACTAGAAAAAGATTTAAACAAAGGCTGGATATTTGGTTTACAAAAGACACGTACAGGTATAATTGAGAATTCCTTAAATGAATTCCTATTTTCCAAAATCAGAGAAGGTATTGTTGTATTGCTGAACCTCAAAACAATTCTCTTAAAATTACCATAAGAGGGTAGCCAGTCAATTCCAAGTAATTCGCTATAAAGCAGGTGGCGATGTAGGAGAAGAGATAGTGAATGTAGTATAACTAGCTTGTTATGCCATCTAGCATAGTTGTAATGATTTTTAGCCACTAATAATCCTATGCTATTTGACTTTAGTACAAACTTGTCATTACTCCCCACTTTACCATTATCTTGAATTTGTTTGGAGTCTTTTTTATTAGGTGATGCTCCCGGATTTAATGGGTGTTTGGGCTTAGTCAACAGATCCTTCAATTTATCGAGTTTCTGGTCTATACTCGTTAATTTGTCAAAGATAGCTATTACTGTCCTAGCAGTGAGCAAACAATTTCTGGCTACGGTGTCTAAATCGGTCATATATTTGGTACTAGTGTCAGGGTCAATGTCTATGGCAGGCTCCTCATGTAAAGAAAGAGAAGATGTTTCAGAAATAGACTTATTGTTATCATTACACAAAAGTAGCTCATCCATTTTCAATTGTTTCAAGGTGGTAGCAGCCTCCAATACATTTGTGTTCATTACATTGCTCCCGGGATTCTTAACAGGTTTCTTAATCCTTTTAACATTAGTGCGAGCTTCATTATTAACTGACCTCCTTTTGCGCTTAATACTATTTTTAGATACCATATTCCCGTATATTATCTCAAGAATGACCAAACTTAACTGATAACCCCAGTGATAGATTCCAGTATAAATTGTTAAAACTAATCGACGTCAGTCAAAATTAATAAAAATATATATATAAAATATGTAAAATGTATACTAAATATATAAAATGTATACTAAAACCTTATATTATAAAACCTCAGGGGAAAAAAAAAAAAAAAAAAAAAAAAATAGCTTGCCGCCTGTGCTTGCCGCCGCCGCCGCCGGGAGAGGCTTGTTTGGGCCTCCTTTATAGGCCCTCTTCTTCCGGCCGTTCGGCCGCTGCTGCCGGGGAGGGAGGTGAGCGTGGGTGGGGTCTGGAGCGCGGCCGCCCGCCTGCTCGCCGCTTGCCGCCTGTGCTTGCCGCCGCCGCCGCCGGGAGAGGCTTGTTTGGGCCTCCTTTATAGGCCCTCTTCTTCCGGCCGTTCGGCCGCTGCTGCCGGGGAGGGAGGTGAGCGTGGGTGGGGTCTGGAGCGCGGCCGCCCGCCTGCTCGCCGCTTGCCGCCTGTGCTTGCCGCCGCCGCTGTTACAAGCCTCTCCCGGCGGCGAACAAGCCTCTCCCGGCGGCGGCGCCGCAACAGAAAAATTGCTGTTACAGACGTTTTGTAAAAGCAACGTTTGCACGGTTGTAATGTACAGTGAGCCCACCATGTCAGTGGGCTAGCCATGCACAGATTGGAGCTCCCATAGATCACCCCATCCCACATTAGTTAATGGTGGCATGCACCCATGGGAGTGCTGATGCAGGCATGCACTCATCGCCACCCATTGACTAATATGGGATTGAGCACCCATGTTTTTCTACATGGGGAGGGACAAAACCTCCATGTATGGGACAGGCCCACTGTATCAAAAATGAGTGTATTGGTTTATTTATTTCATTTTCATTTTATGTTATCTATATCCAATCTTTTTCCTAGCCTTATGAGCTGGCTTAGAAAAGGTAATACACATACAGGTAAGAGTATGCATTATACAAAAGTGAACCATCAATGGAATTAAAACCACACCCCTTCAAAAGAAAATCTACAAACAGAGAGTATATAGCACATTATGAAAAGCCCCTTCCTCATGTGCAATCAGTCCTTAAAGGTCTGCCAAAACAAAAGTCTTAATCTGTTTATGGGAGTATAACAAGGACACGTTTAGTGTAGCCTCTCTAGGAAGGGAGTTGCAGAAGTGGGGAGCAGGCACTGAGAAGGCTCCCCCTCATATTCCCCCACAAATGGACCTGTAAGGGTGGTGGTATAGAGAGAACAGCCTCCCCAGATCTTTTCAAACCACTTCCAGTCTGACAGGCCTGAGTCGTATAGGGCTTTATAGGGCAGAGCCAACATTTGGAATTGTATCTAGAAAAAGAAAGAGACCAGCAGCCAGTGGAGCTGTTGCAGTAAAAGAGTTGTATGCTTTCTTTAACCAGTCCCAGTCAGCAATCTTGCTTTGGATTAGCTGGAGTTTCCAAGCACTCTTCAGTGATAGCCTCACATAGAGAATATTACAGTAATCCAATAAGTTAATACATATGTCGCATTTGTACCTCAAATGTACCTCCAACCAAGAATCAAAGAGGTTCCATTTTAGAACATACAAATGTACATTTTGGCAGGGATCCTGTACAGATCTGGTTGCCTCCAAACCATTTTCACTTGCAGCCACCATGTCCCATTGCTATTGGTTTTAATAGTTTCTACATACCATAGCAATCCAAAAAAATGGCTGATGTAAGGCCTGTTGTTCTCTTTCCATGTATAGATAGAATGCTGACATGAAGCAACTGTGTTTGTGCATGTGTGCACATGAATATGTGTATGCATCTATATTTCCCAAAGATAAAAAGACATAACTATGATCTGAACTCAGAAAACCCAGTGCCCAAAGTCAGGATTCCTGTCAACTCATTCAGACATCTGATCAAGATTAAGGGATTATAAAAGGGTTAGAAGCTACATAACTGGCAAACATTATTTTAAATATAAGCATAATGACTGTTTACAAATAACTGGAAGAAATGATACAAAATAATTGAAAACAATATGCTTTGTATATTATGTATGTACACTGGGGAAGGGGGAAATGTAGGATCCCTTCAAAGGTCCCTGAGAAGGCAGTACAGAACATCCCCCCCCAGGGGAAAAAGGAGAAATCTGAAAACCCTCCTCAATGAGGATGCAGGATGTTCTCAAGCTTGCATTCCACTGGCCTCAGAGTGAGCAAAAAGCAAGCATTTGGGGAATGGCTAAGAAGGCAGTCGATTCCCAGGATCTCATGATCTTTTGTTCCCCCAATACACCACCAGAGAGTCCAGGAACTGGTATATGTCATTTCGCCCCTGTTGAGAATTAATAGCAAAAGAGTGGGTTTTTAAAAAAATCCAAATAAATAACAAGAACAACAAAAACCCACAAGCGTGAGACAAGGAGCCAGTCTGTACTAGCCAGGATACTCTGGGGGCAACCCAGAGTAACCTGGCCCTGAAGCTGGCCCAACCTCTTAGGCCCTCCATTCTGATTGCCACCACAGGTCACTTTGCTTGGAAATCAGAACAAGACACCCAGCAATTATCACATGGCTGGGTGCCTCATTCTCAAACCAAGAGATGAGCGGCAGCAATGGTGACACCAAGTGACACAGAAGGATGCATTTTAAACAGCTGCCCTGTGTTGGAACAGTGGGTTCCGAATCTTCCAGGAAGGTCCAAGGCAAACAGAGAATTATTTTGCTATGCTTTAAGAGGGATATACCCTGTTCTGGTGTTGAATGGGCCACACATTGTCTGGTCTGTTTGCACCAGAACCAGGGTTTGGACTATGAATCATCCAGACTCCCCACCAGGAGGGTGGTGAAAGAGGCTGATTTATTTGGCCCATGGAGACAGAGCCAAGATAATAATAAAAAACAGTCTCTCCTCCACCTACATTTTCCCACCCTCTATCCCACACAGAATGGCTCTCAGCAAAGTTAATGGGCTAGCTTCATGAAGGCAGGACCACATGACAATCTAGCTTTACACATAAAATATTCATTTTATGCCAGAAGCAAATATTGCCCTTGCTGCTTTCATTTTATTAATGCCCCAACCCATTTTCTTAAATTATCCAATACAAGCATGTTCAGAAAGGAAGGGCAATTTACACAGGTGCACTGCCACTGGCGTAAATTATTTCTTGTTGACCACAGGCATACAACTGTAGGCTAACCAAAGGGTTAAGGATACAATTTTGTTTCTGAAAACAGTCATGTAACTACATCTCCCTTCTGGATCTGAGATGGGATTTCTAATCACAACAAAACATCACACGGTTATTACAGAAGCCACTGCTCCCAAGAAACGCCTCCAGCCTTTTCAGCCTGGGTGTGTACATAAGCCCCAACACAACAAGAACTAGTAACCAAAAGCCAGAAAATCTAGACAAGATATGAAATGAAATATTTCAGCAACTGAAACCAATTACCTGGGGGATATGATACAATTTCCACCCCTGGGAAGCTCAACAGGTCATTTTTCTAAATATTACTTAGCAACCCAAACAGTAATGATGCCGTTACAAAAAGGGGGAAGAAAAAACCCTCGTTATAATGTTATGGTCTGTACAACAAACAGGTTGACAGCACTTGGGGATAAAACACCTAATGGTGATAAAAACAACCCACGTATAATGGAAATATCTGTGTCACCAGAAACTTAGCTTGTCAAATATGGCAAATAGGGTCAGAACAGCACTATAGAAGTAAGAAAAACAAGAGCAGCCTACATGAATAAGACTTATGGCCTTTACAGACTGCCAGAAATAATGCAGCTTGAGGCCACTTTAACTGTCCTAGCTCAGTGTTAAGGAATCATGGGAACTGTAGTTTATTGTGGCACCAGAGCTCTCTGGCAGAGAAGGCTCAATGTCCCAGAAAAAAATACAATTCCCATGATTCCCTAGCACTGAGCCAGGACAGCTAAAGTGGCCTCAAGCTGCATTATTTCTGGCAGTCTGTAAAGGCCCTTAGTTTCCTCTATGCCGATTTTATGTCTCTTGTAAATGTTGCAGAGGAAACCAGCCTTTGAGAATCACTTGAAGTATGCAGCCATTTTAGAACTTATAACAGAATGTACACCCTCTTCCATTGATAGCAACGCTGGAACAAATTTGCTAATTCTGTCAGATTATGGCACAGAAATTGGAGGGAAGGACCTCTAGACATTTCCAAAGTCTTTATTTGGCCAATAAAAAAGGCACAAAATTCTTTGAGACATATCCACATACCAATAAGCCAACAAAGTAATGTGAACAGGATAGATAGATTAATGTCAAGTATTTAACCTTAAAAACATACTTCCAAAGCTGTTAAGGAGCACAAAAGTAAAAAACAAAAACTTCGATAAATAACTTTCACTGTTATCTGGAAAATACAGAGACAGTAGCAAGAGACCCCCAAACTTTTATGGTTGGTGCTAAAACCTATTTTGTTTTAATCTACTTTAAAATACTTCAAAATAGAATTAACTACCAGTATACCTGGGCTATGGCACCTTCGGACACACCCCCGCTAGACATCAGGAAACAATCGTTCTAGTCATAAATATTATTTTCTGAGCAGCAAAAGCTTCTGTTTCTTATGTCCAAAAATAACACATGTACATTTTGTTCAGAATAAGCCTTTAACTATAGCATCTTGTGGACATACAATGCAGAAAGTAATATCTGTGCATGTAACATGCTGTGTTCTGTGTAGAAAATACTGGTTGTTCCACAAAAATGCCACATGCAAACTTTGCACAAAATAAATCCTGAATTGTGAACAGTCTTCAAAAACTGCACAGTTTCCAAAAACTTTCTTAAAGCAGAGAGAAAGCTGCTCAAATTACTCATTGCTTCATTTGAGAATAAAATTGGTAAAGAATTACATCTCTGCTGTAGCTAAGTAACAGTAAAAGGGGCAAGTATGTCAGAATGCACAGCAGATTGTACATCAGGATTCACAGAGTAGCCTGAACATACACACACAGGAACAGCAGTAGTCCTGAACCTCAGAAGAAGATTTAGTCCTCTTACTTCTACATTATCTTCAGATTTCATGATATGAAGTGGGATATACGTATTTTAATAAATAAATTAAGAAACATAATACTGGACAGAGTTGCCCAAACTTCAGAAATGTAGCTAATATATAACATTATCATTATATATCTTAATCCAAATTTTGGTTTGTTTGTTTTTTAAATCCCCCTTTCCCATTGCCACATCTCCAGGCATATGCAAATCCATGGCTAATTGTCATGTTTGGAAAGTGGTAATTCAATACATTCAGGGTGCAATGGAAACCATCAACTTCAGCTTGATTTAATACAGATGAATTTAAGCAGGGAGCCAGCATGGTGTTGAACTATGACCAGGGTTCGATTCCTGGCTCAGCCATGGAAACCCACTGAGTAATCTTGGACAAGTCACACTCTATCAGCTTCAGAGGAAGGCAATGGCAAACCTCCTCTGAACAAAGCTTGCCAAGAAAACCCCATGATAAGTTCACCTTGGGGTCGCCATAAATCGGAAATAACTTGAAGGTACACAGCAACAAACAAACAAATTTAATCTATCAGTATTGTACAGCTGGAAAGAAAGAGCAGCCTTCCACTGAAGCAGTCATCAATATAAATGAAGAAAAACAAGAATATTGAGCAGGTGGTCAATGTTGGCGGTCAAATCGAACAGTATTCAAGGAGTGGTTTCACCTTGCCTTAACTGGAGAGCCAATGACATTCTTATTTTCTGTGAATTCAAGAAATGTGTAACGCACACACACACCCAGTTCTCATTGTGAATGCTAACATCTCCAATGGACCACATAATGCAGCGAAGTCAACTCTGAATAACCAATAGTATGCTTTCCCACTAAAATCCTCCCTTTCTAATGCCAAAACCATCCCATTAGCATAATGACAAGAGGCCTTGAGAGGGCCTCAGGTGATAATTGCTTCAATAACATAACTAGAACATCTCAGCAGCTTGCTGAGAATTTACTTTACAATTTAACAAAACACTGGGCAATAGTGAGATAATAAGATATTGAGCAGCAGAAACCCTCTGTTCCATAGCATTATGGCAGTCGGAGGAGAGTTCCTATGACTGGGATGCATAAGGCAGCTAGGTGAGACTGTAGGGTTATGTTGACCTGGTGTTTAGTGAAGTGAAAAGGTGTGTGTTTTCATTTTGCTATGCACAGTTTTATTCTTTGGTGCAAATGTTTATGCCCTATGAGCAACTCTAGTCAGAGAGTGAAACCCTGTGAAAAAGCAGGATTTAAATTAATACAACTAATACCTCAAATAATAAAAGTGTATGCTAACTATTTCCCCATGGGACTAAACGGTTAAGCTCTACACATAGATGCCTCCCACATATGGGCAACAGCACACTACATTTCCCTGTGACATTATCTTCCCTGAAGAGAACCAACCCTCGAAGTTATAGCTTTGCCTTAGCTTCTACACTGCTGCTGCTGTTGTTTCTTACCTGCCTCTCCCTATGCATGAGGTGGCGAACAACAGATTAAAATACAACAACAGAGTAGATGCATAACACCAGTTTAAAGACATATGAACATGTTAAAAGAACATATAAAGGCAATACATATTATAAAGTTATCATTCATACTCTAAAACTCGTAGATTAAAAACCATCTGGATAGGCTGCCAGGAAAGACTGGCCTTCACTGCTGTTTTGAATCAGGTAGCATATCCAGTCAACTTATCTCCTCCAGCAGGTCATTCCAAAATCCAAGGGCAGCTGAAGAAAATGTCCCAAAGGTAAATTGTCTCAGTCTGTACTTTCTACAGCATCGCCATGGCTGGTCTTACATTGTACCAGTAATGAAACATACATATTTTAAATCCCCCTTTCCCATTTGTAATTTTCCTTTGATAAGTGCTTTCAGGGGGGGGGGGGAAATGTTCAGAGGAGAGCTACCTGGATCCTCTGGGGCATGAGAGGATCAATACCATTGCCATATCAGGGCCACCTACGTGAGCTGTACCCTAACAATTGTAGTAACTGATATGGCACAGAATCCAGATCAGTAAGAGGCAACTGAAGTGTCAGTCTAAAATTTGTATGAGCCTGAACCTCTGTTGCTTTCACATAACATCCTGAAGCTGGTTGTCTGGAGGAGGGGAAAAAACACATTCCCAGGACTGTCTTCCCAACCATTTATTCCATCTAGCATGTTGGGGCATGTGTGATCTGGGATCAATATGCAGAAGACTTGCACCAGGAACAAAACACCACAGAAGAGTCTCTACTGTGAAGTTCGGTGCAGACTGCAGAGAAAAAACCCTCCCATACAGAAGCTGTCGGCAAGACAAAAACTGCTGGACTGCTGAGTTCTCATAAAGAGGCTTTTATTTTTGAGTATAGCTATATACATCAAACTGACAATGTGCTACGCCAGGCTCCTATATCCAATGCAACCACACTGAGCATTCAGCTCATTCACTTATATACAATATCTCTCCCTGGGATTTGAATCCAGACCCCTACTGGTATGTCACCCAGTTTCCTATCACCTGATACACATGACTCTGCAGAAGTGAAGTTTGCTGACTTCATCTCCTGCCCTTCTGTCATCAGCTTCCTGTGACTCAGGACTCTTCAAATGATGAGTCATCATGTCTCCCAAATGAACTCAGGTTACTTTTTAACCTTTGTTCCAGTTTCATGCCATAGCCACATCTATGACATTTTCTACTCAGAGTGCAATTTACCCTGACATAGCAGTCCCTCATACCTGTTTCTCAGATACACTACTGGCACTTCTCTGAAAAAAATGAGTGTACTGCAGAGACAGAGCTGGGAAGTAACATGTTACCTATAAGTCGTTACTTTTTTTTCTTTTTTTGCATCACACTCAAATTGTAATGTAACATTACGTTTGTGTGTGTGGTCAGGTGTAACATATACCCTTATCTTATTTCTTTTTCTCATTACTGTACTTTATTTGGGGGGATTTTGCAGCAAATTATGTGAATAATTATTTTTGGAACACAACTTTTTCAGTTGCACCAATATCCTATATGTTTGACTTAGAGTGATAATGAAGAAGACCCAAAAGTTGCACCATCTTTTTTTCTCCTTGCAAGCAGTCTCTAGGGGCCAGAATCTATGTGGGCCTTGTAAGCAAAGAGCTGCAATGATGGAGAAGGAGTTGCCCATAGATGAAACAGCCTTGTATAAATAGTTCTACGCAGGGGACAAGGAGGGCTGCAAAGAAAGCTGGGGAGAAGGACCAATCCAAAGAAATCCACTTGTAATAATCACAAGAGAAATAAAGCTATACATATAAACATGACTATCAGTGGTATTATTAGGTTATATAAAATAATACTAAATGAAAGTCATGTTTACAATCTTAAGTCCACAATATGTTTGGTCAAATGCATGCACACATACACTGTGCAACTGTATAGGAGAAAAGAGCCTTGCCAGGATAATAATCTTGAGGAAAAGAAATTGAGTAAGACATCAGTGACATTTAATGTTGCAAAGTTGTGCCAAAAGTTCAACACACTATAAATGAGACAATTACAGGGAATGTGTAAGCAGGAGAAAACCCACACTTTTAAAATTATTACACTTTCAAATACTTCATCAAGTTTGTTAATAACATCCTCAACTGGCAAAAATGATAACTTGTTAGCATTTCAATTTATTATTACTGTTCTGCTAATGCGAACACAAAGGAAATGTAAATGGAAACTCATAAATATACCAAGAATAACATTTGGCTATGAGAGTATGGTATCAACTACTCAAATGCAACTGAAAATTATTAGACATCTTAAAAAAAAAAAACCTAAGGTGCCTTTGTAATTTCAGCATCAAACCATTTTTTTCAGACTAAACTCTCTCTTTTTTAAAACAAAAAACTAAAGCAAATAAGGAACTTTTAAAAACGAATACACCAGGAACAAAATTAATCCTTGAAAATGCAAGATCCTATGACTATTTCCATGGAGCCCTGGTGGTGCAGTGAAGAGCCCTGGTGGCGCAGTGGTTAAATGCCTGTACTGCAGCCACTCACTTGTAGACCACAAGATTGCGAGTTCAATACTAGCCAGGGCTCAGGCTAGACTCAGGCTTGCATCCTTCCAAGGTTGCTAAAATGAGTACCCAACTGTTGGGGGGCAATGAGCTTACAGTTGTAAACTGCTTAGACATCCCATAGCATGATATGAAGCGGTATATAAATGAAGCTGCTTTGCTTTGCTTTGGATAGATTTCTCTGGAATTTGCTACCTCAAATGAAGTAAGAGTGGAAAAACAATCAGGGGAGTGCTACAGGCCTTTTTCACTAAAAAATTATAGTGCTATCATGTTGGAGCAATGTACCTTTAAACAACAGAAAACATTTTGATTGACAAGTGACACATATTCCATGGGATAGCCACATATTGCTGAATCAGGAGCTCTTGGTATGATGCAAAGTTGCTGCAAGGTTGCATCATGCTATGTGCACTGAAAGATGACTCAGGAACATCCTACTATATATGTGAACCAAGAGTGTGGGTAGCTGTGGGTTAGTTTGGAGCTGGTGGAGTTGGTTGGAGCAGACATTGGTGTAGTTCAGGGGTAGGCAACCTAAGGCCCAGGGGCCGGATGCAACCCCCTGAGGCCTTTTAACCAGCCCCAGGCCAGTCCTGTCACCGCCGCCCGCCATGATGATATTGATTATTGTTGCTATTACTTGTTCTTGGGGTTTTCTTGGCAAAATTTCCACAGGGGTTTTGCCATGGCTTTTCTGGGGCTGAGAGAATGTGCATGTGTATGTGTGTGTGTGTGTGTGTGTGTGTGTGTGTGTGTGTGTATATATATATATATATATATATATATATATATATATATATATATAAAACTTATTTATTTATGGTGCCTTGCCCCCCCCCCATTGTCTGAGGGACAGCAACTTGGCCCCCGGCTCAAAAAGGTTGCCTACCCCTGGTGTAGTTGATTGGAAGTTGGTTGGAGCTGGGGGAGTTGGTTGGAGCAGATGCTGGTGTAGTTGACTGGAAGTTGACTGAGAGAAGTGTATAAATATTGTATCATATTGTACACAATGCAACTGAAGATAAAAACCTCCAGAACTTTGGATGAATCAACTGTCTGTGAGTCATCTTCTTGTGTGTGTGGAAAGTGGATCAGTGCATTGCCAATACCAATAGCTGGATGTTTGTTTGTTTTTAACTCTGCTACATTATTGTTTTGGCTGCATCTGGGTGACTCATCCCCAGACTGCGCTGAGAGTTGGCTTTTCCCCTTGCCAACATATCATTCCACTTTAACTGCTATGATAACATTCTATGGAATCTGCAGATGTGTAGTTTGGCGAGGCACTAAAATTCTCTGGATAAGAATAGTAAATGCCCTCCCCATAAAAAAGAAAGAAGAAGCTTTATCACACTTTTTCAAAAATAGTTGCTACCAGCCTCAAGGTCACCGTGGATTGCAGCCTGAGCAATCAAAACTAAGACAAGCTTGGTAGGAGTTGGGTATGAAGTGCCTTGAAGGGTCTGGAAGGGCAGAGATGGAGCCTGGCAGTATATCCTGCAGGTTGGGTTGGATATTTGGCCAGTGAAAAGTATTTATTTAACCACTCAAGTATCAGTCAAATATTTTAAAGCATCAACCTTTTAAGAAAGTAATCAACAGCAGCTTTGATAAACTTACTGGAAAATTAGTTTTCAGAAATTCTGTTCTTAGATATTACTAAACCAGCATGACAATAAACACGACTTTCTGAAATACTGAAAGAAGTGTAAGTTGTTATTAGTTTGATAAACCAAAATATCTGCTTACCCTGAGAAACACATTTATTATCTTTTCATTACTCATTGCACTAACATGTAATGCAGGTACCAATATCTTACATCCAGCAGTGTCATAACATATTTTTCATTTCAGGCATTTATTAGAGTAGTCTCCACATTCACATTCCATGAAGAGTCCTAAACTCCAGACCGCTTTATTGGTTCACACCAGCAAAATACTTCCAGCAGTTCTTGTCTCCATTAGGGATGGATCTCTTCTAAGGGTCTTATCTGTCCATTCAAAAGCAAGGCAGCTTTAAAATACCTTGGATTACAACAGGGCTAGCTCATCAATAAGTTTTCCCTGAGAAAAATCCATCCCCAGCTACTATGACATTTGCTGCTAAGCACACAGGGATGTTTGAGGTTGCTGAGAGCATCTGCACTGTTTAACATTATTTTTTCCAAACAAGAAGTGGACTTCTGGTCACTTCTGTTTGTTGTTGGGGAGTTGCTTTTGTCTCTGTGGACCCTGCAGGGCCCCAGAAGGAAATTGGCTTCCTGATCTATCATAGCAGCACATCCATTTTTTAGCCTTAGAGTTAGAGAAGCAGCCTAGAAGGATCAAAGCAACAGCCCAACTGGTCCAGTGTACTGTTCTTATAGTAGACAAATGGATGCTTCTGGGAAAGCCAAAAGCAGAATATGAATTCAGTAACACCTGTTCACCTGTTCCCTAGTAATGGGTATTGAGATAACTATTATATGTGATATTTAAGATAATATGTAGTAAGAGCAGAATTCAGAGACATAGACAGAGATGTTAGTCTGAAATATCAGTAAGCAAAGAGATTTGTAGTACCTTTGAAATTAATGGTGTGAAAAAAGTTCTAGCATAAGCTTTCATAGACTTGAGGCCTAAGCAGACTGGCAGAAATAGTGCACATTAAATTGAGGCACTGCCCTGACTCAGTGCTAGGGAGTCATGGGAACTGTATTTTTTTCTGGGACATTGAGCCTTCTCTGTCAGAGAGCTCTGGTGCCACAATAAATTACAGTTCCCATGAAAGTTTATGTTACACCTTCTTTCATACAGTTAATCTCAAAGGTGCTACAAGATCTCTGCATACTGTTGTAAAAATAATCAGTGATACTCCAAGCTTATGTCTAAATCTCTTTTCAAAGCCAAATGCTGGCAGTCATCGTGACATCTTGTGGTAGCAAACTGAAGTATTATCCTCCAAACCTGTGTTCAGACAAAGGAGATTTTTGAGTTTCTCCTTCAGAGTAGGCACGATGTCATCTCACAATGCAGGAGGTTCTGATTGATGAAAAAGAGATTAATTCATCACAGGAATGTCATATAATTAAAAGTGTTTTCTTCTCCAGTGATTTGTTATAATAAATCCCACTAGGACTAAAAATGAGAGATTTATGGTACGCAAAGATGTGCAGTCACACTTCCACATGGGTTGTTGACTTGCAAGCTTAGAGACTTTTTGCTAAGCTGATATGCAATTTATTTCCTTGGAAAAACAGACTCTATGAACTACAGCATTCAGTTTTCTTAGAGATGCTGCTTCACTAGTAATGGAGAACTGCAGGTCCAGCTTCCTTTCATACATTTAACAGTAAAAATAATCTAAACTAGCAGTGTAACTGGCAGTGCAGCAGGGAAATTGGAAACAAAGTGAAGATTCCTTTCAAAAAGATGAAACAGAGCAAGGCACACAGAACTGCCTATGAAAGGTGCATGATATTCCAAGAAAAGCCTATTTATTTGATAAGCAGATGGGCAGCACTGGTCCTTTTATTGTGTGTGTACTCTCTCTCACACACACACTTTCCCACACACATACACACACACACAATTCCTGTTTGTTCCTGACTCCATTCCTTCCACCACTTTCAATCCATATTTCTGTTCTCTTATTCTGTGCTGACACAAGGCAAGAGCAACAAGTTTCCACCCAAAATCAACACAGAAGAACTATGAAGAAAAAACTGAGGCCTGTTATATCCTATAGATTAACAAGTCTCTCAACAGCCTGATTGCACAAAAAACAAATAGACAGCCAACATGGCTCTTCCTTCTTTTCTTCCCTAATCAGTTCTTCACAGCAATGGAATGGAATCAGGAGCAAACAGTCCCTCTCCACTTTGTCATCCTGAAAGTATGGGCAAGAGCTGGGCAAGAGAAGTATCATCAGGAAGCTCATGAGGGAAGGAATTTAAAATCCTGGGTCTAGTATGCCTGTGATTTCCTCCCATGAAAAGCTCCCTAAATACTCCTTGCCCAAAGAACTATAGGAATCATATTCAGACCTCAGTATGGATCTATGCACAAACCTAAAGCTTGGAACAGAGTGGGGAATGGTAGAAGGTCCAGTTTTTAGCCTCCAAGAATGTCCCAAGGGCCACAACCAACCACATTTTTTAAAGAACAAAAACAACCCAAACTGGAAATGGTCTCACTTTTGTTTTGTTTTTATTTACTTTTCAAGCCTTCACAGGTACCACTGACTAACATTAATGGTTCCCTTTGGCAAACCTTTATACAACTAAATTTGTTGCATACAATTTGACAACAAAACTCCTTCCTTCCAATGTCATTTCCTGAGAACGTCAACGATCTCAGGTGGCAAAAACTCCAAAGGCGTGCAACCCCAAACTGCCTTCAGATATTTGACACCTTTGAGACGTCAGCAGCCATATTTCTTCTCATATATTTGTGCCTGCTTCTTAGGAAACTTATTTCTTAACACATTGACCAAAATTTGTCAGGAAAGTGGGGATGCTTTTTGAAACTGTTCAGAAACTTAGAGGGTCCAAAATGCTACAGCTAGACTGCACACTATACTGGTTGAAAATCTGAGGCCAGTCTGGAATTGCCTGAGGTAGTGGCCACACACACCAGGCTGAAACTAGTGTGACATTGGAGGGGTGTCCATGTGGGCCAGCCAGGCCAACACCACATCAGCTCTGCTGGCTCAACTTCCATCCACAGAGTCTCTGCTGCTGCTTCTCTTCAGTAAGACTTCTGTGGAAAGCCTGTGGTGCACTGTCACTTCTGCTGCAGGTGGAATGGGCACCAGTGTGATCAATGACAGAAGAGGCTAAAGGGACCTCACAATCACATGGCTGGACAACTCTTGGAGATGTCACAACCATGGAGCATCCAGCCATGTGATCAGAGGTCCTACTATCTCTCCTCTCACTGATCACGCAGATGCCTGTTCTACCATCAGCCAAAATGGTAGCATTCTGCAGCCTCTTCACAGGACTCCTGTTGGTAAGGAAGCAACAGCAGCAGCTTCAGTTTCTTGCTCAGTGCAAGAAAGGGAGATAATGTAGCTCTTGGCTGGTAGATGACTAATTGGGCCCAGTCCAACTGTACATGTGCCAAGAACCGCATGCTCACACTGGAGATTTTGGGAAACACTAGGATTTCCCTTGACTATGCTTACTCTGAGGCAAAGTTAGATTAACAGGGAAAACCCATATTTCCCTGGAAGTCTTGCATTGTGCGGACAGACAGCAGTGGCTTCAGGATTAAATCAGAGCTTTTTTTTTTTTTTTTTAGAACAAATGTAAACAAGCCCTTGGGCTACTTATAGGGAATATATAACTCCGTAATTGAAGCAGCTTCAACCAGCTGCCAGTCCATTTCTGGGCAGAATCAGCATTTAAAGTTCTATTGGGTCCAGAGTACCTGAAGGACCATACCTCTCTTTATAAACCTGCCCAAGTTCTAAGATCTTTAGGAGAGGGCTTTCTCTCAGTCCCAGCGCCACCACAAGAATATTGAGTGAAGACACAGGAGAGAATCTTCTGGGTGGCTTTTCCCAAGCTATCCCAAACTTCCTTTCTGATGATGTTCTGCTGGCCTCCTTACTCCTCTATTTCCACCAGCAAGCAAAGGTCATTTTATTTAGTCAGGCCATTGGCTTATTATTCATGTGGCAGAAGGGGGTTTCAAAAGGGCTGTGCATTTATCTTAATAATGTTATAAATGTATCTTAAAATGTTTTAACATTGTATTTTTAATAGAATTCTTTAATTGTTTTTAACCTTTTTAATTAATAGTTATTTCAGATTGTTTTAAACTGGCTGTAAGCCACCTTGGGTCCTCTGGAAGGAGAAATGGTAGACATAAATTTTAAATAAAATATGTTGTGTGCATGTGTGCACACATGTGTGTATGTGTATGAATAAGATCACCTCTTTGTGCACCCAAAAAGCCAACTGATACTAAGCTAGTGGACATGAGAGGACCCCCAACTCTTCCCAACCTAGAGGATGCTCTTTAGTGTTGCTTGTACCACAAAGTGCCAGGGTTTCGGAAAGAAGCACCAGCGCAGTAGCACTGAACAATGAAAAGCTCTGAGGACAGAATTGGACCCTTTTTGAGATGTCACACATGTCATAATTCCACAGCCTGGAACATATACGGTGGCAATTTCTAATGTTCACCTGAAATACAAGACAAACATACAACACTGGACTTCCCTAGACTCATGTCTGATTCATATTTTAATCCAAACTGAAGAAGAAATCAGTTGCTCCCATCTGTTAAGTCCCACCCTCATCCCAGTCCTATATATTTGTGGGTTCTGGGGAGGCAAGGTGACTGGGGGTGATGTCTTGCTTTCAGTACCCTCCTTCTTGCACCTGTCTGTCATAGCAGAATCAAGTATTGGGAGAGGGGATACCTCCTGTCATCTGAAAAGTAACAAGCTAAGTAAGTGGCAGGATGTTGGAGACCAATGGACCTCTGAGAGATCTAAAGGCTCTTGGGACATGGTTGAAGTTTGCAGGGAAGAGAGGCACTTTTGAAGATCCAAGGAGTGCTGAAGAAGGGATTCAATCCTGCCTGGCTTCCAAATCAAGGAGCAGAGGTTGAGCTTTGAATGTTACATTTTAAAAGGAACTCGTTTAAACAGAGGCTGGATAGCCATCTTTCAGGTATGCTTTGATTGAGAGTTCCTGCATGGCAGGGAGTTGGACTGAAAAGCCCTTGGAGTCTCTTCCAACTCTATGATTCTATGATTCTATGTTACCTTACTCATTTTGCTGCTGTTAATCCAGTAATAATCCATTACCATTGCTGTTACAGTTGTGCCATTAAAAATTCAGGAATATGGTGTCTAGTTTACCTGGAAACATGCAGAGAAACGTTATTTCTTCATTTAAACTCTCTTCAGCCAATTCAGACACAGCCGATTCAGGTTTACATCCTGTGCTGCTGTTTAGAGCAGCCACTACCAACTCCCTACAGTCATTCTGACACATGCACTTTCACACACAAATGCATTCTCTTTTTCTGGCAGCAACAATTGCAAGTCCTTTTTTATTTGTACAGAAGGGAGGAATACAAAAGGCAGTTTAACTGTTTAAAAGTTTGTTTTTTTCCAACTAATCTGAGCCTTCATTACAGTTTATATTAGCAATGAGTTTTCTTCTCCCTCCATTTTTGATGCACACCTACTCTCCACTAGCTATATAATATTCCAGAAAGCAAGGTCATATGGCTAATAACCCATGTGAATCTTTCTTCCTCCTCCTCCCACTGTTCAGAATGAGTTGGAAAACTCCCAGTAAAGAGTAACATGCAGAAATCCCGTTACATTACACTGATAAGTAGGAAATTCCAGCTTTGGCTGTTACAGACAAAAAAATAACACCTTTCCAACTCATTTATGCAAAAAGTAACCAGCTACCAAAGGCAAGTTGCAAGAAGTCATATATTACTTCCAGTTTCTAAGTACAAGGAAGCTCAATTTGGAATAAAACAATTAGTAATAAGAAGTCACACCAGCAGTATTTTCAACACAGAGGGATAGCCTTGCTGAATCCAAGTCATTATAATGGGATGGGTCACTCACCACAAAGATTTTGGAGACAGTATCTCATACTATCAGGCTATGAGACTTACTTCAGTGTGTTCTACTAATATAAATGGGATTCGCTGTTGCTAAATGTCATGAGGATCACAACTAAAATATTATCTTCTGGTCATTTTGAACAAGCCTTTCTTGCCAATATGCAATAACCTTAAAAGCTGAGCATAGTGAAGAATGTATATTTTCCTTGAGACTTTGTGCAAGCTAATTAAATCTGGATGCTGTGGCCTGCAATTCTCCTCCTTGCAGCTGCCTAAGTGAGACACATTCAGAGACAGTCATCAGTTTTCATGTTAAGAAAATTCCTTTTCCTGTTAGCTAATTCCCAGGACCCATGGTGCATTTTACCTCTGATTCTCCACATCCCTTTTCTCAGTACAAGCAGTCATTGTTATTATTTACTTGGATGGAAACAGAATCCCCAAACTAACACATACAGTTGCTCTTCTATTTTCGAGGGGAATCTATTTTGGACACCACCACCCTGTGAAAACAGAAAATTGCAGATATTCAAGCCCCATTGGCTTGAATGGCTGCATGCACACCATTTTAACCAATGGGGCTTGCCGGTCTGTGAAGGACCGAGACCACAGACTCGAAGTCCATGAAAACAGAGGGGCAACTGTACTTAACAGGCTTTTATGTGCTTTATGACTCCATTTCTAATTCTTCTCCACCAATTCTGGTGTGTAAACAAAACTATGTTCCAAAAGATGCCTGATAAAAGTACTGATTTGGCACCTGCCTTGTGCTAAACCAGTCAGCCTCCAATGAAAACAGAGGGCTCAAATATGATTCTGAAGCATGTTTCAAAAGGTATCTCAGTGCTCATCCATTCCCAATTGGAGAGGATTACGCCTTGACTAAAGGGCTTCAGCAAGCAATGCTGCCAGACATCATTAAAAAAACCCTTTGTATAAACCACCGATAATCGCAACAGAACTACATGAACCTTAAAAATATCCTGTTTTTTACAAGGCTCACAGAACTCTGAGGGGAAACATGTATTCCATGCCAAGGGTGTTTATGGTATACTGATCCTAATCAGCTATCTCTGATGCTGAAGGTTTTTTAAAACACTTTACAACAATGTATGCACCCTCTTTGTTTTCAGATGTTATAATAAGCATATACAGATCCAGTGTTTGTTACATTCAGACACAGTGGAGTATGCCTAGACTACATCTGTAAAGGGTCACATTCACATCATTTGCTACTTCCAATTCAGACATACAGATGAGGTGCTACTCTACATTTTATGCTAGAGAGAAATTAACCAAAAGGTACAAGCAGTGAACCAGCACCTTTGCCATTTTTTCAGCTTCTGCAGTCATGCAGACAAATCAGCTGGAAGGGAACCAATCCAAATTTGTGTGCTACAATGGACACTGTCTTGGCTTTTGACAGAGGAGAGCTAGACCTAGATCTTTAGTTAACCATTAACTGTGCTAGGTAAGTCATCTTGACTTTTTGTTGTTAATTGCTATCAAGTTGAATTCAACTTATAGTGACCTATGAATGAGAGACCTCCAAGTCACCTGTCATCAACAGCCTGATAGGTCTTGCTGAATCAGGGCCATAGCTTCCTGGATTGAATCTATCCATCTAGAATGTGAGTTTCAATTTAGTCATTGTTGCTTCTAGTGAGAGTTCAGACTTGATTTAAATTATCTGACTCAAAATGCCCCATTCCTGTCCACTTCAGCTTGCTCAACCCAAGTAGTGTAATGTTTATATGTTTAATTTCTTGTCTTACTATGTCTAGCTTCCTCTAATTCATACTTCTCAGATTCCATGTTCCTATGTTTTGTGCAGCTTTGCACTTTCCTTTCACCCTTGAGCATGTCAACAGCTGAATGTCATTTCAACTTGAGTCCAGTTGCATCATTAAAAACATTGCTTGCCCATGATGCAAACAATTGCCAAGAACAAGGACCAGGGATGTTTTGAGGATTAATTTCTTGTCTTACTATGTCTAGCTTCCCCTAATTCATACTTCTCAGATTCCATGTTCCTATGTTTTGTGCAGCTTTGCACTTTCCTTTCACCCTTGAGCATGTCAACAGCTGAATGTCATTTCAACTTGAGTCCAGTTGCATCATTAAAAACATTGCTTGCCCATGATGCAAACAATTGCCAAGAACAAGGACCAGGGATGTTTTGAGGATTACAATGGCAAACCACTTCGGAGTATTCCTTAAAGAATCAGAGACTGCCTACTCTCTCAAGGAAATCATTAGTAGTAATGTTGTAAAGCCAAACAGCTATTGGGCAGCAGCAGTATTGTGGGGGGTGACACTGGTAGAGGGTTGACATTCAGCTGTTGACATGCTCAAGGGTGTTCCCCAGTAACTCACTGAGAGCCATCCAACCTAGGAATGTCATCTTCTGGCACTATCTCTTGTTTCATTCTGGATTGTCTCATCATAGGGTTTTCCTGGAAAAGAACATTCAAAAGAGGTTCGCCATGCCTCTTTCTGCATAATACTAACAAGAGCCACTGCCGTCATCTCTGAGAGACCCTCTACCAGTGTCACCCCCCACAATACTGCTGCTGCCCAATAGCTGTTTGGCTTTACAACATTACTACTAATGATTTCCTTGAGAGAGTAGGCAGTCTCTGATTCTTTAAGGAATACTCCGAAGTGGTTTGCCATTGAAATATAGCCTACAGCACATTTGTGGTCTCCCATCCAAGTACTAACTAGGGCTAACCCTGCTTAATTTCCAAGATCAGACCAGATCTGGTGCATTAAAAAAAACAAACCCAAATCATGGAGCAATTCCAGAAGATGATGTTGGAAGACTGTTGCTTGACTTCTTTGGAGGCAGTTGTGATTTGAGGTATTAACAGATTCTGACATACTCCTGCAGCATAAGGAGCCAGTGGTGTGGTGCCACACCACCATTGGAGAGGTCCATCGCAGCCCTCATACCCAAGAAGTTTTCCATCTCTGGTGTAGAATTTAAAACAAACTCTGATTGAAATAAAAGCAAAAGAATGCTAGCAAAAGAAGCAGTATAGGTTGTGTCTGCATTAATCAGTTGGTTACAATCAATTAGGCTTCTAGACTGAAAACACCTAAGAATTAAAAGACAGTCAAATCAATGATACAGGTTGATTTAATGGTCAACTACAAACATTAGTTCGCCAATTTAGCGATAACACTAAACCCAGCTTAAGAATATGTAACTAGTTTAAAGTTTAAATTAAAGTCCTTCTTCAAAAAATGGCAAGAATAAATCAGTCAATCACTAATTTATCACAAGAGTCTAACAACAAACAAAAAGTCAGAAAGAAGGGACTAAATGTAGTCAAAATGGATTTTAATAAGGGGTTTTGTGGAAAACAGTATCTTAGGTCAATGGGTCTTTTGAGACTACAACAACATGGGAACAAATATAGTCAATGGCACGTTTGAAATGCTGCACCTTCTGCACTTTGGTTCAGGGAAGCTCTTTTGGTTTTTAGTAGTTTCCCTCTTTGGATTTGGGGAAACAGTGTGATGCAATATTTTTTTTCATAGACTCACATCTCTCTGAGACAGCAAAATTAAACTTCCTACGATCTCCCAAATGTTAAACTGTGATTTTTCTTAAGAATATGGGTTTAATGAACTGTGACTTGCCAAATACCCACATTTCCAATATAGCTTTCACAAGTTCCTCAGTCTAGAAACTCCTACATAGCTGTTGACAATCTTAAGATTTATCTGCCTAAAGGGTCACTTGATGACACATTTAAGAAGCATCCATTAACAGGGAGTGGGTTGGTATCCATTAACAGGGAGAGGATATGGAGGTAACAGCTTTCTGTCTTTCAGGAGGAGGAATATGTGAGCCTTTATTCTGCAAGGGCGTGTCTTGTTTTTGTGAAGAAAGATCATGTGTGTGTGCTTCATTCTTCTTTCACTGATGCAAATACATCTCTGTCACGTGAGACCAACAAACCTTGCCTTTCTTTGTTCTCTATCTCACAGAGGCTACTCAAAGGACTTTCATGATCTTTTTAAAAAAAGGTCTCCATCAAGGGACATGTGTCACCTCCTGCTGCCAATAGGGTTTCATTCCAGCTTTGGAGGTGACCCGTACTTCTACTTCTCTCCTCTACTATACTACCAGGGGAATACATTGGGGGGAAAGAAGAGCTAAAACCTGGCTTATGCAGCCCAGAGCAAAACATTTCATCTCTCTCTCTCATACAAGCTCACACCCCTATGGATCCAGTTGCTGAAGGCATGTCAGGTCTAGGAAACAGGAAAAGCACTTTCACAGGAAAAATAACTGACTTCTCGATCTCTCCCACTGAGGCAATGCTTCTCAGACAGAATAAACCACGGCAGGAGCTTTTTAAACCTGTACCCGAGAGTGTGTGTCCCCTACAGAATAAACAGTAGGTGAAAGCTTTCTTTTTGTTAGTTTGTCCCTGTCCTTCCACCACCTATTTATTCATTTCCCCAGGTTGCCCTCTCTGCCACCCCAACACCTACCTCATACATTGCCTAGTAATACAAAGCAACATTCAAGCAATTCTGTTTAGAGGCACACACAAAAACTACCCACCACCCCTTTCTCTATAAACCATCAGTGTGTGGCCTGTGTTTCATTTGCAACTGTAAATGAAACAGGCCTACAACTGTGTTTATAATCCCCCTTAATTGAATTTCTGTGACAAAACCCAGAGACTGTGTTATTACCCTCAAGTTAATGCTACCCAAGGGCTCCTGGGCAGTCTGGAAAAACATAACCAATCAAAAAAAAACAACCCTCTACATGGGACAGGCTTGACTCCAATTAAGAGTCATTTTGGTATCAGTAAGAAGAAACTTTTTCTATAGAAACAGAGAAGCATGGGGTGACAGAGAAGGAGGGAGAAAAATAATACATCAGTACCAGAAAGGCACGCATCAATATTTTTGAAAGTTAATACTTTACTTCCTCAGTTCTCCCTACCTTGGGCTAATTCACATTATATATAATCTTAAACTGACAATCTCATAGTGAAGTAACTGTGTTTTGGTTTCTTCTTTCTTCTTTCTTTCTCTTTTCTGCAAGGGCAGACAGTCTTGCTTGTTCCCCCATCAGTTCTCCTCATTCGAGAAATTCTCTTTAACACAGCTAGAGAAAAAAGGCAGTAAGCCATGATCTTGATGGGTTCACAAGGCAGCCATATCAATCCCCAAAACAACCTGTGATGGCTATTCCAGATAATCATGATGTATTAAATAAACATGGCTTCTTGAATCAGCATGTGACTTCATAAGAGATGACCACCTTCACAGTTCATTTAAGTGTGAATGAGGAGCAGTGAGGAAAATAGTTAAGGTCTAATGTAGAGAGCCAGCTTGGTGTAGCAGTTTGAGTGTTGGATTAGGACACTGGGAGCCAGGGTTTGAATCCCATCTCAGCCATGGAAATTCACTGGGTAACCTTGAGCAAGTCACACCCTCTCAGCCTCAGAGGATGGTGATGGCAAACCCCTTCTGAAGAAACTTGCCAATAAAATCCCATGAGAGATTCACTGCATTAGGGTCGCTGTAAATTAGAAACAACTTGAAGGCACACCACCACCACAACCACAACATACTAAAGACATTGCAAAAATTGAGATTAAAAAGAGAATCATAGAATCAGAGTTGGAAGAGACCACAAGGGCCATTCAGTCCATAGCACCCCCATGTATAATCAAAGTAATGCCAAAAGATGGCCATCCAGGCTCTGTTTAAAAACCTCCAAAGAAGAAGACTCCACCACTCTCGAAGGCAATGCGTTCCACTGTCCAACTGTTCTTACTATCAAGAAGTTCTTCCTAATGTTTAGGTGGAATCTTTTTAGCTTATCTTAGGGTCAGAAGATCATATCAACAGTGCATCAGAGGAAAGTACATGACTATTGGGTGTGTCCCTAAGTGTGATGTTTACAGGAGTTAATGGGCCTTTACAGACTGCCAGAAATAATGCAGCTTGAGGTCACTTTAACTGTCCTGGCTCAGTGTTAGGGAATCATGGAAATTGCAGTTTTTTCTGGGACGTTGAGCCTTCTCTGTCAGAGAGCTCTGGTGCCACAATAAACTACAGTTCCCATGATTCCTTAGCACTGAGCCAGGGCAGTTAAAGTGGCCTCAAGCTGCATTATTTCTGGCAGTCTGTAAAGGCCCAATATCACTCAAAAAAGACGGAAAGGCTTTTCAGAAATAATCTTTAAGCAAGTACACAATCTCGTGTAGGCTTCTACTGTGACTTAGCTGGCCCAGCACGAGTTTCAGAAATAAATCTCAGACTATCCTGTTGAGGGAATGTAGCATATTCTGAAACTTTCTTAAAGGAGCATGAGCTAAAGATGTACATTTTGTACTTACTAATCACATCTGCATAAAACTCATGAGCCTCTGCTTCAATCTTGTCTCTCTCAATGTGGAAGAGGTACTAGAATATATGCATAATCTACCTCAAGCTGACTCACAATGCAGCAGATTTTCAATGTTAGTTTTGTGTTCTTGCTCAAAATAGTCTGCTTTTACTTATCCAAGTGAGCTCTCTTCTTATTGTTTAAGACAGGGGTAGGCAACCTTTTTGAGCCGGGGGCCAGGTTGCTGTCCCTCAGACAATTGGGGGACTGAAGCACCAAAAATAAATAAATAAATAAATAATGTAAAAAAATATTTAAAAAATATGCATGCACACTCTCTCAGCCCCAGAAAAGCCATGGCAAACCCCCTGTGGAGATTTTGCCAAGAAAACCCCAAGAACAAGTAATAACAATAATCGATATCATCATGGTGGGTGATGGCAGTGGCGGCGGCAGGACCAGCCTGGGGCCGGTCCAAAGGCCTTGGGGGGGGTGCATCTGGCCCCCGGGCCTTAGGTTACCTACCCCTGGTTTAAGACATTCTAGCAAAAGATCTCATTATTTGAAATAGGTTCTGAAAATGAAGTATTGAAAGAAAGCCTTTTCTAGTACTAGAAACATGCAAAACTTTTATTATATTTTATTTTATTTTTGGACAAATTAATAGAATGTTTTCATGGAACTACTGGGGAGTGAGGTCTTAAATGATGGCATCATTTTGAGTCATAAGGTTTTAATATAAGCAGTAGCCTGGTCAGTGTGGGAGTCACCAGCTAAGGGATTATTAATTGTAGGCTTTGAAAGCTAAACAGCCTCACCATCAAGAGCTGTCCCAGTTACAGGCAAGCCAAAAATTGCTTATCCATACTGATGGTCATTTTCATCAGTTACAAAAACCAAGCCTTCTTTCAGCTTGCCAGCAGATGAGGTACCTCCAACCCTTTATAAACTGGTATGTCACCCAACAGTACAACCATGTGTATATTTCATGACTTGCTCTCTCTGTCAGTGTGATGTTGCTTGCCACAGGCCAAGTGATGTTATGTGGTCATGAATCCATGCTTAACATCACAAAGCTTCCACTTGGCAAGTTTAGTGGATATTTAACTTCAAGTTAAATTATTTATTTTAAATGGTATATGGAAATCTGATGCAGTTGTAGAGATCTTAGAGCCAGCAACAGCTTTTGTGCCTCCTCAGTGCAAAATAGCAAAGATATATTCAGTGACATAAAAATACATGTGTGAACCTGTAAATAGAGTTGCATCTTAAGACTGTGTAATGCAATTGGAGTGGAAGAAGATGACTACCACCTCTTAACCAAAACACAATTTTCCCCAGAAAAAGGTATTGGGCATTTCTGGAAGAATGCAGTATGGGATGGGGGCAGGGAGAGAATAAGAAGTACTGTTTCTGCTCTCCCCCTTTATACTCCAAAGTTTTAATTCAACATAGTGCATCTTTACCAGCTGGGGCTTTACAAGGTATCAGCCAGAAGACTAATTTTTCCTAATTTATATTTGGGCAGTGATGCACAATGCCTCCATTTCAGTGGTTTTTCACAACTGCTTTGAAAACACTGCGTGTACTTAGGACACATTGCTCTCACTCTCATTTTGCTTCATTTCTCCTCACTAAATTCAGTGTACATCCAAACATGACTGGCTGCCTAGAATGATGTCATCTCATTCACTACTGGATCCCTAATTGACTGGGATGACCAATATGACTCATCTGATAGAAAATACATTAATTAGGAAGAGAAAAACTGGCAGCTAACAGGAACAGATGGGGGAAAACTAGCAATAAACAGGATGGGGGGAAAACTAAATACACTCACAATTGAGCTTTTGTTTAATCTATTTCACTCTTCCCCAAGAACAAAATAAGACAACCCACCAAAAAAGAATAGGATAACATTCAGTAGAGTTGAACATATAACCTAGGGATCCAACCCTTGAAAACTGAACTCCCATTCCAATCAGCTATTTTGCAAGGAACCAGGAATGTGGAAAGCCCTCCATGAGCAATCTTTCCCAGACAACTAACTAGTAGGATCCCTACTTCTTCAAAAGAACTGTGCAACCCAGCTGTCAGACTGGATTGGAGAATCAAACATGCAGCCAACAGTTTTCCAGACAAGCTTGGGGATATACAAGTAGAAGCCTGCTTTTCACATATGGCCCATAACTGGATCCAGGAGTATCTCTTTTCCTGTGAATAATCTTTCTTTCTTTTGCTTTCTTTTTCTTTTTTTTGACAAGCATTCAGTTATCTCTGAACTATTCAATCTATATCCTACTTAGATCTTTTTGCAGTGATTGCTTGCTCACACCTGTGTGTGACATTGCTGATTAACTCAGAAAGCCTTCTCTTGCCAATTTTTTCACTAAATCACTCAGGGCTTACAGGTGATGGGTGAGTTATCACTTTTTATCCAGCAGGTCTCAAAACATCTGCAGTTATGTATAATGGGGGTGGGTGGGAAGAGAGACATATTTCTTTCAGCTTTTAGAATGGAGACCAGTATCCCAGAAAGAAGAATCTCCAAGGACTAATCAGGTTGTTGAACAGTATTTGCATCACTGTGGTGGCAAAAAAGAAAAGAAACAAAATTTAAGAGGAATGATGACATGGCACAAGGAGAAAGTAATATATATTTTTATGTACTTGTAAAAGTTTACCAGCAGCAACTTTCCTAGTTAATTGGTTTCACCTTATTTGTATAGAGCAAAATTTACCAAGGACTGTTCAGCCCCTGAGTCCAAAGCTTTGGTAGCTCTTGTACAGACCTTAGCTATACCAAGTTAGGGCCTTTGCAGACTGCCAGAAATAGTGCACATTAAATTGAGGCACTGCCCTGGCTCAGTGCTAGGGAATCATGGGAATTGCATTTTTTTCTGGGACATTGAGCCTTCTCTGTCAGAGAGCTCTGGTGCCACAATAAATTACAGTTCCCATGATTCCCTAGCACTGAGCCAGGGCAGCGCCTCAATTTAACGTGCACTATTTCTGGCAGTCTGCAAAGGCCTTTACTTTACTATAAAGGACTAACTACAAAAGGGAAAAAGGCAAACCTAGAAAACAAAGAATGTATTTGTTTTTTATAAACAATTCTTCAATAAATACTTAGGAATGTATTAATAATTCCCATCAGCAAATAAGTAGACTCATATATGAACATGTGTGCATATACACACACATGTATAGAAGTATTATACCCATATACACCAACATTCAATTTCAGTGGAATTACTGGAGAGCTTATACATTGGTCCTTGGGAATTTTCCTTTGCACTTGTCACATTTAATTTCTTTTCCCACATAAAGTCACTCTCCCTTTCATTAAATAGTCTCTCTGTCTAACTTGCCAAAGAACTGCCAATGGGCCCCTCATTTTACAGATGAATAGACCAATTTTACCAATGGGGAAAGGCTTTTAATGTGCCATGGAGAGAGTACAATGAAGTGTGGCAATTTTCCTGTTAATGATGCTACTATGCACAGTTCAGGGGAAAAACAAAATATTGAGTGTTTAATGGTACTCAGGCCTTCCATAGCCTGTTGCATTTGAAATCAGACAGGATAAGGTGGGGGAGGGACCTGTGTCCTGAGCGGGAAGAGGCATCAAAGGAGTCTAGAATAATAATTTACCAGTCTAGTTACTGTGGATAAGGCTGCTTAAAAAAAATATCCACATATATGTGTGCATCACTTGTATCTGAAGTATTTGTATTTGCCATTTTCTCATGGCAAAATACTGTGCTTTCTGATCTCACAATATACAAAATTTCGGGTTGATCTGCACTGGTTGGTAAAGAAATGTAAATCATTATTTTCTGGAACAGCTGTCAAAAGATAAAATATCAATGTGTGAACTCACCTTAACTATAAATAACCAAAGATCATGTAATGGTAAAGTATACCATCCTAAAAACTTGGAACACTTTACCAGTTGTCACTTTTTAAAAGGCAAACATTTTCAGACATTTGCAAGGACCATTGTAAAGGGACAGAATATCATTTTTCACAGTGGGTGTTTTGTAAAACAGATAAATATCAGCATATTTATAGGAGGTGGAAAATACTTGTGGGCATCCACTTCCAGGTTTAAACATTTGATTACTTTCTCCATAAACTTCAGCAAAGAACTTCCACCACAACTGCACCACACCTTGTTTCACTTTTATCCTCTGTAATTCTCACCATATGGAATGTCTGTCTAGCTGTTAGGATTGTTTCAGTATTTCTTCATCAGATGTCTTTGCACAAGATAATAGGATAGTACCTAAGGATGCATGGATGGGTTCTGACTTAACTAGATATCTTCCTTTAGAAAACAAAGCCTACTGGAAATTGTACTTTTCTACATTGCAACTGTGTACACTGTCCCTACAATTTCTCATGATGGTGATTATCAGGATTCATCACCTGTCTATCTTTAAAAAACAACCTTGTTCTTTCAGTACATTAATTCCCAGCTACAATAGGTACAAGCAAAGATAAATGTTTATACTGCAAGCCTCAAAATGACACAGAACCAAACAGTCTGGTTACAACAAGCATATTCAATTCAATTCAGTTTTATAACTTTAGCACAAACAAAATACAATAAAATATGATTAAAATTTCCATTGAAAAAATACATTATGTTCATCTGCAATATGTTGAACAATGTGTTTTAACAGTGAAAAAAATAGGCAAGAACAAAAAAACCTAAAATATTAATGATTTAGTATCTAATAAAAGAAATCCCAAAATGAAGTACCTGCTCTGTCAGTTTTGTTTGTCATAGATGTTTTAGGTTTTAACTGACTTAACTGAATGATCAGAGTGGCAAGTTTTTCATTTGAAATTTGACAAATTTATCAGAATCTGAGAATTACATAATTAATTTGTCCTGATCTGTTTCTCCTGGCACTTTCCTTAAGATAGGCTGCAAAAGTTTTTCCAGCTCAGTCAAAAATACAAAATACCAAAGTATCACATGCATTCAGTCTTCTACAGACTTGTAGTCACAAAGACTTCTTTTCCATTATAAGAAGAGCCATTATAGTAGCTTTCTAATTTGGCAAGGGACAACATATTCAAATGAGACTTAGTGAAAGCCTTTCTATAATCAAAGTTCATAATATCACTAAATAGGATGGGAGAGTTAGGGGGAATGGGATGATCCATTCATAAAGAGTAGCAGATCTCATGGCATGTAATAATCCTATATCAGTTTGTTTAGTTAAATCACTCACTCTTTGTTTAAGTGAAAATTTTGCAGTAAAGAAATCTAGGGTCCTTTTACACTACACAATTTATTGTGCTACATTCCATTTTGAATGTGATGGATACATCACCCTGGCTCAGTATTTAAAGGCCTCTCTTTCACCTGCAAATCCAAGGATTCCATAGGATGCTGTCATGGAAGTTAAAATGGAATCATGGTGCTATATTTATGTGAAGGCCCTTGTATATTGTTCTGAAAACCCAAGTGCCAATCAACCACTGCTTAGACATATGTCTTCAAAAATAGTGGGCATCCCTGTTTCTGCTAATCCTTTGTATCTCATAAAAACAATTATATAGCACTCTGCTAGTAAACTGCATATAGATTATCTTTCAACTAACCATATCTTAAAAAGTCTTACTAGTGGAATAGAAATTGCTCACATGAACTGCCATAAAGAAGTCACAACTCCCCATCTGTCAATGAATTAACAGCCCAATTCACACATTCAGTTTGCTGCCAAAATTGAAGTTATTTGTATGAAATCATTTCCCATTTAATTCTGAAAATATCACCACATCAATGCAATCCTGTCAATAGTAGGCCTAGTGAAGAATTTATTCTATAATTAATTGTAAAGACATCTAATGCAGAAAACACTTCATGGGGGAAAGGTATGTTGTTATTATCCATTTTCCTTTGGGCTGGCAAGGGTGAGGAAAGGGCAACCCTCCTGATGATGCAGGACTGTAACTCTTAGCATTCATCATCACTGACTATGCTGCCTACAGCTGCTGGGAATTGCAATCCAGCAGTATCGAGAGGGCTGCACTTTGCCCATACCTAGTGTGAGCATAAGCAGAATGATTTCCTTTAGACAAGTTGGTACAGGAGGTTTCTGCCTGTGAAACAGACACATTTTTACAACCGTTTTGATTGCACAGTGCAAAAATAATATACATCTCATGGAAATGAGCAATGCACTTTATTTAATGAATATTGATAAAAATTTATATTTTAAGTAACTACATGTATAGAATTACAGAGCAAAGAGAAATATATATCTATTAACACATACCAATTTATCAGTTATTAGAACTGCATGATTAAAGTGTTCCTGAATGAAAGCATAAAGCAGCAGTTAGAGAATAGTTCCAAATCGAATTATATGCCTATACTTTCCTCTTCTGCTATTCTAACATGCAGCATGGCTTCCTATGTCTCAAATACCCATGGAACATTCAACACACTCCACTCATTTCTGTTCATAAATTTAAAAAGTAATTTACATGGGCATATTGGGACATGGAGATATGTGTGTGTGGGGGGGGGGGGGGGGGGAAGCAGGATTTTTTTCCTATGTGCTAAAAAAATCCCTACAGTATTTTTGGGTGCTTACATTCATAACTAGGTATGGCAGAGAAATCCACCATGGATTCTACTGTTACTCAACTTTACCTATTCTCTGGAAAATTCCTTGCAATGATGAACTGACTGGTCTCTCTGGCTGTATGGGAAGGATCATTAAGCCTCAAAATTTACAGATACAGCTATGTGTGTGCGTGTGTGAGAGGGAAAAATATTACGGTACATTTGTAAATTCACAATTCACCTACAATGGGGAAGTGCAGGGAGAGTGTGCTTGTCACTATTTATCATTGCCGTTTCTATCTGTCCTTCTCTCTTCTTTAGTAATTCAGTCTGCACATACAGAGAACATAAAAGAAGTTACCTCCCTCTCCAAATTAAAATTTCTCTTCAAGAATTCTTCCACAGAACATTGAGTTTTATTTGCATGTTGCATTTTTCACAATCCCTGGCTGCCATTCCAGTCTACCATGCATTAATTTAGGGACCAAAAACACCCTTTCTTACAGTGGGTTTTTTGTTCTTCCCTGGATGAAAGGGTAGGATTTTTGGTGGGTCACTTAGCTTTATTTGAAATGCAAGTGATTGGCTCTGCTTTCACTCTTCTTTGCCTGTTTCTTCCCCTCACATCAACAGTTAAGTAATAGCTGAATTGTTTATGTGTCTAAATGGCCCAAGATGGCGGGGATTGATACTTGTTACTATATTTGTTGCATTTCCTTGTACCTTCTCCTCATAAAAATTATCCTCCTTTTTTCTCACAAAGTGGAGGAAGTGATAATGATAATGGATGATGATGAAAGAGATCCAAATAAAAGGAGAGAACATCAAGTAAATCTCTGTGTATATAAATACATGTAAGCAGGAAAATGTGTATTATTTGATGCATTATTTGTCAACCAAATTTCCTGGTGGGGGAAAAATATCTGGAAATATTGCTCTGCAAAACCAGAAAAGACAGGAGCACCTGCCCTGCCAAAACACTTGTAGGGCCAGCTTATATGAAATACACCCCTACTTATAACAAAAATACATGATGGAGTGTCATCATTTTATCCTTTGAAAATATTTCATTAATCTCTCTCTCTCTCTGCCTCTCAGTCTTCCCCCTTCTTACTCTCTCTTTCTCCTTTAATCAAATCCAGGTAAGACAAGAAATGTTGTGAATCAGTGACTGGGAACACAATGGGCTAGATAAGGGTCAGTAATTGAAATTCATTTTGGACTAACAGAGCTACTGTTAGTGGTTGGTTCATTTACTCTGAGTGGTGTCCAAAGGAGCAGGATCATTCCCCCCCCCCCCAAGTGTTAGTCTCATACTTTGGTGGTGCCCTTTCATTGACTAATGTTGTTGGAGACACATGCAACTTTGGTACAGCAGTGGAAAGAATATTTGCACATTCTCTTTTGTCCTTCAAAAGAAATGGTGTCCCAACAAACAAAACACTCTGTGGAGAAAATGAAAATTTGTTGAAGTTATTTGTTTTTTTCATTAGAGATCAAACTAAGAGGCTATTTCCATGTAAAATGCTTTGGTGGCACAGAGTGCTTTTCATCTATTTAGACTGATATACTACATATAGCCCTACTGGAAAATGACACCTTAGGTAAAGTTAGTTGAGCCAGCAACTTCTCCTTTAGATTAGTAAACTGCCTTAATATGTGAGACTAGTTTTGAATATGCACTGGAAAAGTCAGACAGTAAAACATAGGGCAGCGTGATAACTGATGGAGAACCATAAATACAATCACTAAGCTGCACTTTGTGGTCTTCACCAGTTCCTAGTCTATTCTGAGGCCCAATTCCTTGGCATAAATCTATAAATGCCTGAACACTCCAAGGCCAGGTTATCTGAAGAATAACTTCCTCCTATTTATAGACAGTTCTCGGGAAGCAGTGGAATAGTGCCATCATCATCATCATCATCATCATCCATAGAAGCCCTTCCCTCAATAGCTTCAAGAGGAAAATGTGTGAAAGCACAAGTGATGTAGGAGATTACCCAAAGATGAGATCCTTGAGAGTAGAAGGCAGCATAAGAGGAGGACACTCTTCCTGGGATGAGACTTTACAAGCAAGTGACTACAACCGAGCCCTGGGGGGGGGGGGGACTGAGATAGCTCAGCTAATAAAGCTTCATTTTCAAGGAGGAAAGCTGCTAGAAATAGCATCAGTACTGAGCTCTGAACATGTCAACTGTTCCTAGATTCCTCGGAATATGGCATCTTGACTTCTCAATTTGGACTGTTTGACCTTCACCAGACTCAGTGTCTGGGCAGTACTAAGTTATCCTGGACTGCTTTTTGGCTCTGAATCACTCTCACCTGCTCCATGATAGGAGTCTGCTAATTTAACCCCTGTGTTGCCTTTTGATGTTGGTTTTGGATTTACCTTTGTTTGGACACTGACTTCTTGTTGAGACCTTTCCATTCTAGACTATCATAACAGTGCTCCCAGAGCCCATTCAGCCTTGATTTTCCTTGAAGAAGTTGTAAAGGGTGTTTCTGCTCCAATCTGAAGCCTCCACACAAACTGTGATAAAACAGAGTTCCAAATACAAACAGAATTCCCTTTCAGATTCTCAGGCATCCACATTGGAAGATTGGCATTGGGAAAACTCAGTGAGCAGCAACAGCACAGTTGTTGTGTGCTGGGACTCTGTATGTGTTATCCTCCCCTTGACGCACACACTTCTAGCCCACATGTGAACATTTTGAACAACTTCAGAGGGCTTAAATGGACCTTTTTATCATGGTTGAGGAATGCCCTTGGCACACAAGCTCATCTATGCAGTCTTTTCAGGGATAGGTGAAAGCTCTTTTATTTTCCAAGGCTGAGTGATTTTCAGACCTTGTAAACTTTTATGCTGATGCTGTCTGAACTTGTTATAAAATTGTGCAGTTTTTATTTCTTTTTAATATTTTATGGTTTAACATTTTGTCCCTAGAGCCCCAGACAACTTGTTGTTAATGGGCAATATAAAATGCTGCTAATAAATAAAATTAATCAATAAAATTAAGCATTAACTGTGGCTTCAGTGTGCAAAAATCTTGCCTATGCAGACTTATGTTTAGGTCTTCAGAAAGTTTTTAACCTCACAATTTGCACATTTATATTACCAGCTTAAATCTTATCAGTTATGCAAACCTGCTACAATTAACTGCTCTTGTTTCTCTTTCATAATTATTTAAATCCTCATTTAGGGAAGAAATTGTAAGAGCCAAGATGAATAATAATGTGAATTCCTCAACTTGTCCCACACAGTTACAAACAGGAAAGGTTTGGCATATGGAGGTGTAGGACGTTCACTGAAAGAGTAGCAGCTAAATTACTGCATATCAAGGGTGACTGTACAATGAGCACTCTTCCTACTGAAGTCAACAGGATCTGACACATCATCTGTCTACTGTAAGCAACAGGCACTCCACAAATCGAACAGCTGCAGGATCATGACTTCAGTTTCTATTTAACTATGGTGTCATTGAGTGGCTGAACAAAAGCTATTACTAGGGGAGAGGTGGGGGCGGAACAGTAAAAACCAATACAAGGTCTCAAATGCTGACCAAAAAGATCCAAGTACAATGTTGACATATTACAGTAACTTCCTAAAGTTTTGCTTCCCCATGAGATTCTCCTCCCCCCAAAAAAAACCTCTCCTAATGGTCTTGTCCATTGATTAAGGCACATTTTTCAATGTTCTATGACTGGGTTATCTGATAAAGTCTAATGAAAGCTATCAGCTAGGACTGGAATAAAAGGTGAGATCAATATGTTTTTATTACAAGATATTGACTGACTGAACTAAATGGAGATCCAAGGAGTACCTTAAGTAAGTGGCACAGTAAAACAGGCTGGGGGATAGGCTGGCCAAAATGGAGAAGCAGAGACTTAAATTTGTGTCCATGAATCAGAGAGATGGCTATTCATTGACTGGACAACTACACCTCCATTGCAAAGGTTAAGCTAAGCAAATACAAATAAAGCATGTAAAATTAAACTACAGTGTAACAAAGCAGTGAAAAATCTAAAATTTGTCTTTGGAAACCCAATACCCAAGGTCTTACAATACAATGCAAAACTAAACAAGGTTTAAATTTGATGGGAGATTCCAAGGGCAGTCCATAACTGTGGGCAGCTGTGCAGATATCTCTGATCTTAGCCCTTCATGTCCTAATGAGATGCATAATGTCAAAAGCAGAGTTAAACAATCTCAGTCAATATACAAATACAGTCGCCCCTCCATTTTTGCAGACCTGAAGTCCACAGGCAGCAAACAGAGGGGGACAAAATGGGGCTCATGCCCATGGTGCGTGCCCGCAGGTGCCCACGGGCACAAACACACGGGTACCCGCAGGCACACTCCACTATTCAAGCCTATGGGGCTTGAATATTTGCGATTTTCCATTTTTTTGCGGTGGGGGGTTCCAGAATGGATCCCCTGCAAAAATGGAGGGCCAACTTTATTAACATGCTATATCTATACAATGGTGCTAAAGTCTTTTGCCTCAATTGGTTGAGTTCCATGCCTGCCTTTGATTGTGATGCACAGACTGAGACTGATACAGGAGGAAATTGTATAAATAAAATTAGATAGAAGTGCTTGTATTTAGAGGTGAACAATGGAGACACACTGGAGAAAAGAAGGAAACAACCAGAGAAAGAAGGCAAAGATCAACTTCACATTGGAAAAGAAACTGATGAGAATGCCACAGGATGGAGAGCCATGCAAGGCTGAGTTTCAGCCACTACAAGTGGAACAACAAACATTAATTCTAATTATTATGATATACCCCTAGAAGAACTTTGAAATCATGTGATATGTTGAAAATTCCATCACCTGCCATCTGTTGGAAACTCGGCCTTTTAATTGCATGCAAATACCATGTTGTCAACGCCAACTTCAATAGCACGAGTGCTCTTATTATTTTGGAGGGAGATGTTAATATCAGGCACAATGGAGCATGTGACATCTGTCACCTGGACAGAAACTGTACAGAGCACTGTCCCAATCCTTCCTAGCTCATATGGCATACAAGGTACACTACAAAAACCTGGACTAATAAGTTTAATACACTCCCCACACTAGATGAAAATACTTCAATGTATTTCAACCCTGATTCAAATTTTGTTTTACAGCACTTAAGTGACCTGTGGGAGAAGCCTGCCATCTGGACACATGTAAAGTCAAAGGATTCAGAAACAAATGGCAAGATCTAGAAAGAGTGCTATCACAGCTTTAAAAATAAACCCTAGAAAGTCAGTTTTAAAATACTTACTGCCTTTGCATCACTAGTGCCTCATTTTGAAGTTCATGCTCTGCTATAATCCTGTTACAACCTGCAAGAAAAGAAAAGCACATGAACAGTGCACTGAAAATTATGATTAAATAAATACTAGCAGAACAGGATAAAACATGAACACACATTTATACCTATCCATTATATCCATCAACATTTGGCCAAATGAAAAATAGAGACTTTTCTATATTCTGGTAATATCTCTACCCATACCTCAGGCGTCACTTCCTGACAGTAGGTTTGTATACTACATGGTGCCTTGGTTGTGACATCCACATATGCATGCTTAACAGCCTACAGCCACAATATAGCCACTTTCAATCAGAGGATGAACCTCAGAGAGAAGGAGACCTGAAGAAGAATAACCCTGGTGCCCAAATAAACACACTAAGGGGGGTTGTAGACGGCCAGAAATAGTGCAAATTGAGTCCACTTTAAGGGTTAGGGTTAGGGAATCATGGGAACTGTATTTTATTGTGGCACTAGAGCTCTCTGACAGAGAAGGCTCAATGTATCAGGAAAAAAACAATTCCCATAATTTCCTAGCACTAAACCTAACCCTAAAAGTGGACTCAATTGGCACTATTTCTAGCAGTCTGCAACCCCTCTAACACACTTTTAATAGGGATCCCCTAAAACATCCTCAAAGGCAAAATAAGGACAATTATTTACCAGGACAAGTTATAATAAAACAGGTACTGTTCATATGGTACAAAAATACATATCTATAAATCTAGATATAAAATATTCCTATTCAGGAATTCAGCCTGCTCACATTAAGGTTAAAACTATGGTGGGGCAGGAGCGTGCATGCAAGCCCTCCCCTTCCCCCAATATCCCTATTCCTTTCTCGATGTAATGCTAAGATCTGAGGAAGGGGGGACCATGTTCAATTGAATTAATCACTAAAATAACTAACTAAACTCTTTAAAAGATTTTCATGCCAAGGACATAGCGGAATTATTCCATATGCATCTCTCCAACCCCTACCATGTTTTAGCCTTCCCATGTGCAATCATCTCCATCAGGCTAATAAAAGGCACACACATTTCTAGAAACATCCTTTCTCCAGTAAAATATTTCCAGACACATATTTTCAATGCTACATCCACATCCTATCCCAGCCAATTTCCCATGCTAGGAGGGAAACAAAAGTCTGTAGAGATTCAACTATCACACATTCTTCCATCTCCACTCCAACAGCTTGGTCTTGGTTATACAGACAAGATTCACAAGCGGTTATTGCAAAGTAACAATCCCTGTCTCTATGAACCCTTGCTGACATGTCTGTCTCTGAAGGGCTGTGAAATCCCTAACACAGTTCAACATTTTTCTTCAGAGGCAAAAGACTGAGATATAATTCACTGTTTCAGCACGTAAACTAATCAGGCAATGAACAGAAGTCCAGGGATTATTATCTATGAAACAAGGACTGAACAAAATAGGCCACAAGAACAAGCTCCATGCAAGCGGAAGCTTGTAGCTCCAGCTTATAGGAAACAAGCAATTCACTGGAAAAGTTTCAAGCACACACCAAAGTGCAATTACATGTTGTAGATTGTTCTGCAGAACAGTACAAATTAGTTATCATTCACATTTATTCTCAACATCTACATCTCAGGGAACTATCTACCCACACTCAGGAAACAGAAATATATGTGACCTTTGTATTCAATCCAACTCAAGCAAACACAGCTCATTTAGAATTTCATCGCGTTCTCAACAGTGATTCAAAGTGTTTGGCAAATCATCTTAAGAAATAAACAGATCGGGGAGGGGGATCTGAATGTCCCAAATGACCATTCAAGGAAGCAAACATAGCTTGCACTGTAGCTCAATGTATTCAGAATCTTCCATTTTTCTTGTAAGATGCTGTACAAATACTAAAGCACAGGAACATAGTATGGAAAAATAATTATACCACTGAATGCTTCTCTGTCTCCATAGGTCTCCACTCTACAGAAACATCCATGGTAGGAAGAAGGTTCTCACCTAGCTTTGCTCCACTGTCCTGTTTTGCCACTCAATAGACATTTTTATGGTAGAAATTTTTAAGCATAAAATTCAACACCTACATTTTATAATAGAACTGTTCCAAGCAGACTTTACCACATACATTTGCTGGATAAATAGGTTGGTGGTGAAACACTAACTCTGCAGTGAGGAAAAACATCTGCAAACACTGCTGCAATTGGGACTCCTTATTTTTGTTTAATATGACAGTTGCTTTGTCTAACGCAAGGTGTTTAGAGCATCTCACAACAATAAAACAGAGTAATATGACAGAAAAAAACACATTAGAACCAATTATATGCAAAGCAGATGACATAGAGTAGACTCTATCATCAGTATCCCAAAAACAAATGAAATTTTAAAAATGTACAGAATGGGTCAGGGGCATACAGAGGCAAGTCTCTGTAGACAGAGACTGAATTCCAGAGTTAAGATACCAACCCTGTGGATCTAAGGAAACACTTTATCCCATAGTCAGAGAACAAGGATACTGATATTAGAGAAAGTTCTGTTTATGCATTTGGGCAATGTGTGCTTCTTTATATGCTACTGGGCCACAACTCCCATCAACCTTCATAATTTGCTTTGCTGACTAGGGACAATGGGAGATGCAGTTAAATAACATCTTGAGGGCTACCTCTTGCCCACCAGTTATTTGAAGGCATTTTTTCTTTCAACTTTCATGAAATCATCTAGTAAAATTGCAAGAAAAGGAGGACTCCTGTCCTGTCAATGACAGGTAGCATGAAAGATTGACTTTTGGCAGTTACAGCTTGTAATGCAGGGCTCAGAAAAGCTGGATTCCTTCTATGAAGCCACTCAAAGTTCAGGGGGCCAATCCAGGATGGGCAGGGATCATGTTCTTGAAGCTCCAAAGACCAGAAAGGCCAGTAGTAAACAGCCTAAACCAAAACCAAGTTTGACTGTTTTAAACCATGGTTTAAATTTCAGTTTAAACAAAATGTCTTTTTAAAAACCCCACATACACCTGTAGTTTTTTTTAATTGATTATTTTTTAAGTCTGGTTATTATTACCAGACCTCTTATTGGAACAACAACTGTTTGAAATTAAAGGGCAGAACAGTATCCAGTGTCAGACCAGTATCCAGTATCAATTGCTTCTTTTTACTCATTTTATTTTATTTATTTATATTATTTTAATTATACTTATTTTTGCTAGTGTGAGAAATACTATTCAGAAACAAATCCTTCAATTAACCCAAGTTCAACCAAAACAACTTGCTTTAAAAGAGCACTTCTTAAAGCACAATTATTATTTAAGCTAACAGCCATAACATCTGAACTGCATTTTGCTTTTTTTTCTGATGTAGTCCTATATTGGTGTAGTCCTACACATTATGAAAAAAAATGGTTTAAACAACAACAACAAAAAACTGGGCCAAAGTTTAAAAAAAAACAGGGGGGGTGGTTTGTTTGTTTTTTAAAAAAAAAACAACCAAAATTTGTTTCCCAATCCTGGCCAAAACAGGCCGAAAATCAAGCTCCAAGGTACTGAAGGTAGAGCAATGCATGGAAGGCCACACTCTAAAGGCAGTACATTCCAGATGGCACATTCCAGAAATGCAGATCAATTTATGCAGATCAATTTATAAATACTTGTAGAAAGAAACAAAACCTTTGTGGTGCAGAAGTTTAATTGTTGCAACCTGACTGGAGGAAGCCCTAGTTAAAGAAATATACATGTGCCAGAAAGTCCATGTCCTTTTTAAAGCTCCTCATGAACTGATAATACAAAAGGCAATTTTCAATGAAATACTGGTGTTAGTCTGCTACAGTATAAAAGGGAAAAGCAGCTGTACATTGTATTTAAGTAAAACAAATTACAGTATATGATCATATATAAACTCAAAAATCTATGTCAAAAATCAGCCTAAAAAAACTGGATTGATTTATACATAAGTCAAAGCAGTACCTCTGTCCACTGCAGTGCTGCTTCTGGCCATTTTTAATGCCTGCTCAAAAAAGAAAAGAAAAATAACAGTGGCGTCTGTGTGTGTATTGTCAGGGATGATGGGAGTTGTAGCTCTTCACCTCTGGCTCTAACTCACCACCTTGTTATGCAGCAGAGCTGAGCAGCTTTGATCAGTGGTTGATGCTTCTTTCCCAAGCAGCAGAGTTTCAGAGAATAGGCTGAAGACCCTGACAAACTCTCCAAGCCTTCTCTCTCTTCTTCCTGCGATGTCTCCAAACTTCTCCAGGATTCTTCTGGCTCTTGTATCTTCCCTCAAGACACCAGACAACTCAGTAGTCTTATATAAAGATCTACTTTATTCTACTATATACATAAATACTATATGCCCTACAAATCACAATCTCTACACTTCACAATATCTCCAAAACTACTCCACAATGTGCATTGGCAAACATTGCACTTATAGCCATTGTTAGTCACCACCCACTAGTCAGTTTCCACCCAGTGGGTGTGTACATTCATTTTGATTGGTTTACATAGATCATCCCATACTTAAGACCAACCCAAGTATTTCATCATTTTACCTTGACTACTTAATGAATCTCAGGTGTTTGCAATCTATAACAGGTGTTTTCAATATACACTCTATAACTTTGTCCTTGGCTCTCAAGGCTTCCAAATTACATTATCCTTTTCACCTGTGTAGCTTCATGATTGTTCCTGCTTAGTCACTGTGACTATCACATACATATTTTATTTCTATTACTGTATGTCCCATGTTGCATTTTCCTTAACATATATATGTTTCCCTGCTGTGGCAAGAGAGGGCAGGGAGTTGGTGCTTATTTTCAGGTAGGCTCTCCAGAAACAGAAGTTCTTGTCATACCAGCCACACCTGGAAGAGCTTGGGAAAGTCTGGAAGCAGCTTTAAAGGAGCAAGCAGAGCATTCAGCCTGAGGGAGAAAGTGGTGAGTATATTAGGTGATGTATGGATCACATTTGTTCCCTGTGCCTCCAGAAGGCAGGGGAGGGTTGAGGTGAGAGGAAAGGGCTGATTGTGGATGGGGGGCTACCTGCTCACTGCTGCCTCCTTCTCCACCGCCTGATGTTGTGTCTGCTGCCATCATCACTTCTCCTTCGCCTCCTCCAACCCTGGACCAAGCCACAAGGTAGGTGACTGAGTGGGCTTTTCTCCTGCACTCCAGACACTTCTTGCTTGAAATAGTGTGTTCATAAGGGAATGTGCCACCTGGTTTGGACACTCTTTGTCTGGAAGGTTAAAAGCTTTAGGGAGGTGGGGCCCACAAAATTTTCATGCCCGAGACACAGGCATCCATGCCTCTTCAACTCTGCTCCCCACCTGCAGTAAAGTGCTTTTGCCAAATTACCAAGATGGTTTCTTGGCTTCCCCACCTTCCAGAGGTGAGGAGTGGGTTGAAGAAGCAAAGGGTGCCCTTGTACTTCAATCCTGCTCTCCAGGTGTAGTAAAGAATTTTCACTAAGGGCCTTTGCAGACTGCCAGAAATAGTGCAAATTGAGTCCACTTTAACTGCCCTGGCTCAGTGCTAGGGAACCATGGGAACTGTATTTTTTTCTGAGACATTGAGACTTCTCTGTCAGAGAGCTCTAGTGCCACAATAAACTACAGTTCCCATGATTCCCTAGCACTCAGTCAGGGCAGTTAAAGGGGACTCAATTTGCACTATTTTCTGGCAGTCTGCAAAGGCCCTATATCACCAAGACTCATGAGATTCTAAAGCAGGGTAGGCAAACTTTTTGAGCCAGGGGCCGGGTTGCTGTCCCTCAGACAATTGGGGAGCTGAAGCACCAAAAATAAATAAATAAATAATTTTTTAAAAAAACAAATAAAAATTTAAAAAATATGCATGCACTCTCTCAGCCCCAGAAAAGCCATGGCAAAAGCCCTGTGGAGATTTTGCCAAGAAAACCCCAAGAACAAGTAATAACAACAATAATATCATCATGGCGGGCAGCGGCGTCAACGGCGGCAGGACCAGCCTGGGGCCGGTCCAAAGGCCTCCCGGGGGCCGCATCCGGCCCCCGGGCCTTAGGTTGCCTATCCCTGCTCTAGAGGGCTTCTCCCTATCTCCCCAACTGCTTCCCACCCTCTAATAATGAGTGTCCAAACCAAGCAGAGCATTTCTTTGCAAACACAATGTTCTGTTTCAAGCAAGGAGTGCCTGGGATGCAGCAGAAAATCCCACCTATTCATTTATCTCATGGCTTGATGAGGGGCAGGCGAGGTGGAGGACAGGTGGCAGCAGCAGCAGCAGCATCAGGTCAAGAAGAGGCAGAGGAAGCAGTTCTCACCTCAATCCTCTCCCATCTACTCCAGCCACAGGAAACAAATGTGTTTTGTACAGTGCTTACTCTGCCCCCACCTTTTCCTTTTATTTCTTCCCAGCAGGATGAGCCAAGATGCTCCACATGTTCCTTCAAAGCCTCTTCAAAACGTTTCCAAGCACTTTCAGATGCAGCCAGTACTGTGAGAGCTCAGCCCATCCAGGGAGACCTCACCTGAAAGGAATCACTATTGTCACCATCATGGCAGCACCTTTTTGGCATTTCCTGCCAAGGCAGGGAGAATGGAAGGGGTTGGGGATTCCTTTAAGGAACGTTCTTCCTGGATAGACTGAGCTCACATCATCTTCTGTCCCAGGAGAACCATAAAAAAGCACTGCCCCCCTCTACTGTCTTTTGTAATGTCTGGGAGGTAAAATGGCAGTAACAGCAACTATTTGATGTTTCCCTGCTGCAGCAGAAAGCAACCTCTGTCCACTAGGGAAATGCCAAAGGGCCACCATGGATCCCAGGAGCTCCATGCTGAGCTCCAAAGTTTTGCCCTTGGCATATCCATGGGTCACATCAAAATCTATTATTTCAGCCCTCAAACATGCCTTCAACTTATACATGGGGTTGACTTATACATGAGTATATACAGTAATTTGGTCGGATAGTACAAGGAACAGTAGTAGAACATGTAACTGTGTAGCTTTAATTCATTCTAATCCCAAATCCTCTCATCTGCCTCTGTCTTTTGTATTATAAGAAAGGAAGAAAAGACGGAGGAGGAATCTAGCAGCACTTTTAAAACCAAAGAATTTATTTCAGATTTCATGGATTTCAGTCAACTTCTCCATATGTAGTACAAAATTAAAGCCACAGGTATTTAAGCACAGTTACATAATTGTGGTGATGGAATGGAGTATTAAGAGGATGCAGAAAGATGCAAATTGTGAACCTGTCCAAAAACATTCAAATCCTTGTTGAAGATGATAGAGCTCTGTAAACTGGCTAGTCTTGTAGTCCTGTGGTGTGAAAGCAGCAAAATTTGATTACCCAAGAGTCTATTCCCTTGAGGCAGGAACATTTTCTAGGACTAATTCTTTTATTACATGTGTAACAGTGATGTACACCCATATATTAATATACATTATATGCCATGTAACCATTGTCTCTGCTCAGACCTTTGCTAATGGATTTGAATTTGTAAATGTATCCCAGTTCTGCTGTTTCTCTCTCCAATCTTCCTTTTGCTCCTTTTCTAGAACAGCTTCTTGTAGGTCAGAGACTGTGTGAGTGGGCTATGGATATTGTCATTTCTTATATCAGATTTATGTCCATTTATCCTTGTGCATCAAGACTGTTCTGGTTGTCCAATGTAAAGCACAGAAAAACTTTGCTTGACAGAGAATGGCACGTATCACACAGAAGGATAAGCAAGTAAAATCACCCCTCTGCTGTCGGTGACATTATTAGGATTGCTAGATGTTGAAAGAGAATCAGCATCAACTCTCCCCTGGCCTTTTTATAATACACAAGACAGAAGCAGATACCGGGTTCTGGGATTATAACACACTATTATTAAACATCTGTAGTTAGGAAATTTCCAGAAATGTATATGCCCTAATCCTGCTGCTCCTTACACTATGTCAACAAGTAAATTATTTTACTTGAATACAAGTACTCGTAAATACAAGCAAAGCATTCAGCAACATTTTTGGTGGTATAGTATTAATTGCTTTGGGACACAATCCTTAAGAAAATCAGCAAAAAAGCTATTTCCAGAGTGACAGATTATGAGACTCCTACTACAAGTAGAACCATAGTTTACACCATGTACACTTTCTCACTTATATCTATTTGAATATTCATGAAGACTGTGAGTGAGTACATAATCTGGCTCTGTCACTCGTTGCTTTCCAGTTATCCTCCCTGTGTAGAGAAATAAAGAGTCTCTAACCAGGAACTGGAACCAGCATCGCATAGTGCAGGGGTAGGCAACTTTTTTGAGCTGGGGGCCGGTTTGCTGTCCCTCAGACAATTGGGGGCCCGAAGCACCAACAATAAATAAATAAAAAAATAAATAAAAATTTAAAAATTAAAAAAAAAATTAAATTTAAAAAATATGCATGCACACTTTCTCAGCCCCAGAAAAGCCATGGCAAAACCCCTGTGGAGATTTTGCCAAGAAAACCCCAAGAACAAGTAATAAAAACAATAATCAATATCATCATGGCAGGCGGCGGCGGCGGCGGCAGGACCGGCCTTGGGCCGGTCCAAAAGCCTCGGGGGGCTGCATCTGGCCCCCGGGCCTTAGGTTGCCTACCCCTGGCATAGTGGTTTGAGCGTTGGACCAAGACTCTGGAGACCAGGATTCAATTCCTGCTTGGCCATGAAACCCAATCTAGTGCCTTCCAGAAAGCTAAAAATGATGTCTGTAACCCAGCACTTCCACAGCCAGTGTGGTGTAGTGGTTTGAGCAGGGGTAGGCAACCTAAGGCCCGGGGGCCGGATGCGCCCCCCCCAAGGCTTTTGGACTGGCCCCAGGCCGGTCCTGCTGCCGCCATCGCCGCCGCCCCCCACCGCCTGCCATTATGATATTGATTATTGTTGTTATTACTTGTTCTTGGGGTTTCTTGGCAAAATCTCCACAGGGGTTTTGCCATGGCTCTTCTGGGGCTGAGAGTGCGCATGCATATTTTTTTAATTTTTTTTAAATTATATATATATATATATATATATATATATATATTTTTTTTTTTTTTGGTGCTTCGGCCCCCCAATTGTCTGAGGGACAGCAACCCGGTCCCCAGCTCAAAAAGGTTGCCTACCCCTGGGTTTGAGTATTAGACTACAACTCTGGAGCCCAGGGTTTGTTTCCCAGATTGGTTATGTAAACCCACTTGGTGACCCTGGGCAAGTCACACACTCTCAGCCTCAGGGGAACACAATGACAAACCTCCTCTGAACAAACCTTGCCAAGAAAACCCATAATAGGTTCACCATAAGTCAGACACGACTTGAAAGCACACAACACACACACACACACACACACACACACACACCAACACCAACAACAATAACAACCAGGAGTTGGACTCATGTGACCCTCCAAAGGATGCTGGCCTGGCTGTACCAGTCAAAAACATCTGGAAGGCTACATGATTCCCATCCCAGCTTTAAGCAAAGTAAGAAGTGGAGAGAAGCAAAACAAAGCAAACCAATCCCAGAAAAGCTCTGGAAGAGAAGGCAGACTTTGATCATTCTTTCAAACAAAACTAAGGCTGCATCCACACTATAGAAATATTCCAGTTTGACATCATTTTTACTGCCATGACTCAATGCAATGGGATTTGTAGTTTATTGTGGCACCAGAGCACTCTGAAAGAAAAGGCTAAATATTTCACAAAACTACAAATCCCATAGTTCGATAGCATTCAGCCCTGGCAGTTAAAGCGGTGTCAAACTGGATTATTTATGCAGTGTGGATGCAGCCTAAAAAAACCTCCAAAACAAAAGAAGTGCAATTGCCTTGCAGAGAAAGATAAATTCAGAATGGTTTTGTATGAGTGGTTTTGATACCCAACATCCAAATATGAAAATGCCTAAAGAGGATGACTGTGGCTATTTTAGTAAAATGGCTTCTTTTTGAGTACCTTTTCCTAGTGTGGTATGAAACCAGGCTTTGCAAGGAATTATAATTGTACATGGGAACATTTGCACACATATGTTTCTGCTGAACAAAGTCATTCAATGTTGCTTGATAATTTAATTCTTTTTTGGAGAACAGGACTTTCTTCTGCTCTACCGCAGGGCTGGGCAAAGTGTGCATGCAACCCCAGAAAGAGGGTGAATGGACTCTTCTGGAAGGCTCCCAAAAGTAGCAATTTATCTTTAGAAATGTTTGAGAGATTCTCGTATGCTGCTTAAAATAAATAAATGTCTGTTTGGCAAACCTCCAAGTAGACCCATTTTTTTGCAAATGTTTGGCAGCTGTTTGGTCCTTAGACTGCCTCAAGGTGAGAAACATTCCTGCCGGTCCCAGTCCAGTCGTCCAGCCCTATCAGCCATACCACCCAAGTCAGACTTGACATTTTAACTACTGTTGAACATTACAAATGAACTAGTGGCTAACCATTACTGCTCAACACCCCCCCACACACAAATGCATTAACTACCTCATTATATATATCATCTAGAAACCTTATAAAGGAATGACACCTGCTTGCCAATATCTTTCCAGCCTCTTCTGTGATCATAACAACATTCAGATACCTAAACTCCTTGGTATTTTAATACCCAAACAACACCTCTCCATACACACACACACCCCTGCCTGCTTAAAGACTGAGGGGGGAAGCAGACCAGGGTATCGGGGACGCCCTGGGACGGTGCGCCGCGGGACCGCGGGACCCGCACGGCAGCGCACCATCGGCGCCTCTGAAAGGAGCGCAAAATCAGTGCTCCTTTCAGAAGTCAGGGAAAGTGCGCCCTAAATGCGTCGGGCGCACTTTCCCTGGCTTTTCCGCCGCAGCGTGTGAGGACGCTGCAGCGAGAGGTTGCCCCCGGAGCACCGGCCGTGTGGAGGGCCGGCAGCTCCGAGGGCAACCTCGGGAGGAGGAAGGGGCGCCGCTCGTGCGGCTGCCCCTCCTCTTCCTTGCCTCGGAGACGACCCTATTGGTCGTCTGCCGAGGCCCTGAGTCCCACTAATGGGGATAGTGTGTGGATATAGGAAAAAGCCATCTCTGCTGTGACACCTCAGTTATGAAATGTCCTCCCGTTAGAGGCCCGTCTGGCTTTATTAAATATTTAGTAAAACATGGCTTTTTGTTAAAGCCTTCAAGGTCTAATTATTTTATAATTTGTACATATTAATGGTTTTGAATTACTTTGTTTTAACAGATAGCATACTTTGCTTGTTAGATAGTGTAATATGTTTCTCGAATATAAATTATTTTTACCTCAACCTTTAGGTTTAGGATAGAATATAAACATTTGATTTACATTAAATTAAACTAATATAAAATGTAAACCCAAACAGATATAGTCAGGGCTTTTTGTTATGTCAGAAACATTCTTACCAAAATAAGTTTGACAGAATATTATACTGTAACAGTTATTGAACTGGTGAAAAGCACCCTATCAGAGCAAGCATTTATGAAGTCTGTTGAATTTTCTCACATGGTAATGACATGTTATCAGTCCTGCTTTATTGCTTTGGAGGCTTTTATTGTTGCAGATGTCTTTCTAATGAGCTTCATGTTTTATTATATATTTTAATCCTGTATTTATATCTTTTGGCCACTTTTGGGGATACAAGATGGAATAGAAAATGATAAATAAATATGCAACTAAGGCCATCTTACTACCCGTTCTCCTTCCAAAAGCAGTAATGCCAGTTTACCCTGGGAGCCAAGCCACCTTCCTTATGAACTCTGCAGCACTTTTCTCCACAGCACTACAAAACTTTTCATGAAATGGGTGGACATCTTTGCATAAAACATAAGTTGACACAAGGCATTGCTTTCTAGCCTGCGTATCTGAGATGGTTCCTTAGATACCAGTGAAAGCTCAAAGACGGGTCTTGGCTCCCCAAACTCCTCTCTTTGTTACATTTTTCCACAAAGTAAGAAAAGACACTTTTTGCAACAGCAGTGATGAGAAATGGAAAGATATTGTTGTCATGCTGGGTAACATGCCAAACCAGCTGCAGACAATGTCATATATTTGTGGTGGAGGTAGGGACTCAGCAACACTTTTGCCTGCTACTTAATAGGCAGCCAAATTAAAACTGATGATTGAATAGATCCAAGGATGTTTTCTGCACATAAATCACAGTCATGTTATACTTGTCTAGAATGGATAAGGTAAGCTTGGGGAGAGCCCTTTTCTTCTGCAAACCTAATTAACAGAACTATTAAAATACCACTGAGACAAACATTTTTAGAGCAGAATGAAAATCTGCCAACAGCTGCCAAATAAACAAATTCCCAAAAACATGAGTCAAATAATGATTCTTTCCCCCCTTCCTCCCCCTAAACGTTTCCTCAGTAAAGCGTTAATTTGTTTCTCCTTGTGGCTGTTTGATGTTGAAAGAATTAAACCTCCAAAGATGATTATGTGCAAATTAACTAGTCAGATATACCAAAGGTGATCAGATGTGACGGTGGATGCATAATATTGTATGTATATAAGAGAGACAGTCTCTCTCTCTCTGTGTGTAATGAGTAATAACAATAATAATAGAGAAATTGTCCTGTCAAATCAAGCATAGCGTTAATAATAAGCCAATGTATATGACAGTAAAAACTGTCATTTCCACAGCTATTAATGTAAATTGAACATTGGTAGCAGACACTGGCAAAGGAATATAAATCACACTTCATTATATTTCAAAATATAAGTGTCAAATAACTCCCTTACCCCCACCACCACCTTCGTCTCTCATTAGGAACCTGCCCCCTGTCAAATAACTTCACTTGGATTCTGTCATTTTGCTGTAGACAACTCCCAATGAACTGATGATAAGTGACAATTTCATGCTATTAAAACACTGCTAATCTGCTTATGGTACCAAGGAAAAGTAACCACCCAACGAAAACAATATCCTCATGTATCTGAAGCACAAGCCGGGGGGGGGGGGGGAGGAGGGAGGGAGGGACAATGGAAGGCATCAGTTTCATGAAACTGTATCTTTTCACGTGGGAAAAAATGAGGTTCAGTCAAATTAAGAAGCCCACCTGCAGGATGTCACCGCATTATTCCAGACTTGTTAATATGAAGATATAAGCAAGAGATAATTTGGGCACAATAAAACAACACGATGAAAGACAATAAAAGTTGGGACTGAGCAATAACCTTACAGCATTCTGCTGTAAAGCTTCTGATATGTTCTTTTATCTCATGCCCCTAAGCAGGTTACTGAAATGGGGGGGGGCATATTTATTAAGGGGGGGGGGAATCCATCATAGCCCTCTCCCTATCAGTTTCACTATGAGTAATCTTTCCCCTAAAAAGGAACAAGCCTAATCTTTTTGTCATTGTTTCCTATAAATACATTTAGATATGTGATCATGTGGTCTCCCTACTCCTCCACTCAGAGTTTAACGGGCAAGTAGGCAGGTGGCTCATATAACAAAAACCTAACACAATTAGGAGATTATTGCATGCCTAAAAAAAAGGACTTACCCCTGCAGGGATACAGTCATTTACGGGATGCAGGTGGGTATTATAACAGTAAAAAAATGCCGCTGATGCCACTGGGTGACTGCATCCCTGCTCCCAGCAGTGCTCAGCTGGCCAATTTTCACAAATGGGAAGCTCCCGTCTATCCCGGCAGGAGCAAGTCACTTTTTTTAGACATGTGATAATCTCCCTAATTTCAGGGGCAACTTTTATAATAAAGAATGATCAACAGCTGCATTATTAGTATGCCACTGGAAGCTACAGTCCAAAGAAGTTACTTTTCCAAGCTTTACAAGAGTATGGTCAGCAACACAGTTTGGAAGTGTTCCACATTCTGTGTGCCAATCAAGACTGCTGTGGCTTCACAGGCAGTTTTCCCACCAGCCCCGTAACATGTGAAGGGACACTTATGAACTCTTCAACATACATGGCATGCTAGAGGATGCTGATGTGTCCCTGATGTATCCACTGGACACACATATACACCTGCTCTTCTGTGGGTTTTCCGCAGGCAAATACTGGCATAACTCTGGCAAATTTGATTATTATTTAACTTGTGAAACTGTTTTTAAATTCCTTTGCTTCCTATATGGACAAAGCCATGAACCCACAGTATAAACACAAGTTGTATCCAATATAATTACTTTGAGATCTATTGTATTTATAGGCTGTCATAGAAAAAAGTCTGTACAACCCGGTTTACGGGGGGGGGGGGGCAACCTAGATACCAAAACAAAACAAAGTAAAAATATGTCCCTTCTGAAAAAAGAGAGGCATCTACATTAATCAATGCAGACAGTCTCTTAAACCAATATGAAGGAATATAAGTTTCAGAAGTAGCAGCAACTCACCTGATGTTTTAAACCAAGCTGTCTATCAGGAATCAAATAGTAAATAAACATTTGGAAAGTCCTCCTCTGAGAGTGGAGGTTTTTAAGTCTTGAGTCACAAGATCCATTGAAAAGAAAAATTGCTTCTGTGCATTGGGACAAAGCTTTCCCTTCTGAGAACTTTATAAAAAGAATAAATGGAGATAATCTCTTTACAAGATGTATCCATATGGAAATTCATTACTGTGTTATGTTTGTTTGTTTCTTAATACTTCAAGGTAGTTCTGAAAGTGAGAATAGAGGTCAATACCACATAACCTACACAACAGATCTTTTTCGCTGTGCTTACTTTAGAGCTGTGGCACTTTAAGATTAAAAAATACACAAGGTTGCTTCACATATTACACAACTAGGTATGTATCTAATAATAAAGTGTGGATTCAAAACAGCAACACTGAAACACATTGTCAAGCATGTGTACCATACAGGAACATTCATTAAGAAAATAAGATTGGCTGCAACTGTTGGTTGAATGTACACACGTTGACAAACCCAGGATTGCTGCCAATATAATGTGTGAATCATCCTTTTAAAAAAATGAGGTTGTGTAAGACTGTTGGTCCATCTAGTTCAGGGCTACCTACATTAACTGGAAGCTGTTTTCTGATCTTTTCCGGTTCTACATAGAGATGCCAGATATTGAACCTGGACCTTATGCATGCAACACATGTGATTTATCACTTCTCTTTTTGCAGGAGGCACTCCACTCTGGGATTTTAGGCAGGGGTCTTTCACATTCCCTTCTATATTGTTCTTTTTTTATCTGGAGATGCCAGGGTTGAACCTTGGAATGTCTGCATGCCACATAGAACTAACATCTATTACTGAAATAATATATTAATAGTCAAATCTATCTAGTCTTTATCAGCGGTTGGTTCCAGATATTCAAAAGAAACTCTCTGTTTGCTATCACAATAAAATTTGTTAAGTTGCTACTGTTCTCAAAAGACATGAAGCACTATGATCAAGAGCCAGAATCCCAGGTCAGCCAATTGTCAGGGTATGGAGAAGCCTGAAAGAAAAAGGTATGCACCCTCCCTGTTCACCACAGATATAATGTATGATGTAATTATGCCACTTGAAGAACCACCAAAACTCTGAAGGGGGAAATTGTGAGTCAACTGGTGGAAGTTTTGGGAAGTCTGTGATCTATATTTTCTTAAAACCTAAACTGCTAAAGCTATTAACATTTTTAATGAACTAGGAGAGGGGAAATCTCTCAATGAACACCTAATATTTAGATTGACACTGAGAGCATCCCTTATTTTATGTTAAGCAAAGCGAGGTCTTCAAAAGACATGAAGATGGGAATATTTTTCTCCTATAAGCAAAAATACTGGGGGGGGGGGTGTTAAAGAAGAAGACTCAGATAAATAATAATAATAATAATAATAATAATAATAATAAGTTATATCCCGCCCCTCTGCAAATGCAATCGGGGCGGCTTACATCAATGAAACACCAAAATATACAATCTCAAAACCCACCCACCCCTTAAAATAGTATTAAACAACAAAACCTAAAACAGCAGCATACAATAAAACAATGAACAGATAAAATAAGTCTAAATGGCAGGGCAGTCATCAGTCTCCCATACCAAGAGTTCTTATTGATCCCTACACCGCTCCTCCGCTGCCTTGGTGCCTGGAGAGGTGTTCCTGCAGGGATTTACCCCAGCGTCCTCCAGGCTCCCTTGCTGCTGAGGGCTGCCCAGGTGTAGGTGTTAATGGGCTCTGGAGTCCTCCTCAGCCTGGACGCTGCCTCCTCCGCTGCCTTGGTGCCTGGAGAGATGTTCCTGCGGGCTTTTATCCCAGCGTCCTCCAGGCTCCATTGCTGCTGAGGGCTGCCCAGGTGTAGGTGTTAATGGGCTTTGGAGTCCTCCTCAGCCTGGACGCTGCCTCCTCCGTTGCCTTGGTGATCTCAGGAAATATATGAGGAAATACATGACAATTTCAGCGGTGTAATGGTTTGAGCACCGGACTACAACTCTGCAGACCTCTCAGCCATGGAATCCCACTATGTGACCTTGGGCAAGTCACACTCTCTAAGCCTCAGAGGAAGGCAAAAGCAACCCACTCTTTGGGGGAGGGGATAAAATCTTACCAAAAAAACACATGAAAGGTTTGCCTTAGGGTTGCTGTATGTCAGAAATGACTTGAATGCACACAACAACAATTCAGATTTGCAGCAGTGGGACTACAATTTGTACTCTTAATGGGTTTACCTTTCAGAATTCCAAAGTAGAATCCTATGGGGCAGTTCTCTGGCTTCAGATTATATTGGTTAATTTGCAATAGAGTTTAAATAGGCTGCTGTGATAAATCATGAGTTAGAAGAAACTCTTCTCTTTAAAACTTGGACTTTTTCCTTTCCTTTAAAAAAAACCATCCAAGTTTTTGCTCCATGTTACAAAATAAAGTTGATTCAGTTATTCTGAAGAGCAGTGAAAAGGAAAGGAAACTATTAATTTTTTTTACACAGATTTCCTTTAACACTCTCACTTAATAATACATGCATTTTGTCATGGGCTTTAGTAGATTTGCATTCTTTTCTGAAAAAATGTGAGACACTGACCAAGACTATGCAGCAGGAGAAGGGAGACAGAGTGTAAAGAAGAGCAAACAGCTGTACAACAAAGTGGAACTTCAGACCTGTAAGTACTGGTTCCAAGACTGAAAGAGGCAAATGCAATCAGACTTTTTCTCCAAAGATTATGTTCAACCATTGAAGCACCTGAGGTTTCTCTACTGTTGCAACAAAATATCAGCAGTGGGTCAGTTACTATGAGAGGGATTTCTATAAACACAAGCTAAACAATCCACAAGTAGCTGCCTTTGTCCCGGCAAATTTCCCTTCCCTTGAGCTCAGTTATTTGGAATTCCACTCTTTTGTAAAAAGGACTGAATCATACAGAGAACTGCATTGTGGAGCAAAGTGCTTTTCTATGGCTGAGAGGCATTCTCTTTTCAGCTCATGGAAGACTAACATTTTTAATGCTAATGAGGGACATAGATGTGCCCTGGGAGATTAACATACTGTACATATTCCCTGAAGAAGTTTTGGCATGGAAGTATCCCAAAAACAAAGTAATGACTGCATTATGGGTGTCTTTAGTTATGTTAGTGACTTCAGCCAGAGTCCAGCAGATGTAAAAAAATGAAAGATATTGATTTGCAGTTTTGACAAAGTGCCCATCTGAGTACCCATCAAACTACCAAAAGCTCACACATTGTTTCTCTCTTTCTCTCTCTTTTTTTTTCTGGGGACTATCAGGAAGATTATGCAGTACTCTTCTGTGCCTGAATAGAATGTAATCAAGATGAGTAGAGGAATGACTGACAGCTAGAATGGAAAACAATTTCCAAACAGCTGCTGGAGTAATTTAGAAGTTTAGGACAAAAATTCTGATCCCTGGAGTAAAGATGAAGAAGAGAGAGTTACTTTTCTTTGACATCAGTAGCTAAAAGTGAGAACTAGTCTTTCATGTCATTTCAGGTCAAATCCTTTCCTTTCATTCTCTTATTGATATCTCTGCATCAAGATTATACGTCCATAGCCTCAGCTTTAGAAGAGATCTGTGATCTTCAGAGATGACCTTTTTTTTTTTTTTAAGGCTAATCTTTTTCTAGAAGACAGACAGCTAAAACTTTTAATGTTTGATCTTGGTTTTGCCTCTTATTTTTTCTAATTCACTCCTAAGTCTGATGGATCCTGCTGATCTGTCTTTCTGGATCGCCATAAAGCACACCTGACAGTATGCAGCAGAGGTGGGCATTCTGCAGCCCTTCAGAAGTTATTGGAATGCAACTCCTGGCAACCCTAACTAATCCACCCCATGGTGAGGAACACTGAAAGATGTATAATTTCCAACATAATTCCCACTAGGATATCATATGGGAAGCTCTCAGATATATACCAGGAGTCAAGGAACACACAAAAAGTCACTGGAATCAGGAAGAGATTGTTACTCAGGCAAGGGCTCAGTCCAAACAGTAATCCTTTTATAGCAGTTTCTGTCCAGGAGAACCCAGTGGCCAACTGGGTGAGCAGGCCAGGCCAAGGCTTATTTCACTGTTAGGAATAAGCCCCAAGCAGCACTTCCATATTAAGATCTTGGCTGTAGCCCAAGCAGTGTCACACATATATACCTCCCTACTTTCTTACTGAAAGAACATGTTAGGACGAATATAAAGTGATGCCTCATACATAGTCGGACCATTGGTCCAATAGCCTAGTATGTTGGCTCTCCAGGGTTTTAAGTAAGATTCTTTCCAAGACTTATTTGGGGATCCCAGGGATTCCCTGGATAGTCTCCCATTTACATACTATCATCCATGTGATACAATAACAGATCCCATCCTTTAGCACAGTTGTAATGTAACCTAATTTTGTGAATTTCATGCCACATGAATGGGCTATAGTTCAATAAATTCATGATTGAAATAAATCATAGTTTATGATCCTGGCTTAATAATAAACCATGGTTTAAAGGGGGTGATAACTAATTGAGGCAGTTGCCAATTTTTGCCCTCCTCATGAGCTGTAACATATGAACATTGTGCCACTTTGGCTGACATTCGCTCTCTTTTTAAAAAATTGTCAATAATTGCAAGTGATAGGGGCTCTGAAGCTACAGGATGTAAACTGCTACATTTGCAGCCAGTTTGGGGCAAAAAGTTGCCTGAAAATTGGATGAGGGTTTTGTTTGTTTGTTTTTAAAATAATATTTAAAGGGGGTTTGGCTCACTGAAGAGTTTCAGGAACTGAAAAAATACACTCCACCCACCCTGGTTGAAAGTAACTACAGTTTGTCTGTCAGCGTGATTGCGCCAGCAGCACTGCAACACATTGAAGCTGTGCACCTGGATGGCCACCAAAGAAGTAACACAGAGCTCTGTGAAGGCTGGAGAACTCTCTCTCCCCCTCCAGAAGCAGACAAACATGATAACAGGCAGATATCTCTCAAGGAGGCTCTTTAATTTTCGTTCCTCTGTGTACAAGCTTGTCTTGACCGACAAAGCTATTTGCATTACACCACACACCAACAACCCCACACTGTACAATATCGCTCATCCCTTATATATATTATCCCCTCCAGAGATATCTAGTCCAGCCCACTCACCTGGCTGATGCAACACAGCAGGATTGCATATGTCTGACTCAATCCTCTGCTTAGTGTTGCATCAGCCCCCAGTGACTCAGTACATCATGCTGGCACTTCATGGTTGCTCCATTGGTCCAGGGTCCATTCCTTGACATTGTCAGACGTAACAATAAACCAGTTATTGAAAAGCTTTCAATCTCTTCCTCACAACTGGACCAGAGAAGAAGAGGCATAAAGAAAGCATGTAAACTGAAGTCTCACACCATTTCTTGGTGTTATCTTGAAACAAGGTTATGACATTATGTCCAAAATGGCCTTGTGTAAACCATCAGAGCATCTTCCACTTTTTAAAAAGTCAAGAAGGATTAAGGAAAAAAATGTGCTAGAAAATATTTATCTTCTCCAGTGATAAATGCTGGTCTTCTATTGAACAATGGTGATCAAAACTCCAGAGCTTTAGAGCAAAAAGGAATATGGCAATGATGGGGAACATACAGTGTTCCAGAAGTTGCCAGGCTGCAGTCCATGAACAGCTGCAGACCCACACATTTCCCATCTCTGACTGTAATATGTGAACAAAAAATGGCTAGCACCTTTGAGTGACTGATTGGCAGACACCTGAAAGGATACTATTGATGGAAAATGGTGAGTTGACCGCAGCACACATAGTCTGTTGCAGCAATGCTGATATTGTTTCTGTATGTATTTTCATTTAAGAAGTTGGAAATCACTTTCCTTCTCTGTTTACTCCCCTGCATGATTCTCACAGATTTTCTTCTTGTTTATGACAAGATGATATATCCAACTGTCCAACTGATATATACATTAAGTCAAACAGAGTATACTGTGGTCTCCCACAAGTGTACAGTAAGATCTTCTGGCACAACATACAGGCTACTTACATCACATGGGGATAAAGACACCTGTGTAGCATTACATATGTAAAATTGGGATACTCTGACTTCACCCAATAATGTTGTCATGAATACTTCTCAGTCTTCAAAGGTCACAGGACTTGGAAGTTGAGAAACATCCAAATGGAGTTTGTATGTGTGGTCTTAGAAATGGCAGACTAAGTATTAATGCTCAGATGGCATTAGTCTAAAAGAGTACACCATGGCCGGTGGGACAAAGTGAACTGAGCATGAGTTGTTGAAGGCTTACTTATACTTCAGCACTAAACTGGAGTGAAAACTTCTCACCAGCCAATACTTGAATTCTATTGGTTGGTGTTTCCGCCATTGCCAGAGTCTACACTATGCACATGGACTTCTAGAAAGTAGAAACCCCATCAGTGCCATTACTAGCCTGGCTCCAGCTCCCTCCTGCCTCCCAAACTGCAAACTCCCCCCCACCCCCACCCCGTGGTAACTCGGGAAGTGTGCATTTGGTTAAGTTACTATAGTCAGATTTACAACGACAATATCATCCTCCAGTATGAAAGGTTTCTGGAGGATGCCTCTGCCATTATCTATATGGTTACAGGGACTTAGATCCTTCTCCAATGCCCCCCACTCTTCACTGGCCACTAGACAGACAATGGGAGGAGCGAAAAGAAGGTGAGTCCTGCAGAGCTATTGGTTGTTGCAACAAATGGTAGTGAATTCTTTCTTCTGCAAGAGGAGTGAGCAACTGCATGGACACCAGGTACCAATTCCTCCCTCAGAACCTGTTGCGATATCTACTTCCCCCAAGCACACACCAAAATGAAATGCTTCCATTTTTTTTCTGCAGCGACTGTCAAAGTGGTTTCAAACACACCACTTTTATTTCACATCATCATTTTGAGAGATACTGGGAGAAAAATGGAGGTATTTCCCGTGTAGATGGTCTCAAAGTGACAACAGGAAGTGATGGTATGTCTCTTCTTGGCCCCATTTCAGAGTGGCTACAGAAGAAAATGGAGGTATTTGGGTTAGTACAAGGTCCTAGGGTGCTTGCGGGGAAATTTTTGCATGTTTTCATGTATCTCGGGGAAAGATAAATATTTCCTGAAAAATCACACCAATTTTATTTGTAATGGGAGGGCTGGGGGGCTTCAGGGGCTACAAAAGTTGGGCCCTGTGGCATCATGCAGCCAGGGTGCCACACTTTGCCCACCCTGCCCTGCAACAACCAAAGTGCAATATGGAGGCATAACTTCCAGTTACACTTGTATATGTCACTAGTTGGATGACAGCTAATATATTCCCATCTGACAGATAAACATACATTAACCCACTCAAGAACTAAGCATGTTGGCAGATATGTAATCTAATTTGCATCCCCAGGAAATCTCACTAATTAGGTATTTGGGGAGACATGGGTTTGGGTTTTAAAAGAAAAAAACAAACAAGCTGGATAATTACACCACAAAGGAATGAATACATCTTGTTTGCTTATAATATAATTGTAATCTTGATAAAATTATTGATCCATTACCTTCCCTTATATGTTTGTGGTCTTGATATTAATACTGTAAAAAGTAGCTTTACGCTTGGGATAAAATTCAGCCCAGAAAATGGACTTGGATTCAATCCCAAACAAATCCCAAGTAAGTAAAAAGCAAAATGATCTTATTCACACTGATGAAAAAAAATAATAAAATGAGATTCAGATACAGATATAGGGTGGAAGTTACAGTTGCTGTGTGAAGAGTGTCTAGGTGACATAACCAAAGCTATTTGGCTTTCAGCAGACCAGAACATTTCCTTCAGCATTGTTGTCCAAAACTTTTTAAAAACCAAGAATGGTATTCCACAGGGAAGTAACCAGAACATAAAAGTACCTATTTTGGAGTATGAATTTGTCAGCTCATAATGCATAGATACAGTGTAAATTCAGTATCCTTTCCCTCAACATTCTTCTGTAGTTCAGAATATAGGAAGAAAAATTACATACAGAAAGGAACTCTTTTTAATGTCTTTTTTTTTTACCCAAATCACGGGCACCAATTTCTGCTTGCACAGAGCCAAGCCATGTCCAGCAAAGATATATCCTCTAAAGCAGTGCTTCTTAAGCATTCCGATAGGAAGGACTGTCTTTTTCCCTATCTCAATGTGCCAGGGACCAATGTCACATTTGTGCCTGTTGGCTACAATTGTTTCTTTCTTTCCTGGAATGTCTTCAGGGACCAACAGCTGATGGCTCAGGAACCAGCACTTGGACTACCAGTTTGAGTAGCACTGCCCAAAACTGGACTCTTTATATTGGCAGACTTGGTGGTGGTGGTGGTGGTGTTAACTGCCCTAGAATCGATCTCAACCCATGGCGACCCTGTAGATAAGACATCTCCAAGATTCCCTGTCCTCCACTGTTCTGCCTAGTTCATGTAAACTCATACCCATGACCTCCTTAATAGAGTCTATCCATCTAACGTGCAGCCTTCCTCTCTTGCTATTTCCCTCCACCTTTCCTAGCATTATTGTTTTTTCCACTGAGTTATGCCTTCTCATGATGTGACCAAAGTACAACAGCCTCAGTTTTGCCATCTTGATTTCCAAGGAGATTTCCAGCTCGATCTGTTATCTGACCCATTTGTTTGTCTTTTTGGCTGTCCATGGGATCCTCAGCACTCTTCCCCAACACCACATCTCAAATGAATTGATTTTCTTCCAATCGTCTTTCTTAACTGTCCATCTCTCACACCCATACATGGTAAAAGGAAATACCATGGTTTATACACTCCTAAATTTTGTGCTCAGTAGTGTGCCTTTACATTTTAGGATCTTTTCTAGTTCTTTCATAGCTGCCCTCCCCATTCTTAGGTCCAAAACACATTAAGGTGGTTTGAGACCACTTTAGACCATGGATGACCTTGGCCAAATCAAATGCTCTTAGCCTCAGAGCTTCAGGACAAAGGCAAATCCCCTCTAAACAAATCTTGGCAAGAAAATGCCATTCAGTTTAGGGTCATCATAAGTCAGAAACGAGTTGAGGGCAGACAATAAATGATTCTTAGTCTTCAGAAAAATAAAATATAAAAAAAACTTGGAAAACATTTTTGTTGATTTGCAGCCCAATCCTTAGGGTGTTTACTCCAAACCAAACCCAATTAAATTAAAGTTGCTCTCTGCCTCATTAAGATCAAGTGCTACATATGTGGTAAGGCCTATCAAACCACATTATCTACACATAGGAGAGAATGAGAGAAACGAAACAGATAAGAAACAAAATGGAAATACACTAAACAAACAAAATATTTAACTGACCATGTAGCATTTACTTCACAATGTAACCAGGCTTTACATAAGAGTATTGGTTGAGAGTATCACAGCTTTCAAACGGCAGCCTGAAAAAATGTTAAATGCTTTTACTCTGCAACTTGAAGCCACAGCACAGATCTACGTCAAGGGGTCTATCTACACCTCTCTTTCCTTTCTGCTTTCAATTGTTAGAGAGAGTCACAAAATGTTTTGTTTTAGAGAATCCTTAAGAAAGTATAGACTACTGTCCCACTAATCAACACAGACATGAGATACCCACTTGAGTTACTTCATGCACCCCATTCTATATACAAGTCAAGAAGCATTTTATTTATCTAAACTATTAAACTATTTTCCTTCTTTAATATATTTATTCTCCACCTTTCAAAATAAAATTTTAGAAAAGTACATTGTATGGGTGTGGATGTGTTTGTGTGCTTTCAAGTCACCTGTCAGCTTATAGTGACCCCATGAGTTTCATAGGGTTTTCTCAGGCAAGGAATACTGACAGATGATTTTGGTAGTTTCTTCCTCATAGAATCATAGAATCATAGAGTTGGAAGAGACCACAAGGGCCATCCAGTCCAACCCCCTGCCATGCAGGAACTCCCAATCAAAGCATCCCTGACAGATGGCCATCCAGCCTCTGCTTAAAGACCTCCAAGGAAGGAGACTCCACTACTCTCCGAGGGAGTGTGTTCCACTGTCGAACTGCCCTTACTGTCAGGAAGTTCCCCCTAATGTTGAGGTGGAATCTCTTTTCCTGTAGCTTGCATCCATTGTTTCGGGTCCTAGTCTCTGGAGCAGCAGAAAACAAACTTGTTCCCTCCTCGATATGACATCCCTTCAAATATTTAAACACAGCTATCATATCACCTCTCAGCCTTCTCTTCTCCAGGCTAAACATCCCCAGCTCCCTAAGTCGTTCCTCATAGGGCTTGGTTTCCAGACCCTTCACCATTTTAGTTGCCCTCCTTTGGACACACTCCAGTTTCTCCACATCCTTTTTGAATTGTGGTGCCCAGAACTGGACACAGTATTCCAGATGAGGCCTGACCAAAGCAGAATAGAGTGGCACTATTACTTCTCTTGATCTAGACACTATGCATCTACTGATGCATCTACTGATGCATCTACTGAATTGCATTGGCCTTTTTAGCTGCTACATCACACTGTTGACTCATGTTCAACTTGTGGTCCACCTGGATTCCTAGATCCCTTTCACACGTTTCCTAGATCCCTTTCTCATTCAGCCAGGTGTCCCCCATCATATATCTGTACTTTTCGTTTTTCCGCCCTAAGTGCAGTACCTTACATTTCTCCATGTTGAATTTCATTTTGTTAGCTTTGGCCCAACTTTCTAGTCTGTTCAAGTCATTTTGAATTTTGATCCTGTCCTCCGGGGTATTAGCTACTCCTAATTTGGTGTCGTCTGCAAATTTGATAACTATGCCCCCAGTACCATCATCCAAGTCATTAATAAAGATATTGAATAGCACTGGGCCCAGGACAGAGCCCTGTGGCACCCCACTGGTCACTTCTTTCCAAGTTGAAAAGGAGCCATTGTTGAGCACCCTTTGGGTTCGACCAGTCAACCAATTACAAATCCATATAACAGTTACTTTGTCTAGCCCACATTTTACCAACTTGCTTGCAAGAATGTCATGGGGAACCTTGTCAAAGGCCTTACTGAAATCAAGATATACTATATCCACAGCATTCCCTTCACCTACCAAGCTGGTAATTTTATCAAAAAAAGAGATCAGATTTGTCTGGCATGATCTGTTTCTCTGAAACCCATGTTGACTTTTTGTGGATTCTGAAAGTATCTTCCAGATGTTCACAGACTCTCTGTTTAATGATCTGCTCCAGAATCTTTCCGGGTATTGATGTCAGACTAACTGGACGATAATTGTTGGGATCCTCTTTTTTCCCCTTTTTGAAGATGGGGACAACATTTGCCCTCCTCCAGTCCGCTGGGACCTCTCCTGTTTTCCAGGAATTCTCAAAGATTATTGCCAATGGTTCCGATATTACATTTGCCAGTTCTTTTAATACCCTTGGATGTAATTCATCTGGTCCTGGAGACTTATATTCATTTAGATTAATCAGATGTTTCTGTACTGTCTCTTTACTTATTCTGTGCTGAAATTCTCCTATTCTGTCCTCTGCTCTATTATACTCTGGTTGAGCATCCTTTGCCTTTTCTGAGAAGACTGAAGCAAAGAAGGTGTTGAGTAATTCTGCCTTTTCTCTGTCCCCTGTTAACTTTTTGCCATCTTCTCCACACAGTGGCCCTACCATTTCCTTCTTTTTCCTTTTGCTGCTGACATACCCCCAAAAGCCCTTTTTATTGTTCTTAACCTCTCTAGCAAGCCTGATTTCATTCTGCGCTTTAGCTTTTCTGACTTTACCCCTACACGTGCTAGCTATTTGTTTGAATTCCTCTTTGGTGATTTCCCCATTTTTCCATTTCTTATACATGTTCCGTTTAAAACATAGTTCAGTTGCAAGTTCCTTAGTCATCCATCCTGGTTTCTTGAGACACCTCCCATTCTTCCTCCTCGTTGGCACGGTTTGAAATTGTGCCTTCAGTATCTCCCTTTTGAGAAACTCCCATCCGTCTTGAACTCCCTTCTCTTTTAGTATTCCTGTCCATGGGATCACCCCCAGTATTTCTCTAAGTTTAGTAAAATCAGCTTTCCTAAAGTCTAGAATGCATGTCTTACTATGCCTGGCTTCTCCTTTCCACTGTATAATAAACTCCAGGAGGACATGATCACTCCCGCCTAAGGATCCAACCACTTGCACCCCATTAACTAGGTCTTCCCTGTTGGTTAGTATCAGATCCAAAATAGCTGACTCCCTTGTTGCCTCTTCCACCTTTTGAACAATGAAATTGTCTTCGAGGCAAGTCAGGAATTTGCTAGACCTTGAGGATTTTGCCGAGTTTGACTTCCAGCAAATATCCGGATAGTTGAAGTCACCCATCACTACTATATTTCTCCTTTCTGAGTGTGTGGTCATCTGTTCTAGAAAGGCTTCATCCAATTCTTCTGCTTGAGTTGGGGGTCTGTAGTAGACTCCCACACTAACATCCCTGTTGTTTCCTTCCCCTTTAATTTTTATCCAGATGCTCTCCACTTGGCTTCCAGGATTGATGTCCTGGATTTCTTCACTGGTGTAAATATCCCTGACATATAATGCTATTCCTCCTCCTTTCCTGTTTGTCCTGTTTCTCTTGAAAAGGTTATACCCCTTTATTTCTACATTCCAGTCATGAGACTCATCCCACCAGGTTTCAGTGATGCCTATTATATCATATTTGCTTTGTTGTGCTAGGAGTTCAAGTTCATCTTGCTTATTTCCCATGCTCTGTGCATTAGTGTAGAGACATCTAAGACTACGTGTCCCCTTTACTTGCTGTCTGTGCCCATTTTTTTGCCTCCCACTGTTGGGTCCCTGTTCTGTTTGCCTTGTTTCCTCTATGACACTTTGACTATTTTCTCCAGTCCTTTTGTCTTCCAGGACATTGTCTCCCTTCCCCACACAGTTCAGTTTAAAGCCCTCCTGATCAAATTCTTGAGACTGTTGGCAAAAACATTTCTTCCAACTGGTGTGAGATGCAGCCCATCCCTTGCCAGGAGTCCGCCCTCATGGAACCGCAGCCCATGATCCAAGAATCCAAATCGTTCTCGACGACACCATCTGCGGAGCCAATTGTTGACATCTGCTATCTTCCTTTCTCTTCCTGGACCATGTCCTTGAACTGGCAGAAGAGACGAGATGACAATCTGTGCCTCCATTTCTTTCAGCTTCTTTCCTAGAGCCTCGTAATCCCTTTTGATGTTCTGAAGGCTGTGTCTTGCTGTGTCGTTCGTTCCCACGTGGACCAAAAGGAAGGGGTATTGGTCAGTAGGCTTGACCAGTCTTGTCAGCCTCTCGGTCACATCTCGGATCTTTGCCCCAGGGAGACAACACACCTCCCGAGACATCTTGTCAGGCCCACAAATCACTGCTTCTGTCCCCCTCAGCAAGGAGTCCCCCACCACGACCACACGCCTCCTCCGAGTCTTAGCAGCGACTGTTCCCTGTGGTGGAACTCCCAGGGTCTCCTGCTGTGTCTGTGAAATCTGTCCATGCTGCTCTTCTGCGTCCTCCTTGCTAAGAGTAAGAGCTTGAAATCGATTCTGTAGCCGCAAGCTCCCAGAACGATCCTTGGTCTCCTTACTTCTGCGTGTGACCTTCCTCCAGCTTTCCACCTCCTGTGTGTGTGATGTGACCTTCTCTTCTCCAGCAACTTCCTTTGTGTGTTCCCCGTCCAAGACCGTTTGTTCTGTTCTGTCAAGGAAAGCCTCTGGCTTGGAAAGCCTCCTTCTCTGTTTCCTTTCCTGGCAGAAACTGCCTAGAAAGCCTCTTTCTCTTTCTTCTCTCTGTTAGAAACTGGCCTGGAGAGCCTCCTCTTCCTCCTTCCCCTCTCCTGGCCGAAACTGACCTGAAACTGGCCTCTGGCAGCAGTTGTATAGAGCTAACTGCCTAGCCCACCCCCTATTGATTTGCAAAGGCCACTCAACAAAGCCCCACCCGCTGAGTCACAGTCACACTCCCCCCAAGTGTTTTTAAAAAGAATTTAAAAACTTACCCACTCAAGATGGTTGCCTGGAAACTGCTTTCTCCTCTTTCCTAGCAGGAACTGGCTTGGAAAGCCTCCTTCTCTGTTTCCTTTCCTGGCAGAAACTGCCTAGAAAGCCTCTTTCTCTTTCTTCTCTCTGTTAGAAACTGGCCTGGAGAGCCTCCTCCTCCTCCTTCCCCTGTCCTGGCCGAAACTGGAATATAACTTACAGCACCTGGTATTCATTGTCAGCTTTCTGTCTAAACAAAGGTACTTACTAAAACAGAAAACTTTAAAAACTAAACATAGAATCAAGAGGCATCTAGTTCATCTTCCTGCCATGCTGGCATGCACAAGTAAAGCACTCCTAAAAAATGTCCAGCCAGCTTCTTTTTAAAGACCTTCAAAAATGAAGGGCCTACCACACTCCAAAGCAGTTTATTTCACTGTCTAACAGCTCTTACAATTAAAAAGTTATTCCTAATATTTATGTAAGAGCCAGCATGATGTAGTAGTTTGAGTACAGGACTACAGGGTTCAATTCCCCGCTCGGCCATGGAAACCTCTAGGTGACCATCGGTGAGACACATTCTCAGCCACAGAAAAACCCTATGATAGGTTGTGTTAGGATGAACACAAGTCAGAAACAACTTGAAGGCACGCAACAACAATTTTTAGGTATTTTTTTTTTCTTTTCTTATCATTTGAATCCACTGGTTCATGTTCTAGTCTCTGGAGCAGCAAAAAGCAAGGTCACTCCATCTTCTGTATGACATTCCTTCAGAAATTTAAAGATAGCTAAAATGTCACCCTCAGTTTTCCTTTCTACGAGATAAACTACCTTGCTCCCTCAATCATTTTCTATAAGGTTTGGTTTCAAAAATTTTGATCATCCTGGTTGCCCATCTCTGGATATGTTTTAGCTTTCTGATAACCTCCTTGAACTGTAGTGTCCAGAACTGGACATGGTATTCCATGTAAGTTCTAACCAAAGCAGAATAGACTAGGAATACTATTTCCCTGGAACTGAACACTGTTCCTGTAGCAACCCACAAATGGACTGGCTTTTTTTTTTTTTTTTTTTTTTGGCTGCTACATCAAACTATTGACTCAACTTTCACTTGTAGTTTACTAAGTTCCCTAGATCCTTTTCACATGTATGGCTTTCAAGTGAGATGTCATCTATCCTACATTTGTGCATTTCGTTTTTCCTGCCTAGTTGTACTGTAAAAAACTTACATTTATTCCAGTGAACCCAAAACCAAAATGGATATCAGCAAAACAACCAATGTTCAATGGAAGCAGATATTATTTATTCTATCCAGTTAAGATTTTGGAGGAACTTTGTCTCCCAGTTTTATGAACTCTTTCTCCTAGGTGTTCACAGATCCACTTTTAAAAGCTTTTCTAAGATTTTAACATGTGAAATTACATACTTAAGAATGTAAATCTTCATTTCATCCTCTTGTGCAAGGATGAACAATTTCAAAGATTTTAACCCTGCTGGGTGAGTTTACATGACTATTTATACACTATTTTCATCACATCTTTTACATTTCACAATTCTTACCTGAAAGAAAAATGCAGAAAGGGTTTTGGCACAGAGAACAATGTATTTTATGCAAAAGCATTTTTTTTTTTTTACAAATTCACAAAAATTCCCCAAAGTGCTAAAAATCTCATGGCAGGTTGTCCATTTTGTCCAACAAAATATCTCAATGTGTCAAAATACTCCTTTTGTGGCCATATTTACAAGTATTCTTTACATCCCTATTCTAAATACATAAGTGTTTCCAGAGTATTTACAAATCACTACTTTCTTATTTCTTATTAGGTTCCAAATGGATAGGCATCAAACCACCTAAGTACACCACTCAATTATTTTTAAAAGAACATCTTGTAGTTTCACTTGTGTACTGCTTTCTCTGTTCAGTAAGATTCTTACGAGATGCTAGGACACTGCAGGAAGATGTGTTATTTAGGCAAAATGCATATAGAATGGCATCTTATGCTGCAGACAGCTCCTTCATACCACTGTCTTGGAGAAAAACTGCTGTTGGTCAAGAACTATGTGCCAGGCTGAACAATTTGTTGTTATTATTGTTCAGGGCTGCCAGTCACCTATTTCACATTCATCTGGGAGCCTCCCACTTGCCATGAAGCAGAAAAAGAAAAGTGGCTGGTGGATCAACTATGAAATTATTGATTAACTGATTTAACATCCTGCCTTTTTTATAGGAGGAAGAAATAAAAGAAATAAAAGGATTTTTGTAAAACTGAACAAAGATGTAGAAAATGCAACAGAAGTGATAAATGTGCCAAAGCAATTCCTTTATGGAAAAAAAAACTACAATGTTTGGAGCCTAAGTAAAAGGGAGAGTAATGGGACACATGACAGAAACTCAGGGTGTGGGAAAACACTCTCATAATACTAAAAACTAAAAGTCATGCAATGAAGCTGAATGGTGGAAGATTCAGAACAGATAAAAAGAAGTACTTCTTCACACCACACAAAGTTAAATAGTGGTCTTGACTATCACAAGATGCAGTGATGCCTGCCAGCGTGCACAGCTTTAAAAGAAGACTGGAAAAATTCAGAGGATGGAACTACTATAACTACTAGTAACAGTTAACAGAGAAACTATTTCTGTATGACAGTTGTGAGGAACACAAACAGGAAGGTGCTCTTCTTTTCATGTCCTGTGTGTGATTTTCCCAGTGGTATGAGACTGTGAACAAATGGTTGAATTAGACAGGTTTTTAGTCTAATCCAAGACCTCTTCTTGTGTTCTTCTGCAGAAGTTATATATAGAAAGCCTATAAGCTCTTATTGTCACCTACAGAAGTCTGCAAGAAAACTGCCTCCTTCTCAGGAAATTAGTCACAGTAATTGCCACACAAATGCTGTAACTCCCAAAGATAAGGGCAAGAGCTTGAAAGAGGAGGAATCTTCTACTATCAGACATCATCAACAACCAGATCAAGTGAAATTTAGAGGTCTTCTTCTTCCCCCTGCCCCTTGTGGAATATTTCATTTTCAAATGTGTGAATGTAAGCTAGTCAGAGTAGGCTTTTCCCAGGCCCATCAGTGACATCGTCATCGTCATCATCATCACCACCACCATCATTATTATTTGCTTACATCCTGCCTTTCTCCCAATAAAGGGATTCAAGGCAGCTAACAACAAATTTAAAACAGTACAATTTCAAAACAATATAAAAACATTAAAAAGTAAAGCATACGTTTAAAAAACAATTACTTAAATATTAAATATTACTTAATATTAAAATGTTCTAAAAACTATATACAAACCCAGCATCTGACTTGCACAACATTTGAAAGACCAGCCTTTGTCAGTTTAATTTATGAACTTAACTTGTTCATTGATAGTGAAAGGTCTACCTTTTATGTGAATACAGAAACTGAACTAGACTATTTCATGTTCAAACATATTTCTCTCTATCTTTAATCTAAAGATATCTCAATTAAATACTGATACCAAAAGCACTGTGGTCATATTTCAAACAAATTAAATAACAGGTTGACACTACAGCCCTTGCCTAAGAAAACCCTATGAAATGCATGGGGTTGCTGTAAGTCAACATGTGCACACGCGCGCACACACACACACACACACACTCTATAGTATCTTTTTACCTTCCTTCTGGTTTATTGTATGCCTGCCTTATTCCTTTTTATTTCAATTAAATAAACTGTACACAGGCTTGCAGGTTTGGTCTTTTATGCCTGTTAGTTGTTGTTGTTGTTTTAAACTAATGCTCTTTCTTCTTTTACATATTCTGCATTGTCAAAAAGATTTCCTTGAAATATATTATCTGTAAGCAAATGGGGTGGGGTGGGGTGGGGAAATCATCATCCAATGGTGGTATTTAATTGTAAGAATTTAATCAAGAAAAAAAATCATCATAAAATCTTCAGAGTTCGAACTTCACAAGGTGTTTTGCTACCACAAGAGAGCTGTGGGTGTTTGATCTTAATAAGAAAGAACATTTCCCTATCTGGGAGTTTAGGGGAAATGATTCAAACAAATTTGCATTCCCTTCAGAGCCTTCTGAGAGTCACTTTGGCAGCTTATCTTTGGAGGGCATCAGTCTGGCTCTCAGACAAGCCTTCAGTGAGTACACTTACAAGTCATTGATTCTCCACTCATTCTGTGACAGGCTGCAATAACCTACCACAATCTCTGCAAAAATGGACATTTTGGAATGCTGCAAACTAAGAAGAGGAGCTTAACACTATAGCTTGAAATACTATTAGCATAATAAACACAACATGTACGAGAATTTACAAAGAGTGTTACAGCCCAATTGTAAGATGTTGCCAAAGTGTGTATGATCATGCAGTTACAAACTACCATTGCAAGAAATCAGTTTAAGAAGCTCATTTACCCCTCCGAAATATTTTGACATATGCTCTCCCTCTCTCAATATTAAACAACTAATCCAAAATTTTGAAGGCATGCATTCCTTATCCTCATGCTACTGGCAATTAATAATACTGGAGAATGACATTGGTCTAAAGCATTGAGTAGTAAACTATCTGATCCAGGCTGAATTCCTGTACACTGACACAACACCAACATCCGTGAATACAGAGTGTCTTATTTAAATATTATTTTACATGCAGTATTGATTACAAAAATAAGTCAAGTCATATTAATAATGATCAAAACACAAAAAGGAATCCCTCATCCAAAATCCTTGGGACCAGACTTTTTTGGATTTCCCCCCAGATTTTGGAATACTCACATATACATAATGAGATATCTTGGAGATGGGACCCAAGTCTAAATATGAAATTTATTTATGTTTCATATACATCTTATATACATAGCCTGAAGCTAACTGTATAATAATAATAATTTTAGTAATTTTGTGCATGAACAAAGTTTGTGTACACTGAACCATCAGAAAGCAAAGGTGTCACTATCTCATTCACCCATATAGACAATTATGGATTTTGGAATATTTCAGATTTTGGATTGGTAGTTCTCATGTCCAGGAACTGGGTTGGTTGCCTTCCTTGGATATGTTGGACTCCCCATGAAGGATCAGGTACATACTCTGGAAGTACTCCTAGATCACTGGAGGCCCAGAAAGATTCTGTGGCACAGAGTGCTTGGAGGCAATTTCAGTTGGTCTGCCAGCTATCACCTTTCCTGGAAAGAGGTAATGTAGCTGTAAGAGTCCATGCATTGGTAACTTCCAAATTAGACTATTGCAAGGCACTCCATGTGGGGCTGCCCTTGAAGATGACAGAATGCAGCAGCTAGACTACTCACTGGGATTTCTTTCAGATCTCATATAATACCTGTTCTGAAGGTTCTGCAATGGCTGCCAATGCATTTTCATTTTGAATACATGGTACTAGCAATAATATTTAAAGTCTTAAATGGTTTGGGATCTCCATACTTGATATATATCTGCCCTAGATTTGAGATCTATTGGAGGGCCCTCCTCTGTGTCCCAACAGGGCAAATACATTGTGTGTGGACATAGAAGAGGGGTGGGTGGAGGGATTATGTTTGGAGAGAATGTTTTTAACTGTGCTGTTTTAAAATGCTGTAACCCGCCCCGATTGCCTAGCAGAGGGGCGGGCTATAAATAAAACTTATTATTATTATTATTATTATTATTATTTGTGGAATTCCCTCCCTCTGGAGTCTCAACCGGTACCAATATTAGAGTCATTTCAACTCCAGGTTAAAATCTGGCCTTTTATTAAAGGCTCCAAGCCAAATTGAATTTATTCAGACAGCACCTGTTTCATAATTATACTATTCAAAATTGCTCTGACTGATTTTAAATAGTCTGTTTTTAAACTGAAAGCTATTTAATATAATGTTAATCTTCTAAACTTCTGTAATTTACTTTTTGTAAGTTGATTTCATTGTAAGCCACTCTGAGATCTTCAGATAAAGGGTGGGATAAAAAAAAAGTTTTAATAAATAAACGGAAAGCAACAAACTTGCAGGGGCCACATGCAACCCCAAGGATGTACTTTGCCCAATCCTAGTTTAAAGTTGTACAGTCACCCCTCTGTTTTTGCGGAGGATCCGTTCCAGACGGAAACAGAAAACTACAAATATTCAAGCCCCATAGGTTTGAATGGTGGCATGCACCCACAGGTGCACGCACCATTTTGTCCTCCTCAATTTGCTGAAATTGACAGGGTTTTCTTGGGCAAGGAAGATTCAGAGATGGATTCTCCATTTCCTTCCTCTAAATATAGCTCACAGTACCTGGTATTAATTAGCAGTTTCCCATCAAGTACTAAGCAGAGTTGACCCAGCTTAGCTTTCAAAATCAGATGGGATCTGGTGCCTTTAGGGTATTAATAGGCAGTTATAAACCAACTAAATTTTTCTACATTCTGTAAAATTACTGAAAGACAAGAGAGTTCCTGCCCCAAAGGCTCATCATCTCACAGAAACAATAGAAAAGAGGAAAGGACTGGGGAGGAAAGAGAAAAGAAAATACTGGAGCAATCTCTATCTCTGTCCTACGAATGGAACCAAGTTACTCCCTCCTTGACATTACACTTTTCTGGAGAGGCAAAGGAGTAGCTTCCCAGTGGACCTTAGTTCTGGATGGATGGAGCCCACAGCATGGCAGCTCCAAAAGCTCTAAGCTAGAATAGGGCCATTCTTCAAAATGAGATCCAACCTCACTTATTATGCCTTCTTTTCTAATCATAAGTACCTCACTTTAAATCTACATTAAGCCATAGCAGGACTGAGGCAGGCTTCAAACAGTTCATCAACCCCCTAGTCACCTCTTAGTTCAAGGAGGATATAGACCAAATGAGCCATGCAAATCAATTAGAGGTGCTTCCTCTGTATCCAGATCCCTTTCATTCAGGTTTTCAGTATATCTGTTGCTTTAGGGACTGAAAATTCATTCAGCCAGTTACCTTAATAACTCTGAAGATAATGTTAGAGCTCATCAAGCCAATGATCTCTACTTTAATATCCCCCAAAACACATGTTTACCAGCAGTGTCATAAGGACTTTTAAAATCTATTGGAACAGATCCCTGCATTCCTTCTAAAAGACTTTTTACTAAACTAATAGTTTAGTAAAGTAAAAAAGTAAAAGATAAAAGATACAAATAATAAAAAATAAAGATAAAAGTAAAAAGATAAATAGTAAAAAGTAAAAGTAAAAAGTAGTTTAAAGGTAAAGGTATTCCCTATTGACAAGGTTGTCAAATTGTGTCATGGTAGAACTCTATACTGGTGGCCAAGACTAGACCAGGCACCAACTGTGGCACAGATCATGAATTACTCATATCAAAAATAAGAGTTAGACTCAAGAAGAAAACAAAACCAGTGATTATACCAAAATATGATCTAAATAATATCTCAACAGAATTTATTGACAACATAAGAAATAGATTTGCACTACTAAGCATAATAGACCAGAGGAACTATGGTCCGAAACCAGGGACATAATAAAAGAAGAATGCAGACAGACACTTTCAATTAACAAAAAGAAAGAGAAAAAACAAGGATGACAGAAAAACACTACAAACAATAAAGAAAAGAAGGAAAACAAAAGGGAGATAGGAACAAACTAAGAATTATGAATGCACAATGGCTTGTGTGGAAAGATAAAGAAGATTACTACAACGACCAATGCAGATAAATAGAAGACAACAACAAAAGGGGAAGAACAAGAGATCTATTTCACAAGATCTGGGAAATCGAAAGAAAATTCAAACCAAGGACCAGGACGTTCCATGACAACAAAAATAACATAATTCAACATAATTCAACACCAGGAAGAAATAAAAAGACATTGGATGCAATACACAAGAATTGTACAAAAGAGATGACAAAATGAAGGACACATGAAATGAAGAGCCTCAAATTCTAAAAAGCAAGGTGGAAATTATAATAAGAGAAATAGCAAAAAACAAATCACCAGGAACAGATGATATTCCAATTGAACTGCTGCAATATCCATTTCCAAAAGAAAATCAGCATGTGCTTTATAGACTATAGCAAAGCCTTTGATTGCATAGACCAGGGGTCGGCAACCTATGGCCAGAGGACCCCTGCCGCCCGCCCGCCCGCCCGCCGCCGCCGCCGCCGTGCGTTTTGGCTGCTACGTGGTCACACGTGTCACAACCGCCATTTTGTTTGCTTCTGCGCATGCGCAAACGAGTCACAGCCACCATTTTGGCAAACAAAATGGCGGTCGCAACATGCGCAGAGGCAGTGGCAGTGGCAGTGCACACGCGTGCACGGCAGTGACAACAACAACAGCGTGCGTGCAGTGGCGGCGGGGGACGCGCACGCGCATGAGCTCACATGCCACCATTACCCCCCCACCAGCCCACCGGAAGGGACCACTGCAAGGGACTGGCCCCAGGTAATCAAAGGTTGCCGACCCCTGGCATAGACCATGAAAGGCTATGGAATGCCCTTAAAGACATGGGAGTGCCAACACATCTGATAGTCCTGATGAAGAATCTGTACTCTGGACAAGAGGCTACTGTCAGAACAGAAAATGGAGAAATAGAATTGTTCCCAATTGGCAAAAGAGTTAGATAAGGCTGCATACTTTCACCAAATCTATTCAACTTATATGCAGAACATATTGTAAGAAAGCAGGCTTGGACACAGAAGAAGGAGGAGTGAAAATAGGAGGAAGGAACATCAACAATCTAAGATATGCAGATGACACCATAATACTACTAGCAGAAAACCTCACAGACCTGGAAAACCTCCTAAAGAAGATCAAAGAAGAAAGTGCTAAAGGAGGCTTAATGTTGAACATAAAGAAAACAAAAATAATGACCACAAGGACCTTCACAAGTTCAGCCTAGACAATGAAGAGAGAGAAATAGTAAAAGAACCCCCATATCTGGGATCAAACATTGATAGAAATGGAGACTGCAGTCAGGAAATCAGAAGAAGGTTAAGAATGGGGAGGGCAGCCATAAAAGAACTAGAAAAGATTCTAAAAAGCAAAGATATACAACTCAGCACAAAAGTTAGAATCATACAGGCCATCACATTTCCTATTACCATGTATGAATGTGAGAGCTGGAGAGTTAAGAAAGATGATAGGAAGAAAATCAATTCATTTGAGATAATGTGTTGCTGGAGAAGAGTGCTGAGGATCCCATGGACAGCCAAAAGGACAAACAAATGGGTCCTAGAGTAGATAAAGCTGGAAACCTGCCTGGAAATCAAGATGACCAAACTGAGGCTGTCGTACTTCGGACACATTATGAGAAAGAATAGCAAGTACATTTCTATACCACTTATCAGTGCACTCAAGCACTCCCTAAGTGGTTTATAATGTGTAAGCTAACTGCCCCCAACAATCTGGGTACTCATTTTAGCGAGCTCAGAAGGATGCAAGCCTCAGTCAAGCCTGAGCCCTTTGGCTGGGATTATGGTTTGCAAGTGAGTGGCTGCAGTACAGGAATTTAACCACTATGCCACCAGGGCTCACTGGAAAAGACAATAATGCTTGGGAAGGTGGAGGAAAGTAGGAAGAGAGGAAGGGCACATGCCATATGGATGGACTCTATTAAGGAGTTCACGGGTATTAAGGGGTTGGAGGAATTAAGCAGAGCAGTGGAGGTCAGAGGGTCTTGGAGGTGTATCATCCATAGGGTCACCATGGGTGGAGATCGACTCAAGGGCAGTTAACAACAACAACAAAGTAGCTAAGCAGCATTGTTACTTCAGTTCAGTTTCTACTGAAGTGTCAGAACGATGGCGAGAATGCTCATGCACATTATAAAAGCCTCTCCTCAACTTTCTCTTCCACCACCATACCCACAAGTTTTGCATTTCTATGGCTTTTCATACAGTCTGATTATAAAGGTTTTTCCTCAGCACCACTTCATTCAATGTATCTGAGGAAATAGACAAAATCTATAAATGTTTATGCTACAACATCTTTCCCTCAGTTAGTCTCAAAGAAGCAAACAAGATCCCTTTGTTATTTCAGAAGAGCACTATTATGTCTCTGAATTCTTTCTTTTCCATGTTCACAATGATGTAATAAAACATATTTAGAATAGAAGCTCAAAAGTGATTTAAGCCCAGCCTTATAAAAAGAGTCTATAAAAAGTTATTAGCGTGGCTTTTTCCCCACTAGTCAAAACCCACTGGGTAATCCGGGGCAGGTCACACTCTCTCGGCCTCAAAGGAATCAAAAGCAAATTCTCTCTGAACAAATCTAGCAAAGAAAACCCATGCTAGCTTTGCCTTAGAGTTGCCAAAAGTCAGAAATGACCTGAAGGCACACAACAACTCTAAATGGCTAGTGTCTTTCATTCTGTAATGGCACTGGAGGAAGCAAATTCCTAACATTTTACCAGATGAGACTGTGTGGTTTTTTTTAAAAGGTAAAGTGGTCCTCTCTTATGTAGACTAGCAGGGAGATATGAAAAGAGTCACTTTCCCTCTCCCAGATGTTCACTCACCGGCATGAAATTCTTTGTTGACTGTGGCTACACAAGTTAAATTGTTGAATACAAGGCTGACTGAAGCCTCATCCAGTATGAAGAAGAGAAATTATCAACAGCTCCCCATCTTAAATTAGAAAGGAAACCAATCTCATAACAGAGTTATATATTTTGTGTTGTGCACAGTTGTAAAGATTTGGGCATGATCAAGGTCAAGCACACATCTCACTGAAGCAATTTTCCAAGCTGTCACTTCTCAAGAAAAAATACTGGCAGTGTTGCATTAGCACTACCTCTCATTGATTAAATGTTTGCATTTCTCTAAGTCATGATGTTTCTGGGATATCAGAAGTAGACACCACAGACACAGGCAAACACACAGAGCATTCATCCAAAGGAAACTAGGCAGAAACTGCCCATTTATTTTAACACAAAACAAAGCAACACTGAAGATCAGATTATATCATTTCCTCTGCTCCTTCTCTGCCCCCCCCAAAAAAAGGGGGGAGGAAAAGCTTGGCAGATTGGCCAGATGCAAAAGGAAGAAAGTCAACATTTGTGCAGAATTCTGGCAGGTATAGCTATGCTGACTACAAGTTGTAGTTTAACACACCAAGTAGGCACTTGGTTAAGGAAAATTTCAAGGTCACAGATGCAGTCTTACCCATACCTCAATTAATGAAGTTGATGTGCTCTTGGGAAACTTCTTTAACAGACAATTGGGTACTAGAAGCAGAAATAACATGGTAATAATAGGGATAGTTCCAGTACTACAAAATACTACAAAGAAGAGCAATTCAACATGTTTCTGCAAACTTTTTATCCAGTAAGGTCAGGTAAACCTTGCATAAGCAAGCAAAAACATTTTGAACTCCCAGAAACCAGATGAAGGCTTCTTCCAAAATGTAACCCAAGGATGATTCTTTCTTTCTTTCACTACCTTTACTTTTCTTCTAATTTCCATTTTGGTGGCCAAATCTATACATCTATGCTTCATTAACATGCTGGGGAACAGAAGTGAAGCAGGGTTATAGCTCCTCACTTTTGTCTCTGTTTTGTTGAATCCGTTAACAAATGCTGTTTACCTCACATGGCTACAGTGAGACTGGTTTGAGTAAAAGCCTTTTCTTTTTCAGCTGAAGCTTTTATTGAATTGTTTACTGTGGACATAGTGCTGCAGACCAGAAGTCTATGTTTCTTCAGTGCTCCTTCACCATCCTCCCCATGCCAATGCTGCGAAATAACTTACAAGAACGAGGAGGAAACCAGGGGATTGGGTTAGCATAAAAAGTCTTGAGGGAAAGGAGATTCTCCGTCAGAGGCTTTAGCCATGAGTCAGGATTGGCTTGAGGGCAGTACAATAATAATGCCTGTATTATGTCACAAAGCTACTACTTTATGTTACAGAAAGTGAGAAAAGCTACACCTCCCAAGGGTCTGCCTTCTGCTGTTAATTCCTCAAATTTCACTTACCATGGGGTGGGATGGGGCAATGAGCAAAGTTTTCCCTTCTCCGCTTCTCTATCCTGACCGGGGGGGGGGGGGGGGGGTTATTTGCCAAATTATTTTTTTTCTATAAACCGTTTAAAAGTTTCTCAGTTACTTTGCCAGTTGAAAGGAAATCAAGAGGTTTCATTACCATATATCAGGGGTAGGCAAACTGTCCCCTTTAAGGGCCAAGGGACTTCAGCTCCCAGAAGCCTCAGCCATGTTGGCCAATAGTCTGGGATGTTGGCCAATAGTCTGGGATTCTGGGAGCTGAAGTCCCTCGGCCCTTAAAGGGGAAAGGTTGCCTACCCGTTTTAGTGTTTTGGGGTTTTTTTTGGCTTCAAAAAGCCCCTGCCAAGTCTTTGTGATTAGAGTAAACAGGTGGGCCAAATAGAACATGTGCATATATATCATGGGAAGTGAAACTTGTTTCACTTTCAACTCATTAAAAAAAACTCTTCCCTCCTTCATTACTCACTTTAAATCTAAACTGATCTATGAGGAGTTGCATTTCAAGAGGATAGAGCTCTGTTACATAGAATTTATGTAGCCCATACAAATCTTGCACAGCTGTGTCCTATCATACATCATTTTTTAGGAAGTAGGCTGAGTAATATGTCAAGTACTCTAATTACAAAATTTATTTCTATTAAGCTTGAAGACCTGTCCTGAAATATATTCATTAGCTAGAATTTGGGATCTTGATTTAACTGAATATAATGCAGAAATTGGTTAGATTGCACAATCTTTGTATAGTCCTGCCTATCTTATATTGGATCATGGTACAATTTGCCAAGTAAGATTCTGCATCAGGCAAAATCTGGCCAGAAAATGCTAGGTCAGGGGAGAACAACCCAATTTGGGGCAGTTAGGCTGTCATCCTATGCCCACTAACTTTGGAGTCAGTATAGTAAACTCTGGGGGGATGCAGACCAGGGCGTCAGGGACGCCCTGGTCCGGAGCGCCGCAGGACCTCGGCAGCCGGACCGCGGCGCTCCTGCGGCGTCCCTGGAAGGAGCTCAAAATCAGTGCTCCTTCCACAAGACAGGGAAAGTGCGCCCTAAACGCGTAGGGTGCACTTTCCCTGCCTTTTCCGCCGCAGCGCGCCCGGTTGCTGCGGCAGGAGGTTGCCCCGGAAGCGCCGGCTGTGCGGAGGGCCGGCAGCTCCCAGGGCGACCTCAGGAAGAGGAAGGAGCGCCGCTCGTGCGGTGGCTCCTCCTCTTCCGGGTCTCGCAGACGACTCAATTAGTCATCTGCCGAGGCCCCAAGTTATTCTGAGCAGATGTTTTTTAGATTGCACAGTTAAAGATGTAGTAAGATATTTTGATTTGCTGTACTTTTATTGTTAATATCATGGTAAATTATTTTACATTTTATTAAAGTACTTATGTTTTAATATGGGAGTTTATTTGTTTTTAAGCTTTTAAAATCATTAATCAATGAATTATATCCTGCTCCCCCCTCCAATAGAAGTGGTATTGGACCATGTGGGAGGATACTACATAATTCCTTGACACAGAATAATAGTGAAAGTAGACAACCAATTAAATGGTTGTGGTTGGTGGCTCAAATTACTTAAAGAGCATGCTTGTGCATTCCAATGCTTGCTCCCACCATCTACCATATGTGGTGGCTGCCTCATTGTGCCTAATGCAGGAATGGGGGAGTATAAAGCCTTTCTGGTGTTATTTCACAGCAAATCACATCATCCCCCGTCACTGGCTATGCTAGCTAGAGCTGACTGGAATTGCACATATCCAAGAATATCTGGAAAGACACATATTCCCCATTCCAAGCCTAATGTTGAGCCAGCCCTGACAAAAAGGAATTTTGTAGGTTATTTTTTTATTCTGAACAAGATTAACTAGAGGGAAGGCTGGAGTTTCATGTCCTGACATGACAATCTTCCATTTCCCCCCCAGCCTATCCAAGGGTCTGCCAATCTAGTCCAAAAGAAATTTTGACTAGAGACTTTAATCACATGAGGCTGTAAATCACAATTGAAGCAGGATAATCACATCTTTACCTGAACATTATCATATGATGTTGGCTGTCTTCATTGTTCTCCCAGTGGGAGACAGTTTGGAAAGCGTTTCTTTTCATTTATGTAAAAACTCTGTTAATTACCTCCTTTCCCACTACTGTTCTGGTACCATTTGCAGTGTGATAATTTAATTCCACTTTAATGCCGATTTTGGGTGGTCAGTGGGTGAGCTTTAGGTGTGGTTTAGGTGTTCTTTGCTTATCTGTGATTGAGGAGAAGGAGAAGGGGTGAACATTTCCATTTGATTTCCTTTTTTTTCTTTTCCCCAATTATCTTTATTCATTTTCATATATAATATCATTTTCACATCCAATATCCTCTATACATTTTCCAATACAATATTAGTTCCATTTGCCTTCATATTTACAGAATTTCAAATTTTGCTGTTCTTATTGCCTTACATAGTAACACAATACTTGTACTTCCTTTGTATATTGTTAAAACTTAATAATCATATATACTGTATATACTGATGTATAAATCTAGAAATTTTAGTCAAAAAAATTGACCCGAGAATTCTGAGTCAACTTATCCATGGGTCAATGTAAGTACTGTACCTTAACTCTCATAAAAATAGAAACCATTGTCTGGTGAAATGCAAGAGTGTAATTCTGTCCTGGAAGCACTGACCTCCCTCTACTCTTTCAACTATCCATCCATCCTCCAGTGTGAACACAAACAGTTATGCCTCCTGCAATTTTGTAAGTCCTTTGGCATTGTTTTCCTTTGCTTCATCCTGTAGAACTTTTGTTATATGATCCTAAGACTTCTTGACTTATCCACAGGTCATATCAAAATCCATAATTTTGGCCCCCAAACCTGTCCTCACTTATACATGAAATTGACTTGTAGTCGAGTATATATGGCAGGGGTAGGCAAGCTTTCCCCTTTAAGGGCCGAGGGACTACTGCACTAAAAACTAAAAATGACCTAAGTTATATACAGACTTGTGATCAGGAATCCTTCTTTAAGACCACTTTCAGTTTTCAGGAAAACTACTGTTTCAACACACAAGCTCTAGCTTGACTCAGCTAAGATGGTTAAAGATGGGAGGCTGATTATTTACTATCCTCCATAGCACGGGGACAAGAAAATTCCATCAATTCATACCAATTCAGCTATAGCACTTTAAAAAGTGCACCAAAAGTGCAGAGTAATTCAGGATGTACATCTGCCATCTCACAATAGAAGAATGGCCATCTTTATATTAGGCCAATATCGGGTTATTGTTGATGTTAATTGCTGTTAAAGTTGAATTTGACTTACAGTAACCCTATGAATGAGAGACCTCCAAATCCTCTATCATCAACCGCCCTGCTCACTAAGTATATTCACTTGTTTCATGTTCATCATAGGCTTTCTGTGGTATAAGGTCTTCAAAATGAGGATTACTAAGCCTCCCCTCTGTGCAGTACTAACAAACTTAGCTATGGCATCACTTTTGTTGTCTCGAGAAATCTTCCACCAATGTCACCCTCTGCTACTACTGCTGCCCAGTAGCTATGTCACTTGTACACTTGGCCCTCTGTATCCATGGATCCTTCATCCACAGATTCGATCATCCTCGGCTTGAAAATATTTTTTAAAAATATAATTTCCAAAAAGCAAACCTTGATTTTTCCATTTTATATAAGAGACACACCTTTTTACTATGCCATTGTATTTAATGGCACTTGAGCATCCACAGATTTTGGTATTCACAGGGGGTCCTGGAACCAAAGCCCAGCAGATACCAAGGGTCCACTGTACTGTCAATACAGATAGCTGTTTATTCACTACTGCTGCTGGTCAGTAGCTATTTCACTTATATTGCAATCAGTAATCCCTCGGAATGTGGAGGACCTTCTTTGGAGGTCTTTAAACAGAGGCTGGATGGCCATCTGTCGGGGATGCTTTGATTGAGAGTTCCTGCATTGCAGGGGGGGTGGACTGGATGGCCCTTGTGGTCTCTTCCGACTCCGTGAGTACAGTAGCAATGAGATAGCTGTTAGTCTATTGTTTTTCTGTGCCAAAAAGTAAACTGTTTTCTTGTAGACCATATCCTTATTATTATTATTAAAAATTCATTTAAGTTCCTCGCTTCTCCACTTTGTTGTTGTTGTTGTTGTTGTTGTTATTGCCATCAAGTCAGCTTTGACATATGGTTATCATATGAAGAGAGACTTCCAAGAAACCTATTCTTCTTCTGAGCTTCTTTTGTTGAATGAATTCATCTGTATTGGGGTCTTCTTCTTTTTCTACTTCCTTCCACTTTCTTGGGTATTATCATCTTTTCTAATGAGCATTATCATTTTTCTCCAATGTACCAAATAAATAATTCTCAAAACATTTAAACAGCACATATCCCATCTACTTCCAGGCCACAGGCAATAAATTCAAATGTTCATAAACTGGAGGAAATACCACAACACACAACATGTGATTGAGATTTGTCCTTACAAAAAAAGGAAAGAATTGTTGCTGTATAATGCCTTCCTTGTTCAGGCAGAAACCCACTCCCATCCCCAAGTGCAGATAAGGCTGCTTTCTGAGCACTATTCTGACAGGTGCCCTATAAATAACAGCAGACCTGGACAGGAACAGCAGGAAGTGCAGGTAGGAAGCCTAAGAGACCAAGACATTTCCAGCAAGTATGCCAGCTTAATGAGAGTTGTCACCAAACTATTCTGCTTTGTCACTAACAGGATGCAACAGGAAATGTGTGCAGCTGCTTATGGCAGTGTAGGCAGAAACAGACTTTTCTCAGTCAAATGAGAGGCAATATTATAAGCATGAGACTCCTGCCAATACCAACATATAATTTTTTTCTGTTTGGCAACTTTGTATTTATTATCATATTTTTGCTCTCATTATTTTACTTACCACATTTTTATCTTGCCTTTTATCCAAGGAGTTCATTTCTCCTTCTCCTGTTATCTTGAAAACAAACTTGTGGAGTACATTATATTGGTTGAGCATCCCTATTCTGAAAATTGAAATCCAAAATCCTCCAAAATCTAAAACTTCTTCACTGCCAACATGACCCCACAATGTGGAAAATTTCACACATGGTCTCATATGATGGGTCAAAGCACACATGCACAACAGACAGTTATATGCAAAATAGCATAGGGCAGAAGTGTAGACAGCAGCAAGCCCCAGTCGCCAAGCACACATTCTTTAGGTTCTCTTGCCTCCAGGGAGCCAAATACTCACTTCCATCTTCGAGGTGGCAGCTGTGGCACTCCTGCTCATTCATTGCTACTCTAGGAGCACTTATTGGCCTGGTTGCACTAGATCTCCTGTATTTCAATATATACAAACTTTGTTTCATGCACAAAATTATTAAAATACTATATAAAATTTCCTTCAGGCTATGAAATATGAAATAAAAATTAATTTCATGTTTAGACCAGGATCCCATCTCCAAGATATCTCATTATGTATATATTCCAAAGTCCAAACAGCAACAACAACAACAATAATAATTTGAAATTGTAAACACTTATGATCTCAAGCACTTTAGATAAGGGATACTCAACTTGTACTAGGAGATGATGACTTGGCCCTTGGTTACAGTGTTCTTTGTAGCTGAAGGAGTTAAATTCTAGTCTCCCCTGTTTAAGCCAAATAGTTTAGGTGCAACATCACAGTAGATTTCTTAGGAACACCCTAACTGGAGGTCTAGAAAGGACATATGGCTCACTCACCGAAATAAACCTGATTCCCTCAGAAAAACTAGTTCATGGCCATTATACTATACCATACACAAAGCATCAGACCTGACCCCTGCTAAAGATACTTTTTAGAGTCAAGAGCCACATGATACCACCACCACCACCACCACACACACACACACACACACACACAGGTTTCATGTTATCAGGTAGGCTTGCACTATTTATGAATCACAACACAACTGTCTTATACCAGATCACCCAAAATGGTCTACTCTGGCTGGCAGCATTCCTCCATGATGTCAGGTTGAGATTCTGCAAAGCATTTGTCATCTGATCCTTTTCACTGGTCCTGCAAGTGATTTAAGTGGGAATTCCTGACTCCACAGCATATCCTCTACCAGGGAGCTACAGCCTTTCTCCAAATTCACCTATAGGAGATTTGAATTCAGTAGCTGTTGGCAACAGAACTGTAAGTCTCTCTCTCCTGCAGCTGCATAGCTGACCATAAAGCCAACATATCAAACTTAGTTCATCATGTATGACAGCCTACCAAGGGCAAAACATTATTTCCAGTTTTCACTTCCAGCAAAGAACCTAAAAAACAGCTTGGATGTCATGCAGTGGCAGGTAACACAAACAGGCGGTTTGTTGTATCCCTGATGGTCCACAAAAACATGGCCAGTGGGTTGTGTTTGGCTCAGTGGTCACAAGCTGTATAGGCCAACTTTTCTGTATCATTTGTTAATCAAATACAATTTGGTTGGTTGCAAGTTGTATGGGCCTGACAAAGGGAATGTGATAACAGTTCTCTTGTACAGAAAAGAAGGGGGGAAAACAGAAATACTCATGAGCCAACAATAATTCTTTTTTAATTACTATGTCAGATGGTAGTTGTAGGGAGACAAGGCACCAGCAGCAGTCAATAGCCTCCTAGCCTTCATGGCACCTTCAGTTTCATGACAAATAGGGTATGAGGCTCAACAGCTATTTGATGAGCCATCTAACAGCTGCCAGGGACCAAGCACTGCTGTCACACAGCTGGAAGCTTGCGCCACAGCATCATTAAGAGGCTAATAATTCCAAACCCATCATATACTGAACATTGCTAACTTTGTTTTGATGAGTTACTTGTGGCCCTAATCGGCTGTGGAGGCTTTGGGGGAAAGATGCACTCTTTGTAAAGAGGGCTTCCTCTGAAAATAAACTGTGCTATTATTAAAAGTAAATTGCTGCATAAAATCATAGTGTTTAGAGGCACTCACTTATACCAAATTCATGAAATATTAAAAAGAAACACACACAAATAATTATCCTACCAACAATTGAAAGATGCCCAGATGCAAATCAATGAACTCTGACAGTCAATACTGCATAGATGTCAGTCTAAAATCACACACCTCTAATAAACTCCTCCAACATGTTATCTACAGAGTAACATCTTATATTATTATAAACTTGATAATATTTGGCCAAGGACAAAGGCAAAGTAATATCTGTAGCAGAAAAGAGCCATTGTTGTTTACAGGTTGACCTGGTTAATGTGTTGCAGTAAAATATTAAATGATTGCAAAAAGGAAACTAGCAGCAAAATGACAAAACACCACAATGCCAAATAGTCAAAACTTCCCATTAAGGCCTTTTAGAAGCAACATTTTGCTATGACCATAAAGGGTCACTCATTTTCATGCTACTTTCCATGCCAGCTTTTCACACAATGTATCCAAAGTACTATGGCAATTATCATTTGCATGCAGAAAATGAAAACAAAAACAAAATCACTGTGTGAGGAAAATTGGTTAATCAGCATTCATGGCAATTTAATAAACCCAAATTTAAAATGAATAAATCTGAGCAGTTTCCTCTAACTCTCGCCAAGTCTTTAGTTAATGTTATTTTTAAAATGGCTTCACAAAATCATGTCCAACTTGATGAAAACAATGAAGCAACACAGAAGTTACAGTAAGTCCTCAGATTTTGCTGTTTGGTTTTTCTCAGTATATCACCCCGAAGTACCCTAGCATACTCCTATGAACAAGAAACGGGTGCCAGTATTTTGTTTTGTTTTTGTTTGTTTTTTGTTTCAGATGAAAGAGGATGTGTAAGAAAGACTGTCACTTCATCTGATCTGCTCCAAATGTGCTTTGTTTGACATCAGCCCTGAATGCCTGTGTGAATGCCTGTTTGTCCCTCACTACAGCCTCCTTTCCAAGCAGCCTCAAATCAACACAGTACTGTGCACCCCAGTTCTCCAAATGTTTCAGGGTCATCAGCATTTATTATTTTGGTTGCCTTTGAAATGGGTCCATGGGAGACTTCTGACATCTTGCAATATTTGTTTTTTATGTACAAACATATCTGTAGATCACAAGCGGAGGTTTTCACCTTATCAATTCCTTCAGATTTCTTGGGGCTCAACCAACACCTTCCACACTCCACAAATCCCAGTTCTCTTTGACCATACATCCCATCTGAGTCTCAGCTTCTGAAACCACACACTTCTGGCATTTACACAACTGGTAAGAATGGTGTAGCTTTCCAGGTGTGGCTGAACTGCAATATCCAGCACGGTCAATGGTGAGGAATAAAATCTGGAGGGTTGCGCAACTCCCATTCCAGATTTAGACAAACACAATAGATAAGACTCCTTCCAGAGAAGGGATGAGGGAGAAAGTAGGAGAAGAGAAGCATGCACTGTTCCAGAATAATTGCTGACTATTGTCATACCTATCTCATCTCCATAGCAAAGCACATGGTTATTCTGAAGATAACCTCCAGCAGTCCTGCTTCTTCCATTAACCTCTCTCCTACCCAAACCCCATTTCTCACAATCAAAAATCAAGAGGATTTTGCAAGGGCATCCAGCCCAACCCATTCTCACATCAATACTTTTGTTCCTCTGCACAACCACCAACCACATGCAAATAAAGCAGTGTTTCTCAGTCTTTGTCCTTCCAATTGTTTTGACCTTCAGCTTCCAGTGGTCCCAGGCAGCATGGCCAAAGATCAGAAATTCAGCAAGCTGAAGTTCAAAATACTGTATCTGGAATACCAAAGTTTGAAAACCACTGAAATAGAGTATCTTTTTAAAAGGTGGCCATGTGTATAAATTGCCAAAGAAGCAACAGACAAGCTAAGGCCACCATCCCATGTATATTTATGTTTCTAAAAGTAAGCCCTTCTGAAGACAGTGAGACTGATTTCTGAATAAACATGTACAGGACAGGACTGCGCATCCTAATTTCTGTGGATTTACCAATAGCATGCTGCTATCTATTTTAACATATTATTCCAAAATGGGCTGAGCAGTGGCAGTTGGAGAAGAAAAACATCAGAAAGCATTCCCAGAACTCAGTCTGGCATATGTAAATAACACTGCTTCTGTGCAGTTTGTTCCCTCCTTAAAACTCATCACTAAGGCAGTTATGTTGTTCTTTGCTGTCTTGTACATGCAGTCCTCTTTGAAGAGATTTAAGAGCAGAAGTGTGGTGGTGTTGCATTGCTAAGAATAGCCACTGTCAGAGGTGCCAAGTTAATCCACTGGAGGTGTGTATGACACATCCCCCTCAACAACTGCAGATCAGCACAGGATGTGCCGCTCAGCAAGAGCCTGGTTGTGACGTGTCTTCAACTCTAGCTCATCCTGATCCCTAACTTTGCTTATGTATTTGGTGCAGGGCTTCTCTCAGCTAGATGCAATTAACATTCAATAGATTTTCTATGTGTGGATGGATGAAGAAAGAAACACAGAAGAAAAATTATTTGCATTATATTGACATTACATGGATGTAGCTTTTTTTCTGTGGGGTGGGAAACCTATGGCTCTCCATGCAGCCCAGCCAGCATGACCAATGGCCAGGGATGGTGGGAGCCATAAGCCAAGAATATCTGGAAGGCCAAGGGGTCTGCCTCTCTTTTATACACAGTCTGAACCATATTTTTCCCCCACAACCATTTAAATGTTACAAAACAACCACTCCTAATGTTGGATACCCAGAGGTCACTGAACTGTTTCTCCCCAAACCTATGACTATTGCCCATGATGGCTGGGGCCTCTAGGAGCAGAAAGTCTAGCACTGTGGAAATAATCCAGTTTGAGATTGCTCTAATTGCCCTGGCTCAATGCTAGGGAATTCTGGGAAGTGTAGTTCTGTGAGACATTTAGCCTTCTCTGTTGGAGAGCTCTGGTGTCATAATAAACTACAATTCCCAGGATTCCCTAGCACTGAGAAAGGGCAGTTAAAGTGGTGTCTATCTGGATTATTTCTGCAGTGTCCTTTGGACCTATAACACCATTCAAAGGTCCAAGTTTGAGAACAACGGTAGAAAACTGCTATTGAAAAATAATGAATTTCTTGGGATGATAATCATGCTTAAGAGTGCTAATAAATCTGAAAATTAAAGTAATATGCATTTAAAAAGCCATGTTCCTAACATAATTTATATTACTTGCCTTCTTTAAACCCTAAAACTCAGTGCAAAATCTCCCATTTTCAGTATCAGCAGCAAATTGTCAAGATTTTACGCATGCTGATGACAACTGCGATCTAAATGGCCTCTTTAGGTGAGGCAAGATGCTTACAGGCACACAAACCAGAGCTTTTGACACTTGGACACCCACTCCTTAGCATTTTCCCATGCTGCTTGGCAAACTCCATCTGAAATGACTTCATATCCAATGCAGCTCTGTCAATCATTGTGAGTGTTTAGGGGAAGAGTCCAAAGTCCCACTGAACTGATCTTTGTATCATGCCAAAAGGTTTTAAAATAGGCAATTCCTAAAGGATCTGAAACTTGAACAAACAACAGTGCAAGAATTATTACATGACAGGGATAGGAGTTCAACTTCTGGAAGGCTAAAGAATGGCAGGAGGCAGCCTGCCATCTGGTCCTCTGCTCCTGTGAATGTAAACATTGACAAAACTCCATTTAGTCCAGCACTGTTTCTAACACTAACAAGTCCAATGCCCTTTGAACATTCACAAGCAGATCACAATGGTTTAGCTATCCTTACAAAACAGCCAGGACTCCTTCAACAAACTCAGCTGCCAATAGACCAGATGTTAGAAAGTCCCTGATTATGATTTAGGGAAGCAGGTCGCACTACAGCAGTCAAGGAAGGCTACTAGAAAGACCCATAACAGAGTTTTACAAGGCAGTCTGTTTCGGGTGTTTTGGGTATTTTATGTTATAGTTATAAATAGGGGGTGGAAGGGGGATTGTGGTAATTTAGATTACTTTAGGGCTGTAGTTGTAGTTTTTGTATAGGATTATGATTTTATATGTTAGATGTGTAAATGAGGATTCTTTTATATTGTATGTTTTTTGTGTGTTTAAACTTCATAAAAACATTTTTAAAAAAACTTTTATTAGTTATGGGTGCAGCTTATGGCCCAAAACACATGGCCCAGATCTAAGCATCAAAGACCCATTTGTCACCCAATGAACCACACATCCCCAGCCCATGTCTCATTAGAGTGACAGAAATGGAATACCATATGAGTGGAAGCCTCTGCATGGATCTGTCATCACCTGTGTGAGGTTGAGGTTGGATCCCTCATCCTCAAGCTGGGTGCAATCTAAGTCATCTTCACCTCCAAGGTCCAATAAGGAAACTGCCCCTCGGTATGACAGGCTCACAGGCTGCCTCAAAACTGGATCCAATCCCATGACAAACTACCTCCTAAATTTGAGACAATTGTGATGTTGATAAGAAACAAAAGAGAGGGCAGGATAAAAGTTGGCAATGAAATGAGACTCGGCCAGTCAGGGACAAGCTTAAATCTGAGTAAAAGTTTCCCCTTCTCTGCAGAAGACCCCACCTCCTAGGAAACTGTGCCAATTCTGAATGGTTCATTTGACAGCTGCAGCCAGGAGCCCACTCAAACCATGCAGAACACTGTGAAAAAGGAGCAATGGCCATTACAGAAAATGGTACCAAGCTTCCACTTTCCATCTCGTGCCAAGGACCACAAAATAGCTCTTCGAGTCCATGGCTGTCTCTTTCCCATACTGAGTTTCTTTTGCCTATTTTCCTCCCCAGTACTATCTTTCCCCTGCACCTCAGCAACAACATCTGCTATAGAACCTCCACCCCTATGCTTTCCATCTAAGAACTTCCTGGTCAACAAGCTCCTACAATTTAATTCCAACTACAGGTACACTTTTCCCCCCTAAACAGAACATTTGTTTTGGAATCTGGTCAAATGACTAGATGGGTGAAGACAAAGAGTAATGTCAAAAAATTACATTTCTTTCTTTAGTGCCTGCTCCCTGCCCTCCCTCCTTTGCATCTCTACAACTGCAACCATTCCCAGTCCCATTTGCAACAACTGTAGCTTCTCTCACCCACTTTCCCTCTGATCACCACCAAATAAATTCCTTTTGTTTTGTCTTCTTGTGGCATACAAAATAAGTGGAACGAAGAGGGCTGGGTTAAGAAGAGGAGCTGCTGAAAGAGGAGCGGGGGAGAGAATAAATATATACATTTATTTGTGAGTAACCAGCCTTTCAAACTCTGGTTTTGAAAAGAGATTCAAGCTAGGCTCTGCTGGGGCTTGTCAAGTGAAGACAGTGTTTAGTTTCCAAAAAGTGACTGTATGGGACTCAGGCTTTTAGGGCACAAGCCCACGTGCTTCATTAGCTGCCACTTGCTAAATTAGAAGAAGAAATGAAACCTAAATGTGCCCAAAATAATTCTTGTTAGCTAGTAGAAAGAATTTTTGGCAACTAAGTCCAAATGTGATTTGTGGATAACTTACTCCCACTAATTTAAGTCATGCTGGCCACATGACCATCAGAGTAGTCCTCAGACAATGCTAGCTCTTCAGCTTAGTAACGGAGATGAGCACCGTCCCTTCAGTCGGTTACGACTAGACATTCATGTCAAGGGACTACCTTTACCTTTATACTTTAAAATTATGAGAGCAAAGACCAAACCTTTACATATTGTCAAATGTGTACACTCTTTGTGTGTGTGTTGTGTATCTTCGAGTTGTTTCCAACTGATGATGACCCTAACCCCTCCTGTCATTGGGTTTTCTTGGCAAGATCTGTTCAGAGGTTTGCTTTTGCCTTCCCTTGAGGCTGTGAGTATGTGACTTGCCCAGTGGGTTTCATAGTCAAGCTGGGAATCGAACCCTAGTCTCCAGAGTCATAGTCTAACACTCAAACCACTATGTCATGCTGGCTGTCATCTGTTCTTTACACACTCCAAACACTCTTCAGATTTCCCATCAGACTGCCCTATTTCAGGTCCATCGTTATTATTTGGAAAATCTTCATTATTTTTGCATTACACTTGCAGTTTTGGAGCTCTGACATCCACGACCTCATCTACTTGGCAAAACAGAGACCAGGAAAATGAAAATGAAACCGTTTGATCAATTATCAGCCTTCGCCCTATTTCTGTCACTTCTTATATATATAAAGCCTCTATACTTGAGCATTGTCCCTACTTAGGAGATATTGTTCAAGTCAAACTCTGAATGTCTGTTGTGTACAGTGGGACCCTTGATATCCATGGGAGTTTGGTTCCAGGACCACCCCCACCCCAAGGATGCCTAAGTCCCATTACATACAGTGGCATAGTAAAATTGCATTTCTTATATAAAATGGCAAAATCAAGATTTGCTTTTTGGATTTTTTTAACATGAATATTTTAAAACCATGGTTGGTTGAATCCATGGATGCAGAATCCATGGATACAGAGGGCCAGCTGTATTCGCTTTCTTTTGATCGAGGACAGTCCCACCTTCTGTAAAGAAAAAGCATGACTTGAAGCTTAGACCCATCTGAAGATGGTTCAATGGAGCTCCTTCTTACAGTAGGAATATATCTAGCTGCTACTTTCTGTTACTGTTGCTGCTGGTGCTGTTACCATTCTCATTGTAGTAAAAGCAGCAGAAGTTGCAAAAGCTGCATTTTCTATACATCTATACCACCTTTCTTCCAATGAGCTCAAGACAGTACACATGGCCCTCCTCCCTTTACCTTTACAACAAGCCTAGGAACAGCTCAAACTGGAAGATTGAGTGACTCTCCCAGAGTTCCCAGTGAGTTTCATGGCTCAGTGAGTTTCATGGTTTCATGGCCGAGGTAAAAATTCAAAATGACTTGAACAGACTAGAAAGTTGGGCCAAAGCTAACAAAATGAAATTCAACACGGAGAAATGTAAGGTACTGCACTTAGGGCGGAAAAACGAAAAGTACAGATATACGATGGGGGACACCTGGCTGAATGAGACTACATGTGAAAGGGATCTAGGAATCCAGGTGGACCACAAGTTGAACATGAGTCAACAGTGCGATGCAGCAGCTAAAAAGGCCAATGCAATTTTAGGCTGCATCAGTAGAAGTATAGTGTCTAGATCAAGAGAAGTAATAGTGCCACTCTATTCTGCTTTGGTCAGGCCTCACCTGGAATACTGTGTCCAGTTCTGGGCACCACAATTCAAAAAAGATGTGGAGAAACTGGAGCGTGTCCAAAGGAGGGCAACTAAAATGGTGAAGGGTCTGGAAACCAAGCCCTATGAGGAACGACTTAGGGAGCTGGGGATGTTTAGCCTGGAGAAGAGAAGGCTGAGAGGTGATATGATAGCCATGTTTAAATATTTGAAGGGATGTCATATTGAGGAGGGAACAAGCTTGTTTTCTGCTGCTCCAGAGACTAGGACCCGGAACAATGGGTGCAAGCTCCAGGAAAAGAGATTCCACCTCAACATTAGGAGGAACTTCCTGACAGTAAGGGCGGTTCGAGAGTGGAACACACTCCCTCGGAGAGTAGTGGAGTCTCCTTCCTTGGAGGTCTTTAAGCAGAGGCTGGATGGCCATCTGTCAGGGATGCTTTGATTGGGAGTTCCTGCATGGCAGGGGGTTGGACTGGATGGCCCTTGTGGTCTCTTCCAACTCTATGATGCTATGATTCAGGGAGGACTAGATTCTCTATCACCAAAGTCCCACATCTCTCCCCAAAGAGATTAATTTAACAGTAAAAGGCAAAGACTTTCTCTGAGATCCTTTGGCTGAGAATTACAAAAGGTTTAGTGATTAAAATTATTGCTGCTTATATTAACATGCTCAAAATTAAAAAAAATAGAATAAAGGGAAACTGAGGACAACAGATGCAAGTAAAAGCTGTCTATGAAGTTCAAAAGAACACAGAACTGACAAATGGATTTTCTACAAAAGTCATGCATGCAGGTTGAGTGTCCCTTATCCAAAATTCTCAAATGCTCCAAAATCCATATTTTTTAAGCACCAGCATGACTAGGCAGCAACAGAGGTGACAGCAAGCCAACCACCCAGCACCTGCAGGATGAGTGAGCAGCAATGGGGAACACAGCCGTTGCCCCCACCCAGGCAGCGACAACAATGACATCTTTGGCTCCTCAAGGGCAAAATGAGTAAGTGTCTGGAGAAGGGGACACCCATCTCGTACAAGCAGTGGCTCATGGCTACCATCACATCTGGGGTGGGCAATTGTGCAGGAGTTTCCAGGAAGGGAAAGGGAGGGGAGGGGACAATTGTGCTACTGAGCCCTTGGCCTCCTTCTAATAATAATAATAATAATAATAATAATAATAATAATAATAATAAATTTTATTTATAGCCTGCCCCTCTGCGGAGCAATCGAGGCGGGTTACAACATTTAAAATACACAAGTTAAAACATTCAATTCACCATCCAACCCAGTATTAAACTAATTATAAATTAAAACCACATGCTCCGAGGTAAAAACAAACCAAATAATAATGTACTAATAAAACAGTAACATAATAATGGGCGGTAAGGGAAAGGGGCGATGGAGCTGTCCCCTCAAGCTGGAGAATTATTCCGGGAAGGCCTGCCGGAAGAGATCCGTCTTCACTGCTTTCTTAAAAGCAGCAAGAGTAGTAATATGACGGATCTCCTCCGGCAGGCCATTCCAAAGTCTGGGAGCGGTCGCGCTCTTCCTCATCCATTCTCTTCTTCCTCATCCATTGGCATGACACTTTGTGCTTCATCTGTGGCAGTGAGATTACTACTCAAAATTATGGTCTGTGAACCTCTACTGGTCCATGAGCCATCAGCTCAAGCCATCAAGGCTGTGATGAAATCTCAGAAAACATAATTATAATATGACACAAATATGGTACTGTTCCCTGGCACATGGGGGTGGGGTGGAATTACCAGTTTGCAATGCACTTTTGAGGTTGCTTTTGCAGTTATAAAATATCAGGACAAAATGACATGAACATTTCAAGCTTCATATTTTAGCATGCAAATTTCAAGACTGCCAAGAAACCAGAAATTATGAGCACCTAAAGATTTGGAGTTTAAGCAAAAAAAATGTAAAAAACAAACAAACAGAAAACCAGGAATGCATTTTAATCATTTCACAGTAGGTTTGACTCCAAGAGACTAGAATGGCTTCTCCATTGGAAACTGATACACTCAAAAGAATTCAAAAAAAGACCAATAACAGATATATGGAACCTGAGAAAAAAAATCAAAAATGTAAAATATCAAACAAAGGCCATTTTGACAGATTTCCACAGAGAAGTTATATCCAAGTGCAGGGATCAACATATTTGATCTCTGTTGGTAATGGAATTGAAAACTCTGCCAAGATAGTTTCTGAGAAACTGACAACTATAGCAAATAAGAGTTTTTTGTTTATTTGCTGTACTCAGGTATAGATTTGTGAGCATGTTACAAAAAAAAATATTCTGGTTATTTTGTGGGTTCCTGGGCCAACTGCCAAATTGTGTATGTAAAAAGCCAGAATTTAGGGATGGTTGCCAGAATTTATTCTGTCTTTTACTCTGAGACAATGCCATCTTTTAAAATCAACCAACCAATCTATCAATTAGATTGGCATTTTGATAGGAGAGTGCATATATACTATTCCTTTGCATGCATCCCCATACACCTGTCTCTACTGAACCAAGGCAGGCAAGGTGGACACTTACAGAGAGGTTCAAGCGAGCCAATTTCAGCCATAGTTACTGAAGCCATTTATGTTTATGCCAATGATATTTCAGATTAACCAAATTTCTGGGTCTGTACAACATGGTAAACTAAGGTTAATCAAAGGTTACATCAGGGTGGGCATCTTTGCCAAGGATGGGGCCAATTTTCAACTGCACTCTGGGAACCTCCATTTTTGTTACATACCAAAGGCAGCAGTTCTGGAGATATCCAGAAATTTTTACACAGTTAAGAGAACAATTTGAAGAAAACTGCTATGTTTTTATTTTGTGGCAGTTTCAGCTAACGACACTAATCATATGTATTTTGTACTTAGATCTACTCAAAATCTCATTCAAAGCAGCTGTTTGACCCAATACATTTGGGAATAAGTACCCTGGGCTTCTATCCTTCCAGCTTGACATCAATGGTACCCTTCATATAGGCAATTTGATGTTAACCAAACAACTGCAGTTAGTTGTTGTTGTTTTTTAATATTCTAAATATTTAAATATCCTGCTAGATGTTACAAAACTTCCAGTTTTTGAAAGCCCAGTCAGGCTGAAAGATACACAGGAGCCTGAGCCAAGGCCCTGGTGGACTACAGTTAGAGATGGGTGAAAACATAAGTCTCAGTTCCTTTTTTTAAATTACGTAAAATTTATCCATATCTCAAATTCCTTGATAGCCAAGATGGGAAGAATCTATTCATACAAGAGGACTCAGTAAAATTTTTGAATTTATTTATTTGATTATTTATATAGCTTTTGCCACTTAGGGTTGCCACCTCTCTTTTTAAAGAGCTTATTCAACAGCTTCTTCATATTTGCAAAGAGAAAATCATTGAGATGGAAAAAATTGACTGAGGGAAAAAGTAAATGATAGCTTTGTTCATCCCTACCTATAACACATGGCTGACAGGTTTTTATGGGGGCCACATGAAAAACCATCCTCATCTGAATGAGATGTCATTCAAAAAATTCTTTTGGTATGAACAATGCAGAAAAGTTTTGTCCATAACCCCCTCCCAGGAATGGAAGGTATTCTAAATAAAAACAGCTTCTCCAGCAAAGGCAGAAAGCGCTTACGCCTAGGAATATATTTTACTTCCAGCCGTTAACTGCCTTTTCTGGAATAGACTGCCCAGACTGCAAACCTAAATATAGCTGTATTGGGAGAGAAAGGTCTAAAAGGTCACAATGTTTATTTGTTGCTCTTCCCTCTTCATTTTTTCCCATGAACTTTTTGGGTCATAAATGTCTCATAATTTGCAGGCTGCTTCTCAAAAGATCAGAGGTGATTAATATAAATCTTGCTCTCATTTTAAAATGCACATTTTAAAGAGAAATCTTCCATTCAATGAAAGTTAAGCTCTAAAGAGATTTAGAAGTAAGTTATTTGCTGGAATGATGGAACAGTGGAATACTTCTTTTTTAAAATATTGTGGATAAAAACTTACAAAAGCTATCCACATAAATGGGGTTGTTGTTATTATATATTATTGTTTCAATTGTATTTCTTTTATGATTTTAATATATTTGGATCTGCCCATTTTGAATCTTGATTAATTGCTCTGCATAAAGAAAATTAAAGTATTAATATTAAAGCAGTTACATTACAAAATTGTCAACATATGGAACTTGTGTTCATAATCAGAACTGTTGCTTACAAGATTTTTGTATTCACATACTGACAATCTTAAGTACCAACAACTTAAAAGTAGAAAACAAGGTCATTGCTTTAAGTAACACTATCTCAGCATTACAGGAAGGCAAGGGCAAAACCCCTCCAAACAAATCTTGCCTTAGACTTGTAATAAGTTGGAAACAACTTGAAGGCACACAACAACAAATATTATTCTATGACAATGCAAAATTCAAGCATAACTTCTCTGAGGTCTCAAGGAAACTGTTTTTAAATTGTATTCATCAGGAACCACGTTTTTATTGCTGGATGTCCCACTTTTATTGCCAGGCAAAAGCTAAGTTCAGAGTAACTCTGAAGTTCAAAGTTCAGTACAAGCTAGGCAAAGCTACGAGATCCACTTCTCAAATAACACAGACAATAATGTGTTATTCCAAATGGGCACAGGTGGCACAAAAAATCCAGAATCAGAAACAAAGTCAGTATAAACTAGAAATATACAATGATAAAAGCACATATTAAAAAGACACAGTTGGACTGTCTGCAGATGATGTGCTTTTATTGTTTATAATGATTCTACCCACAGCAAAAGCCTCTTCACATGAGACAGCTTTGAGTAAAATCCAATTAAAAATCCACCTGGGGGGGAATCGATGTAGCTACTTAACTGGGTCTGAATCACTTTTTATTTTAATTTTCCAATGTCATATTGTCTGTGCATCCTGTTATAGACATTTTCTTGTTTAGTTTTCCACCCTGAACTTATCTGTGGTTAGTTATTCTTGTAAAATTTAAAAAATAATCTGCATATGAAATTAAATAATAAAGCAAACAACTGGATCGGCTCAGTCAATGAAACAATGTCCTCCAAGAATACAGTTCCTAGGGCTACCATAACACTGCAGCTACCCTGAGTAGTTCAGAAACCCTCTTCTCATGCAGACTCACTGCAACAAAGAACTCATAGAAACTGAATCTGTTTGATTTAAATTTTCTTCATTCTCTTGGCAACTAGATTAGACCCCAACAGTGCCACTGGTCTCAAATGCATGGAAGATAATATTATTAATGGCTAATGGCCCAGATGAGGAAGATATGAATCCACATATTTTATTCATTGTTTGAGTTAAGATTTTTGGAAGGTCAAAATGAACAAGGATTCCCAGTGAGTGAATTTGTAAGTTTAGTATAAGAACACATTCACAGTACACACCATTGATGGGAACAGCACAGTAGATGTTTTGATCCTGAAAGCCTTTTCTCTCTCTCTCCATGAACCCAATTTGGGGAGATCAAACCTAAATGTAAACAGAGACATTGGTAAAATGTCAAACTCCCTCCAATCTATGCCTCTTTCACTGTTCAGCTGAGACAGCTGCAAGCTCTGAAAATAAACGGGTACCCTGCCAGTGAGAAAACCCACTGTCCCAGCATCCTGGAGGCTGACAGGAAAAGTCAGCTTAAGAAAAGATTCGACTAATGCTGGACAAGCCAAATGATGCTATACAGCAACTATGCTTCCCACAGAATCAAGGCTAAGTCTGTGATCATGTCAACAACAGCAAAACTGGAAACTAAAAATATTGCAGCAATTTACCCACACTTTACATAAGGTTTCATTTACCACATTGCAGAAACATCAACTCATTGAACATGTATAGCAAGACATTACACTTCATTGCTCATTTAGCAACAAAACATAGACCTTGCAACCTAAAGGAGCACTTCAGAACTGCCTGTAGGGTTGGGCTACCATGCCGCCCTCTGCAATAAGATTCCACAAAGCATTATTATGAGGTTACGGTTAGAAAGAAAACTAGTTACGATTAGGAAGAAAACCAGCCAGTACTCTTGGGCAGTGCAGTGGTATCCTTCGGGTTGGTGTCAACCAGTGCAGTCATTCATGATGTTACCCCCCTATTGACCTCCTCCCATTTCACACCATACAGAATCCTTAGCCATGCTTTTTTACACTAATGTTACTCATAAATCATTACTCCCTTATACCACTGAATATGATGCTAATAGTTGTGACATAAACAACTAGCAAAATTAAAATTATACCTTCAAATTACAGTATTATACACACAAAAATTAAATGTATTTACATGTACATAGTGAATATTTGGTTAAAATGTGATTTTTTAAAGAAATTTTTAAGAGAATTTTTTTTAATTTTAAAATTTTATTAACAAATAAGACCCACAAAAAAACCATACATACATAAAGAAAAACATACAATTACATAGAAGAAAAAGAGAAAACATACAAATATAGACTGACAAATACGACTACATCTATACAAAAAAAGACCATCAAAAATGGCACATCACATTACAAAGAAAGATTAAAACACTTCCTGAGCTTAGGCAACATACTTCCCCACATCTATCATCATCCCCGGTGAGCGACCATATAACGTATACAATAATGATCTAAAAACATCCACTTCAGGCAAATAACGTCATGAGTGAAAAGGACCACATATCCAAAAATTATTCCAGTACCTTTAAGGACAATTCACTATAGTCGCTAGATTCCAAAAAATTTATTAATGGCTCCCAGATTTTTTTTTTTTTTTTTTTTTTTTTTTTTGCCTATCCCATGATTCTCCTCTCAAAAGTAAAGTGAGTTTATCTGCTACAACGCAATCTGTCAGCTTATATAACCAGTATTTTATGTTAGGTTGGACCTTACTTCTCCATTTTGCTGCATATACCATTCGAGCTGCCGTTGTTATATAAAAGTTTCCCATACGTATTTTCAAATGTCACGTTAAAGTGCATTCCTAACAAATAAAGCTTAGGATCCATCCATTCTTTCAGGGGCACAATTTGAATAACCATTTGATATATATATTCCTCCAACATTGTTTAGCAAGTTTACAGCATATGCATAAAGAGAATTTTTAAAATTTTCAATTTCAATTTTTTGGAAAAAAAATAATTTTTGAAATTTGAAATTTTAATTTTAAAAAATCCTGGGGCATCTCCTTTCTGCTCCCACTGAGCTTCACCCCACTTCCACCAGCTCTTAAACCATTTTAAAGGGAAGCAGGTGAATGCCACAGCCCATTTCTGCCAAAGGTAGGTGTTTGAGGAGAAGTGCTATCACACACATCCCTTTAGGGTGTCACCTGGTGCAGTCCGCACCCCCGTAGTGATGCCACTGGGGCACTGGACATTTACAGTGAGCATTTATTAAGTCTGACTCTCAGTTACTTTGTTGTTAACGTCCCTTTAGTAGATCCTGACTCATGGCAACCCGGGGATGAGACATCTCCAAGACTCCTTATCTTCTACTGCTCTGCTTAGATCCTGTAAATTCATGCTTGTGAGAAACTTAATAGAGTCGATCCATCTAGAATGCAATCTTCCTCTCTTTCTACAACCTTCCACCTTTCCTAGTATCTTACTGTCTTTTCCAATGAGTGTTCCTTCTCATTACTTGACCAAAGTACGACAACCTCAACTTTATCATCTTGGCTTCCAGGGATATTTCAGACTTGGTCTGTTCAAGGAAACATTTGTTTGTCTTTTTGTCTCAGTTACTATCATTACCAAACCCTGTAAGGAATTTTCTCCTTCCATAACATGAGTATTCTCCTATATATGCCTATCTGTGGAATGAGATCCGTAGTAGGGGCTCTCCAATGTGTGTCCCAAAAGAGGGGGCAATATATTGCAAGGAAGAGGACATTTCTGCTGTGGCTCCCCAGTTGAGAAGTATCTTCCATTAGAAGAATAATTGGCACCAACACTGATATCATTCTGGCACCATATAAAACTGCTTTTACCATATACCATCCTGAGATTTTCACATGTAAGGAACATTTTAATGAATAAGTAAATAATCCAGCTAAAGAAAAGTCATCTTAAATCCCATTGATTTCAACAGGAGAATGCTAACAAGTGCTTGAATTTCAGATATTGATGGGACTTGACACGAGTTTAGCTTTGGTTCAGTTATGTACAGCTTTCTTTAATTTGCATAGTTCTGTCTGTGCTGATCCTGTTTGATTTTTTTTTAAAAAAAAAACTGAATTAAAATATGGGCAGAAAATATGTGACAAACAAAATTAAAAAATGGAAATGAGAACCTTCATTTGTTGAAAACATTTATGAACAGAACTGTTAAGCAAGAAGTATTTTATTATTTACTGCAAACCTGTATAATGAACCAGGCCTTGCAAATATTATTTTGGAAAAACAACTCCCAGAGTCCCCTAGCAAGCATGACAACTGGTTGGGGAATTCTGGGAGACAGAACTCTGCAAAGTTACATTTTAAAGTTCTGTAATCAACAAATAATCAAACACAAAAACACAGATATAAATTGCATTTTGCAAAGATGCACCTTAGCCACCACAGGAATGCCCTCCTCCCCGAAAGCAGTCAAATTTAATGGAGGTGGGGAAGTGAACACAACCCTCAAGCATTAACATTTTGTCTTATGTGTGGCTCTGTCTTGAAATAGAAATATAAACATATCACTTTCCACATACTGAGCTGAACTCTTGTGACTATGGCAAACAGAAGACATTTCTCCCTTAGCACACAACATCTATTCCACTGTGCTCTCCAGGACCTGACTCCTTTTCAGTGTCTCTAAAGGTTCCCGGAACACAATAATGTATGCACCCAGCCTCAGAATCATATGCCATCTGCCACCTGGAGTTTATTCACACCTTGGTGCGACCAGTAATCTTCTATGCATAATGCAGATGAGCTTCATCAACACAGCAGGAACAAAAACAATGGGTGATAAGGTCAGCAAACACATATAGTAATAAAAGCATAGCATTGGAAGGAGCCTCATGGGCCATCTACCCAACCCCTTGCTGAATGAAGGATCTCCAGCTAAAGTAGATAGGTGTCCAGCCTCTTTTTGAAGACATCCATAGAAAGAGACCCCACCACCTCTCTAGGCAATTGCTTCCACTGGTGAACTGCTCTTTCGGTCAAGACATTCCTTATAATTTTTAATTGGAATCTACTCTCCTATAATTTAAAACCATTAGATCTCACTCTACCCTCTGGGGCAGCAGAAAACAGGTCTGCTCCCTCCCTTCATGATAGCCCTTTACGTATGTAAAGATTGTAATCATGCCACCCCCTCAGTCTTCTCTTCACTAAGCTGAACATGCCCAACTCCTTCAACCTTTCATCATATGTTTTATTCTCTATACCTCTTATCATCGTCATTGCCCTTCTGTGAACCTACTCCAACTTGTCTAAATCATTCTTAAGACACCCAGAAGTGAATACAGTATTTGAGATGAGGCCTAACCAATGCAAACTATAGTGGGACTATTATTTCCCTTGACTTGTAAACTATGCTTCTATTAATGCAGGTTAAAATAGCATTTGGGGTTTTTGTTGTTGTTGTTGCACCACACTGCTGGCTCATGTTGTTGTTGTTGTTATATTTATTTATATCCCACTCCCCACCCCCCCCAAAAAAATTGGGACTCAAAGCAGCTCACAATTTAAAATAACAGTACAATTTAAAAACATACAAAAAGTGCACAATAAAATAGAATTAAACTATTTATAGTATTAAAACAATTCACACTCAAGTTAAAAACTAAAATGCAATTTAAAAGATTAAAAGTTCTTAAAAACAGCTCAGTTAAAACAATACAGAACCTTCTGACCCATTTTTTTAAATTTTCTGTTTTTAAAAGTTTGTCTGAATAACAGTGTCTTAGCTGCTGATGGAAGAACAAGCGGGGATCATTCTGTCCTCCCTGGGAAGGAAGTTCCAGAGTCTAGGGGCAGCCACTGAGAAGGTCCTGTCTCATGTCCCCACCAACTCCTACCACAATGTTGCATTTATTTATTTAAATACTCTCAACTGGTCCATGAACAAATCTAAAGCACATTTCATCATAGGAACACTGAATAGCACATACAGAACAATCTGCTTCAGCAGTGCATGCGGTAAACGACAGAAAAGGCAAGGACTAGAGTAAGGGAATCCTAGATATAGACAATATTTTCATGGGAACCTGAAATTCAATTTATTCACGATTCCTCAGTATCTGTTTAAAACAAGCTTGTATTCTAGTCATGTTTTTTTTCTTTTGAGACGATGATGGCATCTGATTCCAAAAATACTACACACACAAAATCCAGCATAAAGATGCTGCACGATTTGACATTTTTCATGTAGCAGCAAGTCAATATGCAAGTGATTGGATAACTAAGTAAAGCTTTGAGTCCACTGTAAATAGGCAGTGGGTGGCAATTACTTTCTCAAGTTTGAAAAGAAAAAGAAAAATGAGAAGCTCACATTTAGTAGCTCAGCCCTCATTTCCTTCAATCCCAGCTGGGTAGAGTCAGTATAATCTTGGTAGAACCCCTATATGATTAACAGAACTTGATTAAGTCTAAACTCACAGTGCTAAAACTCACATATAATACCAAATTTCTATAAAACCAGGGTCAGGATGGCAGTGGGGTTATTGGTGCTGTTGTTGTGTGCCTCCAAAGTCATGTCTGGCTTATGGAAACCATATTGTGGGGTTTTCTTGACAAGACTTCTTCAGAGGTTGTTTGCCATTGTCTTAATCGGAGGTTGAGAGAGTGTGACTAGACAAGGTCACTTAATGGGTTTCCATGGCCAAACAAGTTTGTGAACCCTCCCAAAGTCCAAGTCCAACATTCAAATGACTACATCACACACTGGTTTGGTGGGACAATAGGCAACACAAAGGAAGGAAAGAAGGACGGAAGGGGGAGCATTGGTGTCTTCAGCTACCTACAGCCTTAAATACAACAGAACTCAAATGGTCTATCTCTTCAGCATTCCTTACAAGAGATCGCATTCAGAAAAGTCATAGAAGTCTCATGAGAACAATTACTGGCATTTTTACAGTCTCACCTTTCTGTTACAGTCCATGAATCTCAAAGCAACCCTTCATTTTTTAAAAAAATTGTTCAACATCAGCCGCTTGGAAACCATGTGAATTAAGGCCGTGAGTTTTTTGTTTTGTGTTGTTGTTTTTTGAATGACAGTATCCAAAAAGTTGAACTCCAGCCTTTTGCAAGCTTGTGCTACCATAAATTTACTCATATTTAAGTTCCCAGGTGACTCTTTGTACATTCTCTTGCTAATATGGCTGACTCTGTAGACCTAACTTCTATTTGGATGAAGCCAAAACACTGCATGTGTCCTGTTCTCAACATGAAATGTGCAGTATGTTTCTTTCTAGTCATTATTATTATTAGGGGGGAACTGATTTAGGGTTGCTTTTATTAAATGATTAAGTGCAACATTAGCAGCATCTCAAACCTACAGCTGAGTCCAGACTTAAGGCTTCAGGTTACAGGCAATGAGCACCATGCCACAATTGTAAACACACTATCACACTTTTAATGAACTTTGTGGTAATGTTCCAATATGTTCTTGGCACTGAATGAATTCCCCATTTGTGCCTTCAAAACTCAGGAGATGATGAATAGCCATTTTGTGCTCAGATTTCTCTCTCTTTCTTTGTTAGTGTTATGAACAGCCCAAGCATGAAACAGAAAATGAGGTGGTGGCCTCAAGTGCCTAACTTTGGATGTCAGGGAAGTGCAGCAAACTGTCTAAGTTATTATTATTGTACTTTTAGTGCCACAGAGAATGTCAGTAGGATTCCCTGTTTCAGTTGCTGACATAATTTGGTTGCCAAGGAAGAATGAATTCAGTCTTGATCCTGTTTATTCCAACAGACTCTAGTAAAAGCACAGTGAGATGAAGTTTTAACACAGAGGGTGCATCTGCACTACAGAAAAAATGTAGTTTGATACCACTTTAACATCTATGGCTCTATCCTAAAGAATCCTGGGATTTGTAATTTTGTGAGGCACCAGCACTCTTCACCCAGAGAGAGAGAGAGAGAGAGAGAAGCTTCTTTCCTAAAGGGCTGCCTGAAATGGGATGGGGGGGGCGGGGGAGGAAACAAACTTTCACTGGAATCAGCTGAGAATTTCCCTCCTCCTTTCTTAGCCCCTATGTGTGTGTGGAGGAGAATGGATGTACAATTGGCCCTCTGTATCCATGGATTCTTTATCCACAGATTCAACCATCCACAGCTTGAATATATTCAATAACAAATATAAATTCAAAAAAAGTAAACCTAGATTTTGCCATTTTATATAAGGAACACCATTTTACAATGCCACTGTATTTAATGGGACTTGAGCATCCACAGATTTTGGTATCCACAGAGGATCCTGGAAACAAATCCCAGCAAATACCAAGGCACCACTATATATTTTTCTGGGGGAGCTTTCAACTTTAACACATGTTGACAAGTGGTAATCCTAGTGAGGATGGGGTCCCCACATATTTCCTAGGAAGTAAAGAAGATGGAAAGACTCTTCTGCATGCATCATTATGCACTGTAACATATAGTTTAGTCATAACTTAGTGTATACTACACAGTAGCTTGTGGAGGAAAAGTAGATGCAAAGAGCAGAGAAAATACAGCAGAAAAAGCTGATGTTTCCTCATATTTAGCAGTGAATTTAAAGCCATATAGTTGCAAGCTCCAGACTGTAAACTGTCACTAGTATCAATGTGAAACTTAATCAATTTATTTTATGACTGAAAATTCTACAGTAGTTCTATAAGGGCAACTCGAGAGTTGCACCTCTTAGTTTGACAGCACATGTTAATATGTGTACTGCACTGAATACAAAAATAAGAAAACCTGACTGACAACAGCAGTTAGAAAAACAAATTAGCGAATGAATGGAGAAATATCTTTCACTTAGGAATAGCTTCAATATAGTCCTTTACCTCTATTATGAAGCCAACTTCCAGTTGAGATCCAATCTAAGTATGAAGCAGAAAAGGAGCTCTATTGAAATGAAATGGTTGTATGTTCTCTTCAAGAGAAATAGATTCAGTAAAGATATTCTCTTTTCCAGTTTTGACTATTTTTGTTGTCAAAGCTATTTGATCTACTACTTTATCCTGCAGTAGTAAGGGAATTCTGTGAAACCCAATCACGTCCATCTATCGGTGGCCCACATTTCCCTTCCTCTCTGTAGCTTCCCACATGCACCTCCCAAAGCTGCACCAAGGGGTGATGGACCATCTGTATTAGATTTGGAAAAGGTTGTACAGAGTTGGAAAGAACCCAATGATGAGCAGTTTCCCCTTTGTTTCCTTAGGTTGTCAGAATTTTGGCCTTTTTTATACTGGAGTTATAGCCTCAACAAGTAGTTTTAAAAGTATAAAAACCTTTCTAAAATCTGTTGGAACAAAATCCTTGTCTAAACAGATTTCTAGTTTTAATTATATGCAAGTCTTATTGTAAATTTACCTTTGTGATCCTTGTAGTTTATAAACAACTTGTGCAACTCTCCATGACACTAAAAATATACCAGTGAAAAAAGAACATACAGTGTGATTATAGGATAAAGATAATATGAAGTGATCATCTCCTAATGAGATTTTTACTGTCACTACTACTACTATCAGCAGGAACACTTTGCTGATGTCTTTTGGTTAAAAACAAAAAAATAAGAACCTTTTAGAAGCTCTTCTATATGCAAGGGAAAGGGGGTTTAATTCCACCCAGTAGAAGGTAGAAGTGCAAATGCATAAAAATAATGGTTAATAACCAAGAAAGGGACCAGATTGATGAGCGTTACCAAGTACTCCACAGTAACAGCCACAGCAGCAATTGTATCACTGATTTATTTTAGCATTTACCTGTAGTCATAATAAAGATACTAGGCCAAATTACCAGTTTAAAAATAAATCTAAACCACTGTGAAGCAAGTATATACCTGATAAGGTAAATATACATACTGTGTGTTGCAAAGGATGAGACAACATGGCTACTGGAACAGACGATTGTGCTTGGTAAAATGGAAGACAGTAGGAAAAGAGGAAGACTGTATTACACATGGATTGATTTGCTCAAAGAATCCACAGCCCTGGGTTTGCAAGACCTGAGCAGGGTTGCTGATCACAAGGTATACTGGAGGTTTCTCATTCATAGGGTCACCATGGGTTGAAGTTGATTTGGCAGCAAACAACAATGGTAGTAAAATAAATAAATAAATAAATCACCAATCCACCAATGCAAAACACCTACCAGATTCTCGAAAGCTAATAGGACCCTGAGTAATAGATGTTGGAAATGTAAAGAGGAGAAGGGCACATTCTTCCATATGTGGTAGTTATGCAGAAAGGCCCAAAATTATTGGTCCCAAATCCATGAGGAGATAAAAAGTTTATTGAAAATTAAGATCAAAAAAGACCCCAAAATGTACTTCCTGAGCATGATAGATAAAATGAGAGAGTTAATATGGAAGAATATTGTAGTATATGACAACTTCAGCCAGGGTGATGTATGCAAAAAATTGGAGACTGGAAGACACCCCCCCTCCCCCAACAAAAACTGAATGGCTATGAAGCCAAATTATATAACATTACCCAGTTGAGGGATGAGACCCTTAAAATGCAAAATACTTCCTCATGTGACAGAAAATCATGTTTGGTGTCAGATTCTGCCCTGAAGATATAGTAAACAAGGAGAGCCATGGCAGTTTATGTGGTAGAGAAAACCACCCAAAAAGTCCCTTGTAACTCAACTAATGTTCAGAAGCAATATTTCAAATGAAAAAGTATACATGTAAATCAAAACAATTTTGCCACTGCAAAAGGAACACTGACAATTCTTCTAAAATCTTATTTTCATTCTCTCAAATAATTTCTGGTTTTGTTCAGCTTACCAAAGTTAGAGTGATTCCTAGTCTGTTCTGCATCTTACTTGAAGCTGCACTGCTGTAAAACATAGAAGGGAAATCCTCAACTGTTTTCTCCCTGAAGATTATTTTCTAAAAATTCACTGAAAAGCAAATAGTCATTCTGCCCCAATAAAATTTCAACAGCTGCCTGTTTTAACCCCAGTGAAGACAGAAATCCCTTTGAAGTGAGGAGGCGCGACACAGCTCCCTAAGGCTGTTTTTGTGGCCTTTACCACCATCACCACCCCACAAGCAAACACACACTGCCATTTTTTCTGGCCAAAACACGAACAGCCTCCAGGAAGAGCAATTCACTGTTTAAACAGGTTGCAACCCTCCCCCCACTACTTAACATTTTTTAAAATCCTGATTTTCAAAATCAGAAGTGGACTTCCGGTTTTGTTTTTATCATTATGAGTGCACTTTTAGCAGTACTAAGAGAAGATTTGGGATTGGAATATATTCTGAGAAATGTTTTCTTCATTTATGGTGCAGCCTCCAGAGGGTTCCAGGGGCAGAAAATTGGCCCTTGGACCCACCCTGCCAAAGTAACCAAAATTTGTTGTCTTACGAACACAAGCATACACCCCTAGGAGTAATTCCCATTGAACCCTGTGGTTTGTACTTCTGAATAAACACAGGTTATTAGACAGATCAACTAAATAATTTCCCAGGCATGTTGACATTCCGCCATTGTGTACAAGATCACTGTTTTAACTTCTGCTAATAGCAATGGAAGATTTTGCAGAAAAGCATCACTAAGGTGGGGGTTAAAATTCATTATGTATAATAAATCACTATACCTTGTGGTCTTGCTATATACATTCAGTTCAAACAAAATGTTACCTGATTTGACAGAAACACAAAAAGGCTTCTTTGATTTCAGAAAATGTATGTATGAACTTCTACAGACATCTGTTAGCCCAATATTACACAAAGTAGTGATCCATTCACTGGTGCCAGTCCACAAGCCATCAATTAACACACCCTGGAGAGTTTCCAGGAAAGAAACAAATGTAGCCAATGGATTCAAATATGGTGCCAATCCATGGCCCAATGAAGGTAAACAACTCTAGTTCCTCATATAAGATAGCTTTAGCATTGTTGTTGGCGTGTGCCTTCAAATCATTTCTGACTTACAGCAATTATAGGACAAAGCTATCACACGGTTTTCTTGGAAATATTTGTTCAGAGGGGTTTACCTTTGCCTTCTTCTGAGGCTGAGAGTGTGTGACTTGCCCAAGATCAATAGGTTTCCATGACTGAACAGAGATTTGAACACTGGTCTCCCAGTGTCCTAGTCCAACACTCAAACTATTATACCACAATGGCCCTCCTCAAGAAGCATTGTACTAATTGACAAAGATGACGACAATGTAATTTTAAAAGTGTATAAATGACTTCTGAAACCTTCTGAAACTGATAGGCCCAAAAACTGTGGGATAATGTTCATATGTAAGGGAGGAAATGTGGTCTAAAGATATAAAATTTACATTGTGCAGTGATTTAAAAGGAAACCTATAGAAAATGAGATACATATGGTGGTGGTGTTTGTTGTTGTGTGCCTTCATTTCATTTCCGAATTATGGTGACCATAAGGAGAACCTATAATGGGGTTTTCTTGGCAGGATTTGTTCAGAAAAGGTTTACCAATGCCTTCCCCTGAGGGTGAGAGAGTGTGACTTGCTCAAGGTTAGCCAATGGGTTCCACAGTTGAGTAGAGAATCGAACCCCACTCTCCAGAGTCACTGTCCAGCACTCAAACCCCTACATCATGCTGTACAGATGATATCTAACTCCAAATAAGCTGTAAAAAATGTCCCAGAATGTTTCAAATCAATGTTGGGGATATTAAGATAAGGTAGGCTCCTGTTTTCATATATGGTGGACATGCAAGGAGGTGAAAAGTTATACATTAATTTAAAAAATAGATTGTAATGTTACCAGAAAGATTTTTATTGGGGATTATGGATAAAGAACTGGAGAATAAATATGGATTATTTTTTTTCAACAGCAGCAAGAATATTGTTTGCTCAAACTTGGAAATGGACTGAAGCGCTGACGATGGACGTATGATTTCTTAAGGTTGCTGAATTAGCCCAAATAGCAAAATTAATGTGGGTTCTAAAGGATACACCAATTAGACACTTCTTGAAAGACTGGAAACCTTGTATGGTCTTTATTGAACAATGAGAAATATAATAATATAATAATATGTGATTATGGTTTTTAATAATTTTAGTAGGATTATTTAGCTGGATCCATAATGGTAGAATGATTTTTTTTCCTTTTAACTTTTCTTTTTCATTACAGCTGGGGTGTGTGTGTGTCAGAGCCCCAGTGTGTATTAGATATTAGTCATGACAAAATCTAGGTTTCCTTTTTGGAATTTTCCTTCTGTCTTTGTTTTCAGAATGTGTATTGCTTTGATTGTAAATTACATTACTTGTGTTAAAATTAATTTTACTTGCTTGGCTCACTATACCTTGGTTTGTTATTTTCTTTTAAAAAAAAGAAAAAAGAAAATAACAAACCAAGGTATAGTAAGCCAAGCAAGTAAAATAGATTAACCTAATTAAATATTCATATTTACAATTGAGCACATGACAAAATCCAGCCTGCTATTGTTATATTATTCAGAAAGACCCGATTAAAAGATCTTCTCCCCACTCAACATTTATTTTAAAAAGAGAGAAAGAAAGAGGCCACTGTGTGTTTCAGGAACTAGCTGAATCCTAAGAATTTGAGGATAAATGTTTATTCAAGCCTTCCACTCAAGAGAAACTGGAACTCAAGTGTGCTTTGCAACAGACTCACTTTTAATGACCTTGCCAAAGTCACTTCTGGGCTCTAGAGTTCACACTTGTGAAGTAGGAATGATGAGGCCTACTCATTCCCCAGAAGCGCTGCAATGATTTTAATTCTTGCAAAGCCTTCCAAGGTGAAAAGAAATGTCACTCTGATTCCTCTTTGTGCACAGTCAATTCAGGGCTGAGGGTTGGGAAGAAATAGCTAACGCATTTAAGTGCTGAAACAGACAGGTGTCTGTCTAAATGTAGGGATGTCCCAAGTAAATTATTCTGAAATCTTACAAAAGAAGGGTTTGAAAAATCAAATTACGTAATTCCATTGAGAAACTTTTCTTCCCTTAAAAACTGCTAATAGAAAGAAGTGGCATATATTGTGAGCTATGTTTTCCCCATTTATAAGGAGGTGGTGGAGCTAGGAATGGAAAAGGAATAAACAAGCAGAAAGATGACAAAATGAAAGGTAGTTGGAGACATCACTTTAAAAGCACAGCACATAAATGAAATGCAGAGTATGTCTCCAGAGGGGGGGAAGAGAAAGAGAAAGCACATTTATCCAACCAAAACTCAAGAGAAGGCAGAAAAAATGATAAATTTTTCATATGTGCACAATGACTTCTCAGAGGAGAGATGGGGGGGGGGATGAAGATAAAATGAGCAGATATTAGAAGGAGGTTGGAAAGAAGTATTGCGGCAATGGAGCTAATGAAATGTTTCTTACAAGATGTTAACAGAAATATTTGTCAATACACTATTTCAATCAGATGACAATGGGGCTAGGGTAAAGCTTACTGTCATAAACTGAGCTTTGGGGAAACCATCTTCCCTAGAAGCTATGATGCATAGTTATTCAAAAGCCACAGCTATCAGGTATTAATTTCCATCTTGGATCTTGGTCAAGTTCACTTTTAGCCTCCCTACATACACAGAGAAAAACAATATGAAGAACAAGAGATTCCTGGTTGAAAAGTTCTATTGTTTTACAACTCCTGGCTTATACATAAAGGAAAAAAGTCTCTGGAAGTATTGAACTTTCCAGTTTTTTTTTTTTTTCATCTTGAATTTACGTGCACATTCCCCAGTTTGCATCCAAACTCTTGAAATATTGTGGGTTTCCTTCCCTCCTTCTCCTTTGAGTCCCCACTTTGATCACAGTCACATCTAGACTTAGTTGGAACTTAGAGCCAGTACCTGCCCCGCCGGGGGTGGTGGACCTATTAGAATGGTCCGCCCTCAAAGGCTAATGGAGCCAATTCGATTCCGGACAGCCTTAGAGGGTTTAATGGTTGGGAATGCCGGTGATCCTGTCGAAACTCTGGTTGACACTTGGAACATCGATCTCACCAGGGCCATCGACATGATCGCTCCCAAGCGCCCTTGCCACCCCGCTCCTAATCGTAAGCCTTGGTACACACTTGAGCTTAGGAAGATGAAGCGGGAAGGACAACGGCTAGAGTGTAAGTGGCGGAAATCTCGACTCTTGTCTGACAGAACTCGCCATAGGAAATTTCTTCATTCCTATCGGGAGGCGATACGTGCAGCGAGGAGAGCATTCTCCTCCGCACGTATTGCGTCTGCAGAGTCTCGTCCGGCAGAGCTGTTTAGGGTGGTAAGGGAGATGACGCAGGTACCTCCTGCACCAAATCCCTTGCTTAACCCGACAACGGCCTGCTGTGACGCATTTAACAACTACTTTGCAGACAAAATCTCTCAGATAAGAGCCAACCTTGACGCGACTATTGGGACAGAGTCTATAGGCGAGGCGTCCACCGACTCCGCCGATGTTATTTTACTGGATCAGTGGCAATCTGTGAGTACCGAGGACGTGGACAAGCTGCTTGGTAAGGTGAGGAAGACGACTTGCCCTCTCGACCCTTGCCCATCTTGGCTGGCCATCCAGGGGGGGGATGCATTGATGAGATTCCTTACGGATATCATCAATGCATCTTTTAGGGAAGGACATGTTCCACCATGTTTAAAGGAAGCGGCGGTTAGGCCGCTCCTGAAAAAACCTTCCCTGGACCCCCTGGACATGAAGAACTACAGGCCTGTGTCATTACTGCCATTTTTAAGCAAGGTGATCGAGAGGGCGGTCGCTCTTCAGCTCCAGGCAGTCTTGGATGAAACCGATTATCTAGACCCATTTCAAACCGGTTTCAGGACAGGCTTTGGGGTTGAGACTGCCATGGTTGCCTTGACCGATGATCTGCGTCTGAACATCGACAGGCGTAGCGTGACCCTGTTGGTGCTCCTAGACCTCTCAGCGGCTTTTGACACAATAGATCACGGCATCCTCTTGGGCCGCCTGAGGGAGTTAGGTATCGGGGGCACTGCTTTGCAGTGGTTCTGGTCCTTCCTCTCGGGTCGGTCCCAGAGGGTGCTGCTCGGGGACTGTAGCTCCAGTAAGAGAGACCTCACTTGTGGGGTCCCTCAGGGAGCTATTTTGTCCCCGATGTTGTTTAACATCTATATGAAGCCGATGGGTGAGATTATACGGAGTCATGGTGCTAGGTGTTATCAGTACGCTGATGACACCCAAATCTATTTCTCCATATCTCGTTCGTCGGCCTCGAATTCCACTGGCACCTCTTCTCTCAATGAATGTCTTGGGGCGGTAATGGGCTGGATGAGGAAAAATAGATTGAAGCTGAATCCAGACAAGACAGAGGTGCTCACGGTAGCGGCCCCGAAACCAGGAATTGGGTTGCAACCTCCAGTCCTGGATGGGGTCACGCTCTCCTCCAGTGACTGTGTTCGCAGCTTGGGGGTGCTCCTCGATTCGTCGCTCCTGGTGATAAATCAGGTTAATGCGACGGTCAGGAGCGCCTGTTATCAGCTTCGGCTGATACGCCAGCTGCGCCCGTTTCTGGAAGTAAGGGACCTTGAGACTGTGGTGCACGCGTTGGTAACCTCACGCCTCGACTTCTGCAATGCACTCTACATGGGGCTACCCTTGTCCCTGGTTCGGAAATTACAGCTAGTACAGAATATGGCAGCCAGACTTGTTTCAGGTACATCTCGGAGGGATCATATAACTCCAGTTTTGAAGTCCCTCCACTGGCTGCCTATTAGCTTCCGAGCCAGGTACAAGGTGTTGGTGATCACCTTTAAGGCCCTAAATGGCTTCGGTCCAAGCTATCTCAGGGACCGCCTGCTCCCATATAATCCTCCCCGCGCTCTTCGATCCTCCGGGAGGAATTTGCTCCAGCCACAGAAATCTAGGCTTGTAGCTACCTCCCGGGGGGCGTTCTCTGTCATTGCGCCTAAGCTCTGGAATGGCCTGCCGGACGAGACCCGTCTTTTAACATCTTTAGACAGCTTTAAAAAGGCTGTCAAGACGGATCTCTTCCGGCAGGCCTTTCCAGACTAGGTATATTGAACTGATCCTCCGCCCTTGATTAACAATCCTCCATGCGATGATCCACACGTGGCCCCATCATGTGATGGGAGGATCGTCAAACCAGGCTGATAGAGTCTCTGGGCAGGAGGGCTATATATATTTTAATAGATTTAATTTGATTTATTGTTTTTACATTGTCTTCAATTTAATTCAGTTTTAAGGGGGGGAGGGTTTTTTTTATATTGTATGTTTTGTAATCTTGTATCTTTTAATTGTAAATGCCTCCCAGATTGGATTACCAATGGGCGGGGTACAAATAAATTTTATTATTATTATTATTATTATTAGACTCATGCTACATTTCAGAAACTGGTCTTTATCAATTTCCACTGAGCCTGCTTTACTATTATTGAGGAGATATAGCCAAGATGCTAAAGTACTTTAGCAATATCATGGTGCATTCAGACTTATTAAAAAGCATCAGATTTTGTTCTTGTCCTTTCTAATTTTATAGTGGGTTAAAATTAACTGACTTGGGAACCTGGTGTAAAAAGTCTCTGATTCTACTGGCAGTAGACAGAAAATATTCTGGAATAAACAAAACACATATGGATCTCCAAAATAAAATCGGACAGAAGAGGAATGAAATCTGGGACTTTGTGCACTTTTTAATAAGTCTGTATGTGCCATTAAACTAGTTAAGCGTTGGAATAAGTTTTAGTGCTGAACCCCCACCCCACCCCACCCCCCCGCACTTGATCCCTGTTGAATGTGTCCAGAAAACAATAGCTAAGTTTTACTAGTGTTGGCCTTTTTAGTCTGGAAAACTACAAACAGACTGCCAAGTAGAGATACATTTCATTTTGGAAAAAGCTGGCTTAATTGAAACTGATATGGGAAATAGGAATAAAAAGTCCTTGATAATATTGGGAGTTCCCAGAAAATATTTCAGAATGAAGAAAGTGTAATGTGGATATCCAAAATCAAATTGGTTTGTACAAGAACAAAATTTGGGACTTTCAGATATATTTTTTCTCATCTAGAGGTTTAGTAAATAGCCTGTGAATCTACTTCATACATAATGCCTTAAACCAGGGGTAGGCAACCTTTCCCCTTTAAGGGCCGAGGGACTTCAGCTCCCAGAAGCCTCAGCCATGTTGGCCAATACTCCCATGTTGGCCAATAGCTCCTGAGATTCTGGGAGCTGAATCTGGGAGCTGAAAGGGGAAAGGTTGCCTACCCCTGCCTTAAACCATTATACTGAAAAGTAGTGAAAGTGTCCAGCTTCTTTAGGCTTCAAACCCACTATCTCTCTCCAGTATAATTTCTATAGCCCAGTACTCATTCAGCTAATACAGTTGGACCTTCATATCCATGGATTCTTTATCCATTGATTCAACCATCCACAGCTTGAAAATATTTTAAATATATATAAATTCCAAAAAGCAAACCTTAATTTTGCCATTTTATATAAGGGAAACAACCAAACCCCAGCAGATACTGAGGCCCCATTGGACCAGTTTTCCCTGTGTTAGAAACCCCTTAGTTCCTCTGCCAACAATGTCTTTTCTCTTCTCTTCTTCTTCTTCTCTCCTTTTCACTAAAACTGTTTCTTCCTTGCTGTTTTTTTCTTTCCCTCCCTTCCCTGCCCCATGCTCATTCAGCCTTCCTCAACTTAACTTTCTTCTCCATGGCTATAGAAGAGGGTTTTTTCTCTCCTCTCAGTCTCAATCTCTCTCTCTCTCTCTCATTGCCATTTATTTGCTTATTATGCATATAAGGTTTGACCAGTATACAAACATCCTTCCAATAATGAAACACTCAGGAGATCTATATATTTGGGGGGGGGGTGGAAACAAGTTTTATTATTATTTATTTAAAGTATCTCTGTATCCCTTCCCAACGCACAAGAACTCCCAAGGTGATGAACAAATAAAAACCAATTAAAACAACACAAAGATAAAAACATTTTATAGCACATTAAAGTACTCTTTAAAAACTTCTAAAATCAGACTGAAAACAATCCTGGATTCAGTTTTGAAACAGAACAGGAATTTCAAATATTGAATGTCATGCAGCTACCCTAAGGTAAACCTATCATTGCCAAGGATTTTCTTGGCAAAATTTCTTCAGGAGGTTTGCCCTTGCCTTCCCCTGGAGTCAGAAAGTGTGACTTGCCCAAAGTTACCCAGTAGGTTTCTATGGCCAAGCAACAATTCAAACTCTGGTCTCCCAGTGTCCTAGTCCAACACTCAAACCACTACACCACACTGCCTCTCTTTTCACCATACAAAAGTTAAAATATAATTAAACTATCAATAAGACCCTAGAAATAGGCAGTGTGGTGTACTTATGTGTCTGGAGAGCAGGGTTTGATTCCCCAGTCAGCCATGAAACTCACTGGGTGACCTTGAGCAAGTCACACTCTCTCAACCTCAGGAGAAGACAATGGCAAACCTCCTCTGAACAAACCTTCCCAAGAAAACCCCATGACAGGTTTGCCTTAGGGTCGCCATAAGTCAGAAACAACTCAACGGCTCACAACAACAACAACGACAACAAGAAGATCCTAGGTTCTCAAACAGTGGGGAGTACCTGTCAGAGGTGTATGACAGTTTCTCAAGGGAAGTGCCGACCTGAGATGCAGATTAGCTAACCCTCCAGAGAGGGATGGTGCATCGGATCTCTTTTTCAGCATCTCCCCGACAGATCATTTCTGTGTGAAAAGGAGTGAGAAGAAGAGAAGATGACTGACAGGGTGGGGTGGGGAGACTGGGGCTTGTGTGTGCAAGGCAGAGGTTTGCGAGGGGGTACAGCAAAGTCCACTGCCCCCCTTTTCCTTTCCCTTTGCTCTCTCCAAAGGTAAAATCCCATGGCTGGTGGAGTTTCTATCTTTGGAAGAACAAAGTTAAACCCATTTCCTTTCTCCTTGCTCTTTCCAAAGGCAAAATCCCATATACTACCTTGAGCATGAGAGGGGCCACCAACATGTCCATGTAGAAGTAAACAGGGGCCCAGATGGGAAAAGTTTGAGAACTACTGAATAAGATTAAAAACAATTTTAAAGTATCATCATTTAAAAAAGAAAAAGAACAAATATAGACCATACATCACATTACTAAAGCCATTTCCCCATGAGCAATCAATTCTCAAAGAAAGGAAGGAGCCATCTAGCCAGTCTAGAAAAGGAGTTACAGAGCCTCAGAGCAGCCACCAAGAAGGCCCTCCCACATGTCCCCACCAACTGAAGCTTCCCAATCCTTGAAATTGTAATAAAACAGACATGCTACATATGCAAATACTGCTATTTTTTTACAACTCTATGCACCTGCTCAGGAAATAATCATGTGAGAAGCCAACAGACTTGTGAACTAATGCACTGCCATTCTTCTGGCACTGGCATAACAATAGATGGAATAAGGACTTTCTGGATCTGATTCTTGATTTATGGTTTATTCCCTCCAACATTATAAATTACTTCTTTTAAGAGGGGTGTGAAAATGTTTTTCTTCCAGTAGGCTTTGATCTTAAGGATTCTGGGAGCTAAAACTGTTTGTAATATTACATCCTCTCCTTGGTTAGACATGTGTTCTGCATGTGTAAATTTACAAATAAGCTGTTCAAAAGAAACAATTATCAGTTTCATAATCTCCATACAATTACTGTTCTTCTCTCAAATACACTAAACACACACCTAAAGTGTTAAACAAACAAATCATTCCTGTGGCATCTATGTGATAGTATGCACCTATGGTGAAAAGACAGTCAGACAAAAAGAAAAAGAAAAGGGGAGTGACAGCTGGACAGAAAAGCACACAAGCACTATGGGGACACCTCACCTATGAAAGACAAGAGGGAAAATGGTGTGCAATAACAGCAGCTGCAGGAAGAAAGAGAGATGATCATGAAAGAGAACATTTCAGCCTTTTCCAGATGCTGCAACTACTTGAGAACCACTGAAAGGTCATGTACAAGAAACTAAATTCTAATTCAACTGAGTTCTTGGATGGAAGATGGAATTGCATTCACATAGTAATACTCTTTTTCCATGAATGGGCTGAATCTTGAAATGGTACATTAGTGAAATTACTGAACATATAAATCTACAGGCTTCCTTCCTGCAGGCATAACTCCATACCCACTATAAAATATTGGGGAGTGGGAAAGAATTGCATATAAACATTACAAAACCTTTGTTTCACCATGTATGACGTTCATTCATACATCCATGGCCAATGTATGCCACTCTTTCCTATCAAAGAAAATTCCAGTCTGGCTAATGACAAGTAGCAAAACAAAAACAGAATGATTCATTTAAAAAAAAAACAATGGAAAAAATAAAACAATATGTGAACAAAACAAATGAGAACATAAGTTCTGGTAAAATCCATGCTGGCTAAAAAAAACCTTGAGCATGACACTGAAAAGTCTAGGCAAAACAAAAGTTACCTATCCACAGCTTAGAAGATATCACATTTGGTGGTAGACAAGCAGAGGGAGGGGGCTTTACATACATACAGGATGCCCACCACTGAAAATACCATTTCTATTTTCACCATCCATCCACCTCAGTGGGGAAAGGAATTTCAAGGAAAGACCCAGAACAATGACATAAGTTTGGAAAGGTTCATGTGCCAAGTATGTACTCCTTGGGACAACCAGATCCTATGTAATTTAGGACTATAAAGGGTAAGGTTAAGGGCATATGTTTAAAAACCAGTGGGTGAAGTTTCCTCCAGCCAGCATCCTAACAACTATATTTTGAACTGAGTTAAGTTCTGAGTAGGCTACAAAAGTCAGCCTCACATACTTAATCTGGATGTTCTCAATAGAACACATAGAAACATGACCACGTTCTAGGAGGAGGATCACTCCTGGTGAACCATCCTCAGCTGATAAAAGACAGTGAATACTCTGCATGTTGCTTGAAGTTCCTACAACAAAGCCGGAATTACAGTATCTCCAGACAATGAACCTGATACATCGAGAAAACAAAATCCCACCAAAATCTGGCTGGACGAGTTGGGGCTAAGTTCTAGTTTATTCGTTTTCATCCAGTTCATTCACAGACACCATTCATGGAACTGATGCAGTATTTCCACAACCTTTCCTGAACTTGGCAAAAAGAAGTATAGGTTACATCCGCACTGCAGAAATAATCTAGGTTGGCACCACTTTAATTACCATGGCTCAATGCTATGGAATTTTGAGATTATAGTTTTGCGAGATATCTAGCCTTCTCTTTCAGAGAGCTCTGGTGTCACAACAAACTAAAAATCCCAGGATTTGAGCAGTTAAAGTGGCGTCAAACTGAATTATTTCTCCATTGCGGATGCAGCCACAGAATTTATAGTGTCGTCATCATACAAGTGAACCTCACTCCAACTCTCCAGTTGGCACAATACAAATGTTTCATGGAAATATCTGTGATACAGCCACAGAAAAGTATAGAATCATAGAGATTTCTGTACAATTTGCAAAAGAAGAAGAAGTAGTAGTAGTAGTAGTAGTAGTGGTGGTGGATGTGGGAAGGAAACAGAAGACACTTTATTCCCTAAGCCAGATAGAAACTCAGAATTAGTTAATTAAACTTAAAAGGGGGGGGGGGAGGGAGACTGCACTACAAATATAACCAAATGCTCTGCTGATAATATGAGACTGAAAATTGTATGGAAAACCGTTTAATTCCAATACAGTTCTGGTTCAGATAGGGGTTTTGTGCCAAAAAGTTTGTAAATTCACTGAATTCCTTCATCCCACAGTCACTCACTCTCTCCTGACAAATGTTGCTGTTGCAACAATCTTCCCCAGCCCTGATTCATAGCCAGGCTGGAGGGCATGGGTTTTGTAGTCCATCACTATCCAGAGAACATTCAGTATGAAGAAAACTGAATTGGAATATAATTCACATAGGTTAGTAGATAATGGAAGGAACACCTGCAATCCTGACTACTAAACTATTCCCTGTAGAGCCGCCCTTCTGCCGCCCTGGGAAGTGGATGATTGGGGCCGAGGCTGCCCCACGCCTTAGCCCCAATCCTACCTTCTGCTAGCCCTGAAAGGAGTGCTAAAATGCTGCTCCTTTCAGAGCCGGCAGAAGGGATGCATCAGGAACCACCATGCGGCTCTTCTGCGGCTCTTCCAGTGCAGCGCATCAAGACGCTGTGCCGGAAGGATGTCTTGACGTCCTCAGAGAGGGGTTGGGGCACCCGGCATATGGCTTCCCCTCCACTTCCCTGCCTCCAAGAGGCCCATAATCCAACAACTGTAGGCTGACCTTTTCTATCACCCCACTGGCACAGAGAGCCAAAGGGAAGGCATTCTAAAGGCATATCAAAATTGATTGATCTCTGTACACACAACCCGACACATAACAAAGGCCCTGCAGTTTGCATTGCAAATGGCATTGTGGGCTGTGTTTGCCACTCTGTCTAAAAGCCCAAGCCCATGCCTGTCTACTCTGAGGCAAATGCGTTTATTCCAAAAGAAGCAAATTCACAGTCACCATGCTTGCCATGGCAAAAGTTTCTCCCACTCTGAGGTAACTTCTCCAGACCTTGAAGCTAGGATGGAGAGCAGGTGTTCAACACTGCAGAGCCCAGCATGACATAGGCAAATGCCCATCTTTTTCAACTTGGGCCTGAGGAAAATGATCAAGGGTAGGAGAAAAAAGAGACAGAGATCTAAGGAAAAAAGATCACTCCATGGAGTTTGCATTCACACTTTGCTAGTGCAGTGTAACAAGGGAAATGCTATGTTATACTTTTAGGTTTAGTGCTGGGAATTATCCCTGGTCCCATATTGAGCTTCAAACGCTAACCCAAGTGCTTCTGAGATCCAGCAAAACATAGGTGAGCTTCAGGATTATCAGTGACCTGATTTAAGAGGGACTCCAAGAATCTCTGGCCTTGGACACAGAAAACTGCCTCATCCCAGTTCAGATCAGTGATCTAACTAATTCAGAATTGTCAAAACTGCTTGGCACTAGCCTCCCTGGGTTTCAGGCATACAGTTTTTCCAACCCTACCTGTAAAGATACCAAGGACTGAACATGGGATTACTTGCATGCAAATCAGGTGATCTACTACTCATCTACTGCCCTCCCCCTATCTAAATTCAGTGTGAGGTTAGGGACAAGAAGGACAATGTCACAGCAGTACATATTCTGGCAGCAATCATTTAAACCAGGGGTAGGCAACCTTTCCCCTCTAAGGGCTGAGGGACTTCAGCTCCCAGAATCCCAGGAGCTATTGGCCAACATGGGACTATTGGCCAACATGGCTGAGGCTTCTGGGAGCTGAAGTCCCTCGGCCCTTAAAGGGGAAAGGTTGCCTACCCCTGATTTAAACCAAGGTGGGGCGACTTCTGGTCATCCATCCATTTTGGCCTGAAGACTGAACATGGTTAACATCAGGCCTGGAAATGCCTAATAGATGTAAGTTGCTTCAGTTTTGCTGCGTTTTTACAAAGGCAGGATCTGCATCACCTTTAGACCCAAAACCACTGCTCCTGGACACTTCCACCAGTGAGAAAATAAAATTTTGGCTGAAAAAGAGATGTGTGTAGAGGGGGTGGGGGTGGGGAGAAAACAAACAAAGGAATGCGGAAAGGCTCTTTGGAATCTCTGACATTCATCCAAGCCTATGTAGGTCTGGTGAAATAAGGGACAGGGTTCTTGTACCTTTAACAGCTATGTAAAAGAGGGAATTTCAGCTGTTTTGGTTGTCATGAAAGCAGCACCTGCTGAAATCTTCTCTTCTACACAACCATTAAATGCCCTGTGCTTTATTTCATGTAGCAGTCTTACTTACATTTTGTTGCTTGAGGAGAAGGGCACAATGCCTATGAGAGCAAATTTTTTTTTTAACACCAGCAACAAGAGATGTACACTCGAAGGCAGCAGATTTACTGAAGGGAGATAGGACAGGTTGCATGGAGCAGTGAGCTCCATCCTTGTGCAACACCCAGTTACTGCTTCTGATGCTGCTGCTCTGCCTCCCAGCATCCACTGCCATGAGGTAGCTGCATCACCCTGCCAAATGGTGGGGCCATCTCTGTCTGTAGGCAAAGGTATTTAGAGAGAGATTTTACATTTGTCACCTACTCACTCAAGAACTAGAAAAGAAAGCTTACATTCTTGCATGTGTGCATTCAAGCACACATGGTGACATTTACTTAGCTAAATACTGAAAATGCCTCCTCACATACATCATACAAATATGTAAAATAAAGAACCAAATAATAAAAATATTAACATTAAATACTAGAAAATAAATAAATAAATCAGTATGTAGGAGTCGGGGTAGGGGCATTGAACCATTCACATTCCAGTGCTTTCCAACAAGAATCCCACTCCTATGTCATAATGGGTGGGGATGAAATTTCTTTCCATCTGACCCTCCCAGAAAGCATGGTTGTCTCGGTTAGCACTTTGACTCTCCCTTCTCCAGTTTTCTCAGTAGGGAACATGAAAAACTATAGAGCTTCCAAATTTCTTCTGCACCACAAATTTCCAACACACTCATTCGAAGGGGGGTACTTCGAAGGGGGGTACACTTCAAATCACCCACAGACAAATCATTTCCTTATTCCACATGGCAGCCTCCCACAGACCAATTGCCAGAAGGCTCTCTGGAATCTTATTAGGAGCTTTCCTTTGCACTCCTACATGAACAGACCTTCACCCTCTCCAACCTAAAGCTTTGTAATTTGACATGCAGAAGATTTTCTGCCGAGGCAAGCCTAGACTAGGCCCCTTCTACAGTCCATCAGAAGGTTATTCAAGTATTCAGACAACCATAAAAAGAATCCCTGCTGAAGAAACTCATCAGGGAGATGTAGAACATTTAACAAGGGGTGAGTACGGTATGGTCCTGTTACTAGGAAACAATGACTGTCTCACATTAAGGGACCTTACATGGCATTTTACACACAGGGCCAAAACCAGATCGTACCTCATACAAATGTGTTATTTGAATCACATGTAAATCCAGAGCGCCTTGCTGATATGAAATGTATTGGTGTTACATTCAGTATTTTAAAAGTATCCTTTGCAATATCTATTCTTTTTCATAATTGATATCTCTTAGTTATGCATCTGTTATATGAAGATAACTGCAGAAAATGTGAAGAGCGTAAATGGAAGACATCACATTGGTATCTAGAATTATTTGAAAACAATAAAAAGCTAAATTTGGAAAGGTTATTCTTGTGAGCTTCCCTACACTTTTGCAGAGCAGGGATGGGGAACCTGTGAATTCAGCTCCCATTTGACCTAGCCAGTGGTCAGGCGTGATGGGAACTCAAACAGTATTTGGAGGGATGCAAGTTCCCCATGAGGGCCTAAGTACCTAGAAGACATCAGATCCCACTTGATCTTGAAAGCTAAGCAGGGCCAGCCCTAGTTAGTACATGGATGAGAGACTGCTTACAAATACCAGGTGCTGTAGGCTAAATTTCAGAGGAAGGAACTAGCAAAACAACCTTGCCTAAGAAAACCCTGTTAAATTCATGAGGTCACTATACATCAAAAGCGACTTAAAGGCACAGACACATCTTACCTGCGCCTGTTTCAGAGTAAGCAACACACAGTTGGAACAGAAGCAAAGGGAAGGAAAAATATATGAGTGGCTTGGCCAGACATTCCTGAACGTGAGGTAATAATTGTAGGTTGCAATTTTATATTTTTCAAATATCATATGAAGTATGTACCAGCATCTCCCCCTCCCCATCTTTGTTTTCCCCAAGGCCAAAGATATTGGATGCACAAACAACCCCTGAGTACCCTTCCTTCAATGAAGCATTTATTGTGAATCAAATATATGGCCCTTAGCTCTTACTAAATCCTGTCCTATGTGAAGTCCAGGGAGCCACATAAAGCCAGGAAACCCAGCTTTAATCTCAAATCCATCCAAACCCTGCAAGAAGTTGGATAGTAAATTCTGGCATGGTCACAGCTAGTTCATGACATGCTCTAGGGAAAACTGTAATTAAGTTTTAGCATCAAGACTACATTAACACATATTAAAATTCCACAAAGTTTTCCTCAACATATGCACTTCAATTATTCTCATACAAAATAATAATAATAATAATAATAATAATAATAATGTCTGCAATAAGCAAGGCAGCTCTATAGAATGTATGTATTAGAGCAGAGGTAGGCAACCTAAGGCCCGGGGGCCAGATGCGCCCCCGCCACCCCCCGCCACCCCCTCCTCCTCCTCCGCCACCGCAGCCACCCCCTGCCATGATGATATTCATTATTGTTGTTATTACTTGTTCTTGGGGTTTTCTTGGCAAAATCTTCACAGGGGTTTTGCCATGGCTTTTCTGGGGCTGAGAGAGTGTGCATGCATATTTTTTTAAAAAAAACTAAAAAATATTTTTTTTACTTTTTTATTTATTTATTTATTTATTTATTTATTTATTATGCTTCAGCCCCCCCAACTGTCTGAGGGACAGCAACCTGGCCCCCAGCTCAAAAAGGTTGCCTATCCCTGTATTAGAGATATAACATTGTTCATTTTGAAGACATTAACTATAGGTTTGTACTTCTTGATTTATGATTCCACCATTGTTATATAGCACTGTTATTACACAAAACAAGAGGAAAATTATTATTTATATTACCTTTTGTTTTATCTTATCCGAGCAAACTCCTCCCCAGGTCTCAGGGTCAGGGAGCCAAGAAAGGAGTGTCAATCTGCGATCAGGCAAGCAAAGCCCTGAGCTCTTAAACTATTGACTCAAGAATATTTTCATTCATCTATATGTGTTAGTGCAGTTATATTTTAAAATGTAGGGTTCCACAGGAAAGGAAGAAGGAAAAGAGAGGACAAAAAGGAAACTGCGCCTCACACATTTTTTATTTTTGCCTCTCTCAAGCCACCCCTCTTTTCACTTACCAGTGTTTCCCAGCTTGATGAAATTCAGCTTACCAACCTCATCTGGATGACAAAGTCCATGACCCAAGTACAAAGGCTTCTATCACAGCTGTCAACCCTTGGCCCATTCCTATTCAATGGAGAAGGGAGGGAGGCGAGTGCAGATTTGCTTGCAAATGTTGACCCTAAAAACAATGCAGCAGCTTGCCTCTTGCTCAGGGGATGAATTCAGAGAGACAACATACTCAGGCCCTGAGGTCAAGGCATTCAAGTCTTCCCCCACACACACACCCATATAAGAGCCAGAAAAAGGAGGCCAGGGTGCTTGTTCCCTCTCCTCTTTGGCCAAAGTTGTGTGTAGCAGCTGAAAAACACCACTGGGTTTCTTGTCTGTACAGGGAACTGGGATGTCTTCTGGAAAGTTCTCACAGCACAGAAATCAGACTTGGGCATTGCATACCAGAAGACACACGTCCCCCATTACCAAAATCCTACCCCTTCCCCTCAGAGCCCAGACTAAAGACAAGCAAGAAGCCAGGATGCCAGCTGAATGGCTGAAATTAGTATTTGGACCTCCAGGTTTCTCTCAACAGACAAGGTTCCCTGGCATTTCCCGATTGATCTGGACACAACTGCAATGCTTACCCAAATAATTTGAGTAAGAACACTGCACATGCTCACTCAAACCAACACTTGAGATATGGATTTATTTTTTTTAAAGTTCTTTGAGCAGTGGAGAGCAAGAGATGCTAAGCCTGCTCTTGGTGTATCCATACGATGAGGTGCTCCAACACAAGTGGGCTCATAAGCTGCGTCTAATACTGCAGAATTAATGCAATTTGACACTGCTTTAACTGCCACCGGCTCAATGATATGGGATTTTCAGATTTGTAGTTTTGTGAGATACTACAAAACACTGCCTTCTCTGTTAAGAGCGCTCTGGTGCCCCAACAAATGACAAATCCCAGGATTCAACAGAAGGGAGCTGTGGAGAGACATTGGCAGATACTGATGTTCAGAACAGCCAATCGGAGTCAGGCTGGCAAAAAAAACAACACGGGGGCCTGCCTGAGGAGTGGCTATAAAAGGAGGAATTGTTGTTAAGAGATGAGTGTGTCAAGCCTCCTGGCACAGGAGTGTGCCTTAGAACTGCCAGGAGTACAGCTGGAACTAAGGCTTTAAGCCTTGAGAGGGATTCAGATTCCCATAGAGGAAGGAGGGATTTCGGAAGCCCTATGAAAGCAGTTTAAATTGATATGTTCTTTGAGCAGGGGAGAGCCAGTGAAGGCAAGGCTCAGATCCACATTAGTATGTAGAATTGTAATTTATGAATAAAGCTAGAGACTCATAGGATGTATACTCCTACTGAATAGGCATTAGAGGAAAATGTGTGGAAAGAACTAAAACACAGTTGAAGACTAACCAAAGTCCTTGAGTGAACTGAAACAAAGTCAATTTGTAACCACTTTGTAACCATAAGCCTTGAGAACCAACTACCAAAAGAGATGCCATCGTAAGGTCTTTCTGTAAATAAAAGTTATTTTTGTTCACAAAGGGGTGGCCTGAAGTAATTTATGTTTAACATCAAAACATGCTACCAAGAAGAGAAAAAACTTCATAATAAAGATACTTAAGCCAGTGGGAGGACCAAGGGTTACAGAAATGGTTCTGAGGTAAAAGAAGCCTCAAACTATTTGTCATAAGACAGAAAAAGAATCCTTTTATAGATCTTTATATATGTTATAAAGAATCCATGTGGTGGTCACATAATTTGGTGTCAATCGGTGGGATCCAAAAGACCCAGTGTGGTGGGATCCGAGAGACCTAGTGTAGGTGAATCTAAAAGATCTAGTGTGACAGATCTAAGAAATCTAGTATGACAGATCTAAGAGATCTGGTCATCACAGGAGCCATGACTGTTAAAATGGTGTCAAACTGCAATAATTCTGCAGTATGGCAGCAGCCATGGTCTCCTTTATTGAACGGATATGACAGTTTGAGTAGAAAGATGAACAAGATTCTGCTTTGAATATTTGAATCCATTCAAATCATTAAAAGAAAGCTGGGCAGGATTTTTAATCTCCTCTGCTGCCAAGCATATAGCAGAAATGGGCAACATCCAGAGGTCCAGGGGTTATTTCTTGGAGAGATGTACCCATTGGGGAATTGGGGAATGGCCAATTGCACCCTCCAGTCTAGGGCAAAGGCAGGCAACTATAGAAAGACAGGAATCACATTAGCCCCCAGGATACCTTGGAGGGTCACACACCTTCACTGCACTCCCTCCTGCAAAAAAAAAAATAAAAAAAAATAACAGAAAACAAAATGATACAAAACATTTTAACCTCAAATACTGTAGGGCCAAGAGAGCATTCTCACCATGTTTGAGGGCCTTCTTGGCTATTTTAAGCCCTAGGGAGGGCTTAGCAATATAAGTGAGCAGACGTTACTTTTCTTCCTGCAGTCACTGTTCACTTTCTATTTCAAGAACAGGCCTCCCATGAACATAAGCTGCCCTGTGGGGGCAAAACATGGTGGAAATGCCTCCTGTGGCTCAGAAGGCATTTGGGGCAATAATAATAATAATTTGAGCAATTTTGCAAAAACAAAATGTTGATGTCTAAGAGCCATAGCAGGCCTCTAAACATGTATGAATGACCTCCACATCCCATAGAACACATTCAAGAGCATTTTGGAGCAAAAGCCCCCACTGACCTCCATAAGAGGCCTGGGTTTGCATATGGCCCACAGCCCTACTCTAGGAATTTCAACTGGCCATTTTGTCCCATCTTCCTCAACTTGTTTTAGGCCTGTAAAAACTATAAGTTTACTGTACAGTTTCCTAAGAACACAGATTTGCAATCTGAGAAATATAGGCTGATTCTCAGAAGCTACCAGGGAATGAAATGTGAATTTATGAATTTTGTTGCTCTTTGTAAAAAGAATGGTCCTCCAGGCTACAAGTTCAATAGTTTCTTCCAACAAGGCAACCAAGCTGGTTAGGTTCAGCATAGCCTTTGGGCAGCCAGTGTGTAGCAGGTCTGCCCAAGTGCCAAACCTATCTCTGGTGAAAGGTCAAATGTATGCAACAGGTACATCTGGATCTGTTGTAGATATCTAGGTGATTTTCAGTGGAACAGAAAAGAATTCTTACACCCAAATGATTAATACCAGCAACAACAAAAGAACTTCCTACCCTAAATTATTTTTATGAAATAAAGAAAACCTGGTGTTAAGTAAGAGTGTATTTGTTTTTCTTGAAAGCCTGTGTCATTTGCTCAGTCTGCTATTCAGAAATTCCTTGAATCAGAATTCTTTAGTTCTAAGAGGAATTTCTTTGGCTTCATTTTGTGCCTTTGGGGATTTCAGTAACAAACAATGCAGGTCCTGCAAGCCTGAAGCCTGCTCTCCTTTTCTGCCACAGGTCCTCAAGACCCAAGTCTTTTGCTTGCCAGTTCTCTCTTAGTTTCCCTGCAGTACTTCATTCTCCACTAGACAAAAGCTGTTCTCACTTGCAATTTATATGATATTTTAAAACCTAAGCTAATAGCTACAAGCAAAAAATATGTTGTACAACCACTTTCCTTACCCATATGGCTTTGACCTGACCAATGACCATTTATATTTTCAATACTTCCACAGTGTTGTGAATTATTAATAGGTGATCATCAGCTTTTGCTATGAAATTCCAAGCTGAGCTTGTTTCACACACCAGCATTATCTAATTACAGTATGGCTCTCCCCCCTCCTCAATTTAATTGCAGTGTACCCCTGCTCTAGTCCCCCTGTATGTGTATAGGGGACATCATGCTTCATTTGAAGAGCCCTCATTTAAATTCAACAGCTTAGCTGCACAGACGTAACCATTAAACTGATTTATGTTGCGTAAAAGATCAGAACAGATCACACCTTGTGGCCAAACAACCATTAAGAGGTTTCTGTAAAGATCATTAATTCCCCTCCCTGGACAGTTAGTTTAGCAGTAAATATGAGAGAGATGACTTTATACAGTTAACCTTAATCAATTTGTTATTATGATTGGTCAACTTACCCTAAATAACATGAGGGTGAAAAAAGAGGAGCAACACTACTATTTTAAAATACAGTTAACAAACCAGTGAACTGCATTATGACCTTGTCTGACCCCTACACCTCCCAAAATCAATGGACAGATTGAATGCACTGGGCCCTTGGGCCACATAGCAGGCTCACTACACTGCAAATGTAGTGTAAATCAGTGATTGCTCAAATTAGAGGCTCATTCATATTACACAATTATATTGTTTTCATTTCGATTTAATGGCCATGGTTTCATCCTCTGGAATCCTGGGATTTGCAGATCAGGGAGCAACACATACCATTCTCAGCCAAGAACTCTAGTACTTTGTTAAACTACATGCCCTAGATCTCCACAGGTGGTTTAAATGATAGCACTATAATAGGTTAATGTAAAAGAGCCCCATAAATGGATCAGAACTGAGACAGATTTCAAACCCTGCCTCTTACATAGACAGAATGTAGTTTCCATTTTAAGGAGATCTTGCATTATAATCTTATTCTCACTTATCTTGGTATAATCCTTCTTGAAATCAATAGGACTGAAAAGCCTTGTGTTTCAGTCTCAAAAGACAACCACCCAAGTTTTGTTTAAGCCTCCATAAGGAAAATCAGCATCTAGTCTGATCAATTGTCAGCTGTAAGTCTGGAGACACACTTCATTGAAATCACTGAAGGGTGCCTTTGAAACAGTTTTCACCTTAAAAACTCCATACAAATATTTCTTGCCCGATGCATTTTTGTAGAATAAACCTTCTGCTATACATTATGAAACTGTCTTTCTCATCAGGTTTCATTGGATGTTTTCAGTTTCATCTGCCTCCCCCCCAACACTGCTCTGAGACAATTAGAGATCCAGAGTTTACTACTATAGTTAGTTATTAGTTCACCTCACAACCAAGTCTATCTCATCTGCTGTCACAGTGAAATGGATTAGGACTGTAAAGCACTCTGCAACCTAAGGCCTGGATCCTATCAATAGTCCCAACTTGAGTAGACCCAGTGAACCCCATTCAACAATTAATTCAATTAGTCTAGTGTACTTGTACTACCAACAGGATTCCAGCCTCAAAAATGCTACATACACTATTGCCAATGTATGTGTGTTGATATTTTCTTGTCAGGCTAGCATGTGATTTTTCATACCTTACACCAAAGATGATAAATGCAATCAGTGCCATCAGTTATGTGTCCTAAAATACATATTTGTGTGGTGAATGGGTGTATATGCACACATGAAAGAGAAGAGACAGCAGTTTGAAACTCACATATTTTTGCAATAATAAGTGTTTTATGGCATCAATTCAATGAGGTACCATTTCAACAGTTTTTTAAAAAAAATCCGACCTAAGCAGGCAGGCCTTTGAATACATTTTATGTGAATAAATAGCATGCTTCTATTCTGAGCATTCCCCTATGTCAATGAAACAGTCCCCACACATTAGCACCATGTTAGAAATCAAAATAAGCAGTCACCAGGATAAGCAATTTATTACTTATCCTCTAGTCTATACCTTCCTCACCCACTCCTCTGAAATTCCAGGAGCCAGTGAATACCAATGGAGTTTCCCTGGTGTAAATGAATATTCAGCCTCCAAAGGTCTAAATTATTGCTTCCTTCCTGGATCAGTTACACACTATCACACCCACTGGGACAAAGGTTTCCTGCTATCACACTCTTGCATTTGGTATTCAGACGCTGAATCAGTAAATCACAACTCCCTGCATGAAAGGGCTCATTCTGTCAGGGTGCAATTCCTTGTCTTCTGTGCTCATTGTATCCAGGGAAGAGAGAGGGATAGAGAGGCAAACAGAGAAAATGAGAGGGAGGGAAGGAGTCTGGGATCAACCCACTATTCTTTGTTTCCATGCTCAGTGACGGTTCCTCAAGACTTCTCACTTTTTGCTTACAACCACATGGATGGGCAATGGAGCATCCCTCCTTCTACAAAGATGCACTCACCTCCTAGCCTACTCTAGAAAACACAGTTTACTCAAACACAAAAATGCTTTACCCAACAAGCATACTGCAATTTGTACTTGAAATCATATGTGAACGTATACCAAGAAGGTATAAAAGGACAACGGAACATGTGTTTAGTTGTGTTTGGGGAATCATCACACTGTTGTTGATGATGAAGACAATTGTCAGCATTACTGTTAATGGTAGTGCCTGGCCATCAATTCCTTCAGCCTGTCACATTCTGAAATATGGAAGGCCATTATGTACCAAAAAGAGAAAGGAAGGAATGTATTAAGGGAGGACATGCCATTCGTGATCTGCACACAGATCAGGAGAAAGGGCTTCTGTTGCTGCAACCGCTTCTGACTTCCCATTCTTCTTCTCTGTTTGTCCCTTAAGTCTAAGCCTTTCTCCCCAAAGTACTCTTCCTTTTCCACTTTGCCTCCTGCCTTTACTCCACACTCTGTGATGAAAGGCAATTTTAGATTTCGTAACATACAAGGTAGAGGAAAGATGACTCCATGTTTTTGTCCTTCTTTCAACTTCCCTGCAGTGAGACAAATGTAAGCAGTTTGACAAATGAAGCTGGGCAGTATCTGCATGCTTTCAAGTAATAAAATCTTGGGTAGTTCTATTTACTGTCTGATCCAGAGGCTTTTATACATCTGTTCCTGTTGGCATTTGTTACTGTTCAGTTTTAGTAGAAACCTTGTAAAATAAAATTAAAAGAGCAGGCAGCTTGGCACATATGTAACAAGTGCACTCTTCAGGAATTTGTTACTGAGCCAGGCCTGAAATGCAACACTGAAAAGCAAGTTCCTTAAAGCTGAGTAATTTTAATAGCCTATTGTGCTACACATCACAAAAAATCACTAAAAAATCTCTAAAGTTTATAGAATATACTTGAACTTGAGACTCAACAAGGATTGCTGATTGTTTATATGTCAACCCTCTGGGACATGGAACATGTCTTTTGCTTTGTGGCAAGTCAAATCCTTCAAGGGCATGCCAATTAGGAAACATGAAACTATCTGAAATCAATCATTACAAAGTTAAAGTAACTGTATTTTTACATGTTTTTCCCAAACAAAGCCAGCAATTTAATATGTGTGTCAGTGTGCACATATATCCTTAGACAGAAAAATAGGGCCCTGCTAATACTACAGGATAAAAGGACTATCTGAATTAAAAAGGTAATTTTCTACAATAGTAATCTGTTTAATATAGTCCTTATTCTTTATATAAATTCAGAATTGTGTGGTTAATTAATGCCTTCTGTAGACAAGAGGCAAATTCTGGCCTTGGAGTGATATAGGTAATACAAATTACAGTCCTGATTATGTTATCAAAGTGTAACGCACTGTAATGGTCGTTACCATCACGTCAGTACAAAGCACACTGGACTCATCTGGATGATATATATCCAAGCTACATATATAACTATATTTGAACCATAGTATCACTTCAAGGTGAGAATCCTGCTGTCCGTATGCAGCCTCCAGAGGGTTTCCATTCAAGCCTAAAAGCTTCTTTGGCTGCTACCTGAGACCTGATGACCTCTGGCACAAGTGAAGTCCTGACTGTGACTGACAGCTCAGAAAGGAAGCTATAGACATAAACAATGGCAAATGGAAATGATGTGGGAGAAGATCATGACTGAGGCCTTGTCGTCACAGGGCCCTTCTTGCATCATCCTATTCATCCTCACCACCACCACCACCATTCTGGCATCATCCTATTTGGACGACACACATCCCAAACCCTAGATTTGGTGGGAGCTGTCCAGACAATACCAGGCACATTCTGCACCAGAACTGGGGTATTACAGCCTTAAAACAGTTTTAAGTAATATATCTCTTGTTCCAGATCTTCTGGGAAGTTCTAGGAAGATCTTCTGGCAGCCCAGCTGGACACTCATGCAGACAACCACCACAGCACAGGAACAGGCTGGGTAACGGGGGCATGTCAAGGCAGCTGTGGGGCCAGAACACTCCAGGGGCATCCTAGACAGTACAGACAAGTCCTGAGACACCAGGAAAACATTTTGCTTTTTTGACCATACACGTCAGGTTTTCCACGGAGTTTTCACTCACATCTTGAGAAAAAGGGCTAACATCCTGTGGAACCACAGATCCAGGAAACTTAACTTCAACAGAGTACAAGACCTCTACTCTAGGTAAAATGCAATAGCTAACAATAAATAAATAAATACTGCTACAAAAGAACTAATGTTCTAACATGGCATCAATGCCAATAATTGATAGGCAATGTTCTGATTTACTTTATCACTCTCTTACAAAAAGCAAAAGGTTAATCACTCCTTTTCACTGGCTGAATAAATGCCAAGTTCCTTTGAAGTTCAACTTTATAGTTTTGTTACATGCAAAGACAAATTACCCGCATGAGGTCCTTTTGTGGGTATTACTGATAAAACTTCTGCAGAGGTTTGCAGTTTTTCCAAGGGTGTCTTGAAATACCATTTTTCGGATGGCAGTTCTGGGAACTGCCATGCTGTGTTTCAGTATTAACCACCCTTTTTACATGTGTTGTTGTAGAAAATCATAACAGATGTATTTGTTTAGTTATGCTCAGCTCTTGCCCAAGGCAATCTCCTACAACATGCATATTAGTGCATTTTTATTTACTGGTCCCCCGTTTTAAATGCTCTGTTTTCATCTCCAGGACAGCAAAAGACGTCATACATTTACAAATGGGCCTGTGAGCCAGATCATCCTCACTGAGAAACCACACTCCAAAATAGATGTGGACAATTGTCAGGAACTAAGGCAGCATTGCTTTTTAAAATAGCTTGGGGGCCAAAAACATAGGACAAGCACCCTCTCATCCCCTGGAGCATGGGACCAAAATGATTATCCCCTCATAAATCTCTGTGTTGGGGAGGGCCTTAGGGCTTTGGGTATGCACTTTCCCCACCCTTCTGTGAAACACCGCATCTGTATCAAAGGTGGGTGACTACCTTCCTGTGAAGCAAATATGACCATTCTATTTTGCACCTGTGGTTGACCTGTGGCTCTTAAAAGTGCAAATTCTGGCAGGTTCCACCATGATGGTAAGGCTTCAAGTATGTCCCCAGTGATGAACTGCATGTCTGCTGCTGAAGGACTAGCTCAGATAAATACAGAAAATCTTATTAAGAGAAGGATACTCATAGCAACAATGAATAGAATGATGGCATGAAACAGTTGGGGGAACTACTTGCATCAATGAAGTCACAGATCTCATAAAATATTTGAGATAAATTGAACAAGAATGGGATCATTTACAACATTTAACCAGATTAAAATATGTAATTACACAGCTACAGAGCCAAAAGGGAAAAACATAAGAATCAAGGGCCTCATGAAGCTTCATCACAGTACAAACATTGGAAAGATGCATATTTAAATTCCTATGAGGGCAGAGAGGTTACTAGGTGGCCTTGGGCCAATTTCTCTCACACTCAATCTCTCTCTCTCTCTCTTCTTATAAGAAAAGCAGGGTTGGACACAGAAAAAGGAGGAGTGAAAATAGGAAGAAGGAATATCAACAATCTAAGATATGCAGATGACACCATAATACTAGCAGAAAACCTCACAGACCTGGAACATCTACTAAGGGAAATCAAAGAAGAAAGTGCAAAGGCAGACTTAATGTTGAACATAAAGAAAACAAAAATAATGACCACCAAGGACCTTCACAAGTTCCACCTAGGCAATGAAGAAATAGAAATAGTAAAAGAATTCCCATACCTGGAATCAAACATTGATAGAAATGGGACTGCAGACAGGAAATCAGAAGAAGATTAAGAATGGGGAGGGAACCATAAAAGAACTAGAAACAATTTTAAAATGCAAAGATATACAACTCAGCACAAAAATTAGAATCATACAAGCCATCCTGTTCCCTATTATAATGTATGGATGTGAGAGATGGACAGTTAAGAAAAATGATAGGAAGAAAATCAATTCATTTGAGATGTGGTGTTGGATAAGAGTGCTGAGGATCCCATGGACAGCCAAAAGGACAAACAAATGGGTCCTAGAGCAGATCAAGCTGGAAACCTCCCTGGAAGCCAAGATGATCAAACTGAGGCTGTTATACTTCGGACACATCATGAGAAGGGAGGACTCATTGGAAAAGCCAATAATGCTGGGAAAGGTGGAAGGAAGTAGGAAGAGAGGAATGCTAGGTGGATGGACTCTATTAAGGAGGTCATGGGCATTAAGGGGTTGCAGGAATTAAGCAGAGCAATGGAGGACTGGAGGTCTTGGAAATGTCTCATCCATAGGGTCGCCATAAGTTGAGATCGACTCAAGGGCAGTTAACAGCAACAACAAAAGGTCAACAAGCCTGGGATATTTACTTTTGTTACAGAATGCAACAGCAGCTGTCTCTACAGAAACCCTGGATTCTCTCTCAACAGAGGGAGACAAAGGATGTTCTGCTTCTAATAGGATGAAGAGAAGAAAGGGAAGAGAGAGTATGGATGAATGAGCAGCTGGGTAGAAGGAGAGAAAGATCAGTGAAAAAGAGTCACAATGGAAGGGGAAAGAGCAGGATAATTATAGAATCATAGAGTTGGAAAAGACCTCAAGGACCATCCAGTCCAACCCCCTGCCATGCAGGAACTAACAATCAAAGCACCCCCAACAGATGGCCATCCAGCCTCTGTTTAAAGACCTCCAAAGGAGACTCTGCCACTCGCTGTCAAAGGAAAAGAAAAAAGAAAGAAAGAGAAGGAGGGCAGGGTAAAGGATTAACATTTGAGAAGTTGTACACTTTTGCTAGTTTAGTAATAAAGCATACCGAGCTCAGATATGTTATTATAATGATGTGCTACTGTAGAGAAATACAATAGACTTTTCAAGGTCTGATTCCATTATACCAGGGATAGGCAACTTTTCCCCTTTAAGGGCCGAGGGACTTCAGCTCCCAGAATCCCAGGAGCTATTGGTCAACATGGGACTATTGGCCAACATGGCTGAGGCTTCTGGGAGCTGAAGTCCCTCATCCCTTAAAGGGGAAAGGTTGCCTACCCCTGCATTATACTATGTAAATGTTTGTCATCCATGGTTTCAATAAAAAATTAAAGGAAAGGAATGACTTTTTAAATTGTCCAGTAGTTCTATATGCCACAAAAAGAAACCAAGATCACCACTTTTTTGGCCACAACTCTTGATTTCATCCACAGGTATCATTCTACTTTCAATGAACAATTTCTAGTATACATGCTCATTGCGCTCCGGTGGAGCGCACCATGATAAAGCAAAAGGTAAGCAGCGCACATTTGGTCTGATTACATAGAAAGCCGCTATTGGCAGAGAAATTTATTCTCGGCTTACAAAATCCACTCAGACACTTTCACAAAAATTCACATCAGATACCTGATCTTGCTGAATGGATAATGTAAATATGTCACACCCAGTAATCCAAGCGTTATCTGTGTTCCAGCTACTGAATCATGTGGTATATATACCTAGTGTAAGATCCACAAAAAGCAAACAAAGCACAATAACCATAGCACACAAGGGAACACTGATATTCTCTCTCACACACACACTAAGATTGCATGCAACCATCAGGTACCTTATCTAAAATGTAAGCAGAACTGAGTGGAGGGGGGAAATCTCACAATAAATTCTTTTAGAGAAGCAAGTTGGACTGTAACACATCCTCATCTTTGCCTACTTCAAACAAAGCCTGCAACTATAAACTAAAAGGCCCTTATTCAAGTAAATATCAGCTTCCAAGAATCAATACTATCTTTAAGCAAAGATTTACAGTCGCCCCTTCTTTCTCACCCATGAATTTGCATATTCATGGAGGGGTACAAACTCCTGCTGACAATTTTAGTTTTCTCAGGAATATACATTCAGTTAACACAAGAAAATGGGCAAGGCCTGTAAGCCCATCACAACCTGCGTGAGAATTTCACCATTTGGAGTCATTGCCAAAGGTCTTTTTCCTTTAGTGGAGTACCTAACATTACAAGAGCACCAAAACTCAGCAACTTTAACAATCCATTCTTCCATTGTTGGCATTCCAGTTCCTTTCCAAGATTAAGCATACGATATTCTTGCTGCTCTTCTCATATATGAAATAAGTAATCCATATTTACTCTCTAGTTATTTCTCCATGATGCCTAACAAAAATATTTCCGATGACATTATAAACTCTACCTTTATTTTATTTTTTTTATTAGACCAGTAATTATTTGCCTTCTTACACATCTACTACATATGGGGGGAAAAAAATAGATCACCTTTATCTTGACATCCTAACATTGCTTTGAAACATTCTGAGACATTTTTGATAACTTATTTAATGTTAGATACCATCTATACATCATCTTATATAGATTTTCTTTTATATTACTACACAGGTTAAATCTTATCTTTGGACCACATTTTCCCCATACACTCATATGGACATTATGCCCAAAATTTGGGGCCTGCCTTATCATGTACACTTTTACAGGCTCATATTCTGCCTCTAATTTCAAAAGTCATTTATACACTTTTTAAATTACATGCTCATCTTGTTTACCCAACTCTAAATTAAACTCATTTTCTCTAACCTCTATGGATGCATATTTTGCTTGTCTTCAATAATCTGTCCTTAACTTATATGTAAGCAAACCAATTAAGATCTAAGCCTTCCTTAAAAATCATCTCTCTTGATTCAAGCTTCCAGCTGTCTTTCTTCAGTTCAGCATGAATTCAGCATGAACGTTGACTTTATCATTCCAAAATTAACCGGGCCAACCAAATCTTAAATCATGGCCCTCGAGTTCCAAGAGTCTCAGATCTCTAAGCAACATTCATTTCTTCAACCATACAAAACAACAAGCCTCATAATACAATTTGACATTAGGGACTCCCAAGCTGCCCCTTTCCTTAGCATCACACAGTGTTTTAAATTTTATTCTGGGTTTCTTTGGCTGACTGACAAATCTGGAAATCGCTTTCAGACACTGCACAAAAAGTATTCCATTTCTTATAATAAGGATTGTTTGAAAGAGAAATAAAAGCCTTGGCAAAACATTTGCTTTTATTACTGAAATTCTACCCATAAGAGATAAATTTAATTTTTCTTTCTTTCCACATTTTTTCATAGTTGTTACAGAATAACACACTATTGTTATTCATGAATGTAATTCCCAAATACATAATTGCATTTTTTTCCATTTTAAAATGTCAAAAAGCAGTTAATTCCTTGTCCTCTTCTGAAGCCTCTTCTAATTTCTTGACTACAGTTTCCATCTTGATTAAGGAGTGAACCAAAGTATGGAAAATCTTGAACTATTTCAATGTGTTCATTATCTGCTTTAAAGAGAATTAATCCAATGGTCCTGTGGTTACTGCAATCCCTGGTGTTCCCTTTCTTGGGAACTGGAATATATATTGAGCATTTCCAATCTGCAGGCCATTGTTTTGTTTTGCATATTTGTTTAGAGACTTTAATTAAAACTAGAGTAGATTCTATCTCTGTACAGTGAAACAGCTCTTTTGGGATGCCTTCTCTTCCTGGTGATTTATTTCTTCCAAGTGCCCAGAGTAAAACTTACACTTCACTTTCTAAAATCATAGGTTCATTTTCATTGTCAATAATTCTGTCATACTTCCATCTCTTTTATATTATTCTTCAGTGTATTGTTTCCATCATCTTTTTTTTATTTCTACTTGGTCTTTCAATCTGTTTTCCTATGGATTGTAGAGCATCCTTAGTCTTAGTCTAAATTTCCCTTTGAGTTCTCAGATCTTGTGGAAATAGTCTCTTGTTCTTTTTTGGTTGTCATCTTCTATTTCTCTGCATTGATTATTATAGTATTTCTTTTTGTCCCTTTGCACAAGTCATTAAATGGTTGCATTCAGGGTTCTGACTCCATTTCTGTCACTTTGACTTTTGCTTCTCATCTGTTCTTAACTGCTTGAGGCTTCTGCTCATCCACTGAGGCCTCTCTCTCTCTCTCTCTCTCTGGCTGCAGATAATAACTTTTTCATTCCCCCAGAGTTTCAGACCAGCTATGATGCCACCACCATTATCTCTAGGAGATCCTTGCCAGGGTTGCTCCACCCCCTACCCGCCACTACTAAGAAGCTGTTTGGCACATTTAGTCTGGCTTCTCAACAAAAAGCATGCCTGACATGAGAGACCCTATCAGCAGAACTGTTTCTGTCAGCAGAGCCTCTTGACTGCTGTTGTTGTGTGCCTAGAAGTTATTTTTGACTTATGGCGACCATAAGGTGAACTTATCATAGGGTTTTCTTGGCAAATTTCTTCAGCAGGGATTTGCTTTTGCCATCTTCTGAAGCTGAGAGAATGTAGCTTTCCTAAAGTCCCCCAGTGGATTTTTATGCTTGAGCATGGAAATGAACCCTGATATCCAGAATCATAATCCAATGCTCAAAGCATTACATCATGCTGGCCTCTTAACTAAGAGACAACATATACTGAAAAATCCAAAAATCATATTTGAACTATGCCCAGAGCTATATCTATTAAATATGACAAATAAGTTGGGACAGACACTTGAGAAAAAATATTGGAGAATGATACTTTATATGGTAACTGCAGCAAGATTATTAGTTGCCCAAAAATGGAAGAAAGAGCAAATTCCTACTGCAGAGGAATGGTTAACAAAATTAATGGAAATGAAGGAAATGGACAGGTTGACGGCTTTAATTAATCAAAAAGACATTACTAAAGTGGAAAGAGAATGGGCTCCAATCGATGAATATATTAAAGCAATGTGGGGATGAAACAGCAAAGTTAACAAGTGAATAAATAAAGAAGGCATAACAAATGAAGGACAAAAATAGGAACTATGGAAGTTTATGTTAGGTTATGTTAAGTTTTGTGATGTTGTGTTATGTTGTTAGATTAGTTATGTTATTTTAAGATGTATGTATGTTTAATGTTTATATATGTTTTTAATAAATACTTTAAATCCATAAAAAAAATTCAAGTTGGATATCTAAAATGTAAAGGATATCTTAAATACTGGAGATGCAGTCAGAGATTTTTTTAATGTGATTAATTTTTAATGGCAACAACCAAAAGCAGATTGGGAAAGCCATCTTCTGTAATTACTGTATCTATGGACCTTATCTCACGCGGGCCACAAAGCGATAATAAAGTGAAATAAGAATAAATCCAGTAATAAACCAAAAGAAACCCCACAATACGTAAATGGCTATCACACGCAATTAGCGTCATCGTGCTTTTAAGGAAAGCGCGATGAAGCGCTCCCGGGAACTGTATTTGCTGTTCGCACACAAGTGAGAAAATCCCATACATAACCAAGCAACGATGCTCTGCGTATGCCCAATACAGCCGCGGCTGTCACTTGCCGCGGCTGTCACCCAAACCCCTTCCCAAGCTGGCTCGGAGGTCCTCCTTGGAGCGCAGGCCCTGCTCAGGGTTCACGCTCCGAGGAGAATGTCCTCGGAGAGCTGGCTCTCTGAGGACGTCCTCCTTGGAGCGCGGACGCCTGTTCTCCGAGGAGGTCCCCTCAGAGAGCCGACCATAGAAGTCCTCTGCTTGGAGGACCAGCCCATAGAAAACCAAAGCCGGGGCTAAAAAGACGCCGGTGGGGTCCTTTTAGCCCCGGCCTCGCTGCTTTATGGGCTGGCCTTCCGAGCGGAGAAGTCCGCCGCTCGGAGGACCAGCCCATAGAAAACCGAAGCCGGGGCTAAAAGGACGCTGCCGCCGTCCTTTTAGCCCCGGCCTTGCTGCTTTATGGGCTGGTCTTCCGAGCGGAGAAGTCCTCAGGTCCTCCTTGGAGCGCAGGCGGGGAAATGCTCCCCAATACGTATTGGGGAAATGCTCCCCAATACGTATTGGCTATTCATACTGCCAGCAAACGCGAAATGATTCCCGTCACGCAATTGCAATTCCCCAAAAAAACGAAATTCAAAAGATCTCAGTTCTTGCCGCATTCTGTCGGGGTTCTGTGCGACGTCGTGTGGACACACGGAAAAATAATACGTATCAGGTCAGGATTTCGTTTGGGTTCTGACTGCATTGGGCCCCGTGTGATAAGGTCCTATATCATCAAAATACACAGTAAGACATTTCTGCTCTGCTGTCTATCCCTCAAGAATGTAAAGTCTTGATGAATGCCAGTGCCTTGGCATTAGCAAATATTTATACAGAATGTTTCTACAAGTACAGTCACCAAAAAACACACCAATGAATATTTACCTTTTCCTGAAATAATCCAAATGACCATATTCCCAAGACTGGTTTTAAATTTAAACTTCAGCAAGCTTTTCAGAGAGGGAAAATACATCAATGAGGCTGCTTGAACCATCAGTAGCAGTATTTTACCCTTCAGGCAAACTCAGGCATCACCTGGGAAAAGGGGGGGAACACTGCTTACAAACAAGCTTTAAAGATCTAATTTTTGCTTACTGAAAAAGTGTTTAAGAAAATCAGCTTTGTCTTAAAAGTAGGCAGCTTCATAACTGCAGCTTATCAAATGGAGGGCTAAGAAGTGGCAGTCTAAAGTATGCACATGAGGAAAACATCTCTCATGTCTTAATCCCAGAGACAAAGGTATATATATATATAGACAGCTAGGCCAAAGGTAGCTAGGAATAAAGAACATTCTTTCTGACAGCAAAGGCCACCAGGTGATCATATGGGCTTCTCAAAAAAGATAGTTCACTTATTGGATTTAAAAAAAACAACAAAACAACAACCATATTTGATCACTGAATTGGTTACCGTAGTTTGGAGGATTGCAAGAAAGCAGCACAAGCAGACCATTTTAAATTTAGCATTACCAAAGAAGGGAACTCAAGTTTGACTCAAACTGTTGGCCACTGCAACATATGTACTTGACTTGAATGCTCCTGTACCAAAAGAAAAATCTTGCACATTGCCATAGCCTACAGGATATGGCTGAAAGGAAAAATAAGGGCATTCATCTAGACCTATGGGGTTTGCTCTAAGTCCTCTGGCTTGTGAGCCTTTTATGGACTTTTCACTATCACTTCAACAGAGCTGGTTCCACTAAAATTGTTAATGTGACCCATATGGGCTAACAGGCAGCTAATTTGATCTCTGGGTTACAATTAGACAAACAGGCTATTTGAGCCCATACCAATTGTTTGCTATCAGATTTTGAAATAGGCCTAATCCTTCAGTAACCTGTCAACTGAAATTGTCATATTAACCTCAGGGCTTGCTACATTTTTACTTCTGCTGTACTGATAAGATCTTAATGGATTTTAACCTTGTATTTGTTTACACAACTGAGGAGCACATATGAATAAAATTAAAAGAAAAGAAAGAAGCTCCAGGCCTTTTCACTTGCCTCTAATTTAGGGTAATTGCACACAAAATAATGTCACAGATAGTAACTAATGTGGACAGGGAACTGGAGAAGGTATCAATTCTCAACTGAGAGAAATTCAATGCAGGCCTTCAATATCTCCTCAGGGTCTCCACAACCATTTCAATTATGTGCAGATACGCCTGAGGGAAAATAGATGGTTCAGAATGAGAAATACACATTAGAAAATATCAGGTCCTTTTGCTGTTTGTACAAAGCTGCAATATGTTTTCATAACAAAAATACTTAATACATTATATTATATTAGACTGGTATTATTAACTATTTGATATGAACGTTCAGACATAGAATAGAAGGAAACAGAAGACATAGAAGAATATTTGAATAAAATAGGATTATGTTTAACAAATCATCATAACCAAGGTTATAATTTTGCTCTGTCCATGTCTGAAAATTTCAGCATTTGTTTTCTTTGTCCAGACTGAGTGTGCTTACCAAACCTAAAGAGTGGAATTCAAATAATATACCAATGGCCCTGCTGTATATGTGTTCCCCCCCCCCAAAAAATGGCATAGTTTTGTGTTCCCAGACTATTAATAATGAGCTTCGTATTGTTCATTCTCAGCCATTTCAAACACACACAATTATTCTATAGAACAGTTCCCATCCTTAACTCTTGTATGGCTTTTTAGTTCCTTCTCCCAGCAATCAATGGAGATATTGTTTAATCTCACAAAAGACAAATCACTTGTGGGCAAATGAATTTTGATGTCGTTGCATTCCTCTGGATTAAAAAGAAATCTGCAGCTCACCAAAAGAGGAGAAGAGGAAAGAAGGATGAGTGAGGGTGGAAAAAAATTCCTTCGAATACAATGTTGCTCACAATTGGATTCCACAGAAACAATGAATTCCTGGGACTCCTGAATTGTTAGTTTGGCAAGAAAGAATAAAACTTGCTTACAAAATGCAATGGGTCTCCAATCAAGTGGCAAGAGACTGCAAAACAGCTGTAGCATGTTTTTTTTTCTTACTCCTCAAGTACAAGACAAAAAGTTAAAGTTCTCTGGAATCAGCTGGGAGAAAGATAAGTAGAGAAAGTAGTCTGTTTTTTGTCAAAAGTTCCCTTGACTTGTGTGTACATCTGCATAAGCCCATCCTGCCCCCCTCTCCCGGGATAATGGTCTGATGTTGCCAAGAAAAACTCCCATCTTGAATAAGACTTTCAAAGCAAGCAACACTCCATGTCTTTTCACAACAACACAGAATCCTGGCCTCAGAAAAATACAAAGATTAATTCAGACAGAAACCTACACACACACATATGAAAATTATGCATTGGTTTGTACATAAAAGCAGATATTAATTAAATAGTACTGCTTCTCAAGTAAGCAGTTTGAGACTAGAGGGGTGTAGATTAGGCATAACATTTAAAAACATGTACATACTAAGCAGGCTCATCCCTGGTTAGTATTTGGATGGGAGACCACCAATGAATGCCAGGTGCTGTAGGCTATATTTCAGAGGAAAGAACTAGCAAAATCACCTCAGAGTATTCCTTGTGTAATAAACCCTATGAAATTAAAGTGTTGCCATAAATCAATAGACAAAGTGAAGACGCATACAAATATACATACATAATATGCAAAACATATCCATTGTATTTTTCTGAGCTGTAATGTTATCCGTTTAAATAGCAAACCTGTAATCCACCAGGTGCCGCATGATGGAGTAAGCTACCATCACTAGTCCCAGCTTCTGCCAACCTAGCAATTCGAAAGCATGCAAATGTAAGTAGATAAATAGGTACCACTTTAGTGGGAAGGTAAACAGTGTTCTGTGCAATCATGCTGGCCATATGATCACAGAGTAGTCCTTGGACAACACTGGCTCTTTGGCTTAGTAACGGAATTGAGCACCACCCCCTATGGTCCGACACGAATAGACAACTTCGTCAACGGGGAATACTTTTACCTTTACCTTTAACCCACTAGCCACTTTTACATACAAGGATAAAGTAGAATTCCAGATAATATGTTATTCTCTGCAGAGAATATGTTATAGTCACTGAACAATTTGCTATGACATCAAACTTTAAAGAGGGGAAATGGTTGTAAGTAACAAACTGCTCTGTAACCCACTGTGGGTACAGAGCATGGACCGAGCTTTAAATGTATGAAAATTCTGTATACAATTATTTAGTAGTAGTAGTAGTAGTAGTAGTAGTAGTATCCCACCCTTCCACATAGGTTGGGACTCAAAACAGCTTACAATGATTTTAAAAAACACAAGATACAAAAGCTAAAAAGGAATGAATAATAATAATAATAATAATAATAATAATAATAATAATAATAATAATTTAAAACATATATCATTAAAACTTACACACACACACACACACCAGGACAACAATTAGCAATACCCAGTGCCTTGTATAAGATGGGCCTTATATACTTGACTATAAGTTGACGTCCTGTATAAGTTGAGGGCAGGTTTGGAAGCCAAAATTAGGGATTTTGATGTGACCTGTGGATAAATCGAGTGTAAAATTTGGGTCTCAGTAGCAACTGAGAAGGCCTCCTTGTTGTCCCCACCAAATGTAAACATGAAGGATGTGGGACAGAGAGAAGTGCCTCCCAAGCAGATCTTAGAGCATGGGCTGATTTGTAAGGAAGAACACAGTCCTTCAAATAATGTGGACCTGAGCCATGTAGAGTTTTAAAGGTCATAACCAACACTTTGAATTGTGCCCAAAAATGGACCTTCAGCCAGTGGGATGTTGCTACAAGGGAATCGTGTGCTCCTTATAACCAGCACTCATTAATAATCTGGTTGCAGCTCTTGGGACCAGCTGAGGTTTCCAAACAAAGGCAGCCTCAAATACAGCATGTTACATTAATCCAACCAGAATACAACCAAGGCAGGTGTCACCATGCCAGATCTGACATCTCAGGGAACAGGCACAGATGGTACACAAGCCTTATCTGTACTCCCACCCACCACTGACACATGGGCTTCCAAGCCCAGAGTTGAACCCAGGAGCCAATCCAAGCTGTAAACCTGCATCTTCAGGGGGAATGTAACCTCATCCAGCACAGGCTGAATCCCTGTTGCCTGGTCTGCCTTTCGACTAACCAGAAGCACTTCTATCTTATCTGGATTAAATTTCAATTTGTTTGCCCTCATGCAGTCCTTAACTGATGACAGGCACCGATTTAGAACCTAAACTGCTTCTTTTGGCTTGTGGATGAAAGGTGTAATAGAGTTGGGTTTCATCTGCATACTGATGGCACTAAATCCCCAAACTCTGGACAACCTCTCCCAGTTCTTTTATGCATATGTTACATAGCATCAGAAACAGAACAGAACCATGAGGGACCCTACAGGCCAACAGCTAAGAGGTCAAACAGGAATCCCCGAATACCACCTTCTGGGTTCGCCCCTCCAGGAAGGAATGAAGCCACTATAAAAGAATGCCTCCAAGTCCCATCCCAGCAAGGCAACCCAGCAAGGATACCATGGTCAATGGTATCAAAAGCCACAAGAGCTGCAGGAGAACCAATAGGGATACACTCCCCCTGTCCAGCTCCTGGAATAGGTCATCCACCAAGGTGACCAAAGCCACCTCTGTCCTATAACCATGCCTGAAAACAGATTGAAATGGATCTAGATAATCCATTTCATCCAGAAACCCCTGGAGCTGACAGGCTACCACACGCTCTAGAACCTTGCCTAACAATAGAATGTTAGAGTTGGTCACTAATTATCCAAAACAGTGGGATAATGCAATAAGATTTTGTCATGGAGGGCTACAGGTTTATAGGACTTTTAAAGGGGGAAAACTTAGAAAGAAACGGCACTAAAATGAGGTGAATAGGTTGGTTTCCCTGACTATGTCAAACCTCAGCCTCCTCTTTTCAAGAGACTTGCAAAACAGATTTTTTAAAAAGAGAGAATATAAAGCTGACTATTATCTTTTGAGTATTTTAAAATAAAGAGTTCTGCTTTGATTCTTTTGTTTGATCTATCAATAAGCTTTAGAGATCTTCCCACTTGCTTTGTTCCAAATGCATTTCAGATCATCTTCAACTGCACAAGGTACCTGTCCATAATATATGTGATCTACAGTGGGTACCTCTTGTCATCAGAAGTGCTATAGGTGGCTATTGGAGGGAGGGGGTATTTGATGTCTGCATTTGACTGTATTCTCTGGGGCAGTGGCATCACTAGGGACGTGTGGGGGGTACACCCCAAGGGGGGGTGACACCACTGCTCTTCAAATACCTACTTTTTGGCAGAAATGGTCTGTGGCATTCATTTGCTTCCCTTTAAAATGCTATAAAAGATGGTGGGAGTGGGGTGAAGTTCAGTGGGAGTGTTTTTTAAATTTTTCTTTAAAAACATCACATTTTAGCCAAATCTTCAATATGCATATGGAAATACATTTAGGTTGTACATGTGCTATTATAATTTGAGGGTATAATTTTAATTCTGCTAGTTGTTTATGTCATTAGCTATGTGGAAAATATGATTTACGAGTAACATTAGTGCAAAAAAGCATTGCTAATGATTCTGTATGGTGTGAAATGGGAGGAGGTCAATGGGGGGGGGGTGATACAATGAGTTACTACACCGGGTGACACCAGCCCTAGGGATGCCACTGCTCTGGGGAGGTCTGAATGTTGCCCACTCTGACATCACTTTGGTGCCCTTTTTTTCCCCAATCCAATTACAAAATTCAATTGATGTCTGATCAACAGGTTTAAAAAATGCTCAGTAGATAGTGCAAGAGGGCACTTCATGGCATACCCAGGAAAAGATGCAGTTTGGGATTACAACTCACAAAATTACCCTGCTATTTGAGGATTTTGGTATTTGTAGGGCAAAAAAGTAATTTTCTGAGCTCTGCTTGCTGGTCAACTTTCCTGCCAAATGAGGCAACATTTTTGAAAAATCTTTTCCCCACAAATAATATTAAACAAAGGAATAATTACTTGCATTCACACATATAGGTGTTCAGATCAGGTTGAGCTTTTGGCATTAGCCCAACAGGTAAGCAAGCATCCATCAAGGACTAGATGAATAAATGTCTGTGTAAAACAGGTAGCTCTTGTCTTATGCTCACAACTCTTTGCATGTTTATGTGGCTCATACATACAAGCAGGGTGGTTAAAGCAAGATGGCAAAGAGAGATTCTATCTCTCTTGGCCACACCACTGAAATGGGCAAAGGATAAAGAAAATTAATTATCAAACAAGGAAAAGATTCTCAGCTTCTCTAGTCATATTTGTGGTGCCGCTTACTGAAATCCTTGGCTCCAGTTAGATTCACCCAAACCCAGGACTGAGACAAACAATATTCAAAGGCTCCTCTAGAAACATACCAAATTTATTCATACTTAAAATGCACTATCAACAACAAAACTGAACACAGATTTAAATGCATGAGGCTTACTGCTTGGAAGATGCAGAGGTCTGAGATTAGTTTATATGGATTGGCTAATTACAGACACAGAAGCAAGCTCTGAATTAATGGGATAGGACAAAGCATGCAGTATGAGAGGGAAAACTGGCATGACATGCACAAATGACAAATTCAGACTGTTTCTCCCCATTTCATAATTTTTGGTCCCACTGATAACAGTTTCTTGTATTCATTTGTGTGCTGGATAAAACTTCATGCATTTGATAAAGTGGATTCTAGTCCACAGAAATTTATGCCATAGGTAAATCTGCTCACCTTTAAGACGATGAAAGACTGCTGTTGTCAGGCATTAACCTCTATTAACCTCTGAAGTTGTCAGGCATTAACCTCTATTTCAATACTGCCTATGTGCCAACAACAAGGTATCATTATTTGCTGAAAACCTCTTTACAGTTTTTACAAAGCTCAGTTTATTGTTCAGTTAGTGCACACAGTTATATGCAAGGTTAAGATACACAAAAGATTCGGCAAGTTTTAAATGCATCTCATACATTGCAAAACAGAGTCTTTGCAGTGCTTCCAAATATAAGGCATGGGAGGGGGGAACAGCACAAAGACACCATCTCAAAAAATGCAATTATTCTAGCTTGCAGACAGCCGCAAGAAGTTCTTAAAGAAACAGCTACTGCACTAAACAGTAACAACAATTATGGGGTTAGCTTCCCTCTTCTTCCTGAGCACACCTGCCATTTCCTTTTATGTTTACAGCAAAAAGAAAGGCATGAGCATACATTTGGCAGCAACAGCCTATTTCTTCCCCCTCTGAAGAAAATCACCACACTGTAATTTGCTTACCTTTTCTATTATATTTGCCCTTTATGAGAACCATGCAGCTAGAGTTATGCTGGTGAGGAACTCCCTGATGACCAAATATTTTTTTTCGATAACATGTGAGCTGCGATGCATTAAACAATATTTTTTTTCTCTTACAAGGGAGGATACTACACTTTTAAAACAAACTAATAAATGAAATAAACAAAGATTTTGATCAGACCCTGGACTGCATAGGAGAGAAAGAATCAGCACACAGCCTAGCAACTCTGGTGGATACTTTAAAATCCAAAGTATTTTTCTCCCAAACTTGTTCAAATTTTCTACAAGTAGCAGAATGAGAAGCAGCAGCAGATGACTTTTTCCCTTCCACAAAAGGCTTTCTCACAGATGAAACTTATCTACAAAATGTAAGTCTTTTTCCTTACTAGGCACCATTGTTTGACAGTACACAGAGGAGAAGAAAGGGACAGCTAAAAAATAAATTCTAAAATCAGAAAAGGAAAACAGTTCTGCAAATGCTCTAAGAAGTGTCCTGTATCCATTTATTAGCAGAAGCTTAAAAGAAGTAAGCGCATGAACACTGTCTCCTGGTGGTGGAGGTACCATAGGAGTGAGCACAGCACCTCTTCATCCCACAGATTGTTGGATAGCAACTTTCAACAGGCCTCACAAGCAAAGCTATGGTGACGAATGTTGGAAACGTATGCTCAGAAGCATCTGGAGGGCCACACATTCCCCAACCTGTATTTGCCACACTGTATCCAATACATGAACTCTAAATCTGTTTTAAAAACACATACACAGATTAGAATCGCTCCTGTCAATAGCAATGACATGCACAAGGCAAGGGAAATAGTGCAAATTAAGTCCACTTTAACTGCCTTGGCTCAATGCTAGGGAATCATGGGAATTGTATTTTTTCTGAGACATTGAGCCTTCTCTGTCAGAGAGCTCTGGTACCACAATAAACTACAGTTCCCATGATTCCCTAGCACTGAGTCAGGGCAGTTAAAGTGGACTCAATTTGCACTATTTCTGGCAGTCTGCAAAGGCCCTAAATGCAGCTGAAAGCTCAAAAATGACTGGATTGCAGGATTGCAGCTGCTTGCTACTGTACATGCAGTTATCTTCATCTAGAAGACTTAACTGTTGCTTGCTCAACTAAAATGCCTTACTGCAAAAACTGTCAAACTACTTGTACTGTGGTCCATCATAGAAGCTGTCAGACTCAGCAGGATCCTGGCCTATGCAACACTGGTTGAAGGAATTGGTCAGCATTGTCTGATTCCCTATCCCCATCCCCATCCCCACACCACAATATTCCCATGATCACAAGAATAAACATTTACTTCCAAATAAATATGTTGTGGCTCAAGGTGCAAGCAGGCAACATTCATCAACTTTCCAATACTAAGCCTGCAATTTAGTACACTTACCCCCTCTGGGACTAAGCCAGAATGAACTCTCTGCAACCTACAGAAACAGGACTGAACTAGGAGACAAAGATTTGCTTTCAACCCAGCTTTGCAGTGATGACTTTTAATGATATACTTAATTATAAAATGTAACTTCTTCAGTGTTTGTTTCTGACATTCAATTTAAAATATGCTACAAGATAGATAGGCAGAGCAGCATTTCATTTATTAAGAATCATTTCTAGTGCATGGATCTCATTTTTAATAAATTTCTACCAAGCAGAAATGTCATTTTTCCCCCCTCCCCAATTTCATTAGTTTTCTGTTTCTAGTGCTTTCACTCTTGGGTCTAGATGGGACAAAAATCAATCGGTAAAAACCTAACACAAAAAAAGCTTCTCTTGAAGTGTCACTTAATGAATGTTAGGCAAGATTAATTCTATTGGATTGTTTTTAGCACAATACTGTGCAAAATGTGTCAGAACACTATGACAGCAGCTCTACACCGAATTTTCTTTAGTGAATCACATCAACCTTCCCAAACTGGTATTGTTAAAATGTGTTGGATTACAACTTCAGTTGTCCCCAGTCATCATGAGACGTTGGGCCTTTGCAGACTGCCAGAAATAGTGCAAATTGAGTCCACTTTAAGGGTTAGGGTTAGTGCTAGGGAATCATGGGAATTTTTTTTTTCTGAGACATTGAGCCTTCTCTGTCAAAGAGCTCTGGTGCCACAATAAACTACAGTTCCTATGATTCCCTAACCCTAACCCTTAAAGTGGACTCAATTTGCACTATTTCTAGCAGTCTGCAAAGACCTAGCTAATATGCTGGGAGGGATCGATCCAGCAGATAGGTGGATCCAGAAAGCTTCTTGCACAAGTGAAAGCCACCTCCCCAAAGTGCACCCTTGCTTCCTGTCAATTCCTTCCTCCAGCTGTGGCCCCTATACAATATCTCCTACCACTGGAGAAAGCCCTACAACACTGAGGAATCGATTACCAGAGGATTGTGATGAAAAAGAAAGAACCATCACCACCACTACCCACACACAACTGCAGCTCCATTCTCTTGATCTATGTTGTTGTCCCTCCATACAAAGATGTTTATCTCATACACATTCATCTCACATTTATTCCTAAAATACACGAGATAAAGTCACCTCCAAACAGGCTATATTTTCTGCCCCAGGAGAAAAGAGAGAACTTTGGGTTTCAGTTCCAAGAAGCCTCTGCACCCATAAAGGACTGCAAGAGTTGTACAGTGGGAGGGTGAAAGGTTCCCTGATGCTCGTCTACATATATCAATGTAGGAATGCTCATATCAAAACTTTTCACCTTCCAGAAAATAATTCACAGACATTGACTTAAACCTAAAGATACATTAATTTAATTACATGTATAGAAGAAAACTTGCTCAATCTCTCCTCTGTTTGAATACCACCCATTCTCCCCAAAATCTCTTCTAATAGAATGCTCCTGAGACACTGAGAAGCAGCATATCACTGGTAATGGGGACAGGTCAAAAATCATTCTTGAATCCTAAGGCACTCTCAATTGTGCAACTATTTAGAAATGATGCTTCAGGTTATCCGCCCACCACCGTTTCCAAGCATCCTCAAGAGTTTCCCCACCACCATCACCACCTTGCTATATGGTTTGGCTAGCTAGCTGTCAGCCAATCTTCATCAGTCCTGTGTAATCAGCTGTTACACAGGAAGTAGAATACGGTGGAAATAAAGGACTAGTGTCATGATGTAATAACATGGACAATATCACCAGGCTGAAGGTAGGGCTGAACTTTTTTTTAATGTTCCTCTATTTTATATACCTATACATGCATAAAACAGAAAACTAACACAACAGGGGAAAGAATGGGCATAAACCTTTATTCTGAACATGCTACCATGTCTTCTTGGAAGGAGTTGTGTGTTGTATTGTTGTTCTTTTTACACATGGAACAATTTTTTTCAACGGCACCTCCCACCTGCACATCTGGATTCCAATACCTTGCATATTCAGGCTAGGCCTAGGAATCCTGGTCCAGGAAAGGAGCATGTGAGCATAGCCATCCCCTGTCAAGGAATTCTCCACTTCATTTCAACTACTGTTTTATTTAGTGACAGAGGATCTAACAGCTCCAGCTCCACAGTTAGCATGAATCATGTGCCAGTGGTGATACAGCAGGACTCCAAGCTCTTGCATGCTGAACCTGCATTTGCTGGAGGCAAATCCTCTTTTACTAAGCATAACCAATGCATCAGCTTGATGTGGAACAGATGTGAGAGGCTTAGCTATCAGAACTGTAAAGGTTGTGTGGGATGAAAATGAGCTGAAACAAATACTCCCTCCTTTATTTCCATGTTTTTCCTTTTAGGATCCAGAATATTTTAAAATATATACACCAAACGGACATTAGTCTGTAAAACATGCACAAAAAGAAACTCTTCTCCCATGAGATCCCTGACAGGATGCTGCATACCAGACCTCAGCATGGAGTACACTTTTATAGCTAGCTCTTAAGTCTCTAAATAAAAGAGGGTCTTAGCTGAAATACTTCCAGAAACTTAACTACCATGGCCAAGCTGACATTGTGGCAAAGACATGGAAGCCCACAGATACAGTTGTGTTCACACCAGAGTTCAAACTGGACCACAGCCTCAAACTGGCATGTCTTAAATATAAAAACCTAACACAGAAACAATTGAAGCCTCCAGGTCTCCTGGGGCTACAATCCTTTGCCCTGGCATCTCCTGGGATTCCTGTTTTGGGAGAATGGAAGGCACTGTGCAAATTATGAATTAGCACCTGCCATCTCATCTATGAATTGGCTCCAGAGGAATCTCAACATAGTTTGCCATGGAACAGTAGTTCTGTTTTACACTTCTGCTAATAACTTGCATGGCACTAACAAGCCTAAAGAAAACAGAAAACAAAACAAAAACTTTTGTTGGCAGATGCATCCAACTAGCAGGCTTCAATTTGGATGAAGTGTTGTTGCTTTTTTGGTGAGATTTTAAAGAAAAGGAGACCACACAGGGTTTTTCCTTCTTCTTTTTGATATGCTTTAAATAGATGGTTCTAGCTGGTTATGAACAAAGAGGGGCTTCATGATGAGACTTTCTTCTGTAAAATGGTGAAATAAACCAGCCTTCTTGAATATTACAGAGGGAGATGGAATTCCAAGGCCATTTGGAATAAAATCAAGGGATGTAAGCAAACCAATTTCATATGGAGATATATTTCTCATCTTTCCAAATTTCATGGAAATGATCTCATGGAGTTTTTTTCTACTCTTCAAAGCAGGCACACAGCTTTTTCCTTCCCCCATCATACTATCATTTAGAAAGATGCAGAGTTCTGAGTAACTACAGCAGTCACACAAGACACCACAGATGTTATGGGGAGGTGGGAATATATGTGTATACAAAGTCCATGTTATGAAACAAGTTCATTATCGCTGCTGAATTTCTGAATATGCTAGATTTGACAGCCACACAGAAAGAAATTCCACAAATCTAGCACTCCAGAATCCAAAGGTATGGACTTAAAGATACTAGATTTAGAATACCTCCATGACTGTATCTATGGAGTAGAGCTGCCAAATGAAATAAAGGGCAAGTCTCCTGTTACTTTAATGGTTCTTACATAAAAAGTAGTATCTGATGAAATTCCCTCCTTGACTCAGCTCAGCCTCTTATTACACCTGGCAATGCTACTATGAAGTGACCAGAGATGTAAAACTTCGATTTTTAAAAAATATTTTTAATTAATTTTTAACACAATCTAATTTACAATTAAAGTAAATATAGGTTCAGGAAATAAAGAGACAGAAAGAAAAAGGGAGACAGACATATAACTAATATGTAATAGTACACTGATCTCCCAATCCTGACTGTAAAAGAAGCAGAAAAAATATTTACTATTCTAGCATTTCAGATCCAACTAAATAATTCTATTGAAATTTACCATAACCACAAATTATTATTTTTTAAACTTTGTATTTTTTAATGTTTTATACTATTATAACCTGTTTTAGATTTGTTAGCCACCTTGAGTCCCTGTACTGGGAAGAAGGCAGGATAATAATAATAATAATAATAATAATAATACAGTAGATTTCTTATTGCTAAAAAAATCCATAAATGGTTTCCAGTCTTTTGAAAAGTCTTCAGTTGTCTTATTTTTAGAACCTATGGGCCTTTGCAGACTGCCAGAAATAGTGCAAATTGAGTCCAATTTAACTGCCCTGACTCAGTGCTAGGGAATCATGGGAACTGTAGTTTATTGTGGCACCAGAGCTCTCTGACAGAGAAGGCTCAATGTCTCAGAAAAAATACAATTCCCTTGATTCCCTAGCACTGAATCAGGGCAGTTAAAGTGGACTCAATTTGCACTATTTCTAGCAGTCTGCAAAGGCCCTATGTTAATTTAGCCATCTGGGCTAACTCAGCAACTTTAATAATCCATTTCTCCGACATCAGTTCTTCAGATCATTTCCAATACTGAGCAAACAATATTCTTACTGCTGTTGTCATATGTCAAAGAAATAAAAATCCATATTTAGTCCCTGCTTCTTTCTCCATAAAGCCAACAAAAATATTTCTGGTGACACTGTGAAAGCTACATTTTAAAAAAAATTGGATATAAATCTTGGACCAATAACTTGCCTTCCTACATGTCCACCACATATGAAAAAGGAACACTTCTTATCTTGATATCCCCAATATTGATCTGAAACATTCTGAGACATTTTCAACAGCTAGTTTGAGGTTAAATACCATCTGTACTTCAGCTTATTTCTTTTAAATTACTATGCAGATTAAATGTTGTATCTTTGGACAACATTTTCCCCATACTTTCATATGGACATTATACCCAAAATTTGGGGCCCACATTATACCCAAAATTTGGGGCCCACCTTATCATGTGATCTTTTACAGGCTCATCTTCTGTCTCTAATTTCAAAAGCAAATTATACACTTTTTAAATTATGTGGTCATCTTCTTTACACAACTTTAAATAAAACTCATTTTCTCTCATCTCTATGGTTATAATTGTTCTGTCATGATTAAGTTCTCCACACAAGCGATAAAATGTGGTTTCGCCTCATTTTGAAACTTACCTATTTAAATGACGCCCGTGGCCAACACTGGAGGAATCCAGGACAAAGCCATGCTCTGGGGCTAAATACTGCAGCAAAGTAGCCCCCAGGTTACTCCAGTTCAATCTGGAAGGTGCAGGCTGACGCAGTGATGTGCAGACTGTGTACTGGTGTAGAGATAGGGGAAGAGGATGGCACCTTTGTTTCCCATAATATTTTTGACACCCGCCTGGGCATCGATTGCACATGCACACAAATAGTCAGCTGCACCATCAACCCATCACACATCCCAGGAAGCAAAATGATGACCAATATGGGGTTTCACCAACAATGCAATGATTTAATTATAATATTAACAAATTGGTCAGTCCAACAGAAGCCATAAGGGAAGGGGAGAAAGGGGCATGCACAGGGACCTCCATGATCGTGTTGTGCCAATGTGTCACTAGGCATACCGATGCACCATATGGGCAGTCAATCACTTGTGCAATCTAGTGGGTATTTGCATGGCCAATTGTGTAGTTCACCAGATGTGATCAGTGGCTACTGGCGGCAAGTGTTTGAGTAGGAAGAGGAGAAAAATAATTGTGCAATGCAGCTTGTAGCTATGAATGACCTGTTTTGGTGGGTCTGTCCTTTCAGACGACTGGGGCAATGCAGATTGCCCATGAGTGTTTGGCCTCTTGTGGGATCCAGTGGTGTGGGCAGTGGATTCTCCCTGCAAATTGGGAAAACCTGGGAATGAACCACCTTTTCCACTCTGTCTCTTCAGGCCCTTAATCTGTCCTTCAGTTGCATATAAACAAATCAGTTAGGATCTCTGCCTAGCTTAAGAATCTTCTCTCCTAATTTAAACTTCCAGCTGGCTTATTCAAAGTAAAAAAAGATCATCATCCAATCTAGACCCATTTCAAACCGGCTTTAGGACAGGCTTTGGGGTTGAGACTGCCATGGTTGCCTTGACCGACGATCTGCGTCTGAGCATCGACAGGGGTAGTGTGACCCTGTTGGTGCTCTTAGACCTCTCAGCGGCTTTTGATACGATAGATCACGGCATCCTCATGGACCGCCTGAGGGAGTTAGGTATCGGGGGCACTGCTTTGCAGTGGCTCCGGTCCTTCCTCTTGGGTTGGTCCCAGAGGGTGCTGCTCGGGGACTGTAGCTCCAGTAAAAGGGAGCTCACTTGTGGGGTCCCTCAGAGAGCTATTTTGTCCCCGATGTTGTTTAACATCTATATGAAGCCGCTGGGTGAGATTATACGGAGTTATGGTGCTGGGTGTTATCAGTACGCTGATGACACCCAAATCTATTTCTCCGTGTCTCATTCGTCAGCCTCGAATTCCAATGGCATCTCTTCTCTCAATGCATGTCTTCAGGCGGTAATGGGCTGGATGAGGAAAAACAGATTGAAACTGAATCCAGACAAGACGGAGGTGCTCACGGTACAGGCCCCGAAACCAAGAATTGGGTTGCAACCTCCAGTCCTGGATGGGGTCACTCTCTCCTCCAGTGACTGTGTTCGCAGTCTGGGGGTGTGCTCCTTGATTCGTCGCTCCTGATGGCAAATCAGGTTAATGCGACGGTCAGGAGCGCCTGTTATCAGCTTCGGCTGATACGCCAGCTGCACCCTTTTCTGGAAGGAGATCTTGAGACTGTTGTGCACGCGTTGGTAACCTCATGCCTCGACTTCTGTAATGCACTCTACATGGGGCTACCCTCGTACTTGGTTCGGAAACTGCAATTGGTTCAAAATATGGCGGACAGATTAATATCTGGAACATCTAGGGGGGACCATATTACCCCGGTACTAAGGTCCCTCCATTAGCTGCCTATTAGTTTCCGAACCCAGTACAAGGTGTTGGTTATTACCTTTAAAGCCCTAAATGGCTTGAGTCCAGGCTATCTTAAGGACCGCCTCCTCGTCAAAAAATGAGGCTGGTGACGACCTCCCAGAGGACATTTTCGATAGTTGCCCCCAAACTGTGGAATGGCCTGCCGGAGGAGATCCGCCAATTGTCATCACTTCACAGCTTCAAGAAAGCTGTCAAGACGGATCTCTTCCGGCAGGCCTTCCCGGATTAATTTACCAGCTCTGGCTCCAGAATCTCCCTCTGAGATGCTTCCCTTCTGTGACCAGGTTCTCTTATGAGCCAGTAATTATATACCCACCAACACTTCCCTTTTTTTTTTTTCTCCTTATGTATTGCTTTGTGGTTTTATATGGAGGAATCTACCTCTTTTATATTTTATTTTAATCTGTAATTGGTTTAATAATTTTTTAAGGGGGGAGGGAGAGGAAATTGTTCTTAATCGCTGTGTAATGATTTTATGATGTAAGCCGCCCCAATTGCGCTCAGAGGGGCGGGGTATCACATAAAAATTATTATTATTATTATTATTATTATTATTATCATAAAATAATCATCTCCAATATTTTAATCATTATTCCTTTAAAAAGGCTTCCTACAGAGATGACTAAAATCATCTTAGGGGGGTTGCAGACTGCCAGAAATAGTGTCAATTCAGTCCACTTTTAGGGTTAGGGTTAGGGAACCATGGGAACTGTATTTTATTGTGGCATCAGAGTTGTCTGACAGAGAAGGCTCAATGTCTCAGAAAAATAACAGTTCCCATGATTCCCTAGCACCAACCCTAACCCTAAAAGTGGACTGAATTCACACTATTTCTGGCAGTCTGCAACCCCCCTTAGGAAAAAAGTCTCGGTTTATACTTATACTGAACTTGTGGAAGAGTTTTTTTAATACAATTCAGTTGAATCCAGCCTGAATCTTGTCTTGATCATACCAAAGTTTACCAGGCCAATCAAATCTTATATTATGAACTTCGAATTCGAAGAGTCTCATATCTCTAAGCACAAAAGGTATTCCATTTCTTATAATAGGGATTGTTTGAAAGAAAAATAAAAGCCTTGGCAAAACATTTACTTTTATTACTACAAGCCTACCCACAAGGGGTAAATTTAACTTTCCCTATTTTTCTCTTTTCTTTCCAGATTTTTTCATAGTTGTTATAAAATAATAAACTGGTGTTCTTCATTGTGACTTCCAAATGTTTACATCCTTTTTTCCACTTTAGCATTTCAAAGAGCAGTTAATTCCTTGTCCTCTTCCAAATTCATATTTTTACTCAGCAATTTTGTTTTGTCACAATTCACTTTAAACCCATAGCATATTTCAAATGCCTTATTTTCCCCCCAAAAAAGCCTTCATTGAGTTCAATGGGTGTTGTGTCATGATCACCAGATCATCTGCATAAGTTCTCAATTTATACTGTTCTTTTTTACTCTTACCTGTTATGCACCCCTACATACCCTATACTGTATTTTGGGATCCTCATATTTTGATATCTTATATTTGGAGAGAGCATGTTTTTGAGAAATCAATGACTTCACAGGAACAATAAAAAGGTCAGGTTCCAGGGGGGGAAATGAATAGCTTCCCTAGCATGTGGTTATCCAAGTAAACAAAACCTTTAAATCTTAAGTGTTTCATCTTTTCCCCTGATTTCCTCTCAAAAATTTGCATATTCTGCATTTCCTCTCAAAACTTAAGACAAAGGAGCTCTTCACTCCTAAAGCAGTAAGCCAACCTCTCTGCCTGCCCCCCGTTGTGATCTCAGCCCAACTTCTCCATCTATCCTTCTCAGGTCCATCCCAATCCCATCGTTGCTTTTGTTAAAACAATCAAGTCCAAAATTCCTTTGTAGATTACTGAGACAAGCCATTCAGCCTTTGTTACCTGGCGAGATAGCCCATCATCTCAGGCTATCTTTAAGATATAAATATGTCTTCAAAACTTAGTCACTACACATATAGCCAAGCCCCCTCCTCACACTCTGTGTATGTCCTGTGTCACCCTCAGAGCCCCCCTCTCCTGTCTGAGTCTCCCCCACCTTCCATCGGCTTCTCTTCAGGCAAGTAAATATAAACTAATTGCAACCCTTAAAGACTCTGCTATTCCCTTTCACTTTTCCATTTCAGTTAGCACTGTACTGTGTGTGTGTTTGTACTCTGCATATTTCTTAAATAAAGATTCATTAATTCACTAAGAACCTGGGGTCTTCTCATTTAGTACTGGTATATATTGGTGCTTCCAGGTCCAAAGGTTACTCAAGCCTCTTGCAAAGGTAATTTCACCAATTTTTTGAAGTACTGCTGACAGGGAGCAGAGATCCCCAGTCCCCCTCATTTCTTCTTTGGATATCACACCCATATATTCTGTCATCTTATCTGATATCTATCAATAGGATCTCCAAAGCCAAGATAAACAATAAGAGTAACCTCTCCAATGGTGAAATGATATTGGCTACATCTGCATTGCAAAAACAATCCAATTTGACATCACTTTAACCACTATGGCTCAATGTGAAATATTTAGCCTTCTCTGTCAGTGAGCTCTGGTGCCACAACAAACTACAAATCCCAGAATTCCACAGTTATGGACCACAGCAGTTAAAATGATATGTACCTAGATTATTTCTGCAGTGCAGATGCAGCCAGTGGGATGCAGTCATCATTGGTGATATTGGAAGTAGGAAAGTTAACTATATCCTTAGAAATCCTAGGAGCTGGGGAGGGGAGGGGGAGAGGAGAGAGGAGAGGGAGAGGGAGAGGGAGAAGGAGAAGGAGAGAGGGAAGGAAGGGGAGGAGGATGGAAGGAGGGAATGAAGGGAAGAAAGGTGTAAAAGATGTACATAGTGGGAAAAGAATGTATATGAGTGTGAGATGTTTTAATGATTGATTTACTGAATTGAAATAAAAATTTAAAAAAATAAATAAAAAAAAAATAAAAAGGAATCCAGAACACATCTATTTTGGAAAAAGATTCATGAAAATTTGTGAAAACCAGTCTCTAGAGTTTGGCTGTACGTTTCCCAGTCTATTAATCCAAAGTACCTTGTATATTTAAAAATGATTTTAGGTAGTCTCCCTTGATCTTCCTTAATAGCTTAACTAGAACATTTATCTTTAGTAGGTTCAACAATCCTGTTCCAATCACCCATGCAAATCAGATTTTGTAGCTCTAGTTCAGATGTCTTTCTTAAGAATTTTTCGTAAAACATTGATTTCTCATTAATAAGGCCATAAATATCCATTAAATACATATTTAAATTCCAGTTGATTTCTACAATTACACATCTACCTTCTCCAAAAATTATTTTAGGCTGTAATGCTTTATGTATATAAAAGAGAATTCCATTTCATTTCTTGTTTGCTGATAACAACTCTAGGCCCATATTCTGCACAAGTCTACAGTCTCTTTGTCTTAGACAATTCTCTTGACAACAAATGTTTTCATATTGGGGATTTTTTACAAATATGTTACTTTTTCCCTTTTCTGGGACAAATTCAGTCCATGAATTTATGTTCAGATTTGTTTTAATTGTTTTATTAAGATACCTTATATCATTATTATCTTTATATTATTATCCCTTCTTAACAAATTCACAATGATTTAACTGTCTCTTTCTGGAGCTTATTCCATCAATATTTTGAAAAGATCTCTCCAAAGAGTTTTATCATCTATTTTTCACTTGCTGTCCATCTCTCTTGACACTCACTTTTAAGTACTTTATTACTGGAAACTGCACTTCAAGTATTTACAATGTAAACTGTTTGTACACACTTGAGTGTAATAAATCACCAACAGCAAGTCAGGTGAGGTAGGGTTCCCCCTCCCCTCTCCTGTTCAGCCTGGGCCATCTAAGGTCCTTCGGTAATAATGTAAACCTTTATTTGGAGAAGCTTGTGTTTAGCCTACCCTTAATGAATCCTTGTGATTCTTCAGGTTTGCAGTGGGGAACATTTTAATTTCCAGGGCAACTCTCTACCAGACAGCTCCCAAACCCACTGCTGAGCTGGAGGGAGGGTTATCTGGGAGATTGCATTTCTGTCCTTGTAGAATTCTTCTGTATCTGTATACATTTAAAGATATTAATAAATTCTGCAGAGCTAGGAGCAGCATGAAATCGTGTCAATCACAGTCAGCCATCTTGGTCAAGGCCATCAAGCTTCTAGAAATTTTGAAACCATGGGAGAAAGATTTTTCCTTTAAAAATGGGGTGTTAGTACCTTTTATTTACTCCACAAATACACAATGTAGTATGCATAACTTTGTCTGAAATAAAATGTTCAGCTGGAATCTTGCTGGGGAATTACGTCTTCATAAATAGGTTTATGTCTGTGGAATTAGAATTGAGCAGTTCCGTAACATCTACCCAGTAAAGGACTGTGGTTACATTACTACATAGTGCATCAAGTAAAGTGACTAATGCACACTGGGACTGACACACAACAGGACTGATGCATGTCAGGACCAATGCCTATCAGTCTTGTTGTGCATCGGGACACTGGCTGGGGAGTGCTGATGCATATCAGGACACTCTTGCTGGCATCCCATTACACACACATCTTCAAAAATCAGTAGAAGAGTTTCTTAATGCTTTTGCTATATAGCTAAATAAAGTTACATAACATACACCATGACAGAGATTTCCGGCCATTATGTTTGATGAATTAAAAGAAGAGTCTAGACAATGATTACAAATTATAATTACTTTTTAGATTTTTTTGTATTTTTTGTTACAAATCAAGCTGCATTTAGCCTGTTTTGCCAGTTTATTAAGAGCATGCAAAACACACACACAGAGAGAATATAAAAACAGGGGGGAAACCCATCAACATTAGTGAGACAACTATTTTGTTTTTCAGATCCCCCACAGAGATAAACAAACATAAAAGCACTCATTCCCATAAAATAAACTGGGAAGAGGAAACAAAGACCAGAAATAGCAATTTTCAGATACTTCACACTGTCATAGCTAAAAGGCTTCCTGTTATATATCTTTTTTTTTTTGGGGGGGGGTGGAGCCATAAATATATGAACACATTTTCTTAAACATTTTACTCATCTTTCTAAAAGAAAATATTTCATAATATTTCATAATCATTTTAAAAAAAAATCAGAAAAAAGAGCTTCAGAAAAATGGGAAAAACATTTTAACACCTTGTCTTAATACATCTTATTCATCATTATGAATTAAAATATTCCATAACCTTTTTTTTTAATTATTCATTTTTTGCAGTTTTTTTCAGAACTAAAGGGCTTCATGGGTGGGGAGGTTTTTTTCCCTCCTGTATTTTCCCCAAACCTTCACATCTCTAGGCACAGCAGAAATAAAGTTCAACTTGCCATGGTAACAACTGTGTTCTGGAACAAATGGCTTTAATTGTTAAATTGTTATTGAGTGGAATGGGGAGGAGCCTCGCTCGAAGGTGAAATCCCATTTGTACAATTTCCCTAATTGCAACTGCTTCAGCATCTCCCATATGGATAGGAGTCCATGAAGTAGGAATAACTAACCAGATAAAACAGCAGCTTATTTTGCAATTCCATTTCAGTCCCAAGAGAAGCCCTTTTTAAGAGCTACATGTCTGTACTTAATCAGGTATATAAATATGCTCATATGCTTATGCTTTCAGGTTCAAGTTAATGCCTGACAATGAATGTAACAATTCACTATAAGAGCACATAAATACATTATAACCATCGAGAGCTAAGTAGGGGCTAGCCAGGTGCAGGTGTGTACAGCAGTGACTTTCAAAAAGTACTGGAAATTCCTGTTGTAGCCCCACAGTAAGCAGTATCTATGAACAGCAAAGAAGGTCCCTTCCAAGACAGTCTGCCTATGGCTATTTACCCTCTTCTGCAATAGTTTGCACCAATGGTTCACAATACTCTAGATGTTTTGACGTCATCTCCCAGAAGCCCCCCCCAGCATGGGATTGTGAAATAGACATGCAAAGCATCTGGAAGACCAAAGGTTGAACACCACTGGCCTACACATTTGGATTTTTTAACTGCATTCTTTGTCAATACTGGAAAAAAATGAGGCACAAGAGCCCTGTCTGAACTAAATGTGCATGTTTTATAATATGAATGGCCTATGTGTGGCCCTCCAATTAGTCCTGAACTGCAGATCCCACCCATCTTTCACCACTGGCTATGCAGGCTATGCTGATGGGAGTTGCAATCCAACAACAAATGGGGTACAGTTGGCCCTTCATATCCACAGATTCTTTATCCACAGCTTGTTCTATATGTAACTTCCACCAAGGGAAAATACATATTAATTCAATCAACCACATCAGATCGTTCTCCTCCTCCTCCTCCTCCTCCTCCTCCTCCTCCTCCTCCTCTTTGCTGTTGCTTCCTTCATCTGGCCTAGATGAGTCTTCACCAACCATGGCAAGCAGAAGACACAGCAACATGCCATTTCCTAAAAGTACTTGGGTTTTAACACTCCCAATTTGAGTTAAAAACTGAGTAATGGGGCATGAATAGAGTACATACAAACCACAGAATTCATGTTCCAACTACTGCTAATGTTCCCAACATTCCATAAACTGCAAAATATATATCTGTGAAGTCTTTCATTGACATATTTCAATATTAAAGACAGAAGTTTGCTCAAAAGTTATGAAATCTAGCACCACCAAATCAATTTAAAAGCACTGAACAAGGGACAAAGGAGTCTTGCCATCTCCTATAACCCCTATGTCTCATGATTCAATCTTGACTTTCAGAACCTTAAATGAAAGTGTGGATTCTGATTGACAAAACATGTTTCATGTAGGCCTTATTGCTACAAGTCCATCAGAATAGGGAAGGTGGTGACCAACAAAATCAAATCACACCACATTATTTAACAGAACTGGTCCATAAAGAGCTAGGGAAAAGTGTAAACCCACGGGAAATAAGCCTTAATAGACTAGACAGAACATACTAGAATTTCATATATACTGCTGTTGTTGTGTGCTTTCCTGTAGTTTCCAACTTATGGCAACCCTAAGGTGACCCTAACACAGAGTTTTATTGGCAAGGTTTGTTCAGAGATGGGTTGCCTTTACCTTCCTTTGAGGCTGAGAGAATGTGACTTGCCCAAGGTCATCTAGTGGGTTTCCATGGCCAAGTGGGGATTCAAACCCTGGTCTCCAAAGTCACATTCCAGCACTCAAACCACTACACCACACTACTTTTCACATTTCACGTACATAGCCAAAATATTTTCCTTCCCACTTATTGTTACTTTTTAAATGAGTTTTTAACTGTATAACTGGTTTTCTTTCTCTCTTCCCACTCCAACCAATAGTAGCATAAAAACACACCAGCAAAACAGAGGACAACCATACAACAGCAAAAGGAGAAGGAAGGAAGAAGGCAAATTGTCTGCACCCATTCACGCTGTATAAACTGAAACCAGAATTCCAACAGTTCAATAACTGTGGATGTGATAGAGAAATGTTTTCATTTTCACTGAATCAACTGAATGTAGTCTTTTCCTTTCCAGATGGATCTAAACATTCCACAATCTGTTTCAATGTTTGACAGGATCAATGGTTTCTACACCTGAATAACCATATGTTTAGGGACCACAGATTCAAAGTCAGTGTGCAGTCTCAATTTTCCAATCAGAAGTGGTAATCATAATCATAATATTTTATTTCTTACCTGCCTCTCCTCAAGGCTCAAGGTGGGGTCAACATAGATTAAAATTCATAAAATCATTTAAACACTGTAAAACTGCTGAAACATTGTTAAAACATATAAACATAAGACACATTAAAATCATCCAACATAAATTAAAAATACCCTAATTTAAAATTCATAGTTCAAAATTGACTGGGTAGGCCTGTCAGAAGAGAAAGGGCTTTAATACTATTTTAAATTCAGACAGTATATGTAGCTATCAAAATTCTCCCAGCAGGTCATTCCACAGTCTAGGAGCAGCAGAAGAAAAAGTCCTCTGGGTGACAGTTGCCAGCCTAATTCTGACTGGTTGATGCAGATGTTCCTCAGAGGACCTGCGTGAACAGGGCAGATTATGCAGGAGGCAGTGATCCCATAGGTAGAATAATAGAATCATAGAATTGGAAGAGACCACAAGGGCCATCCAGTCCAACCCCCTGCCATGCAGAAACTCCCAATCAAAGCATCCCCAACAGATGGCCATCCAGCCTCTGCTTAAAGACCTCCAAGGAAGGAGACTCCACCACACTCCGAGGGAATGTGTTCCACTGTCGAACAGCCTTTACTGTCAGGACGTTCCTCCTAATGTTGAGGTGGAATCTCTTTTCCTGGAGCTTGCCATTATTCCAGGTCCTAGTCTCTGGAGCAGCAGAAAACAAGCTTGTTCCCTCCTCAATACGACATCCCTTTAAATATTTAAACATGGCTATCATATCACCTCTTAACCTTCTCTTCTCCAGGCTAAACATCCCCAGCTCCCTAAGTCATTCCTCATAGGGCTTGGTTTCCAGACCCTTCACCATTTTAGTGGCCCTCCTTTGGACACGCTCCAGTTTCTCCACATCCTTTTTGAATTGTGGTGCCCAGAACTGGACACAGTATTCCAGGTGAGGCCTGACCAAAGCAGAATAGAGTGGCACTGTTACTTCTCTTGATCTAGACCAGGGGTCCCCAAACTACGGCCTGCGGGCCGGACCCAGCCCACCAAGGCCTTCCTACCGGTCTACTGCCGCCACCTCTCGCGCCTGCCGTCAGACGCCATTTTGGCTTCCAAAATGGCGTCCGGAGTCGTGAGCATGCGCCCACCACCGGACGCCATTTTGGCTTCCGGAAGATCTGGGGGCCAGCGAATCGGCCCCCAGATCAAAAAGTCCAGGGTCCCCTGATCTAGACACTATACTTCTATTGCTGCAGCCTAAAACTGCATTGGCCTTTTTAGCTGCTGCATCGCACTGTTGACTCATGTTTAACTTGTGGTCTACATGGACTCGTAGATCCCTTTCACATGTAGTCTTATTCAGCCAGGTGTCCCCCATCGTATATCTGTGCTTTTCTGCCCTAAGTGCAGTACCTTACATTTCTCCATGTTGAATTTCATTTTGTTAGCTTTGGCCCAGCTTTCTAGTCTGTTCAAGTCATTTTGAATTTTGATCTTGTCTTCTGGGGTATTCGCTACTCCTCCTAATTTGGTGTCGTCTGCAAATTTGATAACTATGCCCCCAATACTGTCATCCAAGTCATTGATAAAGATGTTGAATAGCACTGGGCCCAGGACAGAGCCCTGTGGCACCCCACTGGTCACTTCTTTCCAGGTTGAAAAGGAGCCATTGTTCAGCACCCTTTGGGTTCAGCCAGTCAACCAATTACAAATCCATGTAACAGTTACTTTGTCTAGCCCACATTTTACCAGCTTGTTTGCAAGAATGTCATGGTAACCTTGTCAAAGGCCTTACTGAAATCAAGATATACCACAGCATTCCCTTCATCCACCAAGCTGGTAATTTTATCAAAAAAAGAGATCAGATTTGTCTGCCATGACTTGTTTCTCTGAAACTCATGCTGACTTTTTGTGATTATGGAATTACCTTCCAGTTCACAGACTCTCTGTTTAATGATCTGCTCCAGAATCTTTCCTGGTATTGATATCAGAATAACTGGACGATAATTGTTGTGATCCTCCTTTTTTTCCCTTTTTGAAGATGGGGGACAATGTTTGCCCTCCTCCAGTCTGCTGGGATTTCTCCTGTTCTCCAGGAGTTCTCAAAGATTTCTCTTGTTCTACAGGAGTTCTCAAAGATTATTGGCAATGGTTCCGATATTACGTTTGCCAGTTCTTTTAGTACCCTTGCATGTAATTCTTCTGGTCCTGGAGACTTATATTCATTTAGATTAACCAAGTATTCTTGAACCCAAATCATGTTGGACTTTAAAGGCAATAGCCAACTCTTTGTACTTTGGCCAGAAACTAACTGGCAGCCAATGAAGTTATTTTAATATTGATGTGATATGGTCACTCCTAGATGTCCCAGTAATTAATCTGGCTGCCATGTTTTGAACTAACTGAAGTTTTTGAACTTGGTACAATGGTAGCCCAATATAGAGCAGTCCAGCCTTGAGGTTACCAGCATGTACATTACCATCTTTAGATCTTCCAATTCTAGGAAGGGGCACAGCTGGCATATCAGCCAAAACTGATAATAAGCATTCCTGACTGTTGCATCTATCTGGACTGACATTTGGACAGACAGATACAGAAGCATTCCCATGGTGCAAAAATAGTCTTTCAGGGGGGAGTGTAACTCCATCCAGAACTGGATGACACACCTCCAAACTCAGATTAGACCCTTTAATATTATCTGGATTCAGCTTCAAATTGTTTTTGTTTCAAGTGGAGGGCTGAAGGTTGTGGGGTACAGTGGCATTCAGTGCTGATGAGTTGTACCATTGCAATGGTTCTATCACCAGACATCACAATAATATGGGCAAAAGTAATATTGACTCCAGCACCTTCTGTCTATTCTGGCCTGCTATTACATGGCTATGAAATCTGTTCAAGGTCCAGTTTTCTCACAGCATGATTTTCTGCTGAATTTCTCAAAATCTCCTTCCTTTAAAAAATGATTAATTGTTTGAAAAAGTAGGAATTCCACTGCAAGTTAGAAATTGTGTTACAATCATATGTTACCTATTTAGACCTCAGCTCATGCAGTTAATTATTTACTAAAGTGGTTCTATCCATCAGATATTTTTCATTTCAACTCCATCAAGTGGCAACAGGCGCCAGCAGAGGAACGATCAATGTGGGACCTCCTGATTGAGGTAGCAGACAACTAGCCAGGTTCATGGTGGGGCAGGCAACCCATCAAGTGGCAAGGAGCGCTGGGCGACAATCAAGGCATTGAGCAGGAGGAACCCTGGTGGGACAAATGGACTATGGCGGACCTGGGCACCAGCTGAATAACCCAAAGCGGGAGCAAGGTTTACATGGAACTCAGTGACGGCTTCGACCCTGATCCATCGTATCCAGAATCCAACAGTGAGATACCTGGCGGTGAGGCTCAACGGGAGGCTGAGCCAGCTAGCCTATTTCCTCACCCAAGTGTCAGGACATATGAACAAGTGGAGGCGAAGGTGAGATGTGTGGCCACACACCTGGAGGGCAAAGTGGCTGACTGGTTGATACAACTATTTGATGCCAGGGCAGCGGAGCTGAGGAGCTTGCTAGACTTCATTAGCCTTTTCAGGTGGAAGAAGCCCAATCCAAGCTGGTGGTGCTGGATCAAGGTGCCCATGCAATGGCTGAATATGCAGTGGAATTCCATGGTCTGGCGGCACAAATTCCAGACTGGCCAGAAGTGACCAAAGTGCAGCATTCAAGGAGGGACTATGGCTAGACCCTCCAAAGTGGGTCTGGAGAGAGAATCCTCAGACTGTGAGGGAATGGATCTGGTTGGCCAGGGAGGCTGGGATGGCGATGAAGGAGATCAGCCTGACGAGGCAGTGGAGACTGGGAGGAAGCCATGGGACTGAGTTAAACCCTAGCCCTCCCCATGGCAAGGAGAGGGGGGCTAAGGCCCAGGACCCGGAGCAGGAGCGACGGATGAAACTAGGACTTTGACTGGCATGCAGGCAGAAGAGGCATTGGATTGTTGAGCGTCCCAATTGAGAGGACCACCAGCGGCAAGCTACGCTGAAGCAAAGTCAGCTCCAGCCTCGTTGGGGAACCTGCACCACACAAGCAAGGGAACAAGAGGCAAATGGGTTCTCAAGGTAGGTAATTGAGAAGCAATAGAGCCAGAGACCATGCCAGACACCACAGAATAAGAAAACAATGCCAAACCATTGGGAAACTTCTCCGGCCTGCCTTAGACAGTGGCAGAAGGCAGACCCCTCACCCAAGGCACCGCACCCCAATGGTGAATGGAGGAATTCCAATATACACCTTAAAAGTTAAATTGGAGAACCCAAAAGGGGGAGAAATATGGACTTGGTGGTGGCTATCAATTCAGACTGTACACGTTGCCTCATAAACTCTGAGATAGTTGCAGAGTTAAGGTTGGACACTAAGGAACTGGAGAAGCCCATCACCTTCCAACAAATGCATGGCTCCCCCATTGGGGGGAACCTACAAGTGAGAGAACAGGGACAGGATGGCTCATGGTGGCGGACCACTGGGAAAGAATCCGGTTTGTGGTGGGGCCCACCTCAAGCTACCAAGTGATGCTGGGAATAGATTGGCTGGAATTCCACAACCTCTGGGTCCACTGGAGGATGGGGGAATTGATCTTCAAGGAACCGGTATGCAGGGAACACATCTGGCCCCCCACTCTAAATTTGAAAAAGAGAGCAATGGTGTCATTAAACCATTCTGATATTCCGCAAGAGCAGGTAGGGAAAGCCATCCAAGAGAATCAATTGGCTTATCCTCCCAGTTATTGGGACTTGGTGGAGGTGTTTGCGGAAAAAGTGAAACCAGCTCCTGCCCCAACGGGAGACTGACTGTGCGATTGAATTAGTGCCAAAGGCTCAACCTCCCAAGCCCAAACTGTAATCCATGACCTTGTTGGAGATGAGGACCCTTAAGGAGTTTATAGAGAAGAATCTGGTAAGAGGTTTTATCCACCCATCGACCTCAAAATTTGTCGCCCCAGTTTTTTCCAGGAAAAAGTCAGATCACTGAGAGTGGTCAGAGACTATCGAAATCTCACTGTGATATGTAATACTAAGAAATACCCTTCCTGCTTATGAAGGACACGTTAGGGAGACTGGCCACTAGCCGAGTTTTCACCAAGTTGGACCTAAGGGAAGCCTACTTCCGAGTGCAAATTCAAGAGAGAGATGAACACAAAACCACATTTAACTGCCCCTTGGGGGCATTTGAGTATTCGGTGATGCCATTTGGGTTATTGGGCGATCCAGCCATGCTTATGTGGCTAGTAAAAGAAATCATACATAATTTTCTTTTTGACGGAGTCCCAGTCTACCTAAATGGCATGTTGATCTACTCACAGGACCTGGGTTTTCATGTGAAGCTAGTAAGGGAGGTGCTGAAGTGCCTCTTGGACAATCAACTGTATGTTAAGCTATCTAAGTGCAATTTCCATACTGACAAATTGGATTTTCTGGGAAATTAGGTGTCTACCCAGGAAAGAGAGATGGATCCTACCCAAGTACAGATGGTGCTCAAATGCCCCCCCCCTCCAAGGACCTGAAAACAGATGCAAAGCTTCTTGAGGTTTGCAAACTTTTATAGACAGTTTATCCCCAACTTTGCCCAGATAGCTCTGCCCATCACAGACCTGCTAAAGACTAAGACCCCTATGACAAAACCCAATAAGAAGCCCAAGCCATTCACCAAGGTGAAGTGGATGCCAGAGTGTTAGGAGGCATTTCAAAGACTAAAACAGTTGTTTAGCACCGAACCAATATTGAAACACCCTGACCCAGAACAGCCCTTTGTTATACATACGGATGCTAGCGATGTTGCGCTGGGAGCTGTGTTACTGTAAAAAGACTTGAAGGGAGAGTTAAGACTGTGTACATACTTTTCCAAGAGGTTTCAAAGTCAGAGGTGGATTGGCCCACTTGGGAGAAAGAGGTTTTTGCGATCAAGTGGGCTCTGTAGACTTGGTGCCAGTGTCTAGAGGGCGCCCCCACCATGTTGAGGTATGGACAAACCACTGCAACTTAGAATCATTGCAGACCTCGAGAAAGTTAAGCCCAAATAAGAGTAGATGGGCCAAGGTGTTTTATTGCTTTAAATTCCAATTAAAGTCCCTTTCAGGCAAACAAATTGCATTAGCTGATGCATTGTACAGGATGCCCCAGCATGAGACCCGGAGGCATGTCCCAGAAGAGACTATATTAATCCCAGAGCAGCGGAGTCTGGTGATGGCTCCCTCCCCCCAAGCCACACCCACAGAGAGAAAGAAGTCAAAGACAAAGCTTCACCTCTGTACCCTTTGTTTCAAAGTTGCCATGAGGTGGCAGAGAAGGATCAGTGGCTTAAGGAGCATCAGGGGATCCTAGAGTTAAAAGATGGACTGGGGTACAAAGGGCCTTGAGTCTATATTCTGGAGGAACTGAGATTCAAAGTTCTGCAGCTATGCCATGACACCAAGGCAGCCGAACATTGGGGATTCCCGAGGACCTGGCAGTTGGTAAGAAAGCAATACTGGTGGCATGGAATCAGATGGGATGTAGAGACTTATGTTGAAGGTTGTCCGGTATGTGTGCACACCAAGCCAGCAGGAGGGAAGCCTTTGGGGTTGTTGCACCTGCTGCCCACTCCTGGCACCCCCTGGAGACACATAGCTATGGAACTAATACCAGATTTGCCCGACAACAGGGGGCAAAATACCATATGGATGGTAATGGACTTGTTTTCAAAACAAGTGCACCTTGTGGGGTGCAAGCGCTTGCCCACAGTGGCCAAGTTGGCCAATTTGTTCATTGGACACGTGTACAAATTGCATGGGTTGCCAAAGAGGATTGTCAGTAACTGAGGGGGCCAGTTCACTTCGCAATTTTGGAAGACACTAGAAAAAATGTTGGGGATTGAACAGGCATTCAGTACCTCTCATCACCCAGAGACAGATGGTCAATCAGAGAGAACGAACGCCACTCTGGAGCAATACATACGTTGCTATGGCAATTACCTGCAAGACTACTGGTTTGATGTACTGCCCCATGCTGAAGTTGCTTTCAAAGGGGACATCAACCAGAGTACAGGTCATCTGCTGTTTGAGATTGTTTATGGATACAAACAAATGACATAGTATGTGAACCACAGACCCTGTCCCACTCTCCCAGTGGATTACAAGGATCAAAGATGCTTGGCACCAGATTGTGACAGCCTTGGAGGAGGTGAAAAAGGATTACAAAAGATTTATGGATCGTAAGAAGGGCAAAGAATGAGATTTGGTGCCGGGAAGCAAGGTCTATTTGTCTACTAAGCACCTACTAAGTTGATGGTGGAAGTGGAACAATACTTTGAGGTGGCTGGGATTTTGGACTCAAGATTGCACAGGGGCAAGTTACAGTATTTGATCCATTGGAAACACTTCCCGGAATCCAAGAATGAATGGGTGTATGCTTACCATGTGGATGCCTTGGAATTGAGTCAGAGGTTTCATGAATTGTACCTGGACAAGCCAGGAGGAGGGACTTGATTAAATGTCATAAGAATATTCCTGGGGTGGTGGGATGTCAGGATCCATATGTATGGTTCTGTCATGATGTGATTATATTAAGGAATGAAGATATGAAGGCATGGTGATATAGTGAAATAACGCTGTATAGTATAGGGGTTACTGAGAAGGGGATATTAATTATGCTAAATCCAAGCCTGGGGAACAAACAGGAAGGGCAGATGGCCAGTGGCGGAATGTAGTTTATGACCCCAACTTTCCTGCCATGCCCAGCCTGGCTAAGGACTCACGGAAGTCTGAGATTCAGCCTCAGCTTCAGCCTGTGGCATTAGAAGACAACCAGGAGCCAAACCTCCTGGTAGCAGGGCCTTCTAGTGCTGTGGACATGGAGGAGGATCACATACCTATCTTTAGCCAGAGAAGAGCTGAAAGGGCCTTCGGTGCTCAAGGAAGTTTTATGAAAAACAGCAGCTCATTAAAATCACCTGCACTAATGAGGGCTGATAATAAAAAGCCTGGGAAGGATGCCAATGCTTTTGTCAGAAGTTGTCTGAGTTTGCTGGTGAAAGCATGCTGCTTCCTGACCTTCCATTTGTCTTCTTGGCTTGGACCTTTGATTCTCAGACTGCCTGATTATCCTGCTTCTCTGGAACCTTGGACTTTCCTGGACTGTTTGACTACTCTCTTGGTTTGACCCCTTGGCTTGATCCCACGGACCTTTGTTATTGGATTCTGTCTTTATTTGTAAGTTTCTTTTTTTGAGGCTTGCTTGTTTTGGATTGCTATCAGCATCTGGCTGCTTTCCTGGACAGAATAACTTCTGACCTAATTAAGCTGATAGCAACAGTCACTATGGAGGTGTTAATTCATCAAAACCAACAGCTTACGGCTGAAATTTCTCAGCTGATGCAGGCCATGGCTGCTCTTCAAGGGCAAATTAACTCTTTGCCTTCTGTCCAAAGAAGTTTGCTGTCCAGACTTGCAAGTAAATGGGCTACTCCTTACCTCAACCAGGACAGCCCCCTTCTTAAACAACTTGCAGGACTTCATCCAGGAAATGACTGCTACTTGGGAGGACCCTGGGAAGGCAGAGACAGCAGAAAGCCAAATCAGAACCCACCACCAAGGCAAGAGGTCTGTAGCGGAGTACTCCACGACATTCCACCTGATAGCCCTGGACCTGACATGGAACGACAGTGCCCTGCAAGCCCAGTTCCACTATGGGCTCTCAGGCCTTGTGCTGGATGAGCTGGCTTGCTCTGCATCCCCTGCTTCCCTTGCCTCGCTAATTGAGCAGGTCACCAGGACAGACTGCAAACTAACAGCCCAGAGGTAGGCCCCACAGGGTGCCATTCCACCACTCCCTAGTCCTGCTCACCTGGCTCCTACAGCTCCACCTGAGGTGGCTTCTCCCAGGCCTGTTGAGGAACCCATGCAGCTGGGAGGGGCTCACCCTCGGCTCTCCAGTGCTGAGAAAGAATGCAGGAAGAGGGAGGACCTTTGCCTATACTGCAGTCTTCAGGGATATTTTACTCAGGACTGTCCTACCAAGGGACAATGGGCCACACCACAGGAAAACAGACACTCCTAGGTATAGAATGGGTTCACCTCCTGGGAGAGCCTAGTGAACCCACTCCCTCCAGTTCAGCCTCCAGAAAGGACCCTTTGTTGGTGGCTGGCTACCTCAGGCTCCCCACCACAGAGCTCCTCTCGATAGGAGCCATGATAGCCTCTGGAACCTCAAGTAATTTTATGGACCTGGGGTTCACTACCAGCCACCAGATCCCTTTAGAGACACTGCCCGAGCTGAGACCAGTGGAGACCATTGATGGTTGGCTCCTGTGGTCCGGTCCAATGACATACCAGATGCCATTGCTCTACCTGAAGTTCCAGGGCCACATGGAGGAGATACAGGTTTTCCTGGCTGTGGTACCTCACTTCCCATTGGTCTTGGGAATGCCCTGGCTGTCCAAGCATGACCCTTACATCTCTTGGACACATCAGAAGTCCTGTTCGCCTCAGAATTCTGCCAGGAGCACTCTTGGCCAGAGTGGATCCCAGCGGAAACCAAGGACTGCTCCGTCACTTTGACTGCAAAATATCAGGACTTCACCAATGTGTTCAACAAGAAGGAGGCTGATTGACTGCCACCTCACTGATCCTACGACTGTGCCACTGACTTGGTACCAGGGGCCCCATACCAGTGGGTTGGTTATACTTTCTCCGAGCCCAAACTGGCAGTACTCCAGGACTTCAGACAGATCAGAGCTGTGAAACAGGGATGACTTTCTTTCTGACAGGAGATTTAAAGATAACACCAGAGGGGGAAGAAGGAAATATGAAGGGCCCTGTGATCTAGATCAAAGGGAAGTGAGCAAGGTTGGAAAGGGGGGGGGGGGGGCTGAAGGATGAGAATGTATTTCTGATGTGCCGAGGGGGGCATTCTTTAGTTCTAACACTGACCCCAGGATGGGTAACATTCTGTCTCAATATCCAGAATAAATCTTTAGTTTTCTATTACGCTATGACTTTGTCCTAGTTTTTGGAGACTGGGTCCGCTGGTCCTACCACCTGGGGCCCATCCACACTTCACAATTATAGCACTATTATTCCACCTTAAGTGCCATGGATCCATTGATCTATTCTATCATATCTTGGGGTTTGTAATTTGTGAAGGCACCAGAGCACTCTGGCTGGGAATTCTAAATGCCCTTCTCTTGATTGCCAGTCCCAGGAATCCATAAATTAGAACCATGGCAGCTAAACTGGAACCAAAGCACTATTATTCTGTAGTATGAATGGGCCCATGGACTAGGAAATTCAGGATCCCCTATCCCAGTCTTTCAAAATGTTGCTAAATAATATATAGAAACCTATACATCCCTTTAAAAAAGAAAAACAAAGAAAAACAATGAACCAGCAGTACTTTGAATCCAGCAGCTGCTCACACCTGACCCATTTAATTTGAGCCAGAGTGGCAACGTTCTAGATATCACTACCTTAATCGCCTTGGGAAAGTGCCATGCCTTGGGGATATTAGCTGAACTAGTTCTGCTACTGGATAATGAGCAATGTTCTAGTTATGCAATCAGAGCACGGGTGGTCTGCAAAAACTGTGGGACCCACCTAATTTCCTTTCACTGGTAACTGACAGAAGCCGCTTCTGTTAGTTTGCACCTTTCCATCTCACCTTCATTTGCAAGGCACAATTTAAAAAAAAGGAAGAATGAAGGGATGAGTGAAACTATGCTGACAAAGGTAATGCAAGCAACATAGTCAATTTCTTCCGAAGACACTTGTTTGATCATAAGCAATTGTGTTAGTGAACTTACTTTACAGAGAGATGGATGGACTCTATTTTCACCTGGACTCCAACGTTGTGCCCTCAAGAAAATTAAACTCAGATAAATGATTTCCCAGCTTCTTTGTAGATTCTATGAAAGGGATTCTGTCTTGACAGGCAATGTAAGCTTTATCCAGTCAGCTCAAGGTCAGCAAAACAAAGACCAATCATTCTCTTCATACACAGAGTCTGCCTTTCATACTGAACATGAGAGTGCAAATTATACGTAAACTTTTCTAAGAGCTGGACTGTCTAACTGAATAAACAGTAGCCTCGGGGCTGCTTCTGTGAGTAACATTTTTACTCAAATTGCTCCAGAAAATAAAGCCATAATGTAGGGAACAATTTATGCATGTGAAGTCGTAGGCTTTCATGGCCGGCATCCATAGTTTTTGTGGCGAAACGTCAGAAAGAAACTCTTCTAGAACATGGCCACACAGCCCGAAAAACCCACAAAAATTTATGCACGTATCATGAGTTAACTCATGAATTTCATGAGTTAGTACCCATGCTAATCATACCTTGCATGGAAACACATTATTTAAAAAAAAAAAAACACCCTAAACTATATGTATTTTTTTAGAACAGATGAAAATGATAATAATCTGTTGCACAGCTGAGGTGGATCCTCAGCAAACAGCCTTCTGGAACTTTTCTGAATATAAAACTTGGGAGTTAAGTATACAACTATCCTTCACTGACAACTGCACATTATCTTAACTTGCAAGCTTTATGAGACATTGTCTGGTGAAGTAACATGTCTGGTCTAAACATACCACAGATGGAAATGTCGGTGACTTGATGTGGTGGAGTGGACTGTACCATATTAGACTGCCATTTTTGATGAACCTCCATTTTCAAAAAATCCTTGCATAGGATTTTTTTTTAAAAAGCCAGCACATTAGGAGAACAATTCTGTATCACATGTCTTGCACAGAAGTTTCCTACAATCAGTTTTACTATTTTATTCCCAACTCATTTAGTGCCATTTGACATTGCTTAGATCAGGGGTAGGCAACCTAAGGCCTGGGGGCCGGATGCGCCCCCCCCCGAGGCCTTTGGACCGGCTCCAGGCCAGTCCTGCCGCCGCCGCCCGCCATGATGATATTGATTATTGTTGTTATTACTTGTTCTTGGGGTTTTCTTGGCAAAATCTGCACACGGGTTTTGCCATGGCTTTTCTGGGGCTGAGAGAGTGTGCACGCATATTTTTTTAATTTTTAATTTTTATTTTTTTAATGTATTTTTATTTATTTATTTATTTATGTTTGGTGCTTCAGCCCCCCCCCCCAATTGTCTGAGGGACAGCAACCTGGCCCCCGGCTGAAAAAGGATGCCTACCCCTGGCTTAGATCCCTGGTAGCTTGTATATCAGTGCCAGTTTGCAATCTCAGTTCTGCCTATCAACTTACTTGATATCCTCAGTCCAATTCAGCCCCAAGGTCCTCTTTTGGACTATTGAGATAAGAAACAACTACTTTACAGGGCAGATAAAATAACTGGACGAACATACAGAGGAATGCTAAGCATTCAGAATGAATACAACAACCCTGGCATTTACCATTCAATCGGTAGTAAGTAGGTACTAGCAGTTATTCCACAGCAGAAACTTGAGTTGACATACTCTATGTAAAACCCTTATTTTTCTCTCTCTTTGCCATAGATGGCTAATGTGTGGCCCTTCAAGTGTTGCTAAAATGCAACTCCCATCACATGTCTTCACTGGTTATGGGAGCCAATGGCTTAGGACTGATGGGAGTAGGAGTCCAACAACATCTGGAGGACTATACAACCCTCTTCACTGGAGAACTACTCAGGCAGATTGCATACTTCTGGATCTAGCTACTGAATTGTGAATAGATACACAGGGCAAGACCGTCATTCCAACATTAGCATTCCACTTATGGAACTGCTTCTATAAGCAGAAACATGGGGCAGTCAACTCTTGCTCCTCCTGAAGGCCCTGCCTATTCTGGAAGGCTGAAAATGTCTCCAGAGCACAAAATGTCTACAGTGAAGAGGGAAAGGTGTCCTATCATGCTAGTAAATCCATGTGCAAGTGAAATGATGAATGATGGATTTAAGCCACTCTCCCATAATGCTGTAAAGAGCAGGATAGGGGGAACCAGGAGAGAAAGGCAGATGGCCAGTTCTTACAAGGGTCACTCCCAACTTAAAAGAGTAGCAAAAATGAATCTATTCAATTTGTTGTTGTTGTTAACTGCCCTTGAGTCGATCTCGACTCATAGTGACCCTATGGATGAGACATCTCTAAGATCCTCCGTCTTCCACTGCTCCGCTTAATTCCTGCAACCCCTTAATACCTGTGGCCTCCTTCATAGAGTCCATCCATTTGGCATGTGGCCTTCTTCTCTTCCTACCTTCTTACTTCCCTCCACCTTTCCCAGCATTATTGTCTTTTCCAAAAAGTCCTCTCTTCTCATGATGTGTCCAAAGTACAACAGCCTCAGTTTGGTAATCTTGGCTTCCAGTGAGGTTTCCGGTTTGATCTGCTCTAGGACCCACTTGTATGTCCTTTTGGCTGTCCATAGGATCCTTAGCACTCTTTCCAGCACCACATCTCAAATGAATTTTGAGCCCTGGTGGTGCAGTGGTTAAATGCCTGTACTGCAGCCACTCACTCATAGACCACAAGGCTGCGAGTTCAGTACTAGCCAGGGCTCAGGCTAGACTCAGGCCTGCATCCTTCTGAAGTCACTAAAATGAGTACCCAACTGTTGGGGGGCAATGAGCTTACAGTTGTAAACTGCTTAGACATCCCATAGTGCGATATGAAGGGGCATATAAATGAAGCTGCTTTGCTTGCTTTGAATTGATTTTCTTCCTATCCTCTTTCTTAACTGTCCAGCTCTCACATCCCTACATGGTAACAGGGAATACGATGGCTTGTATGATTCTAACATTTCAGCTGAGTTGTATATCTTTGAATTTTAGAATCTTTTCTAGTTCTTTCATAGCCACCCTCCCCATTCTTAATCTTCTGACTTCCTGACTGCAGTTCCCATTCCTATCAATATTTGATCCTTTTCTTTTACTATTCTTTTACCATTTCTATTTCTTCATTGTCTAGGTTGAACTTGTGAAGGTCCTCAGTGATCATTATTTTTGTTTTCTTTAGGTTCAACATTAATCCTGCCTTTGCATTTTCTTCTTTGATCTTCCTTAGTAGGTGTTCCAAGTCTGTGAGGTTTTCTGCTAGTATTATGGTGTCATCTGCATATTTTAGATTGTTGATATTCTTTCCTCCTATTTTCACTCCTCCTTCTTCTGTGTCCAAGCCTGCATTTTTGTTTCTCTGTGCTCTGTTCTGACAGTAGCCTCTTGTCCTGAGTACAGATTCATCAGAACTATCAGATGTGTTGGCACTCCCATGTCCTTAAGAGCGTTCCACAGCCTTTCATGGTCTATGCAGGCTTTGCTATAGTCTATAAAGCACATGCTGATTTTCTTTTGGAATTCCCTAGTGCTCTCCATTAGCCATAGTATGTTTGCAATGTGATTCCTCATGCCTCTTCCTTTCCTAAATCCCACTTGGACCTCTGAGATCTCTCTTTCCATGTATGGTTGGAGTCTATGTTGCAGAATTTCGAGCATGATTTTGCTTCCATGGGAGATCAGTGCTATGGTCCTATTGTTGCTGTAGTCTCTTGTATCTCCCTTTTTGTGGATAAGAATGTATATTGATCACTTCCAATCTGTTGGCCATTGTTTTGTTTTCCATATCTATTGACATATGTTGGTTAGCATTAGAGTTGACTCTGTCAATGTGGATTGCAGCAGATCAGTTGGAATATTGTCTGTTCCTGATGATTTGTTTTTTGCTATTTCTCTTATTGCAGCTTCCACCTCACTTTTTAGAATTTGGGGTTCATCTTCTGTTCAATTAAAGACATCAATTAATTCAATGAAAGACATCAAAAAGAGGCAAGATACATCTTTGCATCCAAATACATATTCAAATTATGAATAATATGGGATTTTGTCAAGAGTGCTGGCCTCTGTTGTAACTTCTAATCTAGTTCTATAGTTGTAATGGGGTGGGTGCATCATCTCGTCTGCCAAAAACAACCAAATGTCTATGGCTAGGCCAGGATTCAATATCTGTTAACTAAAGTTGAAAGCAGTCCTCTTGGTAAGCCAGTTTGGGTCCCACAATGGGAGAAAAGTGGCATATAAATTAAATAAATAAATAGTAGACTCAATGGCTGGGTGGCTAGGTGGAGTCTCAAAGGCAACAGCTATGACAGGTATAGGGGGTCTGCTGTTTAGGGGGAAAAGTTCAATCACCTCACTAGTCACATATAAACTGCAAGAACAGTTAATGCAGCGAATAATACAGCAAAGCAACATATAAACATATATACAGCAAAGCCGCCCCGATTGCAAATGCAGAGGGGCGGGGTATAAATAAATAATCAAATAAATAAATAAATTATTATTATTATTATTATTATTATTATTATTATTATTATTCAAGTCCTAAAATTAATTAACAGTAATCTTTTATAATTTTGTCTCATGTACTAGTCATCTCAATCAATATTTTGGACATCTCCTTAATTTAAAAAGAAATTAATCCATAACTTGACATAGAAGGCATACACTCTAGGCCAGGGGTCAGCAACCTATGGCCCGGGGCCAGATCTGCCCCCTGAGGCCTTTGGACCGGCCCCAGGCCGGTCTTGCCACCGCCGCCGGTGCACGCCGCCGCCACGCACATCGCAGCCACCATTTTGTTTTCCTAAATGGCGGCTGCAACTCATTTGTGCATGCACAGTACTCAGCTCACTTGCGCATGTGCAGTACTTGCAGCCACCATTTTAGAAAACAAAATGGCGGCCGCGACTCGCTCGCGCATGAGCAGTATGCCGGAAGTACTGCACATGCACGAGTCAGCGTGCACGCGCATGTGCACTGCTTCCAGCGTACTGCGCATGCGCGAGCGGCGCCATTCCCCCCCCCCTTCAGCCCGCAGAAGACCTGGAGACCAGCGGACCGGCCCCAAGTAAGAAGAAGTTGCCGACCCTTGCTCTAGGCCTATACTTGTTTCACAGTCATTCCATCCCCACAAGGAACCACAATTCAGAAAGAGACAGTGCATAACTAAGAATGTCAGATGACAATAACTAGGATTTGTATGAAGTCACCTAGTACAAAAAGAACAAGATTGTAGAGATGAAAGCCAAATGCTTGTTATCTGCCTTCATATTTCCTCCAGAAACCTCTATCCTTCTTGCTTTTGTTGTTGCTATGTGCCTTCAAGTCATTTCTAACTTATGGCAACCCTAAGGTGAACATAACACAGAGTTTTCTTGGCAAAATTTGTTCTGAAGGGATTTGCCTTTGCCTTCCTCTGAGGCTGAGAGAGTATGACTTATCCAAAGTCATGCAATAGGTTTCCATGGCTGAGTAGGGATTTGAACCCCGGTCTCCTTGTGTCCTAGCCCAACACTCAAATCACCACACTGTTTCTCTCATTCTCACTTTATCTTTCAATTGTTATAGATTGAAATTTAATACTTAACAATTTGGCTTCACTGCAAGACCAGGAATGTGGGGGGAGGATCTGTAAAACCACAACTAGTTCAGAAAACAGGAATGGAGCAAAGAACAAGCAAGGCCTTATTGCCAAACAATGAGGGAAATTAATGAGCTTTTTAGATACCCAAGTGGCAATGTTGGCATGCTAGAGGAAGGGGAAAGATACTGTTTGCCTGCCAACTCAGGGAGCTCTGGAGCTGGTGCTAACCTACCACTAGGCTGATGAGATGAAAATATTAGAATATGTCTTTTTATCTATGCTTTCAAGGTCTTTTACACAGTATTTATTAATTATGTCCAAAACAGCCTTTTACTCTCTTTTACTTCTGTATGGTCCCCTGATATTTAGAAAAGTTTAGACATATCCCACCAAATGAAGAGATAAAAGTTTCCCACCCAAAGTAAACTACATGCTTATTATGGGCTTTTCACATTTCATTCTGTGCAGCATTTTTAAATAAAAGGGAAAATCTCTTTTACCCAGGCTGCAGTCCTATGCTCACTTGCTTTAAAGTATATCCCATTTAACTCATAGCAATAGCAAGTACCTTTCTATACCACTTATCAGTGCACTTAAGCATTCCCTAAGTCAGGGGTAGGCAACCTTTTTGAGCCAGGGGCCGATCCCCTGAAGTCGTCCCTTCCAGCGGGTCCGGGGGGGAATGGTGGCACGCGCGCAACCGCTGCTGCTGCGCGCGCCGCCGCAGCTGCCTCCACACATGTCGCGGCCGCCATTATTGTTCTCCAAAATGGCGGCCGCAACGCAGTACTCCTGCACATGCGCAAACGCATCGCACCCACCATTTTGGAAAACAAAATGGCAGTTGCGGTGTGCGCGGCAGCGGTGGCAGGCGACGGTGGCAGGCAGCAGTGGCAGAGGTCTGCTTGGGCCGGTAAGCGGGGGGCCCTGGGCCAGAACCGGCCCGGGGGCCATAGGTTGCCGGCCCCTGCCCTAAGTGGTTTACAAAGTGTAAGCCAATTGCCCCCATCAAGCTGGGTACTCGTTTTAGAGACCTTGAAAGAATGCAAGATGGAGTCGACCCTGAGCCCTTGTCTGGTATCGAACTCACAACCTTGCAGTTTGTGAGTAAGTGGCTGTATTTAATCACTGTGACACCAGGACTCTCAGTGGTACTTACTTTCAGTAGAGAAAACTAGACCTGTGCTACCATGGCACTTGTTATTGCCAAACAGGTATGTCCCTTCAAGTCACCTGTTGACCTATGGTGAACCCATGAATTTCATAAGGCTTCTTAGGCAAGGAATACTCAGAGGTGTTTTTGCCAATTCCTTCCCCTGAAAAATAGCCTAGAGAATCTGGTATTTGTTGATGATCGTCTAAGTACTAACCATGGCTGATTCTGCTTAGCTTCCAAGATAAGATGGGATTTGGTGCCTTTTGGCTACGGTTATTGCTCTAGTGCAGTTTTACTTCTAGTAACTGTCTTCAGACTTCTCTGGTGCTGCCTACAATGTAGACACAGCATTACTTCTATCTGTGAACACATGAGAGGTAAAGCCATTCATATAAACAAGTTGTAAGGCTGCTCAGCTAATTCTACAGATACATTGAACTGAGTTAAGAACAGAAAGGTAATGCTAGCAATTACAGTAGATCTAGCAACTTTTTAAAAAAGAATTAGCTACATATGGGATTTATTCTCAAAATGTTCTCAACATAACCTTATTCATCACCAATTCTGCATTCAAGATTAATTCTGACCACTACAATGGAAGCTACCTGCAATGTATGTTTGATCTTCCAGTAGTTTAAATCAGGCGTAGGCAACCTAAGGCCCAGGGGCCGTATGCAGCCCTCCGAGGCCTTTGGACCGGCCACAGGCCGGTCCTGCCGCCGCCGCCACCGCTGCCGCCCGCTATGTTGATATTGATTATTGTTGTTATTACCTGTTCTTGGGTTTTTCTTGGCAAAATTTCCACAGGGGTTTTGCCATGGCTTTTCTGGGGCTGAGAGAATGTGCATGCAAATTTTTAAATTTTTTTAATTTTTTAAAATTTTTTAATTTTTATATTTATTTATTTATTTTTGGTGCTTCGGCCCCACCAATTGTCTGAGGGACAGCAACTCGGCCCCTGGCTCAAAAAGGTTGCCTACCCCTGGTTTAAATAATATGTTCTACAGTTTAAATTAAAATTACCGAGAGCTTTCTTAGAGGCCTCTCCTAGGCTGTGAAACCACATCACCAAAAGAGGTTTGACTGCTCCCCTCTCACTGCTGGTTTCTTTAGCAGAAAAATACATTTTTATTCAGACAGGCCTTTGGCAACTAAGTTGAGTTGCTGTAAAAGTGACTTTTAACTGGGTGGGTCTCACTTTTACTTCCTTTATTAAGTATGTTTTAATTTTCTAATATGTCTAATGTTTTAATCAATCTGTTTTAAATTTGAATGATACTTGTCTTATTTGTTTTTATTGTTGCCTGCTTTGAGACTGCCATGTTTTTTGCAAGAAAGGAAGGATATCAAATAAATAAATAGTTTACACTTGTGAGTACTGAGAGGTGCAAAAACTGTTATGCACTATTCAGAATATAAAGCCATCTCTCCTCACATTCCAGTGTGAGGTAATTCAGGCAACTTACTTAGATGTACTTTTTAATAGAACTACTTACCAGCAAGTCCCTTTTGCCCATCAGTTGTCAAAAACCACTTTGTATAATTCCCAGAATAACAGAAGAAATATAAAAAAAAGCAGCCATGCATTTTGCCAAGTTTATGTAATGATATATTTCTGGAGGACCAGAAAATGGAACTGTTGTTACAAAAATATTCATATTGGTGTCCAAGGCATTAGTTAATTAATCAGCAAGTGAATAGGGTTGTTTTTATAGCCCAACTATAAATCAAAACTGCTTGCTCTGGTAGACTATTTGGTTTTAACAAATTTCTATCTTAAAGGCCTAACATTCAATATATATATATTTATAATTATTAAAAATTAATTTGCTGATATATAAATTTTAAAAACTTCTTATTCCAATATTAATCTTTTAACTAATAAGAATAATTTATCTAAAAACATGCAGTTGCTGATAGCTGCAGCTCAGACTCTAAACCACATTTCGAAAATGTACTAAATATGGCAAATGTTTTCAGAAGTACATATGAAATATACAACAATGATATAATAATGGGCCAGCATCTGACACTATCAGGAATATGGCACTGTGCTGAAGAAACCACTAATGTGGGCTATTTGCATTTAGTATCACTGAAGTCAATGAGGCAGCATTGGCTCAAAACCAACTTGCAACAACTCTAATGTAATGCCACTGCAGATCAACCAGTTAAATATCATTTCCTTTGCCAACCACAAAGCAAACCACAAGCAAAACCACAGGCAGATAATCTCAGGAAAACTGAAGGTCGTTTCACAAAAAGCTATACTCTAATGCAGGGACAAGTAAATCTTTTGTACTAAGGACTACATTCTCACAGGGGACAGAATGTGTTGGGTTACATCAAACAATTAATGGGTCTGAAGCCTGTGGTTGCTGGGAATGAAAGTTAAAAGTAGGCAAGCTCACTGCGTTTCTTCACACAATACACATGTGTCAACCATTTCCATCTCCCCCTCCTCATCCTTTCTCACCACCAAGCAAGCTTGGATGGATCACTTTTGCAAAGTCCTGAACACATCTACAGAAGGCTTTTGAAATTAGGCTGAGTGCCACATGAGATCAGGTTGCCCATCTATGCCTTAATGAAACAACTCCAGTTCTAATCACATCAATGTTTTTTTGTTCCCAGTGAAACTACATGCTTAACAAAATGATAAACAGCATTTTACCCCTGACTGTGTCCCACTGCTTTTCACTACACTCGCAAATCATTTCATTCTGCAAAGTATTCCAGATGTCATACAAATTAGTTATTTAACTACAATGCAATTCCTTGATGCCCACTTAAGGGCAATTTATATTTATAAGTAGTGGTAAGATTAGTTAGACAAACCATAAGCATAAACCAAACCATAACCTCTTGCTATATCTATATAAGCAAGACAAAACTTTGGGGGTGCTCTTTTTTCCCCTTTTTAAAACTAAACTCATTTTATATTAGCTTCTGAAAAAATTGCTGGGAGAGATTGGCCTGTATCCAATCTCTCCCAGCCCCCCCAGAAATACTAACTATAGTTCTGAGAACTTCATTGTCTTGCAACTCTCATCTCAGTTTATTAACTATATTCATGTCTGACATGATACAAGATCACACAAAACTGTCTGTGGTGTTACACTCACTATAGGTGCTTCACATGCAGAAATCATAAATAGACATTACAACTGTTGGGGGATGAACAAGTATAAATCAACCTACTTTAAACCTACCCAAATGGACAGCACTGTGGCTTTAAAGACCAAATAATCCAATCAAGATAGACAACTGCATGGTGTTCACACCCTACATTACTTTCCCTATGGGGAGATTATCTGTCTAAGAAAATGCCATGTATTTCCAAAAGGAAATCAGACTGTGCCTATAAATTAAGTGTGAAAGCACTCCAAGAAGAGAGGAAATTGATTCAAGACTCCATTATGAGAGGAAATGTCAAATATATCCATACTTTGCTTAAATTTCCACATTCGGTAATATTTATTTTAAGAAACTAGTCTAGTTCCAGCTGAATGACAGTAAATTGGAAGCTGCTAATATTTTATGCAGCCTAGGTGCACAACAAATATAATTCTGATCATATGCATTTTATAATACAGATTGAGTCTTTTTTATCAGAATTATGAAACATTGTACTCCAATATCTGAAATTGTCCACATGGGTAGCTAAGATACTGACATCTTTGCTTTCTGATGGTTCAGTGTACACAAACATTGTTTCATGCACATAATTATTTAAAATATTATGTATATAACTGCCTTCAGATTATGTTTATAAGGTGTATATGAAATATAAATGAACCATATTTAGACTTGGGTCCCATCTCCAAGATAGTTCATTATGCATATGCAGATATTCCAAAATCCCCCAAAAAACCGAAATCCAAAACACTTCTGGTCCCAACCATTTCTGATAGGGAAGACTCAATCTGTATATGTGCCAAAGAGTTGGGGTTAAAAATGGTTCCCTGTCTCAGACACACACACACAAACACACACAATGTCAATGTAGGGATGTAAACCCTGAGTAAATCTTCTTGTCGGTGTGCTTTAGCAATAGATTCTTGTACAGACAGGTTAAATTAATCTTGAGATCCCTTCAAACTCTACAGTTGTCAATCTTACTTTGAGCAGGGTAAACACAATGGGGCCCAAAAGGCCTGGCCAGTGCCCAACCTGAACTGAATATGGCCCTAGAATATACCCAACCTCTGGACAGCTGCACAAGTTTTCTATAGCAAATGCTTAAGATCTCCTTGGCCAGTAAGCTGGAGTGTTCCTGTTATTTCAACTTAGAAAGTTTGTGAAAGACAAGTTTTAAGTAATGACATTCCTGTGAAAGGGAAGAAATGCAGTTATCCTGTGTTAATGCACCTTAAAAAGAGAGTGATATGCAGTAACACATTACACAGCAGCAAGTTTGTAAATGCATTGGAAGAACACTATATAACAACATCTCAACCATCGGGTTTTCATGTTAATTAATTCTAGACTGGCATAACAAAGCAGCTGGTCCATCCTAGACTATCAACAAAATCTTTTAATTCTCATGAAGTGTTAAACAACAGAGTCTTCAAGCATTACTTGGTTGCCACAAGTTTTGTACAATGCAACGTGCCAGTTACCTGGCAGAATCAGTGACAGTTTTGGTGTCTGCCTAGGCTTGAGGTTACCAGAAATGTACAATCATTTCTGTTCTGGAGATTTTGGGCCTTTGCAGACTGCTAGAAATAGTGCAAATTGAGTCCATTTTAAGGGTTAGGGTTAGGGAATCATGGGAAGTGTATTTCATTGTGGCACCAGAGCTCTCTGACAGAGAAGGCTCAGTGTCTCAGAAAAAAAACACAATTCCCATGATTCCCTAGCAATAACCCTAACCCTTAAAGTGGACTCAATTTGCACTATTTCTGGCAGTCTGCAAAGGCCCTTTGAGACCCTCTGAAACAGAGTGTGGACAATCACCACAGTGTGAAGTGGGTCAGGAGCTGCAATGATGTACCCTTGATGACAACCCAAAATGCATCCTTCCAGTTGTAAGTGGTTTAGGGCAACCAGCCAAATTGCTTATTTGCAGATGGAGAACACAGAAAGCAACACACACACACACACAAGAGTGAATTAGAAAGAGACATCCTGCCCTTAACTGAGTGTGGTCCAGCTGCATTACATTGGACCCCAGTCAGCTTAAAACAAAACCATAATGTTGAAATTGCATGTTTAGCACCACATCATGTGACCAACTCCAGATTCAAATTATGTAATTGTTATAATACAGACCACTTATCATCGCAAAACAATTCTAATGGCCAAAGACTCCAAGAACCATGATGAATACCAACATGCTGTTTACATGCTGCAAGCTATCCACAAAGCACCCTAAAAAATAAACTGAAATGCACCACTCTCATGCTAGAAGCAGAATGAAACTAATAATATTCAGACAAAAAGAAGTATAAAAACAAGGGAGTTGTTTGTTTTTAATCAGTTAGAACTCAGATATTCCTTTTGCATGGAATTAATTCCATTTTTCAAATGTACATTGTCATAAAACCATTTCATCTCTGATCTTGCTTCTTTTATTTTACTATTTTGCATACTAGTGGATGTAGATGTCTCTTGTTTCCAGCATAGTTCCAAGACTGTGAAATGAAGGAATCTGAAAAGTTGCAAAGATACTGTGGGAACCCTACAGATGTGCATCACATGGACAACTGGCTTTTTAAAAACCTATCTGTAGCACTAACTCAGACACAAGGTGACAGATATATCTAACTATGATACAGGAAGTAACAGTAAAGCCTGAAAGTTCAGGCAATTCTATATGAGCCAAAAGCATGCTAGAAAAAAACCTGCTGGCCACAAGTAGCATCCCCCTCTACAGAACTCCTGAATGCTCAAAAGTTTTCTGTTGCCTGGTATGAGGAAGGGACAAGAGCAAGCAGAGAGAAACATTGAATGAACACTGAGGTAAAAGGAAGGGAAAATAATCAAGAAACAGAAAGCAGGAGAGAGAAGAGAACAGGGAAAGAGATAAAGTACCAGAGTGAAATGGCAGAGACATCTCCTGGTGACTGGGTGAAGGAGGAAAAAGAGCAGCTAAGGGACTAAGGAGTGAAAGAACACTTAGCTAAGTAGGCGAGAAAGATCACTAGAATAGGTGGATGAAGAGAGAAAATAGAATCATGCTGAGTGAGGGTAAAAGGACAGAATGAGGTAAGGGAATATTAACTCATGCAAAGTACTTCTGCTAGTTATTAATTTTGCACTATCACTGTGCTTTACAAAGTAGAATAAAACAATAAGAACCTACACAAGGAGCCTCCAATCTAAAATTCAAGGTAAGGGCAGCAACTGGAGGGTATTCAGACTTAGTTATAGAAAGGGATGACATTTGTGATTTTTCTCACATTGGATAGATTATTAATTACAATGTCATGCAATGTTCCATTCTCTGCAACACAGTCTGCATGAAATTCCTCTGCTGAACCCAGGAGAACGACTGCCAGTCAAGGCAAAGAATACAAGGCAAGATTGATAATCTAAAGCAGATTCTTATAACCTTCTGTAAGAAATAAGAACTTCCAAATCCAGTGCAAGAATTGCCAAGTCAAAATGAAATTTAACAATCAAATCAGTAATGAATAAATCATCTTTGAAAACAGCACCCACAGCCATTTTTATGGTACTAAAATGAAATTTCCATGAACATATCTTGATTTTGTATTCACAAAAATACAGTATGGCCCCTGTACCCACAGGACAACAAGATGGTACCCCACCTTGGATCTGTGCCCCCACCCCTGGGGCAAGTGGGTTCACAAGTGTGCCTGGAAACCATTGCTTACTTGAGGTAGCACTGAGGTTTCAGCTGAATACTGTGCATATTTTACTCAGGCCTAAATCTCACTGAGTTCAAGGAGATGTGTAGGGTAATTTTATATGCATTTACTCAAACATTTACTAACTTCAATTAAGACTGCTCCCAAAACAATATCTATGCATGTTCCTATTTTTATTAAAAAGTCCTTTGTTTAGTGTACAATAATCTTAAAACTAAATCAGTGTGAACAGGACTGTAGCTTTGTTCCACACTAAAGATGCACAATCATGCAGCACAACCCTAAACAGACCTATTGAGAGGTAAAACCTTCACATTTGAATGGCAGTTATTCCCTAGTGAGAGGGAACAGGATTTCAGCCCTAAACTATGAACTACTGATATGCAACAGCAATAGCAATAGCAATAGAAATATCATTTCTATACAGATTCATACTGAACTAAGCAGTCTTTATGAGATTTACAGCATGTAAGCCAATTGCCCCCAACAAGCAGGGTGTTCATTTTACCGACCTCCAAAAGGATGGAAAGCTGAGTCGATCTTAATGTTGTGGCTGCAGTACTGGTATTTAACCACTGCGCCACCAGGGCTCCTTTGTGATATGCGTAAAAGACTCACCTTGGACAAAACAACAACCTGCCTTGTCACCTGGCATTCTTATGCTTAAGTATACAAAGATAAGATAGCAGGTCAAAAAGGAAGCTTTCAGCCTCCTATCCTTCTGCATCCATCTAGTCCTTTCATCTAAATATCTGCAGCTCTTGCAATGCTTTTAGCATGTTCTTTTTTATGCCAGTATTACCAAGTATGATGGTGTATACACAAGCCATTTAGCACTGCCATGACCTGTTTTGCAAATAAATTGTAGCATGTGCATATAAATTATTCTGATTACATACTTGGGGAAGTCAAAGATAGTACAAGAAATGCTAAAACTTCCGGGCACAGCTTCTTTCCTGTTTTATGACAAGAGTGTTGTACTGTCTACATCAAAGCAAAAGACAAAACTAGCAAAGTTCACAGAATAATTCCAGCTCAGAATTTCATAGTAAACACTTTGTAAAGCAGTGAATGTAATACATCACTATGGTAAGCAGCTTCAAAGCCAAGTAAGGCTGTGGTATCATGGTAACATGGAACCCTTGAAAAGAGAAGGTTTGGCAAGACATTTATAATCCCTCAGGTCTAGAAAATAGTGCTGCAATGAAGAAGGGACTTAATGCTTTAGAGAGCTCACACACTTCCCTTTCAATAGCCAACAGCTTGAGGACTGTGGCCTACAGCAATTACAGAAATCAGCCCCGTGTTTCTAGTTCACAACAATATACATGCAAGTCAGATCTCCATTCTTGGGAGGGACATTATTCACACTATCTTGCCTTCAGACTTGAACTATATTCATTCTCTCAACTTTTTACTTTTCCTTTCCACTGCCACTCCGAAACTCTCAAATTCAGCACAAGCTTAAAAGATTATACCATTCAAGTAGATTCTTAGATCTTTTACCTTCACCACAGCTTGCTGTTAGTCAAATAACTTGAAAACATTACATTTTTTGGACTACAACTCCCAGAATCTCCCCGGGGCATTATGAAATATAGTCCAAAATAAGTAACTTTTTTTGGTTCTTGATACTGGCTAGCTTTGAACTATACCCTGGAATATAAAACTTAGTACTATATTTTATTAGGTTTCAAAGTATAGACATATAGTGAGCAATTCAGTTCATAAAGTTATCTGTCACTTTGGAAAAACAAAGAATCTCAATAGTAGAGGCAGGGAACCGTTTGTCTTTCAGATAACTTGACCTATAATACCCACCAGCATGGTCAATAATAAGGGATTGTGAGAGTTGGTAGTCCTTTCTGCTGAGGTTTGTAGACTTGTCAAATGGTATGCAGCCAGGGTCAAAGGCAATTGATCTTTATGGCTAAAGGAATCCTTAAATGTTCAGCAGCTAGGAACAAGAGCAAAAAAAAAGGAGTGGCATTATATTACCGAAACAGCATGGCTTGTCTCGTTTTCAGTTCAGAAGTGATCATTCACACTGGCCTAGTATCACCAAGCATATCCAACACAAATGTGAAGTTGCCTAGCATAATTGTTTTTACCACACAGATGGAAAATTATCTTCACATAGGTAGGAGTATTAGATCAATGTTAGGTGATCCTCAGAAAGCTGGAACAGTTATCAACAACCTTATGGAGTTGACAATTTCTGTTCTATGGAGTACACTATGGGGCTTATCACATTCAAAATAAAGCAACTTACCCCTGCCAGGATACAGTCACCTTATGGGATGCAATCAGGAATTATTGCACTGAAAACACTAGCGCTAACACCGAGTGACTGCATCCTGGCTCCCAGCTGCACTCAGCTGGCTGATTTGCAAACACGGGAGCTTTATATACAATGATGTAGAACAGGGGTAGGCAACCTTTCCCCTTTAAGGGCCAAGGGACTTCAGCTCCCAGAATCCCAGGAGCTATTGGCCAACATGGCTGAGGCTTCTGGGAGCTGAAGTCCCTCCGCCCTTAAAGGGGAAAGGTTGCCTACCCCTGCTTTACAGCAAAATCAAGGTTTGCTGTTGGAATATATATATATATATACTCAAGCCATGGATGATTGAATCTGTGGATACAGAATCCCTGGTTACTGAGGGCCAATTGTATAAGCTGATCTGAAAAGATTTTCCATATTTGGCTTAATTGAGAAGACAGAAAACATTAAGAAGCAATGCATAATGACTGTGAGGACAGGGTAAGAAGCATAGATATTTTGTACCGTAGGCAGACTGTGGATGCATACCATTATCGGTAAATCACCTGATGCAATAGTAGCCATTTTGGTACTATCAAAGATCTTCACTGGCTGAAGCAAAGAACAAGAAGCCACCATCTCATTACATATACAGAAGCATAATGGACAAGCAAAGAATATTCAGAGCTTGTACCCACTTCCTAATGCAGCAGACTGGTTTGGGAGGTAACAGGGAAGCTGTGTGGTGGGCACACAACTCTGTTCTCCAGTATCTCACTACTACTCCCAGACTCATCTTATAGCCAAATCATCCTGGCTCCTCCTCCTCCCCATGTTTTCCACAGGTCTACCAATGGCTACCCTCATTCACTTGCAGTCACTGAATGATCTATTATTTCCAGGTAAGAGTTTCAAGCCCCTAAAAACTAGTCCTTTTTAAAAAAATCCAGATAGTAGGGTTCTGGTCTGTGGTGACCATATATATCACTGTTGCTTCAACACCCATAAAGAAACATGAAGCAACAGCAGTTGAATCATATTACAGTCTTCCACCATTTAATGAGGCTACACACACTATAAAAGTAACTACATAAATGTAAAATGGAGTGGAGTTACCCTTAGTTAAATTACAATCTCAATATAACTTTTAATTACACCTTTGTTGTTAGAAAGGGGAATTAATTGCAAGTAATGGGTTCTTTATAACAAGTTAACTCCATGTTCTGATTGCAACATAGCACTTCTAGGCTGGAATCCTATTGGTGTACAACACTAACAGTTCATTTTTTTCCAGGATCATATATTAGTGGCAAAATCTGCCAGCTCCAAACAGCCTATTTTACTTGCATCATTGACACTATACTAACAGCCTTTTTGCCCTCCTGCTGCCACAGCCTAAGCCAGTGGTGTAGGGCACCAGTAGAATTAAAACCAAAGAACTCTGTTTACCATAGTAAATAAAAGATATAGTAGACTGGCAGGACTGGTAGGGAATGGGTGGGAACAGTGGAGGCTATTTTGCTTCTTGAGGTCTCAAGAGGATTCTAAAATACTCACCTGATGTTTGAACTCAAAGGTAGCAATTTCAATGACAGACAGTTAAATGTGTTAATACAATGGAAAACCTATTTGAGAACTAATTTTCAGAACTAATTTATGCTTAACATAAATAAATTAACTGTACCAAGTTGGAGGGTTGTCAGAGATCAGGATCATCATCCAACCCTTCTAACAGATCACCCTAGTTTACTTTATAAACCTATGGAGAGTCTTTGCTTCTGCAGAATGTTTGAACATGAACATTACAGAGCATTTCTTTTGTTACTCTCATCTACTCTCATTTTTCAGCCATGTCCAGCTTTAACAAGCAAAGCATTTAACCTTTTTAACACTGCTAGTAACAGGTGCCAATGAGCTCAATAAAACCACACTAGAATCAGTCTTATCTAACTGGAAAATCAATTCCACTTGTCACAAAGTGGTAATGGCTCATTCTGCAAACGTACAACAGCACACTTTGCTATTCTCCATCCTGACCCAGAATTTCTAACTAATATAGATGTTCATATGTACACAAAGACACAAACAGAGAATACCTAAAAATGTTATGGTTCCTGAGCAAAGCAGTGCAGTCTGCTTCTTCTTTTAAGTTTTCATACACTTTTATTTTGGTACAAAGACAGCAGTGATAGTAATATTTGCTCAAGAAAAGTTGACAGACATATCCCAAAACCCCACTGGCCCTAAAAGCAGTCATTAAAAATAGATGAAGAAGGGCACCACTTAGAAAATCAGCAGACTAGCAGCCCAACAATCTCCTATCTAGTACAGCCACCAGCCTTTGACACAAAAATGGCTCCAATATTTGGGCCACTGCCTTTAGCAATGGTTAAACATGCAGCCATCAGCAGGCAAAAAAAAAAAAAGTCTGTCACAGTACCAAAAAAAGAAATTTTCCTCTCAGTTTCTGGAAAATGAGATGCTACTCATGGACAAAAAGAAGGTATCTGCTAGTAGCTCTACTAACTTGCTCACAGCTTGTTTCGGTCTACAGCTTTGACTTCAGATGGCATCTCCTCTCTCAATGAATGTCTTAAAGCAATAATGGACTGGATGAGGAAAAACAGATTGAAACTGAATCCAGACAAAACGGAGGTACTAACAATAATGGCCCCAAACCCATACAATCTCCAGTCCTAGATGGGGTCACACTCTCCTCAAAGGACTGTGTTCATGGTCTCGGGGTGCTCCTAGATCCATTGCTTCAGATGACAAATCAGGTGAATGTGGTGGTCAGGAGCACATGCTATGAGCTTCGCTGATACGCCAACTGCGCCCTTTCCTGGAGGTTAGGGACTTCGAAACTGTGGTACATGTGCTGGTAACCTCTCGTCTCGATTTCTGCAATGCACTCTACATGGGGCTACCCTTGTGCCTAGCTCAGAAACTTCGACTGATACAGAATATGGCAACCAGGCTGGTCTCAGGTAAAACCAGGAGACACCATATGACACCTATCCTAAGATCGCTTCACTGGCTGCCTATTAGTTTCCGGGCGCAGTACAAGGTGTTGGTTATTACCTTTAAAGCCCTAAATGGCTTGGGTCTAACCTATCTTTGGGACCACTTCCTTCCGTATAATCCACCCCAAGCACTAAGGTCCTCTGAGAAGAATTTATTGCAACCAGAGGACCTTTTCAGCTATCACACCTAGACTTTGGAACAGCCTGCTGGATGAGATCCGTCATTTGACCATCCTAAACAGCTTTTAAAAAGCTGTTAAAACGGATCTCTTCCGGCAGGCCTTTCCTGAGTAGATAACCAGTCACTGAAAATAGTTAAGCCCGTCCCTGATATTCATTATAGCCATTTTAAATTATTTGTTACTTGTAATTTTAAACTGTGTTTTTATATTTTGTCTGTTTAATTACATTTTAAGTGGGGTGGGCTATTGGGGGAAGGGATTGTAAGCCGCCTTGCAATCTTGTAAGCCACCTCGATTGTTTTTACAGAGATATAAATAATTTTTATTATTATTATTATAGTACTTTTTAAAAAAGCAACAGCTACTCCTGGAACTTTAGATACATTGTAACAGTCAGGTGGACCAGGCAGGACTTTAATTTGTATAGTTTGATTTTAAAAAAGGGACTGATGCAACATTCAGTGACCAGAGTCCCATCTCTGCCATCTGCATTACACAAAGCAATGGCACAGTACTCATTGAGAGATTAATACAACTCAATTAATATAAACTCATTAAAAAACCCAGCCATCTGCATAACCTGAATGCAACCACTCCAGGATGCAACTCAACAATGAAACAGGTAGGGGCATTACCTTTTACATCACACATGCTTGATGACTTTAAAAGCAACATGACAGATATTCAATAGACACAGTTTCTCTATCTGTCTCCATTCTCTGACAAACATATGACCAAAGCAAATATTGTTGTAAGTTTGCTGTGGATTTAACTACAACTAGGTAATGATGGCTAGTTGCTTCCATGTTAGAGAACCTGTGAATCTCCTCCGGATTTTAACTTAAACTTAAAGTAGCTATCCAAATTGCTGAGACCTATCCCTAAAGGAGGTTCTATTATCTTGGATTCAGACTAAATTCCAGACTAAAACCCAAAGCAAACCCATCAATCTAGTAACATGGAAACCACCCCGTCACTATGGAAGGCCATGATAAACCAGTGTCTTGTACTTAACTATTAGCTGCCTGGTAAGTGTGGGTTATCCTGCTTGTTTCTCCTATAGTCCACTTCTATACTTGTAAATATACTAACATGTTTGGTTTCTACTTTCCTAGAATTTCTCACTGCTCCAGGATTTGAAGAGCAAGTAAAAAGATAGTCAAAGCCTTGGTAAACAGTAACACACTGCTAATGGAAGCCAAATAAATCTGTCATGTAAATAAATAGGAAGGGATGAAACAGGGAAAAGAAGTTGAGAAGGTTTTATCTAAACTAGACATGGGAATCATATGGCCCTCCATATTTTATTGGACTGCAACTCCTAGCAGCCAGCACAGGCAAGGATGGGAATGCTAAGAGTTACAATCCAACAATATTGGAGGGGGGCAATAACTCCCAAACTTAATCTAAACCAGTGGTTCCCAAACTTGGGTCTTCCAGGTGTTTTGGAATTCAGCTCCCAGAAGCCCCACACAACTTGGCCAACGGTCAGGAATTTGGGGAGTTAAAGTCCGAAACATCTGGAAGACTGACGTTTGGGAATCACTGATCTAAACAATGAAATGTCTAAGGCACTTGCAGATGGGTGGTTCTGAATGATTGTTAAGGAACCAGGCCAGTTGCACAATAAAACCTGATCTGAATGTAACTCTGGGCAACAACATTTATTATACATTGATTTGACTCCAGTTTAGCTGTCACAGCTTAAAATCTAAATACTGTAGGGTGTCTGTCAGAGAAGGTCCCCACTCCACTGAACTTGACTAACAGGGTTTCCAGGGGACAGCACTAACTATTAATTCAGTTTAAGTTTATAAGATGGGATGTCATGCTTCAACAACAAAGCAGAGATGGGATGAGAAGTTGTAGAAAATCAACCACTAGGGGTCTCTCAGCTGGACAAAGCACAGGAACATGGCTATTCTTCATGAGCAAGGCAGAGAATGCTAGAACTCCAGCTGTGTAGAATCAGGCAAAGTAAGAATTAATAATGAACTTTTTTAAAAGCCTCTTGTACATTTATCTTTGCAACTTGCTTTTAAGATAATTGCGTATCATGCATTTTTCTAGTCTGATGGCAATGTGATGAAAACGATGATTTGTAAAGTGATAATCAAACTCTTTGTTCATGTGTAAAATTTTATAAGCATTAGAAAGATAGTTGGAGTGTGGCCATTAATCCCACAAAGGCACATTATTATTATTCTTTGTATGTATATATTTCTATGATGCAGTCTCCATACAAAAATAGTTGGAAGCAACACACAAACACCACGCCTATTATCAAAACAAACAGCTGTTCTGAGGTAACACAGATTCACCCTACCAGGAGTTTCACCCAACCAAGAGGACTTGATTGCTTTCTACAGCTGACTGAAAACAGGCCTTCACTAATCCTCCGCCACTGATCCATGGGCGGCCTTGAGCAAATCACTTAAGCTGCTATTACTTCCACTACTTTCCCCAACTCTAAACATTAGTCCTGAGGGATTTAGCTAATGTCAGCAAACAGCTTGAGCAAAACAACCCAAAGCATGTTTCATTTAGGGAGCTCGGACATGGTACTGCAAGTATTTGCATGGGAGGCTACTGTCATCCTCACTTTAAATAGTGCAACTGTGTGGTAGGGCTAAGGATGGGGGAGAAACATAACATCTTTCAAGTTGCTTGGGTATTTCCTCTTTTCATTTGCCTCCATTTCTTGACTGAGGGGGGAAGCAGATGGCGCAAAGCGCCGTCTTCAGGGCAAAGAAGGGGAGGGGCAGCTGCACGCTGGGTGCCCCAACCCCTTCCCGAAGACATCGTCAGAGCGCTGGACCTTCCGCACGTCTGGCGCTCCAAGGATACCTATCCGCTACAGCGTCCACACACGCTGCGGCGGAAAAGGCGCCGAAGGTGTGCCAGCAGCCTTTTGCAGCGCACTTTCGGTGATTTGCGGAAGGAGCGCTATTTTAGCGCTCCTTCCTGGGGCGGCGAAGCTGCGCCGCGGGGCCGAGGAATGCAGATGCCTTGGCCCCGAGCCGCAGCTTCCCGGGGCGACCCCGTGCTGCCCGTCTGCTTAGGCCCAAAGTTTCCAGCAACCAACTCAAACATTCCCCCATCCTCTCTAACCATTTATCAGCACACACCAGCACATTTCACATGCTTGCACTGGCTGGCTTTGCATCAACAGCAAAGCTGCATTTTCTTTTGAAGCCGAGATTCAATTATACAGGTTTACAAATATGCAGAACAGCGACTGAGCTTCATCTTTTGGCAGACATGCCCTTTTTCAAATGGTGTAAAAACAAGAAGTCACGGAAACAGAAGAGTTCTAATCTAGGCTTCTCCCCAACTCTTATTTTCTTTCTTCATGTCAGCTGCCCTCAAGTCAACCTGAACTCATGGCAACCCTGTGGATGAGACATCTCCAAGACTCCCTATCCTTCATTGCTCTGCCTAGGTCTTGTAGATTCAGGCCTCTGACCTCTCTTGATTGAGTCTAGCCATCTGGAGTGCGGTCCTCTTCTCTTTCAACTACCCTCAAACTTTCCTAGCATTATTGTCTTTTCCAATTATTCGTGCATTCTCATGATGTGGCCAAAGTCCGGCAGCCTCAATTTGATCATCTTGGCTTTCAGGGAGAGTTCAGTTTGATCTGTTCAAGGACCCATTTGACTGTGTTTTTGGCTGTCCACAGTATTCTGAGCACTCTTTTCCAGCACCACATGCAAATGAGTTGATTTTTTTCTTATCTGCTTTCTTCATTGTCCAGCTCTCATATCCATACATGGTGATGGGGAATGCAATGGACTAAACATTTTCTACATGTAAGGAATTATCTTGTATGGTACAGCGTTATCTGAGTGAATATGATCATCACCTCCAGTCTAATGTAACACAACCCCAGCTGACTGCTTCAGTAACATCCAATAGCATAATGGAAGCAGGGCTCACAGGACTTAAGTTCCAAGATTTTTAAATTATCAGGGACATAGCTCTCCTAGTGATTTTAGCCTCAATCCTCCAAAAAGGCTGAGGGATGGGTTTTCCCAACAAGAGTAATATTGTTGTGTGCTACCATGCTATAAAGCAAAAGCATTTTGGGGTGGCTCATTCTCTAAGGAGAAATTAAGTCCCATTACCTTAATAAAAACACATTCTCTTGGTGGGAATCTAAACTGCTATGACTGGTTTGTAAAACTGGATGAAGACAGCTGCCTGTATTTTTGGACTCTCCCTTGGGGGTTACAGTTATGGAGACTGTCATGATGAGTGCTTGTAGTTCAAAAAATTAACACTATAGTACTGCTGATAATTAAAAAAAGCAAAAAGACTATCATTCTCATGCAGTATAATGATGGGTGGGAGGGACTGTAATGGATTAGTGAAAGAGCAAATTCTCTGACTACATTATAGTTTGAATTGTTAGCATTTTCAGCTAAAAGGACTAGCATTGTATAAAAGGCTTCTACCCAATGCCTCAAGAGCTGTTGTCAAAGTAGAAAGGATGGACTACATGAGAAATATTCCAACAACATAGACAAATTTTCTAAATACCTTACTGGCAAATCTAAAATTACTTTCACATTGTGGAAATAAGCAATGCATTCCCCTGACCCTAGAACTGATGTTGTGTTGAACCCCCACAGACTGCAAAATCCATCTGCAGTTTCCGTTTTGTGGAAGGAGTCAAAGTTTTTGAGTAAACTATCTTACCACACCAGTCTGCTTTGAAGTGCTTCCTACAACCATGATAATCTGTTCCAGAAACTGTTCATGAGGAAAGTGCCATTTCAAAGCAAGCCTATGAAGCATACTTCCTTATGTACTTTCTGCTACACCTCAACAGGAAATATAGCACGGCTCCACTTTTCATCTGGCTAGGCTGCCTCCAATAAGCATGCAATTTTTCATGATCTATTGGCTTTTAATTATGCCTATTAGTGCAGCATAACCAAGAGGTGTGTTAGCTTTGCTGGTGGAAATAAATAGAAGAGGTCTAAATTATCTCATTGCATTTTAAAAGGGATGCTGACAAGGCAAGGAATTTTCCTCTAAATCAGGGACAGGCAACCTTTTTGAGACCTGGGCCGGTCTCAAAAAGGTTGCCGCTCGGCTGGGCCAAGAGGGGGGGAAATGGCGGAGTGCGCGCACACATGCGCGCGCACACCCTCCTCATGCGCGCGCGACCCCCCGCACACGCTGCCGGCGCGGCCACTACCGCGGCCGCCGCCGTAGCGCGCACCGCCACAGCTGCCATGGTGCATGCGCGGCCGCCATTTTGGAAGCCAAAATGGCAGTCGCGACACGTTTGCGCATGCGCAAAAGTATCGCACATGCGCAAACGCGTCGCAACCACCATTTTGGCTTCCAAAATGGCGGCCGCGACAAGCGCGCCCGAAAACGCTCCCCGGCAGCGGCGCGTGGCGGCGGGGGTGGCGCGCGGCGGCAGCGATGGCGGCAGCCTTCGGACGGGGCCGGTAAGTCCGGGGCCCGGAGCCTTAACCAGCCCCCGGGCCGTAGGTTGCCGGTCCCTGCTCTAAATCTTACCAGCCAACTTTTTCTAGATCTCAATGTATTTTATTTTTAAAAAGTGGTAGCAGAAGTGGGAGAACCACCTCCCACGTATTATTCTGGTAAACAGATTTTGCCAGTTTTTGTACTGTTTGAAAATCTTGCAAACCTATTTTGTCACACATAACAATGGGGCAAAGAAAGGTGTATACTGGCACCATGATAAATGAGGCCTCCTCTCAATTAATGTTCATCTCTTTTAAAACTTGCCTCTTGTCTTTGGGCTTTCATCATCAACAGCATTGGTAAGCACACAAACTTTAATACTGCACAGAACTGTTTTTCAGATGATGAATCTCCACTATTAGTCGGCAAATTTAAAACCTTTTCACCTGAAAATCTTAGCCCATCCATCTGTTCACATAAAAATGTATCTTTTCAACAACAATCTGGAACATAAATTAGTAACACTGTCTTTCATTTATCAAAAACAAATTTCAGGATTATGCAGTATACAATCTGGATTTCAGAGCTTCTATCATACATATTAAATCAAATGGTAGGAAATTATGATAGTGTAGCAGGGCTTGGAAGTTTGCTTAGTATTGATTCATTCTTTCTGCTCACTACATTCTTTGAAACATAATCTGTTGCTAAGAGGAAAAGTAATTTGTTACATTAATTATTGCCCTATTTGTTAATTTTCTATTGCTTTCTATTACTTTTTGAAAAAATGCCTGCTTATATAGGAGACAAAACTTAACAAATTCTTATACAAATGCATTTGAAGTTTTAGAATTTTAAAAGTAATTTTGAAAAGTAATCAAAATATATTATTTCTCATACCAACAAAGTAATTTGCTCTTGCTTATTATGTTCCTTTTGAAATGCAACTTTGTTCCACTCTAGTGGCCCACCAAAAATAACTGGTTACAGACAACTGTGTTAATAATAATTATTTGCTTTCAAACCTTTGGATATAGATTCAGCCTTTTCTCTTCTATTCATAAGTTAGCCATTGCTGAAAGAAGCATATTCCTGCTCTGAAGCACAGACCTGCTTGTTATAATCATTTTCTTCTGTAGAAGATTAATTCTGAGGAAAATAGCACAAATCTGGCAGAGCCAAAGAAAACATGAGAGGGGATGAGTACTTTGTACAATCAAGCACCCTATAACTGCAGGTTTGTGAGCAATTGGCATGTTTAGCTCAGCTTCTTTATCTTCTGGGCTGTTGGAACAAGACCAGCATGTACAATGCAAAGGAATCAAGTCTAGAATTGAAGAATTTAGGAAAATAAACATATCTTTAGCTGCCACTGGGATAAACCCAATGCTAGGCTAGTGGTCACAACCTACTACGGAAAGTTTCCCAGCTTCTAGAGACAGTTTGGAGACCCATTAGGCTAGAGGAGCCTGAAATGGGGGTGCATTGCCCCCACCCCAGTTCTGCCAGTTTCTGCCATACTACAGTATAATGCCACTGTTGGACACAGACCATTATAATTGCCATTTAAAGAAATGCCAGCTTGTGCGCTATTATTTAAGCCAGCATTCCTCCAGAGCATACTTACACCTCTTTTATTAATGTCCACACCTTTAAAAAAAGAGATGAACTGAAAACAGTGGTAATAGCAATCCATTAATACACAAATCCAGATCGCTCTGGGTTTGATTTTTCCAGACTAGTATTGACTCTGTAGGGCCATCATAATTTGACATCAGCCCATGGGGACAAATGAAACAATCACAAGAACGGTGGGAATATTACTGCTGTTGCTACTATTACTGCTATAACACACTATCCAAACTGAAAGCCAATCTATATATTTATGGGAAATCAAAAGATGTAACTTTCCTGGGACTGAATTATTTTAAAATCAAAATGAAATAAGCAAACAATTGAATTCCATGTTAACAGGAATGGAAAGGAAACATGTCAAGAGAAAATGTTCTAACATACCCTTATCCCTTATTGTACTTTCTATCTGGAGGGAGGTTTTAATGGGCAACTTTCAAAACTTAGCATTTAAGAGATGCAAATCTCCATTCTTGCTTCAAAGAAGAAAGATACTGATAAGTTTTCTCACAACTGGGTGAGATGACAAGAATTTATGCAAATTTTTCAACTACTGTTTGCACTTCAGGACTTTTCTGTGAACAATACAGTTTTGTACAAGAAAGTTTTTACCTGAAGTTGCCTTTTCCCTAAGCTGCAGCAACTGCACTGCCTGAGGTTGCCCTAAATGGGGACGGAGCAACCACACTGGGGGGAGTCAATGCACAGGACCATCTCTCCACACCTGCACATCTGTGCAGGAAAACATCCCTGTGCACCTGCACAGGACCTGTTATAGGGTGGTATACAGTCTATCACTCTCTGTGAACAAAAGTGACTGAGGTTCTAAACCACAACTACCACTAAACCACAGCTACCACCACAAAAAATAAAAGGAGATCACTGTTACAAGATGCATGTCATTTACCTGTATGGAAACTATATGTTCACACTTTAATCAACCGAAATGAATTCTTTCCAAGCTTGAAAGACATTTTGTCAGTGTTTCAAGATTCACACAAGTCTGTAGATTAATTATGGAAAATCAGAGCACTTATTCCTCAGTGCTCCCATAACAGTGACTCCCCCCCCCCAAAAAAAGCTCCTAGAAATTACAAAGCTAACACTGACATTCTCTTCTTTAAAACATTTGGTAAATCAGCACTTATGTATTTGCTTGGAATTATCAAAATAAATTATAGTCCAATAGCCACTTGGATCAAAAAACATTTCCAGGAAAGAGCAACCGAAAGTCATCTATGATAGCCGTATAAAACGCTTCTGTCCAATTCTCTCCTTTTTCAAGATGGTTTCATTTGCGCCTTAGAGAAATCTAAGAAATCGGGGGGGGGGGACGTCTTAAAAATTTTATTAATAATGAGAAGTGCAGATTTCCAAAAGCCTCATGATGTTGGCATCAAACAAAAAGATGGATTCTAGATTTGAAACATCAAGCTACATTTTATGTCATTCTATAAAACTAATGCACCTGATAGCAAATGACAACTCTATCAATCCCATGGCCATCACTGGAACACCCCACCAATGGAAGAAAAGCTAGCCATGCCCTTTATGCAGTTTACTTTAGCAGTGAGTGGCCAAGTAATGAACCAGTGACTTATCCCATGCCATCTCACTGGCCCTTCCTTATAAACTGATCTTCAGTTCTCAGTATTAGGGTTTGCAAGACAAGGGTATTTCTCATGTCAAGGACTTATTCCTATAAGGCAAGCCAATCTGTTAGATAATCTGCAAATCAGTATAATTGTTTCATGGCTGTAGAAAGAGCAAATCACGGCATTCACATCCTCTTTGCAATTACCGGTACATGCTCATGGAAAGGTCTATGACTGCTAATTCAATTCAAATCACTATTCATAGTATCCTACAACATCACTTGAGGGGCATGTTGTTATCTATCAATGTCTAGTAAATATACCTTGTAGATTGGATTTACAGGATTGAAAATTGTGTGGGGAATTTATCTAGGCACAACCTTCACCAACATCCAGTGTGGATCAAGAATAGACCATTTATATTAACATATTCAAAGTACTATACTCCATTCAAATTTTCCTACTGCAACAAAAATCTGCTGGTCCCATATTAAAGAGGTTGCAGGGGACAAGGATGTTTCTGCCCCATATGGCTAACTATATGCTGCCTCAATGCTCTGGAAAAATATACTATATATACTCAACTATATGTCGACCTCATGTATAGGTCAAGGGCAGATTTTGGGGCCAAAATGATGGATTTTGATATGACCCATGGATACATCAAGGATAAAACCTAGGGGCATTTAACAAAGCATGTAAACAATGAAGCAAAGGAAAACAATGCCAAAAAACAAAATTCTAGCAGGCATAACTGTTTGTGCTCATACTAAAAGTTGGATGGATGAGAGAATAGAGTGGGGTCAGTGCTTCCAGGGCATATTATGCTCTTGCTTTTCACCAGCGGATGGTTCCTTTTTTAAAAATAAGTGTTAAAGTAGTGTACTTACATTGACCCATTTTTTAGGGTCAATTTTTTAATCTAATGTCTAGACTTATACATGAGAATATAAAAGGTAAAGGTAAAGGTATTCCCCGTTGACAAGGTTGTCAAGATGTGTCCAACCATAGGGGGCAGTGCTCATCTCCATTACTAAGCCGAAGAGCCAGTGTTGTCAGAGACTAATCTGTGATCATGTGGCCAGCATGACTGCACAGAATGCTGCCTACCCTTCCTACCCAAGTGGTACCTATCTATCTATTTGCATTTGCTTGCTTTCGAACTGCTAGGTTGGCAGAAGCTGGGACTAGTAACAGGAGCTCACCCCATCATGCAGCACCTGGGCCTCGAAATGCCAACCTGCCAATCTTCAATCAACAGAGCCAGCATCTTAACCACATGAGTATATACAGTACTTCAAATTATAATCCAAATAACTTTAAGGAGTATTTGTGATAAATGGGAGTCCCTTCATTTATCAGAGCCTTCCTTCCAGATAATAAAGTTAAAAGGTGGAAGAAGGTACAGTTAATTTTAATGAGAGCCTGCATCACAGGTGATGAGATGGCGTCCAATGAGATGGGCAGTTGGGCAGAAGCACAAATCTTTGAAATGGTTCTGGTGGGGGGGGGGTTTGAAAAAGCTTGGATGTAACACGAGGATTTGGCGTTGAGGTGGACCATAGGGAGAGTAGTGGAGCAGGACAACAGAGCCCAGGCCCAAACTATCTAGAAAGATCAAGGACTACAAACCCCATCTGATTTATGAGTAAGATTAAGGACATGCACCAGTCAGTGGTGTCTAGATTTTTAATTTATTTTCCTGGTTTGGCTGAAATAATTGTATTCTGCAGCTTACACTTTCTGTCTATGCCTGTAGGACAAGTTGGTCCTTTTGCCATAGAATTCCCGTACTTAGGATAAAACTTTTCTTTAAGGTACTCTGCCTTTCTTGCACTCTTTTTCACATTCCTTAGATTGAATAGTTCTTCCCTGGGTCAGCATAGATAGAAGGTACCAGTGGAATTCCCCAGCAACGTCCCAATGTGTTGCTACGGAGGAGGGGGAGAATTCATCAGGTGGTGACAGCAGGTTCTTTAAATAAAAGGTCATCTCAAGGAGTTCCATCCAGCTCAGCAAGAGAGGACAGAGAACCTTCACAGCATTGGTTCTGGTGTTTTAATAAAATACTATGCACTGGAAATAATCTACAGGACTTTGGACAAAATGATAGATGGACTGGGTTTGGAAGATGGCATTACCTCAACAACTTAAACACTCAGTGACATTTCCTTTGACATATAGCATCCCTTTACTGTTCATGCTAAACAGGAATCCTTGCCAGATAAATAACTTGAATTCTGGAAATGTACATTTTGAAATACAGCTTTCCCTTGCTATCCATGGGGGAGCCCTCCACAGATAGCAAAAAATGTGGGACCTTAAGTTCTGGTCTTTTCAATGGGTGTGTGCTCTTGCTTGTGCTGCCATGTGCACGTGCAGCAATTGAAAAAGCCAGGGCTTGCCATCTGCAGAAGCTCAAACCATAGATGGCAAGCCCATGGTTGGTGATATTGATATTGATATAAATTTATATTGATATAAATATATAAATATAAATGGAAAAGTGCATTTTGATATAAAAGTACATTTTGGGAGCCAGTGTGGCATAGTGATTTGAGTGTTGGACTATGACTCTGGAGACCCCATTTGATTCCCTACTTGGCCATGAAACCCACTGGGTGATCTTGGGCAAGTCACATGTTCTCAGGGAGAGTAATGGCAAACCTCCTCTGAACAACTCTTGCCAAGAAAACTCCATGACAGGTTCACCTTATGTTCAGCACAAGTTGGAAATGATTTGAAGGCACACAATGCAGTGCATATTTTGATATGTTCCACAGGCTTGCCCACAACTCTTTGGAAAAATCCCAACACAGGCCTCAAGCTTCATCACTAGTCTAGAGGAGCCTTGGTAGCTGGTGTTGACAATGTTCTTTTGATTTCTTTTTCTCTTATTTTTGGGGTAAATAATTATGTACAGTTTAACTTTTAAATAGAAAGATGACATGATATTGGGCAGCTATATTAATAATGAGGCTGAAAAATCACATATGTAAATGCACTACAAGTTAATTATTACAATTATTTCAAGAAAATTCAAATAAAGCCTGACATTTAGCTGTATCTATCTTGACATGTAGTACCTGGGACCCAAGGCAATGTATGCTGCATTCTACTTCCATAGTGGAGCTTTTAGGCTCCTTCCTTCTAGCAGAAGTTCCACACCACATCTCACCACCCCCACGGGCTATCCAAAGTTGCACCCCATGAACAGCCTCCTCCAAGCTGGTACCATGGAAGTTGTTGTTGTTGTTTTTCAGAGGGGGTTTGCCACTACCATTTTTGAGACTGAGAGAGTGTGACTTGCCCAAGGTCATCAAGCGGGTTTACACAGCAAAGCCAGGATTCAAACCCTGGCCTCCAGAGTTGTAGTCCAACACTCAAACCACTACACCACACTGGCTCTGGAAGTAATGGGTTACAAATCTCATGGTTGGTTTTCGGAAGGCACCAGATTGCCACATAAAATGCAAGGAGCTACCATCAAGATTATATCTTAATACCATGCACATCTGGAAGTTCTGTTTGCTTGCAGGTGGAACTAGGAAAATTGGATCCCTACTAATATACCTCAGGAACCCATATCACAATAAGAAAAATGTGTGCCTCATATCCATTGCTCTTTGAGGTATTTTCATTTTAGATACCTCTGTAGTTGAACTTAACCACTGGAACTGTTTTGAGCCAAAAACAGATGGCAGCATACTATTTCCAATCCTCAGAAAATTAGATTACTCCAGCTGTTCTCAGTAGCACCATTATCATCTGGGAAACTGTGTCCAAATGAAGAATCAATAAATAAATATGAAAAAGAAATTTAAAGAAAACAAAGTGCCATTAACATTGTGACAGGGTAATGAACCCATAATTATCAAAGGCAAAATAGCAAAGCCTGGCCTCACAAGACAACTCAAAGACATGTAGGTGTGAAGAACTAATTCCAAATGTAAGATGCCTCTGTATTTCAAAGACACATTAAGGGGACCAAATACTATTTACAACAGTATGCTTTATTTTCCCAGTGCAAGTAGTATAGTGCAGAGCTAGTAAATTACTCTCCAAGGGAAAATGTTGTATTTGTTGTAAGCCAGAATGCTTAAATGTAGTAATATATCATTACTACAAGAACTACCCAAAACATTTATAAAAGCTATTTTCCAACATCTGCAACAATCTTTCAGTGCTTGGAAATACATGCGCACGCACATGCAGCACAGTAAAAGTATACCACATCCAACAACTGGGGATTCCACACCGGGTGTCACCTGGTGCCGGGGGTGGGAGTACTGGGAGGAGACTTCTGGGAGGGAGAAATGGCCACACGGGCCGGGGTAGTGCCCACGGGGCCAAGGAAACAGCCTATCTGATAAGAGAAATGGATGCGCGGGTGGGGGAAGTGCCGAGCGGGCCACAAAAATGGCCGCCTGCTGCCTGCCCAGGCCAGAGACTCCCCAAGGCCTAGAGACTCCCCAAAGCACAGAGCAACACTTGTGCAAGCCCAAGGAGTGCTTGCAAGGGCAGAGAGCTGACTGGTTGTCACACACACACCCCTTCTGGAGTGTCACCCAGTGGGACCTGCACCCTCCCAGGGACACCACTGCATCCAACTATTTCAACGAAGAATTGTTTGAAAGCAAACAAGAGTCACAGCAATATCCTACATTAAGTATGCATCTAAATCAAATTGAAGTCAAGAGCTCATCAGCAGGGGCATGTCAGTGTCACATCTGGAAATACATAATCAAAAGGAACTGATACAGGTACAGAAGAACCAGAAGTTAGTAAGCCAGAAATAAAAAACAGGTTGGAGAATTGGCCCTTCAAATATTGCTGGACCTCACCTTCCATCTTCCCTGACTAGCTGGGGATAAAAGGAATTGACAGTTCAACAACATCTGGAGGGCCACAGGTTACCAATAGTAACACAATGAATCACAATGTAGGCATGGTGAAAGTGACCAGCTGATATAACTGCATATGAGTGCTTCTCAAAGTCAGGTAAGACACTGAGTGCATCTAAATCAGAAAAACATAATAAATGCCAAGCTATTGCTATAGCTATCTTTGCAAGATAAGAAGTAAACTGTCACTTATAAAAAACAAACAAGGGGGGAAAAACAGCAAGGAACCAAAATGGAATATATTTACAGGATATTACTCTCCACCTTGTAGACAGAGGTAATATTGATGCTTGTCACATTCCAAAGGTAAGACTTGTATCAAGTCAAAACAGTAAAGGATCAGGAGTTTTGCTTTTTACAGTGTCGATCCCCTCCCCCCATACTCAGAGGGACTGAAAATAAATTAGCAGGTACTCTGTTGGAATTCTAGCTAGATTTTCTGGACCTGGACGTAATCTCAGCAGGCATGATAAAATGGTAACTGCAAGGGCAGCTGTAACACGCTGCCAGTACCTTTGAGACACAGCTAAGTAGTAAAGCAGAATAGTGAAAATTATGTTACTGTAGTTTCTGACCCCCACACGGGTTGTTAGGACATTTTGTGTTGCTGAAGTCCCCTCCCCATTTCCCCAAACAGTAAAAACACTATTTACTCAGTGAAAAATGAACATTTAAATCGCTAGGTAAAATAAAACCAGAAAGAAGATTAATAGATAGCAAAATCTAAGGGGAAAACAATCTGTTGCCTTCAACATTTCAGAAAACTCCCATAATCCCTTATCACTGGGCTGCCAATTGTGCCTTATGGGCTTTGCTGTCCAGACCTCCGGAAAGCACCAGATTTCCTTGTTGTTGTGTGCTTTCAAGTCATTTCTGACATATGCCAACCCTAAAACTCCACTGGTTAGGGCTTATGAAAATGGTGTTTAACAACACCTGGATGGACACACATTCCCTGTTGTTGCTGTTGTGTGCTTTTACATCGTTTCTGATATATGGCAACCCTAAGATGAACCTATAATGGGGTTTTCTTGGCAAGTCTCAGAGAGGGTTTACTTCTGAGGCTGTGAGAGTGTGACTTGCCCAAGATCACCCAGTGGGTTTACATGGCCAATCAGGAATTCGAGCCCTGGATTCTAGAATCCTAGGCCAATTGCTCAAACCACTATACCATGCTGGCTCTCTACTTTCCTACCACTGCCATATTCCACTGATATGAAAAACTGACATGAGAGATGTGGATTATAGCCAGACTAAGTTGTACTAGTTGTAGGTAAAGGTAAAAGTATTCCCCGTTGACAAGGTTGTCAATTTGTGTTCAACCACAGGGGGCGGTGCTCATCTCCGTTACTAAGCCGAAGAGCCAGCTTTGTCAGAGACTACCCTGTGATCATGTGGCCAGCATGATTCCACAGAACACTATTTACCTTCCCACTGAAGTGGCACCTATTTATCTACTTGCATTTGCGTGCTTTCAAACTGCTAGGTTGGCAGAAGCTGAGACTAGTGACAGGAGCTCACCCCATCATGCAGCACCTGGGCCTTGAACTGCTAACCTGCTGATCTTGCAATCTTGCAACCAACAGTCAGCCCTCCTTATCCACGGATTTTTTATCCATGGATTAAAGCATCCACGGCTTGAAAATACTTTCAAAATATCCATAGGCAAACCTTGATTTTGCCCTTTTATACAAGGGACACCATTTTATTGTGCCATAATATTTAATGGGACTTGAGCATCCACGGATTTTGGTATCCATGGAGGGTCCTGGAACCAAACCCCAGCAGATCCCAAGGGTCCACTGTACAGTGCCATCAGTGTAAATGACACTTTCTTAATCTGATAGTTCCCTGCCGTCAGGCCTATAACAGAAAAAGACCCAAAACAGAAGGAAAAAATGATGGTAGTTAGGAGGGGATTAAATCCAGCAGATGCTGACTGATCTTCTCTCTCTCCAAGGCCAAAACAGTAGCAGTTGGGATTGAGGGAGGGCCTTTCATCAGTTGCAGGATGGCCTATGTTTGAAGCTGTGCCTGCCTGTTCTTCTCATCCTCTAAGGCAGGGGTAGGCAACCTGTCCCCTTTAAGGGCCGAGGGACTTCAGCTCCCAGAAGCCTCAGCCATATTGGCCAATAGTCCCATGTTGGCCAATAGCTCTTGGGATTCTGGGAGCTGAAGTCCCTCGGCCCTTAAAGGGAACAGGTTGCCTATCTCTGCTCTAAGGCACCAACATCAATGGATTTTAGTTGTTACTAACTTAAGTCCTATGATTTTACAAGTCTAATCCAAATTCAGTCCTAGATTATACTTCAGCTTGTTTTTTCTAGCATTGGGAAAATCCTCTTCTCTTGGTCTTGGTTGTGGACTTGCAAAACAAGAGCATTCATGATTAATTCTTCACATGTCATGGGGAGGGGGAGGGAAATCAGGCAAACAGATTGTACATTCGTCTCTCCACATTCACTGGGGTTAGGGGCCCCCGTGAATGTGGAAAAACCGCAAATAGCAAATAGGAATCTTTTGGTCCTCAAGTGCAACTCTGCAGTCAACATCTGCCAGACATTGACCATATAATTGCACTGGAGGAGCTACGAATGTCTAGTGGAGTATTCTCTCTAGGAATCTATAGGTCCTACAGTGCAACTTTTAGTTAAAGTTGACCATAGATTTGCACTAGAGGACCTAGATATTCCTAGAGAGACCATATAATAAAATCTGTGAATAATTAAATCTGCAAAAGTCAAAGCTGCAAATATGGAGGAACGCGCATACTATTCTAAAGGGCTTAGATCAGACAAAAAGATCATGAGAATTTCATTAAGCAAAGGTACTTCAAAAGTAAGGTACTGGTGTTTTTTTTGTTTTTTTTTGTGTGTGTGTTTTTTTTTGTTGTTGTTGTTTTGTTTGTTTGTTTTTCATATAAGAAAGCAGAACTAGCACACATTCAAGTGATACAGGGGCTTTTTCCCCATGCCACATGGAAAAAGGGAGAAGTTCACACATCTCCATGGAAGGACAAACTATATCTGTATCAGAAGATTAAATGGAAACATATTGGGCGTATACTAGTGTGATGCAGCATATGGAATTTGGTGAGAAAGCAGTCTACTTCCAACATTCATGAGAATACAAACTAGTGTGAGAATTGTTGCTTTATTTCCTGCATATTGCCTTGGGTATAACAAGGTCATAAATGTGGGAAAAAAGTGTAGATTGATAATTACATACAAGTTCAGAGTGACTTCAGATGTTTTGCTGCACTACAGAAATGGAAAACATAAGCTCTCAATAATTCTGTAGAAAAACACTACAGAACTACCTTTGTGCCTTGCCTGTCGGCTTGCCAGAAGCACATGGCTGATCATTGTGGGAAACAGGATGTTGGAAGAGATAAGCCTTTTTACTTAATTCAGTGTGTAGGATCCAAAGTGAGTCATACCTTGAGAAGACCAACTGAAATCAAGAAATTAAGATATGACTAGCTTAAATGGCATTGATTACAATGATTGGTACAACTAATTTTGGACCCTAGGCTGTATCTACACTGCAGAAATAATAAGGTTTGACTCCACTTTAACTAGTTCAATGCTATGGAATTCTACAATTTGTTGTCTTTTAGGATAGTTAGCCTTCTCCATCAGGGCGCTCTGGTGCCCTCCCAAACTACCAATCCCAGAATTCCATAGCATTGAGCCATGGAAATTAAAGTGGTGTCAAACTGTATTCTTTCTGCTGTGCAGATATAGCCCTAATTTGTCTCTTTAACATGGTGAAAAGAAATGCTTCATATCTCCGTTGCCCAGAAAAATGAACCTTATCACTGCTGGAAGTACAGTTGCCAGGTCTCCAGGCACTAGCTGAAGTCTCAAGCAATTATTATGATTCTCTGGGTCTCTAGGCAGGAAGACAAATTTCAGTGCTGGAAGAGGAGAATGTTTTTATTGTGTGAGGTAGCTTCAAAGTCTGAACATCTCTCTCTTTCTCACTGATATCAGGACTAACTGGTTCAGTGTGATAGTGTTTTAATGTGTGATGCACTTGTGCAGAATTAGTGAGGTGTCCTTGCTTCCTCTTCTATAGTCACACTGTGAAAGAAAGAAAAATTCACATGGACAAACAGAAAAGTGCATTAAATGTGTGACTGGCAATAGAAAATGTATAGCATCTAGCAGGAAGAAGAAAATCTGCAAGTGGTGTTCTCTGGAAGGATCTTGTAAGTGAAATTACACACAGGGGACATTGCAATAGCTTGTTAAAAACCAAACACATGTAGGTGACATGTATTCTGATTGAAATTAATAACTTTCAGGTACTCAACCCATCAGCTCAATGCTCTCCTCCTCCTCCCCACTTTATCCTAACAGAAATCATGTGCATGAGCGACTGGCTGAAGGCCACCCAGTGAGCTCCATTATCATTGGGGATCAGAACCTGGATCATTCCAATCCCAATCCAAAATTCAAACCACTATATCGCTCCTTCTCTAAATGGAAACCTTTCGGAAGCAGGAAGCTTTAAAACATGTTGTTTTAATTATGAAACTACGGATGCAGTTGGGAAGAACACGTTTCCAATCTGAATTCAAGGTACTGGTGATAACTTTTAAAACTGTGAATGGTTTTGGATCTCAATACTTGAAGGAGCAACTCTCACTATATAGGTCTACCTGTGAACTAAGGCCTCTATCCCACTGGTAGGGGCAATACATTGTGGGAGGAGGCCGGAGGGGGTCTTCTATGCTGTGGCAGCCCAGTTATGAAATGCCCTTCACTTAGAAACCCAGTTGGTACCACCATTGTTATCCTTCCAGGGTCATGGCAAAACATGGCTTTTTATTAGTCTTCAGGGCCTAACTGATTTATACAAATTTGAATAAGTGTAATGGTTTCATATTACAGTCCCTCCCTGTTCATGGACTTGGGAGTCTGCAGTCTCACCCGTTCGCGGACAGAAAGCAGGGAGGGATAAAATGTTGTGTACATGGATTAATAAATGCAATACCAGTTAAACTAGGCACTTAATCTAAATCATATTTAATTGTTTTCATATGACAATATCCAAGAAATGACTATGTATCTGATTATCATCTCTAGGGCATAGTGAAATGCATGTATTAGTATTATAATTATCAGCCCTTTCACTGTCTACAAGTTGTACAAAATATTTGTTAAGGAGATAGTGAAGGAAATCCACATTATATATCTCACCTTTATCAACACAGCACACATATATCAATAATTTTAACTATTTTAACTATTGCAATTGATGTAATGTATAGTTGAGTATGCATTTCCTTAAAGAATTAAAGTAACAAATGTTAACACCACTACTGTTGAATTCTCTCTTACCAGGCTGAAGATCCTAAATTCAACATAAGGGTTTTGAATGATAAAAGATGAATTCACTGAACACTACCCAAAGGTTTTGTTTAGATCCAGCTCTGATCTCCCCTTGATCCAGAATGCTTTTCAGCTGTGACTCCAGATACATCTTTCAATGTACCTCTGAGATTAAACAAAGGCATTATCAGTTTGATTGGAAAAGATAAGGATAGGTTTCTACTCCACAAAAAAGATGAGCAGTTCAATATGTTGCAGCAAACTTTGTATTCAAAGCTAAACAATATGCAATTGTGAAATGAAACAAGTTAGGATAGCTTTGCATAAGTAAACAAAAACATGTTGAGCCTTCTAGAACCACCTGAAGACTTTTTCCAAAATGTATCCAGCAATGATTCTTTCATCAGTTGCCACTTTTCTTATGATGCCCATTTTAATGGCAAAACATATAGATCAATGCTATTTTTTAAAAAAATTAAACACCATATATGGTAAGACAGGTTTATTTTTCTCCCTGTTTTGCTGTCTATGCATACTCAGTAAGGGATTCTGGAGGAATCTGCTGTTTACCTGGCCTGTTGTAGACAGGCACACATGGCTAGAGTAGGACTGACTAGAGCAGAGTCCTGCTGCTTCCCACCTCAAGCTTTATTGCATTGTTATGTTGCTGGGGGTGCATCTGCACTAGAAATAATGCACTCTGACACCACTTTAAGTGCTATGGAATCCTGGGATTTGTAGTTTTGTGAAGCACCAGCACTCTTTGGCAATGACAGATAAAGACTTTGTAAAATTACAAATCCCAGGACTCCATCGGATGGAGCTACAGGACTTAAAGTGGTGTCAAAGTGTATTATTTCCACAGTGTGGATGCACCCTGTTTCTCTGTCCCTCCTTCTCCATCCTACCAATGCCAAAGCTGCTTTAAAAACTTCTAATTAGACATCATTTGAGAAAAGGAAGGTGTAAAAAGGCTTTGTAAAAAGGAACCTCTTTGTCAGAGATGCTGGCTAAGAGCAGACGGCGCAAAGCGCCGTGTTCGAGGCCAGGAAGGGGAGGGGCAGCCTCACGCTGGGCACCCCAACCCCTTCCCCAAAACATTGTCGGAGTTTTAGCGCTCCTTCCTGGAGCAGGGACGCTGAGCCGCGGGACCGAGAAATGCGGATGCCTCGGCCCCAATCCACAGCTTCCCGGGGCGGCCCCGTGCTGCCCGTCTGCTTCCCCCCTTTGTTAACTGAGGTATGCCTGTACCATCCAAGATAGGTTTGTATAAATTAAGCCCATCACTTTCTTTGATAGTACAATCGCAAGTATCTAAAACAGATAAAAGTCATCTTAAAAGAGAAACATTGCCTTTTAAAGACCTTTGTTAGAAATAAAAGGGGTGAGGGGAACAAAGTCTGATTACACTTTTGTCTTTACTGTATGATCATCAAGAGAGGTAGGTAGAACAAATGTGGCTGCCTTCCCTGACTTCAAGGCACTTCAGGGAGGGAGTATAAAGCATCTCAAAATAAATATTAGAGAACTGCTATCAAGTAAAGTCTCAATAAAAAAAATGCTATTGCTCTGTTTAGAATGTGAAATCTAAAATCAGACCTTGTAAAGTTAGGGAAGTGAATGGGACTTACTGAATCTCTGGATGCATCTACACAGTCGAACTAATGCATTGTAGAAATCCCAGAATTCCACAGGATGGAGCTACAGCACTTAAACTGGTGTCAAACTGCATTATTTCTACAGTGTAGATGCACCCTCTGTCTAGAAAAACAGAATTTCCCTAAGTTGAGTATACAAAGCACTGAAGTAGCAGACATATGTATTTCTAGTCATCCCTTTGCAAATACACACTTAACACATTTCCAATTTATATGTATGTTTCAACTAGTTTGTAGACCAGACCACTGTGGAACTGTTTAAGAAACATGTTGCTTGCACAGTAAGAAGGGTAAGTTTTTTTTCTTATAATTCAACTTTATTGGTACAAAGGAAGTTGAATATTTTAAAGCACTTTAGCAGAGGGCAGGAGAGGAAATCTGTGTGCCTAATCAATAACATCCTACAAGGCTGAAATTAAATGAGTTCTGAAAAGAAGCTAAGGGCAAAAGAACAAAATGTTCATTTCTCTTTCTAATGTGAATAAGAATTATGTGGAAGACATTTTATGAACTAACCAAATTGACAGCTTAATTTTGCAAACTTGCAAAGTAATCCACCAAGCACTTTAGCCAGAGGTATTCATTTAAACCAGTTTACCAGCTCTCCGATGGATGCTTGCTCAGAAATATGTCCCCATGATTTCAACTGGACTAATTCTGACTGCGTTAGCAAAGAACATGATTGTACAGGATCAATTTAACCTGGAAGGGAAATTGACCTTTGAAACTGAGAAGAAAGTTGAAAGTGTGGGTGCTGTTATGATAAAGATAAATTCCACTTTATCCCATGGTGAAAAGCTAAAATCCAGAGTAAAACTGAAAATTCCAAAAGAGGAGAGAGGTTAAACTTGTTATTGGGGAAAATTTCTCTGGTAAAGTGAGCTGTTTGCTTCAGACAATTCCAGCATTGATAAAAGATGTACCATACAAGAAGTGGCACAAATGAGGAAAAGGTTGGAGGAGACAGGAAAAAGGGATTGAAGAAATTTAGCTTTAATACACAGATGGATTAATAGAATGGTTTAAGGAACTGAAACTTGTAATATGTTAAAATTTTAAAGAGAATACCATCAAAATGAAATATTGTTGGTGTATTATGTTATAATCTACTTACCTACCTACCTCTCTCTCTCCCTCTCTCTCTCTCTCTCTCTGTGTGATGTAGAGGATGGGTCAAAATATGGTTTACAATATGTAGATAGATTAAGTGAATACATGGTTAAAGGAATTTGTAAGATCTTAAAAGAGAAGGATTTTTTAAAGTGATATATTGTTGGTGGAGGATGTAAGAAAAACTGATTAGATTGTATATGAATATGGTAGTAAAATTGTTTTAGTTGAAATAAAGTAGAAATGTAACATTATTTATGTTGTGGAGGGGCTGACATTGATAAATTTACTAGAAATAGATAACCTGTTTGTTTTAACTAGAGATTTTTATGGATAGTTCCTAAAGGCTGGATTCTTACTGACTTTTTGCAATAAGAAAATGACTAATAACATTGCGTTTTGATTATTAGAAAGAGTAAGCTATTAAAAGAATTATATTTGCTGATTGATAAAAAGTAAAGAATGAAAAATGTGTGTGTGTATTATGTATATACAAATCATGTGTTTCTGTATACACATACAGAATATCACACACATACACACACACCACTGAATATATATACCGAAAGGTAAATCAGGTTGCTTTTTTCTCTCCCCATCTTCTTATTTACCCTCTTAATTTCTGTAGTTTTAGTAGTATATTGTAGATTTTTTTTTAAAAAAAGAGCCCCCTCCAAAACAAGAAGAACCTTTGCAAGTGCTCTTTACATCCTTGTTCTCTGGTGAACAAGTGTAAGATTCCAACCATTTTCTCATATGTCTTAAATACTTTATTGCTCAGGCCATTACAAATACATATAAGAAAGCACTAAAGAGGCACCACGCTACATCTTCCTTTGATTAATAATGAAAATTATCAAGTTTTATTTTTAAAAAATTTAAAATTGGCTTGAAACCACACTATTATTAATTTTAATTCAAAATGCATTCATGACAAATCTAAACTTGCTGTAAACTTATTTTGCATAAGGAAACTAACTTGTAATCAGAAGCAATGTTTCTCTTACAGAACAAAACTAAACATTATAAAATGTTTACTCCAGATATGCAGTACTACTTAATTTTTAAAAAGAGTTAACTAGGGTGGATCACCTCAAAATCATAAGCTCAGGGAAGCACACACATGAAGATGTACACAGAGAAACTGTCAAGGCACTGTTTGATGCTGCCCCCTTTTGCCAAGCAAAGTCAACAGCTTAGGTAGATTCCCACTAAAACTTTTTTCAGCCTGTATATGTTTTAAGTGAAATGCATTCACACTAAACTAGCATAACCTCCTGACAGATCTATAGGAAAGTAAGATTATAAATATAGGATCCATAGTCATGGCTAAAATTTAATTTAAAAGGCCACTATTCTTTTTTTAAAGAATGAGTTGCCATTCTTGGGAACCAAAATCATCCCTCCCTTTCAGACTATGAAAACCAGTTCCAATTTGGTTTAACAGGTTTCATTCCTGAATTTAGCAAACTATACTTGAATAAGGCCCCAAAGAGTGACATTTACCTCTCAAAATCCTTCAGGACCAGTGGCAAAGCTGCAATTCTCCACACTCTTACTCTTACTCCACAGGGCACAGTAGCATTTATGCAGAAACATACATACATTTTCTGTAACTTCAAACCACAATTTATATTTTACCAACCAGGGCCAACCCAAAACATGTCAGTGCCTCAGGCAGAACAACAAATGGCACACCCCATCCACCCAAGTCAATGTGCACATGGCCTACAGCCAACCGCTTTCTTATACTACATAGGCAGGAGGGGAAACACAAACACTTCTCCTGTCATCCACAGCAAAATAACAGTAAATAAGGCAGTTGCTGCACTTTGTTTAATGGCAGGGCTGGCCCTGACAGCAATGAGTAACACATGTCAAGTGAATATTCGGATAGAGATTTTACCTGTAGCTTTTGGCCATGCAGCAAGACAATTTGGTCACACTGCCACAATCCCATCCTCACCAGCACCACCCTTGGTCAATATTTCTGGAAATAAAACAAACTTTCTCTCAGTGTGCACCATCAGTATAGTTTCTTCCTACATCTAGAACTGCCAGACAGCAAGCTTAGAGATAGCTTTCCACAACCATCTGAATCACTGAGCCTCAGTTCCCCCACTACACCTCACACAGTAACTTCTTGTGGGTATGTGTTGAAAATGAGACTTGTCAGTTACCATAAGATGGGGCAATTTAACCTCTGGCTCTCTAGATGTTTTGAACAACAACTTCTACAATCCCTGAACATTGACCACACTGGGTGGAGCTAATGGGAGTTGTGGGTCAAAACAAACAAAACAACTTTGTCTGGAAAGACAACAGCTTCTCAACCACTTCCTCTTTCATGGAAGAGTTTGTATTAATAGGATCAACTATTTCCGGTCATACAGAATACAGTATGCACTCCATGCTTCACTTTCTCACCACAGGAACTAGAGTGGAGAGCCTCCTGCAGTTGCTTTCCTACTGTAAGACTTAACCCATCTGTTAATATAAACACATGCTGTGGTTTGTGCACCCCAAGCATTTGAGCATCACAATATAGGATACACTGAGATAAGCCATTCTGTTATCTTTCCCCCAGGCTCCACTCCTTTCATGCCAAAACATGTAAGCACAGTTCAAAATAATCCTTCATGCACACACTCTCATAAAGGTTTCCGCAGAATTAAAAACTAACTACAATCCACTTCAAAAGCAAAAGGTCTCCCTAACAAAATCAAACACAATTATCAATGAAAACAAAGCACGGGATATTGTCCAAAATGACAAGAAAGTACAACTGCAACTAACAGACAGGTGGATATACAGAACTGTAAGTCAGAAGGTGGTTGCATCCTCAATTCATATTTAAAGCACTCACACACACCAGTGCTTTAACCATCAAAAGATAAAACTCCTTAGACTCTCCTAGCCTTATGTCCCTTCAGCCATAGTGACAGACAACCCAGGAGACTATTTTTAAAAAGGGGGGGGGGGGGGAGAGAGACTAAGAAAAGGCATATAGAAACATTCTCATCCCTTTTAGGTGAAGTGACATAAATCTGTTACACAAGCATCAAGCTCCCTATAAGCGGTTCAAACAGATACAGATCGACAAGAAATGGCTTGTAGCAAAAATTAAATACATAGATGTGCATACAAATATACATACATAAAAAGAGATGGCTGGGAACAAACAATTACAAGGTATCAGCCCTTGAGGGGGCCACTCTATTGGAGTGACACAGAGTACTGTTTGTGAAATGAAGGCTACCTCATGTTCTAGATCAGCTGTCAGGTTCTAGATAATCTTAAAGATAATTCCTTAACAAAAAGCATGTTATGCAAAATACGAGAGACTGACAACTCTGAACACAACTGTCTGGAGTGGAGAAACCACCAAGCCGGCCAATTCTTCCTAGCTCTTATTTAAAGCTTGAAGATATTTCCAAATATCCCAACCCAGTGTTAGGATCATGAATCACAAACATACCCGGAATGCTCTAGCCTTCTCCCTTCTGTCCTTTTATCCTAGCATGCTTGGAGGCTCAACATGCACCCCTCTAGCAATCCATTTCACACTGCAGAGTCTATTAATCATACAAGCCTGTCTAAAAGAGGAGGGAAAAGTTTTAGTCAGAAGGAAAGAAATGCAGGAGTCAAGTAAAAAGAAGCAGCTATTTTAAAACCCTGAGTAATTTGCTTAAATACCAGCACAGTTACCCACCACCCACCTCACTTTCTCTCTACAATTTGCAAGTACAATATTCTCCCCCCCCCCTTGTTTCATAGGTCAGACAGAAAAGCAAGTGTTGTAAGAACAATGTTAATAGCTACATCCCATGGACTGGACAAACTCTCTTCCACCTCTAAGATCTGTAGCCTCTTTTTCCAAGCAACTTTGCTTAGTAACCAAGTATGGGGGGGGGGGGGTTAGGAAGGAACCCACCTTACCCCTTGTTCAAACTACAGATTATACTAGATTCTGTTTTTTCTGCCTGTAACTCAATACATTTTATGCCTTTAGAAGTTGAACTTGGGGAAAGATTCTTTTTTTTAAAAAAAATGAATGCTGTAATGAGCATAACGATCTGGAACAGGGATCTAATTACACTCTGGAAGAAAGCAAGGAGAAATCAAACCCTGAAATTCCCCATGCTCTGAACCTGAAGGGAGCTGGGGAGGGGGGGGGTGTTTGCAGGGACTGTGTTTGCTGAAGTCCCGAATGAATTTTAAAAGTGTGGAGATGAGTATGAAATCGGTGCCATAAACCTAACTCCCCACAATCTCCCCCACGACCCCCCAAATCTGGGGAAGGGGGGGACACAAACCATTTCTTTTGCAGCAGCACTGGCACCAAGGCACTGCCAGCCTCTTTTCTCATCATCACCAAGTCCTACCCCCCCACCCCCAGCACACACACATACATATACATACATACACACTCACACTTTTTCTGGACGAAGTAACACAACAATGCAGCAAGTGGAAGAGCTGGAAATTGCAACCAGGAACTTTGGGTTGGATTTGTTTTCTGGGCTTTTTGGACCCCAGCTGAAGGTTTAGGTAAAGAAGATGGGGGCAGGGCTTCAAGATAGGAAGGTTAGCCTTCCACTGGGACCCCCATCTCTCCCCCTCCAAGTCCCCCTCCTCTTCTTCCCAACAATGCCTGAAACCAGGGAGCCATGCAAGCCTCTCTCTCTCTCTCTGCTTCCCTCTCCCCTCCGCTTTTGATCTTCATCAGGACGTGAGCAGAAAGTGAATGGGCCACCCCGACCACAAAGGCAAATTACCATTGGAACAAAAAAACTGAAAAGAGAGAGGGAAAGGAAGAGGAAGGAAAAGAAATACAAATACCTTTCCCTTCTGAACCAGCCCTTCTCAGGCATCCCTTCCAGCACCCCCCCCATTGGTACTTACAACACTCCCCCTCCCCCCAAAAAATAAAATAAAATAAAACTGTGGAATAATTGGGAGGGTGGGAGAGGAGTTGTCTTTGGACTCCATTGGGTGAATGCCTTCCAAGTTGGGGGACCCTCTTTTGGCTTCCAAAATCCTTCTAAAATCTCCTGTAAAGGGGGAGGAGGGCGTTATAAGGGTAAGGGGAGGGGGGTCATGAATATGGTACTATGTTGCATGTTTAGGAAATACTGTAACTCAGCAAGCCCCCCACAACACACACACAAAAACAACAACAAGAACAAGAGAAGGGCCACCACATACATACATCCCTGTGGCGTTTCCTGAGGGGCCCTAAAAAGAAGGGTCTCCTTCCAAACTCCAGCCACCGACGACGGAAAACCCTCCAGCCTCAAGCCCTCCCAGTCCCTCCTCCATAGTCCTTACACCCCACCGGACTGGAGTTCCTCAACTTTGTAACTTCCCCCCGTGGAAGGAAGGAAGGAAGGAAGGAAGGAAGGAAGGAAGGAAGGAAGGCAGGCGAGACAGAGGGAAAGAGCCCCTTTTCCTTTCCCCCTTTCTTCCCGTTTTTACGCGCGAAAGCAGACTTACCCCGCGCGTGTTGCGCCTCCTGAGGAAAGGTGTGAGTGTGTCTTGGAGGGGTGTTGTTCTTGTTGTTGTTGTTGTTGTTTCACAGGGACATTTCTCCCTCGAAAGAGAAGGGAAACAAAGGCAGGGGGGAGAAGTAGTATTCCAGGAGAAAGTCCAGGGCTCCTAGCAGCCCGCTTTCCCAGTCTTTTTTGAGGAGGGCAGGAGCGCCAGAATCCTCTCCAAAGCGGAGCCAGAGTTTGAGATGGATAGATGGATGGAGTCCTCCTCCTCCTTGGTTCCCTTCTCTCTCTCTCTCTCTCTCTCTCTGTCCTTCTCAGTCCAGTCTCCAAGCAGAAAGGCTTCAGCCCCCTTTTTTCCTCCCTCAGGAAGGGAGGGAGGGAAGGAAAGAAAGAAAGAAAAGAGAAAGAGAAGGCGGGCAAGCCAAGCCCTGGGGTCCACGAACCCCTTCCTTCAGAGTTAAGCGGGGCTTTTACGCGCCACAAAGCAGCAGCATTGGCAGAAACACGGAGGCTTCGCCACTTTAAGGGAGGGTTTAGGGGTGGGTTTTTAGGAAGAGACAGCCAGCACCTCCTTGTGTATGTGTGTATGTGTGTGTGTGTGTGTATGTGGGGGGGTCCTTTAAAGGTGCTTGATGCCCTCCCTTTCAACTCTGAATCTGGCTCCCTTTGTGTTCTCCTTTTGTTTCTTGCTCTCCCAATATTTTTTAACACACACACACACACACACACACCCCTATCTTAGCATCCCAGAGGCATGGTCGACAGGGATCTGCTTTTCTTCCAGCCGCCTGGATTCCTGCTTTTGTTTCCTCTTTTTTATTATTATTATTGTTATTGTTATTGTTATTGTTATTGTTATTATTATTTCCTGCAAAGAAAGCTGCACTGACTGCTACAAAGAGGGATCCTCGGCGGGTTGTGTGCCTTCAAGTCGTTGTGGCCACCCTGGCATTTTCGTTGGCTATGTTTCTGCATGGCTCGTTGATTGGTTTGTCTTGTGCCGCGATCGTCCTCTGAGGCTGAGAGAGTGTGACTTGGCCAAGGTCACCCAACCACAGGATTTGGAAGCCTGCTCTCCGGAGTCCGGTGCTGTTGGCAAAGGGGGGAAAGAAAGGATGAAGGGGAAGAAGAAGAGAGAGAGAGAGAGAGAGAGGAGCCTCTCTGGGTCAGGCTTGCAGAAGGACTCCCAGCCAGAACCGAACCGGCCAAAGGCAAGAGAGCCCCGACACTGAACTGAAAGGGACCCTTTGGGACGGAGCAGCAGGGAAGGGCCACCCGGTGGGAAACTTGAACTCCTGCCCCACCCTTCCCATGTCTTTTTTTAAAAAATGATTTATGTTTAATGCAGGCTGGGGTGCAAAAGAAGCCACCGGCCTCTCCTTCTGCCTCCCGTGCATCCCCAGGTTTGCAAGCAGGGTGCCCAGGGTGCCCTCCTTTTCCGGGACGCGTCCTACATTTCAACCTTCTCTCTAGAAGGAATTCCAAAAACGTCCTCCATTTTGAGCCGACCAAAGCAGCATGAATTCACACATTCCTATGAGTGTTTTGAGCTTTCATGTGGGCATGTCCTGCATATATTGTCTGGAATGTCCTCCATTTTGAGGAGGACTAAGGAGCATGCATCTACACATTCCTATATTTTTAGCCTTAATTTCATCGTGTCCTCCATTTGTCTTCAATGTCCTCCTATTTGAGCAGGACTAAGAAGCGTGCATTTGCACATTCCTATGTTTTGAGCTTTGATTCCATCATGCCCTCCATTTGTCTTGACTGTCCTCCATTTCGAGCAAGACTAAAGCGCATGCATTTACACATTGCTATGAGTGCTTTGAGCTTTTACTTTATAATGCCCTCCATTTGCCTGGAATGTCCTCCATTTCGAGCAGGAGTAAGAAGCACGCATTTACACATTCCTATATTTTGAGCTTTTAATTTCATCATGCCCTCCATTTGTCTGGAATGTCCTCCATTTTGAGCAGGAGTAAGAAGCACGCATCGACACATCCCTACGAGTGTTTCCAGCTTTTTATGTGATCGTGTCCTCCATTTGTCTGGAATGCCCTCCATTTCGCGGTGCCTCGTCCTCCTTTGAGGGGAGGCCATCTGGTCCCCCTGGTTGCAAGAGAAGCCTGATTGATCATGCATCTGAGGAAGAAGGCTCAAGCCTAGGAAACCTCATACTCCTAGCTCCTTCCTTCCTTTTTCTTTCTTTCTTTCTTTCTTTCTTTCTTTCTTTCTAGTCTTCAAGGCGCTCCAGGATCCCTTTGCCCACTGACTTGAGTGAGGTCTTTGAACTGAACCATAGAGGGCAGTAAGGGACTAACTAAGAGCCTCCTGCTCTGGTGAGAGATGCAAGCAAGATATATTATATATGTAGGGCCGTTTAAACTAATCGGGTGGGAAACCTAAAATGAAATCCCTAGAGAGATTGTGTGTTCTCTTTTTTTAAGCATTACTGAATAAAACACTTAGAATCTGTCCTGCAAGGGGCCACTTGGCAGCCCTTGGTGGGTCTGTCTACACATCTTGCAAACAACCCCAAAACTCCCTGAAGTGGGACTTTGGGACTGTCTGTATACCGCTGCTTTGGGAGCCCTTTGCCACCCTTTTTTCTGGCCAAGAAAAAAAGAGGGAACAGCCCCCCCAAAGCCTCCAGAAGGCAAACTTCCTTTTAAATGCACAATCACATCCCAAATCCACAAAACAGTGAGACCCGATAAAGGTATCGCTGTTTTGTGGATTTGGGCTGCTGTTGTGCTTGGCTATATATGTGGATGTTTTAACTGGGTTGTTTTATTGTTCTATACTGTTTTTACTAGGTTGTTTTATTTTTATTTATTTATTTATTTTATTTGTATGCTGCCTTTCTCCCCGGAAGGGATCCAAGACAGCTTACAGACGAAATATTTAAAACCTCAATAAAATTAAAAACCATTGAAAAACAACTACATACAATATAGAAAATTGTTTAATTGTGATTTTTTAAATTGTTTTTAAAGTGTTTTTATCTTGTGAGCCGCCTTGGGCCCCTTTTTGGGAGAAAGGTGGCATAACAATTAAATGAAATGAAATAAATATAAAATTTGCTATTTGGCCAAAGCAGGTACTCCTAGGACCTTATCAAACGCTGGCCATGAAGCAAAGAAAAAGCGAAGAAAAACAGAAGTAGAAATAAATTCGGTTCCGTAGCGAAATCGCCCTTTTGGCCATTTCGCAATTAATACCAAGGCTCCCTTCTCTCCCGTCACAAAAAGCCGGGAGGAAAGGCAGCCATGGGAACCGGGGAGGAGGAGGGCTGGAGGACTGGAGAAGGGAAGGCAGCCCATGGAGAGAGAGAGATCGCCTCCCTCTTCCCTCTTCCCTCTTCCTCTCCTCCTCTTCTTTCCAATCCGGTTTGCCTTTTGCCAAGGCAATCGCTTCCCCTCGCTGGGATTTTCGCCCTGCCCACCAATTCGCCTTGCCCACCAATTCGCAATGAATGCGAAGGCTCCCTAGGTACATCCTCTACAAACCGAATGTCAAAATCTCCCTGCTCCTGACGGATTAGCTCCGTATTCTGCCGAGTTCTGGGGCAGCGTCGTGTGTAGACACGGGGAACAATACGGATTAGCTCCGTGTTCTGGGGCAGCGTCGTGTGTAGACACGGGGGAACAATACGGATTAGCTCCGTGTTCTGGGGCAGCGTCATGTGTAAACACGGGGGAATAATATGTATTAGCTGTGGATGCCCTTTGGATTAGCTCTGCTTCAGACCCCATGTGATAAGGGCCATAGAGATGTTTCCTTTTCAATGGTTTGCAGAAACAGTGATCAACATGAAAAGAGCTGGTTTTTCAAAACCAGAAAAGACTCCCAGTCTTCTCCAGTTGGAGTGGGGGGTGGGGGTGGCTTTTTATTTCTTTTTCTATTTGGCCATCCATGTGGCTTCTGTAGTGTCCCAAAACCCATTAAATTTAATGAAGCCTACCCTCAGGTAAGCAAGGATTGCTGTGCAGCCTGAATCATTTCAACTTGGACGTAGATGGTACTAGCTGTAATAAAACTTCCATTTTGCCCCTCTCTTCCTTTCCCTCCAACTTTTCAAAGATACAAATTGATAAAAGGCACAGCCAAGCAACATCAGAGTGTGGTTTAAAAAAAAGGGGGGGGGGAGGTCATCAGTGAGGAAAACCACACAATCTAGGAAAGGCTGCAGCCCTTTACTTTTGCCTGATCCTACCGCAAGGGCCAGCTTTCTCCTCTCCTCCTGCTGTATTAAATACAGTTAGCCCTACACATTTGCAGCTTTGACTTTTGCAGATTGGATTATTTGCAGTTTTGATTAATACATTCTCCCTAGAAATCTCTAGGTCCTCCAGTGCAACTGCTGGAAGTTGACCATTGATTTGTGCTGTAGAATTTAGAAGTTCCTAGAGAAAACACTTCTCTGGACATTTGTAGGTCCTCCAACATGATTTCTAGCAGATGTTGATCACAGAGTTGCACTGGAGGTCCTGGAGGTCCCTAGAGAGGTGTTCTCTTAGGTAAAAAGAATAGTGGAGTTTTTTTATTTGCAGTTTTTGCACATTCATGGGGGTCTTTCACCCCTAATCCCCATGAACGGCTGTACCTTGAGCTCAGATTGCAGCAATTTAAATGAGCTGAGAACAAAGGGAAAGGGAGCAGACATCTTAAAAGCGACTGAAAAAGTAGGAGGACAGGATTAATTGGCACTGTCCCTTCCAAAAAGGGACAGATGGAGGGTATGGTATTGCAGCAGCAATCTTAATATACTAGGCCTAAGCAAGAGTGACCTCTCCATGTTTCTGACCTACAGCTACCATAATCCCTCCTCTTTACTACTGGGAACTGTAAATCAAAATTATCATCGGGAGGACCACATTTGCCACCCACAGGCTAACTCATCCTACCAAAGAAAGGATGGAAAACCTATGGCCTTCCAAACACTGATGGAATAGTCCTTTGACAGTCCCTCACCAGACTGGCTGGAGCTACCTAGAAGTAGGTAGGGCTGAACTCAGAAGGTGTTACTTCTGGGTAGCCCCTGCGTGATAATCCACCTCTAATCTACACTGCAGAAATCATGCAGACTGGCACCACTTTAAATGTCATGGCTCAATACTATGGAATTCTACGATTTGTAGGTTTGTGAGATATTTAGCCTTTTTCTGTGAGAGCGCTCTGGTGCCACAACAAAACCACAAATCCCAGGATTCCACAGGACAGAGCCATGGCAGTTAAAGCAGTGTCAACTTGCATTATTTCTGCAGTACATTAGACCCCAGTCACTGCTATTAATGCACGATCCAAAATAGCACAATTTGCCAAATGCACAAAAAAAGCCTAGAAATACTGTATACCCAGTGTCTCAAGCCACACAATAAGATCTCTTGATTAAGACAATTCTAATCCTGAAATATATTTTTAAAAATTACTTCTGTACATTTCTACTAAACTAACATAGAGGTGGTCAACCTGATTTAGCAACTGTTCTTGTATAAATTTCAAAAAGCTTCTACAGTGAGTATCCATTCCTTCATCAGGAATCCATGAGATGGTAAGGGGCAATGGGCTTATCAACCTTTGGCTTAGTAGCCACCCATGTTAGCATGCAACTTCTGGTAGGTCACACTGGAGAGATTGCTGCCCATAGCATAAAATAGTTGCTTACCCTGAACTAACACAAGTAAAGGAGCAAATAGTGAGACCGCACCTGCATCTTTAACTGCTTTAACGGCCATGGCTCCATCCTATGGAATCCTGGGATTTGTAGTTTGCTGTGTCGCAAGAGCTCACTGACAAATAAGACTAAATAGCTCAAAATTACAAATTCCAGAATTCCATAGCATTGTACTATGGCAATTAAAATGGTGTCAAACTGCATGATTTCTGCTATTCCTCCCAGGATAATTTTCATGGGATATGATAGCACTGTCCCTTTAGCTTTTATTTATTTATTTAATTATTTTAATCTTTTTAACCTCCTTTGCCTCCCAGATACTGGCAAAGTGCTGGGCATTATCCATTATGTATTTTAAAAGAATTTGGTAGAACTGGCCTAACCCAACCCAAAGGCCCAGATTCCACTTAAGTGAGGAACAATTAAATGCTGCAATCCTCTGCACCAGGACACATGTTTTTAAACTGCAACTCCCATCATCCCTTACCAATGGTGCCTAGTGACTTCTATGCCAGTGGGATGGTGAGCTCTTTCCAGTTTTCAGTCCAAACCTCAAAGGAACTATCCAAGATGTTGAATCTATTTTTTGTGTAGGGTTCAGAAACTTGGTTCACTCCTTTAAAATTCAGATTAAAGACCAGAAAGATTCACCACCACACTGACATGAAGGCCACCACACTGCCTGTCCCAGTGGCTCCACTGGCTAGGGCTTATGAAAATGGTGTTTAACAAGACCTGGATGGACACACATTTCCCCTCTCTGCTATAAACTCTTACTTTCATTGATAAATCCTCTAGGGCTCTTCTCAACCTTATATATATATATAAGGTTGAGAAGAGCCCTAGAGGATTTATCAATGAAAGTAAGAGTTTATAGCAGAGAGGGGAAATGTGTGTCCATATATATATATATATATATATATATATCCATATATATATATATATTGCTTTCATATGGACAATACCCAGCTGAATATGAAATAACCCTGAAGGGACTTTAGGATCAATGCCACCCTCTTACTGCCATCAAGGTTTACACAAAAGCCCTTGGTCTCCAGTTCAACAGAAGGTAATGCATGCAAACCTAATAGATACCAACTCTCACCATGCTTACTACGGAGTACTGTTGTTGTGTGCCTTCAAGTCATTTCCAATTTATGGCAAACCTAAGGTGAACCTATCATGGGGATTTCTTCACAAGTTTCTTCAGAGAAGGTTTGCCATCACCATCCTCTGAGGCTGAGAGAGTGTAACTTGCCCAAGGTCACCCAGTAGGTTTCATGGAATCGAACCCTGGTCGCCAGAGTTGTAGTCCAACGCTCAAACCACTACATCATAACTTACTTCAAAGCAGACATTCATAGGATTAGGCTATTAATTTAAATGCTGTTTGCTTCCCTTTATGCTGGGCTGAACCTTAGAATACCCATATAAGAACTGGTTATTATTTAATGTTTAAATGTCTGTATATATATTAATTTAGTGTAATTGCATGTATTCTCAGCAATTTAAAAATTAAAAGCAATTATTAACTTTAATAACCAGTGTTTTAACCTGCTGAGTGAAGCATCCCTTGTCGTATAACTATGCTTATTGATCACCTCCCCCCCCCCCCCCCGAGTTAATTTCTGCACAATAAAACAGTCAATCATGGGATACCTCAACAAATTACATTTTTACTGTTTCATGAGCTGTTATCTGTAGCTTCCCAGTACTGCTTTCAACAGCCAATGAAAAAAACTTACCATATTCTAGGTTACAAAGCACAAATAATAAAACGAGTGCATTGTACTATAATCAATTTGCTCTGTATTATTTTTAAGTTTCCACAAATTGCCATTTAAAAGGTACCAATACGAGTCCAGAATTCTCATCTATCTGATTGCTGGTTACTTTGAAGCACAATGTTTACTAGGCACTCCCCCCCCCCCCCACTTTCAAATTATTTTAAAAAAATCACAATTGAACCCAAGCAGACTAAATTAGAATGACTTTTTAATAACATTTTGAGAATTATCAGTTTTGTATGACATTTCAATAATAATAATAATAATAATAATAATAATAATCCTTCTTGTCTAGATATTATACTAATGTAGATTTCTCATTCCCCAAATGTATTAACAATGCATTACATATCATTTTATATTTTGAGTTTTTTCTGCATGCAACATGTCCCATTGGCATAGCTTTCATATGCGGGAAAGTCATAAACAGATTACCTTGATTTGTTGACTGAGATTTTCTCAGTTGGAAATGGTATGAGCCCCCAGATGTTGTTTGTTGCAGCAATTATCAGTAGCCCTAGCCAGCATATCCAGTGTTGAGAAATGCTGGGTACTGTAGTCCAACAACATAGAGAGCTATACCATTCCCACTGCATCTGCACTCCAGAAATAAAGCAGTTTGACATCACTTTTACTGTTATAATGCCATCCTAAGGAATCCTGGGATGTATAGTTTTTGTGCCACCAGAGCTCTCTGACAGATAGGACTAAATATCTCCTAAAACTACAAATCCCGAAATTCCATAGCATTGGGCCACAGCAATTAAAGTGGTGTCAAACTGCATTATTTCTGCAGTGCAGATGCAGCCTAAGGGGTGGAGAGAGAACTTATACAGCTTTAAAAAGGCTGTCAAGACAGATCTCTTCTGGCAGACCTTTCAGTGATCAATAATCCTGGCCTCAGGAATCCCTCCTGCAAGAGGGCTTCTAGGTTCTAAGTTTAAACATCTAAAATTGGAACCACAGCCACATTGTGAGATGTTTTTACATTATTCTTGTTTTATATTGTATGTTTTAATTTTGTAACGGATTTAATAACTTTTTAAGGGGGGGGAGGGATTCAGATTTTACTTTTGTATGTTATATTTTATTGTTGTTAGCCACCCCGATTGATCTCAAAGGGGCGGGATATAAATAAATTTTATTATTTATTATTATTGCCATGAAAATATAAATCCTGGTGCAGTCTGTGGAACAGTCACAAATATACTCAGTTGATTGTTTATTCAAAACTGGGGTAGAGGAGGCGATTTCTCTTTGCCAATGAACCATAATTCATTGAAAAGGGGATAGTGAATATGTTGCAAAGACACACAGGTGTGTGTACAAGTGTTTCTAGGACCCCGGCTTTTAGGCTTTAACTAACATGTATCTAAAGCCATAGGTGAGCCAGCATGGTATAGTAGTTTGAGTGATGGACTAAAAGTCGGGGAGAACAGGGTTCAAATCAGCCACAGAAACCCACTGGGTGACCTTGGACAAGCCACTGTCTCTAAGCCTCACAGAGAGCCAATGTGCCAACCCCATCCCAAACAAATTTTGTCAAAAGGAAACCCATGACAATTTTACCTTAGAGTTGCCATAAAGTGGAAATGACTTGTAGGCAAACAACAATCACAACAGAACAGCATGCATGAAGTGGTTGAACTTAGACATGTGGGCAGGTCAGGAAGCCAGTGCAAGTATATGAGAGCGTACATGCAGCAGGGGATGGGTAGAGTCCAGCTGCCCCACTGCTGGAGTCCATCCCCTGCCATCAGGGAGGGGAAAGGGCTGTTGGGGAAAGAGTCCACCCTGGAGAGGTGGCCCTTATCCTCACCATGAAGATAATAGCTGTAGTGAAAATGGCAGCCCAGAGACATCTGCTACTCCACAGTGATTGAAGCCATTGTGACCACATCGCCGAGACATCCATCTTGCAACAGCCCCACCTTACACGACCTGAAGGAGTTATGTTGTGACACTCACACACACATGAAATCATTCCTGACAACGTCAGGAGCAGACTTTGGGAAAACTGAGTTTAGGACAACAGCTCCCAGAATCCCTAGTCAAGATGGTCAGTGGATATGCTGACTGGAGGGTTATGGGGAGTTGTAGTCCATCAGACTAGTATTTCCTAGCTCAGAAAGTCAGGCACAGGTGTCTATTGACTGCTCTGGAACTCAGATGTTGTGGGAGTTCTCTGATGAGGAAATCCATAGCCCTCAGTTCCAAGAGAGAGACTACATGATAGGATGCTGCAGAGGCAATAAGCATACCATGGCTTCATCTCCAATGGAAAGCTGGGGGTCACAATGCCCAGCCATAACCTACCTGCTTCCTCCAGCTTCATCCTCCAAGTCCTGAGGAGGAATACAGGGAGGCTTGCTATCTGGTGGCAGACATTGAAGACTGAGGGGCAGGCAAGAGTCCTACAGTCATGCCATGGCTAAGCATTTGCTAATGGCCTTTCTCCACACATCTGCTATGATATCACCACTTGGGAAGCTGGCAGAGAAGGACTGTCATCTCCCCAGGGCCTGGATTGTGGCAGTGGAGGACAGCCCTGGCTTTTGATCACTGAGACAGCTCATTTTTTAAAACTGGGGGAAGGAAAGGACAGCTACTCCTAACAGTCAGTGCCAATTGCTCTCTCTTAAACACTGTGCATGAGGCATGACAAAGGAAATTACCAGTTTTACAAATTAAGATGCAACTGTATTCTTAGAACCATATAAATCACTTCAGGCTGTTAAACTGCAGACTTTTCTATTGGTTTATTCCTTTTAAAATGTGTATATTGCATTCACCACAATAAAGGTGGCCTGAAGAGGTATATAAGGTAATAAAAACAATGAGCCATGGCTGGAGAAATAAGAGCTTCTTTTTCTTTATACATTGCCTCTGCAGAAACTTTTTTAAAATTGTTGACATTATAATTTTCTGCCGCATAGCGGACCTAATCTCTCAAATGCCTTACTGGTTCAGGGATTTGCAGTTTTTCAGGATTTAGAAGGGGTCTAGGTCATTTTCTTGCCTGAGACAAAGGATAAGAAAGTACTTTTCCATTTCATGTAAAAAAGCTGACCAGATTGCCAGCAGATTCTTACTTCATCACTAGCAATGGGGTGGCATTCTCTTCTTTGAAAGCAGCAGGCTGTCTTAGGGCAGGTAGCTTAGCTTCCTACAGTTCCCTGCCTACCATCAGCTGCCAACTTCTGGGGCAACTGTTTCACCCTTACTAATGGCTGGGCCAATTTTAACCTTTTTGTTACTAACTTCCAGGTAAAGGTAACACTTGTTTAGACGGCTGTATGAATACCAGTATCACAGAGAGTACAGAAATTCAGTGTTCTCTGCCTAACAAAGGAGCTTGTAGCCTCACAAAGAATGAAAGCATCCCAAATCTTAAAGGATTTTTTTGTGTGTTGCTAATGGAATTTAAATTATATTTCCTGGACTTTAATACCAAGATACTTTGGGCCTTTACAGCCAGCCAGAAATAATGCAACTTGAGTCCACTTCAACTGCCCTGGCTCAGTGCTAGGGAATCATGGGAATTGCAGTTTTTTTTCTGAGACATTGAGCCTTCTCTGTCAGAGAGCTCTGGTGCCGCAATAAACTACAGTTCCCATGATTCCTTAGCACTGAGCTAGGGCAGTTGAAGTGGACTCACGCTGCATTATTTCTGGCATCTCCCATTACCTACATGGCCAGAAGGAGGAATGGCTGGTCTTCTTGGATATCCCTCCATAACATTTTAACTCAGAACAACAACAACAACAACAACATCTTTACAAAATGCAGGCCTGTGATTAACATGATTATGATTATAACATCATTATGATTACTGTGACTAACATCACTATTTTTTTTATTCTCCGGTATGATTTTTAACATCTTTGCCTGATGAAGAAGCCAGTGGAGCTTCGAAAGCTTGGAACAAGTATTTTGTGCATTTTGGTTGTCCCCATAAAGGTATCACTGTTTTGTGGATTTTGGGTGTTATCGTATAGTACAGCATGGACTAGATTTTGCATGCTGCTACTCCCAAGGTAATTATTATTATTATTATTATTATTATTATTATTATTTATATCCCACCCCTCTGCAGAGCAGACCTGTAGGTAGACCTCTACACCTGGTTTGGGAACAAGCCAACTATGCTTGTTTCTCTTTATCCATTAATCTGTTGCTCTGTTTTCTTTTATTTTCTCCTACATGACTTCCTTAATATATATTCTGTTATTTGTCCTGATCATTGTACCGTATCCATGTTTCCAGTAGCTCAAACAAGAAAATACAACACATTGCAAACATGTTCATGCAATAGAGTCAATATTCCTCTCCTGCTTATGCAAAACACTCTAATACATTTTAGATTGACTTTTTAAACCACTAGGTGGAGGTAATGCATCCACATGCTGACTTCAAGCACAGGAGACAAGGCTTCTGTGACTGATAAGGCAATTTACTGGTCTGCCTTTTACATGCTTACAGAAGCACACTAAGCCTTTTGGATACCATATTTAATGGGCATATAAACAATATGTACTTGAAGACTTTACTTACATACTGTGCTTGTATTCTGCAAAGCAGGATGCATTACAAGTAACAGAGTAGCATATTGTCATAAAACTGTGATGGTTTCCTCACCTGTCATCCCCATGAAAATCTGTACTGCTGGATTCCAAAGTAAAATCAAACAGACAAATAAACCCCAACCATAACTGCAGACAGAATGAGCTTCCATGGGAGATAGCTATTTCAAGATTTTATATACAATGGAGTCGTTTTTATTTATTTATTTCAGAAACATCAGTTGCAGTCAGACCTTTGACTGGGGGAAAGCTGTGGGGAATGCTCCCTTGTTGCTACTGGCCTGTTTCCAGGTACAATTCAAACTGCTAGTTATGACCTATAAGTAGGCTGACCATATTTCCATGAAACAAAAACGGGTCATTGGGATGGCAAAAACGGGACCGGGTTATGTAATATTCTATATTTTTGAAAAAGTAAGCTGATAACAAAATAATTATTACATGAACATATTGAGCTAACAATTATTCTTAAGTGACAGAACTCATACAAACATTTAGGTAGACATAGAGGCAGACTCACCTGGGATCCTGTGTCCAGTTCTGAGGACCACAATTCAAATAGGATGTTGAGAAGTTGGAGTGTGTCCAGAGGAGAGCAACAAAAATGGTGAAGAGTCTGGAAACCATGCCCTATGATGAGTGACTTAGGGAGCTGGGTATGTTTAGCCTGGAGAAAAGATGGTTAAGAGGTGATATGATAGCCCTGTTTAAATATTTGAAGGGATGTCATATTGAGGAGGGAGTAACCTTGTTTTCTGCTACTCCAGAGACACACAGCAATGGATTCAAACTAAAGAAAAAAAAAAAAGATTCCACATCAACATTATGAAGAACTTCCTGACAGTAAGAGCTGTTTGACAGGGGAACACATTCCCTCAGAGAGTGGTGGAGTCTCCTTCTTTGGAAGTTTTTAAACCATCTCTCAGGGATGCTCTGATTGTGTGTTCGTGCATGGCAAAATGGGGCTGGACTGGATGACCTTTGTGGTCTCTTCCAACTCTATGATTCTATGACAGTATTTCACCACCATCATATCACAAACATTTATCCGATGAAGTAATTTTACACAGCCAATTTAGGTCATTCAACACCTTATCATAAAACTTCTCACACTCCATGATACAAATTTGTTTTACAACTAACATAGCCCTCACAGGGGACAGAAACATCAGTCTGCACTGATAGGGTCATCTTTAACATGGGACAAAAGGGGCAGCTGCTTTTGGGGCCCCTCAAGAAACTGCCCCTTTTGCCCCAGGTTAAAAACAGTCCTGGTTTATTAAAAATGGAACAAAATTTACATTTATATTAAAATGATGAGACAGTCAGGAAATATGAAAAAAAAATACAGTACTGACCCATTTAAAATGGTACATATGGTCAGCCTACCTATAAAAGCCCTTTGCAGCTCAGGTCTAGGCTGTCTGAAGGACTATATACTCCCATGCACATCTGCCCAAGCCCTGACATCTTCAAGAGAGGCCTTTTTCTGGGTCCTCCCACATTTACAGACACAGGAGATTATAGCACGAAGCTTCCCTCTTGATGCTGTTGTGGCTTTTTAAACATCTGAAACTACAAGAATTCTTTTCACATTACCACACAATTGCAAATTGATAACAGGTTGCCGATGCATCTTATCACACTACCGTTCCATCTACTCACCAGCTATCTGAGATGAAGTTAAGTAAAGTAGTCTTGCCTTCATTGCGAGTGGGGGGTGGTTTGCAGTGAAACCTGTTTAAATCCCCTTTTCTCTGAGTTACCCCTGAATGACCTGTGGCACATACTCCAATAAGAGGTTACCTGCATGATTGACAGCTATTCATGAGATTTTCCCATTCATTAAAAGCAGCGGCAGGAGCACAGATTGACTACAGGATACCTACTGCCTCGGCACCACGTTGTGTGCTAAGCTCCGTTGATTACAGTTACAATGCCGCTTCTGTTCCACTATTTAAGAACATGGGATAATCTCCACATCTGGTGGGAACCTAAGAGAGGGACTTCTCAGTGTCTGTCCCTATGTTCGGAAACTCACTAACTAGCTAGGTATGCTAGAGTGATCCTGTCCTTGCTGTCCTTCAGTCATCAGGGGAAAACTTTTTATGCCTTATTTAAACAGGCTTTAACTGAAAGAACTTCAATAGGATGCACTTCTTTTTTTAAAAACTACTTGTATTTTTAAATATGTAATTAATGTATGTACATAAATTTTAAATTGGTTTTAATGTCATTCATAGCTCAATTACATATTAATGGTAGTGTTTTCTAAGTTTTTATCTATACTACTACCACTAATAATAATATTAATAATAATAATAAAATTTATTTTTACCCCGCCCCTCTGTCGAGCAATCAGGATGGCTTACGAGAATTAAAATCCATACATATCTAAAAATAAACATCCCCCACCCCAATACTGTTCATATTTTAGGCCACCTTGAGCCCCAATTCAGGGACAAAAGGCAGATTATAAACAATGAGAATGACAATAATGATGATGATTTCACAGTCAGGAGCTAAGCATGTAGGTTTGGGATTTCAATACATTATTTAAGGGCTGGAATTATCAGCTAAAATGCTTGAATCTACAGAATTCTGCCATTAAATTCTGACTGTGTAATAAATTACTATTCATTGGTTACAGGATGGAATCTAAACTTTAGCCATGGTCGTAAGTCATAATTGTCCAATAATGTAGGCAATGATCTCTCACCTTTGAACATTTTGTCTTGTTGCACAAGAAGAGGACTATTCATTGGCCTTGGCAGCACCACTGATGTGGCAGGACTTGTGAGATGATGCTGGAGGCAGCTTACTCTGCCTAATGGTGCAACTGGCCCTATTTGTGAATAAATGCACTTAGGCTCACATTATACACTCTGAAATAGCATGAGGAAATCACCTGATCACTCCTTTCCAGGCATAAAGATGCAGTTAATGAGAAAGCAATGTTTTGCTGTTTGCAAATATAGCTTCTGTCTAATGAGAAGGCTTACATCACAAGAAGTTCCTCTGTAAACATGCCATTAACATTTTCTCTTGCAAATGAGTTTCACTTAAAAATTCAATAAGCCTGGCTACTGGACTCTATATTTGAGAACAGAGCCTAGAAAGGTTACTCTTTGGACTACAACACACAGAATCCCCCATACAATGTGCTGCAGGCAGATTCTAGGGGTTGTAATAATATTTTTTTAAAAAAATCTAGGCTCTAAATACCATGCTAAAATGTATCTAAAATACATCAGTAAAACACAGTGTTTATGTCAGAAGGATACAACACATTACAACATGCTGAACATAAGTCACACTTATTTTATACAGCTGATTCTTTTTACAAATATAGACTCCTCACAAAATTTGACCGTCATTTAATCTGGAAGTCCTGCTTTCTCAGTTCCATTTGTATACAGGAAAGTTAGGATCAATCAGCCAAATAATAAGATACCACAATAAACTTGTATATTAGAGCTATAAATACAAATAATAAACAAACAAACAAACAACTATTACAAGGCATTAGGCCTCTTAAAAATTTTCATGAGTGTGTGTAGAGTTAAAAAAGAAAGGGTTGCATAGACACACTTCTTGCACAGGATAAGGCAAACTTAAAAGCTCCAGTATTCAAATAGGAAATGCAGCATCTCCCTTTCCCTGACTCCCTTGTATAAGAAGCTGCCAATACAAAAATCCCCATATGTACACAGCTATGAAAGATGCAAGATATCATCCTGTCTTCAGAGGGCAGGAAGCAAGAAGTTGCAAAATGTTGCACTGGAGTGATAAAAATCATCAACCCCCCCCCCCGACACACACACACATTTTGAATCTCTTATTCACTACCCAGCAGCCCTAAAATTATTATAGATCCAGAGTGTTGAGTCTACACAATGAAAAGAAGTGAACCACTTTCTCCTATAACCAGGTATAGCAGCTCATCCAGGTTTGATGACTGAAGAAGAAAAGAGAGCATTGTTCCTTAATGGGTGCCTCTAAATTTAGAGACACAAATCCACAGTGACTGATATACCATGATCAACTTAGCCACTCACCTCTCCAACTGTAGTTTTGTTGGTTGGAAATTATTGTTCCAAAAGGCCTCATAGCTCTATAGTGATGGAAAGTGGATTTGACAACATGAAACTCAATCAAGTAAGAACACATGCTTTAGTAACAAAAACTGCCCACCATATGATAAATGCTATTTCAGGGTTAGCCTGATGATTAGGCAGACTGAGCTAGCTCCCTCAGGCAGAATTCATTTGGTGCCATGAAAAAGCAACTAATAGTTATCAATTTCTTATCATTTTTGTTTTCTGATCTGGAAAGAGAAGAGGTGCTTGTGGGTTTTCCACCTCAGGTGACAAATTAATTATGTTGACCTTGTATCTTATGCACCATCACTTGGGAATCCAGAATTTCCATTTGCTTACCTATCTTGGAAAGGTCCTGCACTACTGTAAATGGATGAAGAGCTGGTTTTTAGTACCACGGCAAATAAGGTTTTGGGCTACAGCTACCCAAATTCCCCAGCCAGAACAGCTGAATCATTTAGCATAAAAATTAAAATATCCAAGCTCTATTTATTCCAACACCAAGCAACTATTGTTAACTGCCTTCAAGTTGACCTCAACTCATGACGAACCTGTGAATGAGAAACCTCCAAGCCCTCCTGTCCTCAACCACTCTGCTCAGGTCCTGCAGGCTCAGATCCGTGGCCTCCTTGATTGAGCCTATCCATCTAGCATACACTCTTCCTCTCTTCCTACTGCCCTCTATCTTACCTGGCATTATCATCTTTTCTAGTAAGTAATGACTTCTCATTATGTGGCCAAAGTACGAGAGCTTCAGTTTGGTCATCTTGGCTTCCAGAGAATGTAGGCTTGTTTTGTTCTACAATCTATTTGGTTGTCTTTTTAGCTGTCCATGATATCCACAGAACTCTTGTCCAGCACCACATCTCAAATGAGTGGGTTTTCTTTCTGTCAGTTTTTTTCACTGTCCAGCTGTGATGGGAAATACAATGACATGGACAATCCTAACTTTAGTGTTCAATTACCCGTATTTTCCGGCATATAAGACAACTGGGTGTATAAGATGACCCCCAACTTTTCAATTTAAAATATAGAGTTTGGGATATACTCGTCGTATAAGACGACCCCTCTTCCAATGGGGGAAAATGAGAAAGTGTTGAGGGGAAGGACTGCCAATATACTAGGTGATGCATTCTGGGGTATGTACAATTTGCGTCCAAGTAAGTGACCCTGGGCATGTCACACACTCTCACCCTCAGGGGATGGTAATGGCAACCCCCATTTGAAGAAACGTGCCAAGAAAACCCCATGATAAGGTTGCCTTAGGGTTGCCATAAGTCGGAAAGGACTTGAAGACACACAAGAACAACAAAAAAGTCTGCAATTGTTTCATAGGTAGTACATGGGAATAGGAGCCAGCATGGTGTAGTGGTTTGAGTGTTGGACTACAACTCTGGAGACCTGGGTTTGATTCCTCACTCTGCCATGAAACCCACTGGATGAACTTGGACAAGTCACACACTCTCAGCCTCAGGGGAAGGCAATGGCAAACCTCCTCTGAACCAGTCTTGCCAAGAAAACCCCAAGATAGGGGTTCACCTCTTATCCGCTGCTGCTTCCTCCTCCTGCCTCACGCCACCCCTTCCTCCCCCCCTCCTTCTCCTCCTCTGACCTGGACTTCCTCTCTTCCTTCTCCTCCTGCCTCACGCTGCGCCACACCTTCCTCCTCCTCTGCCACCCAGCGTATAAGACGACCCCCGACTTTGGAGAAGATTCAGGATCATGTCTAGTTCTTCCATAGCTTCCTTCCCAAGTCTCAGTCATCTTCTGATTTCTTGACTACAATCTCCAATCTGATCAATGGAGATCCAAGAAATAGGAAATCTTTAACTATTTCAGTTTCCTCATTGTCTACATTTAATCTACGCAAATCTTTCACGGTCATTATTTTGGTTTTATTTATGTTCAACAGTAAGCCTGCCTTAACACTTTCTTCCTTGACTTTCCTGAGTAATACTTTGCTATTTTATGCCAGTAGTATGATATCATCTGCATATCTTAGATTGTTGATATCCCTTCCTCTTATTTCACTCTTTCTTCCTCTGGGTCTAAATGTGCTCTGCATGTGATATTTTCTACAAACTGAACAAATAGGGTGATAGAATGCAGCATTTCCTGTCCGTCTCTCCAACTGTGAACCATTATGTTTCTCTGTATTCTGTTTTAATAGTAGCCTCTTACCCTGAATATAGGTTACACATCAGGACAATCAGATGTAGTGGCACACCCAATTCTTTAAGAATAATTCATAACTTTTTGTGATCTATGAAGTCAAAGGCTTTGTTACAGTCTATAAAACAGTCTATAAAAAGATTGTTTGAAGAATCATATCTCCCCATATGAATCTGCCAGAATACTAAGATTGTCGAGGGAATGCTTTCTCTCAGTCCCACCACCATCCCAGGCTCGCTTGGTGAGGAAATGAGAGAAAGCCTTCTCAATGCCAGCTCCCACCCTCTGGAACTCCTTTCTGTGGGAGGCTAGACTGGCTCCCTCCCTGCTGGACTTTCAATGGCAGGATGTTTTATTTAAGCATGCTTTTAAAACAAAAGCATGCCACAGTGGTTTTTACATTGAGCATATGTATTTGTCATGCCTTTTAACTTTTGTATGTTTTAAATGTAATTTTATATTGTTTTAGATTATTTTAAGTGTTTTAAATTTTATTGTAATGTTTTTTAAATCTATGAGCTGCCCCGGGGCCCTTAGGGAGAAAGGCGGCATATAAACAAACAAAGAAACAAATAAACAAACCACATGCTGATTTTCTTGTAGATGCTCTGGTGCCCTCCATTATCCAACATACGTTTGCAATGTTTTCCCTAGTGCCTCTTCCTTTCTTGAACTTCTGGAATTTCTCATTCCTAAGTAAGAATCTGTTGAATTTTGAGCATGACTTTGCTTGCATGGGGAAAATGATGTAATGGTCCTTTAGTTACTGCAACCTTTTATGTCTCCTTTTTTGGGAAAAGAAATGTATATTGATCATTTCCAATCTTTAGGCCATTGTTTTGCTTTCCATATTTGTTGGCAGATTTTAGTTAGGTACTCTCTGCTAACTCAAAGACATCAAGATACATTTATATCACAGTAACAAGAACCTCTTGGCAGTCACTGCACTGAATATGCCTTCCCCACAGGGTCCCAGACTAATTTGGCTATCTACTCTCATCATTTTTTGTCAATGTATCAGCTACAATTTTGGGGTGATGCCCAGCTACAACATGCAGCTGCTGGGCCACTTCCTGTTTCACATATTTGCCACTTCTGTCAGCCAACATCATCCTAGTCCTGGCTACCATGATATGTTTCCTCCATAAGAGCATGCCTTTCCTGGGAGATATCTAGGTAAGCCTCCCTGTAGTGATACAAGGTCACTCAAAAGCAAAATCAGTGACAGCACTGGACTCATAGCCATAGGCATAATGTAGGCATTAAGGAATCATTACAAGGTTATTTTAATTCAGGCGGGTGTAATTTCTCCCTCTTTGAACATGGGAGAAAAGAAGGCAACTCTATTTATTTAGAAAACCCAATTTCTCACCCACCTACTGAAAGGGACGACTTTATCGCTTGGCATTTTAAAATGACTCAAGCCACCCAGGAGGCAGGATGGAGGCAGGGATTATCGCAAGTTAAATTGCTGCCAAATCACCATCCGCCATCAGCCCCAGTCCAAGCCGGGCTCAGCTGGCTCTTTTCAGAAACTGGGATGCTTTCCGGTTTCTAAAAAGCATCAGCTGAGCCCAGCTGGGACCTGGGCTGATGGTAGCCAGCAATTTGGTGGCGATTTAGCTTGTGATAATCCCCACCTCCATCCCGCCTCTCAGCTGCAGCCCTGGAGGCTTGAGTCATTTTAAAATAGAATGTGTGTGTGTGTGTGGAGAGAGAGAGAGAGGAGGAGAAGGAGGAAGATTCAGGAATCATTAGTAGAAACTACAAGCCATATCCATCTGACACCCAATCCTGTCAACAATACCCAAACCCAGCCCACCTCCATCAACAATATTTCTCAAGAGCAATACTGAAACAGAGGCAAGAAACAGAAGTTATGAAACTGGCAAACCAACAGTTACAGTCCTCTTCTGAAAACTAAATCTTAGAATCCATTCTGCCCAAAAGAGAGCCAGGTTTTCAAATGTGTTATCAGATAAACTGTGTCTTTTATCAGTCATTAATTCCCACAGAGGGGATGAGGCTCCGCAGCTGCACTGGATGCATGCCTGTGTTGTGTTTGAAAAATGTATGGAGAATCCAGAGAAATCCAGAAAAAGTATGGAGAAATCCAAAGAAGAAAAAAAAAAAACACTTCCATGCTTCAAAAAATTCAGGGGACTCCATGCTTTGGAGGTTTTAAACAGAGGCTGGATGGCCATCTGTTGGGAGTGCTTTGACTCTGTATTCCTGCATGGCAGGGGTTTGGACTGGATGACCTTTGGGGTCTCTTCCTACTCTATTAATCTGCGATTCTATGTTATTGATGTTGCTTTGGAAAAAGTGTGCTGTCTCTCTTAGCTGTTTTGTTTCTGGAAATTCATCTCTAACTGTCCTCAGTATTACTAGCACTTTATAATTCAATCTCCAAGGCTTCCAGCAAGAATAGAAAGGTACATTAGTAAAAGGAAAAGAACTGCTAGCACTTACTAGGTAGCTGGAGCCTGGAATGCATTACACCTTTCTTGTAGCAGTGACATCTGTCAGCTGAAAGACTTTTTGATAAAGAAGTGGTTGGATAACTATTTGCTGTTGCATATAGACAGACCACCACTGAGAAGAAAACATGCTAGATTACAGATACAGCACCACTTTGTTCTGATGACCAGTATGAAGGGCTCCTCTTACTTTTCTGAATTTAGCTATTTATTTGGGTTTCTGCAACCTATCCACATTGAAGTGAGGGTGTTAGCAAGCTGCCAGAACAAGTTCTTGTCTTCCCACAGAGACGCAAATGGCTTTTTTAATGGTTTCATAAACACCCTTCAATAATGGAAGACAGAATTTGTAAGGTTCCATTTTAGATTCCAGTGTATTTAACGTGTTTTTAGAAGATATAAAGTAGGCATCAGATAGCCCATGAACATTTCCCCACTATAGGGTGTTTGGGGACATACTTTATGGCCCCATGACCTTGGTGTCCCATCTGACTTTCCAACTGTGGGGCCCTGCCCATGATGTCATCCACTTTTTCAGACATAATGGACAGGAGTCCATGCTTCAGTGTATCAAAAGTGAAATTTTACCTTCCCCCCCCCCCCCCCCCCGAATCTTCAGAAACACATAACAATGATAATCAATGCACTCTCCAGTTTGCATTGATTATCATTGCTATGTGTATTTAAAGGTTGTGGGGGTAAAATTTCAGCCACTAGCAACTAAGGGCCTTTGCAGACTGCCAGAAATAGTGCAAATTGAATCCACTTTAACTGCCCTGACTCAGTGCTAGGGAATCATGGGAACTGTAGTTTATTGTGGCACCAGAGCTCTCTGACAGAGAAGGCTCAATGTCTCAGAAAAAATACAATTCCCATGATCCCCTAGCACTGAGCCAGGGCAGTTAAAGTGGACTCAATTTGCACTATGTCTAGCAGTCTGCAAAGGCCCTAAATGAGCACTGCTTGGCACCTTTTCTCCCTCTCTTTGTGACTGTGCACCATCTTTCACCCATCAATCTGCGTTCAGTCCATGATGCTTCTGAGACTGTGGGCAGTACATCTCCTACAGTATTCCTGTACAGTATTTGTACTTATAACACAGTATACAGTAGGATATAATATATATACAGTACACAGTACAGTAATATACTGAGAACAGGATATTAAAGATAAGCTTTTGTTCATTTTACATTGTGTGTGTGTGTTTATTTATTTGCCTGCTCCACATAAACTAGCAAAACCAAAGTACAGTTCAGTTTGTTATAAATTAAAAAAAAAAGAAAATTCCATTTGTAATAATTGTTTGGTATATTTGTAATATACCAATTGTGATAATTTCATGCCATGTCAAATTGTACATAGTAATATTTTATGCTCCTAAAGTAACAGAGTGACTTTCAATCTGTAAAAAGTACTAATGTTTCATTTTTTCCCCAATTTGTTGGACCTTGCATTCTTGGCAGAGCATGACTTCTTACAAATAACAGGGTAGTTAAAGTTCATCATCTGTCTGCTTTTTAAATATTTGTTCGTTTGTTTTAGGAAGGCATTATCCAAATCTTCAGTCTGACTGAGGACAGGCCCTATAGCAGACATTCACAACGAGGTCACTGTTGTTTCACTCCCCTTTAATTTTAACCCAAATGTCCTTTCAATTTGTTCTCCATGCTCTAACTCATGGATTTCCTCACAGGTATATACTTCCTTGAAATATAATGCTCCTCCTTTCCTGTTTGGTCTATTTCTTTGGAATAACCCTTCCATTACACTCCAGACATGAGAATCATCCCACCAGTTTCAGTGATGCCTATTAATTCATATTTGTCTTGCTGTGTTAAGAGTTCATGTTTATCTTGTTTAGTGTAGCAACATCTAAGACCATAGGTTATTCTCTCCAACTGATTTCTTGTTGTTGTTGTTTTACCCACAGTTAGGCTCTTGTGTCCTAAGCTCCAGTCAGCAAGTGACCCAGGAATTAGGTGGCTGCAGTGCAGAGCTGTAAGGTACATGATACCATCCAGGTCAGTCACAGGAGAAACAAGAGGATTGTCATCAGCTGGTCGTGAAGTCATTACAGTAAGTCAGTAGTCCAGACAAATGAAACAAGCAAGGAGTAAAACAGAGTAGTCAATTGTAGCCAGTCTGAAGTCAAGAAAACACTAACATTGAAGAGTACTGCCACTCGCCAAGACAGGATGACCGCAAGCAACAAAGATGCCAGGGAGCTGCTGGGAGATTGTGAGTCAGCTGTCTCAAAACACCAGGTCAGTCAGTATCTCCTATTTAACAGATGCTGAGACCAGCATAGTCTCTCCTTATCTCTTCAATGATCTTCATAGGATAGCAGCATGTCCTAAGTGCTGCCACCCCTTGCTAGGGAGTAGGGCTCCCTCTGCCTCAGCCCCCAGATCCTCAGTCTTGGAAATGCCACAGTCATCACAAGGTGCAAATTCCTAAAAATCTGCCTCTTCCATGTCTGAATCTTCTGACTCCAGAGAGTGAGTTATGACATTTTGTACTACTGGCTCAGTGACTCCTGTATCACTAAGGTTATTGTCCCTGTCACATTCACTGCAGTCATAATTACCCGCAATAGAGTGAAAAATTCCAGCAAACATGGCAGGAGAATCAGTAAAGTGGGGAGAGATGTAGCAACTGAAAGTGCCAAACTTCCATATCAGGAAAATGCCCTCAACAATCACACTGAATGTCATTGGGAGAAAAATAGGTACTTAATGTTCTAGTATATTTTGGTTTTAATCTATGTAATTAATATTAATGCATTGGTTCAATCTATGGCCATGTACTATGTAAGACTGTGTGTCCTCTGATCATAGGGCATTCCCCATGACCAAAGGAAGTAGGGAAATGCAACATTGGCTAAGGCAATTAGTGGCAAGTATGAAGCCAGGACAGGCCTGATATAAATACAAGAAGTACAGGTTTCTGCCCTGCTCCAGACAAAAACAGTAAAACCATCTGTATGCTACACTTCTGGTTCCATCTTCCTATTTTCTTCAAGTAACCTCTGAGATACTCACCTGGGCAGTACACTCTCCTAGTCCTTGGTGTCCATCGTCTCTCACTTGCCTCAAAAATAGCACAAATAGAAAGGCCAAAAGCCACAAAAAGTTCTAATTGCTATGAGATATGTTGCACATTAAAAACAACAACAAATAAACAGTTACTCATCCTGCATTTATCAGATGGGCAACTAAATGTCTATTTTATATATTCAATCAGGATTGAATGCTAGCTGGCCATTACATTGTAGGACTCTGATAGGCTCGAATATTTCAGTTGAAACGCTGGCAATATAGTTTTAAAAATGTGAGCCCTTGGGGCACTATTCTATAAAACAACCATTAGCATGGAGGGAATTATTTTTACACAACCATAACAGCAATATGGTTTAATTATCATTTTGCTGGAGTGGAATGGAATTGGTGCTTGAAATGGAGAACTAACTCCTTTTCTTTTGACATAAATAAATTCAAAGATATCTAGAAACAGGTGATACTGGGATTTTTTGTTTGTTTGTTTTAATGTTTTGCAGGGTTTGGGGGCCATTCATCTTGCAACAAGGAACCATTTATTGTTTACCTGTCGAAAGGGCATCAGAGGTCATTTTAGGCTAGCACAACTTATGCAATTGCATTGGTTTCTAAGGCAACAAGTGAGTTACTGCCCTTGTCTAGCTCACATTTCTTGGCTTTCAAATTCACAGGCCTTAGGCTTTAGCTTCACTGGGAAATACAGCAGGACAAATGTAACTTCTGTCAAGTAGATGTTATGAAATGTAGCACAGTGGAGGGGAAGTGATGTAACTGAACTTCCAGGTCCAAAAAGTAAATGTGATTTTTTTTTCTCTCCACCAGCTTATAGAAAAAGAGGATAAAAACAAGAATGGCTTTAGTGACAGCTGACACCAAGTGTAATGTGGCATAACTGGGGCACATATTGTTTGACAGTTTGAAGACCAACTATGGAACTAAAAAGCAACATTTTGAGATAATGTCAAGTGATATTCATTCAGTAAATTTCTAGTCTGCCCTTCAGGGAGAAAATGACAGTCAAATAAAAACAACTAAAACAATAAAATAACTTGAATTACATGTCAACGGCAGATGAATACAACCCACAAGATTAAATCAGGATTGTTGGAGTGATTGTGTGACCTGAAGTGCACTGCGCTGAAGTCTGTGCACCTGGATGAACACCCAAGAAAACACACGGAGCTTGGTGTAGGCTGGAGAACTCCTTCTCCCATTCACAGAAGCTGCAGACATGACAGTACACAGAGTTCTTCACAAGGAGGCTTTTATTCTTTGTTCCATTGTTTAAAAGCAAAGCAGCTTCATTTATATACCGCTTCATACCACGCTATGGGATGTCTAAACGGTTTACAACTGTAAGCTCATTGCCCTCCAACAGTTGGGTACTCATTTAGCGACCTCGGAAGGATACAGGCCTGAGTCTAGCCTGAGCCCTGGCTAGTACTGAACTTGCAACCTTGTGGTCTATGGGTGAGTGGCTGCAGTACAGGCATTTAACCACTGCGCCACCAGGGCTCATCCTCACCAACAGAGTATCTAGCCACATAGACATCACCAACTGCCCACGCTGTACACTGAGGCTCCTCACCTTAAATACATGTGCCATCCCTGGGCATTTAGTCCAGCCTCTTCCTGGCGTGTACCATCTATACATGTCCCTCATGTGGCATGACTGTGCACTTTCAGCCACATTATGGCTTCATATCCTGCCATGATTGCATCAGACAGTATGACTCAGCTAGGTCCAAATGCTGACTCATCATGGCTGCTTATTGACCTCTGGTAACCCTGTTACCTTTGTCCCACATCTGGACATTTTCCCTAGGATCCCATATCCTAACAAGGATTAGAAAAACGTCTTGGAGGAATAAAGTGTAAATATTTCTGGGAGGCCCTGGTACCAATATGAGATCAAAATGGTTGCCAAGAAAAAATCGATTAGGAGAGCATTCCAAAGCAAGACCTGCTGGAGACATTTTGCCTCCTGAGGTGGAGCACAAATAGCATCTTCGTCCATTTAAGTCATGATAAATAGTATTTAAAATCAACTGAAAGTTATTTTTGCACATGAAACAGAAAATCCTATCTTTCCATGGCAGGAAAGCAACAATTTAAAAAAGTAAATCACAAATGCATTTTGTTTATTCATGATACCCAAGTTCTGCTGCTTGAGGCAGCTGCCTCACTATCTCTAATGCTAGGGACAACCCTGCCACTTCACCCCATCTGTGCCACTTCAGAAGGGAATAGTCAACTATTATCTCAGTTTACAGACAGGTAGGTGGGGGTAGAAAGATGGTCCGATTAAACCTCTGTCTGGGGTATTTGATCTGTGAAGGCTATTCACACAGGGCAAGTCCTCACTTGATGTGTCATTCATCAAGTAAGGAACACACATTTGTGAATTCAGGTCCAAATACTATCCAAACCGCATTCCAGCCAACACTAAACACTTTGGATAAAATGTCAGAATGCTATAGTACTTGATTCACTGGCATTCATCCTCACCCTTTGTCAGTAAACATGTGTATGAAGGCAATTATAGGAAAGGCCATATGGAAAACTGACCTTTAAAGCTGTAGGAGAAAAAGTAAGCATGGTTCAACCACTCACATATTTTTCTCTAATTCCTTCACTCTTATCCTTTCTCTCTCTCACCCCCCTCGCTCAGACGGACACACACAATTATGAACAACTGTGGAGGGAAAGATAGCAGAATCATTTAGTGAAGAAACAGCAGCCACACACTCTGTGGCCCATATTTTCAGAAATAGTAGGAATTATTATTCTGTCAGAATAACTCAGCAAAACACTTTCATGACACTAAAACCTATTACATTACCTGGAAGGGGGGGAGAATGCCATATACTGTACTATTCATAATCTTAACAAAGTGTCCCTGCTTTTTCCTCACAGGCAGAATCCTGTGATCAGAGCCACCGGTAAAGAAAAATGATTGCAGCAAAGAGCGAAATTCATGCAGGAACAGAGAGGTCTCCTGCTGTAACATCCAGTGATTAATAACATGCAAGCTTGGCCTGCACAGCTTCATGCCCTGTGTTCAGCCTGGACATCATACAGCAATGGTTGACTCCACATTGAAAGAAGGAGACCATCCTCCTGTTGAAAGGGAAGGGGGGAAAGGCAAAATTCAAAAGTGCTGCCTTTCAGGAGAGAGCATTATTCTTGAGTGCACCACTTAGCAATGTCAAAGGAAAAACAAACCCTCTGAGTAAATTATAGGAATCCTAAGCAGGGAATACTTTGAATCCAATGTAATCAAGACTGGTGTGTTACCAAGCTCACTAAAATGGGGAGATATTGAACCATAGCACAGGACAGCAACAACCTGTAGATCTCATTCTAGGTCAAGGAGAAACAAACATGTGGCCGTTGTACCCCTTATTTTTGAGGTACCCACAGCACCTCCCTGCCACAGAACTGGCCACTAACACCATGTCCATCTTCACCACTGTGGTACTGTGGTGTTCCTTCCCTTCCCTTCCCTTCCCTTCCCTTCCCTTCCCTTCCCTTCCCAGTGGCTCTGAAACAAAAGGGGGTGCTCCACTCTGTAATCTGACAAGGTTTGATGGTGTGGAAGAATGTTTTGGCACCCATCTCCACCATGGTTATATGTTGTCAAATGTCAGCAGCAACAGCAATCTTAAGAATGGAGCAGCTCTGATAGATTTCTGGTAATCCAAAGCCAACTCCTGTGTGCCAGTCCACTCCCTTCTGTAAGCATTGTAAATTTTTAATCATATAATCTCTTTGAGCCACTCTCCTCAAAGAAATTGGTGAGCTTTGTGACAGTGACTGGAACAGTCTTGGAAGATGTACATCAATCCAAAAGGATTCTTCACTACTTTGATGTTAAAGAGACTAGCCAGGTGCCAGTTCATAAAGTGATTTCTGCAGTGCTACCATAGTCACAATGTATGTTACTATACCTGAACCAGGACATTTGCAAAAGTCAGAACAGTTTAGTGAACAACAGCTGATAGCCCCATGGATCCATTAATTTGGTGCCCATGGCCATAAATCAGCAATGGGAACCATGCGACCCTTCAGATATTGTTGGAATCTACTTCCACCATGAGCTATATGGGGTAGGGTTTCTGAGACTTGCTCAGTACCTCAAATTCTGCATAATAATAATAATAATAATAATAATAATAATAATAATAAGTTTTATTTATATTTTCCCACCTCTCCCTAAGGATCAAGGCGGGATTACAGGATAATATAAAAAATATAAAAATACAATATATAAAATATATAATAAAATCATAACAACAATACCCCCCCAACAATAAAACCCCACAAACCTATAATTAAAACCAATACCCCAGCTGGTGACGAGGTTGGTTGTCATCTTCACATGTCCAGGGGCCATATCGGTGGTACAATTAATCTTTTACAGATTGGGGAGGTCAGGTGGATAGGCCCGCTGGAAGAGCTCCATCTTAAGCGCCTTCTTAAAGGCTTCTAGTGTATTAATAAGACGGATCTCCTCCGGCAGGCTGTTCCATAGTTTAGGACCTGCGGCTGTGAATGATCTCTGGGAAGTTACCTTTAATCTAGTATTATAATACTCCAATAAATACTTCCCTGATGTTCTGAGAGTGCGGGACGGATTATGTAGGGAGAGGCGTTCCTTCAAGTAACTCGGACTCAAGTCATGTAGGGCTTTAAAGGTAGCGACCAACACTTTGTATTGCGCCCGGAAACTAATCAGTAGTCAGTGAAGAGCTTTTAACATAGGTGTAATATGGCCCACCCTAGATGTTCTGGTGACCAACCTGGCTGCTGTATTTTGAACTAATTGAAGTTTCCGAACTTGATACAAAGGTAGCCCCATGTAGAGCGCGTTACAGAAGTCCAAACGAGAGATTACCACCGCTTCAAGGTCCTTTTGGTCCAGGTAGGGGCGCAGTTGGCGAATCAACCGAAGTTGATTCCAAGCACTCCTGGCCATCGCATCCACTTGAGATGACAACTGTAGAGATGAGTCCAGGAGTACTCCCAAACTGCGTACTTTGTCCTTCAGGGGAAGTGTGACCCCATCTAGGACAGGTTGACAAAACTCCCTCCCTGGACCAGGGGTACCTATCGCGAGCACCTCTGTTTTCTCTGGATTCAGCCTGAGTTTGTTTTCCCTCATCCAGCCCATTACCGACCCAAGGCAGGCATCCAGAGGAGAGATGCCATCCTTAGTCACCGCAGCAGTCGGAGACATAGGGAAATATAGTTGGGTGTCATCAGCATGTTGATAACCCCATGCCCCATATCTCCAGATGATCTCTCCCAGTGGCTTCATGTAAATGTTAAACAGCATAGGGGACAGTATGGTGCCCTGCGGGACACCAGATGTCAGCTCCCTCTTAGAGGAGCAACTGTCCCCCAGCCTCACCATCTGGGATATATTATTGAAAAATGTAAGGTTTCTTAATGTTTGTAATACATAATGTAATCCATACACAAAAGAATGATATATGCTTAGTTTCATATTGCCTGAATATAAGGATCAAGATGCCTAGAGGAAACACGCTGTGTACAGTTACTGGTCACACTGGAAATGACATAATCTTGTCTGGCTCCATGCCACCATGCTGGCTGAAAATGTGACTTTTCCAAGCTCCACATGAAACTTCAACAGCCATAGTCTGCCTTTAGTTTCAGATCTCTCCTCTAGAGCCATGCATATTAACATGTTATTGCAGGAAGAAATGGCAAAATTCTCAAGTTACATTAGCAGTTGATTAAAACAAATGAGATATTGCATCATTTGATTTTTCACATTAGGGCTTTTGCTACCCCTTGACTTGGAGTTAGCACCTCCTCTGTCTGGACTGGCACTAGGGAACAGAGAGCTTTATGTGGTGGACCTATTTGGGAAGCCATCAGAACTGCAGCTCGGAATATTTTTTTTGACATTGAAGCATTTTTGGGGTCTGAACTGGCCTTGTCCAGCCAGATCAGCCATTGGGCTTCTCTGGTCAGGAAGGGCTGCAGAAGACTTCCTGTTTGGACTGAGGCCTTGCGAAAGCAACTAGATCCTTTGTCTCAGGTATGTTTCTGTGAGTTCCTTGGAGTCAACTTCCTAACCTTGGATAGCTGCGACACTTCTCAAAACACCTGGGCTCCCATCTCCTTTCATCCACTTTCACACTGGGTGAGACTGTTTCCTGGCTGTGTATTCTTTCTTTCTCTTCTTTACAGTCCATGGGCAGGAAAGGAAAAGCCAAGATCGGTAAACTGAGCTGAATTCATTATATACAATCTCCTGACTTTCTTAAGCCCTAAAACCTTGGATGCCATTCATGCTTTCTCAGCTGGTCTCTGATCAACAGTTGACTAGAATCAGCTACTTAGTTTCAATATGGTCACTATAGCATGAGCTTCAGACCATTCTCTGAAGATGAATGCAAGCAGATTTGAGACAGAACGGAATATTTCTCCACACAGTACTTCATTAGCATAATGGATTCCCTGCTATATGGAAATCCTTGCAAGATATGACAGGCAATAGCTTAGAGGATGACTTAAAGAGAATTTTCTCAAAGATAGAGAACTACCTGGAACTCCCATAATCACTTACCATTAGGTATGCTGACTGGAGCTGACAGAAGATGAGGTCCAATAATACCTGAAGGGCCACAAGCTTTCCACCTCTGGAATAGGCAAACTAATGATCTGGTTATCAATGGAAACCTTCTTTGGAAGTTTTTAAACAGAAGCTGGATGGCCATGTCGGGAGTGCTTTGATTCTGTGTTCCTGCATTGCAGAGGGTTGGACTGGATGGCCCTTGTGGTCTCTTCCAACTCTATGATTCCATGAATGGTATGTAGTCATGACAGTTATATCATCCAGTATCTGATGCTATCTGCTTCTGCACACAGGTAGCAATGGAAGGAGAAGGTTCTTGTCTTTAAGTCCCAATGGTGAACTTCCTAGAGGTATCTGCCTGGATGCTGTGGAAAGATCATGCACAAAGGCTGGGAAGTACCGTAGGCCATGTGAACTGGTTCTTCAGATCTTATTTCATCCATTATTCTTTGGATCCTGTCTACTAGTGCCCAAGAAGGAAAATCTTGAGAAGAGGACAAAAGGGCAAGAAACAGCACATGAAACAGGAAACCCAAATTAATTTGTGGAAGCAAGCAATAACATTTTTGCCAGTCATCCATGTTTCCTGAGGGGTGTAACTGTATTGATACAAAGTCATTAAGGTTACATTTGTTTTCCTTTGTCATCAGTTAAGCTTGTTTAGCTGTTATAAAAGCTAGAGTCACCTGGCCTTTGTGTCAATCCATCATTCCTTTGCATGACAGTGTTCAGCCTAGGGAATTCTCGACTTAAATACAAACACTTAGCTATGTTTTTGTTTCCTTCACCTAATAATAATGGGATAATTTCTGTAAAAGTTAACTCTTTCTCATCATACTGTAGCTTGTAGTGAACTAACCAATTCATTATTATTTTCACGCCACATTACTGACACAGAAATAAGGTACTTTGACCAAGGTACTATGGCTGATGGGTAGCAAAGTAAGACTTTTGCTTAGCATTCGCCACAACTTTGATTCTTGCATGTTTGTTCTTCCTTTTAAAAAAAGTTAATAATATGGCATAGTCACATAACATCACCATTGTTTTAACAGAACAGACAAAACAACAACAACCACCTCATCATATCTTGCATATTATTTTCCACAAAATAAGATTTTCGATGACATGGAGCAATTGATGCAAACTACAGGAAAAGAGATTCCACCTCAATATTAGGAAGAACTTCCCAACAGTGAGAGCTGTTCAACAGTGGAACACACTCCCTTAGAGACTGGTGGAGTCCCCTTCTTTGGAGGTCTTTAAACAGAGGCTGGATGGCCATCTGTTGGGGGTGCTTTGATTCTGTGTTCCTGCACGGAAGAAGGTTGGACTGGATGCCCTTGTGGCCTCTTCCAACTCTATGATTCTATGATTCTATATGAAATCTTTGGTTCCTAAGTTCCAAGCATGAGAAAATAACAATACATTTACCATTCAACTAAAATATCTCCCAGATGTGAGTGTGAAAGGGATGTAAACCCCCAGTCACTGATGAAATTAATAAAAAAAAACCCACATTGAAAAGAAGATTAGTTCTGGCTGGTCATTTGTACTGTCTCATACAGTAGATGCCAGCTTTTCCATAAGCACTTCCCCCCACATTTCTATATAGAAATTGTCAGTTCTCAAGTACTCATTTTCTTAAACTTGTTGCAGTTATCTTCTTTTGTGATGTTGCCTGAGCTTTTGTGTAAACTTTCTCCCTGACATTGTTACCAAATATCAATGGTCTTAATTTTCCAAACAGTACAGTCTCTTTTAATCCCCTAGAGATAATGATCAATCTTTGCAAAAACTATCTCTGCAGCTGTCACCATCCCAAATCTATCATATTTACAGACTGCCAGAAATAATGCAGCTTGAGTCCATTTTAACTGTCCTGGGTCAGTGCTAGGGAATCATGGGGGGGAAGCAGACGGCTTAAAAAGCCGTTTGGGGGGCAGGGAAGGGGAGGGGCAGCCGCACAGTGGGCGCCCCAACCCCTTCCCCAGGTCGTCCTCGGAGCAGCCGGCCCTCCACACGGCCGGCACTCCAAGGAGGACCTCCCGCTGCAGCATTCGCACACACTGCAGCGGAAGAGTCGCCGGCAGCCTTTTGCGGCGCACCTTCGGCGACTTGTGGAAGGAGTGCCAATTTAGCGCTCCTTCCAGGGGCGGCAAAGCTGCGCTGTGGGGCCGAGGTGTGGGGATACCTCGGCCCCGCGGCTCAGCTTCCCGGGGCGGCCCATGGCCGCCCGTCTGCTTCCCCCCATGGAAACTGTAGTTTTTTCTGAGACATTGAGCCTTCTATGTCAGAGAGCTCTGGTGCCACAATAAACTACAGTTCCCATGATTCCCTAGCACTGACCCAGGGAAGTTACAGTGGACTCAAGCTGCATTATTTCTGGCAGTCTGTAAAGGCCCATTCTTACTTTTCCCTTGTCACTGACTGTTATATAGGATCAGGCCTCACTTTATAATCCTTGTTAAAATATATTTATTCACTGAGATTGTGTGCGGATGTCATTTTTCCGTGAGTCTCCTTTGATACCCCCCCCCCCCATACAGAAAATAATTCTAATATGTATACAATGCCAGTAAGACTGTAAAAGCATCTTCATCTCTGGAGTCTGCTTACATCCTCTAACATTTGCTAGGTTAAACAGGAACACTTGATATGCACTGAATGATTGTAGGTTGCTAATATAGTAACCAGCAAGCCAAATAAGTATCAGTCCTGAAGTACCATTCACATGTGATCCAGGCTGTAAAGTGTTACTTGGAAGTAAGCCTCTTTAAACTCAGGTGTAACCTACTTTTGAGTGAGCACATATATGTGTGCATTCTCTCTTATGTAAAGTAGACTGACCCAAAGTCTCATGCCAGGTAAACATCTTATCCAGATTTTAACATTTTCATTAAGTAAAAATGAATGAAGATGCTTGTTATTTGTTGCTTTGTGCCTTCATGTCAGTTCTGACTCATACGGTTTTCTTGGCAATATTTGTTTAGAAGAGGTTTGCCACTCCCGTCTTCTAGGGCTTGAGAACATGACTTATCCAAGGATAGTTATCACTTTTCTACCAGCTGCTTACACTTTTCTTTCTGTTGTCTCTGCATATTCAATCTTTTCCTCTCTTTGGCTGAATACATACTGCAGAAATAATCCAGGTTGACATCACTTTCACTGCCATGTCGCAATTCTATGAAATCCTGGGAACTGCAATTTGTTGTGACACCAGAGCTCTCAGACAGAGAAGGCTAAATGTCTCTCAAAACTACATGCTTGCACATTGTGTACCTTCAAGTCATTTCCAACTTATGGCAACCCTAAGACGACCCTATTATGGAGTTTTCTTGGTGAGATTTGTTCAGAGGTGTTTTGCCATTGCCTTCCCCTGAGACTGAGAGCATGCAACTTGCCCAGGATCACCCAGCAGATTTCATGGAAGAGCAGAAAACTACAGTTAGCAAAATTCCATTGAACCATGGCAGTTAAAATGGTGTCAACCTGGATTATTTCTGCAGTATAGATGCAGCCTCTCTCTCTTTCTCTGCTCCTCAGAGCTTGCTGTTGTCTTCTCTCATACTTTATAGATCATAGAACCATAGAGTTAGAAGAGACCACAAGGACCATCCATTTCAGCCCCCTGCCTATGCCTTTTCCATGTCTCTTCACCAATTTTTTTTCCCCTTCCTTCATGTGCTTCTCCATTGCCTGCTTCCATTCAGGGCTGGCTTGATATATTTTGCTGCACAAGATGGAAAAGCTAATGATACCCATTCATCCCCACAATGAAGGAGAATAACAGCCAGGATTGGGTGTCTCCTGAGGCAGTAAATCCCATTATAACACCTCCCTGAGATATACAATAATAATCAGCAGACTGCCCTTTCACAACATCCAAAATCAGAGGTGGCCACCTAACTCTACCAATAGCAGAGCAGTTGTCTCTTCTCCATATTTGTTTTATCTACCTTTGTCCAATCAGGTTAATGATCAGGACACCACTCACGGGACTTCTTTGTTTTACACAATTGTTTGTGAACAAGAGAATCCTGATTAATCCTCTCCAATGGACAGTACCTATTAAAAACTTCTTAAATCTATCATACCCATCTGCCTGCTCAGGGATGGAAAGAAGCAGTTTCAGTTAGTCCAGAGAAAGAAGTGGAAGTTCCAAGTTTTGTTTTATGTTTGAGTAGGCTGGGTGAAGTAGTGACTTTCCAAGGAATTCCCTACCTTTTCGCAGATTAAAAAAGTAGAAATTAAGAATAACAAGAAGAGTGACCCCCCTCCCACTTTAGAACACTGGTGGCCTCGTAGTTCTTTCAGAAAAACCATGTTGCAGCCTGTGTGTGGGTCCTCTCTCTCTCCTGAGAATTTGTTGCTTGCTGCAGCAGCATAAATTACATTTTTCTCCACATTAGTTTTACAGAAACCTACTAGTGATTGTCACTATGTGGTAATCATTCGCTTCATTCATCATTGCTAACTAAAGGTTGGTAGTTTTCATTATTGTGGCACCAAGAAGTCTCTTTCCATCCCCTACAAAAAGATCAGTTTCCTTTACAATAAACAGTATCCCAGTGTACAGACAAAGGTGAGGATATGCTCAGTGACAAGTGCATTTTTCATTGTCATCCTCTGTTTCAGAAGAAACATTTGCTTCATATTCATGCATTCTTAAACACTGCTGATGACTGTTCACTCACAGATGCATTCAGTATGTATTCAAGTTTTTTCCCCTCTCTGTATTATTTTTCAAGCATAGCTATTCAGCTGAATTTTTTAAAAAGCAGTTGAACATGTTCCAAAGACCCACTTGGTTACATCTGCACTCCATTCAGTTGTTCTGTGAGATTTGTGGTGGCCTCTATTTTATTAGTGTTTCAGGGCTATTCGCAGTTTATATTTCATAAGATATGAGACTTGCAGATACATAGCCTCATTCTTGTTTTTTATCACTTAGTTGTCCTTCCTCCTTTTTTAAATTACCAGGGATGGACCATGTAGTCAATGGTGAGCATGATAAATTTCCAGTGTGGCCTCAGCATGCACACTATCACACACAGAACACAAAGTGGATATTGTACAGTTAAACAAGAAAAACACACAAAACAGATACCATGCAATTAAAGGACATTTGAGGTCATGTGGGAGAATATGTACCTTATTTCCTCATACTTGTATTTGTAGGAAGGTTGGGTCACTTCTGGATCACTTGTCAGTTTTTTGGGAATAATATCAACATACATTCAACTTTTTGTGGACTTCAGCTCTGGAAGACTCCAGATCCAGGCAAGTCACATCTGACTGAGGCTTGCAAAAATACTTTTTAAAAGGAAATAGTTGATCAACCCATTGTGGCAGGGAGGAGAACATCTTCCTATTAGCTCCCCAGTCTTAAAGGGGGGGCTTATTGTCTTATTAATTAGTTTATTTGTATGTTTTAGTGAAAAGTTATTCAAGTAGTAAGAAAATGTCTTACAATTTGGAAATGGTTACCTCAAGATGCCACCCTGCAAAACCCAAGGAAATCAAGTATAATTAATTACAAATAAACAGGTGATGTTAACAGATGTTATACTACTTTGCAAATGTAACTTTGCTATGCCCTCATTACCTTCAAAACAAACATGTTACAGGAAGCAGCATTACTTACAACTGTGTTTTGCTAAATCTGACAATTTAATCATACTAAATGACCAGACCAAATTGGCACAGACAATTAGACAGATGTTACACACCTGGAACAAAAATGTGCAAATAGATGGCAGATATTTGAATGAGTAAATCATCGTCATCATCATTTCTTACCCGCCTCTCTCCATGGATTGAGATGGGGAACAAGAATTAACAGACACATCAATTAAAATACATATCAGTTTAGAAGGATGTGCATACAATTTAAAAGGGCAAGGTATACACAAGATATTAAAACAATCCACATTTAAAATTGACAATTTAAATAAGATAGGTAGAAGGGCAGCAATCTGGAGGCACATAAGCCTTCTGGACCTGATCAATTGCATATTTCAATTAAACAAACAAACAAAAACCTTGCATAGAATATTTTGAAGTTTTTCCCCAACCATTTTTATCTGTTTAATCACTGAAAGTACATCTTGTCTTTCACTGCTGAATATGTGAAAGACTCAATGTGTCAAAAAATCTTGTTTACATGTTCTTTGCTAACAGGTCATTAAAAGACATATATCAGTTTACTAATAACTTTCAACATCAAATGAATTTGTTTTACATGAAAGGGCACTTATATTATACTGTGATATGGATTATGATTTTTTAAAACCCAAATAATTATTAACTTATTAATATAAAAGCTCTTACAGGAAGGGGCAATAAAGCATAAAATATTACAAAAACAAGAGGAAGTGAACCTGAAAAATTCCAAAATTAATTTACAGGAGGAGGGGAAATGACCCAGAGCTTTACATTTACCTTCAAGATACTGTTGCTTGTTTTAAAAACAACACCTGTGTATGACCAGAAATTACTTTTGAGACTAAGGTTACAGAAATAGCCACAATGAAACGTCAAAGAACCTTCTCTCTGCCAATGCACCTGCCCTGCCCATATGTAGATGTATACATGGAGGATACAGGATCCTATAATCTTTCTTAGCATTATGGACCAAAGTTTAGCTGAGAAGACAGAGAGGAAGAGGCATGACCTTGCAAGAGAAAATCAATATGGATTGGCAAACATCTGAATATGAGAGCCAAGGAGAGTTAGGAGCCAAAGAAAGCCAAGACCTGTTCAATAAAGTGGGTGTACAGACAGAAGGGCTTAGGGAAACTGGTCTTGGACAGAGAAAGCTGGAGACAACAAGGAAGCACCTAAGTTAAAATATCAGGAAGACAGCTGAAGATGCACATCTGGAGGAGAAAATTCTAGAGGTAGAACAGTTTTAAAAATATTTTTTCCTTTTTCAATTGCTAAACACCATAAAACATTTTATCTCCTTAAATAAATTCAATTAATTAATTAATTAATTAAATTTAAATAATTTTAAATAAATAAATAATGCCAATTGCATAAAGACCCTTGAGGCTTTTGAATGCTATCAACCCATGTCACACCAGGACCATATTACCTGGTTTGCTACTGGATAGTGTATTTTAATTAGTTGATTTTAATAACACATCCCCAAGAAATCTGAGGGACACTCACAGTGAAATGAGCAGCCTACAAGGGGTTCTTATATGTTTTTAGCCTGTAACTAAGCAGGTTGGAGCTTAGGAAGATCAGTCTTCATGCCCACTCTTATGATCTCATTCTATTCCAAGCTCCTTGAAGCTTGATGCAATGTTGTCTGTTGTACATATGTTGTATTGAATGCAAGAGGTGAAATTGCCAGGAGGAAAACAACTGGATTCCTACTACTGCCAGATAAGGAGTATCTGGCAGAGTTTAGAAGAAAAAAGTGGAGAGATGGGAGGGGAATGTTGCCAAGATATTGATTAAACAGTCATGTCTACTGAGACTGGTTCCTTACATTTAAGCCCTTAGTGCATTCCAAGAAAGAGTCATAATTCAAGTGGAAGAGGAATCACAAGGTGACTTTCCCTCTCACTATTCACCTGATAACACAACCTTTTGAAAAGGTCTAACAGGAGGTCCAAATTAACATGCCCTTCTCATGACAGCCTTACAATTACTTTCAGTTTGCATTATTCCTAATAAGCCTCAGAAAGATTTACTGCGTTGTACTTGAGCAAATATGTGTGGAAAATGCTATAGTGTCCAACACAGTTTCAAAAAGCAAACAAGAGAGCTTTGCAGGAACCATGGTAAAATTTGCTGACTTTTGCTAAGGTGCATATGTTTTGCATAAAAATTCCCAGGATGCATCTAATCCCTACACAACTCCAGCCCCCTACAACATATGTCTTGTGAACAATGGCTACGTGCTTCTCTTTTTGCTCCACTGATAAGCTGGCGAAAGCAAAATATAAGCTGGTGTATAGCAGCTTGCATCCAAGCTGGGAACAGGCAATAGAGCCAAGGGAATACAGAATGCTTGCAATAACCATTGGCAACTCACCAACATATCAAAATAATTAGGACACTAGAAATGCAAGGACAAAGACTAACTAAAAGGCAGTCACCAATGTGTACAACTCCATTCTAGAGTGATACAATGCAGCTTTATCATATGGAACAACTACTTAACCTCACTACCTCAAAATAATCATCACCATTGAACCATTAGACAAACAAATACAGTATTAAAAACCAAATTGCCCACACTCCCCTCTCCTATGGTAGGTTATATAGTCTGATGTTCTTTACCATTTTGATGTTGTTAAGAAACAGAAAAATAAGGTAGAACAAACACTAGGCAAAGTATCTTGTATAAAGTATAATATGGAGAACCTGAAATTACGTGCTGCAGCACTGAGGATGTTTTGGTGCCAAGTCCTAAATAGCCATTTCTACTAACCTCCTAAGTAAACTCTACATTGTCAAGTTTGGATAAGATACAAAACTGTCTAGCCTAGCTTAACCAAATTTTAGGAACTTAAAAGCCACAGTATCATTGGCCATTCCTTCCCCTATTTCATAATTATCAACTCTATGAAAGACTCGGTGATTACACACTATTCTTCTCACCCTGTTTCTCTAACTCTAGAAAGTCAGTTATCCATAACCAAAGAAATACACAATAAATATAAACTGTATATAGTAGTCAGGATCCTGTTGAGTCAAACTGCTTGTGCAAGGAGGAAGCAGTTTGAGATTTTTGCTGCTCATATGATGCAGCATCCAGGATCTCATCTGCAGGAGTGGATATTGTATCTACTGAATAGGGATCACTGCACATGCCATGGCAAGTAGCTGCATTCTGTTATGATTGTACTTGTAGGTTTTTCCACTGGTCTTCAATAATATCATGGCCAAAAGGAGAAACTTTTTATACTCCATAGACAGATTCAGTGTAAATAAAATACTGGTTCCTTGCAACTGAGATGTATAAATTAGCAGTTATCCTCAAGTTCATGTCTCTTTCTCTCTCCATCATAAATGATCCCCACTTCCTTTGTTGGTCTTGACATGCAAAAAAATCCATAGCTCAGTGGTGGAGAGCATACTTACTATGTAGATGGTTTATTTCTTGGCATTGCTAATTAGTACAACGCAGAAATGAAAAAAAGATCTCTACTAGCAGGCTATCACTAGATGGAGAAGAAACACGACTTAAGGTGAGGAAATATGTCTGTACCAAAAAAAGGATTAAAATTTGCATGAAATTAGCACATGCTAATTTAGAAATAATTACTAAATTTAAACAGGTATATGTATGGTGTAGTGGTCTGAGCACTGGACTACAACTCTAGAGATGAGGGTTCATGGCCATGGAAACCCACTGAATAATCTTGGGCAAGCTGCATTCTCTCCACCTCAGAGAAAGTCAAAGTCAAACCCCTTCAGAACAAATCTTGCTAAGAAAACCCCATGATAGGTTTGCCTTATGGTTGCCATGAGTTGAAAATGACTTCAAGGCACACAACAACAACAACAACACATCTCATAATGGTGTGGAAGACTGTGACTTGGTGATGTGTACTCATCCAATCTGCTGTCCATCTGCTAATTGTTGATTGGCAACTACAAGGCTCCTGATCTTCCATCTTATCTTTATGCTAGATTTGGACAGACAGTCCTTCAAATAGAGGATCCCCCCCCCATTAATGTGTGATGACTTTTACTGGGTTAGATGGACCAGTGGCCTAGCTCCTGGTGCCTTATATTTAATTAAGATTAATCCTCTGATAAGGCCCACTCTAGCGTGAGAGAGATTTCCATAGGAAATCCATAATCAGCACTATAGTTTCTTCCATTTTTGTAGCTATAGGAATATTGAATGCCATTATAAAAACCCCCACAAAATAATCTTCAGCACAATATTTGCCATCAGATATTTGGCAAAGTATTTGAGAGTCAATGTGGTGTAATGTCTAGTATAGGACTGGGATTTAGGAGGACTCGGTTGAAGTTCCCAATGATCTATGAATCTCATGGTGACCTTGAGCCAGCTACTGTCTTTCAACAAGGCCAACTTCACAGGATTATTGTGAGAATAGTCAGGAGGAGGATAGCCATGTAGGTAGCACCTTGAGTATGGGAAAGGAAGACTATAAATGTAACTAAAAATACATATTAATAATCCATTACAGTTAAGAACTATAGTACATAAAAGCTACAAGGGTGGGGTAAATAACAATTTATGTTAGGTGAGCCTGCACCCTTTGACATGGGAGATAGATACCCTTTAGCCTCTAGATTATAATTTGTGAACTAGCTCTGTTTCTATAGTTCAAGGAAATAAACATTCTTTGTGATACCAGCCACAATTTTAAATCTGTTCCCTCATTTTTAGACCTACCTATATTCTTGGCAACTAGACATATTGTTAAGCCTTATGAGTATTTAAAGGGCTTTGACTCAAGAGTGAGTATGTAGTTACACAAGGGTGAGTTATGATGCAAGACTTGGGAAAGCAGCAACACATTCTCCATGTTTGACAACCTGATCCTGTACATAATAGTAATAGTGCCACTGTATTCTGCTTTGGTCAGGCCCTACCTGGAATACTGTGTCCACTTCTGGTCGCCACAATTCAAAAAGGATGTTGACAAGCTGGAGAGTGTCCAGAGGAGGGCGACTAAAATGGTGAAGGATCTGGAAACCATGCCCTACGAGGAACGACTTAGGGAACTGGGTATGTTTAGCCTGGAGAAGAGATGGCTAAGAGGGGATATGATAGCCCTCTTTAAATATTTGTAGGGATGTCATATTGAGGAGGGCATTAGCTTGTTTTCTGCTGCTCCAGAGAATAGGACTCAGAACAATGGATGCAAGCTACAGGAAAAGAGATTCCACCTCAATATTAGGAGGAACTTCCTGATAGTGAGAGCTGTTCGACAGTGGGACACACTCCCTCAGAGTCTGGTGGAGTCTCCTTCTTTGAAGGTCTTTAAACAGAGGCTGGATGGCCATCTGTCAGGGATGCTTTGATTGTGAGTTCCTGCATGGCAGGGTGGTTAGACTGGATAGTCCTTGAGGTCTCTTCTAATTCTATGCTTCTATGCTTCTATGCTGCTATGTTTATTCTGATGAAATCTCTGCCTAGTTCAATAGATCTTCATACAGGATTGCAGTACTTGATTTGTCTTTTGTTAGTATGGCTAAACAGATCAGCTAGGACTGGGGAAAAGAAAAGTGGGGGGGGGCAATTTTTTGGCACTCTAGGTGTTATTGACTCACAGCTCCTGTTATCTCTCACCATGGTACCTAGGACTGATGGAAATTGTCATTCAACAACATCTCTCTGTGTGTATATGTGTGTAAGTTAACCACCCCAGTCTAAACTGAAGAAAACAGGTGACAAAAGAACACATATTAGGGAGCAGACTGCAGGCTTATCCAGAAAAGGAAAAAGTTTTCAAAGGTATCAAAGACTTCCCAATTCTTTCTGTTTGATTTTACCTGCATATTCATGGTTCTACATGTAAACTCTTTCTTTAAATATCCCGGGTTTACTTCTTCTTCCCCTCTCACTGACTGCATCACATCTAGACTAAGGCAATGTTTTAGAAATTGACTTTCACCAATTCCCACTGGGACCTTTTAAATTATTATTCAAGACTTATTGTCAAAGCCTTAAAGTGCTTTAGCATTAGGATCATTTTTCTTTATTGCTAGCGTTCCTCTTTTCCTCACTTGATCTCTGTTGAATGTGGGTCCTGGAAACATATTGTTTCTTGGCAGCAGACATCTTATCTAGTTCCAGTACAACACAAACAGACAGCCGTGGAGAGGTACATTTCATTTCCAGAAATATTTGATTAATTTAAACTGACCAAGGGCTTGTGAATGAAAAATCGTTGATAATGCTGGGAGTTCTCTGGGAATATTTTGGAATGGGGAAAACATAATGTATGTTTCCAAAATACAATTGTTTTGTACAGAAACAAAACCTGGGCTCATGCAGAAATGGGATTTAAATCAGGAAAATCCCACAAAAATGGGATTGTTTTCAGACAATGTCAGGGGGCATTGAGCCTGAAAGTAAAAAACAGCCAATTTTGTCCACTTTCTGTGTGGTTAATGTTGGCTTAATACTCAGTGCCCCCAGTGTGTCTAAAAATGACCCCGCTTTTGTGGGATTTTCCCAGGATTTAAATCCTGTTTCTGCATGGAATTTGGGCACTTAGCCTCCTGTGTGATAAACTCCAAAGTAAGAAGGAGGAGCCATGAGAAATTCGGGAGGGGGGGAATGACAGGATGAAGTCTTCACTGAGCGATGGCCTATCTTAATGGCTACATTTCCCAAATATAGTCATGAAAGAAATCTTTAAATATTGAAGATGAAGCAAGCTTGATTTCTGCTGCTCCAGAGACCAGGACATGGAGCAATCGATACAAACTATAGGAAAAGAGATCCCAGCTAAACATTAGGCAGAACTTCCTGACATTAAGAGCAGTTTGACAGTGGAATATGCTGCCTTGGAGTGTAGTGGATTCTCCTTCTTTGTTATTAAACAGAAGCTGGATGGCTATCAGTCAGGAGTGCTTTGCTTGTGTATTCCTGAATGACAAGAGGTTGTACTGGATGGGCCTTGTGGTCTCTTCCAACTCTATGATTCCATGAGTCTATGGACCTTATCACACACAGATTTTAAACCACAAATCTAACAAGAAAATAGCACCTTTGGCAGTACCTATCACATGATCTCACCTCCGACCTGTTATCGCTCTGTCTCTCAAATGTTGTTAAAGGGCATTTTTTTTTTTCACAGATGGGAAAACCTATTACTAAGTGCCCATTTGTGCTGCCACTCCATTACTCCACAGATGTAATAGTGACAGTCTGCAGCAATCCCAATATTGAGCTGTCACGTAGTGTCAGTCTCCTCCTCTCCCCCTCCTTATTCCCAGGCAGCCTATTTTCATCTTTCCCCCACTTTCCCCCACTTTCTTTCTTTCTTTCTTTCTTTTGTCTTCTTGTTTTTACTAAATCTCATTCCCATAAATCTGGATAAAATAAAAATGAAAAATGAAAATTAAAGGCATGCTGGGTAGAGCATATGGCAGGAAGGCAGAGTTAAGGGGGGATAAGGAAGAGAGCACATGGAGACCATCAATGGCATAAAAAGCCCCCACTGCATTACTGAAAAGATGTGATAATATATGCTCCAAAGCTGGTATGTTTTCATTCTCTTTTAATAACATGATTGTGGCAAGACTGGGGTGAGTGATGAAATCTTAAGATTCTATTATTCTATAACTATTTGGCTGGGATTTTGGCATTTTGCTAGTTGGTCATAAAAGACCATGCCAACCATGTTTTCTATCAGAGTCTGACTCTCTAGAGTCTCTAGACAAACAAAAACAGAGCAGAGGTTCAGTTATAACAGGCTTTGCACACTGAAAAGGAAACAAAAGTAAAGTCAAAAAAACAAAGGCGGGCAAAAGGCAGTGTAATCCTAAACTTTGGACACAGATGGGAGAGGAGTCCCAGCCAACTTGGCCTCTGTAAACTCTGCAGCAGCTAAATGGTGCATTGGCTACCCTGGAAGGAACTGCAGCCTCAGAGAACTCACAAAACACTACCGAGAAACAACAAGCATTCTCAAGGAGCTGCAGAGCTCCTGTGCCTCTCAGCCACGGCTCAAACACATTATTCTGAGATTATAATCCCTAGAATCCCCAGTTATGATGATTATTGTCTCTGCTGCCTGGGGGATTCTGTCATCTGTCATCCAAGAGTATTTTTTCCAAGCTCTGTACTCGACCAATAATGTACTGCACCTGGCCCTCAGCAGCAACATGCTTACAGGAACCACATCTGGCAAGATATGCAATCCCCTTTCTTTCCCAGGTTGACAAACCCCCAGGTGAAATACAGATGGATAAAAGGTCAGAGCCAATAAAAGCCCACTTCTCAAAGGCACATTGTATGGAAGGGCAATGTTGCCCCAGGGCCAGGAAGGAAGGAGGTCACTCAGACCACAGCTAAACTAATGGAGAACCACTGTTTGGGGAAGATGCTGGTCAGGGTGCCTGTGCAAAGATGAATTCAGCAGGGACCAAAAGGCAAACTCCACTGTTTAGCTTTGCTTCCCATGGAGGCATATGGAACCCACACAGCAATGCCCATTTATGTGAAGAAACACTTACTTGAATGCATAATACCATCTCACATTTCTGTCCCAAGACCCAAGATAATGGTTGCCCTTCAGTGCCTTCAGTTGCAACACAGCATGGAAGACTAGCCATGGCATAAGAAAACACATCTCTAGCCCACAGATTTAAGATCAAAGCAGGGATCCAAGGGTCAACTCTACTTCCATCCTGCACCTACAAACAGCCTTGGGCTGGGGGTGGGGGAGAGATGACAAACATAACTCAGTAAGTATGCCTGCTAGCTACAGGCAGATTTGCATGGCCAGAGTGCACATGCCACCAGCATCAAGAAGTTGACAGAGCCAGCCAAACCCACACTGGATGGCAGCCACAGCCACTGGTCCCTCTCCTACTTCAGTACTGAGGCATCTACCACCTCCGCTTAAGTACAAGGAACACACTTTGAAGGCAGCATAATGTTTCTTACTCTTCCCCCCTTTTTTGCACAAACAGATAGCAGTTGGGCAAAGGGAGGTTACATAGGGCTGGCTGACACCAGTGCATTTTTATGGTTGCTTTGAAGGTGGTTAGGACACTATATGATACCTAACTGACTCTGAAGAGGAGTCTAGTTTTTCCCGCCCGGGGTGTCTGGCAGCTGTTGGCTGCTATGGTGTTTGAGGGTAAGTGTCTACCTTTGGTGTCCTGATGCACCCCCTCTCTCTTTTGGTCCAATTTATTTTGGGTCCATTTGCATGCCGAACTGAAATGGTGGCGCTTTTCCAGTGTAGAGAGAGGAGGTTACAAATATATAGGTTTATCGCTGGGGAAGGTGGGCAAAGTGCAGCCCATGAGCTGTATGAGGTTCCCTAATTTGTTTCTGTGATCACCAGAGATCCAGGTGCCATGATTTCTTATTCTGGCCAGTTTTCACCTCAGCCTGTTTTTTGGTGTCTTGGGATATATTTTTTCCAAACTAAGAAGTATTTGGTTATTTCTCATTTTGAAAAAAATGGTCTGTATTGGCCAAAGTCAGTGGAGGGAAACCCTAAAATGGGGTAAAATTCCACCTTCTAGAAGCTTTGCTGTTGGTCACTTTTTTTTTTTTTTTGGTATATGTGTGTATATATATATATATATATATATATATAGTTTTTCTCCAGTGGAATGTTTGAGGAGGCACAGGGGGATGAAAATGAGAGGTGCAATCCTTCCAGGTGCCCATAGGGAAGGCAATGCAGCTCCCTAACCCTGGTTGTTGCTCTCATCTGATCCTATCTGTCACAGAAGCATTTTAAAACATTTCTAACATCCCAGAGCAGCTATTTCTGATCCATAGATTGCCCTGTAAATTGATGAAGGTGAGCCATTAAAAAAGACAGATGAATATAAGACTGTATGAATTGACCCTGAGCTGCTACCACACTGCAGAATTAATGCAATTTGACACCGCTTTAACTATCATGGTTCCATCCTATTATGTATTGGGATCTGTAGTTTGTTATGGCACCACAGGTCTCTGACAGAGAAGGCTAAATATCCCACAAAACTACAAACCACAGAATTCTATAGCATTGAGCCATGGCAGTTAAAACGGTGTCAAACTGCATTAATTCTGCAGTGTAGATGCAACCCTGAGCTGTGGCACAACAAAGCTACCTTTTCCTTTGATTTTCTGAGTTGTTTGTGTTGAGTTGTTGTTGAAGTTCTGCTTTCCTATGTGCAAAACTATTATAATTATATGCTATCTAATTTTTTTTTTAATCTCTGGATGAAAATTGCTCTGTAAGAGCTAGGTAATATTACAGAAGGAAAATTGTCAAAACATAATGTGGTTTTGTTTCCCATTGCAGAATGCAGTTTTCTTAAATGTCAATGCAAAGTAAGGTGTATTGAAAGATCCTCTCTCTCTTTCTGCCCTTCCATTATTTCATGGTGCATTTCTTCTTTCCGTCCTGATAAAAGCCATCCTGCCGACCAGTCTGGGCAAAATTTTTATTCTGAGGTTGCTTCTGCATTCTTTAATAGCAATGGCTGTACTATAGAGCATCTGAGGACAGAAGCGGTTTGACACAAAGGAAACAAGGGAGAGTTCTGATTGACAGTTCAGATATCCAGGTGAAACCAGAAGGTTGGGATAATTGTGTCTGTTTAATCCAAATGGAAACCCATTTAAAAATGATAAGGAGTTACCTGGTGATTCTATTTGCTGGCTTGTGTAAAAGGGCTAATTTGTGGAAACGGTGGGGAATTTCTCTTCTTGTGTTGCAATACAGTTCTCAGACAATGGTCAGAGGACTGCGTCATATTTTAAAATGTGTGTGTATGTGTGAGAGGAAGAATGTGGATCAGTTAGTAATCTGCCGGCCCTACTAGACAAAAAGAATGATGTGTAACCATTTTCTATCTATGGATGCAGGTACATTTTATTTTTTTATGCTTTTAAGCAGCTGATATTTTCAAATATCACACTGTGAATTATATAAAAAGTAAAGGTAAACATATTGGCCATAGAGGGGAAAAACAGAATCTATATTAAGAGAATACCTTTATTAGAAAACAAAAGAAACTGGAAACATGCAATTTACCTGATGTGAAAGAGAGACCATTTTCATAGGTACCTCTATTGGGCCAGCTGAAGAGCATGAATTAGTTTGCAAGCTTTCAGTTTCCCCATATCTCTCCATTAGGCAATAGACAATGTTAAACATGAGTGACAGTGGCTGATGTTGGAAAGCCATAGAATTAACATTTATTTAGTCAAAAGAAAGACTGTGTTAGGATGCTTCAGACATTCAAATTAAGCTCCATCATGGGGTTTTGATTCATGCCTTATGTTTTAGAGACATCTCTTGTGCTTATTAAAGACAAACCAGTGTCTACATTTGTGTGATAAATGTAACATGTCATCTTGAAGTGCATGGATCTCTGCCGCTAGTCTGGTGTCTTGCATGTATTAAATGATTTCCCTCAAACAGTTCATAACTTTGGGTAGCTCATTTAAAGTTCATACTAAATCCTGGGGCAAATTTACTGCCCTGGTGGCATGAAAACACCAGTTAACACTCCCATAGAAAATAGACTCATCTACAAAGTTCAGAAAGATCTGTGGCACTTCCCGCTCATATAGTATGATGTTCAGGCAAACACTATTCTCAACTATAATTAAATCTGGCTTCCCATATTAGGACAAAGCACAGTTCAAGCTGATTTTTAAGCTGACCTTTGTGATGTTACTTAAAAGAGACTATACTTCCATTCACCTTTCTAACATTTTGCAGATTCGTTGTGAGCAGGTTATAAGGCATGTGCTGATTATGCAGTGATCAATTAGGATATATTGTAACTCAATCACTTGCTTAAGCATTAGCATTCCTAGCAGGGCTTACTGGCCAAGCCAGACAAGAGGACTTGCTCCCTGCATGCATATGATTTGGAAAATGTACCAATTAGTAATCGGGAATGTGATAATCATTCAAATATAATGATCAAAATGAAGGTTACACAAATTGATTCTGGATAGCCTGAGCTTCATCTATTTACTTGAGGTTTTGAATAGTTTCCAGTGCACAGTCAGGGTAGAAGTGAAGATACTAATCAAAAGAAACTGGATTAGTTTGGATCATATGAGAAGCAACTTCCCTTTTCTAAGATGCCCAAGAACTGGCAAAAAAACAAACAAAAAACTGGCAAGTACTGACAAGAAATAGAACAAACATAAAATGGTGCAGTTGTATTGGACAACATCTTTGGCATTGGGAGTACAGTGGAACTCTGACAGGCTTCTAATGTCACTATTGTTTCTAGTATGTTGGACATTTAATGTACAATTCACTTGCATCCCAAGATATGGTACCTGCATTATGCTTGCGACAGCTGTTTACAGCTAAGTTCAACCAATATATAGATACCTCAGTTAACAAAGTCTCTGGCAAAGAATCTCCTTTTTTACAAAGTCTTTTTATGCTCATCCAGCCCCTTTTACTTTTTGTCCTCTATCTATGGAAGGTTTGTTTGATTGTCTGCTTGTTTGTTTTTTAAAAGAAACACCAGGATGGGGAGGACAGTGAAGGAAGGCTGGGGAACCATAGGTTTTTGGTGCCAGATTGAAACAGTGTCTGTAGCAAACTAGACAATAGATCTTGACTTGTGAAAGAATGGGGTGATATTCCATTTGATCCTACTGTAGCTGTGTGTACTTGCCTACAACAGACAAGGTGAAGAGCAGCTGCTTCCAGAATTCCTTTCTAAGCATGCATGGACAGTGAAACAGAGAGAAAAGGGGAGAACATATTTTGGCAAACAAGGTAGTAAAATGTGGGCTAGGCAATGCAACTGTTAGATGGATTTATAATTGGTTGAAAGGCCAAACCCAAAGGGTCCTCAGCAATGGCTCCTCTTTATCCTGGAGAGAAGTGACCAGTGGGATGCCACATCTTTATCAATGACTTTGATGAAGGAATAGAGGGCATTTTTATAAAATTTGCAGATGATAACAAATTGGGAGGAGAAGCTAATACCCCAGAGGACAGGATCAAAATTCAAAATGACATCAATAGATTAGAAAGGAGCCCTAGTGGTGAAATTGTTAAATGCTGGTACTGCAGCCACAATGTTGTAAATTCAATGCTGGAGGAGGGCTCCAAGCTCTATTCAGTCTTCCATTGTTTCATAGTCAGTAAAATGAGTACCCAGTTTGTTGGGGGCAATTGGCTTACACATTGTAAATCGCTTAAGGAGTGCCAGTTCACTGATAAGCTGTATGGAAATGTACTTGCTTTTGCTGCTTGTTATTGCTATAGAAAGCTGGGCCAAAGCTAACAAAATGAATTTCAAAATGGAGAAATATAAGGTACTGCACTTAGGGCAAAAAATAAAAATAAAAATAAATGAAATGCACATATAGGTTGGGACACCTGGCTTGGCAACAGTACATGTGAAAGGGATCTAGGAGTTCTAGTAGACTACAGGGTGAACATAGTAGACTACAGTGTGATGCTGCAGCTAAAAAAGCCAATGTGATTATAGACTGCCTCAATAGAAGTATAGTGTCCAGATCAAGTAATAGTGCCACTCTATTCTGCTTTGGTCAGGCCTCACCTGGAATACTGTGTCCAGTTCTGGGCACCACAATTCAAAAAGTATGTTTACATGCTGGAGTGTGTCAAGAGGAGGCCAACCAAAATGGTGAAGGGTCTAGAGACCATGCCCTATGAGGAGAGACTTAGGAAGCTGGGTATGTTTAGCCTGGAGAAGAGATGGTTAAGAGGTGAAATATAGTCCTGTTTAAATATTTGAAGGGATGTCATATTGAGGATGGAGAAAGCTTGTTTTCTGCTTCTCCAGAGACTAGAATACGGAGCAATGGATACAAGCTACAGGAAAAGAGATTCCACCTAAACATTAAGAGGAACTTCCTGACAGTGGAGAGTGGTGGCATCTCCTTCTTTGAAGGTTAATAATCAGAAGCTGGATGGCCATCTCTCAGGGATGTTCTGATTATGTCTTCCTGCATGGCAGGGGGTTGGACTGGATAGCCCTTGAGGTCTTTTCCAACTCTTATGATATGTTAAAAATGCACAAATCTATAAATATTACCACCAACATGGAAATAATAAAAAGTGGAGGATGGCAGAAGAAAAAGTAATTGCTGTATGCTTTTTGCAAGCAGGTTTTAAGTGGTCTCTAGAAGATTCAACATGTTTTTGTCTACTTGTGCAAGGCTTACCTGTTGTTCTGTGCCTATTGTTTGTTTTGAATAGAAAGTTTGCTGAAACATGTTGAACTGGGAGTCTTTTTTGTGATGTAGGAACCTAGCCTCATTCTTTCTATGGTATTTCTGCTTCAGGTACCATTTTTTTTAAGGAAGTGATGCCCAGTAACATTTTATTAACTGAATAATCTGTAATCTGTATATTAGTCAAAATAGTTCCTAAAAGGTCTCACAGGGTAGTGTGTGAACAATAAATACAACTAATAATAATATGCAAAAACATAGCATTACCATTCTTTAAAATGTATTCAGATACACACACAAGAGCCGGCGTAGTGCAGTGTCTGAGTGTTGTACTAGGACTCTATAAAACCAGGGTTCAAATCCCCCCTCATCCTTGGAAACCCACTGGGTGACCTTGCACACATCAGACTCTCTCAGCCTAAGAAAAAAGCAATGAAAAATGTCCTCTGAATATATCTTGCCAAGAAAAACTGGTGACAGGGTCACCATAGGCCAGTTAACTTGAAGGGCCATAACAACAATAGCAACAAACATATACCTCAAAAGCAACAATAAAATAATGCCTCCATACTTACCAGATATTATCTCAGTAATGGTGGCAATCCTAAATACTTATTTGGGAATGCTGGAATCCTGCCTTACCTGGATTTTGGAAAACTGTTTTGAGGTAAGGTGTGAGACCCTAAAGAGAACTATAGAGTACAGAATTTGATTATGTGGAACTGAGAGCAAATCGACCCTGTACTCTCTAGAAGCCCAAATGACAAAGGTGAGGCTATCATACTTTGGACATGAAATGACATGCCTCATCAGAAAATACAATAATATCACCTTCCACCTTGGTGAGGTGGAAGGCAGCAAGTGAAGAGAAAGGCTGCATTATGGGTGGATAGACTCATTAAAGCCACAGCTCTGAATCTGCAAGATCTTAACAGGGTTGTTAATAACAGTATGGGAGGTCTCTCAGATGGCTTATTGGGCCGTCTTGGGGGCAGGGAAGGGGAGGGGTAGCCGCACGATCGGCGCCCCAACCCCTTCCCGAGGTCGTCCTCGGAGCAGCCGGCCCTCTGCACGGCCGGCGCTCCGAGGAGGACCTCCCACTGCAGCGTTTGCACACACTGCGGCGGAAGAGTCGATGAAGGTGTGCCGCAGCCTTTTGCGGCACACCTTCGGCGACTTGTGAATGGAGCGCTGATTTAGCGCTCCTTTCAGGGGCGGCGAAGGTGCACCGCAGGACCGAGGCGTGGGGATGCCTCGGTCCCACGGCGCAGCTTCCTGGGGCGGCCCATGGCCGCTTGTCTGCTTAGCCCCAAGGTCTCCAGCAATTAACAGCAAGCAAGAAAGAGCTATGATCCCAAGGCTTCTTGCCTTCAGGTCACTTCCAATGTATGGCAGTCCTAAGACAAACCTACCATAGGGGTTTCTTGGCATTTGTTTGGAGGGGGCTTGTCCTTGCATTCCTCTGAAGCTAAGAAAATGTGACTTGTCCAAGGTCACCCAGTGGATTTGCATGGGTGAGCAGGGATTTGAACCCTGCTTTCCAGAGTCCTAGTTCAGCCCTCAAACCACTACACTACACAGATCAAAGTGCAGTGGCACATCCACATTCATTGGGGTTAGGGGTGAAGGACCCCTGTGAATTTGGAAAAAACACAAATAAAAAAATACTATTCTTTTTATCTAAGAGAGCACCTCTCTAGGAATCTCCTGGTCTTCCAGTGCCAACTCTATGGTCAACATCTTCCAGAAGCTGATCATAGGATCATGCTGGAGGACCCACAAATGCCTAGAGAAGTTTCTCTAGGAGGTTCTATGTTCTCCAGCACAACTCTGTGGTCACCTTCTGGCAGAGTTACACTGGAGGACCTAGACATTCCTAGAGAAAACATATTAATCAAAACTACAATCAATCAAATCCACAAAAGTCAAAATCACAAATGTTTAGGGCAAACTGTAATTCACTGTCATAGTCACTTGACCTGATAGCCACTCAAAACCACAAATACTGTAACTCTGGTTATTCAATTGCAAATTCTCCTCCTTCAACCTCTGGACTCCAAGAGCAAAAGCTGCAGTGGGCCTTGTGTGAAGAACTTGCTGGTCTATTGCTGGAATTTCCTTGTGAAGAAGGATCTAAGTAGGAGATCAACTTGTATTCTAGCAGTCTGATCCTAGCTATGTTTACTCAGAAATCAGTCAGTCTTTGCTGATTAGTTTCTCATTAGACAAGCTTATGATAGCAGCCTTCCAAAGTCTGGGAAAGTTACCTCTTAGGACTACAAGTTTTTTGGCCACAGTTCATGCTGGTTGATTCTACATGTTGTAATCTTTTAAAAAAAAGTAACCTTCCTGAACTCTTTTAAAATAAAGTTACATTAAAATTTAGGGGATTTAATTACATATAAATCTGTTTAGTACCTTGCTGTTTGAACTATTTAAAACACCCTAGTGGATATTGGATGTGAGTCAATGACGTTAGTCATGCACAGTTACATAGAGACATATCCTTGACAACTGCTGCATTCCTGTACAACGTGGGCCCCCTGGAGACTCATAAAGCACCAGTTTTATTTAAGCAAAATCTTAGTCATGCTTCTTAAATCATAATTTGAATTAGTGATTTATATGCTTTTATTTCATAGCACTGCAACTAGTACTTTACCCTAACTTTTGGGTGGCCTAGCAATGAAAGTACATAGTTGGTGTATATTGAATATGACAATGAATAACAAATACTTAGTAATCCTCTTCCTTGGTTCTGTGCTTACATTTACTGATGAGTTTGAATCATTGCTCCAGACCCATCTATTGATTGTTTTGATTTGATTTATATCTTTCCCCCCCCAAAATGGGACTCAAAGGGGTAACCCACACCTGCTTTCTATTAAGACTTTAATCAGCCTGTTCAAGAGAAAAACAGACTGAAATTCTATACCCTCAGAGTGAGGGTATAAATAATGGGGACCTATTCCTGAGGAGGTATATATGGCACTGTACTCTGTTGTTGTGTACCTTCAAGTAATTTCTGATGTATGGTGACCCTAAGACAAACGTATCAGAGGGTTTTCTTGGTAAGTTTCTCCAGTGGGGGATTGCCATTGCCATCTCTGAGGTTGAGATTGTGTGACTTGCCCTAGGTCACCCAGTGAGTTTCCATCTCCAAGTGGGGATTTGAACCTTGATCTCCAGAGTTGATCCAATGCTTAAACCCCTACACCACCATAAGTCCCACCTGTAAAGAATCATAGAATCATAGAATCATAGAGTTGGAAGAGACCACAAGGGCCATCCAGTCCAACCCCCTGCCATGCAGGAACTCCCAATCAAAGCATCCCTGACAGATGGCCATCCAGCCTCTGCTTAAAGACCTCCAAGGAAGGAGACTCCACTACTCTCCGAGGGAGTGTGTTCCACTCTCGAACCGCCCTTACTGTCAGGAAGTTCCTCCTAATGTTGAGGTGGAATCTCTTTTCTTGCAGCTTGCATCCATTGTTCCGGGTCCTAGTATCTGGAGCAGCAGAAAACAAGCTTGTTCCCTCCTCGATATGACATCCCTTCAAATATTTAAACATGGCTATCATATCACCTCTCAGCCTTCTCTTCTCCAGACTAAACATCACAAGCTCCCTAAGTCGTTCCTCATAGGGCTTGGTTTCCAGACCCTTCACCATTTTAGTTGCCCTCCTTTGGACACGCTCCAGTTTCTCCACATCCTTTTTGAATTGTGGTGCCCAGAACTGGACACAGTATTCCAGGTGAGGCCGGACCAAAGCAGAATAGAGTGGCACTATTACTTCTCTTGATCTAGACACTATACTTCTACTGATGCAGCCTAAAATTGCATTGGCCTTTTTAGCTGCTGCATCGCACTGTTGACTCATGTTCAACTTGTGGTCCACCTGGATTCCTAGATCCCTTTCACATGTAGTCTCATTCAGCCAGGTGTCCCCCATCGTATATCTGTACTTTTCATTTTTCCGCCCTAAGTGCAGTACCTTACATTTCTCCGTGTTGAATTTCATTTTGTTAGCTTTGGCCCAACTTTCTAGTCTGTTCAAGTCATTTTGAATTTTGATCCTGTCCTCTGGGGTATTAGCTACTCCTCCTAATTTGGTGTCGTCTGCAAATTTGATAACTATGCCCCCAATACCGTCATCCAAGTCATTAATAAAGATATTGAATAGCACAGGGCCCAGGACAGAGCCCTGTGGCACCCCACTGGTCACTTCTTTCCAAGTTGAAAAGGAGCCATTGTTGAGCACCCTTTGCGTTCGACCAGTCAACCAATTACAAATCCATGTAACAGTTACTTTGTCTAGCCCACATTTTACCAACTTGCTTGCAAGAATGTCATGGGGAACCTTGTCAAAGGCCTTACTGAAATCAAGATATACTATATCCACAGCATTCCCTTCATCTACCAAGCTGGTAATTTTATCAAAAAAAAAAAGAGAGAGAGATCAGATTTGTTTGGCATGACCTGTTTCTCTGAAACCCATGTTGACTTTTTGTGATTATGAAATTATCTTCCAGATGTTCACAGACTCTCTGTTTAATGATCTGCTCCAGAATCTTTCCGGGTATTGATGTCAGACTAACTGGACGATAATTGTTGGGATCCTCTTTTTCCCCCTTTTTGAAGATGGGGACAACATTTGCCCTCCTCCAGTCCGCTGGGACCTCTCCTGTTTTCCAGGAATTCTCAAAGATTATTGCCAATGGTTCCGATATTACATTTGCCAGTTCTTTTAATACCCTTGGATGTAATTCATCTGGTCCTGGAGACTTATATTCCTTTAGATTAACCAGATGTTTCTGCACTATCTCTTTACTTATTCTGTGCTGAAATTCTCCTATTCTGTCCCCTGCTCCATTATCCTCAAGTTGAGCACCCTTTGCCTTTTCTGAGAAGACTGAAGCAAAGAAGGTGTTGAGTAATTCTGCCTTTTCTCTGTCCCCTGTTAACTTTTTGCCATCTTCTCCAAACAGTGGCCCTACCATTTCCTTCTTTTTCCTTTTGCTACTGACATACCCCCAAAAGCCCTTTTTATTGTTCTTAACCTCTCTAGCAAGAATAGAGTGTGTTCTTGTCAATTAAAGGCTGGGTAAAGTAAATGTCAGAATCTCACTGAGATAAGTGCCTTGAGTTTGTGGAACACCTGTGGACATTGATATTTCTGTATTGTGTTCTTGCACAACTCCATGTATAGTTCTGTGGAACTCCCAACTGCTGGGACTGAATTGGAGAGTTGAATGGTGACATGGTCCACTGCTATTGGGGTGAATCCACCAACTGACTGGCTGGCTGGCCTTAAACACAAGCCAGAATATTCCTTGCTATATTTATAGGGAGCATCACTGTATGCTTTATGGGGCTGAGATGCAACCTGGCTCTTCTCTTATTAATGCTATAGTGTTCTCCCACAGCACACAAGCAATCAGTTATTGTGGAGCTCTGTGTGTGTTTGAGAAAGGCACTTTTAAAAAGAAATTTGTATGGTCTTCATTTGATGGGGTTCTCAGCAGTGGACTATGCTAACAGAATAGGTTACCATCAGTTTGGTCAGGTGTACCTAACAGCAACAATGTCAAATGAAATTACCAAGAAGCTGCTATTGGAATATTTTTGAAAATGCGAAGAACAGATCAGAATGGTTGATATGAAAATAATAATAGATGAGAAATCAAAATAAATGCTCTTGGACATGATTTAACCAAGATGTGGATTGCAAGGCAATCTGTTTACACAAACATGGTAGAGAAAACTATTCCCTGTAATGTTAATTTTAATAAATGCCTAAATACTCTAAAGCAGGGGTTCCCATCCTGGGGTGTTCACACCCCCAGGAGGTATAAGATGGGGATTTCCATGGGTGACATGTGCTCCTGAGAGACAAGTCACAAGTCATAAGTCATCACTCCATTTTTTATGAATAAGTTAGAATCTAATTGCTCAATTTAGGGGGGATGCAGACGGGCAGCCATGGGCTGCCCTGGGAAGTGGAGGATTGGGGCCGAGGCTGCCCCACACCTCGGCCCCAATCCTCCCTTCTGCCGGCCCTGGAAGGAGTGCTAAAATGCTGGTCCTTCCAGAGCCGGCAGAAGGGGTGCATCAAGAGCCGCCACGCATAATGGCGCGCACCCTGATGACGTCCTCAGGGAGGGGTTGAGGCAGCCGCCGTGCAGCTGTCCCTCCCCTTCCGTGCCTCCAAAACAGCACTTTGCACCTCTGCAGAGGCCCTTAGATTTACATTTTATGCACTGAGTTAAAAACTTATTTTTTAAAGTTCAAATTGTTTTTCAAAAATTAGACATTAGATTTCTTTATCTTCAAATGTGATACTACTTTTGGAGGGGTGCAAACATTATTCAAACATTTCCTAGAGGTGTAGGGCATAGGAAAGGTTGGGAACCATTGTTCTAAAGTGGGGCATCACTAGGGGGTGCAGGGAGTGTGGGCTGCACCAGGTAACACCCTATGCAGGAGTGATACTATAATTATGCTATTATAATTTAAAGGTATAGTTTTAATTTTGTTTATGTCACAACTATTACCATTACATCCAGTGATATACAGGAATTATGATTTATGAGTAACATTAGTACAAAACATTGCACATTGCAAAGGATTCTGCATGGTGTTGTATGGGCGGAGGTCAGTGGGGGGGGTGACATCATTCACACTTTTTTTAGCACAATTATGCAAATCTCACTCGTGCATTCTGAATTTGTTGTTTGAGGGAAATGGCAGAGGGGAGAGGAGAAGTATCCCATGTACCCAAAACAATGAGGAATAAAATATCTGCTCCTAATTATGGCTTGCATAGAAAGAGTTTGTTGTTCACACTATGGAACCAAATCTATTTGTATCTCTGCAAGTTTGATTGCTCACGTATATCAGCACTCGAATAAAGATGGAGTTGATGATGTGCATGTATTTGAAGCATCTTCAAGGCATGCAGAGTTTTATCCCACTTTAACTCAAGTTTTTTTGTATCAGTTTTCCACACACCCAAGAATCCAAATCTTTTATAAAAACCAAGGGGGAAATCCAACATTGATTATCCCAGGTTAAGTGGTGTTTTTTAGCAACCCCCCTGCCCAAATTCTGATACATTCAAAATGCATGTGAACAACAAAGGTTCAATCTAGATTTTACCTGGATTATTTTCACCTTCTGAATAACTCCTATGGGTTACTGCACTGGGTGATGCCAATTATAGTGATGCCACTGTTCTAAAGGCACCAAATCCCCCTCTGATCTTAGAAGCTAAGCAAAGAATCAGCCCTGGTTAGAACTCTGTTGGGAGGCCACCAATGAATACTAGGTGCTGAAGAAGGAATTTCTTTATATTTCAGAAGAAGGAATTAGCAAAACCAGCTCTGAGTAGTCTAAGAAAATATCAAAATTCATCTGCACTGCAGAAATATTCCAGGTTGGCATAACTTTAACTGCCATGGCTCAATGCTATGAAACTCTGGGAACTATAGTTCTACGAGATATTCAGCCTTCTCTTTCTGAGAACTCTAGTGCCACAACAAACTAGAATTCCCAGAATCCCATAGCACTGAGCCATAGCAGTTAAAGCTGTGCCAACCTGGAAGATTTCTGCAGTGCAGCTGCACTGCAATAGACAGGTAACTGGAGGCCGAGACCCAGACGCCTTACAAATAATGTTGAAAAACCCCTGCCAACCTAACCCAACCCTAAAAGGACTACAAGCTGAGCTGACTGGAAGTAATTAATCAATTAACTAACTAATTCCCTGGCTGCCCCCCTCTGCATGGAGCACAGAGGAGGACTCCCCTATTTAGTTCAGTCAGCCTTCTCTTTGGACCTTATCACTCAGGCAAATAACCCGCACCAGCCCAACCGGATGCAACCGGGACATGTGATGCAGGCAGGAATTATCTCATTGTAAGTTGCTGCCAATTCGCCAGGTGACAGTGTCTCGGGTCCCAGCCATGCTCAGCTGGCCAGTTTTAAAACTCGGGGAGCTCTCTTTTTCAAAAACCAGCCAGTTCAGCATGGCTGGGACCCGCGATGCTGGTGCCTGGCAGAATCAGTGGCAAATTACAATGCAATAATTCCTGCCTGCACCACATGTCCCAGCTGCCTCCCATTGGGCTGATGCCGGGTTATTTGCCTGAGCAATAAAGTCCTTTGCCTTTTCCCCAAGATTCGCATCCTCCTGGCTGCCAACAGTGGCATCACGAGAGGGGCATGGGAGTGCAGACTACACCAGGTGACAACCTAAGAGGGGATGACATCAGAGCGCTTCAACCATTTGCCTTTTGGCAGAAACAGGCTGTGGCACTCACTTGTGTCTCATGAAAATGCTGAAGAGATGGGATGAGTGGGATGAGGCTCAGTGGGAGGAGAAAAGAGAGCCCCTAGGTTTTTTAAAATATAAAATAAAATATTTTCTTTAAAAATATCACCTTTTACCACATTTTCCCTTCAATCACATGAAACTATGCATATGTAAATACATTGAGGCTGTAGGTATGACATTGTGATTTAAAGGCACAATTTTAATTTTGTTAGTTGTTAATGTCACAACTATTAACATGATATTCAGCAATATGCAGAGTAACATTAGTACAAAATAAAAACATGGCTAAGGATTCTGTATAGTGTGCTATATGGGAGGAGGTCAAATGATGCGGAGGGGAAGAGGTGACACCATGTGTTACTGCATCAGGTGACGCCAACCCTAGGGACACCAGTGCCATACTATAGAGCAGTAGTTCCCAAACTTTCATCCTCCAGATGTTTTGGACTTAAGCTCCCAGAATTCCTGATGGTTAGCCAAAGTAGCTGGGGCTTCTCGGACTTTAAGTCTCAAACACCTGGAGGACTAATGTTTAGGAATCACTGCTGTAGAGTTTCTGAGCCCCACAGGGCCTGAACAGACTGCTAGAAATAATCCAGCTTGAGACCACTTTAACTGCCCTAGCTCAATGCTAAGGAAGCATGGGAACTCTCTGACAGAGCTCTCTGACAGAGCAGGCTTAATCTGAAAAAAACCTACAATTCCCATGATTCCCTAGCATTGAGCCAGGGCAGTTAAAGTGGTCTCAAGCTGGCAGTCTGTTCAGGCCATGAGTCACTCCCACCATATGAGGCTGTGCCTATGCTATTCTCATTTAAAGGCATAGTTTTAATTGCACTAGTTGGTATATGTCACAACTATTACCATGACATGCAGTGACAGGCAAGGATTATAATGAATAAGTAACATTAGTATTTAAAAGAACATTACTCAGGATTCTGCATGGTGTGATATACATTGTTGTTATTGACTGCCTTTGGGTCAGTTTCGACTCATGGTGCCCCAATGGATGAGACATCTCCAAGATCCTCTGTCCTCCACTGCTGTGATTAATTCCTGCAACCCCTTAATACCTGTGGCCTCCTTCATAGAGTCCATCCATCTGGCATGTGGCCTTCCCCTCTTCCTATTTCACTCCACCTTCCCCCACATTATTTTTTTTCCAAAGAGTCCTCCCTTCCCATGACCTGTCCAAAGTACGACAGCCTCAGTTTGGTCATCTTGGCTTCCAGGGAGGTTTCTTGATCTGATCTAGAGCCCACTTGTTTGTCTTCAGCACTTTTCCCCAGCACCACATTATCTCAAATGAACTGATTTTCTTCCTATCATCTTTCTTAACTGTCCAGCTCTCACATCCATACATAGTAATAGGGAATACAATGGCTTGTATGATTTTAGCTTTTGTGCTGAGTTGTATATCTTTGCATTTTAGGATCTTTTTTAGTTCTGTCATAGCCACCCTCCCCATTCTTAGTCTTCTTCTGATTTCCTGACTGCAGTCCCCATTTCTATCAATGTTTGATCCCAGGTATGGGAATTCTTTTACTATTTTTATTTTTTCATTGTCTAGGTTGAAATTGTGAAGGTCCTCGTGGTCATTATTTTTGTTTTCTTTATGTTCAGTGTTAAGCCTGCCTTTGCACTTTCTTCTTTGATCTTCCTTAGTAACTGTTCCAGGTCTGTGAGGTTTTCTACTAGTATTATGGTGTCATCTGCATACCTTAGATTGTTGATATCACTTCCTCCTATTTTCACTCCCATTTCTTCTGTGTCCAAAATATATGAGAAGAGGTTAATAGCAGGGCTGGGGAGTAGTGGTGATTTGGGGGTTACTCCTCGTGTAAGATATTTTTTTCTTAATGTTACTCCTACTCCTGTAAAAACCTCTTATTTCTTTACTCCTTGTCCCTGGTTGCTCTGCAAGGCTGTTGTATATAGGTTTGTGTGTGTGTGTGTGAGAGAGAGAGAAATATAATAACATTGTTTTTTGATACTATAATAACAGGAATGAGGCGTAACAAATATATTTTGCTACTCCTTATTCATCCTGCAAAAACCTCTTACTCCTTTACTCCTCACTCCTACTCCCCAGCCCTGGATGATAGAGGAGAGGGGGGTGACACCATGAGTTACCACACCGGGTGACCCCAACCCTAAGGAGCCCCCCCTGTTTCTCTCTCCTCACCTTTTTCCAAGTGAGCCTCCCACCGTGCCAGGGAAGGACTACAACTCCCAGCATGCACCTCACCCCTCTGTACTAGGCTCCAGCATAGCTGGACATTCTCTCTCTCTCTCTCTCTCCTCCCCCCTCCCACTCCCCCAAATCGGAAGGACTACTGCGCATGCCTGGCCAGACGTGGCAGCCAAAGCAGCAGCAAAAGCAGCAGGAGTTGGGTCCGTGGCGCGTTTCTTCCAGTGCTTGCGAGTGGGGAAGCAGGCGATGGCTCCCAGTGGGAGACGGTGGGTCCTGCCCCTGGCCTTCTTGGTGAGTTTTGGTCCTGGGAGAGAAGGAGGGAGGTAGCCAGCCAGGCTTCTTTCCCCATGAGGCTGTCTGTGTGTGTTTTTCTTGGAGGGAGAGCCAGTTGTCCTGGGGCATTTGCCACCTTGGCACTGGTTGGCACTGGGAAGGGAGTGGGTGGGTGGGTGGCTTGGGGTCCAGGACCTGGAGCCCATGGAGGCAGCCTGGCCAAAAACAGAGAAGAAAGGGCGGGAAAGAAGTTGCTGAGGAAGCTGGAGAAGTCAAAAGTTCTGTGGCCCTGGGAAAGGAGTGTGTGTGTGTGTCTTGTATTGCATTGCATTGTATTGTATGTAGAAGCTACAATGGACTACTCTGTAGGAGTTACAGTGTATTTGGGAACTCCAGTCACCTTCCTTGTGAGGATGGGCTGCTTGCAAAGGCTGGGCACTGCAGCACCCATCATCCTGGGGAGGCTTGAATGTGAAGCTCTCCCCTCTTGGTGGGGGTTGTTGAGGCAGCCAATGCATTGGGGGTGCCTTTGTGGGCTGTGTGTGTTTGGCTGGGTGCAGATATTTTTAATAACATTGTTGCTTCTGGGACGATTACACAACACTCTCTCTCTCCAGTTGACATTGTCAGAATTCCCTTTCCCCCCAATAATAACAATAATAATAACAACAATCACAACAACAACAATGGTGCAAGTCATCCCCTCCCTGGTCTCTCTGTGCAGAAAATAAACGCGTTTATTCCCCATCCCTGTCTCTTTCCTCTTTCCCTTTCTTTCTTTCTTTCTTTTCCTTTTTTCATTCCCCCAAATACGTTTTTAAACATATTAACATTGGAGGAAAAGTGAGGATCTGAGTGTATCACAGGAAAAGAAGTTGTTCTTCTGTATTGTGGTTTGGGAGAATCAGTCCTTAATGGTGGAAATCTGTGCTTTCCATATGGGAAAATCAAGCTGCATCCAGACTGCAGAAATAATCCATTTTGACACCACTTTAACTGCCATGTCTCAAGGCTGTGGTATTGTGGGAAGTGTAGTTTGTTGTGGCACCTCTGCTCTGGTGCCACAACAAACTACACTTCCCATAATTCCATAGCCTTGAGGCATGGCAGTTAAAAGTGGTGTCAAAATGGATTATTTCTGCAGTCTGGATGCACATCAGTGTCTGTTTTGATCTACCATGATACCATCCCATTGTTATGATTCTGCAACATGTATGATAGCTTGATTAGTAAAGGATGATCCTTTGCCTAATCTGTTGACTGTAGTAAACCATGCAATACAGTTGGCCCTCCTTATCCATGGATTTTTTTATCCACAGATTCAAGCATCCACAGCTTCAAAATATATTTTAAAAATATAAATTCCAAATAGCAAACCTTGATTTTCTATTTTATATAAGGGACACCATTTTGCTATGCCATTGTATATAGGGAGACTTGAGCATCTATGGATTTTGTTCTCCATGGGGAGGTCCTGGAACCAACCCCCAGTGGATAACAAGGACCCACTGTATATGTGTATGCAATAGATGTATATGCAATGAGATTTGCTCCCAGGTCAGTTGATACAGTACTGCAGCCTTAATATTGCTTATTTTGAGGCTTAGTGCTTCAAATCTGCTTTCTCTGCTCTCTGCATCTCAGTTCTAAGTGGAAGGAGATCCTATGTGTGTTTATTCGGAAATACATTCCACTGGGATCAGTTGGATTTAATTCTAAACTAAATGCACACAGGATGGCATTTGTATGGTGCAGTCCTAGATATGTTTGCTCAGAAGTAAGTCATAAGGAGTTAAATAGGACTTTCTTCCCTGGAAATATGTTTAGGAGTCCAGCCTTCGATTTTGTCTTTTAATAAAGTAAAATAATTTGAACTGAGTATTATAGGAAGAAATGACTAGTGTGTGTATAGCCTGTTCTGTGTAACATAAAGCGGATATATTTTTCTTTTAAGACTTGAGATGGAAAAAGGATGGAAAGTTGACTGACGTTTGAAGTGCACACGGGTGTATAGATTCTTTTGACCTTGCCTGAAGTCCAGTTCACTTATCATTGTTTACTTTCCACTTCCTTTGATTCTCTTGTCTTTTTCCTACCACAAAATCAAAACAGGAATGCTATGCCTGTATGTGTTTTCCATTTCCACTGCAATTTTGAAGGCTTCCTTTTTGTCATCTGTCGGCTCCCAAGTGCCTGCTATTAGCTTAGTGAAGTATATTTTAAATCTGACAATTTACCGCCCCCCCCAACATTTTTAAAAAATGTTTGCAAGACCTTGTTTGTCTTAGGTGCATTAATTGTCACTAAAAACATGACCTCAGTTTTTGTGCTTGGTGGAATTGGTTCATGATGTTATATAAAATAGCTGATTGGGTGGCATGAAAACCAGAATGTAACCCTTCTCATAGATTTTTGTAGGATTAACTATGCTTTACACAATGGAATTCATATTAAGGTGTTGGAAAATCAAGGAAGCCTTGAAGTTTGGTACAATGAGCAAAAAAGCTTTATGACAGCAATCCGGAAATATCGAGGTATAGTATAATTTAAATGCAGGGAGTACCACAAACTGTTTAATCATGCTAGCTGTTAAAGTCGAGCTTTTTTTTCCTGTGGTGGGAAAAAAGCTTTTAAAACTCTCTCTTAATTGATTCTGTAAAGAGCTTAACATGAATAAGTCAGAAGGTTGTTTAACATGAACGCTTGCATGAATTCTGTTTAACTTACTGGGTGGAATTAGACTTCCTTCAGTCCCTTGACAAATAATCATAACCTGGATAACCTCTTAATTTTCTCACACCTGCTCAGTCAATCTTCTGAAACAGAATTACACGATAGCAGTGCATTAATTTCCCCACAGCAAACAAAATGTTATAAATGTGGTATTGTTTCCATTTGTTCTGCTTCCTTTTTCCTGCCCAGCCAACCTAGATGCTCTACCTGCTTGTTACGATACCTACAAGCAAAGGGCAGGACTTTCCATCTCTTGAAAAAGAGAGATGTCTGATTGGCATTCATTGGCTTTGTCCCTTTAGCACAGGCCTTATATCTGCTGGCTTGGAAGGAAAAACAAAAACTCAAGGAAAAAGTCTTAACATATTCTTAATGTGTGCAGCCAGCTATACAGAGCCAGCAAGTGGCGTCCCTGAAGCTAAAAGGCGACCAGTGTCTGCATTAATTTTATAAGTGTCATAATATAATTTGATCCTCTGTGCCACTAGGTGGATGTCTCAGCCACATTCTGATGATCATACATAGCTGTTTAGTTGGTAAACTTACATTTGGATTGTGCTACTGCGAGGGGAGAGGATACATGGTGTGATAATCCTGAATATGAAAAAAAAAATCCTATACATAAAAAAGAAACATGTTAAAGGGAATTTTTAGGGGGATTTAGAGTATTTCTCCAGACCTCTCTTTCTGGTACATATGGGCTTTTTTAAAATCGAGGAAACATACAACTAGAGATTGTACAGTTGAGACATAGGGTTACTCCCTTATCTCCTCTTTGGGCTCATTCCCACTTGCATTTAATCTGGTTTGTGATTCGCATTGACACCAGGTCTTGGATTCAATTCAGGCTGATGCGTAATTCCTACTATGGAAGGAATGACAGCAATGACTTTGTGCCTCAGCTTTACGCTGGGATGCGCAAAGCCTTACGCATGGGATGCGCAAAGCCCAGCACACTCTCTTGAGTCCTGAGTGACTTGTAATAGGGAGAGGAAAGGGGCGCCTGGTGGTTCCTTTGGATTTTTAAAGGGAGGTTACTCACTTCAGGAGCAAGAGCAACAGCAACTGGAGCAGCAAGGCCCAGCTGGGTTTCCTTTGGGACAGAGAGGAGGGTGCTGCCAACGGAGGAGCCCTGGCTTCCTCAGAACCAAGAGCAGGAGGAGGTGTAGAGAGTGCGGGACTGGTCCCTGGGAGGCTTCCCTTCCCCGGCTCACACAAAGCCACTGCCTCAGTCTCAGCATCTACCGCCACCACTTCTCCCCAGGGCCAGTCCGGCCACCCTCAGCCTGGGAGGGGGAGGCAGCGAGTGGGTTGGGCCCAGCTCTCATACTCTCCCTCCTCTTCCAAAGCCGGGTCTGGGAGCTCTGCCTGGTGAGTGAGGGCTTGTGAGTCCGAGAGAGCCCAGCTTGCCTCCCTCAGCTTTAGATGGGCAAATCTCTCAGTTTTGCTTTCCCCCCCAAATTTGTTCTCCCGTCCCTAAAAATCTTGTTATGAAAAAAAATATGAATTTTGGAAAGTTCTCATCAAAATGTGTTGTTGTTGTTGTAAACCTTCAGGTGAACATTATTGTATACCTTCAGGCAGGGTTTTCTTGGCAAGATTTGTCAGCAGAGTTCGAGTCACTCACTCTCTCAGCCCCAGCCTTCTGTCTTTACCCTCTCCCCTCCAGTGAGATGCAAATCAGATTTGTTGTTCACACTTGTTGAACATGCTTTGAAATTGATTCTTTAAAAAAACCAAACCCTGCCAAACCATCTATCTTCGGAAAAAGCAATTCTTTTGCACTTGCCTTGCTTCACCGCAATTCAAACCAAGTGCAGTCGGTCCTGAAACCGTTGCAAGTGTGAACGAGGCACATATAATCTGATCAGCAAATCGTTTTTAATCATAGTGGGAACAAGCCCTTTGTGAGATAAAACTATTGAGTGAACAAACTGTTTCCAGTGCTGTGTTAATTGGGCATCTTAAAACAATATGTATGTATATATATAAAAAAGAAAGATGGTTTTAATGTTTATTTCCAATTAAGCATGCACATTGTTTCCACCAGCTGCCAGAATTTGGCCCGGAATCTTTACTGAGAAAAGGATTCTGTTTATTAACCATTTCTTCATGATAGATGCTACTTCCACTTTAGAGAGAGCATGCAGGACTCATGCATTGTAATGGAAAGATGGGGCTAGTCAATTTGTTTAGAAGTATAGTGTGTTCAGATGTATCTGGACAATCCTGCAAATATTAGCAGCTCAGTGTGATTTCTGTTTCATTGGCTGACTTTGCATGTAACTGTAAACCAAGTTAAGATTAGTTGAATTCTGGCTTGGACTGTCTAGATCTGTTGCCACAAACAAGCCACAGTTAGATACGTGGCTGCAAGTTATAATTAGAAGCCAATGTTTCTGAATTATTTATGAACCCATATTTGTATAAAGTATGGCTTATTATTATTATACCCAAACCCATACTGTTAGCACATCCCTGATTTGTTTCCTTTCTTCTTCTTGTTGTGTGCCTTCAAGTTGTTTCTGTCTTATGGTGACCACATATTTTTTATCCACAAACTTGTCATGGGGGTTTTCTTGGCAGTTTTCTTCAGTGAGGGTTTGCCATTGCCTTCCTCTGGGGCTGAGAGAGTGACTTGCGTAAGATCACACAGTGGGTTTCCATGGCTGAGCAGAAACAGGAAATGACAAAAAGAGAGAAGGAGAGAGTGGAGCTGAATTGCAGACTAGTATGGTTTGTTTTGTCATTTACAGGGCAATGTGTGGTAAAAGCAACAAACTATGTCTAACATAGACCATGGCTTAATGTGATGTATGCATACATAGTCATTGTATGTTTTGCCTCCTGGGCAAAAACAGATGGCATGGACCTGGATTCCCTCAGTTCATCTTACTGCTACTGCCTGACTCTTCATTCCTAATGTGTGTGAGAGTTATTTTTCTAGATACAGATGCTTTGCAGACTGCCAGAAATAGTGCAAATGGAGTCCCCTTTAACTTTCCCTGACTCAGTGCTAGGGAATCATGGGAACTGTAGTTTATTGTGGCACCTGAGCTCTCTGACTGAGAAGGCTCAATGTCTCAGAAAAAAAATACAGTTCCCATGATTCCCTAGCACTGAACCAGGGCAGTTAAAGTGGACTCCATTTGCACTATTTCTAGCAGTCTGCATAGGCCCACAGTCTCCCAAGTGCAGCTGACAAGGTGGTGCCACATATAGGTTATCAGACTTGTGCAGTTGCAGAGCTGATAAGACTTTTGTTCTGTTTTCTTGTGGAAAAAAACAAGCACCTACTTTGATCTGTATCTTTTGTTACTCTCCTGGATTTTAAAATACTATACATTTTGTTCGCCTTTAGATTGGATAGTTTGCTTTGTTTCTTCAGTGATACTTACTAATGCTTGCCAGTAGGATATGAGTTACCAATTTGTGGAATGCTGCTTTCACTGTATGGGTCAGTTTGTTTGGAGTGTAGATTTGATATGGATGAACCTATCAATGTTTGGCAGACTTCCAGTCCCTTGTGCTAAGGACTGGTTAAAAAACAAACAAACCCAACCTAAAATGTGATGTCATAATGAGGATATGTGATATACTGAACAGTGCTGTTTCTAGATGAAGGACATTCACTATCTTTTAGGCATCTTAGATGTTTTGCAGTAATAACTACCGTACTATCATCCATGTAGAACCATGCAGTAATCCCCTACCAATATTCATGTACTGTATATACCAGGGGTAGGCAACCTTTCCCCTTTAAGGGCCAAGGGACTTCAGCTCCCAGAATCCCAGGAGCTATTGGCCAACATGGGACTATTGGCCAACATGGCTGAGGCTTCTGGGAGCTGAAGTCCCTCGGCCCTTAAAGGGGAAAGGTTGCCTACCTCTGGTATATACTCATGTATAGGTCTAGAAATTTTAGTCAAAAATTGATCCCAAAACCCTGAGTTGATTTATCCACAGGTCAATGTAAGTACTGTACTTTAACTCTTAAAAAAAAAAGAGTGAAAGGCAAGAGTGTAATCTTTTCTGGAAACACTGACTCCCTCCCTCTATTTTTTCATCCATCCAGCCTTTAGTATGAGCACAAGCAGTTATTCCTGCTGAATTTTGAAAGTTCTTTGGCATTCCCCCCCCCCACTTTTGCTTCATTGTTTATATCAGTGGTTCCCAAACGGTGGGCCTTTAGATGTTGTGGACTTCATCTCCCAGAAGGACCAGCCAGCTTGGTCAACAGTTAGGAATTCTGGGAGCTGAAGTCCAAAACATATGAAGCACTAAAGTTTGGGAACCACTGGTTTAGATCCTTTGTTATATGCCCCTAGGTTTTACCCCTGACTTATCAGTGGATAGTATAAAAATCCACAATTTTGGGCCCCAAGACAATGTATACATGAGGTTGATTTATAGTCAAGTATATACAGTAATCCAGTTTTTCCCCTCTGCTTTGAAAAGATGATTCAGTATCCTGGTCCAACATTACTATTTGTAATCAATTCTGTTTCTTAAAATAAAGCACCTGTGGTTTCTTGTGAACACTCGGAAAGGAGAGGTGAGAAGAAGGTAGATGATGATATTTTGCTGTATCGCTGGATGATTCGTAGTTGGTCACCAAGGTTGTCTTGCTCCCAGTGCTTAACAACAGAAGCAGCAAAAATCCCCCATTCCATACTTACTTCTGGATTATGTTGCAGAAATAGAGGTGAGCAGAAAGATCCAGGAATGAGTTTTTGTGAGGCAAAAAAGGCAAAAACTGGAGAATACCCAATAGAAAGGGAGACACATCTCCAAATGCTCAGTGGATGGCTGGTTTTATTTTGGGTGAAAAACTCAACACATTTTGGCCTGTATATATTTCAATGATCTTCTTCGGGGGCAATGTGAAATATAACAGCAGAGTGAATGTATTCTTACAGGCAGCTAAAATTCTTTATCACAAGAACATGCCTCCTTGCTAATATTTTGCACCTGTCTCAAGCACTGGATATTGGGATTCCACTGGGGAAAAAGTAGATCTCACAAGCTGGCACTTTACCTACTCCTAGTCTAAAAGACCTGTTCTCAGAAGTACAATTCCTGTTTCCTTTCTCAGAATCTGTTTTTATTATTGCTACTACTAATTTGATTTAAACCCTGCCCTTTCTCATATGAGTGCAGTGTGGTTTTTATTTCAATCTTTCCCTTTGGGAATGAAGGTGAGCAGGCTAGCTTACTATTAAATTACATGATGCCATGTAGATCATCCATTTTATTCTCCATCTTTTCTTTAGTCCCATGTTTCTTTTGCTTTTTTTTTTTCTGTTTTTTCCCCCTTCTGTTGATTCATCCAATTTCTTTCAAAAAGCGTATACCCTAAAGTATTACTTTGGAACTGCAGCATTTTTGAACTTGAAGGTCCATATTAGATAGGCAGCATTCTGAAGCAGGTTAAATTTTAATAATTTAGTACATATTTGACTGTTATCCTGTTCCTCAAAGAAGTGTAGCAGTGAAAATCTTGTTGGGATGACTGAAAGGAATGAGATTTGCTGAAGCAAAGCAGATTGTAGGTCAAAGATCTAAAGGCATACATGTGTTCTTAAATTTACATTTACATTAATGGACCCTACATGGTGAATAATGCTAAGCATGTGCAAATCTTCACCCCATCTCACCCTCTGTAAGATTCAAGTGATAGAACCCCAAATGATGAATACATTTGGAAGGAGTCTTTCTGCCCCCTCAGCATCAAAAAATGCTGTGACCATGAAAAATAATAACCACTTATCCCAATGCATTCAGGGTAATGATCTGCAAATAGATAAGCACTGAGAGATTTACAGTGGAATCCTATGTACAGTATATTTCATCAGATTTGGGCATAGTGTTTTCTACATGTGTTGGGGAGCTTTACTTTTATTGTAGGGATGGGAGCTTTGTGACTCTCCAGATGCTATTGGACTGCATTTCAAGCAGTCTTAGCTAATACAGTCAACCCTCCATATCCACATATTTTTTATCCACTGATTCAAGCATCCAGGTTAGAAAATATTTTAAAAATATATAAATTCCAAAAAGCAAACCTTGATGTTGCCATTTTATACAAGGGACACCATCTAACTGTGCCATTGTATTTAATGGGACTTAAGTTTCCATGGATTTTCATATTCATAGAGGTCCTGACACCAAACCCCAGCAGATACCAAGGGTCCACTCTATAGCCAATGGTGAGGTATGCTGGGAGTTGCAATCCAACAACATCTGGAGGGCTACATATTAACCAGTTTTGCTTTATTGCTTTCTGCTTTTGTTGGTATTGGTTCTGTTGACCAGTTAGGGCTGTTTGTTGTCAGTTTGCATATGGCTGATTGGAAGTGATATAGTTGCACTAAAATACTTCATACTGTGTATTGGCTTGAGGTGAGATAACTGGAGTGGCTAATTGAACATTGACTTAACAAGGCTTTTCTCCAAGCAGAATATTTAACACTCAAACCTAGGGTGGTTAGAAGATAACTTTGAGGGGGATTAGCTCTCAATGACTTTGGTTATTTGGTTTGTATATTATCAGCATTCCTTGGAGTCAGACAGGGCTTGAAGTTGTCTCAAGATGGACATGCTAAACTGAAGGCTGCTTTCTCCCATTTAAGCTCTTGGTTATTTGTCCAGTCTAGCAAAGAAATCACAAACTGCTTAAAAAAAAATAGAAAAGGACACAAAACTGCATCCTTCTGATTCTTGGCTTTCTTTTTCAAAAATGGAATGTACTGAAGTAGAACTTGATTTATGAATTTTTCAAAGAACAAGCTTTCTTGTTTGGTTGTTTTTTTAAAAAAGAAATGTTTATTCAGATGTTTTTTCTCTGACTCCCTTTGGAGGATGACAAAACATGATAGGTCCCAGTTATGGCAGAGCAGATTTTGGTTAGTAATTCTTGGAAACTCTCTAATTAGAAAATAAATTGAAGTGTTTCCAAAGGGAGTTGAACCTGGATGTCTAGAAACTGAATTTTTGTCAAGGACAGCTTGTTTTTAGGGACATTCTTTCAGTGCATGGTGGTTGGCCACATTGGAACTTTAAGTACCTTTTGACTCTGTTTCAATCTCTGTCCTTTGTAGTTTGCTTGCATTCATTCCTCCAACAGATCTCATATAATATTTATGTCCTAGCTGAACTCCGCCAGCGACTCCGCCGATGTAGTTATACTGGATCAGCTCCAATCTGTGAGTACCAAGGATGTGGACAAACTGCTTGGTAAGGTGAGGAAGACAACCTGCCCTCTCGACCCTTGCCCATCATGGCTGGCCGTCCGGGGGGGGATGCATTGATGAGATTCCTTACGGATATCGTCAATGCATCCTTCAGGGAAGGACACGTTCCATCTTGTTTGAAGGAAGCGGCGGTTAGGCCGCTTCTGAAAAAACCTTCCCTGGACCCCCTGGTTATGAGTAATTATAGGCCTGTGTCATTGCTGCCATTTTTGAGCAAGGTGATTGAGAGGGCGGTTGTCCTTCAGCTCCAAGCAGTCTTGGATGAAGCCGATTATCTAGTCCCATTTCAAACCGGCTTCAGGACAGGCTTTGGGGTTGAGACTGCCATGGTTGCCTTGACTGACGATCTGTGTCTATGCATCGACAGGGATAGTGTGACCCTGTTGGTGCTCCTAGACCTCTCAGCGGCTTTCGATACAATAGACCACAGCATCCTCTTGGACCGCCTGAGGGAGTTAGGTATCGGGGGCACTGCTCTGCAGTGGTTCCGGTCCTTCCTCTCAGGTAGGTCTCAGAGGGTGCTGCTTGGGGACTGTAGCTCCAATAAGAGGGACCTCACTTGTGGGGTCCCTCAGGGAGCTGTTTTGTCCCCGATGTTATTCAACATCTATGAAGCCGCTGGGTGAGATAATATGGAGTTATGGTGCTGGGTGTTATCAGTACGCTGATGACACCCAAATCTATTTCTCTGTGTCTCGTTCGTTGGCCTCGAGTTCCAATGGCATCTCCTCTCTCAATGAATGTCTTAAAGCGGTAATGGGCTGGATGAGGAAAAACAGATTGAAACTGAATCCAGACAAGATGGAGGTGCTCACGGTAGCAGCCCCGAAACCAAGAATTGGGTTGCAACCTCCAGTCCTGGATGGGGTCACACTCTCCTCCAGTGACTGTGTTCGCAGCCTGGGGGTGCTTCTTGACTCGTCGCTCCTGATGATGAATCAGGTTAATGCGATGGTCAGGAGCGCCTGTTATCAGCTCTGGCTGATTCGCCAGCTGTGCCCTTTTCTGGAAGTAAGGGATCTCGAGACCGTTGTGCACGCACTGGTAACCTCATGCCTTGACTTCTGTAATGCGCTCTACATGGGGCTACCCCTGTACTTGGTTCGGAAGCTTCAGTTAGTCCAGAACATGGCAGCCAGACTTATATCTGGAACATCTAGGAGGGACCACATTACTCCTGTTTTGAGGTCCCTCCACAGCTGCCTATCAGCTTCTGGGCCCAGTACAAGGTGTTGGTTATTACCTTTAAAGCCCTAAATGGCTTGGGTCCAAGCTATCTCAGGGAACGCCTCCTTCCATATAATCCTCCCCGTGCTCTCCGGTCCTCTGGGAGGAATTTGCTGCATCCTCAAAAATCTAGGCTGGCGGCGACCTCCCAGAGGGCCTTTTCTATTGTCGCCCTCAAGCTCTGGAATGACCTGCCAGATGAGATCCGTCAGCTGATATCTTTAGACAGCTTCAAGAAAGCTGTCAAGACGGATCTCTTCCGGCAGGCCTTTCCAGATTAATTCTCCTGGCCTTGGGCTCTTTGATCCCTGTGCTCCCCCCGTGGCCCCATCAATTGCTGATGGATGGGGAGCGCAGTTGAGTCTAATCAGGGCATTTTTATATTTTTATATTTTTATATTTTCATGTTTGTTTTATTTGTGTTGGAATATTTATATTCCTGTTTTAATTATCTAGTCATTTAATACTGTTTTATGGGGGGTGAGTTGGGGTATGAATTTTGTTGTATGGGGTTTTAACTGATGTAAGCCACTTAGATTGTCTTCATTTAAGCGGGGTATAAATAATTTATTATTATTATTATTATTATTATTATTATTATTAATAATATTATTATTATTAACTATGACTCTAGCTGTCCTGCTTTCTGAGACCCTGATCTAGCATTGTAGCTATGAAAGAACTGAGATGCTTGCTTTAGTTCATATCTCTTGAGGTTCTACTATGCTCTTACTAAACTGTTTTGACATAGTGCTTTCCTTCTAAGAGAGGGAAGGTTTATTCCACCCCCCACCCCCCAGCCCTATAGTCCATTCAACAAAAATAAACAGAAGCAAGGTTAGGGAACTCCATAGGGACATATAGATTGCACTCTGCTCTGGCCTCACTGAAGGTATAAAAGTAGCTAAGCAGCAGAGACCAGAGAGTGGGGAATGACATGGTACAGTTTGATGGGAGTAGGAGTAGGAGTAGGAGCTGATGTTCACTTCTTTTAAAATGCCAGTTGGCCTACTCCAGGGCCCATAGTTCCCTTAACTTTGTAAATGAATTGATTTGAGCCACACAACCATTTTGAGTGCACTGGCCAATGTAACAAAGCGAATGTATGTTGAGGAATGGGGGAATTTGCTCTGACTGTTTTTTGTTTTTTTTTAATTATCCAATTTAGTGAGCCTATGGCGTAGTGGTTTGACTGTTGGACTGAGACTCTGGAGACCAGGGTTTGATTCCCAGCTTGGCTGTGAAATTCACTGGGTGACCTTGGACAAGTCACATGCTCTCAGGCTCAGGGGAAGGCAATGGCAAACCTCCAATGAACAAATCCTGCCAAGAAATCTCCAGGATAGGTTCGCCTTAGGATTGCCGTAAGTCAGAAATGACTTGAAAAAACACAAGAGCAACAAAAGAGCCCTATTAATAACTGCAGATTTGCCTTTCAGTTTTGTGTCATTGGGAGGGAATCAAAAACATTAAATTCTTTTTCATTTTTCAAACTATGAAAAAAATTGCACAAAACTAACATGCATGTGCTTTTGAAATGTGCAGAGTCTTCTGACAATGGAGAAAACTAAAGATGAATATGGCCAAAATATTTGTTGTCATTGTTAACTGCCCTCAAGTCAGCCTCAACTCATAGCAACCCTGTGGATGAGACATCTCCAAGGCTCCCTGTCTTCTACTGCTCTGCTTAAGTTTTGCAGGTTTATTCCTGTGACCTCCCTAATTGAATCTATCCATCTCGCATGCAGTCTTCCTCTCTTTCATCTAAATTCAACCTCTCCCACCATTATTGTCTTTTTAAATGACTCATGACTTCTCATGATGTGGCCAAAGTATGACAGCCTCAATTTGATTATCTTGGCTTCTAGGGTATTTCAGGCTTGATCTGTTCCAGGCCCCACTTGTTTGTCCTTTTGACCATCCATGGTATCCTCAGCCAAAAACCCATATCAAAATATGCCAACTATATTGCAATATTGTGTGTGGGGGAAGCCTCACAACCTTCAAAGGAGCTTATATGAGATGGGAATGTTGGGTCCATCTGAGAAATTGCAGTTATTCTGTGAAACACACACATACAACCCATGACAGATACCTGTATTCATTGTGCAATATACATTGGGGAGCCAGTGAGTTGTTTGCCTCTTGCCTCCAGTTTGAGAGGTTTTACATGGAGCAGTCAGTATTTTTGACATCTTCAAGATTTCTCAGTAGTTCCAATGGGTTTTAATTGATGAACCACTGTCTCAAAATGGTCAAGTGAAATCTCTCAGTATTCTGAAAATGCATACAGGAAGGAGATCTGAGCACTGTGAGGCCTAGGGTAGAAAATCTGGAGAAAGGTGATTCTTCCCAGCAAGAAACTTAGATGTTTAATATGTTGTTATCAACAAAGGAAAAGTTATACTTACAGCCTAAATATGCTCTCATGCAAGTGAATCTCATTGACCTGAAGCTTGATTCCAGCTGGAGTGCTAGTGCTGGCATTAGTTGTAATTAACTATGTTACAACTGCTTCATATGGGACTTCTTTGAGGATATTTAATGAATACAAATTGATGCAGAGTAAAAATAAAATACAGACTAACTGTGATTAAGAAAATCTTAAAACCCACAACATCAAGAGATGAATATGATTTGCAGTAATTATCATTAACATTTAGTAACCTTTTACATGGATGATCTGACTAATAATATGGCTTTAACCTAAATTTTAATTGGTGTACCTGTTAAATACATTAAGCAATTTGTTTTTTCAACACTATTGACCATTAACTTGAGGGGGGAAATTGTTGTTGCTATATTAATGTCCCACTTTTTTCCCAGTCCAGGATTCAACCTTACAAAAGTTAAAACAGAAATGGCTGAAAACAAACAAACCAGCATACAAAAATTCAAAATAAATTTAAATTATCAATAAAATTAAAAGCCATGAAAAGCATAATGATTAAAGACCAACAAATATTATGACAAGTTGTTTAAAATCTTCTATAAAGTTTCTTGAAAATCTCTGCAGGGTTAATGTGCTGCAACCAAGAGATTATGATATACGGTAATTCAGACATCTGGTGCACTAAATGGAGGTGACATGTCTTGTTCTGTAAAGCTCAGAGTGTATTAGGTGAGTTTGACCATAAATAGAAAAACATATTTCTTAGAAAGAAGATTGAGGTGAGAAAATGAAGATGAGAGTAGTGTCATACCAGTGGGTTATGTAAACCATTTTGTGTAGGTCACCAGATGTCCAGTTGTGGGTTTTATCATCATAATCATGAGATGAGGTAGTCTAACTTGCAAGACTCAGGTAAGAGGTTAAGAAGTAAAGCAGAAAAAGGGAATTACATTAATAGATCCTGCAAGATAAGAAACAACAACCCAGGAATAACTGTGGTTGCCATAGTTATTCCCAGTACTTTGAAAAGATGTGTATACCTGCTAAAGAGCTCCCACTGAGCAATCCTATGCAAGACTACTCTGATGTAAATCTGACAGACTTCAGTGGGGTTTACTCCCAGATTAGATTGTGTAGGATTGCATGCCCCTCTTGTGAGATTAATAATAATAATAATAATAATAATAATAATAATAATAATAATAAATTTTATTTTTAACCCTGCACTTATAAAGCACTGAAGCTGTAAAGCAGTAACTTGCTCAGAGAGATTTATAGATCTATATCTCATTCATATATATATATATATATCCTACCACTTCTATTGTAACTTTTTATAAGAAAGTGAATGTTTTTCCTGTCTTTTTGACAAAATAACGAGAGACAAAATTGTACAATATGAAACATTGTCTGATCAAGCCAAAGTTTGAAACTGACATTTCAGTGCGGCGTTCATTGCGTTTACAGCTAGGCTATGTGGTGTCAGTGCCTTAAATTCTGCCATAGATGCTTTTTATGGATTTGGGTGATTAGCTAGTTAACAAGTAACTTTTGCTCACCTGATTTATTTATGTGAGCAAAGGAGTAAAAGCAGTTTACAAATGAGGGAGGGATTCCATGGATGCATCTTTTTTCCATGGCCACAGTTGGTTGATGTGGAACATATGGACATGCCCAAGTTGTTTAATTTGTTTTTATTTGTTTTTGTTTTTGTTTTTATTATGTTTTAAAGAATAGTTTTAATTCTGCTATTATAGTTTAATTTAGTTTTAAGGGGTGGGAGGATTAGGGTGTGGGATATAGTAATTTTACATTGTCTCTTGTTTTTAAATTATGCTGTACGCCGCCTCGATTGCTAAGCAGAGGGGCGGCTTAGAAATAAAACATTATTATTATTATTATTATTATTATTATTATTTGTTTAGATGAAAGTAGTAGTATGTATCTAAAAAGTATCTAGGATTATGTATCTATTTAAAGATAGATAGTCAGTGGAACAACTTAATAGTTTAGGGAGAAGGAATCTGTATTGCAAATAATAATCCTTAACATAGTTTTAAAATGGTTGACTCAGAGAAGTGGACTTGATCATAAAATATATTTTCCATCATTAAAGGTCTGTCTTGTGTAATGTTACATAGCTAGCAAAGGATGTTCTGGGACATCCAATGAAATGTCTAACAGCAATTTAATTTTGCTAGCAGCTAACTAGATTTGTGAGAGAGCAGTGCCTATTGACATTGCATGCCAATGTTTGCATGCCAATAGTTAGGGGAGAGGGCACAGCAGGCTGGGCTGTTTGAACATCATCAGTCTGAACTAATCTATAGTTTGTCTCTCATCTCTGAAAAAATGGAGCAGAGTGACCGAATCAAGACATAGTTACAAACAAGATTGAAAGGGATCTAGATAATCCTGGAACAACCACATGCTCCAGTAACTTGCCCAAAAATGGAATGTTGGAAACTAGTTGATAATTGTCCAGTATGGTGAACAATTGGACATTCTGAAAAAAATCCTGGTGCATTTTCTCAGAATTTTACATTGTTAATGGCTGTTTACATTGTTAATGACTGCCCAATTGTAGTGGCAAATCCTGGGTAATGTGGTGGGAAATGGGAGGTGTCCTATTCCTAACAAAGCAAACCATCCTTGAGCTAACTCAGTGGTTCCCAAACTTTGATCTTCCAAGTGTCTTGGACTTCAAGTCCCAGAGGCCCCAGCTAGCTTGGCCAACAGTAATGGGGGCTGAAGTCCAAAACACTTGAAAACTCAAAGTCTGGGAACCCTTGAGCTAACTCTTCCATCGTCCATGAAAAATGTGTGTTGCAGTATTATGAATGAGATTTTGGGAGGATGGAACACTTGGTTGGGATCATATGGAATTCGTTGGCAGGAGCAGGTTATATTTTATAAACTTTTGCTTCTCATTTATTTCCCAGTCTGGTTTACAGAATTAATTCTCACAGTGAAATCATGTATGTGTAAATTCAGGGGGAAACGTCCAGTCATGATCAGTGAGGGGCTGACATCATCTCCCCCCCCCCCATGATTGCAATTTCTGAAGCATAGGATGCAGACCATCTTTTTAGTTGTGAAGCAAATCCCACTCTTTACCTAAAAACCTTTAATATAAATTTTTACTTTTTTAGCTGCTTTTTTAGAAAATGCTGATTGATTCTTCTTATCTTTTGAAACTTTTACAAATGACATTTTAACTCAATATGCATGTTTGTGTTCTTACATTAGTTTGTTTTAGAAGTCTTCTTGGAGTCACTTGTCCAAAAACCAGAGGGTTAACCTGACAATGAAAAACAATAAATTAGGTGGGTATAGTATTTTTTGTGTGGACTGAAACCTTTTCTAGCTGCTGCTTCAGGGGAGGAGAGAGTTTGTGTGTTACTTGATAAAGGAAGGAAGTTTTAATTGACTACTTTGGTTGATTGATCTTGCCAGTTAAATAGATGAAAGCTTGCAGCTGTAAGTACCACCACTGTAATTCCCCAAATGCCTGCAATATCTGGTTCTATATAAGGACACGTACATCAGGCTATTTTTCAGAGGATGTCAGTCCTATTTCTGTTCCTCCCCTGTTCTCAGTACATGATGATGTTGTGACTTGCTCTTCAAAAGGGAGCAAAGCATTCATGTCTATCTCTCCCATTTATTTTCATAGGTAATGCACAGTTCACTTACTAGGGTAAAATCATGGCAGAGGGAATTTCTGCCAACCTCTAACAGTGCTTGGCAGAAATAAGTGGCAATATCTCCTTCAAATAATGATGCTTTGCAATTTGCAACTGTACCTTAAACTTTTGTTTTGTCAAAGCTATTTCCCCAATGGTATGTGTTATGCTGAGAGGACATTCTGTATTACTAATTTTGATGAAAAGAATATTAAGATGGCTTCCTAACCCTGAGTGGTAATGTATATTGTAAGCGTTCTCATGCTTTTTGAAATGGTCCTCTTCATTCAGGATAATCAAAAAGGTATCTCGTTTTACATTTTATAAATGGATGCAATTTTAATAGAGTAATCAGTCATGAAATGTCACATTGCCGAGTAACATTTTTTCCTCATTTGGGTGACAGCCCTTGTCATACTTTCAGCATTTAAGAACTTGCAAAATAAGTGGCTTCCATTTTTTTGGTAATCTAATCTGGGTCTTTCTAGCGGTTAATATCACTGACAGTGTCCTGTTTTTTCAACACCACTCAATCACTCTGTTCCTTTAACACTGGTGTCATACAAACACCATTGATCATGTTATGTTCATCTATTTAGTGCTGCTACTACCATTATTCTAGGGATGAAGGCATTTTAAGAAACATAAGCATCAGTGGAGATATGCAGTGTCAAACGTGATCAAATCATGGTACTTTTATGCAGGATAAAATATGCTATATAATGTATTTGTTCTGTGTTCATAGCAATTGTTCTTGGGAACAAGATTGCGGGTAAAGGTTTTTCCTTTGGTTTTTGTAACTTTACCTTCATTTGGTCACTCTGCTCCATTTTTCAGAAATGAGAGGCAAACTATAGATTAGTTCAGACTGATGATGTTTAAAAAAAAACACAGCTTGCTATTAAAAATCTATGCAGCAAGCTAGAAAAATCATGCATGAAATGCACGCTAGCAAAACAAATAAGAGATTACAATGCTAATCCCAAAGCTGGAAGTATTAATGTTGTCAATTTTATTACCATATTTTTTTTCTCCAATTGGATGTTAGCATCTTTATAGAAACAGATTTTGTTTTAAAGTGACAATGTTTCCTGAGCAGTAACTATGGAGGTTTAGGAGTTTTTCATGTAGAACTATTGATCTACTGCTTATCACCACATTAGATTCTATTGACTTGGGCAGAAGTGGGGAATGTGATTGTTCTCCAGTTTCCAGAACTTGGAATGTTAGGTTTGAAAATTAATTTGATAATTAGAAGCTAGGAAATTAACTCATTACAGGCATACCTCAAATGAAGTAGAGGTATTCTAGTCAATACTTCTTTAACAGCTAATTTGGTACCAAAGGCAGATATAGCATGGAAAGAATAAGGATAGGTTCCACCATCATAAAACAAAGAACATTCTACATGTTTCAGTAATATTTTATTCAAAACTAACACTATGCACATGGGAAAGGAAACAACCAGCTCAGGCAAGCCTTGCATAAGAAGACAAAGCTATGCTGAACCTTCTAGACACCACTTGAAAGCTCCTTCCAAAATGCATGCAGTGTTCATTTTTTTTCTTTCACCAGCCTCCAGTTGTCTTGCAATTTTTATTTTATAGCTCTGTTCATTTTCAACATGATGGGGTAGCTAGTGAGACAGGGTTACCTGTTTTCCCCCTTTCTCTCTATTGTGAGAATGGGCAAAATGTGACCCAGTGCAGCCTTTGGGACCCTCCATATGAGCTTATCAGCTCTCAGCCCTACCCCATTTTTTAAAAAATTGGGGGCCAATTTTTGGACAATTGCTTGTCCCCAAATGGGCCAAAAGTGCTTAGAAGTTAAGCATCCCCCCCAACCCGGCAAAGCATTCCCAAACTCCTCCAAAACAACAAAAATGGGGGGGGGGGAAGCTGAAAATGAGTGAAAATGGCAGTTAGAAGTGACACCATCCCACTTTGGGAATCTTTAAATGCTGGTCTGCCTTGCCAGATGGGTGCCGAGAGGTAAAATGGCCCCCACCCCCTATGCCAGGGGTAGGCAACCTAAGGCCCGGGGGCCAGATGTGGCCCCTCGAGGCCTTTGGACCGGTCCCAGGCCGGTCCTGCCACCGCCGCCACCCATGATGATATTGATTATTGTTACTATTACTTGTTCTTGGGGTTTTCTTGGAAAAATCTCCACAGGGGTTTTGTCATGGCTTTTCTGGGGCTGAGAGAGTGTGCATGCATATTTTTTTAATTTTTTTATTTTTTTTAAAAAATATTTATTTATTTATTTTCGGTGCTTCGGCCTCACAATTGTCTGAGGGACAGCAACCCGGCCCCCGGCTCAAAAAGGTTGCCTATCCCTGCCCTATGCTGTTGCCCATGCCCTCTCCTGCTTTGTCGTATTATTCATGCATGCCCAGTAAGGGATTTGGGCAGTAGCTGCTATTCACTTTGCCTATTGTACTGGGCACTCACAGTATACAGCAGGGGTCGGCAACCTTTGTTGCTGGGGGGCCAGGAGGGGGGGGGAAAGGCGTGTGGGGCCGGAGGCGTGCTTGCGCACTTGCCCCCCCACGCACGTGCTTCCCCCCGCACGCGTGCATGCACACGACAACGACGTCGTGCTCATGTGTGCGTGATGCAACCGCCATTTTGGAAGCCCCCCACACGGGGGGGGGGCTTCCCTGGGTCTTGGAAAGGCCCCCCCGCCCCTGCAGCGGGCGAATTCACCCGCAGCAGCGGCAGAGGGGCCTTTCCAAGGCCCAGGGAAGCGGCAGCGGTGGGCGAATTTGCCCGCAGCTGCCACGGAGGGGCTTCCCTGGGCCTTGGAAAGGCCCCCTCCACCCCTGCGTTGGGCAAATTCGCCTGCAGCAGTGGCAGAAGGGCCTTTCCAAGGCCCAGGGAAGTGGCAGCAGCGGGTGAATTCGCCCGCAGCCGCCACAGAAGGGCTTCCCTGGGCCTTCTGAAGGCCCCTCCGCCCCTGCGGCAGGCGAATTCGCCCGCAGCAGCCGCGGTGCAGCCTTCCAAAATGGTGCCCGCATCGCACGTGCATGCGCGCACGATGCGGACGTCATTTTGGAAGGCCCCCCCACTCGCGGCTGCCATTTTGTTTGCCAAAATGGCGGCCGTGAGTCGTTTGCGCATGCGGAGGAGTACTGCGCATGCGCAAACGACTCGCACTCGCCATTTTGGCAAACAAAATGGTGGCTGCGATGCTCGCGGCAGTGGGAGCGCACGGTGGCAGGGATCAGCGGGGGCTGGTTGGTGTGGCCTGCGGGCCGTAGGTTGCTGACCCCTGGTATACAGTTTCAGTAGGTTCAGCTAGAGTAGAATATCATTCTTTCCCAGCTTAGACTCTATTGCATTGTTTACTGTAGAGAGGCTCCTACAACCTAATACACATGTCTGTATTTCTCCAGCCTCCTTCACCATCTTCCCAATGCTGATGCTGCTTAAAAACCTCCAGATAGTCAGATGACATGAGGGAAGAGGGGGCCCTTTGGAAAAAAGGTGTTTCTTTGTTAGTGGCTTTGTTAACTGAAGTATGCCTGTAGTATTCACATTAATAACATATGCTTTTAGGTACCCATGTTATCATTAGCTTACTCATGAACATGTTAGGTTGAACACATCATGGGATTTACAGAGAATGTCATGGAGTTTGTCACTGTTGGCCCTAGACGTAAAGTTGATTACTTTCTCCTCTAAACGTTCTCTTTTTGTTCTTTTAAAGTTTCCAATTTCTAACCCATGTTTTTTTTTCTCCATATAGACTATAACATCCATAATATTGATTTTTGCCTTGTTGGTGGGAATTCAATACACCTGGTAACATTCAGAGATTGAGAATGCATGGCAACCCATTTTACAATCTCTTTAGTTCTATTTATCACTCCTCTGCACCTGTCTTTGCTTTTTACCTACACCAACTTCTGCATAGTTTTGTATCTCTTCAAATTCTTTGTTAAAAGTTAATAAGGAATTAGGTATTTCATTTCAAGGACACTGATCCACTGAATGTGCAGGAACAAGTGGATAGCTACAAGGATCAGTCAGTGAATCAAATCTTGGGAATTCTTAATTTGAAATGTTTTGTGAGCCTCTAAGCCTTTGCAGCCCATTTTTCTGCAAAACTGAATAATTGCATCCTTTTTGTCTCACCTCTCCCAATCAAAAAGCATGGCCTACTGTGATCAGTGTCTCATGTTCTTCATGCATGAGCTAGGGATCCAAATTCAGTTTGTGGAATCTTCCATTTAAATATCAGACATCTAATAAGTCCACTATTCTTTGCATACAACTTTCCTTAATTGTACGATAAAAGTGAAGGGAAGAGGAAGAGAGGTAAAAAATAGAATGGGACAGATGGTGATGGTGGGGAGAGAGACGGAGAAGCCAAGAGAAAAGGAAATGGACTGGAAGACAAGGAAAACCTTTCACTTAATAATCCAAGTGCATATCCCTCTGTTTGCAAAATAAGATTGCAGTGGGGCTCATTGCACCTCATTCCAAATAATGTTAATACAATAATATACAATAGAAACAAGTCCATGGTATATAATCAATAGAGGAGATGAAATTATTGAAGAGACACCCCCCCACACACACACACCAACGTCAAATACTTTATTTTCAAGCCCATGGGGAGGGCATCTGCCTTTCAGGCCTTAAAAGTCTGTCATTCTAAAAGGGCCTCGATGACTTGAGGCGCTTGATCTCCAAACAAATCACTCCTCTACTACTTCATTCTAAGGCTCGTCTTATTTTCTTTCCCCCTTTCTTAATTGTTGCTTGTTCTGCTATTCCTTTTCTTTCTCAGGTCTGTCTAAGAACAGAACCACGTGGTGTATGTGTGTGTATATATATGTGCCTTTAGGTTGCCTCTCAACTTATGGCCACACCATGAATTTCATAGGATTTTCTCAGGTAGGGAATACTCAGAAGTGATCTCCCAGTTCCTTCCTCTGAAATATACCCTGCACCTCCTGGTATTCATTGGTGGTCTCCCATCTAAGACCTTGCTTGGCTTCCATAATCAGATGGGATCTGGTACCTTTAGGGCATTTAGGCCCTATTTCCTCAAATCCGAATTCTACTTCTGAAGCAGGAGACATTCCTGTTTTACTGAATGTGACAAGAGGGCAAAGTACCCCCTCAACAAATTCTAATAACATAATTAACTAAAGCACATTTTTAATCTAAGCATTAATTTCAGAATCTAGAAAGTTAGGTGAAAATACTGGAAAAATCTATTGAATTAAAAAATAATAATGAGTTGTTAATACTAAGCTCTGGAAACTTCCATTATCGTTCACCACAGGTTTTGCTGATGATGACTGATGGATGATGCATTCCAGTATTTGGAATGTCATGCATTGTTCAACCTTCATTTAGGACTTATGCAGATAGACATTTTTCTCTATATACTTTATACAAGTATATTAAAGTTAGAAAGGCTGTATTATCAGCAGTTAGGATTGCTAGGGTACAGGAATGAATCATTGTTTTTACATATATTTTACATTTCAGGTTTGCTTAGGAATGGCACAGGTATTGCCCTTTTTTATTTTGCAAACATGAAGGCCAAATGTTCAGAGTTTTCTTCTTTGTACTTTTGCTTGTATAATAAATTTTAATTATTTTTAAAAATTAATTTTATTTATAACCCACCTTTATCCTGGCATGGGGCCCAAAGTGGTTTACAATAAGTTAAAGCAAAGTTCAGCTAAAAACTTATTTTACAGAAGTTAAAAAAATTAAACAATTCTATTTAAAAAGAATGTAGTTAAAAACATATTTAAAATGCAGTTGAGTCTGCCTTATCTAGAATTTCAAAATCCAAAATTGTCTACATGAGTGGCTGAGATAGTGACATTTTTGCTTTTTGATGATTCAGTGTACACAACAGATACTGTGTATAAAATTACCTTTAGGCTATACATATAAGGTATGTGTTGTGTGCCTTCAAGTTGTTTTTGACTTACAGCAATCCTAAATTGAATCTATCATGGGGTTTTCTTGACAGAATTTGTTCAGAGGTGGTTTGCCATTGCCTTCTCCTGGGGCTGCGAGCATGTGACTCACCCAAAATCACCCAGTGGGCTTCATGACTGAGTGGTTAATTGAACCCTGGTTTTCAGAGTCATAGTCCAACAGTCAAACCATTGCCCCATGCTGGTATATATTCGGCTTAAGCCCCATCTGCAAGATACCTCATTATGCATTTGCAGATATTCCAAAATCTGGAATACTCTGAAATCCAAAACACTTATGGTCACAAGCATATCTGACAACTACCTGTATAATTAATAACCTGTATAATTAAAAAGCTAAAAGACCACAACACAGCACATCACTTTCAAAACACCCTTCTGCCACATGATTTACAAATCAAAGGCTTACCTACCATATATACTCAACTATAAGTCGTCTTCATATGTAAGTCAAGGCCAGGTTTTGGGACCAGAATTATGGATTTTGATACAACCTATGGATAGGTTGAGGGTAAAACTTAGGGGCATGCCACAAAGGATCTCTAAAGGATGAGAGAAAGGAAAACAAGGCCAAAGAATTTAAAAAATTCCAGCAGGCATAACTGTTTGTGCACTCACTAAAGGCTGGCTAGATGAGAGAGTAGAGAGGGGGTCAGTGCTTCCAGGACAGATTATACTCTTGCCTTTCACCAGGGAATGGTTCCTTTTTAAAATAAGAGCTAAAGTATAGGACTTACATTGACCCGTGGATAAGTCGACTCATGTTTTTGCAGTTACTTTTTTGACTAAATTTTCTAGACATATACATGAATATATACAGTAAATGAAAAGGTCTTTCCTTGCCAGTGGAGAGAAGAAATGGTGGTCTGTATTTCATAAAAGCCCATGCCACAGCACATGGTTACTCCACAAGATTCTGTTTTGTTTTTTGGAGTCTGCAAGTTTGAAAGCCAAGACTCTTACAGCCAGTGTTGCTCCCCAGGCTTAGGGAGCTTTAGTGTGAATACTGAAGTTAGCAGTACATTTTAATATTACATTATTAAAGGAAATTAATAAGTTGGCCTTAAAATGTAGGGAAAAATGTATAAAATTAATCCACTCTGTTAACCATTAATAAAAGGTTTTATTGGTGAAATAAAAGTTTAAATTACTACAAAAATGGGTCCCACAAAATACTTCCCTGAATATACTCTGACTAAAATAACATGAAACATTAATTGTTACTGCAAGCAATGTAATATCATTTATATATTTAAAACAATGAAATTAAAATTGCTTGTTGAAAATTTTAATGAATTAATTATTAGCAAATTTTTCTCTGGCTCTTCTCCTCAGTAATACTTGTATGAGAACATATATTGAGAAGGTCAGGAGTGAGCAATGTGTAATCTGTAGTTAGGCTCCCAAGGCTCCCTGTATGTGTCTATGTGCCTTCAAGTCACCTGTCGACTCATGACGACCTCATGACTTTCATAGGGTTTTCATAGGAATACTCAGAGATGGTTTTGCCAGTTCCTTCCTCTGAAATATAACCTACCCATGATAGCTTTGCCTTAGGGTTAACATAACATAATATAAGTCAGAAACTACTTGAAGGCACGCAACAACAGCAACAAAAATTGGCTGGATACTTTCACTTTCTAAGAGCGCTTTGCCTAAAACAGGTTTGTGAGAGGTATGGGCTTGCATTTAAATGGTATAACACTGCCCCCAGGGCTTCTTGGGGAATGATTTGCTGTGGGGGGTTGTGAATTTTTTTCAGGATGTGTGTCAGGGTTTAGGAGTGTCCTCTGGAGTGGACTCTCGTTTATGAAATTTTACATCACATGGAGTGTGAATGTATCTTATTTGTTCTGTAAGATATTGGCCAGAATTTGCTATCAGCTACTTAGTTAAGTGTATTTAACTAAGCAGGTTCTCTTGGTCTGATTTTCCTCTCAAATCTCACAGAAACATCATTTAATCGTCCTCCAATCACCCACAAAATGGACCTCTTTTGTCCCATGGAGCTGGTGCCTGGTAAAGTAGGTTGGGGATGGTAGTTATGTTCATAGCAATAGTGTCACAACCATGATTAAGTACCATATATACTCGACTATAAGTCAGACTCATGTATAAGTCGAGGGCAGGTTTTGGGGCCAAAATCAGGGATTTTTATGTGACCTGTGAATAAGTCAAGGGTAAAATTTAGGACAAAAGGGGATTAGTAAAAGAGACTCATCAGAGGTCAGTTGATGCAGCTGAGTCCTCCCCTCAAACCTTCCTTGCAGGCTCCACGTGTGAGCCCTGCCCAAATTGCTCCAACTGTCGCCCAGAGTGCACAGGTGCTTCTCCGTCTCCCAGGCGAGGCTTTCCTTTGAGAGTGGGGAGATGGCTGCTTGGCCTCTGGGGCTGCTTTAAACCTGGATGTGAGGACAGGGTGCCCAGATCCTGTTTAAAGCAGCCCCTTCCTCCTCTTCTCCTTGGCACCCCCACACACACATTCAGTGTATCCTGAGACACCGCCAAAGTGGGGAGGATGAGTGGGGAGCCAGGGCTGGCCCTCTACTCTCCCTGCGAACTTGGTTGTGTCCCAGGATACACCCAAGGTGTGGAGGAGAGTGGAGGGCTAGTCCTGGCTCCCCAATCATCTTTCTCACCTTGGCTGTGTCTCAGGATCCAAGGTGGCAGGGAGAAGGGGGGGCACCGAGGAGAAGAAGACAGGGCTGCTTTAAACTGGATCTGTTTAATCATCAAGACTAGAGTATAGGTTATGCATCAGGATGATCAAACGTAGTGGTACTTCTATTTCTTTGAGTGCATGCCATAGTTTTTCATGGTCTATGCCAGGGGTAGGCAACCTTTTTGAGCTGGGGGCTGGGTTGCTGTCCCTCAGACAATTGGGGGGCTGGAGCACCAAAAATAAATAAATAAATAAAAATTAAAATTAAGAATTAAAAAAATTAAAAATATGTATGCCCACTCTCTCAGCCCCAGAAAAGCCATGGCAAAACCCCTGTGGACAACAAGGAATAACAACAATAATCAATACAGACTGCTAGAAACAATGCAGACTGAGGTCACTTTAACTGTCCTGGCTCAATGCTAGGGAATCATGGGAATTGTATTATTTCCTGAGACATTGAGCCTTCTCTGTCAGAGAGCTCTGGTGCCACAATAAACTACAGTTCCCATGATTCCTTAGCACTGAGTCAGGACAGTTAAAGTGGCCTCAATCTGCATTATTTCTGGCAGTCTGTAAAGGCCCTAAGAGAGTTCAAGTTTGAGAGTTTAATTAGGGTGACTAGGAAAGTCACAGTTTACCAGAAAGGATATAAAGTTAAATGGAAACAATTACAAAGACAAACTAAAGGAACTGTCAAACTATGTAACAAAGTAATTAAACATCATATCCAATGTACCGCCATCCACTAAAAGAGATACTGTATTCAGCCTGACTTGTAAATAAATCTATTACTTTGTTTCAACAAGCAACTGTCTGGAGTGCTTTCATAAATACATTAAAAACACTACCAACATTGACAAAAGTCTTTTAGTTTTGGGACACATTAGATCAGGGGTAGGCAACCTAAGGCCCGGGGGCCGGATGTGGCCCCCCGAGGCCTTTGGACCGGCCCTAGGCCTGTCCTGCCGCCACCACCACCGTCGCCGCCCCCCGCCACCACCGCCCGCCATGATGATATTGATTATTGTTGTTATTACTTGTTCTTGGGGTTTTCTTGGCAAAATCTCCACAGGGGTTTTGCCATGGCTTTTCTGGGGCTGAGAGAGTGTGCATGCATATTTTTTTATTTTTTAATATATATATATATATATATATATATAAATAATTTATTTATGGTGCTTCGGCCCCACAATTGTCTGAGGGACAGCAACCTGGCCCCCGGCTCAAAAAGGTTGCCTACCCCTGCATTAGATAGTGACTATGTGGCTGTCAAAGAATAGTTGGTGCCAAGCTGGGGGGAATATTTGGAACTCAGAGGGCTGAGATCAAGAGAGAGTTATAGTGCCGGAGACACACAAGAGTCCTAATTTCCGAGTGTCTTCACATAATTGGTGGCAGGAGTGGGATCAAAAAGACTCATGGTGCTGCCATCTGAGGAAAATAGTTGGGTTGAGTGAGTCTCACCTTGAAATCCATGGTATGTTTGCTGTGTGGCCACTAGTGCCCCTTCCGTTCCTGAATCCAGCTTGCATCTCTAGAATTTCTCACTCCATATATGGTAGGAGTCTTTGCTGCAGAATGTTGAGTGTGACTTTGATTGCATGGAAAATTAATGCAATGGACCTGTAGTGTACTGCAGTCTTTTGTATCTCCATTTTTGTGTATAGGAATGTATATTGATCTTTTCCAGACTGTGTACCACTGCTTTTTTCCCCACATTTGTTGGCAGGTTTTAGTTATAACCGTACTTGAATCTGTGGATTGTAGGAGTTCTGTTGATATGTCATCTGTTCTTGGTGATTTATTCTTTCCAGTTGCTTTGAATGCAGCTTTCACTTCAGTTCCCGGAATCTGGGGTTCATCTTCATAAATTTCTTCTTCCCATCGGTCATCCAATCTATCACATTTTTATATAGCTCTTCTATGTATTGTTTCCATCTTTTTAAAAAAAATTCATCTTGGTCCTGTATTATGTTCTCCTTCTGATCATAGAGTATCCCCACCCTTGGTTTAAATTTCTCTTTGAATCCTCAAATCTTGTGGAACAGTAGTTTGGCAGTTATATATTTTGTGATTGTAACCTGGAAACAAGTTGCTAAACACATACCACTAATTATGAATATGCCTGAATCAATGACTTTGTTGTAGCTACCTTGGCTCTACATTATACTGACTATTAAATAAAAGTAATTCTCATCAACCTGGAAGAGGAGTTATACGGGTTAATTAGTTAATATTTGGTGCTGCATTTGAAGACATTATGTTCTGTATGTGTGCTAAGTATTATTAGTAGTAATTTGTTCCCTTCCCTGACTCCCATTAGTGTTAATGCTCATTGAGTAGCTCTAGACTTCCTTGAAAACTAATTTCTAGCGAGTTATACCATGGCATATGTTGTTGTTTTTAACTGTCCTTAATTGTTAAAATTACACAAATGTGTTCTTTTTACAAATAGTTATCTGGAACAAATATTAACCAGAGTGTTAATGAAATAATATGGCTCTGAGCCTGATGAATAATTTAATTGCACATTCATAGCAAGAGGGAAGAATCTTTGTCAGCACCCATAATTGACCACATTACAATTATTAGTTAATTAGTAAATAGTTGTGCAGGTTTTCCCTCACTGAGCATTTTAAAATTGGCAATATGCAGCCTAATTAATTGACTACACAAAGCTTTTGAAAGAGCTTGCAGCAAAAGAGATTATGGCTAGGCTCATGTTTCCTAAAAACTGACATTGACTACTATGTATCTATGTAAGCTCTATTTAGTGTTTTAGTGAATTCGTGGTTGCATTATTCGGTGTGATGGAAAGGAGTGACCAATATGAATGGTATTTTAAGTGAAATGTCTTCATTGTTTGTTCTGTATATTACTCAGATTCCTATATGTGCTAGCATTTAAATGCCACTTATTCTGCAGATGGTAAATGAATTAGATCTGTCTGTCTAGGAGAGGTGAGCAAGTTGTTGCCCTTTAGATGTTTCTGGACTGCTGCTCCAATTAGTGTAGGCAATGGTGAAGGATGCTGGGAGTTACAGTCTAAGTATCTAAAGGGCAACAGCTTGTCCACCTCTTCTCTGGAGGCTAATTCTTTTATCAATATGTAGTATAAGAAGGACCCCTCAGAGTTGTCAAGATTCTCTCATCTTTAACCAGCTAGATCCCATGTTGTCTGTTGCGATCAAAGCTATGCAGATTTCTAGACTTCATGTCTACCAGGTATGTTACATCAAACAACACAGTACAAATAAGTTCCTTAGCTTTTTATCTAGCTTTGATGTAACTCAGTCTTCACAAAGGTATACGGCAGAGCTCTGTGTAAGTAGTCAAAAACTTCTTTCATTTATCTGTTTAAAAGACTTATATGATGGTGGTTCACTTATGATTAAAATACACAATATTAATCACTTGCGTGATTAAAATATATGAACTGGTCTACAATAATGCCAGTGCTAATTAAGCCACCTTATACAAATACATACTCAAACACAGCCATAATAACTCCAAATGAAAAATCCTGCCGAAACAAAAATAAATGTGTAGAAAAGGTCAACTAAAGATAGGCATGTGTAAAGCTTACTGCTGTGTACATCTTTGGCTGTTACTTTACTGTTCAAAAGAGCAGTTTTAAATTGATGTAATAGAAACAATTTGGAATGATTGACCTCTTGTTGTCTATAGGGCAAGAGTGGGAATTGTATGACCCTCCATCTGCTGCTGGATTTGGAAGTCCCAGCAGCCCTGTGTAGCAGAGCTAATGGGTGAAGAAAGCTGAGAGTTAAAGTTCAACAACATTTGGTGGTCCATGTGAGTTCCATTCCTCCTAAAGTGCAATCCAGCTAATTACTCAATGAACCAACATTGCTGAAAACTATGTTAAGTACCTTCTCAAAAGCCACCTTGCTCCTGGAAAGGGCTCACAGTTCATTCTGGTCTGTTAACATTAGGGAAGGATAAAGAGAGGAAAAACCTCTCTCCAAAATAAATGCCATATGCTTCTTAATCATTTCTAGGATGGCCATGGATCATCTAATGGTTGCTAATCAACAGCTTTCATATTTTCTGTAATGCTGTCCATTCTCTTCTGCTTAATAAGAACCCTTCTGAAATTCTTTAAATACATAGTCTTAGGAATTTGTTTCTCTTCTTTTGATATTGTTATTGGACCAGAATAAGTTCTTTAGCCTCAACTGGAAATAAGGAGGAATTTGCTACACTACTTAGGACTTCTTTTAGAGACCAGACACTGAAAATATGGGCTACAAGTACATACATAATGGCTACATTCAGGGATGTGTGTTATGGTTTATGTATGTGTTTGTGTTTAAAACATTTCAACTGCTACCAACTCGCAAACCATGGTTTGTGATGTAGTATGTTACCAAATCACAGCTTGAAGCAGGTTTGCAAACCACAAGTGTCTGAACTGAAATTATGTTCAAACGATGGCCATCTTAAAGAAAAGCTTTAATTATGTATTCCTCCCTGGCAGGGGGTTGGACTACATGGACCTTGTACGCTTTATGATTGAAATGTCCACAAACCATTGACAAATCACAAGCACAGCTTTTGCTGTTCTTCAAGGGGTGCTGCATCATGGAGACAAGAGTGAAATCTCTGAAGCTGAGTGCTATGCTGATAGAAGATCAAAACGGACAATGGCTCTAAATCAGGGGTAGGCAACCTTTCCCCTTTAAGGCTGAGGGACTTCAGTTCCCAGAATCCCAGGAGCTATTGGCCAACATGGGACTATTGACCAACATGGCTGAGGCTTCTGGGAGCTGAAGTCCCTCAGCCCTTAAAGGGAAAGGTTGCCTACCCCTGCTCTAAATGGTGGTTTGCTTGATATACAATTGGAAACTGAAGCCATGGTGTAGGTTTTTTCCTGTGGTTATGAAACCCATGGTTTGGTGTAATGTTTGAATTGATCCGACATTTCTTATGATTTATGTAGAGTCAAGCTATTCATGGTATCCAAAGCTAAGACAAAGTGACTGTACTAGAAGGAAAAAGGCTCAAAGATTTAGCTTGTTGTTGTTGGGTGCTTTCAAGTTGTTTCTGACTTATGGTGACCCTAAGGCAAATCTATTACGGGTTTTCTTGGCAAGGTTTATTCAGAAGAGGTTTGCCATTGCTTTCCTTTGAGGCTGAGTACTTCTGCTTTTAACTCTTCTGCTGTGAAGGGGAAGACAAGGCTTGTGCATCTCACATAGACAAAGATTTAACATAGGATGGTCTAAATCAGTGATTCCCAAACTTTGGTGCTCCATATGTTTTGGATTTCAGCTCCCACAATTCTTGACGCTTGGCCAAGCTCGCTGGGGCTTCTGGGAGTTGAAGTCCAAAACACCTGGAAGACCAGCGTTTGGGAATCACTGATCCAAATACTTATCATGTGGGAGATTTGCAGTTGTCTACTGGTGGCACAGTAGTTAAATGCCAGTACTGTAGCCACAAGGTTGTGAGTTGGATTCCAGGAGTCCAAGATTGACTTAGCCTTGCATCCTTCCGTAGGTTGATAAAATGAGCTTGTTGGGGGCAATTGGCTTACAGATTGTAAACCATTTAGAGAGTGCTGAGTTCACTGATAAGTGATATATAAATGTAAATGCTGTTGCTATTTCTACTTTATATGTGGACTTAGGGCAAAGAAAAGTGCATGCTACTGGTCATTTCCATTCCCAAATCATACAATGTGAAGCAAGGTTGTTCATAATTTTTCTGTAGTAAAAGCATCAGTGTAATTAATTCCAGTGCACACTGTTCATATCACAGTTACATCAAGTTGTATATTTAGTAACTTTTAAAAAGTTTTATCCCACAACACCCATCCCCACACACTGCCACACACATCTAGGGCTATAGTCTGACCAGTTTAAATACATGCCCTTGTATCCCCTTTGAGATGACAGTGAGGAAGCAACCCATTCACTGGTCCATATGTACTTTGCAACCTTGAGAATATCCCCCTTGCTTTACAGGAGTCTTCATAAACTTTTCATAACTAGGTGTGAAGAGAGGAGCTGCAGAAATAATCTAGTTCGAGACTGTTTTAACTGTGCTCAATGCTAGGGAATTCTAGGAACTGGGTTTTGTGAGACATTTAGCCTTTGTCAGGGAGCTCTGGTGGCACAGTAAACTACAAATCCCAGGATTCCCTAGTGCTGAGCCTGGGCAGTTAAAGCAGTCTCAAACTATGTTTTGGACCAGAATTAGAATAGTCAGAGACATGAGGAAGATCTGAAGAGGTTCTTGGGAGTTGTGAATGTTCATTTAACTCACTTTGTTATATAATAAATCTTGTTTGTTTTCTACCGCTGAGTGTGAGTGTTCCATTTAAGAATTGGTCACGCTTACCATGGGGCATCCAAAAAAAGCCACTTTTTCATCATAGGGATCACCTGGAGGCCCAGGTACCAGATCCAGGGAGGGATCATGAGGGCAAAAGAGGAAGATGAATGATAACTACCCAAGGGCTGGAATTGCAGGACCAGTTTGGAGAGGAGCTCTGTCCAGGGTGGCCAGATGCCCCCCTTTTCCAGGATATGTCCTACATTTCAACCTTCTGTCCAGGAGGAATTTCAAAATGTCTTCCATTTTGAGCACGACTAAGAAGAAGATATTTATATTAGTGTTTTTAGCTTTTATTTTGTTATGTCCTACGTTTGTTTTGAATGCCCTACATTTTGCAGTATCTTGTTTTCCTTTGTGGTTAGGACATCTGGTCACCCTGTCACACCAGGGGAGCTGGGCACCTTCATCTTTCAATTTGTTTTTTGTTCTCAGAATCTTTGCTGTATTCTAGTGCTTCTCAGGCTGATAATAAGGAACTGACAGTAATTGGCCCCTGGTGACTGGCACCATTTTTGTAACCATTGGCTACAGTTGTTTCTTTCTTTCTTGGAAACTTGTCAGGGACTAACAACCTATGGCTCAGGGACTGGCAATGGTCCGAGGATCACCACTTTAAGTAGTACTTCTCTAACCCATGTCTGTGTATTGCTATGACTGTCCCATACATAGTCATCCTTTCTTTCTATTCATATTTATCTGAAGCACAGGCTTGAACATGGAAAATAGGAGAAAATTCAAAACATTACTTGACACGTACTGATATTATGATGGTATTGGCAGAAACATCAGCCACGAAGCTCTCAGAGGGAACCCATGATGGCTCAGTTCAGCCATGATGGTTCACACTATGCTTTGAAGAGCTGTAAAAGAAGAAGACATATTCATTCCTTCTTGTGTGAGACTTTCCGTACTCCTCAGTTTTCTATTTATCAGCAATCATTAGATTGAGGATTATCTGAGTATCTTTTCACCTAAGCTACAGCATAGAGTAGTTGGGAAGACAAAATGGAAGGGAAAACCTGGGACACCTTGAGCTCAGATAAATGATGGAAGACAAATTGAATAGATGTGAAAGTGCATAATGTTGACATAGTAAAATTATTGATGTGAGAGGTAGCATGGTGTAATGGTTTGAACATTGCATAATGTTTCTGAAGACCAGATTCAAATTTCTACTCAGCCATGGCAAGCCACTGGGTGACTTTGGGCAAGTCACATCCTCTCAGCCTCAGAAGAAGGCCATGGGAAATCTCCTCTGAACAAATTTTGCCAAGAAAACCCTATGGTAGGTTTGCTTTAGGGTTGCCATAAGTCTAAAACAATTTGAAGGCACACAACAACAACAACCAAATTATTGATGCTGTAACCAAAAATTGCAAAATAATTTTTTAAGATTTCCCCCTTACAGATTTTCATCCTTGATCTCTCTGTACATATGTCTGCTTTATTTTGGGAAGTCATGAAGGTAAAACCTTTTCCCCATGTATGATTTGTCTGGAGAATTTCTCATATGGTACTGGATATTAATCATGAACGAAAAAGGGGGACTGTTCTACTAATCGCTTTATGTCTCCTGACACATTTGTTACTAATGGTTGAGTGATCAAGGTGATTGCAGTCAGAATGTAAATAGCTATGGAAGGGAGGAATTTGTGATGGGAAAGAAAGCAATTATTACACAAGGTCAGCAGACATTTGCTTGATGAGCAAAAGGACAGAAACGCATGCCACCTAATCTTTGTGTGCTGTGCCCTTCATTGTTATTTATTTATTTTTTTCATTTTGAGAAGGAATGGTGTTCAAGTACCTTATATGGGGTAACTGAGCTATTGGTAGTACCTACAAAAGCATTTGTAAGTAAAATGTGTTTCATTTAGGAATATTGCACATTATTTATGTTGTACTATAGTGCTATGTTGCATATTATATCTACTCAAACAGCCTGGTTGTTTATCAGAATGACTTCCATGATTTATTTATGGAATACCAGAATCCATATGTTTCTCATTACACTATCTTGAGATGAATGATCTGTATATATTTTTAGATCAACCGCACACTTTGTTTGCTATTAACAAAGATCGACATTTCGAATTCCTTAAAGTCAGGGAGAGGTGGTGTTTAAAGATCAGGGAGGAAAAATAGTAACTCTACAAAAAGCTGCATCATGGACCTGAGCATGATTTCACTCAGTGTGACATGAGAGGAAATTGATTTATGAGTTTACCTGTGGAAGTGGATGGTGCTGTCTTGATTATGTCAAGCATCCTCTGCTATGAATTTGATTGTGATCTTTCAATGCCCTGAAAGTGCTTTACATCCATTTTCATGTAAGTAAAATTGACTGCTGTCCCTCATTTTTATGGCTGCTCTGTTGATTGAGGCAAAACAGCTTATTCTAAAAGTAGGAGAGCTTAGTCAGTTTATGCACTCCTGTATTCTTCATGTTTCATTTTTTAAGTAAGTGAAATTTAAAGGGTGCAGATGCCGGTTTCTTTTCCAAGAATAACCCAAGTTTCTGCAGTTTGTCCGTATTCTGTCTCATAATTAATCCAAAATGATTATATCTGATATCTTAGAATATGTATGGGCAAAGCTAACTAGTTTGTCCAAAAGTATAATTTGTTTTGGCTCTCTAATAATTTTGCAAACATTTTAATTTTTACTCTAGCATTTGTGCATGTTGAAAGAGTACAGTAATTTAGTTTGGTGCAGGTTTTTGTGTATGAAAAGTGTTGCCAAGATTGCATTGCTGTTTCTCAGTACTTGTAAAATTCTTGGCTTCCACATCTGCTTCTTAAAAGTGTATCTATTGAAATGAAGAATTGGTGTAGGAGTAAGAAAAACCCTTCAACTCGTGACAACCACTTTGTCAATGATGTGTGGGATGTAGAAGGCAACCCCATTTCTTCTGGGAATGAGGTAAACTGGAGCTGCACTTGAGTTAGCTCAGTTCATGTAAAACTGCAAATACTGGAGGGGACAGAATCTGTCAACCAGTGGCTTCTCCAGTTAGAAGGATCTTAGGTAGCAATTAATGTGAGCAGAGCACCCTACAAGACTAAATAGACTTATGTGGAATAAGACAGCTACCTGGAGAAACGATACAGTGATTCAATTCAGAAATGCCAGATCATTATTTGTGCTAAAACTGTAGGTTAGAACTGAAGCCAGGGTTACAAATGTACAATTGGCTGTTTTTACCAGTGAGTTGAGGGCAATGAAACAATGGTGGAAAATGTAAAGTGCGTTCAGTCACATATAAGTCAGAGCTTGTTACTGAGCTTATTTTGTGTTCTTAGTGATGACTTCAAAGACATATTTTTCTGCCATGATTCTCATACCTCAGAGTGTCATCCAGTATGGAGGTGGGGACCTGCTCAAACTCAAATATCATGGTGAGATGGGAACCTCAATGACCCTTCTGTAAAATGTTTGCAAAGCTCTTTGACAATGAAAATGCTTGTGAATTAGAGGGTGGGCCCTGCAGTTATAGTGTGTAGTGGATGCTCAAGGCAGCAGTAGCACAAGAATGAGGATCAGCTAGAGCTGGATATGTGAAAAGGCCAGTCCTTGGATACAGTGAAGGATGCTGTATTGTACCTTGTGTTGAACTAAGCTGGAGCTACCAGTCCAGTCAATTTTTGTATGTGAAACAAGGGAGATGCAATATTGCCAGAAGTGGCAAAATGTCTTGGCTTGACCTTGACTACTATGTGGGGATTTATTTAGAATACCATCTTCTGTTTTGTGGAATTAGTTTTATTCATTGAAACTTGAATATGCAGGACAGTCTGTGTAGGCTTCTGGTTATTGTGTGTGAGAATGGTTGATCTGCGCTTCTGCTAGCTTTTAACATTTATCAGAAAGTGACTGACCAGATAGATTCAAAGGTAACAAATACATATTTGCCAAAGTCAGTCATCTGATATGTTCTGAAAGAGCCGTCTGTATGAGACCTCTCCTAAAGAGAGCCTTTCTTGACAGAGAGATACGTAGTAACTCCTGCTGGGAAGTGAGTATCTTCCTCTTCACTGAGGACCATGATTGGGTGGTTGATAGGTTAGTTCCAAGCAATTTGGGATAGTAACAAATCTATTTTATTCTCTTTGGGCCTTTGCAGACTGCCAGAAATAATGCAAATTGAGTCCACTTTAAGGGTTAGGGTTAGGGTTAGTGCTGGGGAGTCATGGGAATTGTGGGGTTTTTTCCTGAGACATTGAGCCTTCTCTGCCAGAGAGCTCTGGTGCCACAATAAAATACAGTTCCCATGATTCCCTAACCCTAACCCTAACCCTAACCCTTAACTTGGACTCAATTTGCACTATTTCTGGCAGTCTGCAAAGGCCCTTTGACACCTATTTTTTTGCACAAAAATGGTCTTTGGACACCTTGAGAGAGCTGTACCTGCAGAATTTATGGAGAAATTGAGAGCAGTGGGTCATTTGGAACACATGGTATTCCTACCTGGGAAGCAGCAGGGCAGTAGAGTCAAATCAGTTATAGCAGTGGGAACAGCATGTGAAAAAGAGAGAAATACCTCTTAAGACAACAACAACACTCTGATGTGGGGGGATCATCTGGGAGATAATGTGGCCAGCCTTTAACAAAATCTTGTTTAACATGCACTCTCAGTTTATAGCTTTGGTGTAATTGTAGCAAGAACATAAAGCATTCACATAGTTTTAGTGCTTCAAGCTGTGCTGTACTTACATAGCACAGGAATTAACACCATGTTTGTAACAGGCAGCTCCCCCCCCCCCCCCGATCTTTTTGTTTATTGTGAGCAGTTGCTCATGCTAAGCAATGTGTGTGTGTGAACTGGCAAACATAATGGCTAGAGCTTTTGGGATCAGAGCTATTCCAGAAATGTGCAAGGTATACAGAGCCTGTAAGACGATGCCTTGGTAGCCATCATTTCCTAGGTCTCACTTTCACAGTATTCAACATGCACAGAAAGCCCTCATGATCCGAAAGGACAATGTTAAGCTGCCAGTTATAATATGTGAATTGGCCCTTAATCTGTTTTTAAATTGGTTTTAATGGACAAGTTTTCCTCAGAGGGATCCTGGCAATTTGGTTTTGTAAGGGTGCCAAGAAGTTTGTTAGAGCTCCTTAGTCATCTTATTGAATGAAAATTCCTTGTCTGGTTCCTTGAAAGAATTTTAGAGCCATGCTGAAAGTGATAATCTTTCTTTAAAAAATTGGTTATAATACATTGAGCAAATGAAATTACACATCATTTCTGATTCGTTGTTCCCTCTCTACCATGCACTTCCTTTAAAGAAGTAAGAATAGTGTACATGAGATTGTTTCTTGTTAGCTTGGTGAGGCAGGTTTTGCTGACTGAGATTTGTTCAAGGCCATCCAATAACCTTCATGGTTGGGCTGAGGGGTATGAACTTAGCATCCTAGTCTATGTCCTGCTTATAAGAGTTTATGATAGAGGTTAACTTCCAAGTAATTGGGTCACATGCTGGTAGGCTTAAATGGGATGGATAGACTGCAACTGCTATTTTAATTCCCTGCAGTCCAAGTGTGGGTACTGTTTCGAGTTGCATTGTCAACCTTGTAGGCCAACAGAAGTCAAAAGAACACTGCATATATTGCATGCCAGTTTTGAAAAGAGGGGTGTTCCAATTGGAAAAAGGACTGACTTGGGTCACGACCTATCCCTGTATATGATGTTATGAGTCTGTGAGAACCTGCTGACAGCAGGAGCAGTTCTCTGAGGCATAATTACTTTGCAAAGCTGCTAGATCCAAGTTAAACTGTGGAATCTGATTAATGCTGTAAAGCAAGCTTTTGCAGGTATTCTTGCAGATAAGGAAAACTTACCAGCCTTTCAGGCTTATAAAACCTGAAAATGCACCCTCCTGAGCAAGAATTGCATCTTTTTCAGAGTTTACTAGGTCTCTTGGTTCATGTGTATCTGAACCACAGACAAGTAGATGTATACTGGTTCCTCTGTAACTACATGAACCACCATTCTGCAATGTAGAAGGAATCACTTAAAAATCTAATGGAAGAACTCAAGGGGCTTTCGTACTAATAGATATTGCCCTGGAGGCTAAATGAAATGTCTTAAAAGCAGATAATTATTCAGCTCTGCAGATCAGGGAAAGAAGGGAAGCACGAAAAAATCAGATAAAAGTGATAATGTCTTGCACATTGGTTTTAACACCCACTCTCATTCAGTCTGAATATAGTACAGGAATCCCTGAGTTTATATTTCCTCAGGCCTTTACACAGTGAATAATTTGTAACTACAGAAGCTGATCATATTTTCTATTTTGGCATAAATGAATTTTGATCCTACGAGCATAGAGTGTGTTGTTGTTGTTATGTTCCTTCAAGTCACTTCTGACTTATGGCAACCCTAAGGTGAGTATATTTAAAGGGAGTTTGCCATTGTCTTCTTCTGAAGCTGAGAGAGTGTGATTTGCCTAAGGTCACCCTGTGAGTTTCTACAGTCAAGTGGGGATTCAAACTCTGGTCTACAGAGTCATAGTCCAGCATTCAAACCACTATTCCGTGTGGTTCTCTTGGTTTTAAAGTGGTTTGATATGCCTTCAACATTGCTGACTTAGGTCAGATATCATGACAAACCATGGTTTGGGTTGACCCTAGTTAAGAATGTACATCATGGCTGGTGCTTCAAAATGTGAAAGAGGCAAACAAGACTGTCTGCTTCCCAGTCTACCTTATACATTTTAGCTGTATAGTGTAGTAGCCTGTTGAGATGGAGAAATGGCCATAACTGTTTATCAATAGTGTAGCCAAAAATCTAGTTAGGGAATTTTATTTAGCTCAAATTTTATTCAGGTCAGCTACAAGGACCCACGAGACCATTACCCTATTTGTATACCAAGAGAAAGGAGTATCCAAGGAATTGAGCAGAGGCAGAATTATATAATTGAAGTGTTTCTTTTATTAGGGGAAAATCACACAACAAATCATATACACACATGCTTTCATACAAGGTTTAGGGAAATCAGGGGTTAGCTTGGAATAGTTTCAAGGCAGAACTAATGGTGATACTTACACAAGACAAGACTTGCTTTTGGATTCAATTGGTTGGTATGGTATAGGACACGGTCATTCTGGTGAGCGATGAGGAACGCATGTGCCAGAGCTAGTCAGAGTTCACAGAGACAGATTGTCCCCCTGAAATTCAGACTAACACACTGGCGAGTTTTTTTGGGGGGGGGTCTTTTATAGGATAAATCTAGCCTATGGGCAAAAGTATTTCCACATCTATGGGTGATGTCATGGTCTGGTGGTATTCATGGTGGGAATGGGTGCTTGATTAAGCCCATCAGGCTCATCCAGTGAGACATCCTTTGGATAATGGAGGTGTTAATGTCCCATTTGCAACTCACAGACTAGCTGCTTAGCCTGTCCTGGGGCATTAATCCCTCAATGGCATTACCTGTTTGGCCACCTTAGGTTGTGGTGCGGACATGTCTCCTCGCTTTGGGGATTATGGCGGACTGCACTGCAGGGTCCATCTGGGGTCATATGGAAAATTACACACACACCAAAATTTCAGTATATCTCAATGCTGGTGACAATGGTCTGGGAACATCACAGGAAAGTTAACAGAGTGCTTTGCAAACAAGCTTTACACTGTAGATTGATACCTTGATTTGTCAGCTTCTTGCAAACCATGAGGTCTGAGCTGGCCAGTCTGAGTGTATCAAAAGACTACATTTTGACATGATGTCTGCATACAACCATATATCATCAACTTTGATTATGGGCCTGTATGGTATTATTTTCATTATTATTGTGGTCAGAGGAAGACGACTTCACGGTTCCAGAAGCATTTAATGTGATTTCAATAAAATTGCACTAAAAGAAAACATTAGACCACATAATATTACATTTACAATCTAAAATAAAGACAAATAGCCCATCGAAAATCACTTGGAGCCTGTGTACTCTCTTCTCATTTTTGTCCCTTGGTTCTCTCCAAATTTGTAATATTGAAAACCATTGCAAGGTATAGCCAGGATCAGAAAAGTATTGTTTTCCCAATCCATTCTCAAAGGAGGAATAGTCCAAGATGTCAAAATAGTGTTAGACTAAAAAAAACTGGCTAAGAAGTTGATTGGTAGAGTTGGTACTTCACCCAGAAATGTCTGAAGTTTCTAAGCAACAACACAGTTTATCAAGTGAAGCCTTTTCTTCAACAAAAGACTACTAGAAGCCAAGTAATGATGTGCATGTTTCTTAATTGACAGTGAAAATGAGGATCGATTGCTAATTCCTTTATAGAGGACAACACTTTTCTCTCTTTCTCAAGGACACTTTTGTAAATGTATACTACTTAGGACCAATTTTTGCCTTCTTCAATTCAGAGTTATCCAGAATGGGCAAGGTTCCAAAATATCTGTGACTCCACGTACTTCCCAAAGCCCTTTGTTGTCCTCCAAGAAGGAAATATGCTGAAAAGTAATCCAAACAAATACAGTAAAATATGGCCAGTGACACTTCTGCTTTCCATTCTGGTTCAGGAATAATAGCTAAGTTGCATAGAATGTGAGCAATTTTATATACAATACAATTGTTTCACAGTGGGATTGCATAAATGGATGGAGTGAACAAAAAAAGTGGAGAAATAATTTTTTTAATCACCTTGAAAATCTTCTCTTTCAACAACGTGGAGTGGTATTGGTGGTGTCACAAAATGATGGCAGGAAAGCCATTACTGTCATGGCAGCCTTTTTTGTTGGCCTATTTACCTAAATACCCTAAAAGTAACAGATCCCAGCTGATACCAGAAGCTAAGCTGGGTCAATTCTGGTTAGTACTTGGCTGGGAGATCACCAATGAATACTAGGTCCTGCAGGCTATATTTCAGAGGAAAGAACTGGCAAAATCACCTCTGAGTATCCTAAGAAAACCCTATGAAAATTATGTGGTCACCATAAGTTGACAGGCAACTTGAAGGCACATGTACATATGCACATTTTGCTTTCAGAATCAGCTATCAACAAGGACCTGCTCCTCCTCTGAACCATTTCTGGATGGATGAGAAAGCCATTTTTTAAAAGTCCAGCACCTGTAATGTTTCTAACCCACTTGTTTTCAGGAATTACAAAACTGTATCCCTGACTTCAACTGGATTGATTTCTTAACATTGTTAATTTTTGAACTTGTAGGCTGTGAATATGTGAATGTACGTATATGTCAAACCGTAAACTTTTAGTAGCTGTTGGTGATTCATGTTACCTGGTATATAGGAATGATGGGATGGGACTAGGACTTCACAGGAGAAACAGACAAGGATATTTCCTTCTCAGAAATGTATAAACTTCCCTGGCCCTTTCACCATATGCTAATCTGTTTCGCTGATCTTTGCTGTAAAGCAACCAAAAAAATAGAAGTTTTAAGATGGCATAGATTGGCTAGTTACATATACTGAAAACCTTAAAAAAATCAAAACACCATAACACTAGAGTTTGACTTTATTCATTTAGACATATTTTGGCATTCACAACCCATGCAGTGCTACTAAGTGTACATGATTGGAGGTTTTCCTTTACTTGCTTTCTTTTTACCATTTCTGACTGGATTATTTTAAAGGATATAAAACATTGTAGGTGCTCTGTTTAATACTTAGATTGTATTTTACATCTTGGAAAAATCCTTGACTTTTGCTTTGTTTTGCAATTCTCTTTACGAAAATAAGCTGCTGTATTACAGTCATAGGGTGAACGCTAGAAGAGAGAATATTGGTGGAGGGTAGTCTTCATTGTAATGACTGTGACAGTTGAGCATGTCAGAAGCAGAATTTGTCCAATAATTGCTCTGTTTGTTGTGTAAGCTGAGAGTTAACTGGATTTTGATTCTCCAGCTTTTTCATCATATGTGAACATATATGAATATAGGGACATATGTTCCTGGGGCTTGGAAAAGCTTGTTAGACTAAGAATATGTGTTCATTGATCTTTGATATTTGATACAAATTCAGGGGTAGCCATTCTGGCCATACAGCAAAATACAAAATCTGCAAAACAAAGAAGTATTTTATCTTCTCTCATTCTCCATAATATCTAATAGACATAAAGCATTCCTTCTCATAAAAAGAATTGAGAAATGGAAACAAGGAACAGGAATTACAGTGGTGATCTCATATCTGGATTTTTAGGTTATCTGATGAAGACTGGATTTTTTTCCTCTTAATGGTGACAAGGACTAGTACCATATTTGTACCTGTTTGCTATATTGCTTTCCTCCCCCCCACCTGCTGTGGTGTGACAACTATGAGTCCTAGACCAGCACTGGTATATGGGACACCACTTTGGGGTCTCCTTATGTCAGAAATGAATTGAATGCACACAACATCAACAAAGAATCCTGATTATTATTCAAATTGTAAATCCAATCTCTCAGCTTGTTTTTAAATCCAGGTCCTCCTGCACTGTTGTAGATAGTCTTACCTAAGAGTCTATCAGCTACATTGACCATTGCCTTGGAGTAAGCCCTATTTGGACACTGACATCTGAGTAAACATGAGTAGGACTGCACTGGATGTAAGTAAGGGAAATGAAAACATGGAGAACATACCAGATACTCATAATATTTGTGTGTTTTGATTTTGAAGTCCTTATGTATAATCACTTAGAAAAGAAATATGAATAGAATTCTAATGTAAACTGACTGAAGTGCAGGAGACATGGAATATTAACTAAACAAACACTTGCTAAGGACTGAGACAGATGGCAAGTGGAGGAGCACATGAGCTCCTGAAATTTTTCAATGCTTACAAGAAGGATGACCAGAAAAGCAAAAGTTCGTATGTTTAAAAATAATATCCATCACTTGCTACATATTCAGAAGTGATTACTCTGACTTGCACTTCTGGAGCAAGTAGATTTACCTTTCTTGCTGTGCTCACGCGAGGCAATATAACTGCACGGAGTCCCAGGAGAATTTATGATAAATCCTATTGATTATTTATGGAGGAAACTCAGTATCTTTCTTTGAGAATCCTGGCCTCCTAGTAGGTTTCTCACACACGCACACATTTCAGTTATTTATTTGACTAAAAACCATTACCGTTTTGAAAAAATACATGTATACATGTACATACATAGAAAAAGTCAAATGGGTCCCCTGCAAAGTCTAGAAAAATAGCTTTTAGAGAGATGGCTTTTAGCAGCCGTAGCACGTAAGTCTGTTTTATATATGACATGTGGGTCATAGTCTGACAACATGCAACATATTTTAACATGAGAACACTCATCCTTAAGATAGCTAAATTCTTTCCCAAGAATCTTCCCTTGGGGTTTTGATATAACTGGCAATAAAGTAAATAATGTGAAATATCCGCTGCCTTTCCCATATCACAGACGCAGAGCCTTAGGTTTCTTTGAATGTTTTTATATGTACCATCCAAAAATGGCATAGTTTGAAAAATAATTCAGTAAATGCAGTTCTCAGAGACGCAAAACTAAACATTTGTAAATATTGAGATCTTAACTGATTTGTTTCCAATAAATGGTATCAATGAGGGGAATGAAGATTTAATTAGGACTAAATCCAGCAGGGAGTAGCGGTTTAAGCACTAGACCAGGGGTAGGCAACCTTTCCCCTTTAAGGGCCGAGGGACTTCAGCTCCCAGAATCCCAGGAGCTATTGACCAACATGGGACTATTGACCAACATGGCTGAGGCTTCTGGGAGCTGAAGTCCCTTGGCCCTTAAAGGGGAAAGGTTGCCTACCCCTGCACTAGACTATGACACTGGAGACCAGGGTTTGACTCCCCACTTGGCCAAGGAAACCCATTGGGTGACCTTGGTTAAGTCACATTCTCAGCCCCAGAGGCAAGCAAAGGCGAACCTCTGAACAAGTCTTGCCAAGAAAATCCCATGATAACTTTGCCTTACGGTTGAAGACACACAACAGCAATAAATCCTGATTACTATCCAACTGGTAAATCCAACCCTTCCAGTTGTTTTTAAGTCCATGTATGATAAAAATGTCTGTTGAAAGGGTTTTAGGTGTTAATTAACCTTGACATAACTTAGCCCTGCCTCCTCTTTCCTGTTGTTCCAAAGCTGTTTCATCAGAGAATCCTACTAGTCAACTCTTTTAACTGTTATGAATTCAAAGATGCCATATGCTGTACTCCAAAATGCTTGTCCTAGGCTGGGGAATTTTTGGGATCACCTATTGAACATCTGATATACAGGCCTAAGTGAATATATACACATTTCCATATCCAAATTGTCTTTGGAGAACATAACTAATAGTCTTGGAGTGAGTGCTGAGGTTCCAGCAGCTTCAGTGTGGGTGGCTAGGGAACATTCTCAGGAAGTGCATGTGCACTACTTGGAGACTTGCTGCACATTGGGAACAACATGACCTCTCTGTCTATTGGTGCAGAGCACAGACTGAGCAAATTCTTGGGTACTGCAGGAATCAGCCTGGAGAGTAAGATAAGAGAGGGTTTGAAACATAGTTTGATTTCCTAAAAGCACATTCTTTAAATTAGTAATAGATATTTTCTTGATGTCTCATACAGCAAAGTTGACACAGAAAAGAAAATCTGTTGTATGTGTGGAGGTATGTAATACTTTCACTTTTAAAGCCATATTTTCTCAAGGGAGTTATAATGCTGCAGTAAAACTGGTCCTACTTTGTCCTCTATTTGTAAAAGAAATATATTTCAAACTACTACTGTCTGTGCTTGTACACCTTTCAGTAAAGCCACTTGGATTTTTTACAGAATCTGGCTACTGGGAGACGTTCTTAAAATACCTTTGATTATATTCAAACCTCAAGTTACATGGATGGCCTATTACTAAGGAAAGATGTAACCTGATTTAGCAGATGGGAGGCCTTGAATTGTATTTTTGTTTTAAGACAATGGGTTTTTTTGCTTTTTCATATTAATTATACAAAAATGTATATCCCACCCTTCTAGCGTTTAAGATAATGTGTTGGCTTTATTCTCAGTAGACAGAAGGTGTATCCTAAAGCCTCCAGATCCTGTCTGATCTTGGAAGCTAAGCAGGGTCAGCCCTGCTTAATACTTGGATGGAAGTCAGCCAATGAATACCAGGTGCTGTAGGCTATGTTTCAGAGGAAGGAAAAGACTTATGAAGTTAAAATGGTTGCTGCTAGTTTGTTAGTGAGGTTGGATGACTGTGTGACTTCAGTGGCAGGCAGACAACACACTAACTGCAATATTTTTTGTAATCTCCAAAAATAAAGTGGAATTTTTGAGTTGTTCCCTTTGAAAACCCCATTTAGCCATCACTTGTCCTATTCAATTATTGAAAATAAATGTAAGTACTGACATTTCTATGCATGTTCTCGGATGACGTCTGAAAACACCTGTTCAGTTTGTTTCAGCCACTGACTATGAAAACCTAGGTTTTATTAATGAGTTGGATAATATATGCACACTATTTTATCTGCCATCCTTTTGCCACTCTCTGTGCAGTATTTCTGTCCTAGGGTTCTCCTCCATTTATTTTCATTATTAAAATTCTTACAAAACCACTTCCTACCTTAAAGAACACACATGAGTGATTTTGTAAAAAGACTGTTGTGCCTTTAAAGGCATCTTTGTTTTTTATATCTCTCTAAGGAATGCTTGAAAAACTGGAGGTGAAGGTGCTAAATTTTATTTAAGTTTACCCTTTACCTTATCCTGAAGACTGTGAAGAAAGTGTTTCTTTTACAAAGAAACAAGTATGCAATGTGCATTTCTGTCCTTTTGGATGTATGTGAAATGTGTGTGAGAGATATACATTGCTGGAAAATTGTATAATCAGCACTAGGCTCTTCGGATGGCTTTTGACTTAAATTGCAAATTACACAGATGATGTGGCAAAATCCAAAAGGGTAGAAATAAAAGAATGAGAATCGACACATCAGAAGCAACAGAGTAGTGATATGAATTTACACAGACCAAAGGCCTTGCTCCATTCTCTGCATCCCAGGAAGTACTTGCGTGGAACATTTCTGTTTCATACAAGAACTTCCTGGCTTTTACCTCCTATCACTATTTTGAGGCAACAAAAGAATCTTGTACCTGAATAGGGAAGTTTATAGGCTTTGCGTTCTCTGTCTCTGCTGTAGATTTAGAAACAATTTTTCTATAGATAAACAGTTTATACAAAACTGAGTCACAATAGTAATATTTCTGTTTTAAAATAGCTTGATTTGTTTCTCTCTTACCATTTCAGACTATCTTTCCAGCATGCCTGTTATCAGCAAAGATGTCACCACTAATAGAAAAAATCAGTGATCAGAAGGACTTCAAGAAACTCCTAAGGACACGGAATAATGTACTGGTGCTATATTCCAAATCTTGTGAGTGTTTTTATACTTTAAAAGAAGAAATTAAGAGTAATTTATACAAGTAATGCTGATGAGTTAACAAATCAAAAAAGTGAACAAAACAAGAAGTAAAAAAACCCAAACCACCTGGATTTTCTATTTAATATATGGTGGATGTTTGGCATCAATTTATGGAATGTCATGAACATTTTCTCATTAACTGAAAATTTAATTCTAACATTTAAGTCATTTCTCTTTCATTACTCCCAATGCCTTCCATGTTTTTATTTTATAATTTTTATAAATTAAATAATATAGCATGTCTGTGTTGTTATGAGCAGACATACAACAAGGGAGAAACAGTGCAACTAGGATTATTTTCAGCTTTAACATAAGTCACATTCACAATGTGGCTTGGAGGGACTCTGCTTGTCATTCTATCCCATTTATAGTCTTAACATGCTGATGATGTTCTCAGTAAAAGCTACTTGTTAATACATTTTCCTTTAATTTTTCTTTGAACTTCATATTTACACTGTTAGCACCACGTGTTTGCCTGGGAGCATCTCCACATGCTTAGTTGACAAGATCAGCATTCGTTTTTATCCCTTTGTTTGTTTGTTTTTTCTTCTTTGTGCTTTTGCATCTTCTCATGCTTCACTTACCCTTCCAATACCCATTTTAACTTCTTGTCTGCTAGCCACCCACTTGCTGTCTCTTTCACTTACAATCAACGTCTGTTGTTCACATTCTACTACTTTATCTACTGTGGTTTTGCCTCCTTTCTGTCTCCACTCCCCTTTCCACAGCTTTCCTTCTGCTTTTTTATTGTCTGCCATAGATTGTGAGCTACTCTTGGCAAAATTATTAGTAAGAGCTTGGCCTATTTAGGGCACTTGGTGCAGAAAGGCTAATTACGCCTAATGTATCATGGCTGTAATATTTACTTGGCCAGGAGATATATAACCTACACATTAACTCAAAAATTAGATCAAATTGGTGTCCTTATTGCTTCCTTGCTGTCTCTTCTTCCTTCAAAGTTCTTATATGAGAAGGAAGAATATGTCAACAGATGTTAGTTTTCAAAAAATTCTTAGGTACTTAGATTTTTGGTTCTCAAGTTGCTTATTCTTCAAGATCTACTTCAAGCCAAACATCCTCCATAATAGCTGATATAAAGGTGGCTTCCTTTGACAATTAGTTTTTTTTCCCTACTTATCTGATCTTATCATAAATAATATTGGCTGGAACAGTATTTAGGTTAAAGAGCAAAATTTATTGGAGTCCTAAGTGTTTGACAGTAATATCTTCTAGCTGCCTCTGGTAAGACAGGATCTCAGTTTTTGCTATTTTTAAAAATTAAATTAAAGAAAATAGCAGATCAATAATATACACACTCTACCAAACTGTGGTCACAAAAGTTTAAGAAAGGTTTATATACTTGATAGGAGTCAGTGTGATGTAATAGTTTAAGTGTTGGATTAGGACTCTAGGAGACAAGGGTTTGAATCCCTGCTCAGACATGGAAACCAGTTGGGTGACCTTGGACAAGGCATACTCTCTCAGCCTTAGAGAAAGGCAGTGGTAAGCCTCCTGAAGAAATCTTGCCAGAGTTGTGTCGCCATTATTTGGAATCAACTTGACAGCACATAACAGCAAATATAGTTAATATGATATCCAAATAGACAACCCATATGAAGTTGAAGGCTTTCACGGGCAGACCAACCAAGAAAATCCAGGAAATGCTGCACTCAGTGAAGGATAGGAGAGACCCTCTCATGGCTGCAGGAGTTTACCGCATACCATGCAACTGTGGACAAGTCTACATAGGGACCACAAAATGCAGTGTTCAAATGCGAATCAAGGAACACAAGAGTCACTGCAGACTGGGCCTGAAAAATCATCAGCAGCAGAACCTGTTGTAATAATGCAACCGGGGCGGCTTACAACATATATATATATATATATATATATATATATATATATATATATATATAAATGTTGTAAGCCGCCCCGGTTGCGTTATTACAACAGGTTCTGCTGCTGATGATTTTGTGTGTATATATATTGTGTGTGTATATTGTGTGTGTGTGTGTATTGTTTGACCCTTGGTTGAGAAGATTAGCATGTAAATCTGTATTGTTCTGTTGAGGCAAAGCCTCTGGGTGGGAGGATATGAAAGGGAGATTAGTATCTATTTACTTAATGGTCCATTGTCTGCTGGGAATTAGCATGTAAATTAGCATGTAAATCTGTGTATTGTTCTGTTGAGGCAAGGCCTCAGGGTGGGAGGATATGCAAAGAGGATTAGTGTCTATTTAATTAATGGTCCATTATCTGCTGGAAAAACCCCTGACCCTGGGTGAAGTTCATTTACATTTGCTGAATCCTGATATATATATATCTATAGGTTTTTGTGGGGTTTTCGGGTTGTGAGGCCATGTTCTAGAAAAATGTGTTCCTGACGTTTCGCTTGCATCTGTGACTGACATCTTCAGAGAATGCTGGCATGGAGGTGTGATATATATCTCACACCTCCATGCCAGCATTCTCTGAAGATGTCAGTCACAGATGCAGGCGAAACGTCAGGAATACATTTTTCTAGAACATGGCCTCACAACCCGAAAACCCCACAAAAACCTATAGACAAACCATAATTTGACATTTTGCCATCAAGCCATCATCAGCTGCTATATTATAAAGTAAATTTGGAAACCACAGGTATTCTAGCTATGATTTGATGTGATACTAGAATTGACAAATTATAATCTCTCCTAGATCTTAGGTTTCTAAGAAAACAAAAAATGAAATTATAGAAATAGTGGTAAAGTCAAAGCTTGGAAATATTTGTGGAAACAGGTAATGTATTAGCTTTTAATAAAAGAACCATGTTAATATAGCATTAGCAATGACTGTTATTCATGAATAATGTATAACATGGAATTTTAATAAATGGCCAATTTAAATGGCAAATTTCATTTACATCACAGCAATTAAAAATAATGGCTTTAGCAGACATTTATTAAAAAAAGTGAGCAATATCATTATTTTTAAAGCATATCTTCCAGACTCTGAGTAAAATATTATCTGCATGCAAATCTGGAAAGGCAAACCATGGGTTTTGAGGTATTGTTAGTGCAAACTAAGGTTTGAAGTGATCCCTCAGTTCAGCAAATGTCCAAGGAAAAATATGTCATCAGCAAAATTCTAGTCATACAGTGTCATAAAATTCAATACGGAAATGGAAAAAAAAATCTCTAAAAAGTTTCTATGGAAGGACACTTCAAAGCTGCCTCTGGCCAGCCAATGAATAATATGTTTCCAGATGTTACCTGTCTGCTATACCAGTATCTTTCAAGAACATTCCTTCAATAAATGTTGGGTGAAATTTGACATGCATTAGTCAACATCTGTGTTTTCTGTGTGGTGGTATTCATCCTTTGGAATAATCTCCCCAGAGAGGCTTGTCATGCCTCATTTCTTTATTCTTCTCACTGACATATATTGAGCTTGCTAGGTTTTGCTGCTAAACCTGTGCTTTTGTTTTTATCTATATATTTATAGCATGTATGATTTTTAAAACAAAATTTTCTTTGCTGCCTTGGGTTTTTTTCTAGAAAACAGTCTATACTTGCTTAAGCAGAGATGAGCCCCACTGTGTCCAGTAGGAGTTCCTCCCTACTAAAGTGTATTTAGCATTTTTTTGTGCTGAATTTTAAATTGTAAGCCCATTGAAGCAAAAACATGTCCTCTTGTACTCTGCAGAGAGTCATGCCCATGGATGATGATATCTTTAAAAAAAAAAAAAAACCAAAAAAAAAAAAAAAGGCTGGCATTCTCTATTGCAGTTACAGGTTCACAACCTTGAGTAAATCTGTAACTGCTCTTTGTTCACTAATACTACATAAGCACAATTGTGGTGCTATTGCAATGATAGTAAACGCCCTCCCAAACCTACTGTCCCAGGTAGCAGATGGATGGATTCTATTAAGGAGGTCACATGTATGAGTTTGCAGGAACTAAGCAGAGCAGTGGAGGACAGGAGGTCTTGGAGATGTCTCATCCACAGAGTCGCCATGGGTCAAAATTGATTTGGGGGTGGTTAACAACAAAACTGCACTGACAGATGGAGGTCCATTCAGCTGATGATTAGGGTGCAGAATGATGACGATTCCAACCCTATTACACAGCAAGTGAGGCTGTGACAATCAGAAGCAGGACCTTTGTATCAGGTCCTTGTCACAGCCTCACTCACTGGTGGGAGGGGACTAGAAACATCCTCCTGCTGTATCTTGATTGCTATCTGAATAGACCTCCAGCACTTGATGGCTGCTGCCTTAGGATTTTTTTTAGTAATCAGTCCATGCTTGCTTAAGCAGAAATGAGTCCCACTGTGTCCAGTAGGCATTCCTCCCTACTAAAGTATGTTTAGAATTTAGTAGGTTTGGGGAGGGTCAGGCCAGAAGACATAACTTAGTTATGCATACATATTTAATTAGGTAATGCAAAATATGGGTCTAAGTTTATAAATAAACATACTGGCGGTTGAAGAATAAATGGGTAACGTCTGCTTCCAGCATGTCACAAATAGAGAACAGAAGTAGCAGGCCCTGCCTTAAGTTCTTTGTATCCTAGGCATCTATCTGTTTTTTAATAGTCATGTTGGCACATGAATTTTAAATTAATCTCAGTACTAAATTAGAAATGTCCTGGACTCTGACAATCTTAGAAGTCCAAAATGATGTCATATGCCTTATTTACTAATTACTATATTTTTAAAATAGCCAACATGTAACTCACAATGAGCTCAGTGTATATTAGTAATTATCAACAAAAACAGTAACAACAATTGCACCAGACAAGGCACACCTCAATAAATCCTATCACTTTGTAGAGGGAGAGGATATTCCTGTCATTTCTTAATTTGATGTAAAACTAACTTGCTCTCCATTGCAATAAAAATACATATTGATTGAGAAAAAGAAGCATTGTATGATTTACAAAAAGAACCATTTTATGATATAAAAGGGGGCAAGTGCTTCCCCCCCCTTTTTGCCAGTGATTAGGAGAATCCAACATTTTAACAACTCATGTAGAATGGGCCAGCATTAATATTTCTTAATGTATTTTCTTAAGCAACTCCTGCTATCATGTAAAAATGTTTTGATTTTTGAATGTTTGAATCTCTGATGCATAGCATATAGTCAGCATGTATTTGCCTGTTCAAAATAAACAGATGCATTTTTAAAATGAAATAATATTATGGGGTAAAACTGATTTTATAAATAGAGGAAGATAACTAAACACGGATCTATTTGTAGCAATAGTTTTAGCTATTTCACACCACTAGGAGAATCTGAACCACATAATGGCCATTAATATCTTGGAATGCTATTTTTATACCAAATTTTTAAAAATATATTTGAAGTTCTGTTCCCACCATCATTGTTGTGTAGCTTAGATTTCTGTTTAATTACTGAAATTGGGGAGCTGTCCAATCAGCACAGAATAAGTAAAGAGATAGTACAGAAACATCTGGTTACTCTAAATGAATATAAGTCTCCAGGACCAGATGAATTACATCCAAGGGTATTAAAAAAACTGGCAAATGTAATATCGGAACCATTGTCAATAATTTTTGAGAATTCCTGGAAAACAGGAGAGGTCCCAGCGGACTGGAGGAGGGCAAATGTTGTCCCCATCTTCAAAAAGGGGAAAAAAGAGGATCCCAACAATTATCGTCCAGTTAGTCTGACATCTCTACCCGGAAAGATTCTGGAGCAGATCATTAAACAGAGAGTCTGTGAACATCTGGAAAGTAACGTATTTTTCGCCCTATAACACACACTTTTTCTTCCCCAAAACGTGCGTGGGGAAGTGAGTGCACCTTATAGGGCAAAGGGCCGAGGCCGCGGGGGGAAGGAGCCCTCCTTCCCCCCGCGACCTCAGTCTTTGAATGGGCTGGTGCTGGGATCGAAGCGATCCCGGCACCAGCCCATTGAAAGACTGAAGCCGCGGGGAGAAGGAGGGCTCCTTCTCCCCGCGGCCTCAGTCTTTGAATCGGCTGGCGCCGGGATCGAAGCGATCCCGGCACCAGCCCATTGAAAGACTGAGGCCGCCGGGAGAAGGAGCCCTCCTTCTCCCCGCGGCCTCAGTCTTGGAATGGGCTGGTGCCGGGATCGAAGCGATCCCGGCACCAGCCCATTGAAAGACTGAGGCCGCCGGGAGAAGACTGAGGCCGGGGGGGAAGGAGGGCTCCTTCTCCCGGCGGCCTCAGTCTTTCAATGGGCTGGTGCCGGGATCGCTTCGATCCCAGCGCCAGCCGATTCAAAGACTGAGGCCGCGGGGAGAAGGATCCTTCTCCCGGCGGCCTCAGTCTTTCAATGGGCTGGTGCCGGGATCGCTTCGATCCCGGCACCAGCCCATTCCAAGACTGAGGCCGGGGGGGAAGGAGGGCTCCTTCTCCCGGCGGCCTCAGTCTTTCAATGGGCTGGTGCCGGGATCGCTTCGATCCCGGCACCAGCCCATTCCAAGACTTAGGCCGGGGGGGAAGGAGGGCTCCTTCTCCCGGCGGCCTCAGTCTTTCAATGGGCTGGTGCCAGGATCGCTTCGATCCCAGCGCCATCCGATTCAAAGACTGAGGCCGCGGGGAGAAGGATCCTTCTCCCGGCGGCCTCAGTCTTTCAATGGGCTGGTGCCGGGATCGCTTCGATCCCGGCACCAGCCCATTCCAAGACTGAGGCCAGGGGGGAAGGAGGGCTCCTTCTCCCGGCGGCCTCAGTCTTTCAATGGGCTGGTGCCGGGATCGCTTCGATCCCAGCGCCAGCCGATTCAAAGACTGAGGCCGCGGGGAGAAGGATCCTTCTCCCGGCGGCCTCAGTCTTTCAATGGGCTGGTGCCGGGATCGCTTCGATCCCGGCACCAGCCCATTCCAAGACTGAGGCTGGGGGGGAAGGAGGGCTCCTTCTCCCGGCGGCCTCAGTCTTTCAATGGATCGAAGCGATCCCGGCACCAGCCCATTCCAAGACTGAGACCACGGGGGAAGGAGGGCTCCTTCTCCCGGCGGCCTCAGTCTTTCAATGGGCTGGTGCCGGGATCGCTTCGATCCCAGCACCAGCCGATTCAAAGACTGAGGCCGCGGGGAGAAGGATCCTTCTCCCGGCGGCCTCAGTCTTTCAATGGGCTGGTGCCGGGATCGCTTCGATCCCGACACCAGCCCATTCCAAGACTGAGGCCGGGGGGGGAAGGAGGGCTCCTTCTCCCGGCGGCCTCAGTCTTTCAATGGGCTGGTGCCGGGATCGCTTCGATCCTGGCACCAGCCCATTCCAAGACTGAGGCCAGGGGGGGAAGGAGGGCTCCTTCTCCCGGCGGCCTCAGTCTTTCAATGGGCTGGTGCCGGGATCGCTTCGATCCCAGAGCCAGCCGATTCAAAGACTGAGGCCGCGGGGAGAAGGATCCTTCTCCCGGCGGCCTCAGTCTTTCAATGGGCTGGTGCCGGGATCGCTTCGATCCCGGCACCAGCCCATTCCAAGACTGAGGCCGGGGGGGAAGGAGGGCTCCTTCTCCCGGCGGCCTCAGTCTTTCAATGGGCTGGTGCCGGGATCGCTTCGATCCCAGCGCCAGCCGATTCAAAGACTGAGGCCGCGGGGAGAAGGATCCTTCTCCCGGCGGCCTCAGTCTTTCAATGGGCTGGTGCCGGGATCGCTTCGATCCCGGCACCAGCCCATTCCAAGACTGAGGCCGGGGGGGAAGGAGGGCTCCTTCTCCCGGCGGCCTCAGTCTTTCAATGGGCTGGTGCCGGGATCGCTTCGATCCCAGCGCCAGCCGATTCAAAGACTGAGGCCGCGGGGAGAAGGATCCTTCTCCCGGCGGCCTCAGTCTTTCAATGGGCTGGTGCCGGGATCGCTTCGATCCCGGCACCAGCCCATTCCAAGACTGAGGCCGGGGGGGAAGGAGGGCTCCTTCTCCCGGCGCCTCAGTCTTTCAATGGGCTGGTGCCGGGATCGCTTCGATCCCGGCACCAGCCCATTCCAAGACTTAGGCCGGAGGGGAAGGAGGGCTCCTTCTCCCGGTGGCCTCAGTCTTGCAATGGGCTGGTGCCAGGATCGCTTCGATCCCAGCGCCATCCGATTCAAAGACTGAGGCCACGGGGAGAAGGATCCTTCTCCCGGCGGCCTCAGTCTTTCAATGGGCTGGTGCCGGGATCGCTTCGATCCCGGCACCAGCCCATTCCAAGACTGAGGCCGGGGGGGAAGGAGGGCTCCTTCTCCCGGCGGCCTCAGTCTTTCAATGGGCTGGTGCCGGGATCGCTTCGATCCCAGCACCAGCCGATTCAAAGACTGAGGCCGCGGGGAGAAGGATCCTTCTCCCGGTGGCCTCAGTCTTTCAATGGGCTGGTGCCGGGATCGCTTCGATCCCGGCACCAGCCCATTCCAAGACTGAGGCCGGGGGGGAAGGAGGGCTCCTTCTCCCGGCGCCTCAGTCTTTCAATGGGCTGGTGCCGGGATCGCTTCGATCCCGGCACCAGCCCATTCCAAGACTTAGGCCGGGGGGGAAGGAGGGCTCCTTCTCCCGGCGGCCTCAGTCTTGCAATGGGCTGGTGCCAGGATCGCTTCGATCCCAGCGCCATCCGATTCAAAGACTGAGGCCACGGGGAGAAGGATCCTTCTCCCGGCGGCCTCAGTCTTTCAATGGGCTGGTGCCGGGATCGCTTCAATCCCGGCACCAGCCCATTCCAAGACTGAGGCCAGGGGGGAAGGAGGGCTCCTTCTCCCGGCGGCCTCAGTCTTTCAATGGGCTGGTGCCGGGATCGCTTCGATCCCAGCGCCAGCCGATTCAAAGACTGAGGCCGCGGGGAGAAGGATCCCTCCTTCTCCCGGCGGCCTCAGTCTTTCAATGGGCTGGCGCTGGGATCGCTTCGATCCCAGCACCAGCCCATTCAAAGACTGAGGTCGCGGGGGGAAGGAGCCCTCCTTCCCCCCGCAACCTCAGTTCAATGGGCTGGTGCTGGGATCGGAGAAGTTCTCCGATCCCAGCACCAGCCCATTGAACAACCGGCCTCCGGCTAAAGGGAGGAATCCTTTTTTCTTGGATTTTCCTCTTTTAAAATTGGGTGCGCCTAATATGCCGGAGCGCCTTATATGGCAAAAAAATACGGTAATTCCATAATTACAAAATGTCAACATGGGTTTCAGAGAAACAGGTCATGCCAGACAAATCTGATCTCTTTTTTTGATAAAATTACCAGCTTGGTAGATGAAGGGAATGCTGTGGATATAGTATATCTTGAGTTCAGTAAGGCCTTTGACAAGCTTCCCCATGACATTCTTGCAAGCAAATTGGTAAAATGTGTGCTAGACAAAGTAACTGTTACATGGATTTGTAATTGGTTGACTGGTCGAACCCAAAGGGTGCTCAACAATGGCTCCTTTTCAACCTGGAAAGAAGTGACCAGTGGGGTGCCACAGGGCTCTGTCCTGGGCCCAGTGCTATTCAATATCTTTATTAATGACTTGGATGACGGTATTGGGGGCATAGTTATCAAATTTGCAGACGACACCAAATTAGGAGGAGTAGCTAATACCCCAGAGGACAGGATCAAAATTCAAAATGACTTGAACAGACTAGAAAGTTGGGCCAAAGCTAACAAAATGAAATTCAACACAGAGAAATGTAAGGTACTACACTTAGAGCGGAAAAACGAAAAGTACAGATATACGATGGGGGACACCTGGCTGAATGAGACTACGTGTGAAAGGGATCTAGGAGTCCAGGTAGACCACAGGTTGAGCATGAGTCAACAGTGCAATGCAGCAGCTAAAAAGGCCAATGCAATTTTAGGCTGCATCAGTAGAAGTATAGCGTCTAGATCAAGAGAAGTAATAGTGCCACTCTATTCTGCTTTGGTCAGGCCTCACCTGGAATACTGTGTCCAGTTCTGGGCACCACAATTCAAAAAAGATGTGGAGAAACTGGACCGTGTCCAAAGGAGGGCAACTAAAATGGTGAAGGGTCTGGAAACCAAGCCCTATGAGGAACGACTTAGGGAGCTGGGGATGTTTAGCCTGGAGAAGAGAAGGCTGAGAGGTGATATGATAGCCGTGTTTAAATATTTGAAGGGATGTCATATCGAGGAGGGAACAAGCTTGTTTTCTGCTGCTCCAGAGACTAGGACCCGAAACAATGGATGCAAGCTGCAAGAAAAGAGATTCCACCTCAACATTAGGAGGAACTTCCTGACAGTAAGGGTGGTTCGAGAGTGGAACACACTCCCTCGGAGAGTAGTGGAGTCTCCTTCCTTGGAGGTCTTTAAGCAGAGGCTGGATGGCCATCTGTCAGGGATGCTTTGATTGGGAGTCCCTGCATAGCAGGGGGTTGGACTGGATGGCCCTTGTGGTCTCTTCCAACTCTATGATTCTATGATTCTATGATTCTAGTCAGTGATCTGTTTTCCAGAAGAAGAGGGGAGTTGACTAATTCGGCAGAATTACAGAAACTCGAAGCTGAACAGGAGGAGGTGTTGAATGAGCAATTGGGTCCGAGCAACCTCATTGTTGTCCCATATTCAGGGTGACCAGACATCTGTCTTTACCAGAACATGTCCTAGATTTCACCCTTCTGTCCAGGAGGAATTCCAAAATATCTGCCATTTTGAGCATGTCTAAGAAGCACAAATTTATTTATATGAGTGTTCTGAGCTTTTATGTTGTAATGTCCTACATTTTGGTGGTGCCTTGTCCTCTTTTACAATTAGGACATCTGGTTACCCTGCCCTCATTCTTTTGGAACATCATCTTGGCGGTGCATGTGTTCATTCTGGCTTTGTTATCCTAAGTTGTGCTCAAGGATTGGAGGCTTACATACCCAGGCAGAGACTGCTCTTTTTATGGTCTGTGCCTACCTCCAGTATTGCAAGAATATGCCTGTGTATACCATTTCTCAGAGAAGATCTTGCATATTGGCTTCACAGAGGCGTCTGATCTGCCACTTTGGGGATTTTCATGCTGAATTAGATAGGCCTTTGGACTGATCCAGCAGGGGTTCTCTTGTGTTCTTGTCAGCAAACAGTTGATCAGCAGTAAGGATCAATATGAAAGGCAGGCAAATATAGTCTCCTTGTTGGACTTATTGAGAGAAATGGATAGTGTATAAAAGGCCTTAGTCTCTTGAGCCAGTGGAAACATAAGGACAGGATTGAAAGGATTGTGTAATTAGCCCCATGTACCCAAGGGAACTCTTTGAGTTTGCCGTTCTTCAACCTGACAGCAATCTCCTGCTCAAAGGCAAGCCACCTTTGAAATGAGGAAATTTAAAAGCCATTTGTAGTGTGGAAGAATCTCTTGTTCAGAGGGGAAATGAAAGTCAGATATCCCATTGGGCATGCTCAAATCCTTAGGCATGTCTAAAGTGCCTGTTTGGAACTCAGCCACAGTAAAATGTTGAATAAAAGGACGATGCTATCTCTGGTAACTGTTGAATCATTTTGTAGGGTAAATCTGTAGATGGAAGTGCTTAGAAGAAGAGTTTGGTCAGGTTGTGCCTCAATACTGATTTTTTTTGTCTTAATACATACATATATATGTATTTTCACTCTCTCTTCCAGCGGCAGCTGCTGACAGTTCACTCAGGTTATTGTCTGATGTAGCCCAAGCAGTGAAAGGCCGAGGTACTATATCCTGGATAGATTGCGGGTATGTAATGTGCTGCCCTTCCTTCTCCCACCACTTGAATGATCATGTCTAAACAATTTCTTGTTTTGGTTGTGTGGCATGCATAGTAAAGAGAAAATGTTGTGCTTTGGTATTCTCTGTAGTTTCCTGTATCATTTGTGAAGGAGGTGTTCTATACCTAATTTATGTGTTGTTTATGTAGGGTTAATGTCAAAACCTTCAGTTACAATTTCTATCAACGCTATGTACCTGCTACCTGCCATGTCAGTCCCATAATTTTATCTGGAGAGATTTCAGGAAGTAGTTTTCAGGCTGATGTGCTCCTCTTCCTTTCATCGTTATGAAAAGAAAGGTGAGCAATTACATTTGGGAATGTAATTTATGATTTATCAGAATGAGAAATCTTGGACCTGGGATATTCAGATAACCTAAGTTTGGAAGAGGTTCAGCTCTTAAAGCAAGTGAACTATTGTGTTCACATAAGCATAATATCTTTTAGTTTCATTGTTAATGTGTCCATATGTTTGGAGCAATGTGAAATAGACAACAGTTTGAATGTCTGAGTTTTTGTCCTGCCTGTAACTTTTTTGAGGATACAGGCCTAGAGAAAGAATATCTGGACAGGTCTGTACTTAACTACTGACTACATACATGTGTTTAATATATTGCTGTGTGAGGATTGTCACTGATAAGGCAGTGAGCAGTCCATAATGCCTTTGTTAGATGTAGACACAAACCTAAGAGTCTAATCCTTATTATTTAACATGTAAGATTGATTTCAGTTTTTATAATCACCTCTCTATTCCCCCATCCCAGAAATCTGTCATTAAAAACCAACTTTCCATTAGCTGGTTGGAATATATTTAAGGATTTCCTCTAAATGATACTTGAATATAATTTGTAATAGTCTTAGCATGTCTAGCTCCTTTAATTGCGGCACTGCAGAGTACTTTACAAATATTGCCTTAAAGACATTTGCTGTGTGCCAGGTGCGTGAATTGTATAAGTACCCTTCATTGCAAAATTTAAATGACAGGAGCCTGGAAAACCTCAGCTGCCTTTTGGATGTTGTGGGGAGTAATAAATCACATTTTTAATATTTTAAAATCTATTACTTTACATATTTTAATTTTAAAATCTCTATACTCTTTCTTTATTAAAAACAGATTTCAGGGCAGTGCACATAAAACTTCAATCAGCAGTATGGTACTAAAATCTCAATATCAAAATTTGGATGTGGCCATGGTAACATATACCTTGGTTACATCCCATTTGGATTACTGTAATATGCTCTACATATGGCCACCTTTGAAAAGTGCTCAGAAAGTTCAAGTAGCCCAAAGACCTGCAACCAGTTGTTATCTGGGGCTCCAGGAAGCATGCATCTCCTTTGTTGCAACAGCTACCCTGGCTGCTAGACCATTTCCGGATATAATTAAAAGTGCCAGTGATGATCTATAAAGCCCTATGTGGCTTGGGACCAGGCTGTTTCAAAGATACTGTCTCTCTTTATGAGCCCATTAGAGCTCTGAAATCTTCTGGAGAGGCCCTTCTTTCTGTCCCATATCTTCTCAGGCTTGTTTGGTGACAACAAGGAGGAGTGTCTTCTCAGCTGCTGCTCCCAAACTTTGAAACTTCCTTCCCAGGGAGGCCCCATCTTTACCTTCATTCTGTCAGCTAGTTACTGTAATATATTTTTATGCCATCAGGCTTTTAGAAATTGACTAGGGTTGGCTTTTAGTGTATTTTAAGGCTTGTATATCATTTTAATGACATGTAATGTTTCTAATGTTTAAATGTTTTAACAATAAGAATAGTTTCTTTTTAAAATAACTTTTATTGATACGTCTGTATAGTTTTAAATCTGTATCATTTTAATATGTTGTTAGCCACTTTGAGTTTAATTATTGAGAGAAAGGTGGGATTTAAATGAATAAAATAATAATAAAAATAATATCAAATTAAATAATGACTCCTCCTCCTCTTATATCCCATCTTTCTCCCAATAATGGGACTCAAAGGGACTAACAACATTTTAAAATCAGGGTTTGTTGTTAACTGATCTTTCTTGCTCATGTAATTTGTTCACCTGCTGCTTTTATAACATCGCCACTCTTGGTTTAAATTTCCTTTTGATTTTTCAAATATTCTGGAAAAGGTCTTTTGTTCTTTTCTGTTGTCAATTTTTCTTTCTCTGCATTGATTATTATACTAGTTCTCTTTCTCCTTGTGCACAAGATACTAAGCAGTTGCATTTAGGTTTCTTAACCTGGTTTTGTCACCTTTTACTTTTGCTTCTCATGTGTCCTTAACTGCTTAAAGAGTTTAATCCAGGGGTAGGCAACCTTTCCCCTTTAAGGGCTGAGGGACTTCAGCTCCCAGAAGCCTTAGCCATGTTGGCCAATAGCTCCTGGGATTCTGGGAGCTGAAGTCCCTCGGCCCTTAAAGGGGAAAGGTTGCCTACCCCTGGTTTAATCTATCATCCATTGAGGCTTTGCCTTATTTTTGACAGTGTCTTTTTGCATTCCTCCCTGAAAATTCTGGCTCCTGGTCAATTAGGCTTAATAGTGGAAATCCATTTATTTATTTATTTTTGCATTATTTTAAAATTCTTCAGGGATGATGAATCAATAGGGGCTTGTCAACAGTTATGTCCCATTGAGTCCATTCATCTATTATAGTCCAAACTAACAATTGGGCTTGGGTCATTATAAGCAATAACACAGAGAGATAATTTAAAAACAAAAGCCAAAATGATTAAACCAGTTTAAGCTGTACAATCATTTGAAAAGGCTTGGGAAAACAAGACTGGAAATGGCACTCCATTCTGCAAGAGGATTCCAGAGGCATGATACCACTAGAGGAAAGATCTTCTCCTGTTAACAGTGGAATTCAGAGGAAGACTTCATTAAACAGTCGATCGATCCCAGCAGCAGCCCATTGAACTGAAGCCGCGGCCGGAATGATGCCTCGTTCCAGCCGTGGCTTCAGTTTTTAAATGGGCTAGTGTTGGGATCGGAGCGATCCCAGCACCGGCCCATTTAAAAACTGAGGCCGCAGCCGAGAGGAGGCCTCATTCCGGCCGTGGCCTCAGTTTTTAAATGGGCTGGTGCTGGGATCGATCCCAGCACCGGCCCATTTAAAAACTGAGGCCGCAGCCGAGAGGAGGCCTCGTTCTGGCCATGGCCTCAGTTTTTAAATGGGCTGGTGCTGGGATCGATCCCAGCACCGGCCCATTTAAAAACTGAGGCCGCAGCCGAGAGGAGGCCTCGTTCCGGCCGTGGCCTCAGTTTTTAAATGGGCTGCTGCTGGGATCGATCCCAGCACCGGCCCCTTTAAAAACGGAGGCCGCGGCCTCAGTTGTTCAATCGGCTGCTGCTGGGATCGATCCCAGCAGCAGCCCATTGAACTGAAGCCGCGGCCGGAACGATGCCTCGTTCCAGCCGTGGCTTCAGTTTTTAAATGGGCTGGTGTTGGGATCGGAGCGGAGTTGTTCAATAGGCTGCTGCTGGGATCGATCCCAGCAGCAGCCCATTGAACTGAAGCCGCGGCCGGAACGATGCCTCGTTCCGGCCGTGGCCTCAGTTTTTAAATGGGCTGGTGCTGGGATCGATCCCAGCACCGGCCCATTTAAAAACTGAGGCCGCAGCCGAGAGGAGGCCTCGTTCCGGCCGTGGCCTCAGTTTTTAAATGGGCCGGTGGTGGGATAGATCCCAGCAGCAGCCCATTTAAAAACTGAGGCCACGGCCGGAACGAGGCCTCCTCTCGGCTGCGGCCTCAGTTTTTAAATGGGCTGGTGCTGGGATCGATCCCAGCACCGGCCCATTTAAAAACTGAGGCCGCAGCCGAGAGGAGGCCTCGTTCCGGCCGTGGCCTCAGTTTTTAAATGGGCTGCTGCTGGGATCTATCCCACCACCGGCCCATTTAAAAACTGAGGCCGCGGCCTCAGTTGTTCAATCGGCTGCTGCTGGGATCGATCCCAGCAGCAGCCCATTGAACTGAAGCCGCGGCCGGAACGATGCCTCGTTCCAGCCGTGGCTTCAGTTTTTAAATGGGCCGGTGTTGGGATCGGAGCAATCCCAGCCCCGGCCCATTTAAAAACTGAGGCCGCGGCCGAGAGGAGGCCTCGTTCCGGCCGTGGCCTCAGTTTTTAAATGGGCTGGTGCTGGGATTGATCCCAGCACCGGCCCATTTAAAAACTGAAGCCGCGGCCGAGAGGAGGCCTCGTTCCTGCCGTGGCCTCAGTTTTTAAATGGGCTGGTGCTGGGATCGATCCCAGCACCGGCCCATTTAAAAACTGAGGCCGCAGCTGAGAGGAGGCCTCGTTCCGGCCGTGGCCTCAGTTTTTAAATGGGCTGCTGCTGGGATCTATCCCAGCACCGGCCCATTTAAAAACTGAGGCCGCGGCCTCAGTTGTTCAATCGGCGGCTGCTGGGATCGATCCCAGCAGCAGCCCATTGAACTGAAGCCGCGGCCGGAACGATGCCTCGTTCCAGCCGTGGCTTCAGTTTTTAAATGGGCTGGTGTTGGGATCGGAGCGATCCCAGCCCCGGCCCATTTAAAAACTGAGGCCGCGGCCGAGAGGAGGCCTCGTTCCGGCCATGGCCTCAGTTTTTAAATGGGCTGGTGCTGGGATCGATCCCAGCACCAGCCCATTTAAAAACTGAGGCCGCAGCCGAGAGGAGGCCTCGTTCCGGCCGCGGCCTCAGTTTTTAAATGGGCTGGTGCTGGGATCGATCCCAGCACCGACCCATTTAAAAACTGAGGCCGCGGCCTCAGTTGTTCAATCGGCTGTTGCTGGGATCGATCCCAGCAACAGCCCATTGAACCGAAGCCGCGGCCGGAACGATGCCTCGTTCCAGCCGTGGCTTCAGTTTTTAAATGGGCTGGTGTTGGGATCTGAGCGATCCCAGCACCGGCCCATTTAAAAACTGAGGCCGCAGCCGAGAGGAGGCCTCGTTCTGGCCATGGCCTCAGTTTTTAAATGGGCTGGTGCTGGGATCGATCCGATCCCAACACCAGCCCATTTAAAAACTGAAGCCACGGCTGGAACGAGGCATCGTTCCGGCCGCGGCTTCGGTTCAATGGGCTGTTGCTGGGATCGATCCCAGCACCGGCCCCTTTAAAAAAGTTGTTCAATGGGCTGCTGCTGGGATCGATCCCAGCAGCAGCCCATTGAATTGAAGCCACGGCCGGAACGAGGCCTCTTTCCAGCCGTGGCCTCAGTTTTTAAATGGGCTTGTGTTGGGATCAGAGCGATCCCAGCATGGCCCAGTAAACAACTGAGGCCGTGGCTGGGAGGAGGCCTCCTCCCGGCCGCGGCCTCAGTTGTTCAATGGGCTGGTGCTGGGATCGATCCCAGCAGCAGCCCATTGAACTGAAGCTGCAGCCTCAGTTGTTCAATGGGCTGGTGCTGGGATCGGAGAAGTCCTCCGATCCCAGTAGCAGCCCATTGAACAACCAGCTGCTGCTAAGGGGAGGAATCTTTTTTCCTTGATTTTCCTCCTTTAAAATTGGTTGCGTCTTATATGTTGGAGCGTCTTATATGCCGAAAAATACGGTATATCATATGTTTCTTTAACTCATGTACCTTTTAAATGAAAGACAGCCTTAGCCATCAAATTTTAAATTGCTTGCTCTAACTGCCTGCCTTACAGCCGTACTTATCTGCTGCCACTTATCCCTGATATTTTCTACATTTTTAGTAAATATAGAGAGATCTTGTAGCACCTTTGAGACTAACTGAAACAAAGAAGTTGGCAGCATGAGCTTTCATAGACTTCAGTCTACTTGCTCAGATGCATATGGGTCCTGCATTTTTAGGCTCTGTCCTTTCCATTTCTGTTCTGTACAAATTGTAAGCCTTTTTTTGTCAAGAACTGCTTTACTACTCTGTTCTGTGTAATGTCTTAGGGTACAATTGACTAAATATTACTGCATGTCTTGGAAAAAAGTCAGTGTCTTAGCACCGTGTGACTTTGGAATCAAATCTTTAGAGGGGCTGCAGCTAGATCTCAAAAGTTTCCTGAGACTTAGGGCCTTTACAGACTGCCAGAAATAATGCAACTTGAGTCCACTTTAACTGCCCTGGCTCAGTGCTAGGGAATCATGGGAATTGTAGTTTTTCTGAGACATTGAGCCTTCTCTGTCAGAGAGCTCTGGTGACACAATAAACTACAGTTCCCATGATTCCCTAGCACTGACCCAGGACAGTTAAGGTGGACTCAAGTTGCATTATTTATGGCAGTCTGTAAAGGCCCTTAGCTGTGTATTTTGGTTCATTTTTGCCTTTGCTACCTTGCATGAGTTATCTTTGATGAAAAGATGATGATGATGATGATGATGATGATGATGATGATGATGATGATGATGATAATGAATTTTATTTATATCCTGCGCATATATCACACAATCGAGGTGGCTCACAACAATTTAAAAACATCATACAATATTAAAATACCATCCAAATCCCACAGCCCCCCCACCCCTTAAAAAAGAATTAAACAATTTTTACATTAAAACAATGATTCAAACACATAATTAAAACAAACTATAATCAAACAAACAAAAGATTGAAATCTGCTTAAAGTTTGAAAATATGAATGTGTCTTTTTTAAAAAAAGATCTGAGTAGTAATTGGCTAAATTTTGCTGTAGACTAAAAAGAAAATGCTTTAGGCTTGCACTGGGTTTTTGTCTTGAAGTTTTTGCATTTTCTGACAGTTGCCCAGAGCATTTTGGGCAAATCTCCATGTTTTTATTTATTTATCTTTGCATTGAATGATTTTCCACAATTCATATCTTCATTTTGGTTATGCATATTCACCTCAGCTGCAAATTACTTAAGGTTCATAGAATGCCTATGGTTGCTGGCCCGTAGGCCTTTCTTGGTTTCTTTTTATTGTAGGAGCTGTGAGCTTTATTATAACCACTTCAGAGACATATCCTAAAACTGGTCTCAATGCTGAATGAAGGAACAAGTTATGCAGACATTGGGGGTGTTTACCACGCAGGCTCAGTTTCTTCAATTATTGACAAAAAGTGGCTGGTTTGGCAGAGATGTTTACCTCTGTAGCAGAGATCTTTTTTGGCTTCATTTTGTATCACATTATATACAGCAAGCTTTTTGAAAGAAAGATTTTTAAAAAGCCCTTTGTATAGAATGTGTGTCTTGGCAAGGCTTGTAGCCATGCTGTGCAGTGATTGCTGCCTTCTGCTCTCCCTGCAACGATGATAGTCCTGCCTTTTATGAAATTGGGCATGTTTTGTTTTTTGTTATTATTACTATTTATAAGCCTGATGTGGGAGAAAGCAAGGTGTTGTCCCAACTATTAGCAGATATCATCATTCTGTCTGTTTGATGATCCCAGTGTTGTCCATTCTCAGATCACTTGGTTGTCATGTCATGTTGGCATGGATGTTGTTTTAGAAATATTTATGAATGTTAACTCTTCACTCTTTGTTTACCAAGATGGTGTAGTCCTACCACTGCACATTTTCCTAGAGTGGTTCAAATATAGGCAGCATATGGCTCATGCTTGAGTCTTGCCCGACCATGACACTTTCCAGAAAAGTCCCCCTCGCCTGTCCCTTTTGCTTCCATTGCTAGGCATCCATTTGCCTAATAGTGATATTGAAATTCCCACCCCCAAAAAATCCACACCAGCTTTCAAGAGTTAATGCTAAACAGCTCCTGTAATCCTTGAGTGTTGGTATCTTGTACAAGGTTTTAGTCCTCTTCCATTTTGAACCAAAATGTTTTTATGGTAAATTCCAGTGGTACTTTCAAGTAAAATATTACTAATGAACAAAATGGCTGACTTGAATGGAACAGACTGATGAACAGGCTTGCTACTAGGAGAACCTAGCATAGACCAGTAGAAAGCATCATGTGCTTGTGAAGTCGTAGGCTTTCATGGCCGGCATCCATAGTTTTTTTTGTGGGTTTTTTTCGGGCTGTGTGGCCATGTTCTGAAAGAGTTTCTTTCTGACGTTTCGCCAGCATCTGTGGCTAGCATCTTCAGAGAAAACTGAAATGGAAAAGCCTGGTTGTATATATAATGTGAGATCCTGGGTAGGGAGGGGTGGTTCCCAGGTGAACTGTGTGTTGTCTGAACAACATCCACCCGAACATCCAGTTCACTATGGAAAAAGAAAAGGAAGGAACACTGCCATAGAACATGGCCACACAGCCCGAAAAAACCCACACACAAAAAAAACACCATCATGTGCTTGTTCATGTATTCCTGAAGACAGTTTAATCTTTTTCTCTTCTGTTCTTGCCTTAACCAAACTAATAGCTGCTTGGTTTGTACGAGGAGCTCGTTCACAGCTGAGAATGACTGTATTCTTTGCAGAAGTATTAGCCTGCACCCCAATTTTGAACACATTTGGCAGTGAAAAGGATGTTGTAGAGGAGGGAAGGGTGGAGAAAAAGCAACAAAAATGATCAGGCAGCTGTTCTGTTTTAGGTTTAAATTGAAAGTGGAGGCATGATAGACTAGGTTTATAGAATTATGCATAGTGTGGAGAAAATTAATTGAGAGGTTTTTCTGCTCTCTCATACTATAATCTGTGAGTTATCCAATGAAGCTAGAATGATGACAGGAAATATTTCTTTATAGAGTGCAAAGTTAAATGATGGACTATGCTACTACAAGATGAACTGGTGGCTGTCACCTTAATCATACGGGATTAGACTATTTCATAGACATAGAGAATATGGCTATCCATCGCTAGTTCCTATGATGGCTACAAAATACTTCTAGTATCAGAAGCTGCATGCTGGAGAACAACAGCAGAAGTGAGCTGTTTGCATCATAATCTGCTTGTGGACTTCCTTCCCATAGGCATCTGGTTGCTCAGTGTGAGAAGCAGAATGCTGGACAAAACAGGTCTTCAGTCAGAATCCAGCAGAGCTGTTTTTATATTTTTGTGCTTATCTGTCCAGTTATAGGTAATATCAAACAAATCATCTCCCACTAACATTTTTCTGTTTCTGATGAGCCATAAGGTTCATTTGAAGACCAACAAACAAAAAACAACAATCCATTGAACCTATTTCTACTATCTGGAGAAATGTTTTGAAATGCCACAAATGGCAAACTGTCTAGCTTTCAGATCAGATCAGAAACTGCTTATTGATCTGTTTGCCATAACAACTGTTCAGATTTCAAAGGGGTAGCTCTTTAAATGTAGTGCAGCAAAATAACAGTCATGTTGGTCCTTTTAAGACTAACAGATTTATCACGGTGTCAGCTTTTGAGGATTATGATCCACTGAGTTCTACAACACACCATGCATGCCAGACTTACAATTTCAAATGTCTGTAGGGACTCACCATACCCTTCCTTATGAAAACAATGTAAAGTGGCAGTGAGACTTGCCTTTTTATCTTGCAATGGCTACCTGTCTTCCTTGCCATGTAGATTTGACAGGTTACTGCTTCCCATAGCTTTTGCCACCTGTATTTTATTTCCATCAGCATGCTCTGACTGATAACCTATCACTTTCATATCTTTCTTTTCATAGGAGTATTTTGTTACTTTTAGTTTCCCCCCCCCTGTACTTCTGTATACCATAATAACAATAACAATAACAGCAGCAGCAACAACAACAACAATATTTATTTTTACCCCACCCCTCTGTCGAACAATTGGGGCGGCTTACAACAATTAAAATCCATACAAATCCAAAATAAACATCCCCCATCCCTCCCCCCCCCCATTAAAACAGTATTAAACTACACATCCATTAAAAGCCTTAACATAAAATATAAAAAAATACAATAAAATAAAAATACAATAAAACAATTGAAAAGACTACAACAACCAACAACAAACAGTGGGAGAGCCAAAAACTAAGATGGTAGAGACACACAGACTCCTGAGGCCGGAAATCTAATCCGGAAAGGCCTGCTGAAAGAAATCCGTCTTCACAGCCTTTTTAAAGCTGCTTAAGATCGTGATTAGATGGATCTCGTCCGGCAGGCCATTCCATAATCTAGGGGCAATTACCAAAAATGCCCTCTGGGAGGTTTCTGACAGCCTAGATTTTGTTGGCTGGAGCACATTTCTCCCAGAAGACCGGAGTGCGTGGGGAGGATTGTATGGGAGGAGGCAGTCCTGAAGATAGGTTGGACCGAAGTCATTTAGGGCTTTAAAGGTAATAACCAACACCTTATACTGGGCCCAGAAACTAATAGGCAGCCAGTGGAGAGATTTTAATACCGGAGTTATGTGGTCTCTCCTAGATGTTCCCGAGACTACTCTGGCTGCCATATTTTGTACTAACTGAAGTTTCCGGACCAAGCACGAGGGTAGCCCCATGTAGAGCGCATTACAGACATCCAGACGGGAGGTTACCAGTGCATGCACCACAGTCTCAAGATCCCTTAGTTCCAGGAAAGGGCGCAGCTGGCGTATCAGCCGAAGCTGATAACAGGCACTCCTGACCATCGCGTTCACCTGATTAGTCATCAAGAGCTATGAATCAGACTACGAATACAGTCCTTCACGGAGTGTGTGACCCCGTCAAGGACTGGAGGTTGCAACCCAATTCCTAGTTTCGGGGCTGCTATTGTGAGCACCTCCGTTTTGTCTGGATTTAATCTCAATCTGTTTTTCCTCATCCAGCCCATTACTGCCTTAAGACAGTCATTGAGAGGTGAGACGCCATCAGAATTCGAGGCCGATGATCGAGACATGGAGAAATAGATCTGGGTGTTGTCAGCGTACTGATAACACCCAGCCCCATGTCTCTGAATGATCTCACACAGCGGCTTCATATCGGGGGACAGAATGGCACCCTGAGGGATGCCACATGTAAGATCTTTTTTTGCCGAACAGCTGTCCCTGAGCAGCACCCTCGGGGACCTGCCCAAGAGGAAGGAGCAGAACCACTGCAATGCAGTGCCTCCAATTCCTAACCCACTCAGGCGATCCAAGAGGATGCTATGATCTATCGTATCGAAAGCTGCTGAGAGGTCTAAAAGCACCAGCAGGGTCATACTACCCCTGTTGATACTCCGAGAGGCCCAGCGCCGCCGCGGGGCCTCCCGGGGAGGCTTCCCTCAGCAGTGCCGGGCCTCTGAGATATCAAGCCTCTGACAAGCAGCTGGAGCCACTGGTTTTTGGACTTTCATTGGCTCCTCCCTTTTGTGAAGATTGAAAAGTTGGCTGAAGACACTGTAACAGCATGGTGCCATGTTTGCTTTCTGTGTATGTGTGTGTGTGCCTTCAAGTCACCCATCGACTTATGGTTATCTCATTAATTTCATAAAATTTTCTTAAGCAAAGAATACTTAAGCAAGGAACAGTACAATGACTAGTGCAAACAAAAAAAGACAATTATTATTATTATTATTATTATTATTATTATTATTTATTTCTAGAGCACTGTCGGTGTACACAGCGCTGTACAAAAGACAAGGATAAAACAGAATAAAACCTGAAAAAGGCGTACAATCTAAGTACAAACAATAGGTAAAATACTAAAGTCAATTAAAACAAAAACAATTACAACAATTAATAACAACAACAACTAATAACAACAACTACTACAACTAATAACTAAAGACAACTACTACAGTGACCAATGCAGAGAAACAGAAAACAACAACAAAAAGGGAAGGATGAGAGACCTCTTCCACAAGATCCGAGAAATCAATTTGAAGTCCTAACTGAGGACTGGGATTCTCTATGACAACAAAAGTAACATAATTTAAGACCAGGAGGGAATAAAAAAATGCTCGAGGTAATACACAGAAGATATATATAGAAGAGATGAAAGAATGAGGGACTCGTGGACCAAAGAGCTATATGAAGATGAACTCCAAAAGCACAGAATCATAGAATCATAGAAGCAAGGCGGAGGCTACAATAAGAGAAATGGGGAAAAATAAATCACCAGGAACAGATGATATACCAATAGAACTACTACAATCCACACTGCCAGAATCAACTCTAGTGCTAACTAACATATGTCATCAGATATGGAAAACAAAATGGTGGTCAACAGATTGGAAGCAACCAATCCACATTTGCATTTACAAAAAAGGAGATACAAAAGAGTGCAGCAACTATAGGACCCCATAGCACTAATCCCCCATGCAAGCAATATCATGCTCAAATTCTGTAACATAGACTCCAACCATACATGGAGAGAGAAATCCCAGAGGTCCAAGCAGGGTTCAGGAAATGAAGAGGCACTAGGGACCACATTGCAAACATATGACGGCTAATGGAGCACACCAAGGAATTCCAAAAGAAAATCAGCATGTTTTTTATAGACTACAGCAAAGCATTTGACTGCATAGATCATGAAAGACTATGGAATGCCCTTAAAGATATGGGAGTGCCAAGACATCTGATAGTCCTGACGAGAAATCTATACCTAGGACAAGAGGCTACTGTTAGAACAGAACATGGAGAAACAGAATGGTTCCAATTGGCAAAGCGATCAGGAAAGGTTGAATTCTTTCACCTTATCTGTTCAATTTGTATGCAGAACATATTATAAGAAAAATAGGCTTTGACATAGAAGCAGGGGGAGTGAAAACAGGAGAAAGGAACATCAACAATCTAATATATGCAGATGGCATCATACTACTAGCAGAAAACATCACAGACTTAGAGCAGTTATTAAGGAAGATCAAGGAAGAAATTGCAAAGGCAAGCTTACTGCTGAACATAAATAAAACAAAAATAATGACCACAAAGAATCTGCATAAATTCAACCTAGACAATGAGGAAATAGAAATAGTAAAATAATTCCCATACCTTGGATCAAACATTGATCCAAATGGGGACTGCAGTCAAGAAATCAGAATGAAAATAAGAATGAGGAGAGAACTAGAAAAGATCCTAAAGAGAAAAGATATTCAACTAAGCACAAAAGTTAGACTCATACAAGCCGTTGTATTTCCTATTACCATGTATAGATGCAAGAGCTGGACAATTAAGAAAGTGAAAAAGAAGAAAATAAATTAATTTGAGATGTGGTGCTGGAAAAGAGTGCTCAGGATTCCATAGACAGCCAAAAAGACAAACAAATGGGTCCTAGAACAGATCAAGCCTGCAATTTCGCACAAAGCAAAGATGATTAAACCAAGGCTCTCCTACTCCTGCCATGGAAAAGACAATAATGCTAGGAAAGGTGGAAGGAAGTAGAAAGAGAAGGAAGACTGCATGGTAGATGGATGGATTCTATTAAGGGGGTCATAGGTATGAATTTACAGGAACTAAGCAACTAAGTAGTGGAGGATAGGGAGTCTTGGAGATGTCCCACCCACAGGGTTCCCATGGATCAAGATAGACTTGAAGGCAGTTAACAAAAAGGAATGCTCATGGGTGCTTTTGTCAGTTCCTTCCTCTGAAATATAGCCTACAGCACCTGATATTCATTGGAAGACTCCCATCCAAGTACTAACTAGGGCTGGCCATCTTTAGGGAGTCACAAATGTTCCTGGTGTGCCTTTTGAAAGTCAGTTCGGAAACCCTAATTATATTAGTGTGCAGAAGAGCAATATAATTTTAAGGCCAAACCAGTCTCTAAATTTGAACATTATGTCCCACCCATTGCTTTGTGCAGGTGGGATTCTTGTTTAATGGGGGTGGGAATTAATTTCTCAAAGGAAGAATAAAGCAGTAAGTTCATTAAAACTGACCACTTTTCTCCCTTCTCTTCTATACTAATGCCACATGGAGCTCTGCATAATCAACACAAAGCAAGTTCAATTTAAAGGTCAAGACCCAAAAAAATGTGTAACAGAAATGCTTTTCATTGCAGCCTTCATGTGTTTTAATTAGAGAGACCCTTGCCAAGACGCCTGATGTTTGAATGATTTGCAGAGCAGGAGACATTGGAATATTGAATTAATAATGTCTGGTGAGATTCAGAGCACACGCATGATATCTACTTTTTGTTGCTTGTCAGGTTTAAACAGAATGTTCCCATTATACTGTGCAAGATCTGGTGCATCAGGTCTAGATTAGAAATGGAAGGCTAACTACTGGGGCTGGCAGTGCAATTTATCATTGCAGCTCCATCAGTTTTCATGCACTGCAGTCTCTGTACCAAGATGTACACATGTAAATAATGCAGGTTCTTTCCTGACCTAGCTGTGTACTTGTGAATGAAGCATGCAACATAATGCCCATGTTTTTACCTGTTTTTTGTAACTTGGAGCATTTTAAAAAGATTTTTAGTGTCAGATTGATATGATATTGTTTAAAAAATGAGGCAGATGCACATATTTTCCCCCTGATTTGCAATATTTAATATTGCAGGATTTAGAATTTATATAATCAGTGCCTTTTCTATTATTTTCCTGAATGCTTTTAGTCATGTAAAGTGACAAGAGTATGGCATAGTTATCCCACTGTACAACTTAAGCCTTTTAAATAGTTCAAAGCAGCTTGTTTCAGGCAAGGGGATGATATTGAAACAGTATTAGTTGCTCAAATTGATGATCTGCTCCAGGGGAAAGACAGGGGGACTGCTACCTTGTTGATCTTCCTGGATTTCTCAGTAGCTTTGGAGATCACTGTTAATGCTATCTTACTGGAGTGGCTCTGTTGAGATGGGTGTAGGAGGCATTTTTCTGAAGTGGTTCCATTTCTGTCTAGAAGAACAGCTCCAGAGAATAGTATTGGCAGATTCCAGTTCTTCCCTATAGCTATTAAACTGGGGTGCCAGAGGGTCCTATGTTATCTCCCAGGATGTTCAATATCTGCATGAAGCCACTGGGTTTTGGAGTGGGGTTCCATCAGTATGCTGATGATACTCCGCTTTATTTCTCATCCCTGGAGTCAGCTGGGGCTGGGTAGATGCCAGACTTGTACCTGGATGCTCTAATGGGCTGAATGAGGGCCAATACAATAAGAAAATCATAGAGTTGGAAGAGATCACAAGGACCATCCAGTTAAACCAACTGCCATGCAGGAATATACAGAGTACTTCCAACAAATGTTCATCCAGCCTTTGTTTAAAAATCTCCAAAGAAGGAGACCCCATCATACTCTGAAGCAGCACATTCCACTATTGAACAGCTCTTACCATCAAGAAGTTCTACTAAATGTTAAGGTAGAATAAATTTTTCCTGTAGCTTGAATCCATTGCTCTTATGTCCTGGTTCCTGGAGCAACAGAAAACAAGCTTGCTCTTGCTTTAGTATGAATAAACTGAAACTGAATCCTGATAAGACAGAGGCCCTGTGGATTGGTGATTCTTGGGCCTGAGAGTTGGGTAAACAGTCTGTCCTGGATGAGGTTGTACTCCCCCTAAAGGAGCAGGCATAACACTTGGGAATGGTACTAGATCCATCCTTTATTGGAGGACCATGTAGACTCTGGCACTATGTGCTTTGTGCCAGTTTTGATTGGTGTGCCATCTATGGCCTTTCCTGGACAAAGATAACCTAGCTAGAGCTCAATTGCTGACTGGAGTATCATAGAGAGAGCATATCATACCAGTCTTTGAGAATTGCACTGGATGACAATATGTTTCTGGTCTGAATTAAAGGTACTTGTGATTTCAGTAAAAGCCCTAAATAGGTTGGGCAGGGGTAGGCAACCTTTTTGAGCCGGGTTGCTGTCCCTCAGACAATTGGGAGGCTGAAGCACCAAAAATAAATAAATAAATAAATAAATAAATAAATAAATAAATAAATATAAAACATATTGAACATACACACACACACACACACACACACACACACACACACACACACACACATATATATATATATATATATATATATATATTAAAAAAATGCAAGCCCCCAAAAAGCCATGGCAAAACCCCTGTGGAGATTTTGCCAAGAAAACCCCAAGAACAAGTAATAACAACAATAATCAATATTGATCAGGGGTAGGCAACCTTTCCCCTTTAAGGGCTGAGGGACTTCAGCTCCCAGAATCCCAGGAGCTATTGGCCAACATGGGACTATTGGCCAACATGGCTGAGGCTTCTGGGATCTGAAGTCCCTCGGCCCTTAAAGGGGAAAGGTTGCCTACCCCTGATCAATGTCATCATGGCGAGCGGCGGTGGTGGCAGGACCGGCCTGGGGCCGGTCCAAAGGTCTCGGGGGCCCGCATCTGGCCCCTGGGCCTTAGGTTTCCTACCCCTGAGCTTGGGACTTCAATACTTGAGAGAACTGATTAAGAACTGATTAAGGTCTGCATTGAGGGCTCTCCTTCATGTCCTACCAGGGAGATCAGTACACGGTGTTGAGACATAGGAGAGAGCCTTCTCAGCTGTGGCACTCCAGTTGTGGAATTCCCTCTCCTTGGAGGCCTGAGTGATGGTACCATTCATGTCATTTAGGTACCAAGTTAAAACTTGGCTGGTCACCGAAGATCTTAGGTCTTATTAACTCATCCCAAATATGGTATACATAGTTTTAAAACTTTTAAGATCTTTACAATCTTTTTAAATGTATTACTGCAGTTTAATCCTTTTTAGTTTATTTAATTATGTCATTGTTTTAACTTGTGTAACTTATTTCAGTGCCTTTTATAAGCCTTTTTAAAAGTTCTTTGATATAGGGTGGAGTATGAATATTTTAATAATATAAATGCGGGCTGTATAACTAATTAGACAAATCCAGTCTGGGAGGAAGGTTACAGTTGTCTCCAAAGCATCCGAAGATAACTGGCTGTTACATTTCTGAATATGTTTCTTTCTGATTGCCTACAGTTCGTTAAAGTGTGATTTTTCCAGTTTATGAACACTTCTGTGTAATAATAATTATGTAGAAAACAAATGCATTTTCCTATTTCTGGATCTGACTTGATATACTCTTGCCCGCAGATATAGTTTTTGTTGTTAATTGCCTTTGTATCAGTCTCAACCCATAGTGACCCTATGGTTGAGACATCTCCAGGTCCCCTGTCCTCTAATGCTCTGCCCAGCTCCTGTAAACTCTTATTCATGATTTCTTTAAAATTTGAATTATGTTATTTTTATTGTCATAGAATGTCCTGGTCCTTGGTTTGAACTTTCCCTTGATTTCTCAAATCTTGTGGAATAGGTCTCTCATACTTCCCTTTTTGTTGTTGTCTACATCTGTCATTGTAATAATTTTCCTTATCTTTGCGCACTAGCTGTTGTACTGTTGCGTTCATGGTTCTTAGTTTATTCCTATCTCCTTTTTGTTTTGTTTCTCTTCTTTCCTTTATTGCTTATAGCATTTTATCTATCATCCATGGTTTCTTCACTTTCCTTTTGGCTGTTGGAAGTGCCTTTATGCATTCTTTTTTTAATATGTCCTTGGCTTCAGACCAAAGCTCTTCCAGTTCATGATCTATTATTCTTGGTACTGCAAATCTGTTACTTATATTGTCAAATTCTGTGGAAATGTTTAAATCATATTTTGGTATGATGACTGGTTTTGTTCTCCTCTCGAGTTTTACTTTTATTTTTGAAATGAGTCGTTCATGATCTGTGTCACAATCAGCACCTGGTCTAGTTTGGCCAGCAGTATGGAGCGTTGCCATCTTTTAGTTCCAATTATGTAATCTATTTGTTGACCATCTGGTAATGTCCATGTGTATAACTTTTTCTCTGTTTGTGTGAAAAATGTGTTCGTAATGAATAGGATGTAGACTTCACAAAAATCTATCAGACACTCACCTGTTTCATTCCTTTTGTCTAGTCCAAATCTGCCTACCGTTTTTTTATTCTTCTTTACTTCCAACCTTTATGTTCCAGTCTCCACTGATCAGCTTGACATCCTGTGTTGGTGTGTTATCAGTATCTTCCTGTACTCCTTCGTAAAATCTATCAATTCTTGTTCTTCCTCAGTGGTTGGTGCATATACTTGAATTGTGGTGATATTCATAGGTTTCCCACGGAGCCTTATTGAGATGATTAGGCCTGATTTTGCATTGTATCCTCTGACTGCTTTTGCAACATCTTTTCTTAGTATGAAAAGCACCCCATTTCTTCTTGTATTTTCATTCCCTGAGTAGAACACTGTGTGGTTGTCTGATTCAAAATGGCCCATTTCTGTCCATTTTAACTCACCCACCCGCAGTACTGCTATGTTCATGCACTGCATTTCCATTTTCACCATGTCTAGCTTCTCTTGGCTCATGCTTCTCACTTTCCATGTCCCTATTTTATGTGTGGTGCTGCTTCTGATGGAGTTTGTCTTTCTGAGAGTGTTTCCTGCTTGCTTTGTCATTTCTGACTGCCCTTAGCTGCTCTTGCAAGTGTGTTTTCCTTTAGTTTTGCTCTATCTCTCTGTTAGTGCTCTTGTCCTGCCTGTGTGACATTTTCGATGTCTCCTCATAGGGTTTTCTAGGTGGGGGGGGGGGGGTTACACAAGGAGGACCACTTACACCTCACTGTGTGCAGTGCTAACAAAAGTTGGCTATGATGTCACTGCTGTTCTTCACTTTAGTGACACCCATCACTACTGCTGCTGCCCCAATAGTTGTTTCCCTGTGTCATTGTCCCTCCTCCCTTTACTGTTGAATTGATTGTTTCCCTAGCCTTCTCCTCTCTCCTTTTCCTTTCCCCCCTCATGATATAGGCAATGTGTAAAATATAGTTTCTAGACAAACTCAGAACTTTCTAGTCTGTAGCCAGAACTTGACTTTCTGGTCAAGAGGCATGTCCTCTGTTTTCCAGCTGTTGAAAATGGGAAAGGCTACCTGATCTAAATGGATTTCTTCTTTCTGATCAGTTTGAAGCTTGACTTCACATTGTCTGTATACTTCTCAGTGTTTCTTTCTGTATGTACAAAACACAGCTGAATACCTCTAAAGTCTCCTTCATATGACCATTAACCATATGGACGGCTATTTCTGGAACCAAAGCTTGATTATAATTGTGTAAAGGCTCTGCCAGAGGGCTTGGATGGTAGTTGACCATGCCACCATAAATTTTCCTAAAGCAGATAGATGAAATACACCCATGTCTATGATAGAATCCTTAACCAAAGATTCTCCATGTACAAATTGCAAAGAAGGGGGAAATATCTGGGAATAGCTTGTCACTGCAGTGTTGCATATGAATTGATTCTTAAGATTGTTTGGCAGCTGAAATGAGCTTAGGATAAGCTAATAATGGAGCTTTGGGAGGGCTGAATGAACATTGTGATTTTTTTTATTCATACAGTTAAAAAATGTGTAATTTTGGATTTTGACCATGTACTATATACAGCTTGCTTTCATGTTTACACAAAATATCTCTTAGCTTGTTAGTTGTTCTTCTTTTAAAAATGAGAAGAGCTGTTCTAGAAATGGACATATACCATAGTTTTAATGTGGGCAAGATTGAAGCCTTTTCATTGTCTGTGAAATAATAAACAAATGCAGATTCTTTCTTCTGGAAAAATTGTCTTTTAAAGAAGGGAATTACTTAAGAAACCAATGGGATGATCCGTTTGTTGTTGTTTGTTGTTGTGTGCCTTCAACTAATTTCTGACATATGGTGACCCTAAGGCAAACCCGTTATGAGGTTTTCTTGGCAAGTTTCTTCAGCGAGTCTTTGCCACTTCCATCATCTGAGGCTGGGAGTGTATGAGGGTCACCCATACCTTAGATCAATCATTGGTCAGAATGGAGCTTGCAGTCAAGATTAGGAATGGGAAGAACAGCTATGAAAGAACTAGACAAGATCCTAAAGTGTACAGATATACAACTGAACACTCAAATCAGAATAGTCCATTCCATTGTATTCCTCATCACCATGTATGGGTGTGAAGAGCTTGACAGTGAAGAAAAGAGATCAAGAAAAAATGAAGAAAATCAACTCCTTTGAGTTTGGGGTGATCGAGAAGACACCAAGAAGACAAACAAATGGGTTCTAGAACAGATTATGACAAAACTCTCATTGGAAGCCAAGTTGACTATAAATTGTGGCTGTCATACTTGGCATGACTTAGAAAAGACAATAATGCTAGGAAAGGTGGAAGGCAGTAGAAAGAGAGGATGACTGCATGTCAGATGGAGCAGAGTGATTGAGAAATAGGGGTTGTGGAGATGTCTCATTCATGGGGTTGCCATGAGTCGAAATCGACTCGAAGGCCGCTGACAACAACAACCATCTGTGTCACATTTGTCCTTTCCTTCCACACTAGTTTCATAGTGTATGAAGAGCAACACAGATGAGGGGAGGCACAGTCCTGCAACTGTGCTATAGGCACTCTGGTTGATGGGTTGGACTGTCTTGAACTTAGTTTTGCTGGTGATCTTAGTAAAGAAGGGAAAATACAGCTTCATGGCATCCTTAGCCTTCTGGAACATGGCTGGGATCATGACTCCTTCCCCTTACTTCTACCAAAAGCCAAAGGCTGTATGTATATTAAAAATTTTACATGAGAATGATCTTCAGATTTACTTACACTCTCACCTGCCAACTTTCTGTGTTAGACTGAGACTCTACTAAGACCACAAGTTGAAGGCAAAGTCAGCACAGTCTTCCACTGGAGAGAGGTCATTTTGATCCTCCAACACCCCGGAGCAGCCATTCAAGGGGATGGAGAGCAAAGGAGGAATCTGCAGATATTGCTACCATCTTTTCCCCTTTCCTCTAGCAGAGTATCCCATTAGGAGAATTCAAGTCTGATTCATCCCACTAAATCTAAGAAGCTGAAACTCAATAGGACAATGTCAAATACATTTGTATTCTACTGAAAAAATTAAATTTGTGGGTCTTTCCACCCACAAGCCAGACATATGTTCAAGTCTAGTGAGTGACAGAACTGCCCCCTTAAAGGCTGCTGCTGAAAGTACTTTGGCAAGCAGGAGCATCATTGAAGTCAGGAGAGTTCCTGCTGCCAAGGTATTTTGAGAATTCTGCAGCCTTAAAAGGCCAGCTTTAGTAAAAGAGAGATATTTTTTTAAAAAAAGATTTCTTTGTTCTATTCCTTCACCTCCATCAGGCATTCCTGTACTGCCTTTGGGGTCTCTCTTTAGCCTACTCCATATTTTTTGTGCAGCTGTGTCAGTATTAAGAGAGATTCTCTTATTAATGTGCCTCTCCTTGGAAAACAACAATCATTATAACATGTTGACTTGCACAGCTGGAATGTTATGCTATGGAGTCATTCTCTCAGTTCCTGACTGCTGACATCCAAAGGCACCTGCCTTGCATTTGACTTGTGAGTTCATTGTCTCCTAGTTGAATGAGATTTCTGACTTTTGGTGTTGCTGGAGGTGGGGGGGACTTCTTTCCTTTGAAGCCATTTATTGCTGTGATGAATTAATTAGCTGTAGATTACCAATGCAGAATTTTAAATGATATTCCTGTCATAATGGTTTCTACTGGAAAAGATTCAGTGCTATTGAACTGACAGTAAACAGTCCCAAGCAAAGCATTGGGGATGATTTTATCAACAGGAGATAATTTATCTGAGGAGTGTTCTTGAGTATAGTTTTGCCAATGTAATTCTTTTCTAATACAGGCAATAATGTTGCTCAGATATATGCCTAAGTAAATCCCACTGATTTCAATAGAATATTTGTATATCTCTGAGCACTGCAACCAGTATTGCCTGTGTGCATTGTTTTGAACCTGTCATCCATTGTCTGCCTTCCAGGAAGACCCATGCATCTCTCATTAAACTAAATGGAGTTCAATATACCTAGACACTTAGATTTCAGTTATTTGTTTTCAGTGAGATTTAAGCATGCCTGCTCTTTTTCTGAATTGCAGTCTGCTTGTTGTTGTCTTTACTAGTGTTACTACAACTACTGCCATCACTACTATTGCCAGGGTGCCTGGTACTTTACGGACTATAAGATGACAGATCCTTACCCCTAAGGAGCTTATAGTCTAAAGGAGCTTGGTGAGAAAGAAGGGTGGGATGAGTCGAAATGGTCTACAGTGAAACCATGTGCAGTTGTTCTAATTGCATGTGCTTAGGCTTAGTTAAAGTCTGAGTGGCAGTAGGACATATCTTCATTTCCTCTTTTAAAAGCTGCTAAAATGTCAGTCACATCTCTCTGGTCTTTTCCCACTTCCCTCCCCACCATGTAATTGATTTTTCTATCAGTGATTCCTCTCCTTCAAATCATTTTGACATGTGCCGCATACTACCATATTGAAATCTTCCAATTGTTGAATTCTGTGGCTAGGAGGCATTCGAGAGGCAAGTCATAGATTTTAGGCTGACTTGTCTTTACCTTTTTCATGGGGTATTTCTGCTTCTGCCCAGGTGAAAATCGGGTCTAGTTTTTTCCCCCGTGTGAAAGCAAGAGCCCATTGTCATACTGAAGATGTTTATCAGATAGTTCTTTGACAAAGAAAAACTCTTACAGCCTGTTTTGACAGCTCCTGAGTGTTGTTCCATATCTCTCTCCCCCTCAGCTCTGGTCTCTTATGGTGGGATTGTCTCGAGTGGCTGAAATCGAAATATTAGTAGTAGTAATAATATTATATTTATTTGCATCACACTTCTCTCAAAACAAATTAGGACTCAAGATGGCTCACAATTTAAAAGAATAATGGAATTAAAACCTACAGAAATTTAACATTAAAACAGAATTAAACTATTTACAGTATTTAAATAATCAACCCTTAGATTGAAAGAATAAAATGTAATTTAAAAGATTAAAAACCCTTTTAAAAGCAGTTGTTAAAATAATACAGTGCCACCTAACCCATTCTTTTAAAACTTTCAGCTTGAAAAGCCTGTTGGAATAAAAAGGTTTTTGCCTGCTTATGGAATGACAGCAATAACAGCATTCTGGCCTCCCAGAGAAGGGAGTTTGAGAGTTTAGGGGCAGCCACCAGGAAGGCGCTCTCTCATGTTTCCACCAACTGTGCTTGCAATGGTGGTAGGACTAAGAGAAGGGCTTCTCAGAGTCCAGCACGGCTCATACAGGGAGATATGGTCTGCCAGATAATCTGGACGTGAGCCATATAGGGCTTTATAGGTCATCACTTGCACTTGAAAGGCCTGTGATCAGTAGTCTGTGGTGATCCACATATATATGACTTACATTTACAAATTCCATTAGTGGCAGCTGTCACTACAGAATTAGGAAGCAATAATGAGGCCAAGAAAATTTTTGCATCTACAGTAAAAGCTGTTCTTTTTATTATTATTTTTTATTCTTCTAGCATAATTATCTAGCTCCTGTTGTATGAAACATTCTGCCATTACTACTGCTTTAAGAATTTGACGTATCATCATCATTATCATCATCATCTGTTGGATGAAATATCTTTTTAAAAAGCCTCTTTTGGCAGAAGATCATCTTAGATTGAAGTCAGAGAAAAATGTAATGACCTCTTATTTAAGGCAGTGTTATTTAAATATATTTTGTTTTTGAGACTTCATAGAAGCAGCCCAAGCTTTCCTATTAAGTATAGAACAGCAGAGTTTTGTAGAAGAAGGGGATGTGCTTTGGAGGATCCATGTAATGTGCTTCTGCTCCTTTTCTCCTCAGCTGGATGACTGGGTTTGCTCAATAAGCTAACATTTTCAGTTATATTGCTAGTTTATCTGATGGCAGGGTGGTTGATTGTTGAAAGAAGGAGTACATCCCCAACACTATTGAATCGAACTTCCCTTAGTTTTTTCCATCAGCCATGATCTTGCCAGCTGATTAAAAAGTACTGTGCAAACCTCATCTCCTTGCTCAGTTCAGAAAATGATTCTGCAAATCAAGCTGAGTTGTTTTGTTTTTAAAAATAAGCAAATGGGAAACCCACTCTGTTCTTACTCCAAACCCAATTTGAACCCATTTGTACTTTTGATGGCATGACACATAGTGTGATAGGCTCCAAAGACAATTGTTCTTTCCTTCTTACCTGGCCTTGTTGCAAAAGCAATGGCAAAAAGTCTTCACAGAAGTGCTCTGATTTTTCCTCCCTCTGCTAGAATACTGATATGCTTTCATTTGCATTTTGGGCACTCAAAGCTTAGAGGCACCTGTGACATATAATTCCAAGATTTCTTGTGTGCATTGAAAAGGTGCTATGCACCTTAGAAAGACTCTATATCTCAGGAAGACTATACCGTTAACATCTTGCACTATTTCAGGATTACTATATGTGATCATAAAAATGGCCGCAGACTACTTGGGTCGTTTTTGAGATCCAACAAGATTAGAAAATATATAGTGGGTTTGAAAGATGTGGTGTCTGTTTTGTCTTAATACTTGATGTGTAGTGCTGAATTGGGTTGCTTAGCGGTTAAGACGCTGACTTTAATGGCATCAAGACCAGCAGATCTCCAGTTTGAGACCCAAATACCACGTGACAGAGTGAGGTCTCATTACCAGTCCCGGCTTCTGCCAACCCAGCAGTTCAAAAGCATGTAAAAGTGCAAGTAGATAAATAGGTACCACTTTGGTGGGAAAGTAACAGCGTTCCGTGCTTCTCAGCATTTAGTCATGCTGGCTACATGACCGCAGAGTTGTCTTTGACACCACTGGCTCCCTCCGTTTAGTAATGGAGATGAGCACTGCACCCTACAGTCAGACACAACTAGACAATCATGTCAAAGGGAAAACCTTTACCTTTTTACTTTAGTGCTGAATTGCTAACTGAGAAAAGCATATATTAAATAGTGAGTGTGAGTGAAAGAAATAGAACCAATATTAACTTGGTCATTTTGATCTCAGTGTTAAGATCTACATTTCTTTGATGACACAAAGGATTTGTAGTAATTACAGAACCATTGCACTGATTTCCCATGCAGGCAAAGTCATGCTCAAGAGTCTGTAGCAAAGACTCCAACCATATATGGAGCAAGAAATTCCAGAGATGCAGACCACTTTTTAGGAAAGTATCTGGGGATCACACTGGAAACATAAATTGAATAATGGAGCACACTAGAGAATTACAGAAGAAAATCTGCATGTGCTTTATTAACTACAGCAAAGCCCTCAACTACATAAATCATGAAAAGCTATGGCTTGCTTTTAGAGGAATGGGAGTGCCACAATATCTGATCATCTTGATGTGTAACCTCTACTCAGGACAAGAGACTGCTGTTAGAACAGAATATGGAAAAACGGAATGGTTCCCAATTGGCAAAGGAGTCCAGCAAGGTTGCCTACTGTCACCCTATTTATTCAACCATTATGCAGAAAATACTGTTTGCATAGCAGGCTTAGAGTCAGAGGAAGGAGCAGTGAGGGAAGGAACATTAACAACTTAAGAGATGCAGATAACACAATACTACTAGCAGAAACCAACAAGGACCTGGAACAATTGCTAAATAAGGTCAAGGAGGTAAGTGCCAAGCTAGGCTTAATGCTAAACATTAAGAACACAGTAATGACCACAAGAAAGCTACAAGACTTCATTCTAGAAAAAAAGTAAAACTGAAATAATCAAATAGTTCCTGTATCTTGAATCAAATATAGACCAAAATATAGATTGTAGTCAAGAAATCAGAAGAAGACTTGGAATGGGAAGGCCAGCTATGAAAAGATATGATTCTGAACACTAAAGTAACATTAAAGTCCAAGCCATTGTATTCCTCATCACCATGTGCTGATGGGAGTGTTGGACAACAAAGAAAGTCAATAGAAAGAAAATCAACTCATTTGATGTGTGGTCCTGGAGAAGAGTGCTGAAGATAACCCTGGACTGCCAAGGAAACACAAAATGGGTCCTAGTTGGAATCAAGCTGGAATTCTCTCTGGAAGTCAGGATGACTAAATTGAAACTGTGCACAAAATGACAAGGCATGAATCATTAGAAAAGACAATGATGTTGGGGAAAGTAGAGAGCTATAGAAAGAGGGACAAACTACAGAACGGATGGTTAGACTCAAGCAGGGAGGCCACAGGCCTGAGCCTATAGAACCTGAGCAAGACAGTAGAGGACAGGGAATCTTGGAGATGTCTTATCCACAGGGTAGCCATGAGTTGAAGTCGACCCAAGGGCAGCTACCAACAAAACCTTTGGTGTCTCTGCTTTTCAAGATCACTTGGGTTTTTCTAGAGCACTGAATGATAGGTAAAATAGAGAGTGGTGTTTTGTTTTTTTAAGTGATGAGTTTTACAGAGGTTTCACTTCCCCTTCTCTTTCTCTCTCTGTCTTTCACTCTTTTCTCTCACTCCACTCCCCATCATAAGGCTTTTGTACTAATTATCCTTTTCCACACCAGAGGTGAGGTACTTGTTGTTAGAGGATGTTGGCTGACATCCAAAACCATTCTTTCAAAAGCCAAAAAACTGAATATGTGTTTCTATTTCATTGTTATTCAGAATAAAGGAAAGCATTTACCAAATGCTGTCAGAAAGGGTTTCCTGAAACAGATGCTTGGTAAGGTATTTTATTTTCTGGAATCTGGAGAAATGGGGAGAGGAGAAAGGGAAGGTCAAGCTAGCCCTTTTAGCTTTGTGGCCTTTCCTTTTCATCTGTCTGGTGTCAGCTAGACATCTTAGGGCTTGAGAGTGAGCTCCTTATTTTCCTTCACCACTCATAAAAGGTAATAGAAAACTCTACATCTATGTGGAATTGGGCTGTCCCTGACTTTATTTATTAAATCTGGTAGAAAAATAGAGAACTAATGTGGAGTGGTAGGTGGGGGAGACATGTTGTCTCAATAGCCTTTTGGTTTAGGGTGTGACAAATACATATTAACAAGAGTCAGAATAAGTATCTCCCACCATATGGAACTACCCTGTCTCTGATGGGGACAACTTATATTCCTCAAGATGTTGTTGTAATGAGATTCCTATCGGCCCTAGTTAGCATAGCCAATGTTGGTAGAAGATGGGAGCTGCAGTCCAATAGCGCTTGGGTGGGCACAACATGTGCAGCTTTGACCTAGATCAGAGAAATCTCCAGTTGAGCTGCCTTATATTTACTTGAAACATATAGTGATTGACAAATTTCAAGATGATGATAGTGCTCCTATTATTATTATTATTATTATTATTATTATTATTTAAAATATCCTCTGTGTAAGGTAGAGTTAAGTCAAAAGCCTGAGGTTTGTGTCCAGGTGTGGTTTTCCAGTTCAAGCTACTTCTTTGTGATGAGGGATTCTGCCCTTTTAAATTGTATTGATGAATTTTATGTATTTTTTCTATTGTGTTTTATGCTTTGTAAGCTGCTTCAAGGGCATTGTTGGGAACCTTGGTAAAAATCGAATGAAAGTAATAATAAATGTGAGTTATGACACTTATGACTACCCGTCAAAATGTTCCGAAAGGACATGCTTCAATGGATTTGAATAGCAGCCAGTAACCTGCTTTCTCCTTGTGCATAATCTTTCTCAAGTATTACTGATGGGAGAGTCTCAGACATTGTAGCTGAAATTTAAGTGAAACTTTGGAAATGGAAACAATGAATTGATTTGCATAAGAACACATTCTATAGCAGGAGTGGGAATGGTGCAGCTCTGCTGATGTGATTGGACTGCTCCTCTCAGCAGCCCTACCCCTAAGAGAGTTGGTAGTCTAACAATGTCTGGAAGACGACCCATTCTCCATCTTTATTCTATAGGGCAGTAGTTCTTAACTGTTAATATTCCAGATATCCCTTCAGTTTCAGGAGAAAGGATCCAAAGATTTCTGATTAGATAGATGGATAATAGCTGCTTGCCCTGTTCTGTGAACACATAGGTGCTAATGTGAGAAACTGTTTTAATAAGTAATCTGAACAGTAAGATGTTGTCTGACTTCTCTTTTGAAAGTAAAAGAACAGCTTTTGGATTTTGTTTTAACTTTTGTGGAGAGTGCTCTGTTCTTCTGTGGATGAACATTACTTCCGAAGCATATGGCTTTAACTTGAAGACTGGAAACATTGAGGCACATGCTGCTCATTCTGGGAAGTCATAGAAAATTGTAAACTGCGTTGGAGATTTCCAAGTAACCAGGCACTATTGTTCTTTGTCCCGTGTATCTCAGTCACACAGTGATGGTTCTGGGGCAGCAATTTCATTATGAGTTTTTATTTGAGAAATCGGATAAATTGGCTTCTACCAGATGCTGCCTTTCTTCTTCTTCAGCATGTGGAAGACATTCATCCATGCTCGGACTGGAGGGCTAAATGTAGGCTTGAAAGTAGTTGATAGGTGGACCTGTTTGAGTTGTTTTGTTTGTTGTCTGCTTTCAGGTTGTTTAGGGTGCCCCAAGGTGAACCTTTCATGGGGTTTTCATGGCAAGATTTGTTCAGAGAGGGCTTGTCTTTGCCTTCCTCTGAGGCTGAGAGAGTGTGACTTGCCCAAGGCCACCCGGTGAGTTTCCATGGCCAAGTGGAAATTTGAACCCTGGTCTCCAGGATTGTAGTCCACTGTTCAGAACACTACACCATGCTGGCTCACACCTGTTTAGTATATTCTTATTTATCTTTCTATAATTTAGCAGTTGCCTCAAGTAGGTGCAAGCTGATGTAGGACACACCAAGATACTCACTTGTTGGTCTCAGTCTCAGAGGAAAAGGTTTCCCTCCCAACCAGAGGATCTATTTAGAGAGAGGGGTGATTTTGGAATGAATAATAGCATAAATGGTTTGAATGATTATTCTCATCCATAGTTCTTCCATCTAATTATAGCCTTCCAGGTCTATGTTTATGTTTGATTAAAATGGGGCAGGTTTACTTCAATTGCATAATGTTTCATTTGGGGTCCTTAAAGATACCATTTGCACAATATGGAATTCTTCCTATTCCTGCTTACTTAGTACTGAAATGTTTAGCCATATCAAGAAATGACAAATATTGGTGGTAGCAGCTAATGCTCAAGGGATGTCCTGGTTTTATAGCAGGTTTTGGACAGATCTTATTGGGCCAGCAGCATAGTGTGCACCAGTTGTTGATCCATACCTTGTTGCTTTGCATTTTCATGTTTTCTGAAACCTTTCTGAAAAGAGTTTTTTAAAAGAAATCCATGCAGTTACTAAGTCAGTTTCATTAATTTCATGATTTCTATATTATGTTAACTAAATGATAAAACCCATAAAAACACAAGGACACCCCCATACAAGCAATGAACAATTTTGTAACATGTAATACGTACAGCTTTGCAGGCATTTCTCAGGGGTTGTTCAGACTATGTTACACACCGCTTTGCAAACAGGTTTAAAAGTGGGTCGTTCACACTTGCATTGGGTTTTTCCAACACAAACTGGGGTGGGTCCAGCACAAATGCTCCTTAACCTGGATTTTTCAGAAACAGGGATTTTAATGGTTCTTTTGAAAAGAACTGGTCTTTTTCTACCAGCTGCAAATGGGAACTTGCTGTCAGTTCAATTGGGCGCAGAGCAAGGGAGAGGTTGATCCATACCTTGTTGCTTTGCATTTTCATGTGATCATGCCCATCCCTTTGCTCTCTCCCTGCCAGCCAAAGCCATGGAGTGGGTTCTCCCAGGAACATCATTAGTGGACTTTTAAAAATAAAATAAAATAAAATAAAATAAAAGTCAGCTTATGCACACCTTTGCAATTGAATGGCTACAGTAGACCATACCTTTAAATACTCACATCATCGACATGACAAAGGTGCACATGATTTGATTGACTTAAAAAAAGAGAGTCTTTTTTCCTCTTTTCTTAGAAATAAAACCACATCAGACTCCACTCCCAAGTTGATGCAAACAAAGCTCTCACACACATACAGTAGTTTTGGGAGACATTGAGTCTACGACCCTCCCGTTTTCCTGTCTCAGGATAGGAAGGAGGGAGAGAGTGGTTCTTAAAAAGAAAAGAAAAAGGAATTCAAAAAATATCCACAACCCTCCCTCTTTCCCTTTCCCCCTTGTCCCTGAGCTTCCTGCAAGGAGGCTGGGCTCTGCCTGGAATCCAATTTTGGGAGAAAGGAAGGCTAGCAATCCCATGGGTCCAAAACACACTGCAGAAATAATCCAGTTTGAGACCACTTTAACTGCCCTGACTCAGGGCTAGAGCATCCTGGGAATGGTAGTTGATTGTGGTACCCAGAGCTGTTTGACACAGAAGGCTCAATGCTTCTAGTTGCTCCCATAGAAATGAAAGCCCGTTCCCAGGCACAGAGGGAAAGTGGGGAGGCAGGTGTGTATGTGACTGCATCAGCTGTTGCTTCCATAGAAATGAAAGCCCATTCTGGAGGGAAAGTGGGGAGGAAGCTGTATGTGTGACTGCATCAGCTGTTGCTCCCATAGAAATGAAAATCCTACTGCACTCTCTCTGCTTCTAACAGCCCATTCCCAGGCATGGAGGGCAAGTGGAGGAGGTGTGTGTGCATCTTACACACACATAAACACATACAACACAGAGACCCATGTCATCATCACCAGGAGCCAAGGAGGCAATGGCAACTCAAGAAAGCCCCCTCAATACCCTCCCTAGCACCTCTCCTGGGAGAGAAAGAGAGCGAAGTTTCCTGCAGAGAGCAGCCAGGAATCCCTGCCCAGAGATGGAGAAGCAGCCCCAGCAGCTCCTGGCATGCCATGGCCATCCTCTGTGGCTGAGATAGTGCTCCTTCCCCAAAGGGGAGTTTCATTGGGGTTTCTCACCAAGGATTTATTCAGAGCAAGACATGCAAAATGCCACAGTGCCAAAAATACACATCATTTGATTGATAGTTTTTTTAAAAAAAGACTTGAAAATGATTGAATGTGATCAATATGGAGGTTCCATTTTGAATTGATACAAATAGTAATGTTAACGTCAACAGTACTAAATTGTGCCAGAAAGATTCAATCGGGGTAAACATAGTGGGAACTTTGATTTGGAATTGCAACATCAATTCACCCCAGTTCTCATTTCTGTAAAAATGCTAGTGTGAATGGGGCCTCAGAAGCTTCTTCTGTCTGCAAGTCTTTTCTAACGGCTTTATGTGTATATGGAAGAGACCATTGCCTTGGCAAGATTGCAAGCTTTGCTTTAATGGGTGAGAGCATTCACACTTTAAGGGCCGATGCAGACCGGCCTAAAGGGCTGGCCTGGGAGTGGAGTTGGGGCAGGGCAACTGCACGCCGGCCGCCCCAACTCTGCCCAATTCCGCCATCACACTGCACGCCCAACTGCATGGTGAAGGGCATCAGGGCACCCTGTTGGCACAGCGTGCACACACGCTGTGCCAAAGGGACACAAAAGAGCCACAGTGGCAGCTCTAAGGGCGGCTTTTTGCCACCCCAAAAAGGAGCGGCATTTGCCAGCTCTTTTGGGAACGGCAAAAAGCCAGATCAGGGCTGTGGCATGTGGTTGCCATGGCTCTGATCCGGCGCTCCTAGGGGCGGCACAGAGCCACCCCTTAGGGGCTGTCTGCATCAGCTCTAAGTGAGGGAATTGAGTCCTCCTCTTTGCTAGTTCGTGCTTTAATATGTTAATGTCAAGGCATGGTATGGCTCTGATTATTCTTCATGACTGTATGCTGCATTTTCTCCGGTCAGACTAACTACCATCTGCAGGATATGTGTTGAACTTTTCTTCTCACCCAAACTCTCCCAAGTCTTATCTCTAACACAGTGTTAATTTATTGTTGTTCATTCTTCGCATTTACAAGAAGACAGCTTGAAAATGTCGAGAGATTTAACAGGAACACCAGCAGTGAACATAGCACTTCCATAGAGGAAGGGCTCCTTATTGTCACCCAGCTTTTTAAAAGGGACTCAGATCAATTCAACACTTCTTAACTGTGAGCATGTGCCCGGTGCATTCAGTTACCAAACTGCCTTTTTGGGTACACATATATTGCTTTGTTCTGTTTTAACCTGAGTTGATTCAAGAATGTTGGGAGATGAGTTGATGTCTTGGTTTTGTAGTTAATCCTCTTCATCCTGCCACTTTGTTTCAGTGCAAGGGATAATGCTTCCAGGCTGGGTCCCCAGATTACACCTGTCTCTAACAGGAATTATTCCCTCTTTTCCTGGCTGGCCTTCTGTCAGCACCAACCTTGATGAGGATTTGATACTAACAAGACTTGATCCATAACCAGCTGCAAACCATAAGGCCAGCGCAGATGTCCGCAGTTCTGGCCCAAGGCAGTTTACTGCCCAAAGCAGAGCCCAAACAAATTTCTGCATGTATGCATGCATGTTTGTATTAAAAGGAATTTTGAATTGCTTTTCTGCCCACTAGAACCCCCAAAGCAGTGTGTGATAGCATCAGGTATAAATATGGAATAGAATGCACATTAAAATAGACTAAGAAATAATTTAAAAGCTAAAGCCCTGACAGAACAAATACACTTTAAATTGTCTATTACAAGCACCATAAAGAAGGAACTGTCCTGACTTCTATAACCTGTATATCTCTAATTCTAGGAATATATGGCTGTGATCCTGTGTGGTGCAACATAGTGTAATAATTCAGCATATGGACCTATGCTGGGCTGAACCATATACATCCCACCCACCTAGGGTTGCCATATCCTGGTTTTTGCTGGGACAATCATGGTTTTTAACCCTTTGTGAATATCCCAGCCTGGGTTTAGAGCCAGTTCCTGCTCCCTCCTCCTCCTCCTCCTGCCGTGTTTTTACCATGGCAGCAGCGGCATGCAAGGCCTAGCTGCCTTGCTAGGCTTTGCTGGGGTTGGGTCGGGAGGGTTGGGTCGGGTCGGGTCAGTCAACCAGCCAGCTAGCCCCCAAGGAGAGAGGCTGCCATGGCAAGACCTCTCCTCCAGTGGCAATGGAGCCGTGTGGGGCCTCAGCCGGCTAGATGGGCCCCAAGGAGGGAGACCTCCATGGCAAGGCCTCTCCTCTGGCAGCAGTGGAGCCGCACACGGCCTCAGATGGCTGTCTGGCCCCCAAGGACCGAGGCCTCCACAACAAGGCCTCTCCTCTGACGGCGGTGCAGCTGCATGGGCCTCGGCTGGCTGGCTGGCTGGGCCCAAAGGAGAGAGGCCTCCACAGCAAGGCCTCTCCCCCAGCAGTGTTTAAACTGCGCGGGGCCTCAGCCGGCTGGTTGGGCCCCAAGGAGATGGAGGGAGGCTGCAGTGGCAAGGAGGACCACAGAGGCACTGGGTTCAGGTAAGGCAGGTGAGCCTAGTAGGCCTCACTGGGGGCTGGGGGGGATTGGGGCTGCCTCTGTCCTTTGGCCTCCCTGGCTGCACTTTTGGCTGGGCACAAGCTTTCCTAGACTAAAGTCTGCTTCAGATGCATTTAGTCTCAGAGGTGTTCCAAAATCTCTGTGTCTTTGAAGTCTACTTCCTCAGATGTATATTTATTATTATTATTATTATTATTATTATTATTATTATTATTATATAATAATAACTGAAAGAAAGAAGTTGGCAGCATGAGCTTTCCTAGACTAAGGTCTGCTTCCCCGCATAAATTTTGCCTCAGAAATCTCTGTCTTTGAATTCTGCTTCCTCAGATGTGTTTTATTATGTTGTTGTGTGCCTTCAAGTTGTTTCCAGAGAGGAGGAGCTACATTTCCACCTTCTGTCCAAGAAGAATGTCAAAATCTCCTCCATTTTAAGCATGACTAAGAAGCATGGATTTATATATATATATTTTAAAAAAATTATTGTTTTTTGCTTTTAGTTGGGTGTGCCCTCCATTTTTCTTGAATGCCCTACATTTTGACCTAAATTTTGTCCTATATTTTTTCTACATTTTGTCCCAGTTTGGTGGTAGAGAATTATGGCAACCCTATCCCCACCTCAATTTACCAAAGAGCCCATGAAGCCTCGCCATCTCCACAGCCTTTCCCTTCTTTGTAGAGTTTGGACAGGACTGAAGAAGCAGCTGGCTATGTCCCCCCCCCCAGCCAAATGCAAAGTGATTACAGCAGTGGTGAGACCCCCCAGAGGAGCCTGGCAGGTCTCAACACTGATGTCATAATTTCCTGTCTAGCCACAAGGAGATGCTTCTGTGATCCTCTCTGCTCCCCACAAACAGGCCATAGCCATGTCGAGGGCTTCAAAGACTGTTTAATCTCAGATGGTGGCTTCAGGCACTGCAGAGGGAGAGAGGAAATCCCAAGCCCTGCTGTGTTCCCCAAAATACGTACACATGTGTAAGGGAAATATAGGTGTTCATATGTCCCTAACAGGATGCCAAACTATGTGTATTGTAACTCTTCTGAATCTTTATAGCTCTGCCTTCTTACCAAAATCATATGTTCCATTTTAGTTCTGTCTGTTTATTCCCTCCATAAGCCTCCCTAGATAGAGGTGGGAATTACATGACTATTAATGTTGTTGGACTGCAGCTCCTAGGAGGCCTCACCATTGGCTATGCTGACAGGAGCTGATGGGGGCTGCAATCCAGCACCATCTGGAGGGATCACATCATTCCCACCTTTTTGTTATAAGGAACTTGATCAGTGCATTTTCCTCCAGAGAGATGTCTTTTTGACATTTTGTGTGACATTGCCTTCCAGAACCTGTCAGTATGTCATGTCATTTGGATATTAAGCATGAAGAAAATAAGGTTTAATAGTTGGTGTAGGATCTACTTTTGAAAGCTCTCACTGGGGGTTATACCTTTTGCTGCCTTTCATCTCTCAACATTTCTACATAATTTGCCACTCAAATCCTGAATTAGGTTAGTTTCCTGGCCTCTTAAATATTTCATATCTGTGCAAATATAAGTACTGAAACAATTACAGGGTCTTTATAATACATATTTATATATGATGCTTGTCACTACAGTTTTCTGAGGCCTTTCTGTTTGGTAACTCATCTTCTGTTGTTGACAGTTGCAGTCTGTTTATCTATTGACATCTACTTCTAATGTTTATATAGATGTGTTGCATTATGTAGATGTGTGCCTGAACTTTCCCTAAAAGCCAAAAAGACTAAACTGAGATTGTAATCCTTTGGACATATCATGAGAAGACATAACCCCCTAGAAAGAACAACCATGCTTAGCAAGATAAAAGCAATAGGAGAAGAGAAAGACTCCATTACAGGTGAATAGACTCAATCAAGGAAGCCACAGCCCTGAGTTTGCAAGACCTGAGCAGGGCTGTTGGTAACAGACTGACTTCAAGGTATTTCGTAGGTTGAGGTCATCTTGGTAACAACAGATGTGTTATTCCTTGGATACATTCTAATTCATTTTCTGGGATTGTTGTATTATGCAAGTAGTGTGTGGATTCTTGAAGAAAATACACACGTATTTTAGACCAGGCTTGGTGCCCTCCAGATGTTTTGGACTATTGTTCCCATCAGCAACATCCAGTGGTTAGAGGCTATGATACATACCATCTGGAGGATACTAGGTTGTGGAAGACAATTATAGGCTGTTAAGAGAAATCTAGAAATCTGTGCTTTTTGCATGTCACCAACAACTCAGGTATTCTTTTGGAGAAGCAGAAACAAAGTGAGATGGATTTGTGCTGCAATTTTGGGTGCCACCCATTGTTGTCATGAGATAAAAGGAAACATGGCACAAGAAAAAGAGACAGGTTCCTGGGTCTGTATATTTTTCTTCTCATTACTCTGCTGAGGCTCTTTTATCTTCCACTTCTCAACATCACAACTTTTGCTGGTGCAATTAACTTTCTGACAAATCTGTGTATTGGAAATATTTAAAACATTTCCTGGGATTTCATTCTTGACAGTCTATCCTTTTTTCTTTTTTTCTTTTTTACTGTGCCTTTTTAGATGTTAATCTTACCTTATTTTTCTGTTTATGGAGAAGTCTATTTTATCTCTCTAAACATGTTTTTAATTATTTACTTGGCAATCTATGTGGTGTACTGATTTCTGGCTGTAAGCATAACTCAGGAGACTGATCTCATATTCTTTATACCTTGTTTGCTGTGGTGACAAATCCCATGTCTGGGAAGAGAATGTTATCATGGGATTTGGCTTTGGGAAACAATGGGTTTACAGTACTGAGCAAAGGCAGTTGAGCAAGTCACCCAGTTCTCTTGTGTGCTGCCAGGGAAGTGAAAATGGGGACTGCCTTATCTGTACACTTAATAAGTGAATCATTAATAATACTAATAATAAATTTTATTTGTATCCTGCCCCTCTGTCAGGACATTAAGGATATTAGCTGCCATCAAGAGGCCTGCACCAGTGATATGGAAGGGCAAACTAAACACATACCATACAACTATCTCTTGCTTTTTTGACTCAAAAGTATACATGGAAGATCCAACACTGATTGGGATTCTAGTGTGGGGAGTAGTGGGACATCACTCCTTTGTCTTCTGCCTGCTCTGGTGCCAGTCAGGTTTGCAACTCCCATACCTGCAGTTTTCACAGGAAGAAATCCTTGCCCCTTTGACTATGCACATTGCAAGCACAGGGCCCCCTGAGTCAGGTCAAGATCACAGCACTGGAGTTTTATATCACCTTAATGCTTCCTTTTGAATAGGGGGTACTTGCATCCTGCTGCTGAATTACTATGGTGTAATGGAGCTTTTTTAGTCTCAGGGGAGGGCAATGGCAAGCCTCTACTGAACCAATCTTGCCAAGAAAAGCCCATGATAGGGTCAGTTTAAGGTCACCACAAGTCGGAAATAACTTGAAGGCACACAGCACATAAAACACAATAGAGGACCAGCATAGTGGTTTGAGTGTTGGACAATGACTCTGGAGATCAGGGTTCTATTCTCCGCTTAGCCATGGAAACCCACTGAGTGACCTTGGGTGAGTCACACACTCTCAGACCTGTGATAGGTTTGCCTTAGGGTCGCCATAAGTTGGAAGTGACTTGAAGAAACACAGCAACCACAAAACAAGTCAAACTTACAATATTGCAACTTTTTTTTTGTTTTTTGTTACTACAGCGGTTGGAACTTGCTACCAATTGTGCAATGACCAAAATCCCTCCAGAAACCACAACTTTTCTTAGCATCAAACCCCCACTCCCAACCTGGCAATTCCTTGGCTGGTGGAGAGTGGAGGAGCAGCAGACGATTTTCCCATAGCTGGATGCAGAGTAATGACACATCTGTGGGGACCTATGGAGAACCTCCAGAGGTTTCTGTGATGTTCAGCTATATTTATTTATTTATTGGAGTATTTTTATATGAAAATATCTGGATGCTTGTATGCTTTTCCTCTTGCTCTTTACTGACTAAGAAAATGACTGGGTGGGGGTATAGAGCTCAGCTGAGAAATGGTAGGGTGAGAAGTGAGGTTGGATGGGAGACTATCATAGGACCTTATCACACGCTGGCCACGAAGCGAAAAGTAACCGAAATAAAAATAAATTCAGTTCTATACTGAAATGAAATGAATTTCGCCTGCGCGGCCATTGCGCAATAATTCCGAAAGCTCCCTTGTACTTCCCCGAAAAACCGAATGTCAAAAGATCTCAATTCGTTACGTATTAGCTCCGGGTTCTGTCGAGTTTCGGTGCAACGTCGTGTGTAAACACGGAGAAACAATATGGATTAGCTCCGGGTTCTGTCGAGTTTCGGTGTAACGTCGTGTGTAAACACGGGGAAATAATATGTATTAGCTACGGATACCCTTTGGATTAGGTCTGCTTTAGACCCCGTGTGATAAGGTCCATAGCTATGTCTTCTGATACAGGATCTCAGCTGTGGCTTCTTCCTGCATAGTAAAGGAAACGTAGAGTTGGTTCTGACAGTGCAATTATGTGAGCATTTACTTACAAGAGTGTCTCACTGTGTTCAGTGCCATTTACTTCCTAGTAAGCACACTTGAGATTTCAGTTTAAAACAGCTGCAAACCATTTGAGGAATGGGAGCAATGCCAAGATGCAGAAGGGAATTTAGAAGTAGGTCTGCTGCACTTTAATTGGTCAGAGGGGCCATGTAGCTCATTGGCAGAGCATATGCTCTCCATGTAAAAGCTCTAGGGTTTAGTTCCTGGCATCTTGGTTAAAAAGAAGATTATTGGGAATCTCTTCTCATGTTTGAAATCTTAAACAGAGCTGCTGCTGTTGCTGCCAGACTGAGGAGACATCTGTTAAACCTGATGGATAAATAATCTGACTTAGGGCCTTTACAGACTGCCAGAAATAATGCAGTTTGAGGCCACTTTAACTGTCCTGGATCAGTAATAGGGAATCATGGGAATTGTATTTTTTTTCTGGGACATTGAGCCTTCTCTGTCAGAGAGCTCCAGTGCCACAATAAACTACAGTTCCCATGATTCCTTAGCACTGAACCAAGACAGTTAAAGTGGCCTCAAGCTGCATTATTTCTGGCAGTCTGGAAAGGCCTTTAGTGTCAGACACATTCCTGTTTCCCTTTGGTGGATGAGATCTATGTGGGGGCTTTCTCCATTGTGGTAACTTTTTCTCTTTTAATTTAGGATGTTAGCTGCTCTGCGAGGCTTTTGCCTGATGAAGCTGGGTAGATTTTAACAAGAAAATAACTTGCTATCAAAAACTGTAATGAGATGCTCAGAACTTGTATAAATCATTCTGGGATTCTGTCAGTTGCACCTACATGAATTTTCATTTTATTCTCAATGATTTGTACTCTGCCTCTTCAAAAAATGTTACTTAATACCAAAATTGTCTTTCAGAAACATGGGATAGTTACTAGTTAATGTTACTACTTAATCACTTTATTAAAAGTAATTAATTTATTGCTTCAGTTTTTATTTTAAGTTGTCTGGAGAACAAGAATGGATAAAAAACAGGATTAAAGAAAAGTAAAAGAAGCAACTACCTATGTTCATAGCTCAGTTTTAGTTTGCATTCATAATATGCAGTATGATTCATTTCATAGCCAAATACATCTGCTCCATAGCTGTTGTTCATTGAATGCATTCATGAATTGTGCCTTCCACTTATCAGGCATCCAGGTTGATATACAATAAGATTATAATAAAGTTTAGTAAAAACATCTGCATCATAAAAAACAGATATAAAAAAATCAAATAGAATAAAATTAAAGAGTGACAGGAAGGAGTAACATAAAACACTGAATGATATTTAAATCCCAAGGGAAGAGAGGACAGTTTTAACTGTCTGCCTAATGTATAATAGAAAAGAAGCTCTCTAGAGAAGAAGGAGCTTCTCTCTGGAAGAGTTTACAGAAAACACCTGTAAATATTCAGCAATCCTGCCTCTCTAGATGGTGGCACATATAAAAGGACCTCCAGGGTAGATTTAACTCTTGGTTTAGGGAAGTGTATGACTTGAAGGCACACAACAACAACAAATCAGTCATGAAGGTTAATTTGCTCAGCCAGAATTACATGTTATTAGTATAGACAGTAATTAGATACTCCTTTAAAAAAATTCTTGCTTTTATTGCTTTTGCAGTGATTCAGAAAGCCGAAAACTGTGCAAGAAGATGAAAGTTGATCCCAGTTCAAAGGAGAAAGGGGTAGAATTACTGCATTACAAGTAAGTGCATGAATGGGTTAGGGTTTTTAAAAAGTTCAGTGCACTTCAACACTCAGTACTTGTAATGAAGTTGTAATGAAAGGTGTCAGATTGCATATTCTCATTTACATTTCCTCATAAATGTCTGCATGAAATCCAAATGAGACTTACTCCTAAGAAAGCGTGTAGAATTATAGTCTAAGACAGGGGTCAGCAACCTTTTTGGGAGTGGGGCCGGTCCCCCTGTCCCCTGATGTCCCCCAGGGTGCGGCGGTGTGCGCGCGCACTACCAGCAGGGCTCCCTCGACCACACCGGGCCTTGGAGAGGCCCAGCGCAGCCGCGGGGGTCCCCCAGGAGGGCTCCCTCGACCGCGCCAGACCTCTGTCCGACCATTTGTTGTGATGGCAGTGACAAACAGCATTGCAAACCATGGAGCTATTTATGTCCATACAGATAGATAATGCCACTTTTGTGAAGGTAAACATCCCTTAATAAACAAATATTAGAGATAACATAATACATACATTTTTGTTTTTGTGTTCTTAGTAATGGACATTATAAAAATTTGAACAAAATGTTAAACATTCTGATGAAAGTGGGCTATAATATACAACAGTGCTACTTACTATAATCTACAACACTGCAGGTCCTGAGCCATTAGCTGCTATGAATGCCGGGGGGGGGGGGGGGAGAGCATTTGTGGCCAATGGCCACAAATACGATGCTGGTTTCTAGCACAATGGAGAAGAAGTGCTGGTTCCCCCATATCAAACAGCCTGAGAATTGTGATCTACAACAGGCTATTTGATGTGGGGGACTAACAGTGTTTTTTTCTAATGTGGCAGGGACCAGTACCGTGTTTGTGTCCATTAGCTATGAGCCCTGGTGGCGCAGTGGTTAAATGCCTGTACTGCAGCCACTCACTCATAAATCACAAGGTTGTGAGTTCAGTACTATCCAGGGCTGAGGCTAGACTCGGGCCTGCATCCTTCTGAGGTCGCTAAAATGAGTATCCAGCTGTTGGGGGGCAATGAGCTTACAGTTGTAAACTGCTTAGACACTGCATAGCATGGTATGAAGCAGTATATAAATGAAGCTGCTTTTGCTTTGTTTCTTTCTTTCCTAAAAACTCACTGTGGACCAGCAGCCAGTGACTCATGGACCAGCACCAGTCCATAGATTTTCTAGTGGCACTGGTCTGCAAAAGCTGTACAGCCCAACCAATTTGTTAGTGTTTAAGGTGGCACAGACTCTCATGTTTTGTGTTTGTTTAAATTGCAGTTAAAAATCAACTCTGCCCTACTTACTTGGTCTGAACCCATCTTATCATTATGCTTTGATATTTTTTTTTTACAGTTGTGTTTTGGGAAGAAGTAGCACTCTATCCCTCCCATTTAGCACCTGTACTTTCAGATCCCTTACACAACCTATGTTCCTTCACAATTCTTTTCATTAAGGCATACTCTACTTGTGCTACCTAAAGCAATTGGAGGTTGGTTTTCCAGTTCGTTGATTTCAGGAGACTTTAGCAAGTGAATGTTTTTATTTTATAGGAATCAATGTGGAATAATATAGTGGTGCATTGTTGGGAAGATGTTTCTGTGTGTGTCTGCCACTCCCCAAATCTGGCCTGTGGTAAATGCTCTCATTAAAGCTGGTGGAAATGATTGCCCATTAGAGATTTGTTTGCTTCAAGGACTTGTTTTCAGCGGTTGTGTTTTGCATAGATGTGCAAGCTGAGGAGAACTTCATTTATTTGTCCAGAATAAACAGCTGTCTTTCTAACAGTACTCCTAAAATTAATTGCTGTTTTTCCCTATTTTTCATTTCTTGACAGGGATGGCACGTTTCACACTGAATATACAAGAGCACACACGCTCAAGGTAAATTTACAGTAGTTTGTGATCTTATGGAGTGGGATATGTGTGGCTGGATATAGAACAGATGTTAATGCTTGCAGTTTTATATTTGAGTGGGAGGGAGATGATACATTTCACAAACAGCTGTTTGGGTGACCTAGAGGTTTTCTCTCCATTCTCATGTCTCCTGTGCATCTGCCAGCCTAGCATCCTGTGAAGCTGTGTGTGATTAACTAGATTGAGTTGTTGTTAAATTGCAACATAAATTGTGAGCTTAGTTACAATCTGCTAACAAATAGTTTTTTTATTATGTTTTCTAATACAGTTTTTTTCATTGTTGAGTTTTTTGTTTGGCTCTGCTATAAGATTGTTTTGATGCTGTCCTGCCAGCATTAGCCTGGCAGTGATAAGGAAAATACTTTCTCCTTTTATTTTGTCTACTATGAGTTGAGCTTGAAAGAGAGATGAAATTGCCTTTTTCTCATATCTGATGATAGCCACAAACTAAACTGCTAGAGCTGATACAGTGGATGCAGTATGGTCAAAACAGCCTCACCTCCTCCCTACTCTTTTGTTTTGTTTTGTTACACAGCACTAATATACTTTATTTTTTTTAAAAAAAAAAATCACACTCACAAATCTCTCTCTCTCACACACACACACATTGAAATGCTTGAAAAGTTGCAGAAAAAAGGTTGGTATGTTGGAAAGCACCAGAAACTGCTCCTGAGTAGAAGCCACCTTCTGAGCTTGGCATCATGGAATACTTGCTAAAGCATTTGCTCCAGTAAAGAGTGTTTTGCCCATCCCTACAGATTCTCAGTTCTGTTCTTCTTCCTCCTCCTCTCTATTTCCACACTTTTGCTAAAGGTGCAAACCTTGTGAGGAGCTTGAAATAGCAGTAACCAAATCCTGTCTTTCCTCTGGAAAGTGATGTAGATTGGCTCCATGACATGAAAATATAGTTGAGGAGCACACTCAAAGAGGAAGGTCAACTGAAAAGATCCTGCCCAAAGACTCCTCAAAGCCTAATGCTGTAGATACATGGTTCTTTCTCCCATAATAGCTGAACTTGGAAGCCTCCCAAGTGAAGTTGATTTGGATCACAGCTGGGTAACTGTAATCCTCCATATATATCTGAACTGCAACTGTTATCATCCTTCATCATTGGGTAGGATTGATGGGGGCTGTAACTAAAATATGTTCGGAGGGTCACAGCTGCACATCCCTGGTTTAAGACAAAGTAGGGTACTTCTTTTTTTCATGTAATTTTGGGAATTGACTGCCACAGGGCATTTACTTTCAATTAATTAAGATATGCCTATAGCCTATACTGGGTTACAGATTAGTCACTGGGTTACAGATATTGCTAGAAACAAATCTGCTGTCAGGCCTGGGATACTGATTTCTTCAGAGGTCAACCAGGCAGATGGATATGGTGCTTCCCTCTGCATGGCCTGAAAGAAAGATCAGTCAAAATTGTCATTAGCAAAGAGATTACAAACATCACCTTTGGTCTTTGTTTGCCAGCATAAGGCCAAACCAAGAATTTAGCAATTCTAAAAGCTGTATATTTGTTACAAATAACCATTAAAAAGTGCAGCTTTTCCAAGGGAAAATCCTGCTGCCTGGGCATGAGGGCAGATGAGTGCAGGGACACACTGAAAAAAGCAGTGCAGGAAGAAAGACAAGCAAGAAAGAAAAAGGGTTATGAGTGGGAGATAAGAGAGTAAGAGCAGAAGGAAAGTAAGAACACCTGGGTGGATGAAGTAAGGGTTTTCTAACTCTTGCAATAGAGAGTTTTGTTTGTCTTTGGAATAATTCATTTTTGTTTGTCTTTGGAATAATTCATGGGAACTTTATTAATAAGAGACCCAGTGGTTTGAGTGTAGGACTTGGACTCTGGAGATTGGGGTTCGAGTCTCCACTTGGCCATGGAAACCTGCTGGATGACCTTTGGTGAGTCACACTTCTCACCCCCAGAAAGCCCTGTGATAGGTTTGCCTTAGAGTTGACATAAATTGGAAATGACTTAAAGGCACACAACAACAACAACACAACACCATAAGAAACTGATACACTGTCTGAAGGTATCTTGCTTTGTTTTCTTTTTTCAGTACACAGATTGCTTTAACACAACCTAACAATCTCCTTTCTAATCATCATCATAATCTGCTTTAGTTACTGTCTTCTGTATTAACAGGTTAGGATGCGATAAAGGTGATTTGAACATCTTTGTGACTCTACAATTAGACCACAAGAGTATGTTCTCTTGCTGTAGTAGATAAAAGACATTAAAAGCACACTAATCATAATCTCCAGTTTATTTGTAAAGCAGGTAAAATTACTAGGTGCAATACAATTGCATCAGAGGCTCATAATTGAAAACCTGGCTGGCATGATAAGAAGAGCAGAAAGGGAAACAAAAGAAACCACTTCAATAACATAAAGAAGATGGCACCAAACATGTACAAATAGTGAGCTGCCATTACTTTTAGCAAAATTAATTCTAAGAATAAAGTCTCACATTTCTTTGATTTGTTATATTTTGAAATACATGAATCGCAGAAATAAGGATTATCTTCTCAGGTCTTCCTGATGACTGTGATCCTGTGGCTATTTTGTGTGTGCTGATTTTTAAACTGTTCCCAAATTTTTCACGTTTTCATTTTGCATCAAAGCAGCAATAGGAAACAAAGTTCTCTTGTTATACTCTAATAGTTTAAGATAATGTGAAGATGCCCTTGGCATTAGAGGTGGATGTTTAGTTCTAATGAGGCTGCCTTGCTGTTTCCAGGGTGTCTTTCTTTCTGGGCTGCAACCCAGGTGCCCAAAAGGCTTTCCATGTGCAGAGCAGGAAAGCTTGGGATCTTCTCTTTTTCCAACTAAACAGCATTTCTTTCTGCTGCTTCATGAAGGATCTGGAAACTCCCACCTAGATTTCAAAAACATCTTCTCAAGTATTTATTTGGGCCTCTATTAAGAAGAGTGATGGGGAGAAAAAGATAAAGAAAACCAAAATCAACTGTGACGAATTTGCTGTATCTCATGTGCATTTCATTGTGTGTGTGTTTGTGTAGTTTTCTGTGCCCCACCCCCATTCTCTACTCTAGAAACTCATGTTAACTTCACTATTTGACAGGCATAAAATAGAGCCTGTATTAGTCAGACTCCAGGTTAAATTATTAGTGGTATATAATGTTTACTGAAACAAAGATAGGGGAGGGAGTGGGTGTAGCTCAGTTGCACAGTGATCCACAGTGAAAAAAGGTGCAGTGTGAGATCCTGAAGACTACACTAGATATCTGGATTTCTTTCCAAATATTTTAGCCAGTGAGACAACACATGCTGAGTGTAATGCTGGAGTCCTCTAGATACCTGAGGAAGCCCTATAGTGTGGCTTGAGTATAAACATACAGAAGGGTGGACTGTTAACCTAATTAGCAAATGAACTGTGAGGAACAAAAAATAAGCCACGAAAAAGGGATGCTAAGGGAGGGTTTCCTGCAATCCCAATGCCACTTACAAATCTGGCTTACCTTTAGGAAGAACCTACAAGCCCCACCACTAGTCTTTCCTGGAATGTGAACAGAAATATTGGGATGATGCTCTCTCTCTCCATGCTTCAGATGACACAGAAAAGTGCCTTTCCCATTGGCCCAGTATAAGAGCTATCCCTAGAATTCAGTAAATTTAGGCCTAAAAACAGCTGATATTCCCAAGTACAGGAGACTCATTTAATCAATGGTATTGATTTACCATTTAGCAGTTCATTCAGTTAGTCTACCCTACTTCTCACACACACAGAGAGAGTTGTTTTTAATGGACAGCTGCAATATATATAAAATTACTGACATTAAAACCACACTAAAACCATGATGCCCACCCTATATAACAAACATCCCAGACACCCCATAATTATACAGCCACTGAGAAGGCTCTCCCTCTCATGTCCTCACCAGGTAAGCCTGTGATTGTGTTGGGACTGAGAGAAAGCCTTCACCAGAAGATCTTAGGGCTCTAGCAGGTTTGTATGGGGAGATACAGTCTCTCAAATAATCTGGACCTAAACCATGTAGGGCCTTATAAGTCATTACCAACACTTTGAATTGTGCCTGGAAACAAACCAGTAGCCATGAAGCTGTTTCAGCAAGGGAATTATATGGTCCCTATAACTGGCCCCAGTCAGCATTCTGGCTGTGGCGTTTTGCACACACTGAAGTTTCCGAACTGTTTTCAAAGGCAGCTCCATGTAGAGTGCATTACAGTAGACCAAATGGGATGTAATCAAGACATGCGTCACTGTAGCCAGATATGATGTTTCAAGGAATGGGTGCAGCTGACGCATAGGTTTTAACTGTGCAAATGCACTCCTGGCCACTGCTGAAACCTGAGCAGGAGTGTAACCCCATCCCACACAGGCAACGTCCCTATTCCCTGATGTGCCTTCCAACTGACCAGGAGCACCTCTGGCTTGTCCGGATTAAGTTTCAATTTGTTTTCCCTCATCCAGTCCATTACTGACCACAGATATTGGTTCAGTACAGAGACAGCTTCGTTAAAATCAGATGGGAAAGAGAGAGAGAGTTGGATGTCATCCACATACTGGTGACACCTCACCCCAAAACTCTGGATGACCCAGCAGTTTCATGTAGATATTAAATAACATGGGGGACAAAATGGAACCCAGTGGGACCCCACAGGCCAGTGGCCAAGGAGTCAAACAGGAATCTCCCATCTCCATTAAAGACGGGAACCACTGCATAACAGTGCCCCTAAATCCCATCTCAGAGAGGTGGCTCAGAAGGATACCATGGTCAATGGTATCAAAAGCTGCTAAGACATCCAGGAAAACCAACAGGGACACACTCCCCTTGTCCAGTTTGCTGTGGAGGTCATCCACCAAGGCGACCAAAGCCAGGTCTGAAGCCAGATTGAAATTAATCTAGATAAACCACTTCATCCAGAAACCCTTGGAGCTGGGAGCCCACCACTTACTCCAGAACCTTGTCCAAGAATGAAATATTAGAGACTGGCCAATAGTTATCCAAGATGGTGGGATCCAGGTAGGTCTTTTTCAGTAATGGCCTCACCACAGCTTCCTTTAAGCAGGATGGAAATCTGCCTTGCTGCAGTGAAGCATTCACCCCTCCCCTTACCCATTTGACCAGCCTCCCTCTAAGAGCTTTCAGGAGCCAGGAAGGGCAAGAATCCAGTATGCACATGGTGGCCCTTACTTCTCCAGGGATCCTGTCCACATCATCAGGCTGCAAGGATTGAAACTTACCCAATAATATGGGTCAAGCAGGCACCAAGATTACATCCACTGGACCTGTATCAGTGAATCTGAACTATTTTGTCTGCAAAGTGTCCTGCAAATTCTTCACAACAAGCTGTTGAGTGGTCTTTGTTTTCTTCTTGGGCACTAGAGTGTAAAAGGCCCCTGACCATTCAAAAGAGTTGTGCTGGATGACATTGTGCAGACTGTCACTGTCACATTTTTAAATAGGTAAATAAGTTTCCCTGTACTCAGGAAAAAGTTTATTGTTGCCCATAGTATACTGTGGGTCCTTGTTGTCCTCTGGGGTTTGGTTCCAAGATCCCCGCTTGGATAACAAAATCCCTGGATGCTTAAGTCCCACTAAATATAATGCCATAGCAAAATTGAGTCCCTTATATAAAATGGAAAATCAAGGTTTGCTATTTGGAATGTATACATTTTTTGAATATTTTCAAGCCATAGATGCTTGAATCTGTGGATTAAAAAAATGTGGATAAGGAGGGCTGACACACACACAAAAAAAACAAAAACACTAAGTGTGGCTTAGCTGGCACACTTTTCCTGAGGTAAGAATAGGTTAAACTAGCCATTATGGAAAAGACACAGCAACTATTTCTCCCCATTATTCTTACAGTTGGGAATGGTTTTTATTCATGCATGCCCACAATATACACATACATTTATGGAGTGGTTGTCCTCTGCTTCCCTGCATTTTATCAGTAACACCCCCTCCTTATGCTGATATGACCTGTAGAAATTGTCCCCCTTAGTGCCAGTGTGATCTGTTTCTTCCCAAAGCCCCTTGATCACACAGAAGAAGGATTACTGGTAAAATACAATTGAGGTGGAAGGATTTAAACTTTTTTTCGGCATGAAAATGTTTTCAAAGTTATTAGCTTAAAAATAGTTGCTAGCTTAACTACGTATATTTATTATAAATATATAGTTTAACTTACATAGATTAGTGAAGTGAAAGTTTTATTTTGTGTTCCCTTTGCTGTGAAACATTTCTGTTTCTAATCCTGGTCCATAAGAGAAATCATTCCTTTGAAGAGGAGCTGTGATGGTAGAAGGAATGATAACACTTTTTCCTTAGACATTGAAATGAATTACAAACTGTGCTGAGTTAACATAACAGAGGTTAGCCTGACCTAAAAAGTTGGAGTTGACCAGTCAGAATACCTAATGGAACTTTAAATAAAAAGCATTCCTTTTTCTGCTCCTTTCATTTCTACTTCTGTTTCCCACCACAGTATGAGTAAGGGAAATGGATAGCTTTGACATGATTGGAGTTATTGCTTTGTTTACTTGTCTAGAGTCCTGTGGTTTGTACTTGTTATTTTTTTTAATCATCCAGATTGTGCCTCGCAATTAGATGCTGGTGGAATCTACTCTGGCTACCTGTATCATCCATCAACAGCTTTACAGTGTAATCCACCCTCCATTAAAAAAAAACCTATTTTTGTTTTACTGACTAAGAGAGGTCTGCGTCCAATGCCTTACTGCAAAATTTGTACCAGCACCAAAGTTGGTGATTATACTTGAGGTTCCCCATGGTCAGATGGCTAAAGGGCACTACATTAAAGTGTGCCAAGACAAGAGTAGAGGATCTATTCCTTGGAATGGAAAATCAAACTTGTGGAATTTCAAAAAGGGTTTTTTGCAAGGACTCACATCTGCATTTGACATGTAGAGTGGGATAAAAGTTTTGACAGCAAGACCCTAACTCTCATGTTCAAATTATTTCATTTATATCCTTCCTTTCTTTCAAAGAATGAAGAGCTAGCTTTACATGCTGCTTCATGATGGCGGTGATGAGTTAGGCTAGGAGTTGGTGACTGTTGCAGGTCATAGGTAGTGTGCTGGTTAGTTAAGTGACATTTGACTCTAGGTGCATCCAGCTCTAGTCTAGCATTCCACTAACTTCACTAACAATGCCACAGTTTCAACACTTGGAACCTCTGGGATTATATATAGTACTTTCTCATATTTAAAAAAGTGTTTTATTTATTGCATTCCCCCCCCCCCACTTTCAGATGGGGGTCCTGCACCCCTAACCCCAGCAAATGTGGAGGACCCACTATAGTTTAGTTTTACTTATGGTTGAAAACACTGTCTCTCTTTGTATTTCATTGTAGTCAATGGTGGCCTTCCTAAAGGATCCAGAAGGAGCTCCATTGTGGGAGGAGGATCCTGATGCCAAAGATATTGTCCATGTTGACAGTGAAAAGGTATGTTGACTGGTAAATTGTAAATACTTGTATGGAGCAAAGTTCATTGATAAAATAAATAATACCTGAACAAAAGATACAAAACAGGTTATTTTGTAATCCTTCCTGAGAAATTTTGTGGTTGTTTCTAAAGAGTTTAAAAATTTTATTTCCCACAAGCTTCAGTTGACATGGTTAACAAAATTGCTCAAGGAGCAAGCTAAAGTATTTGGGGTGGTGGGGTTCTGTGAAAGAGATGTCCAGTTATACCTTAGTGTGAGGGATCCCATCTGTAGCAGAGCTAATCTGTCCCAACTACTCATGGTTTTGAGTGATTGGTGTTGATTGTAATGACCTATGATTTTGCCTTGTACACTGCTATTGGTGTTTTTATAGAGAGGTGAATTATGAATGTAACTAAAAGCAAATTATGGACAGAATATAGTTTTATGTCTGAATTTAAGAAAGAAAAAAAATCCTTTGAGGGAAAATTAGAATCATTGAGGTGTTCAGTCCCAATCTAGAGAAATTAGTGACTTGACAATGGCTTGGTATGTATCTGCAATCTCCTTTGCAGCAAATGCAGGCTCTAAATCTGGCAAGACTTCCCTAGAATTCCTCTGATTTAACAGTGCTTGATTCAGAAAAACTAAGAGCAGCCCTAAATCATACTACTACTATTCTTTGTCTTGCAAACCAGACTCATTATTCTTCTTGCTGTTCTTTCTCTGGAATCTTTCTGAAAAGTGTATTGTATTTTCCTCACTCTATTGATTTTAAATTTTAATTGATTGGTCCCCGGCTGATGTTTCATAGAGTCATTTCAATTTCTTAGTTTTCATTCTGATATTAGGAACAGTTATTTTGGCATTCATTTTTTGTAAGAAGATTAATGTTTAATGCTCACCTTTCTTTTCTCTATTACAAGCTCTCTTGGGGTCATTTTCAATTTAAAATTTTCATCTCGTCTTTCCTCTTATACTGGCTCTGAAAAATCCATCCTCATAGCTCCCCATTGCCATGTATTGGTTTCTGTTTAAAGGAAACAAGCAAACAAGCTATTTATCTTTCTTTTGAATCTAGTTTTTAAGAATGGGGTACGTGTTCCATTGAAGAAAATTGGCCTAAACATATGATCATCAACCAGAGCTGCAGGTTCCATGAACATAGAATCATGGAAGGGGTCCTATGGACTTTCAGGTCAAACCCCTGCTCAATACAGGATCTCCAGCTGGAGCATCCCTAGCAGATAGCTCTCTAGGCATTTAGTTCCATTTACGAACCGCTCTCACTGTCAAGAAACGCCTCCTAATGTTCAGTTGAAATCTAATCTCCTGTAAATTAAAACCATTAGACCTAGTTCTATCCTCTGAGGCAGCAGAGGACAAGCCAGCACCCTCCTCTTTGTGAAAGTTCTTGAGATATTTAAAGAGTGCTACCATGTCACCCCTCAGTCTTCTCTTCTTCACCAAGCTGAATGTGTACAGCTCCTTCAAATTTTCTTCGTATGTTTTGTTCTCTATAACTCTTGTCATCCTTGTTGCCCCATTCTGAACTCACTTCACCTTATCTATATCCTTTTGAAAATGAGACACCCAGAGTGGAACACAGTACTCCAAGTAAACCTTGATTACCGGAGAATAGGGGTAGACCATTACTTCCCTCAAATTGGAAACTATGCTTCTGTTAATGTAGACAAATACAGCATTTGCCTTCTTTGCTGAAATATCACACTGCTGGCTCATGTTCAAGCTATGATCAACAATAATCCCAAGGTCCTTTTCACATGTAGTACTGCTGAGCCAGGCATTCCCCACCCTATACCAGTGCATTTGGTTTTTGTGTCCTAAATGTAGAACTGTCATTTGAGCAGGGATTTGAATCCTGGTGTGATAAATGGAGGTCCCTTCCCAGACAACAAGGGGAAAGTACATGTTAGGGGGAGGTACATGTTAATGAGGGTTTACAACACAGCTGAGGAGATGGTGACTGATCAATGAGATGGGGGAGTTAGGAGAGAAGTGTGAACCTTCAAGAGGCTTCTAAGAGAGGTTTTAAAAAGCCTCCTTGCAACACGAGGTCTGAGTCTGCCTTTGTCTGCCTTTTGGGGCTATCTGCCCTGAGGCAGAACATAAGGAGCTAGTAGAGCTGGACAATGAATTCCAGGTTCCCAGGTGTCCAGAAACATAAAGGATAACAAATCCCATTTGAGCTGTAAGTAAGGTTGAGAACCTGTACTAGTTAGTGGCGTTGGATTTTTAGTTTATTTTACTGGCTTGGCTGAAATGACTGTATTCTGCAATGTACATTTCTGTTGTGCCTGTAGTCCTACGTGTAATGATATCCTTTACTCTAGAACAGGGGCCGGCAACCTATGGCCCGCGGGCTGGTTCCGGCCCAGGGCCCCGCACTTACCAGCCCAGGCGGACCCCTGCCGCCGCCGTCGCGCATTTTGTTTTCCAAAATGGCGGCCGCGACATGCGCAGAGGTGGCGGTGGCAGCGCGCACGGCGGTTGCGCGTGAGTGCGCACACTGCCATTCTCCCCCCCCCCCCCCAGGCCCGCTGGAGAGGAGGACTTCGGGGGAACGGTCCCCGGCTCAAAAAGGTTGCCTACCCTGCTCTAGAACTCCTTAGTTAGAATAAAGCTTTTTTGTAAAGTACCTTGCCTCTCTCACACTCCTCTTTCATGTGCCTTAGCTCGGATAGTTGTTACTTAAGTTGGCAAGGGAAAGCATTTGTGGAATTACTTAGCAATGTCCTGGTGTGTTGCTAAGGAAATTCACCAGGTGGTGGCAGCTATTTGAAAAAGGTGGTCTCAAGTGCTCCCATCCAGCTCAGCAGGAGTGGAAGAGGGACCCAGAGGACCTTCAACGGTGGCTTCTGCATGCAAAGAGCCATAACAGGGTCGCAGCATTTGGCTGGGTGCCCACAAAACATCATAACACCTGATCTCCAAGTGTCCTAGTCCAATATTCAAACCAACATCATGCTGGCTTATTTATCTGTGGTGAGATATGTGAACTGTGGTGAGTTGTGGACCCATATACCCCTCTCTTCACTATTGTTCCCAAGAAAAGAAGTTTGGAACTTTTTGCTTTCAGTTTTAAACAAACTTTTCATTGTGACCTTAAAACTTGGAGAACTGCAGTTTAATTGAACCATGTTCTGAGAATGAGCCAGGATAAAACTGTGGTTTGGATTTTTATTTTTGAACCATATTCTTAAAAACACAATTCAAGTGTAAAAGAAACCCTGGTTAGTTTAGCAAGAATCAAATGCTCCTAACATCAGCCTTCTTCTACACGCAAGAGAAGAACAGTGGGGAGTGCTGGAGCCAGAGACTTGTTGTAACTCATTCACATTACCTGTGGTTTCCCATTAGACCTGAATAGGGCCTTAAGCTTCTCTAGACTCAATTTGTTACTGTTAAACTTCAGGGTTTGATGCAAAAGAAATTGGGATTATATTTACTTTAAATAAATTTCTGTTCCATAGTGTTCTGCCTATAAAGTTAAATATGGTGTGAACCAAGCCACAACCAACATATTTGTAAGTCTTTACTGTTATAAACATCTTAGTAGATTTTTGGGACAGGGGATTCCTTGCTCCTCCATTCTTTACTTGAAAGGTCAGAAATCTAACCCTAAAGATTATACCAGGCAGCTTTTAATTATGATGCTAAAATAAATCCAGATTATATTGTCACAGTATAAATAAGAAAAAAAGATAGTGATGGTAATACAGATCTGAAATGCTTGGGACCAGAATTGCTTTGGATTTCAGATTTCTTTGGATTTTGAAATATTTGCATAGACATAATGAGATATGTTGGAGAAGGGGCCCAGGTCTAACTACAGAGTTCATTTATGTTTCATATACACTTTGTACATATGAAGGTAATTTTATATAGTATTTTTTAAAAATTCTGTGTATGAAATAAAGTTTGTGTACATTGATCATAAGAAAGCAAAGGCATCACTATCTCATCTACCCATGAAAAATCATACTCAACCTGTATACAAAAAAACAACAACCCAGTACAAATGATTTTAAAAAATAGAAGACATATGTTCAGATGATACGTGCAGAACATAAATAGCTGTATCAAAACCATGATTCTAACATGGATGTACATTTGTTTACAAGTCTGTTGGTACAGATGAGATATTTCTTAACATTCTGAATAAATCCCTTCTGTGTAAATCCCACTGGAAGATTGGCCTGCTAATCTATTTTGGATTATTCTCATTCATGAGAATGTATCAGCTGGAAAACAAATGCATCCATTTACAAGTCAGTGACAGCATTCTACATGTAACCATCTTTATTATTAATATTATTATTATCCCGCCCTTCTGCAATGCAATTGGGGTGGCTTACAATATTAAAACCAAGACAAACACATACAAAACCCTGGAACCCTCCCACCCCTTAAAAAGATATTAAACAGAGAACAATTTAGACTAAAATAAATTACAAACAGCATAAAAACAATCACAGTAGCAACAGCAAAAAAATGGAGGGAAGATGGACTCAGGGCCTTTGCAGACTGCCAGAAATAGTGCACATTAAATTGAGGCACTGCCCTGGCTCAGTGCTAGGGAATCATGGGAACTGTAATTTATTGTGGCACCAGAGCTCTCTGACAGAGAAGGCTCAATGTCCCAGAAAAAAATACAATTCCCATGATTCCCTAGCACTGAGCCAGGGCAGTGCCTCAATTTAATGTGCACTATTTCTGGCAGTCTGCAAAGGCCCTAAGTCTAGGGGCTGGGAGAACTATTCAGGAAAGGCCTGCTGGATCTTCTTGGTTACTAGAAAGTTGCCAGGATCCGCTGTTAGCAAATTCATGCTGAATACTCTTAAGGTACTTGAAAAAACTTGGTTAAAAAACAATGGACTGTTTTTTCCTTGAGAGCAATTCATCTTCTCCCAATATAAACAACAGTCCATATCAGGCTGCCAAGTACCTCTGCCATTCTGAAGGAAGCAAATCCACTCTGCTCCTCCCAGAGTTACTACAAATTGAATGGAAGATCTCCTGGTGATCACCAACACCAGCAGGGCTCTCATTCAACTTGGAGCAGCTCTGGGAGGAGGAGAGATTCAAATCCAGAGAGGATTCAGTGCCTCTGTATCAGTAGATCCAGCTTCTGTCCCATCAATATATGCCATATTTTATACAAAGAGAGAGTGAGAGACCAGTTTTCCTCCTAATCTCCTTGATACAGTGGCTATGCATGGATGATTGTCCAAAGTGCCATACACAGTGGTTTACATGAAGTTTTCTTAGCAACATTTATTCAGGGAGGGTTTGCCTTTGCCTTCCTCGGAGGCTGAGAGAGTGTGACTTGCCCAAGGTCATCCAGTAGGGTTCCATGGCCAAATTGAGATTCTAACCCTGATCTCCAGAGTTGTAGTCCAACATTCAGATCACTACATGATGCTTGCAGAGGCACAACAAAAACAAGTTCAAGTGGGTGCTTCAACACTTCTCCCCACCACTGAGCTACTCTCAGAGCTTCCCTTAAAATTCAAGGGCCTGCTACTCTCATGACACTCTCCACAGCATAGGACATGTCTTTAAATAACTCAGCAAGTGAGGTTCCAGCCCTTCAAAAGGGAATGAACAGAGAGACATTGTTGCAGGGGGAATAGCTAATACAGCATCTCCTTCACAAGAAATATTTTCCATTTCTCCCAGCCCAGAACCGTCTAGTTCATCCCACTTTAAGTCTACAGTCCAATGTGCCCAAGAAATCCCACGATCCTAGTTCTGTAGTCCAACAGCCGAACCATACTGGCTTTCTCAGATACAATAACATCACAAATTCACCAAAAAGTGATACTTTTATTGGGCCAGTAAAAATGCACAATATATATTGCAAGCTTTCAAAGCTCCACTGGCTTCTTCATCAGACAAGGTGTTAAAAACCATAAAGGAGAAAAAAATGAAGATATTAGTCAGGTTTTTAAACACTTTGTCTGATGAAGAAGCCAGTGGAGCTTTGAAAGCTTGCAACATGTATATTGTGCTTTTTGGTTGGCCCAATAAAGATATCACTGTTTGGTGGATTTTTGATGTTATTGGATTTGCTATATGGCCAGCATGACTACCATTTGATGTTTTCTCAGATACAATTCACAAATATTATGTGAATTGAATACTTAAACTGGTTATGCAACAAGGTAAGTGATGGTATAGCACATCTTTCTCAATGAAAATATTAGAAGTCCTGTAATACAATGTATTTTCTGTAGGCTTAGGAATTTTATATACAACTTGTAGGGTTATATAATGTCGCCTATGGTCAGTATTTGTATGAAGACATGCTTTTCTTTTGGCATTTTCAGGAACTTAAGAGGCTTCTGAAGAAAGAAGATAAGCCTGTGCTGCTGATGTTCTATGCCCCTTGTAAGTAATCTTAAATGCAAGATCTCAAATTTATTTTTTAAATTTGATTATCCTTTCTCCAAGTAGAATAATAATGATAGATCCACTGTAAAATTATTTCTTCATGCATCAGGGCCATACCATGTGTACATTGTCATGATTTTCTTGGCTTTATATTCTTCCTTGTTCTATACTTATTCTTTATTTTAGCAACTCTCAGCAGTGCAGCATGGTAATATTTCAAACACTTAACTGTTTTCTCTGGGGGCATTCTGCTTAAATTATTGAAAGAGAAAGAAACACTCAGATATGCTTGCAGACTTAGTGCATGGTTTCACTAGACTAGTGGTTTTCAAGCTGTTTTTAGTAGCCTGTTGTAGCAGGTCCAAAGCACCACATTTACTTTAGCCTTAATCCAGTAACAAAACAATGGGCTCTGGGTTGACAGTCATACAAATGATCTGAGTGTACAAGAAGAATGAGTGTACCATTCCAGCAAGGCTAAGCTAGCAAGCTGCTGAGCAAGGTCAGGGAGATTTGCTCTCCAGTAGCAGGGAGCAAGTCAGAATTAAATGGTGAAGGACCTTGGAGACTCCCAGTGACAGGAGGATTTGATCCCATAGAGAGATTGTAAACTCTGGGCCTTTGCAGACTGCCAGAAATAGTGCAAATTGAGTCCACTTTAACTGCCCTGGCTCAGTGCTAGGGAATCATGGGAACTGTAGTTTATTGTGGCACCAGAGCTCTGACAGAGAAGGCTCAATGTCTCAGAAAAAAATACAATTCCCATGATTCCCTACCACTGAGCCAGGGCAGTTAAAGTCAACTCAATTTGCACTATTTCTAGCAGTCTGCAAAGGCTCTCTGTATCCCCAAGTGAACAAGATTTTACAATGGATCATCCTTGTCCTGTCTTTGCAGTGAAGCTGCAAGAAATATAAAGACAGTACCCTAGATGAAGTTGTGCACTGATAAACAGCCTTGTATTGAACCCACTGCTTTTTTTTTTAAAAAAAAGTAGCAGCCCCGTCAAGACATGAACAACTTTGAGTTGTCCTTGTGTTGTTATAGGTCCCTTAACTCAGGGGTCGGCAACCTTTGTTGCCGGGGGGGCCGGGAGGGGGGGAATGGCATGGGGGGGGGCACGTGCGCATGCGCACGTGCGTGGGGAGCGCCATTTTGGAACGCCCCCCACATGTGCGCCGTGTGAATTCGCCCGGCGCACGGCGGGGGCCCTTCCCTGGGCCTTGGGAATGCCCCCCCACCCGTGTGCTGGGTGGCGTTCCCAAGGCCCAGGGAAGGCCTCACGGCGGCTGCACCATGCAAATTCGCACAGCGCAGCCACCATGGGACCTTCCAAAATGGCGCCTGCGAGCGGTAGGTTGCCAACCCCTGCCTTAACTGGTGGGTCTGAGCTACCAGTCAAAGATACATAGCCTGGCTATCAGTAGTCTAGTCTGCACCCTAATTATTAACCCTCTTCCTTGGGAAGATTATGGGGAGGGGGATGCTTTCCTCTCCACAAACCCCATAACCTTTTCTGGTTGGTTCAAATAATCTTGGTGGATGTTTCAAGCTAAAAGCTATCACAGGGGGAGGGATGTTAAAATCATTAGGGTGTAGGCAGCTTAAGGTGAGATGGGTCATTAGAATCACTGAGAGCTGGAGTGTTGAGACCTTTTATTTTAAATCACCGAGGCCATGTTGCATTGTACCTTTTCTATTGCACTGCAAAATCTGCTGTTTCTTCCTTGAGGCATTGTTCTCTTTACTGTCAGTTCCAGTAAATAATTGTACTGAGTACTGATAAAGCCATTGCCTGTGAGGACTCCTCCTCCTAACAAATCTCTTGAGATGGCATTATTTTCCTTCATGCAGATTTATACTTAGCTGCTGTTCTCTTAAAGTTCTACAGGCACTTCAGTGTTTTTGGACTCATTTCTGAATGGCCTTGCTCTTTTCTGGTTCACCACATGTGTTGCAATTGCCTGCTGTTTTATATCAGTTTGAAGCAATGTTGCCAGATTTATGCCTGTAAATCATTCTTTCAGGGAGAGTGCATGTTATTGGAACACCATTACAGTTTAGCCTCTCTTGCAAGTAACTATTTTCTATAACGCAACCCCTTTCTGTAGTACACATCTGACCCTTTCTTGAGCCTATAGACCAGCCTTCCACAGACAGATGATCTCTGGGTGTCCAGGTGTGTTATACTACAACTCCTATAATCTCCAGCCCTCACGGCCATTGGCCAGCACATTCAGAGAGCATCCACCTTCCACTTTTCTTCCTTTAAAAGAGAGAAACACCTGATTGTATTCAAAGAAGGAATATTTTCATATTTTTTAATTAATTGTGAAAGAGCCAGATTAATTTTTAAAATAATACTTTTGCTGTTTACATTAAAAATTGTATAATTAGTGAACGTTATTTGACAGAACTTTTTTCTGTGTATGCCCAAGATACAATTAAGAGGCTAGTCATTTTAAACAAGGAAAGTTAACATATATTTCTCTGCCCAAATGGGTTGCTAATTCTTTTGATTTCTGACTTTCCTGATATGGTTGGATTGGACCCACAGTTTCATGCCGTAGAACTTTGCAGACTAGATGTTCCTGTGAGCAAAAAGGAGAATGTATTTTTGGCAATTCTGCTTTACCCTTGAAGCCCACCATCCATTTCAAAGTGTGCTCTCAGAGTTAGAGGACTTTCTGGAAGAATGTGAATGGCTGGGGGTTGCAAGGGAGGAGAGGGATTTGAAGGAAACCATTTCCCATTCCACCCACAGTGTTATCCACTTTGCCAATGGAGAGGCTCTGTTGGCAAAGGGTATATAACACTGTAGGTGGAATGGGAAATGATTTCCATCAAATCCAGCCTCACTGGAGCAAGGTGAACTGAAGGTCCCCTTTCATATGCAAAAGTAAGTTGGGGTTGAACTCAGTGGGTTGGCTATTTCCCTTAGATGCTGGACAAACTCTGTTCCTTCAATTCAACTTAGACCAGCTGAGATTATTCATATACTGTGTTAGATAATAATTTGTTAATGAAATAATTAACAGTTGAACATAAATCATTCAGCTTCTTTAAATCCTAAGAAAGCATCACGAGATGGTTCTGGACTTTTAAAGTGGAGAAGAAATGAATAATGCATATTAGGCACTTTCCAGTTCTTAAAACAGTCTGCCGACTTATTTTTATAACCATCAGCATTTGAAGTGTATTTGACAAAGAGTAAGACAGAGAAGAGAATCTTTGGTATTGTTAGGTATGCATTTTCTTTTAAATTACATTCCTGTGCTGTGGAATTTAATCAAGGATCAGTGTTGTTGACTCTTATATGCTTTTATTGTTGCAAAAAGACTTATACTCAAAGGTTGGAAAGATAAATATTCATCATCCATTGCGGAATGGTCAGAAGATCTTCCTAGACTTGAATATGTGCTTTGTAGATGTCAGATTCAAGAAAATGTATTCTTGGAAATAGGGGCAGCCTGTATCAATGTATATTCCTTGCCCTTGATCATATACTATGTACTTCCCTCTTATTCTTTACTGTTTGTTTTCTGTGTAGTCATACTTTTAAAAGTCCAGTTAAAACATTTCAAAGGGTCTGAGGGGAAATACCTGTGACTCAAAATATAAAATACAAAGTAAAAAAGTACATGGAAAGGAGTCTAAAGAAAATGATAAAAAGATATAGTAGATCACTGTTTAATCACCATTGTCTCTTGTCATTTTCTTCCCAGTTTATCCCTTGCAAAGGACTCATGGTCAAAGGAGTCATTCATCTTACTCAATGTTCAACTTAGGCTTGTAAGGACTTAGGAAATCAGCCGAATGAACTGCTACCTAAGTTGAATTGTCCCCAGTCCCCCAGTATAACCAATATAGAAAACCCTCAGGTCCCAGTTTTTGGTGGTGCTGAGAGTTGTAATGGAGAGGCTATTGAAATATTGGCTGTATGCCCTAGTCTTCTGCTTGTTTTCCATGCACAAAGTGCTCTGTTTAGCACTGGAATAAAGTGCCAGTTTACAAGGTTATTTTTAAAATTTGCTTAGCATTGTGTGCACGTTGTTTCTAGCACACTGAAGCCAGATGACTTGGCTGTGTCTTCTCTTTTATTGTCAAATCAGTCTTCAGACATCAGAAGCCTCTGGGCCCTAATGGAGATTTGTCTTTGAATTATCACTGTTTCTTAGTAATCAAGCCAATACTGCCACTACTGGTCTCTTGATGTCAGTGTACTTAATATGATGAAGGGTGCTTCAGTTAAATTCCTAAGACTTGTATTGTCTAAATTACTGGTAAGCCTATAGAGCCTATGTGTATATCCTGGGTTGCCTAGAGGTAAGAAAGAGCACATGAATAAGAAACAAAGCAATTATACCACCTAGTAAAACAAACTTTATTTAACAAGATGACTAAACCAGAACAAACAGATCAATAGTGAATTTTAACAAAACAGGATAAAATAGGTCTCCCGCAGATAATGGTTATGAAAATAAAAACTAGTGTATCCTCAGCTCTAAACACTTATGTGAAGGTGGTTTGCATTTTGAAAGTCTCTCAAAGCTTCTGGTGTTCCAGCAATTCCAGTTTTTATGGACCTGTTCTTTGTTGCTGTACCTACATAGGTTCATGGTATCAGTTCCATAGTCTTCTGTAATTCTTTCCTAGTGGATTGTGCAAAGCACAGGTGTAGTCGATAGTCTCTGTCCCCTGTCTCTGTTGCCTCTTGCCAAGTTACTTCTTCTGATATAAAAAGGAAAACTGATTGATAAGTGGCTTATTGGGGCGCAATGCCAAATATCACCTTTGGGACTTCAGTTAGTCCTGTGTATTTAAGTAAATCATGAATGTACAGTTTTTTAAAAGTAAAAACAATGTCATTGGAATAACTTATTAAGGAGAAATAAGGAAAATATATACATTTGATAGTCTAAAACTTTGGAATATATGGCTTAGTGAAGGTGCTTAAATCTAGACCTTGGCCATTCAAAACTAATTCTGCTTCTGCTCAGTTGACAGGCTACATATAGTAATACTGTTTGCCTGCTTTTGCTGTTGGAGAGACACTTTAGCAGTATGATTTTTCTCTCTCTCTTTCCTATTAGGGTGTGGAGTTTGCAAAAGAATGATGCCATCATTCCAACAAGCATCTACAGAACTGAAGGGCAAGTATGTAAGTGAGAGGTGTCACAAGCCTAATGGATGTTTGTTTTCTAAAAATACAACTTCATATTTATGTGCATTTTAATATATAGCTATGGTAACATATAGACAGTTAAATCCACATATTAAGGCAAATCTTACCATATTTATATTAACCTCCTTCGTCACTTATTTTGATAGTTTCAGTCTGCTATTGTAGATCCAGCAAAGCTTTTAGAATTCCAAGCTGGAAACAAACATGATTTAATTTCAGAATTTCTCTAGATTAATACTGAAAAGATAGGTTATTAGTATTGCATTTCAAAAACATCGTCTAACACACAAACTTGTGAGGTGCATTAGGCCTCACAGCATTCACTCTAATTTCTCCTTTTAAAAAAAGAACTGAGGAAAATAGAAGAGAAAACAAAAGAGAAATTTAAAATACATACGTAGGTGAAATACAGGAGAAAACAGAAGAGAAATCAAACTAGTCTTCTAGGTTCATATTTAATAATGGAAGAAAGAGGTTCAGTGTAACCCAATCATCTGCTAGGAATTTCTCCAAAAGAAAATTACAAATAAGAAACCAGTTTTTTCAATCTGTGCTATGGGAGTATTAGTGCCTGTGTTCAGAGAAAGCCAACTTGGAGGAGAATAAATCTCCTTAGACAAAATACACTTCAGTGGTCCAGTACACTCTCTACTGTTTTTAATGCTATATTTATCATTGGGTGGTTTTTTGTTTTTTGTTTTTTTTTGTTTTTTGTTTTTTTGTATGCACAGACTAGATATAAACTTTTTCAGAAAAACAGGGAAAAATCCACTCTAGTGCTCTTGAAAATGACAGAGGTGGAAAAGTGAATTTAGGATAACTTAGCATTCTGCATATATTCTTCTACACTGTTTCATGTATTCGCTAGAAAAAAATGTGGTCCCAATTAGCTTAGACATTTGGTGGCTTTACTTGTCCATTCATTTCTATAAGGGTGAACTGGACCCCTGAAAGCTTCATAATTTATACATAATTTTTAAAGATGTTGAATGGGAAGGGGGATGAAATAGCACAAGATCCTAGACACCATAACTGTTGAATAATATATAGAGTGGGAAGCAATTCATGTTTGTTAATGAAGTCTTACAAATATTGTAAACCTCTGCTGGGTTTATTACTAACCCCATTAGCATAGGAGAATTAAAGAACCCTACTGTCTCTTCATAGAAAGCAGAATATCAGACACAAAAATAGTGTGGCTTAAGTATCTCTTACCCAGAATTCCAAAATCTGGAGTACTTCAAAATCCAAAACTTTTTCAGCTGCAACACAAGTAGCATAGTATGTACCTGTACTGTATCTGCAAGGCAGGAGAGAGACACTTCTAGAGAGAGATATGAGGATCTCTTCAATGGCGAGAATCCATGCTTCCCAGCATTTCACAGATCCTCAGTCTCTCTCCAGCTTCATTAAATCTCATTTTGTATATACAAATAGAAGTATTCAAAATTTGAAGAAATATGAAATACAGAACACTTCTGGTACCAAGCCTTTCAGATAAGGGATGCTCAACTTGTAACTGAAAACAAAAAAATAAGCAATAAACAAACAGATCAGCGCATTACTCAAACAGCCTATAGAAAAGTGCATAGCTCTGTTACAGCAGCAGAAAGAGCTACAATAACTAGATCAATCCCACCCTAAGGCAAAAGAGTTTGGTGGCAACCATATCAGGGATGTGGGGTGTAGTGAATCTATTCTTTGTTTCACTGTTTAAAGCAGGAGTCAGCAACCTTTTCTTACCTGGGGCCAGTCCCTTCTGGCGGGCTGGGGGGGGGGGATGGTGGTGTGCGCGTCCCCAGCCGTCGCGCGCATCCCCCACCACCACTGCGCATGCCGACGCCGACGTGCATGTCGCAGCTGCCATTTTGTTTTCCAAAATGGCGGCTGCGACTCATTTGCGCATGCATAGAAGTACTGTGCATGCGCAAATGAGTGGCGGCTGCCATTTTGGAAAACAAAATGGCGGCTGCAACGCGCGCGGCCGCCAAAACATGCAGCGGAGGTGGCGGGCAGCAGCAGCTGCAGCAGGGGCTGGCGGGGGCTGGTAAGCGGGGGTCGGCGGGTCGGAACTGACCCACGGGCCGTAGGTTGCCAACCCCTGCTTTAAAGGAACTAGTTTAGGAATAGAGTTCAGCACCTTGGATAGCTCCTTTAACCCTAGAATAAAACACAGATCAGATTCACTACACCTTTGACATGGAAGCCACTGGCCATCCCAACCCACTCTAAACTGCACCTTAAATGATATGTCAAAATAGACTTCCTTGGGAGTGGATATTCAAAGGCAGGGGTAGGAATCAGGCAGCTCTGCAGAGGTTGGGCTGCAATTCCTGCCAGACATAGCCAGCATAGCTTATATCAATGAATGGTAAGAGTGGCAGTTTAACAATACCTGGAAAGCCACATGATTTTCAATCTTGTCCTAAACCTTGGTGCTGCTGCTGAAAAAGCCCTGTCTGTGACAGCTAGCTATTGTGAGAGATGCACCTGCCTTATTGAACAGATTGCCTGATAGAAATGATACATAGTAGAAAGCAGGCAAGACTATCAGGCTATACAGACTGGCACTAAGGGCTGGCTTGGGGTGGAGTAGGGGCATATACACATTGCGCCAAAGAAATGGTGAAAAGCTGCCACCGCAGCAGCAAGAGCAGCTTTTTGCTGGTTCTAAAAGGAGCGGCATTTTGCCGCTTCTTTTGGAGCTGGCAAATCATTGGATCAGGGCTGCAGTGTGTGGTTGCTGTAGCCCCGATCTGATGTTCAAAAGTGGGGGGGGGGGGGCAAACTGCTCCAAAGGAGCTGTCTTTTTAGCCCCTATGGTCCAAAACACACTGCAGAAATAATCCAGTTTAAGACTGCTTTAACTGCCCTGGCTCAGTGCTAGGGAATTCTGGGAATTATAGTTTATTGTGGCACAAGAGCTCTCTGACAGAGCAGGCTAAATATCACAAAACTACAGTTTCCAGAATTCTCTAGCATTGAGTCAGGGCTATTAAAGTGATCTCAAACAGGATTATTTCCGCAGTGTGTTTTGGACCTTTGCCTTGGCATTTGTATTACTGCGGGTTGATTGGTTGAATAACTGATCATATTGTAATTAAATTAATTAATAAATATAATTAAATAATTAAACCTTTTAAAGAATTGTAATTAAAATTATTAATATCATTTGGTTATAATTCCATTGCACTTTTAATGAGAGTTTTTTCAGCTCTGAAATATATAGAATTTTATGATAACTTTTTTTAAAATCAAATGTTGTATCAGTTTTCGATTCGGAGTACTTTTTTGCAGGATTGTGCAGATTTTTCTTCTTTGAGAAGGAATTGAGTACATAAGCCATAAACAGCTAGAGAAACTATAAATCAGCAGAACAAAAATAGGAAAACTCTCCTGTATAAATAAAAGTTTCATACACTCATATAGTAGGATTTTTGGCTTCAAAATAGCACTGAAAAATAAGATTATACTAATAAGTACAGTGGAACCTCTACTTACGAATGCTTCTACTTACGATGTTTTCGACTTACGAAAGGCGCCTCGGGGGAAAATCTGCTTCGACTTACGAAGCATTTTCGACTTACGAAAGGCCGCGGCTGGAAGGAGGCCTCCGTCCAGCCGTGGCCTCAGCTGTTCCTCAGGCTGGTCCTGGAAGTGGAGGAAACCTCCGCTTCCAGGGCCAGCCTAAGGAACAGCCGGCAGCCTTGGCCCTTCCTTGCGCCGACCTTGGAAGCGGAGCCATCCCCCGCTTCCAGGATCGGCCGACGGAAAGGCCGAGGCTGCCGGCTTTCCTTCAGCCGACCCTGGAAACGGAGGACAGCTCCGCTTCCAGGATCAGCCGAAGGAAAGGCCGAGGCTGCCGGCTTTCCTGCGGCCGACCGCTTCCAGGATCGGCCGAAGGAAAGGCCGAGGCTGCCGGCTTTTCTTCGGCCGATCCTGGAAGCGGAGGACGGCTCCGCTTCCAGGATCGGCCGAAGGAAAGGCCGAGGCTGCCGGCTTTCCTTCTGCCGATCTTGGAAGCGGAGGACGGCTCCATTTCCAGGGTCGGCCCAAGGAAAACTGGCAGCCTTGGCCCTTCCTTGCGCCGACCCTGGAAGCGGAGCCATCCCCCGTTTCCAGGGTCGGCCCAATGGAAAAAGAGCCGCGGGGAGAGGGACAGCCCGGCTGTCCCTCTCCCCATGGCTTGGCCCTGGCTTCCGAAGCGTCCGCTTCGGAAGCCAAGGCCATAGGAGAAAGAGCCGCGGGGAGAGGGACGCGTGCATCCCTTTCCCCGCGGCTTGGCCCTGGCTTCCGAAGCGTCCGCTTCGGAAGCCAGGGCCAAGCCGCGGCTAAAGGGACACACACCGTCCCATTAGCCCCGGCCTGGCTCTTTTATGGGCCTGGTCGCCGTTTTGGCGACCAGGCCCATAGAAGGCAAAGAGGCCTGGGCTAAAGGGACGCGCTGTCCCTTTAACCCAGGCCTCGCTTCTCTATGGGCCCGGTCGCCGCTTTGGGGACCAGGCCCATAGAGAAGCGAGGCCTGGGTTAAAGGGGCGGCGCACGTCCCTTTAACCCAGGCCTCTTTGCCTTCTATGGGCCTGGTCGCCGCTTTGGCGACCGGGCCCATAGAGAAGCGAGGCCTGGGTTAAAGGGGCGGCGCACGTCCCTTTAACCCAGGCCTCTTTGCCTTCTATGGGCCTGGTCGCCGCTTTGGCGACCGGGCCCATAGAGAAGCGGGGCCTGGGTTAAAGGGCCGGCGCACGTCCCTTTAACCCAGGCCTCTTTGCCTTCTATGGGCCCGGTCGCCGCTTTGGCGACCGGGCCCATAGAGAAGCGAGGCCTGGGTTAAAGGGACGGCGCACGTCCCTTTAACCCAGGCCTCTTAGGTCTATGGGCTCGGTCGCCGCTTTGGCGACCGGGCCCATAGAGAAGCGAGGCCTGGGTTAAAGGGGCGGCGCACGTCCCTTTAACCCAGGCCTCTTTGCCTTCTATGGGCCTGGTCGCCGCTTTGGCGACCGGGCCCATAGAGAAGCGAGGCCTGGGTTAAAGGGACTGCGCACGTCCCTTTAACCCAGGCCTCTTAGGTCTATGGGCTCGGTCGCCGCTTTGGCGACCGGGCCCATAGAGAAGCGAGGCCTGGGTTAAAGGGGCGGCGCACATCCCTTTAACCCAGGCCTCTTAGGTCTATGGGCTCGGTCGCCGCTTTGGCGACCGGGCCCATAGAGAAGCGAGGCCTGGGTTAAAGGGACGGCGCACGTCCCTTTAACCCAGGCCTCTTAGGTCTATGGGCTCGGTCGCCGCTTTGGCGACCGGGCCCATAGAGAAGCGAGGCCTGGGTTAAAGGGGCGGCGCACGTCCCTTTAACCCAGGCCTCTTTGCCTTCTATGGGCCCGGTCGCCGCTTTGGCGACTGGGCCCATAGAGAAGCGAGGCCTGGGTTAAAGGGCCGGCGCACGTCCCTTTAACCCAGGCCTCTTTGCCTTCTATGGGCCCGGTCGCCGCTTTGGCGACCGGGCCCATAGAGAAGCGAGGCCTGGGTTAAAGGGGCGGCGCACGTCCCTTTAACCCAGGCCTCTTTGCCTTCTATGGGCCTGGTCGCCGCTTTGGCGACCGGGCCCATAGAGAAGCGAGGCCTGGGTTAAAGGGACGGCGCACGTCCCTTTAACCCAGGCCTCTTTGCCTTCTATGGGCCTGGTCGCCGCTTTGGCGACCGGGCCCATAGAGAAGCGAGGCCTGGGTTAAAGGGACCGCGCACGTCCCTTTAACCCAGGCCTCTTAGGTCTATGGGCTCAGTCGCCGCTTTGGCGACCGGGCCCATAGAGAAGCGAGGCCTGGGTTAAAGGGACGGCGCACGTCCCTTTAACCCAGGCCTCTTAGGTCTATGGGCTCGGTCGCCGCTTTGGCGACCGGGCCCATAGAGAAGCGAGGCCTGGGTTAAAGGGACGGCGCACGTCCCTTTAACCCAGGCCTCTTAGGTCTATGGGCTCGGTCGCCGCTTTGGCGACCGGGCCCATAGAGAAGCGAGGCCTGGGTTAAAGGGACGGCGCACGTCCCTTTAACCCAGGCCTCTTAGGTCTATGGGCTCGGTCGCCGCTTTGGCGACCGGGCCCATAGAGAAGCGAGGCCTGGGTTAAAGGGACGGCGCACGTCCCTTTAACCCAGGCCTCTTTGCCTTCTATGGGCCTGGTCGCCACTTTGGCGACCAGGCCCATAGAGAAGCGAGGCCTGGGTTAAAGGGGCGGCGCACGTCCCTTTAACCCAGGCCTCTTTGCCTTCTATGGGCCTGGTCGCCACTTTGGCGACCAGGCCCATAGAGAAGCGAGGCCTGGGTTAAAGGGGCGGCGCACGTCCCTTTAACCCAGGCCTCTTTGCCTTCTATGGGCCTGGTCGCCGCTTTGGCGACCGGGCCCATAGAGAAGCGAGGCCTGGGTTAAAGGGACGGCGCACGTCCCTTTAACCCAGGCCTCTTGGGTCTATGGGCTCGGTCGCCGCTTTGGCGACCGGGCCCATAGAGAAGCGAGGCCTGGGTTAAAGGGACGGCGCACGTCCCTTTAACCCAGGCCTCTTTGCCTTCTATGGGCCTGGTCGCCGCTTTGGCGACCGGGCCCATAGAGAAGCGAGGCCTGGGTTAAAGGGGCGGCGCACGTCCCTTTAACCCAGGCCTCTTTGCCTTCTATGGGCCTGGTCGCCGCTTTGGCAACCGGGCCCATAGAGAAGCGAGGCCTGGGTTAAAGGGGCGGCGCACGTCCCTTTAACCCAGGCCTCTTTGCCTTCTATGGGCCTGGTCGCCGCTTTGGTGACCGGGCCCATAGAGAAGCGAGGCCTGGGTTAAAGGGACGGTGCACGTCCCTTTAACCCAGGCCTCTTAGGTCTATGGGCTCGGTCGCCGCTTTGGCGACCAGGCCCATAGAGAAGCGAGGCCTGGGTTAAAGGGACGGCGCACGTCCCTTTAACCCAGGCCTCTTTGCCTTCTATGGGCCCGGTCACCGCTTCGGCTTTGGCCACTTCGGCGACCAGGCCCATAGAAAGCAAAGAGGCCTGGGCTAAAGGGACACACTGTCCCTTTAACCTCGGCCTCGCCCTTCTACGGGCTTGGTCGCCGAAGCAACCGCTTCGGCGACCAGGCCCATAGAGCAGCGAGGCCGGCCCCGGCCTCGCTGCGGAACGGATTAGGGCATTTCAATGTTAAATTTGCCTCTACTTACGAAATTTTCCACTTACGAAATGGCTGTTGGAACGGATTAATTTCGTAAGTAGAGGTTCCACTGTATTCCTTACACTACCTGCCTAGCATTGTTTAAATTAATATTAGAGATCATTTTTACATTCATTATATAGCTAGCAATAATTCATAATCTAATTGCCAGAGTGTGAATAATTGCTAGCCTTATAGATTACAATGTAATTCTTGTACACGTCCATCTTACTATTCCTTGTAATGTTAAAGTGCTGATAAATGAAATGGAATATAATTCTGTTGTATATCTTGTAATTTTTCTGGGAAAATTGAATTTTTAAACTCTAAAATTTAGCCAGTTGAGTGTGACTGGGAAATTTGGCAGACTAGGTGAGGGAAATATAGGAACATGGGTTAAAATAAACATGGTGAAGTGCAAGCAAATTCAGAAATACCAACTTTGCCTTGTTTCATTTGAGGATGTAAGGTGACTAGAGTGCTTTCAAACTTAACCAAAATGTATCTAGTCTATTTTAAGATAAAGCAAACAGAAAAGTACAAAGAAAATGAAGCGTAAGGTATATAATGATATATGGAAAGGCTGAAACAGATAACTAATTCCTCTGCTCCTAAAATCATTGAAAGACATTTACATGAAGGTGAGTTCAGTTTCTAGGAAATAAATTCTGCTGAAATGAAGTGTACTCTGATTGCTGTTTTAATATCCACATCCCTAGATGCATCTTGCCTGTATATTTTGTTGTTCTGCTGCAGCATTTTGCCATGTTTTGAAATCAAGTAAGATTTTTTCATATTAGAGCTTTCTGGCCCAAGTTTGATGATAGGTAGAATTTAATTAAACCTGGAGAAACAGAAAAAAGATTTAGCTCTACTCATTTTAGGTTTGGAACCAGGATCTGCGAAATACTGGTTTTTCCAACATAGTGCATACTGTTCATTCTAATTTATTGTTTAAAATCATTCCATGCAGAATTTTATACTGCATTCTCAGGCAAAAAGGATGGAGTCTACTTATATGGTTATCCTGGCTTGGTAGGTTCCTGATCCACATGTTCACAAGCTTCTAAGAGTAGGACTGTACATAGTCCTGGACTTGCTACCAAAAATGGGGGTCAACACCGAATTCTATTCTGTAACACTGAAACATATTTAATGCATATTTTTATGTCATTACACCCTATGTCTTGCTGCCTTCAATCCTCACCTTGGCCTTACACTGGTAGAATGGCGTGGAGTCTATCCGTACTATATAGTTATAACTATTTGACACAACTTTAATTTCCCTGGCTCCATCCTCTGGAATTCTGGGGTTTGTATGAATCATTCTGAGTGATAGTGTACTTTGATTGCTAGTCTACTCACTGGAATAATAGCTCTTAGAGGAGTTCTTTAGCAGAAAATCCAAAGTATCTCAGGCCCCGAGATTTAATTGGATTGAACTATGACAGTTTAGTGGAACCAAACTGTTATAACACTGTAGCTCAAATATAATCTGACTGACACTGGGCTGGCAACAAACTTATATCCTCTCTAGTTACCCTGTAATACCTATAGTCTATATTTATGATGAATAGAACCATCTTTTCCCATAAGAGCTTGCCTGGGTATTGAAATCTTGAGGGAAGGCCCTTCGGGAAGGCCCTTCTTTCCATCCCACCACCCAGACAGTGTGGGAGAAGGCCTTCTTGATGGTGGTTCCCAGGCTCTTGAGCTCCCTTCCTAGAGAATCCAGAGTGACTCCTTCCTTGATGCCTTTCCAGCAACAGGTGAAGACTTTTTTGTTTTGATTTTTGACATTGTTCATAGAAGAAGGCTTTTAATAATGTGCAGTATTGTCCATATTTATTGCTTCTTAATTGCTATGCTTTACATTTCTCTTTAATTCTATTGATAGTTTAATTACATTTTCACTTTTCTATGATTTTAGCAATGGGAGTTTTTATTTGTATCTGTTTTTAATGTTTGTAAGCTGCCTTGAGTTCCAGATTTGGAAAAAAGTGGAGTATAAATAAATAAAATAATAGCAGCAGCAATAATAGTGGGAACATGTCTGAGTCCAGAGCAAGTGGTGAGGTCTATAGTATTCTGTTCAAAAGGGTCATTGTGTAGATATGGTGGGCAAAATTTGATTGATGCATTGCTTGTTCTGTGCTGAAAGTTGAATATTGGTTCTGCAGTCATGCCATATATCAGATTCTAGGGTCATACGGTAAACAACAAGATGTAATCTATCTAGGCACTCAGGCAGAGGCAAAGTGCTGCTTAGCTGGTGAAAGCAACTTCAAGCTCTAGCATATAGAAATTGCTAATGCAAGGGTTTCCCTGTTAATCTGTCAGATGGTCTTTGGTATAGGTGCTAATTTCCCAGAATTGTGGGAAGAACACATTTCATGTGTATTTTTAAAGAACTCAATTCCAATAGTTCCAGAGCTCCTGACCTTCTTCCATGGATGTTCTGCTTGAAATTTTATTTCATGGATGTTCTGCTTTAAGCTTTATTTCACACTATCTCTGAGCACATTTGGTCTGAGTAGTTGCTTCATTTGAGATATTGGTATTAAATTCTTATGTAGCATTTAACGTGGCAGGAGGAAATCCTATTTTTGGATAGGGGTAAGTGGATAGGGGAGGTGAGTTTTAATGCTATGTTGCTAAAGGGAGTTAAGCTTTTGATGTTATTAGTGAAGAGTTAATCTTCCAGTTGTATCTTCAGCAACTTTCCACTGAGGAATGTAGCTGCAAAATGACCTGCATCTAAATCTGAAACCCATAGGAAAGCTATACTGGCCTCTGCCTAGTTTTATTTTAAAAGTACCCAAGGCTTTAGGGAAGCAGAGAGGTAATTTATTGTTCCCTGCAAAAGATGTCAGGTCATGCACTCTGTATCCAAAGGCTATATTGCAGCCTTGTTCATACTGTGGGCTACCTCTATTCCCTTTTTGGTAAAATATGGGAGTATACCAGGGCTATAGCTGTGAAGATGAATTAAAGAGCCGTGCCTATGTCCAGGGCTCCAAATAATAAGTCTAGAAATAGTGTCTCAAATAGATATGGAGTTTGAAAAGGTCTGCTAATTCCTCTTGCTGAAGAGCATTGTAATTTATGGCATGCTTCCTATCTGGAGTTCAGACTTGATATCTATGAACTCTACAAGTTGGAGCCTTGATCTACCTGTTTTATGCATTTAATAACTATGTGTTCCTACATTTACAAGAATTGTGTACAGATAACATTTCTGTTTCTTTGGATTTGGAAGGAGCTGCTTATTTCCAGTTATAATAAATTAAAAAGGATTCTCACCAATGATTTTTCATTTTCCTGAAATGACTAAACTAGTCTACAAATAGATAGACTCAATCAAGGAAGCCATGGCCTTGAGCAGATCTGTTGAATAACTCTATTCTCTCTCATAAGTTAAAGATAACTTCACAGCAAACAACATGAAAGTTAGCCTGATTTGCATACATATTTGCACAATACACCAAGCCAGTTCACACTTTCCACCCTTGCTGCTTTCAGTGGCAGAAACTAAACAATTCTGAGACATCTATTGTGATTTATTGTGCAGTGTTTGCACAAGCAGTTACCTTTCTCTGTTTTGTTTCTTTCCTGAAAAAGACTAAAGAAACTAACCAAGAATGAACTCTGGATTCTTTTACTAGAATTTACTAGACAACTTTACTTTTCCAGTAACTAGAAGGTTGCTAGGAGAGAAACAGACCAGACAAGGGTAGCTGTCTGTACTCACATAACATGGTAGATGAACACAGTGCACAAAACAGTGCTATAAAGTTTGTTTAGCTTAAAGGTAGAAATCATGTGATGCTCCAGTTGTTGCACTGCAATTCCCAGAAGTTGTAGCCAACATAGCAAATGTTGAGGAAAGTTATGAACTGTATGTATATTGGGCTTTCTACAAAACCAGTTCTATCAGTGTTGATTGCACCAGATGCATTAGACTCATTCAGATGTGTTGCCTTATTTCCGGGGAATTTATAAGACTCAGATATGATCAGGATTGTTATAACAGACATATTTTTATTCATGATACCTAAATAAATGCATTAAGGATGGTATAAGATTAAGGAAAGAATGAAATTTTGTTGGACTTGACAGTTTTGACAAAATTAGTATTTTTGCCTTTCCCAGTTGCGTGCAAATGTACAGCTAACCTCAAGCAACATTTGTGAAGTTTACAGGGAATTTCCAAGAAATAAAGTGTACACAAAGCAATGTACATATTTTGAAATAGAAATATAGTAAGCCTTCTGTATCCATGGACTCCTTATCCACTGATTCAATCATCCACAGCTTGAAAATATTTGTTAAAACATATACATTCCTAAAATCAAACCTTGATTTTGCCATTTTGTATAAGGGGAACCATTTACTATGCCATTGTTTTTAATAGGACTTGAGCATCCATGGATTTTGATAGTCATAGGGGGTAATAATAATAATAATAATAATAATAATAATACGGTTTATTTATATACCGCCCCTCTGGCAAGCCAATCGAGGCCGTGAACAACAATATATTACAACAAATTAACAACAATATATTACAACAAATTTAACAAATTAAACAATATCAACAAGTACAAATGTTGTACTTGTTGGAACCAAACCCCAGTGGATACCAAAGACCTACCATAGCTGAAATGTGCATAGTTAGGAAAAAGTGATGGAAACACATTTTAGTCAGTGGGGAAAGATTGCATAAATTAGGATGAAAATGCAACTGTGATGCAACCAAATCAAAGCTGAGAGCTTTTCACACTCCTACATAGGATTGCCTTGCTTTTTCCTTGCAAACTGTCCTGGTTTGGCTGATAACCACTCTTTGCACAGAGTCAGTCAGGTTGCTTCACAGCTGAGTGGAAATTTGAATTGAGTTCTCACTAATTCATACCTGACATTCAGTCCACAAAAGAACTCTGACTCTAAGAATCTCTTCACGTACTTTCATTTTTAAGTTTGCTGCTAAAAATGTAACATCTGAACATGCTGATTGTAAGCCTATATATTGTTGAGGTGAAACTGGGAACCCATCAGCAAAGTCATCAATCCATAATGTGTGAAAAACCCTTTGGTAGAGCCTGTTCAGTTTTGTGTCTTCCACTGTTAATGCTACAGTGAATTTAATTTGGGTGTCTGCTTGGGTAGTAGTTGTTAATAAAAAGGAATCCATTAACAAGCTAACATATAATAAATAATTTGAATATGTATTTTTCTGAGAGTTGTTTCTTTATGAGTCACTAGCTGCTCCACAACCTAGAGCTCTCCAGATCTGCTGGACTCAGGGTTGTAATTACCAGGGTTGGAAGCAAAATTCTCCCCCCCAAAAAATTTTTTTGTACCTTAATGAAATTTTTCGTCATTCCCAGAATTCCTAGCATTGAAGAATGAGACACTGAAAATCATTCACTCGTAAAGTCTTTTATCCTGTGTTGGTTTTCCCTTGGTAACCTTGCCTGCCCTCTTTTTTTGAATTCTAAACTGTATTTCTAAATGCCTTTCCTTGCCACCTCATCAAGACTTAGGAAATACAGCAACGGACTAGCTAGCACACCCACAGGATTCTAGCTAATTTCTGCTTTAAATGCTTTACCTGTGATTTTTGGCTTCAGATAACCAACACCTCCCAGAGGGTTCCTGTTGCACTGGGCCTGCATGGGAACCAGCACTGAGGCTGCTTCTCACTATGGGCAGCTGCTCAGAGTGAGCAAGTTTCAAGTCTCACAATGACTCCAGCCATCACTTCAGACCTTGCCCTAAAGTCTTGCAAGACTAGAAGTCTTGCGAGATTTGGAGATCTGCTGGGCCTATAAAAATCAGCCAGGCCTATAAAGACCCACACACATGGTGGCCAACTATTTTGAACCTGGATGATGGTTGACCTCATGCTGATGATTGATTTATGTCTCTGTTATGATTGATGTGTGAACCCTGTACAGTCACCCCTCTGTTTTCATGGGGGATCTGTTCCAATCACAAATATTCAAGCCCCACTGGATTGAATGGTGTCATGCGCCACAGGTGCACACCCCATTTTGTCCCCCTCCCTTTGCCGCCTGTGAACAGATGAGGGACACAGACACCAAGTCCACAAAAATGGAGGGGCAACTGTATATGCATTAAAGTTGTGGCTATCTTTTAACCCATTCATCAATATCTGGCCTCCCTTTTGTCCCTGAGTGACCAGGTCATGTATGCAGTAGCTTGCCATGTAGTTTTGGAGATTTCCTTCTGTTGACTGTAAATCTGTTTTTATGCCTTCTATGAGCTAAAGAAGGCTCCACATCACACCCTAAGTGAACCCAGTGCATTTTCCTGTATAAATGATAATGGGGAATCCCTGTGTATATGGACATTTCACCCAAATCATCCTTTTTTGGGTAAAGGAACAGAATACCAGGAATTGTAAGCACTTAACCTGAATGATCCCATGGTGATGAAAACTGGAATGTGTGCAAGACTCTCACAACATTTGAAAACCAGTAAGATTATATTATCTTTGAAGTATGAAAAATTTCTTTAGCATCTTTGGCACATATAGGTTTCTACCAAATATAACAAGTGCTGCAATTAAAGAAATCGCTGACACTTCAGAAGAGTTGTATGGAGTAAAAATTTTCTCTTTTTGTTGTTGCAGGTTCTTGCAGGAATGAATGTCTATTCAACTGAATTTGAAAAAATAAAAGAAGAATATAACGTCCGGGGATACCCAACCATCTGCTATTTTGAGTTAGTCTCAACTTATTCTCCATTTAGATCCTATTAAAAGTCACTTACACACACACACACACACACACACACACACACACGGTGTGTGTGTGTGTGTGTGTGTGTGTGTGTGTGTATACTATATTATATATTCTATATTGTAAATTCCTGATTTGTTGTACTTGCAGAAAGGGAAAATTCCTGTTCAACTTTGAAAACTACAGTGCTACAGCAAAGGACATAGCAGAATGGTTGCAGAAGTAAGTCTCTCAGGTTCATTCACTACATCACTGAGAAAAGCATGTTTTGGTAAACACTCTTGGATCTTGGAAACAGATTATTATTTCATTATGTAAACAAAGCAGATAACAGCATGGCACTGATCTATGAAAGATACTATAGGGTTATTGTTTGCTTTAACTTTTCATGCTTTTTTACCATTGCACTTATATGGGTAAGCCACTTTGGGTGCCCTTTTTAATCAAAAGTAGGGTCTAAGTTGAATAAATGAAATTAATTAAGGAGGTTTTCAATAATCACACTTAACTGAGAGGCAGTGAGATTTAGTCATCTAGGACAGAATCCAGAAGCTGGTACTAGATTTCCTACTTTTGACAGGGCCAGTAAAACTTTTTGTTTGCTGGAGCCAGTACAATTTATGAGAGAGAACAAATACCAGAAAATAATACCCAGCTTTTGAAGGTTTAGTACAGGGGTAGGCAACCTTTTTGAGCTGGGGGCCGGGTTGCTGTCCCTCAGACAATTGGGAGGCCGAAGCACCCAAAATAAATAAATAAATATAATTTTAAAAAAAAAATTTAAAAAATTTAAAAATATGCATGCACTCTCTCTCAGCCCCAGAAAAGCCATGGCAAACCCCCTGTGGAGATTTTGCCAAGAAAACCCCAAGAACAAGTAATAACAATAATAATATTATCATGGCGGGTGGTGGCGGCGGCAGAACCAGCCTAGGGCCGGTCCAAAGGCCTTGGGGGGCCGCATCCGCATCCGCCCCCCCCCCCCCCCGGGCCTGGACAGGCAAGAAAACATTCAGAGAAGAGGCTGACCCATGCAGAATTGATTGGCAGATACAACTTGGAGGAGATTATATCATTTGGTGTTGAACTGAAAATAAAACCAAGCAAAAGCCTCAGAGCCCATTTACACCATTTTGTGACCTGTGTTTAAATGGTGTTTGTGGACTGTCTTTCTGTTATTATATTGCAAAAAGAATTTGCTTTGCTCAGCAGTGTATGAGCCATTTGGGATCTGCGGGTGGCTTTTGGATTCTGATTGCACTCACAGTTCTGATGACTTGAATATATTCATGTATTTGGTCTCCTGATGGACTTTAAAGCTTTTAACTCTGCTGGAACATGGACACAGTGCATTATGGCCTGGACTGCGTAGGTGGACCCAATATATTGTGAAGGTGCAAGGGAGGAGAATAAACATGGTGGTACAGATGGGGAAAGAGTCATACAAATGCTAAATCCCCAAAGCTCTTTACATATTATTTCTAATAATAGCTTGCAGTAGAGATTAACATTGCTATGCCCAAGTTAGAGATTTGGGAGTAGGGCTGATGTTGAAGAGACAGTGAATTGTCTTAGGCAGCTCTGTGAGTTCTTGGCCATGCTGACATTTTCGTGGACACATCCAGCTCATGTGCTTAACTATTATGCCATGCTAGATTGGTAGTCTTGATTGTTTTTGATCCCTTGCAAATCCCTGATTCCACATACATAATTGGCTGGGTGAATGTGGAATGTTATCCATTTTTCTCATCTCCTTTCCCCTACCTCTCAGTACTTAAAATGTTATGTTTCTCACTTTGCATGTGTATTATATTGCTTTCTATGCTTTTAAATAAAGGGGCATTGTTATGTAGCTATTGGTTCATAAAAGATGTTTGTAATTTATCAGTGATTGCATATATAGAAACTACTTTAGTGTCCTAGGTTATGGGGAGGGGTAGTGATTTGCAAGTGCCTTGATTTGTCCTGAGTGTTTTGGATGAGTCTGTGTACATCAGAGCTGGGTGTAATCATGATTCAGGGACATCATATAGCATCCAGGCTTCTGGCTGCATGGATCCAAGAGGGAAATTTTGTCCTTAACACTAATGTAACTTTGGTCTATTAAGAAAGCAACACAGAGAGAGATCCTTTCTTCTTCCACCTGTGAGCAGTGATGTATGCCTTTATCACCTGTAGCTTTTTCTTTTTCATTGGCTCAGGAATGATGCCCTTATCTCTTGGCTACCACATGTAGAACATTAGAGGTGTCTAGAGTTCTTTCTCTCTTTTTTCTTTCCTTCAATCTGCCTACATTATAAATTGATAATCCTTGTAATATGCCATGCTTTTATATCGGTACTGTGACAGCTTGTGAACACAGTGACTAAAGGCAAAGCAGAACAGCTGCCGACTCTTCCCAATGATAATCTCTGCTAACAAACCACTCTGGGCTTTGGCTGATATTTCAGCCATCCAGAGCAAAAGACACCTGTTTGTCCTCAATTAATTTCCAATGCACGCTTAATAGTTTCCCAAAAAACAAAGTAATGCAGCAGCTTTTCCTTCCCTTCCCCAAAAGAAATCAATATTGAGGGGCGGGTGGGGAATAAATTAATATTCAGAATCTGTTCTATACTTTGGAAGCTACCCATAATTGAGGTTGCAGAGTATAATTTGTCTATAGTGTAAGCCTGGCACAGAGGCACAGTAGTAGTAATGAATTTCTCAAAAGAACCTGTAGTATGAGTAGTCCAGTGCTCTGGGCATTGTTTCAAAAAGGCCTGAAAAGTGTAACTGAAGAATGGTAGGACATATGTAGGCTCTATATGGGATAGAATAAACCTAATTAAAAAGAATAACAAGAACAAATCATTTTGCCAATTAATTCAGCCTCCTGTTGAAGACTGATAGTGGGTTCACCCTCCAAAAAAAAAAAGCCTCTTGCAGCTTTGATAAAGGACTTGTAAATGCAAAACTTCCATTTATTTGATACTTACCGACTGTTGCAAGTTAGTGAACAATCAACAATTCATTCTGCTTTGGCTCTCTTCAGAAGGCAGGTTTGAGATTCCTCATAGGCAAAAAGAAAGAAATTATCTGAGTAAAACCACAATTGTGAGAGAAGCCATGTAATACTTGTTCAGAACATACCTGTCTCCAGGAGAAGAACCAAGAAAGAACTCCAACGGTCTAAAACACACTGCAGAAATAATCCAGTTTGAGACTGCTTTAACTACCCAGGCTCAATGGTAGGGAATCCTGGGAATTGTAGTTTGTTGTGGCACCAGAGCTCTTTGACAGAGAAGGCTAAATGTCTCACAAAACTACAGTTCCCAGAATTTCCTAGCATTGAGATGGCAGTTAAAGTGGTCTCAAACTGAGTGTTATTTCTGCCTAATTACCAAATTTTCTGCTGAAGTATTAATGCCTAGGAACACAACTACTTTTTAAATTGAAGTATTTGTTGTTGTTAACTGCCCTTGAGTCGATCCCAACCCATGGCAACCCTATGGATGAGACTTCTCCTTGTCCTCCAGTGCTCTGCTTAAATCCTGCAACCCCTTAATACCCATGACCTCCTTAATAGAGTCCATCCATCTGGCATGTGGCCTTCCTCGCTTCCTACTTCCCTCCGCCTTTCCCAGCATTAATGTTTTTTCTAATGAGTCTTCTCTTCTCATGATGTGTCCGAAGTACAACAGCCTCAGTCATCTTGGCTTCCAGCTTGATCTGCTCTAGGACCCATTTGCTTGCCTTTTGGGCTATCGATGGGATCCTCAATACTCTTCTCCAGTACCACATCTCAAAGGAGTTGATTTTCTTCCTATCATCTTTCTTAACTGTCCAGCTTTCACATCCATACATGGTAATAGGGAATATGATGGCTTATATGGTTCTAACTTTTGTTCTGAGTTGTATATCTTTGCATTTTAGAATCTTTTGTAGTTCTTTCATAGCCACCCTCCCCATTCTTAATCTTCTTCTGATTTCCTGACTACAGTCCCCATTTCTATCAATGTTTGATCCCAGGTATGATAATTCTTTTACTATTTCTATTTTTTCATTGTCTAGGTCACTCATCCTCCTTCTGTGTCCAAGTCTGCTTTTCTTGCAATATGTTCTGCATACAGGTTGAACAGATAAGGTGAAAGGATGCAGCCTTGTCTGACCCCTTTGCCAACTGGGAACCATTCTGTTTCTCCATATTCTATTCTGACAGTAGCCTCTTGTCCTGAGTACAGATTCCTCATCAGGACTATCAGATATGTTGGCACTCCCATGTCTTTAAGGGCATTCCATAGCCTTTCATGATCTATGCAGTCAAAGGTTTTGCTATAGACTATAAAGCACATGCTGATTTTCTTTTGGAATTCCCTGGTGTGCTCCATTAGCCATTGTATGTTTGCTAGTGCCTTTTCCTTTCCTGAACCCAGCTTGGCCCTCTGGGATTTCTTTCTCCATGTATGGTTGGAGTCTACATTGCAGAATTTTGAACATAATTTTGCTTGCATGAGGGATCAGTGCTATGGTCCTATAGTTGCTGCAGTCTCTTGTTTCTCCTTTTTTTTTGGATGGGGATGTATATTGACCACTTTCAATCTGTTGGCCATAGTTTTGTTTTTCATGTTTGTTGAGATATGTTGGTCAGCACTAAAGTTGACTCTGTCAATGTGGACTGCAGCAGTTCAATTGGAATATCGTCTGTTCCTGGTGATTTGTTTTTTGCTATTTCTCTTATTAGAGTTTCCACCTCATTTTTTAGAATTTGGGGTTCATCTTCATATAGATATTCATTCCATGTGTCCTTCATTTTGTCATCTCTTTTCATAATTCTTCTGTGTATTGCATCCAACTAAAGTATACCTGTATTTAAGTAATGTAAGCGATCACTGTTATCTTTTATGTACTCAGGTTATTTTTTCCAACAGTATCCTCAGTTATTAACTATTTAACCTGATACATTCATACGACAGCTATTCCTTTGTCACTGTGAACTGTATCTTAAATTCTATATAAATGGTAAACTGAAAAATTAAATATTTTACTGAACATCATTGACAGTGTTTCAGTGAGTGTGTAGAAACAAGTTTGAAAAGTGGTATGTGTCCAAGAAGTAACAGAGGCAATAATTTATTACAAAATCACCTAAATTTCTTCATATTAGCCTGATTCCTCAGCCTGTTTTCTGTTTTCTCGGACTGTAATTTTTCATGGAGAATGGTCTTGCTGACTGTGGGCTGTGTGGCACATCACACCTCAAGTATGCTGAAGAGCATTTCCATCTCCTCCTCCACTCAAATATCTGTATTTATTGCCTTCCACATAAAAAAAAAAGCCAAGCTTTTCCAGGTTGTGAGACACATATGTTTATTTGCAGTTGCCTAGTATCACATCTGTCAATGTTGATTCCCATTGCTGATAGTGTGTTTGATGATTTACAGCATTTGTTTGTCATGCTTTCCTTCCAAGTATAATAGTATTGATTTGTTTATTAAGGGTTCTGCGCTAGAGATTTTGTGCAAGAGGCACACTTGTACAGTCCTTGCAGTCAGCTTCAGCCTTTGATTGTCTACTGTCATTGTTCACATAATCATTTTACATGAAAAATACATAAAATGTCTAGCTGCTGTGAAGTATGTGTAAAAACAAACCTGTGAATAACTGTCTAAAGATTCTCAGAGTAAAATTCGCCAACACAGTAGAAAATTACTCAAATGGATAGAGTATTATGGAAGAATAGATTTTGAAGCTTAAGAGTTTTTAGGAGGGCATCAGCAACATTTTAAAAACATTTAAACAGGAGGGCTAATTTTTTTGTAACAGGAAGTGAACTTGAAATTTAGTTTAGCTTCTGTTGTAAAAATGGCCTCTCCTGAGCATAAAATGGCCCATGGGGACGCTAAAACACAACATCTGGAGGCATAAATGATTTTTCTTGGGTGTCGGGAGGTGTAGATCTTCAGAGATCTTCAACAGTTGTTCACCCTTGGTATAAAGGATTGGAGGATAGCATTCCCAAGAGTAGGAACTCATCAGAGTAGAGAGCCAGCAGGGTGTAGTGGTCTAAGTGTTGGGCTAAATCTGTGGGTGACCAGAGCACAAATCCCTGTTCAGACACAGAAGCTGTGTTGGTTGATTTTGGGCAAGTCACGCCCTCTCAGCCTCAGAGGATGGCAGTGGTGAGCCCCCTCTGAGCAAATCAACGCAAAGAAAACCCCATGATAGCTTTGTGTTAGGGAGTTCGTTTGGAGTACATAACAATTCTTCAGAGTATTATTGAGTGATAAACTATTGTAGTTTGGACTTAATTTAAAAATGTAAACCTTCATTTGGCAGTACTTCATTCTACTGGGCAATCAATTCCAAATTGTTTTGATTTATAAATTTAGATGCCATTCTTCTTGTCTGATAATCCATGTTCAGTTCTGTCCTCTTTTTCTTAAAATCCTATGTGTATTTTATTGTTTTGGAGTATTTTGTAATGTATCAAGGACATTCTTCTCTAGCCACATGTGTAGTCTGTTGTTTTCTCCATTAGCTGATTGTTGTACAAAAAAAGGCTATATGCTCCTTGTTGACTATGCCGAGTATCATGGGATGAAAGGCATGTGTACATTTCCTGTAATTTGTCTAATAATAATAATAAAAATTATTTATATCCCACCTCTCTGTATACCATAACTGGGGTGGCTTACACAATAAAACATACAGTCCCCTCTCCCAATAGTACATTCTGTATGCCTGTATTTGACATCAACTGCTTTTGGAGTATTTTTCCAACTTTATTGGCAAATCTCAGTAGAATTATAGCAAGAAGGAATTAGGTTAATAAAGTATGTCTGCTGTTCTATTATAAAGCTATTCCTGTTTGTAACACAATTATTTCTGCTGTTTCTACAAATTTCAAGGTCTGGTGCTTATCCTCCCCACCTTCTTTTTATCTGCATTTCAATGATTAGTAAAGATGTGCACCTTCATCTAGTTAGCCTGGTGCCTATTAACATATGCCTAACTGGCTGAATTTCTTAAGATCCATTTGATTGAAGCAGCTGCTTCTCATTCTCAAGTAGCTTGTTCTAAACAATGCCTCTTTGTTTTTTAAAGTCCTCAGCCACCTAAACCACAGACCCCCGAGACTCCTTGGTCAGAAGAAGATAATGCTATTTATCACCTAACAGATGAAGACTTTGACAAGTTTATCAAGGAGCATTCTTCTGTTTTAGTGATGTTCTATGCACCATGTGAGTATTTTTTTTCTTTTTGGTAATTGTTCATATCCGTGTTTGCATCATCTGCTGGCTAAATGGAACCAGGTAAGGGAATTTAACATGTTTCAGGATCTGCAAATATAGGTCTTAAATGTCACAGCACTAATGGGTTATTTAAATGTCTTGCAAGTGTAACAGACTTATTCACGTAAGGATGACAGGCCCAGGTCAGGGCCAGTAGCAGTACAGAAATATGTAGTTCAGTCAAAACTAGTGTTTTATCTATGTCAGAAATGACTGAAGATGGGAATCATGCAGCCCTCCAGACTGCGATTTCCCCACCATTTGCTGTGTTGGTTAGTGCTGCTTACTAAGGCCAACATCTGGAGGGCCACATGCATCCCACTTGATCTTACCATGGGACATAGCCTTCCTGTGTCACGCTATAGCATCCTAATTCAACAACTGAAAGTATATTTAGTGCTTTATTGTGTTGGAGTATTTTGTAATGTTAAGAGTATGAGATTCTTCTCTAGCCTCATGACAGTCCTGTGGAGGTGATCAACTGATCCCATTTTATAGATAATGACAGAGAGCTGATTATTAATTGTTATCAAGAAGTGATGTTGGATAAATAGGAATTCCAGTGTAGGCTGTCTAATTTTCCAGTCCAGTAATTTATGCAATACAGCTTGCTGTAAATGCTTTATATATTTGGGAGTTGGAAGTTACAATAACTGTGAAATGCACACATTTAGACCACTCTCCCTTTTTTTTGCAGTGCTAGAGAGGGTAACAGCTAGTGATTTACTAAACAGATAAAGTTCAGAGCCAAGATACAGAAGTACCTTTCTTCTAGAAATCCCCTGCAGGCAACATTAACTGAAGGTGAATATGCAAGATAATTAACAGAAGACAGCTATCATAAACAGTTATCTCCATGATTAAAATATCATCTCCAGACACTTTTCATATTTGCTAATGGAATCAGCTTTAAAATGTTAGCAGATAAGATTATTCTATCAAAGCAATGCAGTAAAGAAAAGGTAATCTTATTTGTTTCAACCTTGTGTTGACTTAAAAGGTTACAAATGCATTAGTTCAAGAACAAGAAATGTCAAACAGAGGCTAAGGGTGATGTACGCTAAAATATGCACCTAATTTCTTCTTATAAATTGGAAATTTGTTGTGCAATTTATAGCACTGGTTCAGAGTTATTTGTATACAATTGCATTGTCTTAATGCCCTACAAATCTTGGGTTCATCAATTGTGCTTTTGGAGAGGAGACAGAATTGTTATGGTCTGTTGATTACAATGTCAGAATATTTAATAGGCTATAAGTGCAGTGCAATTCACAGACACACATCAGGGCTAACAGGTCTTTGAGTTAGACCAACCAACATGTTTTGATATTTGGTGGATGAATTTTGGAATGGCTTCACTGGCAAAAATACATTAATGATAGGGCAGGCTTATCTCTTGTAGGTCATGTCTGGTGGTAAAAGTTAATCTATATTTTCAGTTGATGATTCCCTATCTAGTTTGATCAGATATTTAGAAAAACCCAAATTTAATTTGCATATCATATCCTTGAATGGATCAAAGTGCCCCCCCCCAAAAAAAAAATGAGAGGGAAGAAGCTTTATACCTTGAATTCATGTCTTTCTTGGCATATCTTTCTGGGTGGTAAGATGATATGCTTTCCTATTGTTAGAGCTGTAATTCTCCTTATGAAATGACCTGAAGGCTTGTGGTGCAAGCTTTGTATTCTTTCCAACTGGCCCCTTCTAATGATTTTTCACTGCCACCAGGAGTCATAGTAGATATGGGAATCCTGGAAGGAGTAAACAAATCCAACATGGAAGTGGCTAGAGTACCACTTCTAGTTCTGCTGTTTCCCGCACCAGATTTTGGAGGTGTCAGAGCCTTTGACCCCTGTTTTAGCAGCAAAGTTCCACTCCTGGAAGCCTTTGAGAGACAGAAAATGAAGCTTTGCCTCCCATTCCTACTTCATGCTCTTCTCTGGTACTGATTCAGGGGGGCAGCATTTTGCAACTAAGACAGAACTGTGAGCATGTTGCCCATTGTTTTCTGCATAATATATCCATCAGTGAATGTGGCTTTTTATGTTACTTTCAAGCAGAGAGCACAAGAAGACAGTCACTCTTCACAGGCATCTGGGCAGTCACTCTAGAGATGATGTTATGTCAGTTTGGTTTAAGGCTGAATGCTTTTACTCAGAACAGATGGCTAAAGTCCCTCATGCCTTCTCTATTCTTGCGGGTTACTTTAATGCAAGGTCAGGATCATATCTGATGGATCTCTCTTCTAACTGCAACCCTCAAAAAACAAGCAAGGAACAAAATAAAGCAAACTCACACCATTCAAAAGATAGTTTTATCAGTCCTGCAGGGATAGGTCTGTTCCAGTTTGTATCAAATAATGATTTGTATATTCTGAACAGCTAATACAGGACCTGTGCCCCTCTTCAGGTTGTTACTATAACTACAAAATGTCTTAAAGCCCATACCAATAAATGTATGACAAATAGTGTGCAAATCACAGGCAAAAACCCCCAAGCAGTTTACTATATTATTAAGGAACTAATGAGCACCAGCTACTTCACTCATATTATGAGTTAAGAAATCTCACTAAAAAGTGAGGATACCACAGGGACTTAGTATATCTGGTGCTCTAAGTACCTTGGGGCCTTCTTGCCATCTGCAAATTTGAGCATCCGTGGATGGCAAGCCCCGTTGTCCCCAATGATGAAACGTGTACATAGTCACACTGTCATTAGTAACAACAGGACTTGAGGTCCCATGTTTTTTCATATCCATGGGAAGAGGGTTCCAGAACAGTTCCCTCGCAGATACAAAGGTCCCAGTGTAACCATAATAGAGGGCCAGGCTGCCATATAGTGGCATCACTAGGGTTGGTGTCACTGAAGCAGGCTGCTGGGAGGAGCAGTGACTGTGGACTACCTGCCCTTTCCCCTCCCGCTACCTTGATTGTTTGCTTCCCTGGCCACTCACCCACTGTCCAGCCAGACCCGGAAAGGGCTGCTGTGTGGTGGGAGCCTACCCTGACCTCTCTCCCCTCCTGCTGCCTCGCTCATGCTGCCACACACCCAGACTGAGTGGAGCAAGTAGCTGTGCAAGCAAGGCAGCGAGAGGGGATGGGAAGGGAGAGGTGGACTTCTTATTTGGGCTTTTCTGCTGTCTTGACTCCTTCGCTGGAGAGAGCCAAGGCAGTAGAGAAGCCAGAAGAGGTGTATGTCTGCCCCATTCTATTTTCTGCCTTGGTTCCCTTGATCAAGAGAAGGAGAACTGTTGGAAGGGGCATGTATCTACTGCTGCTTCTCTGCTGCCTTGGCTCCATTGGCCAAAGAGCAGAGAAGAAAGGTCAGGCTGGAAAAGGAAGCAATGAGGAAAGAAAGGGGAGGGGTCCATGGTCCCACTGCTCCACCGCTGGTGGCACCTCCCTTTCCCAGCTGTCCAGCACACCCTTTGAGGTGTCATCCCCCCTGAGGTGACACCAGGTGCAGTACACACGCCCTACACCTTAGTGATATCCTTGCTGATATACGACAGCTAGTGTATGGGTTGTGTATGGAATGTGTTGTTTTTAATTATTCTTACACATCTAAATTTAAAACTCTCTCTCCTTAACCTCTGCATTTCCCAGCTTGACCTATTGTGAGCTCGAAAAATGTTGAGGAACTATTAGCTCAGCTTAGGTCTGGCAAGGTCATGGCATGTGATGACATCCCCCAGAGCTGCTGAAACATAGCATTAGTTAGTGGGCACCTATGTTAGCGTCTCTTTTTCCCCTAATCAACAAATCTGGTATAATCCTGGCAGTCTGGTTAAAGGCTTTTATTATTCCTAATCATGAAAAGAGCTCTAAAGATGGTCCTCCTTAAGTACTGACCCATTAGTTTGTTTTCTGTTATTGGGAAGCTGAATGTAAGTTATCTAGGACTTAAATTACAAGTATGGTTAATAATATTCTGGGTGAAGAGAAGAGATTGATTTTAAATTGAACTGCTCCATGGATTACCACTGACTGGTTTTGGCCTATCTTGGATATTTAGCTGACCTGGTGCTTTTACCATCTCATCCACCAGAGGTTGACTCAACAAAAGTTTTCATACTGCTTTATGCTGCTGATACAGCACTAATTTCCTAGACTTGTTTTGTTCTTAGGAGACTATTGAGGGGTGCCTATGAGTACTGTATCAATAATCACCTAACAATTTACTACGCACACACACACACACAAACGTTCTGGGTTTTGCCAAGAGGAAGTCCAGGTTCTCATGGTCCATAACGAATAACTGAATTGAACAGGTGGATTCATATAATATCTGGATATATGGTTTCATGAAACTACAAATTGGAAGGTCCAGGAAAACATATTAAATCTAAAGCAGAACAAAATGTGAGATCAATAACTCTCTTCTTCACTAGCATGCTAATTTTTTTCCAGTAGCTATCTTGGGTTTTTTTTTAAAAGCTAACATAGGGCCTTTGCAGACTTCCAGAAATAGTGCACATTAAATTGAGGCACTGCCCTGGCTCAGTGCTAGGGAATCATGGGAACTGTAGTTTATTGTGGCACCAGAGCTCTCTAACAGAGAAGGCTCAATGTCTCAGAAAAAAATACAATTCCCATGACTCCCTAGCACTGAGCCAGGGCAGTGCCTCAATATAATGTGCACTATTTCTGGCAGTCTGCAAAGGCCCATAGTTCCACAGATACTTTCTGAGACTCCAGTTTGGTTTCCTCTCACTAAGAGCTCACTTGAAGGAATTCGATCTGGTTGTCTTAGGTTAATGTTTGGTGTCCCCAGGTGTGTTGCTGGATCTGATCTTTACTTGCAGTCTGACTTAAATTCCCTAAAATGTCTGGCATGGACATACTCTATCCATTTTTGGCTGCGCGGTTGCCTTATACTTATGCCATAATCACTGGCTTGACCATGCCTTATCTAGGTTGGTTAACTATCCCAAAATACAGAAAGGCCTCTTGCTTGGCAAGTTTTAATGTCATTCCCTCTAACATATTAACTGGCAGATTTAATAAAACAGCATTGAACAAGAGATGCTGGCCCTGTGATAATCATGAAATTGTAATCATACTTTTCCACTGTAGTTTTTATCAGGCCACCAGGGAAGATCAATATTATTCCATCACATAGTGTATCCCTGGGTACTCCCCTCAGTCTCTTGTGACCATCCTGCTCCATAGCTCTGGCAGATTGCTCACTCAGCAAGCGGCAAAATCTTTAAGCCTGGTTATTTTATCCAGACTATTCTTGTTAGTGTAATTTTACTATATTTAATACGTTATATTTTTATAACCACCAGTTTGATTTAACTATATTTATATTGTTGATCTGAATGCCCATTGGTTCTGTCTGAAAATGTATTTTAACATGTTCTAATAGTCTGTTGACTGCAATAAAGTAATATATGTATGTTAGACAATCACTCTTGACAGGCAAATACACCATATAAAAGAGATTTCTGAGTACTTGTGGTTCATATTCTGCAAGACAGAGGGGCTGATCCTGAGGATAGCAGTCAAAATAATACATGTTTTGAAGCAAGTCTTATTGCTAGTTATTTTTTAAAAAGAAAATTAGATTAACCAGTTTGAGACTAGATGAATAATGATACATCGTGCTGGAGTGTTTGATAACTAAGCTGAAGGGCTCTTGAAAACTCAGACAAGACTCTTTAAGATACATTGCCTGGGAAGTTATTAGTTTCCCTGAAACTCCTGTGGGAGGAACTGTCACGGAGTGGTAAAGCACATGCTTTGAATACGGGTCTCAAGTTCAGTCAGTTGTTTCGTTAATTCAAAGGATCTTGCTAGCAGGGGGATTTTTTTAAAAAAAAAAATACCTTTACACCTCTCCTTTTCCCACAACCAGTTGATCTGGGGTGGGTACGGATGGGCTTGTGCTCAGATCTATCTTCCTTTAATTCACTCTTTCACAGTCTTTGATTTTTAATCTGTCACAATTACTCATTGTAGCACTTATTACTTTTCTGTTGCTTTCTGTTACTTTTTCAAATAATTAAGAGAACGTAAGAGAATGGCATTAAAACTTGTAAAACTTGTCAAATTACTTCTCTAATGCCCTTAAAAGCAGCTTTTGAAAATGACTAGAAACTGTTGCTCATTACACCAATAAAGTAACGTTATTCCTGTAACAGTGTTATTGCAACAGTATTATTGTTACAAAGGTGACTTTGTTAGGCCCTCATTACTCCAAAATATAACTACTTACAGGAAACAACATTACTTGTTACTTCCAGACTCAGGGTCCAGTAACCATTAGCTTATGTAGCCAAGCAATAGAGCTGTGAGTAGGAATGCTTGATGAAGAACTACTAGGTATTATCGGGCACACAGGGAAGGAGCTTTAGACATGCTAGTTAGGACCAGAATTGTACATGTGAACCCTAAAGTCATCCTTTGTCCAGCCAGTGAAGGACGTCATTGTTTCATGTTGTGACTAGCAGGCATGTTATGGGAAAAATCCATAGCCTAGAAATCAGTACAGGATTTTTACTCAGGTAAGCAATAACTGGGACAAAAGCAATAGGGGGAGATATTGTTGTTTTGGTTTTTATATATCTTATGTTTTGTATTTTTATATCAACTGTTATCCTGCTTCGATCCGTAGGGAGAGGCGGGAAATATAAATAATAATAATTATTATTATTATTATTAGTTATAACTGAGGCAATACCAAATTGCTATAGCCCTCAGGTTGCTCCATTCTGTGCAAGGACCTATTAGGGAGAAGCTTAGATTTTTCTCTCCCACTGACTCAATTTTTCCTAAAAGCAAGCCCTGAACAGAAGTACAGAAATCAAGAAAGGAGTCTACGATGATCCAGACAACAGCTAACTAGAGTGCATATACCCCCCCCCCCATCCAGGCAATTTTTAAGCACATTTATTTTTAAGTTTTTTAAGACTAAAAGTGTCTGAACACATGGAGTAATGCCCTCCAAGATTTAGAAAGGGTCATATTCTGCCCCCTCAACCTTGGTTAGTTTCCCACCCTTGTTGTAGATGCTCATGAGGATTGTTTCCTTAGTCAGAAAAACAATCTTGTTTCAAATCTTTCTTTAGAGTCCCATAATATCAGTCAGACACTATGTTCTCAAAAAATACCTTAAAAGACGGTTTCTCTTCAGCAGGAAGATTATCATAAATGTGCCAGATTTTCTCCTCCAAGAAATAAAAAGTTGGAATCTTGGGCCCTGAGATGAACCATAGGTATGGATCCAGATCAATTAATTGTTTATTACTGGGCTTTCCTTGAAGTGCATTTGACTTTACCAGAAGCCCTGGTGGTGTAGTGGCTAAATGCCTGTACTGCAGCCACTCACTCACAAACCACAAGGTTGTGAGTTCAATCCCAGCCAGGGGCTCAGGGTCAACTCAGCCTTGCATCCTTCCGTAGGTCGCTAAAATGAGTACCCAGCTTGTTGGGGGCAAATAGCTTGCACATTGTAAACCACCTATGGAGTGCTTAAGTGCACTGATAAGTAATATAGAAATGTACTTGCTATTTACACAGAAGTAAAGTGCAAACTCCTGAAGTAAACTGAGCCCTGTTGTTTTGCATTGTTCCCATTCTCTTGGGAAGAGCCATCATTTGTTAAAAACTTCAAAGCCAGTCTGTGGGCCTTTCTGCCAGAAATCTGGCCTTCTCTGCTACTCCCCATGCTTGTAAGTAGCACAAAGAGGAAAAGGGAGCACAAGAAAAGTCCACTCTGGAAGTGTGAAGGGTGACCTCTAGGCCTCTTTGCACAACTAGTGATGGCATCCAAGCAGGAAGGAAGTTAGGGACTAGTCCAGTATCCTTCACTGTCCATTAGAATACACTGCAAATGTAAAATCTGCATTTAGGGAGAAACCATCCATTTGGTGCCTGTCTCCATGATGAAATTAGGTAATGAGGGAATGCTTTCTAAGTTAGGGAGATTAAGGGGGGTTGCAGACTGCCAGAAATAGTGTGAATTCAGTCCACTTTTAGGGTTAGGGTTAGTGCTAGGGAATCATGGGAACTGTTATTTTTCTTTTTTTTATTATTATTTTTCTTTTTTTTAAGACATCACATATCTATACAAAATACGTATACAATTTAACAAACAAACAAACGAGACAAACTAATACAAAAATATCTACACAATAATTACTAGGAAAAGAAACACACCCATTTTCTATCTTACACTTATTTCTTTTCTGCCTTTCATTCATTTTTTCTCATTTCTCACACAATACCATCATAATCATTCTCCTCTTCCATTACCTTCTTGTATATCCTTCAAACACTCTTCCATCCTTCTTATCTACATTTCCCTCCTTACTTACTTTCTTTCCTTACATACTCATACCTTCATCTACATCCTTAAACATTCTTGCTATTTCTTTCTCTAAATCTAATTTCTAATTTCTTTCCCACCTACTTTCTTAAGTCTAAAACATCCTACTTCATACATTTAAATCTTCTATCTTCCCAAGCATACCGACTTCTCACTTACTTCATGGATTATATTTTGTATGTAGCGTCCTTCCTTGTTTACCTATTCTATCTTGACCATTTTTATGAAGCTTTTTGACTCTCTATATTGTTGATCTGCTTGTGTAATTTTTTTTATTATATTAGTTTTGTACTACTTAGGTGAGTGTTGTCCTAGTAAATTATATGAGTAAATTGAGATTTTCCTAAGCTGTTTATTGTTGTTATTTTTTGTGAAATCCATTTTACACCCTTCTTTCATCTAATATATAATTTTTCAATTGTTAATAATTAATCTCAAACTTTATTTGTATGGTTTTTTTTTTGTTTGTTTCGTGATTTTAAATTTGTGTTCTTATTTAGTTCTATTAGAAACTAATCGTTGCTAACCTTCCCCATTTCCTTCTAAGATAATTAATAATTGGGGCCCATTCATCTAATACTTCCTCCATAAATTTGTCTCTTAAATAATATGATAATATATCCATTTCTATTACCTCGTATAGTTTTATTAGCCATTCATCTAGGCTTGGCACTGATTTAATTTTCCATTTTTGCATTAAAATTATCCGGGCTGAGGAGATCAAATAGAACATCAATTTCCCAGTTTTGGTATCTATGTTTTTGTCCCACATATTTAGGAGATATATTTCTGGACGTAATTTAATGTTTATTCCTAAAATATCATTAATCGTTTCATTTATTTTCTTCCAATACTTATTCACTATTTTGCAAGTCCACACACAGTGATATAAAGTGCCAATTTCCTCTCCACATTTCCAACATTTATTATTACTTCCTTTGTAAATTTTGGCTAATTTTTCTGGGGTCATATACCAGCGAAAGAACATTTTGTAGAAGTTTTCTTTAAGTTTTTGTGACATTGTATATTTTAATCTTACTGTCCATACCTGTTCCCATTTATCCAAATCTATGGTGTATCCAAAGTTTCTTGCCCATAATATCATATTTTCTTTTATTATCTCTTCCTCTAGGTCCCATTTAAGTAATATTTTATATATTTTGCCTATTCCTTTTACCTCATCACCCATCCAGATCTCGTCGAATTCATTAGAGATCAAATCAATTCCTCGGTTTCTTATATCTAATTTAAAGCAGCTGATTATCTGATTATATTTGAACCAGTCTATATTAAAGCCCTCTGCCTTTAATTCCTCTAATGATTTTGTAGTATATATACCTTTTAAATCTTTTTTCAACAATTTTTTATAAGTTATCCAATTGTAGTTTTGCCACATTTCCCTTCTATGTACTGCTTCATGGGGAGAGAACCAAGCTGGAAACTTTGGCATTATTCTTGATTTGTATTTTTCCCATACTCTAAACAAGGATCTTCTGATACAATTATTATTAAAGTCTTTATTTGCCTTAATCTTATCATAACCTAGATAGGCATGCCAGCCAAAGCATAAGCCATCACTTTCTAGCTCTAACAAATCTTCTGTTTCTAATCTAATCCATTCCCTCATCCAATATAGACAGCATGCCTCAAAATATAATTTAAAATTTGGTAATCCTAATCCCCCTCTTTCTTTTGAATCTTGTAAAAATTTTAATCTTATTCTAGGTCTTTTGTTTTGCCAAATAAATTTGCTTAGGTCTTTGTTCCAATTTTTAAACACATTCTCTTTAATTATTATCGGAATTGTCTGGAATAAAAATAAAACTTTGGGTAGTATTACCATTTTAATTGCTGAAATTCTACCTAGTAAAGATAATTGTTTTTTGGTCCACCGATTTAAATCTTTTTTAATTTCCTTCCATTTTTTTGTATAATTTTCTTCAAATAAATCAGTTGTTTTTTTAGTAATTGTTATACCAAGATATTTTGTTTTTTCTTTTATTTGGATTCCTACTTTCTTCTCTAAGTCTAGTTCTTTTTCGCTCGTTATATTTTTTGTAACAATTGAGGATTTTTCTTTATTGAGCTTACATCCTGTTATTCTCCCAAACACTTCTAGAACCTCATTTAAATAATTTACAGAAGTGGTAGGGTTTTCTAAAAATACAACCAGATCGTCGGCGAATGCTCTTATTTTATAAGTATGGCTTTTAATTTTTGTCCCTCTGATTTGTTTGTGATTATTGATGTCTTTTATTAATCTTTCGATTACTACCAAAAACAACAGTGGTGAGAGAGGACAACCTTGTCTCGTTCCTCTCTCAATACTAATATGCCTGGTTTTTTCACCATTTATTCTTAACTTGGCTCTTTGATTTTTGTATATTTCCAATATCCATTTTGAAAATTTGGGGCCTAATTCCATTTTATTTATAGTTTCAAATAAAGTCTGCCAATTAACGGTGTCAAAGGCTTTTTCAAGATCCAGAAAAAACATCCCTAAACTTTTATCATTGTGGGGAACTGTTATTTTTCTGAGACATTGAGCCTTCTCTGTCAGACAACTCTGATGCCACAATAAAATACAGTTCCCATGGTTCCCTAACTCTAACCCTAACCCTAAAAGTGGACTGAATTCACACTATTTCTGGCAGTCTGCAACCCCCCTAAGTGTGCCTTTCTCCCCATCTAGTGGCTGGTCCACAAGAGGCTTGTAACTGTGCTGTTCATTCTGCTTAAACTGCATGGAACTCAATCCTCAAAGGGTTTTTACCAGCAGGACCATTAATTAAGTTGGCAAGGCTCCCATCAGCATGTTGAGAAGATCTTGAGCTGTGGGCTTAATGGATGACATCAAATTGTAAACTTCTTGGACTGCAGAGCAGCTGCCTTTTAAATGTACTCACTACACAGCCAGATACACCAGATACGATTAGTAATAATGATCAAGTGAATAAATTTCAGCCTGGAATTCACAACCTATATACTGAGAACAAACAAAACTTGTTTTAGTGTGGTGTGACTGCAGATATTTTCAAAAATCTCTAAGTATTTGACAGTTTTCATTTGATCATATTATTTACTATTTCCTGTAATGGCAGCATTAAAAGAATGAAGGAAAAATAAGAAAGCATATGCTTTCAAAATAAGAAAGCATATGCTGAGCTTGCTGTTATGCAGAAATATATGTGTGGTTTTTAATGTTTGTGGACATTTTTACAAAAATCCCCCCAAAAGGCTTAGCAAAGAGCTGAGACTGTCCAATACTTTAAGAATATTGATAGAAGCTGAGCCTGTAAAGATAAATACAAGAATAACTCATTTCATCTTCTAGAGATAACATTCTAGGTTCACACTGAATACCAAAGACAAGAACTCCTATCGTTGCTACTACATCTGTCTGGCCTACTTTCTGTTGGCGTGCACTTTTCCAGTCACTGTTGTACTAAAATTCTGGATTTCTCTATTGTTTCTGGGACATAGAAGGTGCCTTATAACTCATTGCCTTATAATCTACACACACTGAAAGTGGCTTCTCAGGACTTTACAAAATTTTCTCTATTCTCTGCTTAAAGATGCCTAGTCCTTTTGGGATGTGGAATTGGAGCTTGGTCATTGAGTTAACAGCTTTCCCTTTCTTTGCAAAGGATACCTTTTACTTCTCGCTTGGTAGATAGGAAAAGGGTGGGAGCAGAAATTGGTCAGAATATATGAGTTTACAAATTAAATCTTGTTGAGAGCAGTTCAGACATAAATGCCTTTATTTCAGTTGGTTCTGGAAGGAGGATAAAGGAAGGCAGGGGGTAATTAGGAGTTAGTCTGCTCATGCTACTGACCACTTACAGCAAGGGAGGGAAATGTGTGTCCCTCTAGCAGTTATTGTACTGCAACTCCCGGCATTCATTGCCATTGACTATACTGGCCAGGGTGTTGGGAGCTGGAGTTCATGAATATCTGGAGGGCTGCACAGTTGTCACCAATAATATCCTAGGAAGGCAGGAAGCACTGGGTTGTGGGGATGCACATTGTGGTTCAAGAAACCCCTTACTGCACTATGCTTGGATGTTCCAAGAGGAAGGGAAAGGGTCACTTTTCACTTTCCTACTGTCCAGACACTCTCCCCTTGGCTCTAGCATAAAATATACAGGTTTGGAACTACAAGAGTTAATGCAAGGATAGGAAGGAAAGTCTTGAGGTGGGTGGGGGTGCTTGTGGTGCTGTCCAGTCCTCCATGTGTGGACTAGGTTGCACCACAAGGTTGGTTGGTTGGCTGACAACTGCAGTTCTGATCTCAAGCAGTCCTCTTAGGGAGGGGAGATTTTGTTGCAGGTTCCACTTATTTGTTTACAGAAAGGGTGGGTAGCTGTCAGGGAGTTGCACTGGCCCTAAATGGGGATTTATTTTAATGCCAACATACCACTTTACCCCAGAGATAGGAGGAAGTTTTTTTCATCTTCTTGGTTCCCTGGGCCATTTTAGACCCATGAGAGACCCTTTTTGAAACAGAAAGCAAGGTAGAAAGCAATTTCTGATTCATTTTTTGTTGTTGTGTGCCTTCAAACCATATCTGATTTATGGCAACTCTAGGTGAACCTGCTATGGGGCTTTCTTGGCAAAATTTGTACAGAGCTGGTTTGCCATGACCTTCCTGTGAGTTTGAGAGGATGTGACTTGTCCAAGGTCATCTAGTAGGTTTCCATGGCTGAGCATGGATTTGAGCCCTAGTCTCCAGAGTTGTAGTAAAATGCTCAAACCACTACACTATGCTGGCTCTCCCTTACTGTTTTCAAAGAAGCTCTCTCCTGGGTTGGTAGGGAAGACGCAGCCCATGCAGCCACACATTCCCCATCACTGGTCTGGTATAAGCATCTCATGTTAGAATCAAAGCATCCTCTGCCTGAAGTGCTCTCAACAGTTTCAACTATTTCTACAAGATGATGTTTTTGCCATATTGTGTGTTAATATCAGTACTAATTGAAAGAAAAATGACATACCCACGCTCTCTCAGATACAGAAAAGCAATTTTAGTGAAGCAAAATTGTATGTATGGTTCAAAAATTATATTGATTACAGATGTTTAAATTTGTATGACAAAATTTAGTCTGTAATCTTGAGAAAAGTTGGAAAAGCTTTGTCGTTTCAATTGCATGGGAATCTGGTGGTATTAGCCTTTCTCATGCAGATTTTGTCTGGTCTAATCAAATAATGATAAAGTTCATGTAGTTTTGGAGGGTAAGTATTCTTACTGTCAAGTGCAAATTAGATCATGACCTGAAATGGCTAGCTTTTTAATGCACTTTGATTCTCATGTGAACTCCTAAAGCTCTTGGTTCGCCTAGAGTAGAATAATACAACTCTCCCTTTTTAATGTACAGAAAAGGTGGCTCAAAAGGTTGTATTCCCCACACACACACACACACACACACACACAACACATTCCATTTCTAAGATCTTTGAAAGAGAGCACCAAGGTTGCTAAGTGGAAAACTCAGAAGCAGAGAAATGCCAAAGCTTAATTAAAGACTGAATCATAGAGCAAATGCACAAAGGCATTCTTCTACCACAGTAACACTTGTAAGGTAAAAAGAGTTCACAAGATGGATGGTTAATATCGGCAGCAGGGGGGTTATGTAATATCACTTTTGACAAATGGCTTTCCCTTTGTCCATCTTAATAATTCCTAATCCCTTTAAAGAAATGTAAAATAGACCTTTCCTATCTCAAGTAATTTTGTATCTTAAAATTTAGCTCATTTTATGCATGGGGGGGGGAGAACTGCAGCACTGGAAAGAAGATTAATGTACAAAGTAGACTATTTATGTTGATGTTAAAATGTAAATTGTCCATTTACAGTTTATTATAGTACTTCATGTATATGTTTACATGTATAAAGAAAGGAATCTCTCTGTGTTTGACCCACAGTCCTTGAATGCTAGCAGTTTATCTGCTTTTCCACAAATGCTTAAATACAGACTCAGAATAAACAACCTTGTATATGGTTCTAAGGTCACTTAAGGAAATTTTGAGCATGATCATCCAAGACAACAGTGGATGAACTTTTTGGACATGACTCAGGGGAGCCACATCCACTTTCCCCTGCAGCTCAGCTGATCAAGCATCAACTGAGCTATGGGGAAAGGATCTCTATTATGGCACAGGTCTAAGTAGTGTCAGGATAGCAATATGGTTGAAATCAATGGGTCATGCAGAAGTGCTGGCCTTTCCCCTCCATACCCCTCTGTCATCCTGAGAGTGCCAAGATAACTGTTTTAGATGATAGTTGCTGGGAAATGGCAGGGATTATGGGTTGAGGTGTGTTGCGGGGGGGGGAGGGGGAATCTTCCCCACGACCACCCACTGGTTTCCAGGCAACATAGATTAACATTTTCCAAATAATAAAATTGTCAGGAATATTCCATACCCAGTATTTCTATCTATAGATATTAGCAAGCAAACAGAGGATGTTTAAACTCCCCATTCCTGTAACCTGAGATATGGGCATGTATGAAGATATTTATGAATGCTCACATGTACAGCACCCAATCTGATACCATATATGTTCCACAGGATCCCACAGAGTCCAGCCTTAAATTGATTCATGATTTGTTCCCTTATACATCAGGATGGGACTTTTTAATTGCCCAGTCTAATATATGTATATATTTGTAGAATCCATATACAGGCAAAGAAGCAGTGTAGGAATTCTGTGGCATTGTGATTAGTTGTAAACAGTTTCCCTTAATTTCTTGATGTAAATGACGAGGGGGGAGTTTACAAACAACAAAGAATCAATTCAAGAAAAATCCATACCCTAATGACTCAATGTGGCATACTGGTTTGAGTGTTGGACTATGACTCTGGAGACCAAGATTTGGAAATATTAGCTGTCTGAAAGACATCCATGAGATAAAAAATCCTTTAAAACTGAGGATATATTTTACAGATTAGTCTCAGAAGACTAGTCTACGTAATCAGTTTTACCACTGCGTTCAACACACTTCAGAATTAACTGTATCACAATTGTTTATATTACTTCTGTATTTGGACATTGCACACACACACACACACACCACCTGATGTAGTATATGAATAAAAATATTTTGTTAATATGTGTATTTCCATTCACACATTCATGTATATTCATATTTTAACATATTAAAAAGAAATGGCTCTTCTCCTTTTTCTCCCTCAGGCAGAGGCTCCAAGCATCCACCTTTCTTTTCCCCTCCCGGACAGAAAAGGTTTGGGAGGAGGAGAAGAAAGACGAAGAGATCAGGGCCCCCAAGTCTCACACCTCCCTTGAACAACTCTCGCACTCCCCCTTTGACTCTGGCACCACAGTTTGAGAACCATTGACTTATACACATTTCAGCTACTACCATATTGCTCCCCCCCTCGCCCCTGGTCTGAAGTATTAAAATTGAAAAAAGTATTAAAGTATTGAAAAAATAAGTTAGTGGCCTCATATACTTCAGTTCTTAGAAAACAATTGTCCTGAGGGGAAACACTAATATATACTTATAGCAAGAGATCATGTAAATAAAATGAGGACATAATAAAAGACCCGAGCAACTGACTTATGCGGTAAAGCTTGATGAGCCATCTAATCAAATATATGAGGCAGTAAAAGTGGTTTATTATCTCTCTTAATCCATAACTTACAAGATTCTTGGAACTGCAAGCTAAAAAATGTTTAGGTGTCAATAGAGAGATGCTCTAAGGGCTGAGTAACTGAGCTTAAGAAAGAGAATATCACCGCTATTTTTTATTAGTTTTGGACATTTGAAAATATAATTCTGGGGTGTATACTGGTCAGTTTTGTCTGTGTGTGTTTTTTCATACCCCTCTCTGCACTATCATTACATACAGATACTGTTTTGCTTCTTCAGGGGAGTCCACCATATCATAAGCCATTGAAGAAGCCTTATATTTAAGTACTGCTCCAGTAATTACCATCTAGCTGCTGAATTGCACATCTGCAAGAAATGGTCAGTGTGGTTGTTACTGAGCTGTGAAAATGACATGGTGCATTTAGACCCTATAAGACCGAAATCTTTTTAGAATTAGCATATAATGAAGTAAATTGTTAACATTACTAGCATATGCTATGACTAAGTGAGGTTCAACTTCTGGAATTTTCACTAAAAGGAAGTTAAGTAATACATCTGGAAGAGACCTTTCCCTAAGAATTTGTTGTTGTATGTCTTCAAGTTGTTTCCGACATAGGGTGACCCTAAGGCAAACCTATAATGGGGTTTTCTTGGCAGGATTTGTTCAGAGGAGGTTTGCCATTGCCTTCTCCTGAGGCTGAGAGCTTTGTGACTTGCCCAAGGTCACCCACTGCTACATAACCCTGGGCTATGGACAGAACCAGAATAATGCAGCTGCATAAATTAATTAGTAAAAAATATAGTCACTACCACTTGGAATATTTGCTCTATATGTACACTTGTTGCTTACCTGCTGCCTCATATGGATACTAATGGAGATTTGCATAGCTGACAGTGGAAATATTATAAATCTGAGAGATAGAATGCTCAGCTGCTCATTTGTTGATTATTTGCAGCCTCTTTGAACAGGCATTGAGACTGGAGTGGGTGTTAAGGAGTTTTCCCAGTTTGTGCGTGTTGTGTGCCTTCAAGCCATTCTTGACTTGGGTGACCCTAAGGTGAACCTATCGTAGGGTTTTCTTGGCAAGATTTGTTCAGAGGAGGTCTGCCATTGCCTTTCCATGAGGCTGACAGCATGTGATTCGCCCAAGTGGGTTTCATGGCTGAGTTGGGAATCTTAGGTATCTGTATTCAGTTGCAGTTACATAAAAGGGAGTAGTGTTTATTCTTGTTGCCAGTAATAATAATAATAATTTAATAATAATTTTTATTTGATACCCCACCCCTCTGAGCGCAATCGGAGCAGCTTACATCATAAAATCGTCAAACATTAATTAAGAACAATTTCCTCCCCCTCCCCCCCTTAAAAAATTATTAAACCTAATACAATATAAAAACACAAAATGAGGAGGTAGATTCCTCCATTAAAAGAACAGACAATACATAAGAGAAAGTGCAGGCAGATGTATAAATGCTGGCTCATGGAGGAACCCGAACACAGAAGAGGAGAGGATCTCGGTGAAAAAAATTCTGGGGCAAGCTGGTAAATTAATCCGGGAAGGCCTGCCGGAAGAGATCCGCCTTGACAGCTTTCTTGAAGCTGTCAAGTGATGACAATTGGCGGATCTCCTCTGGCAGGCCATTCCACAGTTTGGGGGCAACTACAGAAAAAGCCCTCTGGGAGGTCGTTACCAGCCTCGTTTTTTGAGGCTGCAACAGGTTCCTCCCAGAGGACCAGAGAGCGCGGGGAGGATTATACGAGAGGAGGCGGTCCTTAAGATAGCCTGGACCCAAGCCATTTAGGGCTTTAAAGGTAATTACCAACACCTTGTACTGGGTTCGGAAACTAATAGGCAGCCAGTGGAGGGACCTTAATACCGGGGTAATATGGTCCCCCCTAGATGTTCCAGATACTAATCTGGCCGCCATATTTTGAACCAATTGCAGTTTCCGAATCAAGCACAAGGGTAGCCCCATGTAGAGCGCATTACAGAAGTCGAGGCGTGAGGTTACCAACGCGTGCACAACCGTCTCAAGATCTCCTACTTCCAGAAAAGGGCGCAGCTGGCGTATCAGCCGAAGCTGATAACAGGCGCTCCTGACCGTCGCATTAACCTGATTTGTCATCAGAAGCGACGGATCAAGGAGCACCCCCAGACTGCGAACACAGTCACTGGAGGAGAGTGTGACCCCATCCAGGACTGGAGGTTGCAACCCAATTCTTGGTTTCGGGGCCGATACCGTGAGCACCTCCGTCTTGTCTGGAATCAATTTCAATCTGTTTTTCCTCATCCAGCCCATTACCGCCTGAAGACATTCATTGAGAGAAGAGATGCCATTGGAATTCGAGGCCGACGAACGAGACACGGAGAAATAGATTTGGGTGTCATCAGCGTACTCATAACACCCAGCACCATAACTCCGTATTATCTCACCCAGCGGCTTCATATAGATGTTAAACAACATCGGGGACAAAATAGCTCCCTGAGGGACCCCACAAGTGAGGTTCCTCTTACTGGAGCTACAGTCCCCGAGCAACACCCTTTGGGACCGACCCGAGAGGAAGGACCGGAGCCACTGCAAAGCAGTGCCCCCGATACCAAGCCCTCTCAGGCGGCCCAAGAGGATGTTGTGATCTATCGTGTCAAAAGCCGCTGAGAGGTCTAGGAGCACCAACAGGGTCACACTACCCCTGTCGATGCTCAGACGCAGATCGTCGGTCAAGGCAACCATGGCAGTCTCAACCCCAAAGCCTGTCCTAAAGCCGGTTTGAAATGGATCTAGATAATCGGTTTCCTCCAAGACTGCCTGGAGTTGAAGAGCAACCGCCCTCTCGATCACCTTGCTCAAAAATGGCAGTAATGAAACAGGCCTATAGTTTTTCATATCCAGGGGGTCCAGGGAAGGCTTTTTCAGAAGCGGCTTAACCGCCGCTTCCTTTAAACATGATGGAACATGTCCTTCCCTGAAGGATGCATTGATGATATCCGTGAGGAATCTCACCAATGCATCCCCCCCCCCCGGACGGCCAGCCATGATGGGCAAGGGTCGAGAGGGCAAGTTGTCTTCCTCACCTTACCAAGCAGCTTGTCCACGTCCTCGGTACTCACAGATTGCCATTGATCCAGTATAACTACATCGGCGGAGTTGATGGACACCTCGCCTATAGACTCTGAACTAATGGTGGCATCTAAGTCGGCTCTGATCTGAGAGATTTTATCTGCAAAGAAGTTGTTAAACGCATCGCAGCAGGCCGTTGTCGGGTTAAGCAAGGGATTTGGCGTAGGGGGTACCTGCGTCATCTCCCTCACCAGTACACACAGTCCACTTCTGTGGATCTAAAGACAAGCATGTACTCTGAATGGAATGATATCTCTATGTATATAAGGCAGTTTGGATACAGAATATGCTTATTACTGTTGAAATGGTTGGTACAGAAGGCTCCTTCTGAGTGCTCCTCTCCTAATGCTCTGTGTATCTAGATATTGTTTATATAAATACAATCATTCCAGGATTCATCTAAAGCAACAAAGCACCCACAATACATATAAAGGGTGTATAATGTGTAGCGAAGTGTATTTTCTTTTCTTCTTTTTTTTTAAATTTATTAAACATTTTTATTCAAGTAAAACCAACTACATAACAATACATACTTACATTCACAAACATTCAAACATAGAATAAAACATCTATCATAATTTCCCCTTTACACATTATCTATATTCATTTATAAATTAAAAAAACAATAGGATGAAAGTGAAGGTTTATATGTAAAGTAAGAAAACAACAACTTATCTTCTATGTTTATTATTCCTTCAACTTAAAAATCATATGTTTCTTTAATTCCTCAATCCTTCCTTCCTATAACTTACATCCAATCCATCAACTCATTTCTTTTCCACCTTGTCTGTTCTCTCATCTCATTCTTTCACTAATATATCCTTCCTTAATCTTTCTTTTCCCATTTTCTTCTCTATTCCTTCCCCATCCCTAGGTTTAATTCCTCAAACCCCTATTCATCCTTTTCCTATTCTTCTTATCTCCCTCTCTTAATCTCCTTTCTTTTCAACCCTCTTTATTCTACCTTGAGATCCATAAATATTTAAATAATCAAGAATTTAAAAGTCCAACTCAAGCTCAATTGGAAACTCTAAATAGACCTATATCAGATTTAGAAGTACTTGAGGCTATAAAAAGATGTAAAGAAGGGAAAGCTCCTGGACCAGATGGGTATACCAGTGCATTTTATAAAACATTCGCAAAGGAATTAATAACGCCCATGCAAAAAGTAATGAACGCAATCTTAGAAGAAGGAATTCCACCTACCTGGCAAGAAGCGGAGATTATTTTGATTCCAAAAGAAGGGAAACAAAATACAGATGTGAAAAATTATCGACCCATATCTTTGTTAAACACCGATTATAAGATTTTTGCAGATATCTTGGCCAACAGATTTAAAAATTATCTAAAAAATTGGATAGATGAAAATCAATGAGGCTTTCTCCCTCAACGACAAATGAGAGAAAATTTAAGAACAGTAGTCGACATAATAGAATATTATGACAGACATAATGAAAAAAGCTTGGGAATGCTATTTATAGATTTGGAGAAAGCCTTCGATACAGTGAATTGGAATACCCTTTTTGAAATATTGGAGAAAATGAAATTAGGCTCTAAATTTACTTGCTGGATAAAAGAAATTTATAAAAAACAAAAAGCAATGATCAACATAAATGGAGAAACTACAAATTATATAGAAATTAGAAGGGGTACACGTCAGGGATGTCCTTTGTCTCCTCTACTGTTCTTGGTAGTGATAGAGAGATTAATTAAGGAGATTAAAAATGATGATACAATTAAAGGGCCAAGAATCAGGAAAAATAATTATAAAATTAGAGCTTTTGCCGACGACGTGGTTATATTTTTAGAAAATCCTCAAGATCAGATTAATGGTTTACTTGAATTAATTGAAAGGTTTGGGAACATAACAGGATGTAAACTAAATAAAGGAAAATCAGCAATTATTACAAGGAATTTGAATAAAGAGGAGGAAGAAGAACTATATAGAAAGACAGAGATTTGTGTAAAAAAGAAAGCTAAATACTTGGGAATAACAATTACTAAGCAAACTTCAGAATTATTTGATCAAAATTATAATACAACTTGGAATGAAATTAAAAAAACCAATGGAAGAAAAAACAACTCACCTTTTTAGGCCGGATTGCAACAATTAAAATGAAAATCCTACCCAAAATGATTTTCTTATTTCAAATGCTTCCAATTATTGTTAAAGAGGATTTTTTTAAAAAATGGGATAAGGATTTGACCAAGTTTATTTGGCAAGACAAGATAACACGGGTAAGATTAAAAATTTTACAGGATTCTCGGGAAAGAGGAGGATTAGGAGTACCTAACCTAAAACTTTACTTTGAGGCAAGTTGTTTGACCTAGATAAAAGAATGGATTTGTTTAGAAAATGACGAATTACTGGATTTGGAGTCAGACGGCCTATGCTTTGGCTGGCATGCTTACTTAGGGTATGGGAAAATTAAGGCAAACAAAACATTTAATAACCATTGCATAAGGAAAGCCCTTTTTAGAATATGGAATAAATATAGAGATAGAATTATGCCTCAATTTCCGAATTGGTTTTCACCGCAGGAAGCTATCCAAAGGAAAGAGATGGGAAAGGAGAGAAATTGGATTACATACAAAACATTACTAAAAAATAACAAGAAGGGTGGATATGACTTTAAAACTCAAGAGGAATTAAACGAGGAAGGGTACCAAATTGACTGGTTTAAATATAGACAAATACTAGAATGTTACAAAACGGACTGTAAATCAAGGGGCATAGACTTAAATTTAAATGAAGCTAACAAAATATGGATAGGAGATAACAAAAAAGAGATTGGTAATTTTTATAAATTGTTATTAAAATGGGAATTGGAAGAGGAGGTGGTAAAAGATAATATGATCAAATGGGCTAAAGATTGTGGATACTCTTTGAATTTAGAAATGTGGGAATTGGCTTGGGGAAAAAGGTTAAAATATACAGCTTCCCAAAGTATCAAAGAAAACTTTTACAAAGTCTTCTTTAGGTGGTATATGACTCCGCAAAAGATATCTAAAATTTATAAAAATAGGAATAACCTTTGCTGGAAGTGTGGGAAAGAAGTTTTTCATTGTTTATGGACATGTGAGGTAGTTAAAACTTATTGGAAAAAAGTAAAGGAAATCATTAATCAAATGATAAATAAGAATTTACAGATGCGTCCGGAGATTTTTCTTCTAAATATGTGGGACAAAAATTTAGACAAAGATTGTAGAAAAAGTTTATTATATCTAATTACAACAGCTAGGATAAGCTTAGTAAAAAAATGGAAATTGAAAAGCATACCTAGCATTAAAGAATGTAAACATTTATGATATAATAGAAATGGATACCCTTACTAAATTCCTTAATAACAATCAGATTGAAGAGGAAAATGAAGAATGGAACCCAATTTTAAAATACATAGAAGATCAATGGGGTCAGTTGGGAATAGTTAGTTATAGAAAATACTGAAATACTAGTCAACAATAAAGTTAAGATCAGAGGAGAGGCAAGAGGATAAAAGAAGAGAAGAAAAGAGAGGGGGGAAAATATTAACTCAGGAGTAAAAGAAAATAAATTAGTAAAAGAAGGATAATTTCTTTTAGGTTAAAAATACAAATTTAAAGTTATATATGGCAAAGGGATACAACAACGATTTTCTCTCTCTTTTTTTAAAAAGAGAGGGGGGGAAATATATACAAGAATAGATAAGATAGTCTTTGTGGAAATCTAGATATAAAGTCACTTAAAATATACATATATAAGGTATCACAAATGGCACAACTAAAAGATTATGACAACTTATTATGCAATAAAGCTAGTTCAATTTGGCGAAAAGAAGGACAATTTTAATTAAGTCTATAACCAAGGAAAACAAGTAGGAAGTTTAAGAAAGAATGGTTGATAATTGTAGGGAAAGAGTGAGTAGTAAAGAAGAGAGGTAATGTATGAAAGGTTATGAAAGTTGAAGAAGGTTTGTGTAAGTCAAGAGGGTTAGAGGTTGTGTTATGGGCAAAGTATATTTTCTTGAGCATGTATGGTCAGGGTCAATGATCATTAATACAGAAAGAACCATTCACTTGTATGTACATCCAATGATAATTTGCCTACACCCCATTTATTGGGCCAGCTAATGAAGCTCTTGGGAAAGGTGGTTGTCCCATCATTGCTATTCTATTCACTGCTGACAGTATGGTTTTAACTAGAGTTCTCTGACTCATATTCTGAGAGAAACAGAGGTTGGTATTCTTCAAAATAAAAACACCATAGACTGCAGAATTTCAGTTTACTGGATAGTGTGTATACAAAAGAACCATGGTTCAGGTATATTGTGTAGCAGTAATATAATTCTGTGGCTACTGTCTGGTTCTGTAGTTATTCAGTGGCAATGTTCATACTATTGCACAAACTGCATATTTTTAGACAAAGGCCAAAACAAAAACTTACCAAATCTTGCAGAATCCTTGGGCCTTAGTGATAACTATACATATAAAGTGGTGTGATATAAGCACTCAAAGTTATATCTTTCACACGGCTTTGTTTTCTCAAAAGTCATTATTCAACGGGAATAATCACATTTTTCTGAGGAGTAAGTAGCCCATGCTGTGAACTGCACTATATAGTGTTGTTGTCGTTAAATGCCTTCAAGTTGACTTTGACTCATGGGGACCATTTCAATGAGACTTCTCCAAGATTCCCTGTTCTGCACTGTTCTGTTCAGATCCTGTAAGTCCATCTAGCATGCAGTCTTCCTCTATTTTTACTCCTTTCTAACTTTCCTAGCATTGTTGTCTTTTCTAATGAGTCATGTCTTCTCATGATGTGACCAAATTATAACAGTTTCATAATCATAGCTTCCAGGAAGAGTTCAGGCTTGATTTGTTCTAGGATCCATTTGTTTGTCTTTTTGGCCATCCATGGTATCCTCAGCGCTCTTCTCCAGCACCACATCTCAAATGGGTTGATCTTCTCTCTGCTTTTCAATGTCATCCTTTCCTTTGGATTCACTGCTTCAATAACATTGCGTTCCCTGTTTCCCCTCATGAAATACTTGTTGCATCAGCAGTCAAGAAATATCAATACACATCTTTCCTTAGTTTATATTATGCCTGGATCTGCTGAAAAAAGGCTGCTACCTGACCTTCTTTCAATCACTCTCTCCACAGTTTCTTATTTCCTGGCTGTTCCTTCCATCATAATGGCATCAAGCCCTTTTATTTCATATACCATGAGTCGTTTGTTTTGTTTTATGATGGGCTTTCCCCCCCAAATGTGAATTTTAACTGCAGACAATCATAAAATATTTTTGTGCTTGAGCTGAACAGGCAATTGCTGAACAGAAACAATGCTTAGAAAATTCTGTAGTGAACTTTTTCCTCTTTCCAGCTTGCCAGTGTGGAATTTAAAGAACTTCATTTATTTGTCTGCCTTCATTATTCTTTCTCTACAAATTTCAGTTGAATTCCTGTAATGCTTGGGTCTTATATTGTCTATAAAATAGTGATATGGATGATCTTGTCCCAGCAGTCACATCTGGAATCAGTATCGGTTTTCAAAGGGCTAATTTCATGTAAAGTGTGTCCATTGAGCATGTGGCTAGATTGAAATGGGATAAGGAAACATGGGGCAATTGAGTCAACTTGACCTGACTCACTCACACATAACTTTGCACATCTCTTGCCTTGTTGATGAATAAGAACATCATGAAATATCTGTCTCTGTTTCATGTTACATAAATCTGTGGTGAGGCCAAATAAAAGTAATTCAGATTTTCATGTTTTGGTTTCACCTCGTCATCCTCGGATCATCTTCTTTGGTCTATCATATCTTATACAAACCCATACAAAAATTAGCTTATGCTAATTTTTTGCCAGAATGCTATCATGCATATTATCTTTCATGCTTTAACATAGGGGTAGGCAACCTTTCCCCTTTAAGGGCCGAGGGACTTCAGCTCCCAGAAGCCTCAGCCATGTTGGCCAATAGTCCCATGTTGGCCAATAGCTCCTGGGATTCTGGGAGATGAAGTCCCTCGGCCCTTAAAGGGGAAAGGTTGCCTACCCCTGCTTTAACATGTACTGATGTTCAGTTTCAGTGGACTTCTCCTAAGAGGAAACAGAAGATCCAGAGATCTTGAGGGAGGAGGGAAGAATAATCTTCCTGAACCTTTAAAGCAGTCCAACTTGGTGTTCTCCAGATGTGCTGGACTACAGCTCCCATAGTTGCTACTCAGCACCAGCTTAGGGAAAGCTATCTGAGAACCTTCCCAATATCCAACATAATGGCTAATTGCAGAATGAAGTGATATTAATGATCAATGTGCACTCATCTCCGGAAACTGGAAATGAGATCTCGATTTGCAGGGACTAACATTTATACACTGCAGGTCTGGAGAAGACTTGCCGTTCAATTTTATAGCCTTTACCTTGGTGCTTCTAATGACAGATGTACCAATAAAACTGTTTTGTGTCATTAGAGCAGCTATATGTTTATGCCTTTTGAAAATGAATTTCCTCTCTGGCCTGGTGTGTAACACCAATTAACTTGAAATATGACTACACTTATTTCCATTCATAAAATCCTATACAGTCCCTTATTGTATAGTGAACTGTCTCTTTCATCAAGCAGAATCTTTCCAGAAAATACTGGGTTAGTTTCCATCACATCATGTAACTTACAGTTTTTCCATTTTGGAAGAAAGGTGGGATATACGTGCAATAATTAATAAATAAATAAAAACAAAAACAGTAGAGGACTTTTTTTTACAGTGAATGTGATTATCATTCATTGTTTATAAAATATTCAAATACTGTTGCAAGGAAGACTCTTTCTTTCTGACTTTAGGATGCTTTCTCTTTGCCTCCAAATGTTTAATGTTTCTGACATTTCAGTACACTTTGTTTTAATCCCAGTGGAGTGTATTGTAAAATTGTTAGCTATTTCCACGCAGTTTGTCTGAAATACAGAGGGTTAAATGCATCAAACAAATAGCTGTTATGGTATATGTAATTTTGCAAATGTAAATGGGTTTGAGGCTTCAAAGTCTACTAGTGTTCATTGTTGCAGTGCAAATTTTACCTTGGGCAGAGTCATTCATAGAGTGTAGCAAGCATAGCATAAGACACTCAAGGTAGGAGAGGTTTCTAGTATAAGTATGAAGAATGCATCAGTAAACAATAAAGTCTGTGTAAAAGATTTGTTGGAATAAATGAATGATAAGTGAAATATATTATTAGAGGATTTTTCCAGACACATAGCATTGCTGATCAAAATCCATTCTACTAGCACTTTCAGGTTTTAAGGACATGGCACTGGTAGCCCTGTTCACATATATATTTTAATTCTTGATCTTGGGAGGTTCCTCCCAAATACCACCTTCATTTGTAGCATTTTGTCTATTCTTGTTTCTCAGCTTAAACAGATTGGATTTTGATATAGGCTGGATCAAGTGTCTCAACCTATCAACTCTTCACCTTAATAAGGCAGTATGATGTTTAGCTTCTGCTGCAGACTGAACTAAGTCTCTGCTCCCTGCTTCGCCCTTATAAGAGCCCTGGTGGTGCAGTGGTTAAATGCCAGTAATGCAGCCGCTCACTCAAACCACAAGGTTGTGAGTTAAATCCCACCCAGGGGCTCAGGGTCGACTCAGCCTTGCATCCTTCTGTAGGTCACTAAAATGAGTACCCAGCTTGATGGGGGCAATTAGCTTACAGTTGTAAACCACTTAGAGATTGCTTATTGTAGCACGAAGTGATATATAAATGAAGCTGCTATTGCTATCTATTTAATGTCTGGATTCAATTTTGGGTTTCAAGCTCTGTGCCTCAGTCTTCTCACAAAAGGAAAAGGGCAATAATCTTTGAGAACTCCTGGAGAACAGGAGGTGTCCCAGCAGACTGGAGGAGGCCAAACATTGTCCCCTTATTCAAAAGGGGGGAAAAAAGAGGATCCCAACAACTATCGCCCAGTTAGTCTGACATCAATACCGGGAAAGATTCTAGAACAGTTCATTAAACACAGAGAGTCTGTGAACATTTAGAAGGGAATGCCATAATCACTAAAAGTCAACATGGGTTTCTCAAAAACAAGTCATGCCATACTAATTGATCTCTTTTTTTGATAAAATTACCCGCTTGGTAGATGAAGGGAATGCGGTAGACATAGCATATCTTGATTTCAGTAAGGCTTTTGACAAGGTCCCCCATGATATTCTTGCAAACAAGATAGTAAAATGTGGGCTAGACAATACAACTGTTAGGTGGATTAGTAAGTGGTTGACTGACCAAACCCAAAGTGTGCTCAGTAATGGCTCCTCTTCTTCATCTTGGAGAGAAGTGACCAGTGGGGTGCCACAGGGTTCTGTCTTGGGCCCAGTGCTATTCACCATCTTTATCAATGATTTGGATGAAAGAATAGGGGACATGCTTCTCAAATTTGCAGATGACACCAAATAAGGAGGAATAGCTAATACCCCAGAAGACAGGATGAAAATTCAAAATGACCTGAATAGATTAGAAAGCTGGGCCAAAGCTAACAAAATGAATTTCAACATAGAGAAATGTAAGGTACTGTACTTAGGGCAAAAAAATGAAATGCATAGCTATAAGCTATATAACACTTGGCTTAACAAGACTATGTGTGAAAGGGATCTAGGAGTCCTAGTAGACCACAAGTTGAACATGAGTCAACAGTGTGATACCGCAGCTAAAAAGGCCAATGCAATTTTAGGCTGCATGAATAGAAGTATAGTATCTAGATCAAGGGAAGTAATAGTACCACTGTATTCTACTTTGATCAGGCCCCGCCTGAAAACTGTGTCCAGTTCTGGGCACCACAATTCAAAAAGGATGATGAAAAACTGGAGCGTGTCCAGAGGAGGGCGACTAAAATGATGAAGAGTCTGGAAACCATGCCCTATGAGGAACGACTTAGGGAACTGGGTACGTTTAGCCTGGAGAAGAGATGGTTAAGAGGGGTTATGATTATGATACGGTTATGATAGCTCTGTTTAAATATGTGAAGGAATGTCATATTGAAGAGGGCGCTAGCTTGTTTTCTGCTGCTCCAGAGAATAAGACTCAGAACAACGGAGAGAAGCTACAGGAAAAGAGATTCCACCTCAACATTAAGAGGAACTTCCTGACAGTGAGAGCTGTTCGACAGTGGAACATACTCCCTCGGAGTCTGGTGGAGTCTCCTTCTTTGGAGGTCTTTAAACAGAGGCTGGATGGCCATCTGTCGAGGATGCTTTGATTTTGAGTTCCTGCATGGCAGGGGGTTGGACTGGATGGTCCTTATGGTGTCTTCCAACTCTATGATTCTATGATTTATGATCTCCACGCTGTTGCCTGCCTTTCTAGTGTCTGTCTTCTCCACTTTTCATCTACTCCCGCATGCTTTGTTTGAGAGGGATGGAAGAGACTGTCCTCTGGTCCATTGTTTCCCACCAAACAATATTAGTTGGGTTGCTGTTGTTGTTGTTGTTGTTGTTGTTGACTGTATTTAAACAGCACTTCATTCAGAACTGTGCTGAGATCTATTTGAAAGTCCAGTTTATTCTGCTTTTGCTTGTTTGCTTATTGATTGATGGATGTTCCAGGTGTATCCCACCTTTCCTCCAAGGAGCATATGTTGGTCTATGTAGTTTTCCACATTTTCACTTCATGGCAAACATGTGGCCTAGTTCACACTGAGAGGTAATTACTGCCCCAGGTCATCTAATGAGTTTCATGGCTGAGTGGGAATTTGAAGATATGTCTTCCTACTTTTGTCTCAGTATTGCACCTGAGAAAATGGTTGCAGGTCCTTTACCATGGAATTTTAAGGACCGTGGTCTAATAAGTTGTACTGTTGGCAGGCTTGGGTTGCTAACTTGTTTTATTGGGAACTTTACAACTTGAGGGATTCTGAATTTGTATCCCATATGGAGATCCAAATACTCTGTGTTCCTGCCCCTCTCCTTCTATGAAGGAAAGGCATTTACCTTGAAAATCTTCCATATCTTCCTGACAACAAACTTTAAGCTTTAGCACTGTCCTTCTGTCCTTTCCACTTGGGTAAAAGGAAATGTTTATCATGCACATATAAAATTCAGTTTTCTCATTACACTAACATAAATATTTGTGGCACGCAGCCATAGAAGAGTGTCGAATGAAACTAATGAATGCTAATGTTGCCCAAGTAGCTTGTCAATAGAAAGAATTTAATAACCAGCATTTGGGGATTATACATTCACAAATCTGTGTGTCGCTAAGGTACCAAAGTCAGAAATTCCATATCTCCCATCTGCTTTGAGGCTGTTGGCAATCTATATTTCTTGCCTGTGTCTTGTCTCCAGCTTCAGGTCATAGCCTTGGACAAAGCACTGCCAAAAACTTAGATGACATGCCTGCGAACATAATCCATATTCATGATCTATATTCATTCAATATAAGTGAAAAGTAATCAAGTAGCAGTGACATTTGTATTCTGGAGACAGAAGAAGCTGCATATAAAATAGTAGAGTCAATGGATAGATAAATAAAAGCAGATGTTAGATTTCTTCTGTGCAGAGATTAAGGTTTGGAATTATGACTGAAATCATTAATTGTTGTCAGCATAATTTGTACATTGATTCAAAGGCTCCAAGGTTTCAAATTGGGATATTTAAATATGGATATTGTAAAGTTTTTGACAAAAATACAAAGCTGTTGAGAGCCATGTCAGATATCAGTAGAAGACCTCTCTGCTCATCTTGACTTTGGCAGGACATAGGAAGCTGCTATAGATGAACCGTTTAAGGTAACTGGCCCATCTTGCCCACCTCTATATACTGTAGATGGCAGCCAATCTCTGTGGTCTCGGGCAGCTGTCTTTCCCATCACTTCATAGCTGAATCTTTGAACCTCCAAGGACTAAACCCGGGACATTTTGTCTGCAATGCTATGAAGCTGTGAATGCCAATCAGTACCCATAAGAATTAATTGTTTATATTTACTGTATTGATTGTGTGTTTATCTTTCTATCTTGTAGGTTAAATCAATTTTTTTAAAAGCACTGCTAAAATAAACTTGGCCACATGGGATGGCAGAAATGCCAGAAAAGGGGAGGGGTGTGGAACTGGCCAGAAATCTACCTCTCGGTTTGAAATAACAGTAATTTTTATGTTAGTAAATACAGTACCCTGAAGTCACTAGATCCCGTCTGATCTTGGAAGCTAAGCAGGGTCAGCACTGGTTAGTACTTGGATGGGAGACTCAATGAATACCAGATGCTGTAGACCAGGGGTAGGCAACCTTTCCCCTTTAAGGGCCGAGGGACTTCAGCTCCCAGAAGCCTCAGCCATGTTGGCCAATAGTCCCATGTTGGCCAATAGCTCCTGGCATTCTGGGAGCTGAAGTCCCTCGGCCCTTAAAGGGGAAAGGTTGCCTACCCCTGCTGTAGACTATGGGCCTTTGCAGACTGCCAGAAATAGTGCAAATTGAGTCCACTTTAACTGCCCTGACTCAGTGCTAGGGAATCATGGGAACTGTAGTTTATTGTGGCACCAGAGCTTTCTGACAGAGAAGGCTCAATGTCTCAGAAAAAAATACAATTCCCATGATTCCCTAGCACTGAGCCAGGGCAGTTAAAGTGGACTCAATTTGCACTATTTCTAGCAGTCTGCAAAGGCCCCAAATTTCTGAGGAAGGAACTGGCAAAACCACCTCTTGAGTATTCCTTGCCTATGGAAACCCTATGATATTCATGGGGTAGCTGTAAGTTGACAAACAATTTGAAGGCACATATACAAACACATACATACCATCATCCAGACTCTGTACAGACAGACACTGATGACCACAAGGTCAGAAGGGTAGCAGTTCAAGGCCTGAGTGCCGCATGACAGACTGAGCTCCCGTCACTAGACCCAGCTTCTGCCAACCTAGCAGTGCAAAAGCATGTAAAACTGCAAGTAGATAAATAGGCACCACTTTGGTGGGAAGGTAACAGCGTTCTGTGCTGTCATGCTGGCCACATGATCACAAAGTCGCCTTTGACAGCACTGGCTTCCTCAACTTTGAAACAAAGGTGAACACCGCCCCCTACTGTCAGACATAACTTGACAATCATGCCAAAGGGGGAAACTGTACCTTTACATATCATCAATACATATAAAAGGGAAATTGCCACTTTTGGAAGCTTCAAAGAAAGGCAAATCGCCCTTTTGGGAGCCAAAACAGGGTGATAGGGTGGGAAGTCTTGAGGGGTCATGGGCTGCCAAAACAGCCTTCTGGGCCTCCTGTTACCCTCCCCTTCTGTAGAGGAATAATGAATGCATAAATGTGGCACTGAGAAAGTCAGAACATACTGCAGCTAAGTGCCACTTTGTGAGTGGATGGACATGACTCCTACAATTACCATTAATCAAAGGCTAATTGTGGTAGCACAGTCCCTGTACTTCTGAAATGGGTGATGTGTGCATTTGCAGGCAGCTTTTATATATTCTATAGAGATTAAATTCTAACAAAGTTCTGGAAATCCTGATTATGGCATTATCTGACATATTCTCAGACATATTCCAGACAAGACTCAGAGGAACCAATGTTTGTGTGTTACAGCTGACAAAAGGGTATCTTTGCACTTGGTTTCTGATCTTTCTCTTCCTCTCCTGGGACAGGAGATGTCACTTCACTTCCTTAGGTTTTGGGCTTTAGTGCAATCATGTCGATATTCACTTAACACAAAATGGTGTCTCTCTGAAGAATGCATATCAGGGGTGTTTTGCTGTAAAAACTCGGAGGCTTCCTGGACAATCCCAGAAAACCTTATGCGGTATATTATATGCAACAGCAGGCTTAAGAACGTCTTGGAGAATTTTCTTAGAAAATCAAGGGAAGCTTAACAGGGAAGGACTCTAAAGCTATTCAGAGTCATAATGCAGTAGCTGAGAGGAACACAAACAGCTTTCATGTTAGTTTTCTGTGTGGCTCTCAAATAGGCTGGGAGGATTTAACAGTTAACCTTGCAAGACCAGTGAAAAGTGGAATATTGAGAGGATGGTGAGAGTTGATATGAGGTGGCATTTCTGAAGATTTAATTTCCATACAGTAACAAGAAAATGAACACTTGTGGGAAATTTGTAAAAAGTATTTCATGGAGAGATGGGGAACAGCTTTGTCTACTAGCTTTTTGGAACCAAGAAATTATCAGTTCAGTCTTCCATTACTGTGTTTATTTGCCTGTCCCACCTATAATGATGAAATCAGAAAATTATAAGAAGAAAGACAGGGAAAGATTATCTAATTCATATACCCACACCATACTTTGCAGCTGGGACCAATTATACTTATATCATTCCTAATGCAAAAAGGTTGGGGGGGAACCTTTTACATTTTATGATGTAATAATTTCCAGGCAGGACAGTGTGTGTTTTTCATAAAGTGCAAATGGAATAATAAATGTTAAGGAAAATGCAACATGGGACATACAGTAATAGAAATAAAATATGTATGTGATAGTCACAGTGACTAAGCAGGAACAATCATGAAGCTACACAGGTGAAAAGGATAATGTAATTTGGAAGCCTTGAGAGCCAAGGACAAAGTTATAGAGTGTATATTGAAAACACCTGTTATAGATTGCAAACACCTGAGATTCATTAAGTAGTCAAGGTAAAATGATGAAATACTTGGGTTGGTCTTAAGTATGGGATGATCTATGTAAACCAATCAAAATGAATGTACACGCCCACTGGGTGACTAGTGGGTGGTGTCTAACAATGGCTATAAATTGCAATGTTTGCTAATGTACATTGTGGAGTAGTTTGGAGATATTGTGAAGTGTAGAGATTGTGATTTGTAGGGCATATAGTATTTATATATAGTAGAATAAAGTAGATCTTTTATATAAGACTACTGAGTTGTCTGGTGTCTTGAGGGAAGATACAAGAACCAGAAGAATCCTGGAGAAGTTTGGAGACGTCTCAGGAAGAAGAGAGAGAAGGCTTGGAGAGTTTGTCAGGGTCTTCTGCCTATTCTCTGAAACTCTGCTGCTTGGGAAAGAAGCATCAACCACTGATCAAAGCTGGTCAGCTCTGCTGCATAACAAGATGGTGAGTTAGAGCCAGAGGTGTAGAGCTACAACTCCCATCATCCCTGACATGGGTTATGGGCCCAGATACTAGAGCAACCAGCATCCACAGAAGCTGAAAATTCCAGAGTGTGGAAGAAAGTTTTGTGGAGCCTTGTGAGTAAATCATTTTGTATTTTGTCTGCTGTGCATACTCAGAAGGACTGTGTCAAATTGAGTCACTGCACAATTTAAGATGGAGATCCTAAAGTTTAGTAAATTAAATAGAAACAACTACTCTACCTGGAAGATATATGCCCAGTCTCTACTCATAAAGGAGTCTCTGTGGTCGACAGTTGAAACAGGGCTGGCAGCTGATGCTGATGCAGCTACTCAAGAAAGAGACGCTAAAGCAAAAGCATGTCTTTATCTCATGCTAGAAGAAGACTTGATTAACGACGTAAGAGATAAAGTGTCCGCCAAGGATGTGTGGGATACCTTGCAGAGATTACACACTCCTTCAACTGCGTTTGCAAAAATGCTTTGGTCTAAAAGAATTTACAGACAAAAGATGACTAAAGGACAGTGTGTGATAGAACATTTAAAAACAATGCAAGATTTATTTGTGCAAGCTGAACTGAGAGGAGTGGAAATTAACAAAGAGCAGCAGTGTTATATTTTGCTGGAATCGCTAGACTCTTCTTGGGACAACATTACAAATAGCTTGCAAAATTTGCCAGAAGCTGAGCTGAACAGAGACTTAATTGTTGCCAGAATATTGGAAGAGAACTTGAGAAGAAAGTCTGAGCAGGGTGACTCAGCAAGTTTAAGGACTGTGCCAAAACAACAAACAACGCCTGATCTACGAAAGCAGGAAGAAGCAGCTTCTACAAGGGAGCAACGGAGGTGTTTTTATTGTAAAAAGATTGGTCATCTGCAGAGACAATGTAAACAATTCGCTGCTGAGAGAAGCAAGCAAAAGGAGAGCAGATGGCAGCCGCGGCAGTATCAAAAACAGTCCAAACCTCCATTTTTGAAGGACAGTGGTAATAAAAAGGGGTTTGCAACCATGATTAAGGAAAAACAAAATGCTAATTGTAAATGGTTGATTGACTCAGGAGCATCATCTTCAATGTGCAACAATATTAATTTGATAAGTAATAGAAAATCAGCTAATGTAAATGCTGTAGTTTTAGCTGATGGGAAAGAGCTCAGTACTGTAAATCAAATGGGTACAGTTTACATTCCAGGGCTAAAGGAAAACTTTAATGATGTGTTACATGTAAAGGAGTTAGAAAATAATTTGTTATCAGTAAGCAGATTAACAGACAGAGACTACACAGTCATTTTTGAAAAGAACATGTGTAAGATAAAACTGAATGGGGAATTGCGAGGCATAGGCTTGAAAAAGGATAAACTTTACTATTTGGAAGACAATATTGATAGCTACAGTGTTGAAAATGCTAATAACATAGACAATAGTCCAATTCACAAAGACTGTATACATGAACTCCATAGAAAATTTGGTCATGCTAGTTTCAAATGTTTAAAGAAGTTAATCAGTATGTGTCCAGATTTAAAAGTTGCTGAGTGCAAAAATCACTTAGATTGTACTGTATGCAATCAGGTAAAGGTCAGAGCTTTTCCAGTAGCCAAGAAAACCAAAAGAATTGCTCAAAGACCATTTCAGTTTGTACATGCAGAAGTTGCCCAAGCTAATTGTTTATCTTTAGGGGGAAGCAAATATTTCCTGGTAATTGTTGATAGGTTTACAAGGTTTGCTTTTGTAAGAATATTGAAAAACAAATCTGATGCTGGGCAAAGTTTAAAAGCATGGGTGAGAATGGTGGAAAGACAATTTGATATTAGAGTAGGCACCATTGTTACTGACCGAGGAGGAGAATTTCTAAGTAATCAATTGTTTAATTGGTTTCAAAAGGTGGGAATAAGGCATGAAACTACTAATCCCGCTTGTCCTAACGAAGATGGTTTAGCGGAGAAAAAAATACAAGATATAAAAAGAATAACTGCTTGTTTGATGGCAGATGCAGAGGTAAAAGATAGTTTCTGGGCAGAAGCAACTTTGACAGCAGTACATATTAGTAACAGACTGTATCATTCAGAAATTGAAGACATTCCCTACAGGGTATTGTATGGGAGAGTGCCAAATTACAAGTATTTGAGGGTCTTTGGACAGTTTGCTTATGTTTACATTCTAGCTTGTTTCAGGAAGAAAGGAGAACCCAAAAGTAGAAGGCTTAGGTTTTTAGGTTATTCTGGAAATAGCTACAAGTTTCATTTGGGTGGAAAAGAAGTGCAGTATTCTAGGTCTGCAAATTTTGAGCGTCATGCCGGTTGGGACAAACTGCATGCCAATAAAGAAGTTTTCTTGAGGTTAGGAAGTTCAAATGAGCCAGAAACACAAACTGAACCAACTTCAGGAAACGGAGGGGTTTCAGTTAAGCCAGAAGCATCCACTAGCAGCAATGATTCTTCTGATAATGAGACACAATCTAGACCCATTACTACTAGAATGACTGAAGACAAGAGATTTAGTCATAGAACTATAACTCCCAGTACAGAAAGTGAGGATGAAAGAGGCAGATCAGCAGAGTTTATTCCCAGACGTAGTCACAGAGTTAGAAAGCCTCCAGATAGGTTTGTTGTGACAAATGCAAGAGCTTGTTTAGCAGTGGAAGAGCCTGAAAGTTTTGAAGAGTTGGAAAGTTTGTCTAGAGAAGAACAGGAAAGGTGGATTGATGCAATGGATGGTGAGTTTGGTTGTCTGGTAAATAAAGATGTTTTTGAAATAGTTGATAGACCCAAGGACAAGAAAGTAATTGGTTGTAAGTGGGTGTACAAAAAGAAAGAAATTCCAGATGGAAGTATTAAGTATAAAGCTAGGTTAGTAGCTAAGAGTTTTGCACAACAGCAGTATGAGAACTATGACAAGACATATTCTCCAACTGCAAAGCCAGAAAGTCTGAGAATGGTTCTGGCTGTAGCAGCAAAAAGAAATTTAGTTGTAGAGCATTTTGATTTTGAAACAGCCTACTTGAATGCTAGTTTAGATGAAGAGATATTTATGGAGCAGCCACAAGGTTTTGAAGAAAATAGTAGTCAGAAAGTTTATAAATTGAAAAAGCATTGTATGGATTAAAACAAAGTGCCAGAGCATGGAATTTGTGCATTAATGACGAGTTAGTTAAGCTAGGATACAAAAGGAGCGTTGCAGATGCATGTGTCTATACAAAAGGAGACATAGTGTTAGTGATCTATGTAGATGATTTGTGCGTGGCAGCAAAGTCAAGACAGGAGATTGAATCAGTAAAAAAAGAGTTGTCTAAAAAGTTTGTTTTGAAGGATCTAGGTTTATTAAAGTCTTATTTAGGTATTGGTGTTGAGTGGACAGAAGAAGGACATTGTTAAGTCAGAGAAAGAAAATTGAAAATTTGATTGAAAAGTGTGGATTACAAAATGCTAAAATAGTAAGAGCTCCAATGACAATTGGTTTCGTATCTGAAAAAACATCTAGAGATTTTAAGACAAGACTTTATTCAGGAGCATAATAGGATCTTTACAATTCATATCTTGCCACACCAGACCAGACATTTCATATGCTGTAAATGTATTGTCCAGAAGAGTTAATGATCCAAAAATTGAAGACTGGACAGCAGTAAAACACTTATTGAGATATTTGAAAGGAACTCTAGATAAGAAATTGATAATTAGAAACAGTCATTCAGATTTAGATTGCTATGTAGACAGTTCTTTTGCATCAGAATTAGGAGACAAGAAGTCAGTTACAGGAATAATAATCAAGTACAGTGAAAGTCCAATAGTCTGGAGAAGTAGAAAACAAACTAATGTAGCGTTAAGTACGACTGAAGCAGAATTCGCAGCTTTAAATGAGATAGTGAATGAGGTACAGTGGGTTGAGCAATTGTTGAATGATTTAAATCAAAGTTACAAGATACCAGTAGAAATTCTGGAAGATTCACAGTCATGCATAGCAATGGCTGAAACTGAAAGTTTGAAGAACAGAACAAAATATGTTGGAGTAAGATATCAAAATGTGCAAGACATGGTTCAGAAGGGTGAAATAGAACTGAGATATATAGAAACACAACACAACATAGCAGATTTGTTCACAAAAGCATTGACAGCGGAAAAACATGAAAGACTGACACAGATGGTTGGAATGACATTATAAGACACATACAGTATTTTATTTCGGAGGGGATTGTTAAGGAAAATGCAACATGGGACATACAGTAATAGAAATAAAATATGTATGTGATAGTCACAGTGACTAAGCAGGAACAATCATGAAGCTACACAGGTGAAAAGGATAATGTAATTTGGAAGCCTTGAGAGCCAAGGACAAAGTTATAGAGTGTATATTGAAAACACCTGTTATAGATTGCAAACACCTGAGATTCATTAAGTAGTCAAGGTAAAATGATGAAATACTTGGGTTGGTCTTAAGTATGGGATGATCTATGTAAACCAATCAAAATGAATGTACACGCCCACTGGGTGGAAACTGACTAGTGGGTGGTGTCTAACAATGGCTATAAATTGCAATGTTTGCTAATGTACGTTGTGGAGTAGTTTGGAGTAGTTTTGGAGATATTGTGAAGTATAGAGATTGTGATTTGTAGGGCATATAGTATTTATATATAGTAGAATAAACTAGATCTTTTATATAAGACTACTGAGTTGTCTGGTGTCTTGAGGGAAGATACAAGAACCAGAAGAATCCTGGAGAAGTTTGGAGACGTCTCAGGAAGAAGAGAGAGAAGGCTTGGAGAGTTTGTCAGGGTCTTCTGCCTATTCTCTGAAACTCTGCTGCTTGGGAAAGAAGCATCAACCGCTGATCAAAGCTGGTCAGCTCTGCTGCATAACAAGGTGGTGAGTTAGAGCCAGAGGTGTAGAGCTACAACTCCCATCATCCCTGACAATAAATTGATTGATGTCAATGTAGTTATGAAAGGACATATATCAAATGAAATAAGAGTTGAATCTTGTGTGTTTCTAGTTGAATACAGAAGAGTCACAGTTGTATTTGGTCTTTTTTTTTTTTTCTAATGGAAGGCTGTAACCTTTTTTATTTTGTTTCTTCCTATTCTGTCATGCAAATAATTGACTAGGTATTCTCAATGTCATTAAATGGCTAGCCACTGGGAATAAATGCAAAAAGTTACAGTTTCATAGTATGTTGCATTTATGATGGTGTTTTTGCAAAAGTTGTCAAAAGTCACTGCAGTCAAGATGAAAAAAAATCACTAATATGTTTATTTTCCAGAGGAAAAGAACCATTAATGTAGACCTAAGAGCTTTAGGTTAATTTAGATTCAGGGTGATTTCTTAACAAGCAAGGTGTGTTTTACCTGTTTTAGCAATATCAGTATTAGCCTCTTTATGAAATTCTTAGGGTTTTTTGAGTTTGTCAATAAACATGTGTACACAGGCGATTTGGCAGACGTTGTTTATTTCAGCTTCCAAAAGGCTTTTTTTTTTCTCTTAGAGACTCCTGAGAAAACTTAGCTGCCACAAGATAAGAGGAGAGGTCTTCTTATGGAAGTACAGCAGCCCCTCCCAATTCACGGGGGATCCATTCCAAACCCCCTGCGAAAATGGCGGCTCGCAAATATTTGAGCCCCATTGAAAATAATGGTGCACATGCAGGGCTGTCTATAAATGCGCGCCACCATTTTATCCCTCCCTGCTTGTCCCTCGCATGAAGAGTGAGACCACGGACTCGAGGCCCGTGAATGGGTAGGGACAGCTGTATAACTATTTAAAGAACAGGAAATACAGGTTCTCATGAGTGGCTGAGCAAAGATTACCTTTGCTTTCTGATAGTTCAGTGTATGCAAACTTTGTTTCATGCACAACTTTATTAAAAATATTGTATAAAATTACCTTCAGACTATGCGTATAAGGTACATATGAAACAAATGAATTTTGTGTTTAGACTCGGGTCTCATCTCCAAGGTACCTCATTATGTGTATGCAAATATTCCAAAATCTGAAAAACTCTGAAATCCAAAACATTTCTGACCCCATTTTGGATAAGGGATACTCAGTGTGTAGTAGTAATGACTGGACAATTCCTGCAGTGTCAGTTTCCCGCAAGGATTGGTTTGGGGACCTTTTTTTAAAAAGTTTATTCACAAATTACATGGATTTGGGGGGGGGGGAAATGAGGTGACCAAGTTCGGTGATAAAAAAGATAATGAAGATAAAAAGATAATAAAGAGTCTTCTCCACAAATATTTCTTCCAACTGAGAGAATTGGGATTACAGTGGTCATTGCCAGTCAGTGTCTTGAGATGCAAGTCTAAAGTGGTGCACATTGGAGCAAGAAAAAACACACAACTTCATAAATATTCTGATGGGATCTGAACTGATTGTAGATTACTATAAAAGAGACCCTGACATTATGATAGTTTCTTTGTTTACACCTTGTTGTTGCCGTGTGCCTTAAAGGCATTTCTGAATTATGGTAATCATGGGGTATCAGAGGGAGTTTACTTTTGCCTTCTTGTGACGCTGAAAGATGTGACATGCCAAAGGTCATCCAGTGGGTTTCCATGGCCAAGCAAGCATTCACACCCTGGTCTCCAGAGTTGTAGACCAACACTCAAACCACTATATGTTTCTTATTATTAAAAATAAAACTGCCAATATCATAATACTCATAGAAATCTAGGTGCAGCCACTCCTGGAATACTGTGCATGGTAGTGGCACTCCAACTTAAAAGGAATGCTGATACAGCTGGAAAAACTACAGAAGAGATAAGCCAAAATGATCAGTGGGATAGACCAATTCTCCAAAGAAAAAAGGTTATACCCTTCATGGCCTTTTAGATTTGAATGAAAATGTGAGCAAGTGAAGGCATAGTAAAGGTGTATAAAGCTGTGCATGGTATGTATAGAATAGTACAGAAGCAGTGTTTCTCCTTCATAATAGCACAACCTGGATCATCTATGGAAATGCTCAGATATCTGGGAGAAACAAATGGAAGAAACAACTTCTTCACACAGCGCATCTTTACTACAACATGGAATTGTGGAGATATCCCATTTGGACAGCTGTGAAAAAGAATTGTGTTGTTTTATTTATATCCTGCCCTTTCCCCAGGCAAGGCAGCTTATGAAAATTAAATGCAGATAAAAACCTATAGGTATAAACATATCAAAAATTTAAAACAATTTAAAACATATCCATTAAAAGTAAAAATCAGAACAACAGTACACTATTAAAAAGTCCTTACGCTTTGTTCCCCAAAGCCTCCAAAATAGCAGAAAGGGAGACCGTGAGACCATGTAGTCTCCCTGGGAAGGCAGTATCACAGCCTTGGAGAAACCATGAAGAAAGCCCTCTCCTGTGTCCCATTAGACACGGCTGTGAGAGTGAGAAAACCAAAAGAAGAGTTTTCTCTGAAGAACACAGAGCTTGGAGAGACTTATATGGGAAGATACTATCCTTAATCTAGCCTGAACTCAAGAAATACAGACCTTTATAGCTCATAACCAGCATATACAAGTGTGCCCAGGTAGTCAGTGGACCTGTTATAATAAGGGGATTGTGTACCACCCCAATTAACAATTGGGCTGTAGCTCTTTGGCCAGTTGAAGTTTCCAAATATTATTCAAATATTTAGAGTATGTTGTAGTAATCCAAGTTATATTTATTAATTACATTTACAACCTATCCTTCAATTTTGATACTTAGGATCTGGTGTATGCATTTTGTCTTTATAAATATATCAATATGAAATCATGTAAAACAACTACAAAATCTCACATATAGTCTAGTACACCCACTCAGTATACAGTTTCTGAAAGAAAGAAAAAGTCTCATATCCTTTATCTGCTCCCAAAGGCCTGCCTAAAGATTAGAGAAATTGATGGAGGATAAGGCTCTTGACAGCTGACAGTCATAGCAGATGTACATTACCAGGGGCCCTTTTAAACTGTCCAACTATAGTTCTGTGGTTCCACTTTAACTGCCATGTTTTCATTCTCTGGCATCTTGGGATTTGGAGTGGCATTTTGGTAGTCTTAGCTAGAGAATTTGAGTGTTTCACCAAATGACAGATCCTAGGATTCTGTAGAATGTAGTCACAAAGTGGAACCATAATGCTATAATGCTCATTCCCACTATGATTTAAACTGATTTACTGATCAGTTTATATGTGCCTCGTTCACACTGGAAATGGTTTCAGACTTGACTGTGTTTGGTCTGGGTCGTGGTGAAGCGAGACAAATGCAAAAAAAAAAATGCTCTTTTCAAAGATGTTCCTTTTGGTGGTTCTTTTGAAAAGTATCAGTTTGCAAGTGTGTTCAATAAGTGTGAACAAGGTTCAGATCTCAGTCACATAGCACTGAAGGGGAGGGACTGTGGCAGAAATGTGTAACCCATCCCACCTCAGGCTTTGGGGAAATCCGCCATTCCCCCCTCCTCGGAGCGCTGCCTCAGTGCTTTCCTTGGGGAGGAGGGTTTAGCGTAATTTTGAGTTTTTCTTGAGTCATGTCCTGCATTTTCCTCAAAGGTCCTTCATGCATGGTTCTCCTTTATGGCAAAGATACCTGGTTACCCTGCCCCCCCCCCACCTTTCTCTCTCTCTCTCTCTCTGGTCTCTCTTTCTCTGCCCCCCTCCTTCTCCGTCCCACACCGTCCCAGGCCCCTCTCCCTCCTTTCTTCCCTCCTTCACTTCCTCCTTCCTTCCTTCTCAGGGCAAGCTGCCAAAGTTCCAGTCCATTGGCTTCCTTCCTTACCTGCTGCTGGGGCTGGACTGGGAAGCAGAGGAGGTGAGAGGATGATGGGGGTGAGAAGAGAAAGGCTGGCCACCACTTGGCAGCCCTTCACAGGGAGTTGGGAGCCAGCAGAAGGAGACACAGGAACAGTGCGCTTGTATGAATGAGCTCCCGGGGATCAGGGGTAAGTGGGTCAGGGAGCCAGTCAGAAGGAAGGTGAAGGTGGCCAAAAGGGGCTCAGGCTGTGGGGTGGGAGACTTTCTTGCTTTCCTTCCTGTCAAGTAGAGTGCCTTGGAAGCAGGGTGACCAGGCACGTCCTCCTTTTCCAGGACACATTTTCCATTTCAGCCTTCTCTCCAAGGAGGAGTTCCCAAATGGCCCTCCCTTTGGAGCAGGACTAAGAATTTTGTCCCCGACATTATTTAACATCTATATGAAGCCGCTGGGTGAGATAATACGGAGTTATGGTGCTGGGTGTTATCAGTACGCTGATGACACCCAAATCTATTTCTCCGTGTCTCGTTCGTCGGCCTCGAATTCCAATGGCATCTCCTCTCTCAATGAATGCCTTCAGGCGGTAATGGGCTGGATGAGGAAAAACAGATTGAAGCTGAATCCAGACAAGACGGAGGTGCTCACGGTAGCAGCCCTGAAATCAAGAATTGGGTTGCAACCTCCAGTCCTGGACGGAGTTACACTCTCCTCCAGTGACTGTGTTCGCAGTCTGGGGGTGCTTCTTGACTCGTCGCTCTTGATGACAAATCAGGTGAATGCAACGGTCAGGAGCGCCTGTTATCAGCTTCGGCTGATACGCCAGCTGCGCCCTTTTCTGGAAGTAAGGGATCTCGAGACCGTTGTGCACGCACTGGTAGCCTCCCGCCTCGACTTCTGTAATGCGCTGTACATGGGGCTACCCTTGTGCCAGGTTCGGAAGCTACAATTAGTTCAAAACATGGCAGCCAGGCTTGTGTCTGGAACATCTAGGAGGGACCACATCACTCCGGTTTTGAGGTCCCTCCACTGGCTGCCTATCCGCTTCCGGGCCCAGTACAAGGTGTTGGTTATTACCTTTAAAGCCCTAAATGGCTTGGGTCCAAGTTATATCAGAGACCGCCTCCTCCCATATAATCCCCCCCGCGCACTCCGTTCCTCTGGGAGGAAAGTTTTGGAGATAAGAAAAACGAGGCTTTCTGCAACCTCCCTGAGGGCTTTTTCTGTACTTGCCCCCAAGCTCTGGAAAGACCTGCCAGACGAGATCCGTCAGCTAACATCTTTGGATAGCTTTAAAAAAGCTATAAAGACGGATCTCTTCCGGCAGGCCTTTCCAGACTAGATAATCAGCCTCGGGTGATTCTATATTCTATATCATACATTCATCCTGCGGTACCTGGTTCCCCCACTGCGGAAAATTGAAATATCTCAGGGGGTCATTGAAATTGTAATTAATTGATTTTAGTGTTGTTGTTATTGATCTTAAATTGAAATTGTTTAATGCTGTTTTAAGGGTGGGAGGGATGTGTTTGTATTGGTTTTATGCTGTTAACCGCCCGGATTGGGAAACCATTGGGCGGTATACAAATAAATTTTATTATTATTATTATTATTATTAAGAAGAATTGACACTTTACATCTTTCTGGAGTGTCTTCCATTTTGCAGTGCCTGGTCCTCCTTGGCAGCAAGGACCCAGCCTGAAAGATGACCCACTCCAAGATGGCAGAATTTGAAGAGATAGACTTTTTGACCAGGACTAAGGCATGCATTGACATTCCTAGCAGTGTTTTAGGCTTTAATTTGGGGATGTCTTCCATTTTTCCTGGACATACCTCTATTTTTGGGGGGGTGCCTGGTCCTCGCAGCTCTCCCTTCCCCTTTTTCCCTTCTTCCTTGCATCACCAATGATGCATCATATGATTGACATTAAAAAAAAAAAGCAGAATGGATCAATCGCAATTGATACTAAGCATGCATTCTGTAGCTGCGCAAATCTAGTTATGATGACAGTCATGTCAAAAAAGACATGAATGCATGGAATAAGGAAATAATTCTCTTCCATAGTTGGAACTACGCATTGGCCTGAATCGATTCAGCGACTCGGTGTCAATGTGACTTGCAAACCGATTTAAATGCAAGTGGGAATGCGCCCGTAGTGTGGAAGGGCTCTTATTCTCAACAAGCACTCAGTGTTGAATCCTCAGAGAGAACATAGGGGGAAATACTTCCTGTAACTTGATATTTTATTGTATTAAAGAAGGGCCTGGCATCAACATGCTTTTACCTTTAGCAAAAATTATGTAGACTCATATTGCTTGGCAATCCTTCAGGATCAAAAACTTATAGGCAGAAGCAATATTAGACACTGTTTGAAAGTTATCTGTCATTTATCTTTATTGTGTTCAGAACTCAGTACCATCATTTGATCCAGTCCCACTCCCAGTATAGAAAAAAAGAGTTTGTGCATGCATGAAAGATGATGCACATCCTAAGAAACTGGAAGAAGCTTCTAAATGTCGTCTTCATAAATATCTTACAAACCTTTCTGAGAAATTTCCTTGTGAAAGGTGTCAGGATAAAACGTCTTCAAGCCTATTTTTTGGGAAAGAATATGAAGTACTGCCACTTACCTCTTGGAACAGGGTTTATGTAAACATATGCAGACAAGCAAACATATCTCTATCTAATTTTAACGGATGTGTGCACAGCTTTATGTTTTTTGTCTACTGTCAGTGAGTGATATAATGTGGAAAAAATTCAACAAGATACCAAGCAATAAAAGCTGCCTACATTCTACTTCAGCAGAGCTGTTCACCCTTTTTAGAGCAGGCCACATAATTGGGTAGAACTGGTGGTGAGTGGAAAACAAGTGTGAGGGCCATAACACACACACACACACACACACACACACACACACACCATTCATTCATTCTGTTGCTTGTTCCCCACAGCTGAATCCATCATCCCCCATGCAATTAGCTGCAGGGAGAAAGCAATTTCTTTTCTTGCTACTCACCTAACTGTCATGAAAAGGTGGGCAGAGTAAATTGGGGAGCTACAGGTTTCCCACATGTCTATAGTAAGACAAGAATAGTCCCTCTTCCAAGCTCTTTGAGATATAAACGTGCAATAAAAATTGACTTGGGGACATAATTCATGATTTTTCAATGAAAAGACAGAAAAATAAAGCTATCATTGTGAATTGATCTTTATTCATAAAATGTTTATGGCTGTGTTGGTCCATTAGATTTTTAAAAAAAGACAACACTAAAAGCCTAAAATCTTATTCAGCCTAACCAAAAAGTGCCAAAATAGTCAGAGAGCTTTGAATAGACTGAGAAGGATGGTAACTGTCCTTTTGGAGGTCTTCATACAGGTTATATGGCCATCTCTTGTGAGTGCTTTAGTTTGGATTCCTGCCTGGCAGAGTGTTGGACTAGGCGGTCCTTGCAGTTCCTTCCAGCTTTATGATTCTTTTTATAGTTTTAAAACAAACCAATGGAAAGGCACAGTAGAAAACCCCCAGTGTCAGTCATTTCTACAGTCATTTCTAAAGAAAGCACAATTTCAGCATTCTGAAAGTCATGAGCTGGAACCATAGTGTGTTTATGGGTGGAGTTCAGTATTATCAGTTTTCAGTCTTTTCCTCAAAATAGCACTCTGCCTTGCTTATTTTATTAATATTCTGAAATATTGCCTGATACATTTTATCCAATGTTCTCCAAATATGTATATTTTTATTGTAGTGTGACGGATGAGAAAAAGAACTGAGCCATTTCCTGCTACTTAATCTAAGAGGCTTATGTATCCTCAATGATGTGTTAGGTCCTTACCGAAACCTTCATGCCTGCTGACTGGGCCTGAGGACATAAACACAATTACATCAGTCCAGAGCCCAACACATCTGTTAAAACATGGGCTGGGATGGGAAAGGCGCATGGAAATTACGTGTGTGTATATTAAGTCTGTTTTATGATCCGTTTACTCCTGGATCGTGATATTTAAGCAACTTGTTTCCACATACGTATCTTAATATCTTATATAGTTAAACGCAAATAGCACTTTTGCCACTTAACAGCTACTCACTGCTTTAAAAAAACCAGACCAAATCCAGTTTCAGGCAGATATTCACAGCAATGGAGAACTGACAATAGTGTGAACTAGTGGATGAAATATGTATACAGGAATGAATTAAAGGATTTATCAGGAGGCAGGAGGCTGTGAACTATCATTTTTTAAAATTGAGAGCCAGTTCTTGTGTAAGGAAATTGTACTGCCATGACAAAGAATATATTCTGAACTAGTAGACTTGTGTGTAAAAGCACAAACATCATTATACCTGTTAACTGCAGTACCTGCAGCTGGCAACTTTCCTCACACCAAGGTATCACGGTTAGTAGTGTATGGTTCTCTGGGTTAAAAGTTAGCTATCTTGTGTGCATCCAAGTGAGGCTCAAAGCAATAACCTTTAGTGATATAAGGATGCATCTTAATCACAGTACCTGTACTAACATCACTCACTGGTTTCTAAATCTTAGACCTAACATAGTTTTAGTGTTTAATAATGTGAGTGAGGACTCCCATTCAAATCTCACAGCTGCCATGACTTGCTTGCTGTCTTCAACTAACCTGAACTTGCTGTCTTCAACTAACCTGAACTGCCTTCAACTAACCTGAACAGTCCCCTATTAAAATAATTACCGTATTTTTCGCCATATAAGATGCACTTTTTCATCCCCAAAACGGGGGTGGGGAAGTTGGTGCGTCTTATAAGGCGAAGGGACGGCCGAGGCCGAGGCTAAAAGGAGGCCTCCTTTCAGCTGCGGCCTCGGTGGTTCAGTGGGCTGCTCCTGGGATCGGAGGACTTCTTCGATCCCAGGGGCAGCCCATTGAAGCACCGAGGCCGCGGCTGAAAGGAGGCCTCCGCGGCCTCGGTACTTCAATGGGCTGCCCCTGGGATCGGAGGATGTCCTCCGATCCCCAGGGCAGCCCCTTGAAGCACCGAGGCCGCGGAGGCCTCCTTCCCCCCGCGGCCTCGGTTCTTCAAGGGGCTGCCCCTGGGATCAGAGAAGCCCTCCGATCCCAGGGGCAGCCCATTGAAGCACCGAGGCTACAGAGGCCTCCTTCCCCCCGCGGCCTCGGTTCTTCAAGGGGCTGCCCCTGGGATCGGAGGATGTCCTCCAATCCCAGGGGCAGCCCATTGAAGCACCGAGGCCACGGAGGCCTCTTCCCCCCGCGGCCTCGGTTCTTCAAGGGGCTGCCCCTGAGATCAGAGGATGTCCTCCGATCCCAGGGGCAGCCCCTTGAAGCACCGAGGCCACAGAGGGCTCCTTCTCCCTGCGGCCTCGGTACTTCAATGGGCTGCCCCTGGGATCGGAGAAGGGGGGAAGGAGGCCTCCGCGGCCTCGGTGGTTCAATGGGCTGCCCTTGGGATCGGAGGATGTCCTCCGATCCCAGGGGCAGCCCATTGAACCACCGAGGCCACGGCTAAAGGGAGGCCTCCTTCCACCCTGAACAGATTAATTTCGTAAGTAGAGGTACCACTGTATTTGGTTGAGAATCTTTTTTTCCTAGATTTTCCTGCTTAAAAATAGGTTGCGTCTTATATGCCGGAGCGTCTTATATGGCGAAAAATACGGTAGATAACAATACCACTATTACTTTTATTATAATTTTTAAATAAAATTATTTATTTTTTATTGTAGAGAATGCTCATCTGTTGGAGGTGCTTGCATGCTTAGGAAAAAACACTACATAAATTCTGAGTCAGTAATGTAAATAAATGAGCAATACAGTGTGCTTTACTAAATGCCCTTCCATATTTGCAATATATCTTTCAGGCACATTTAATAATTGGTGGGTGACATTTCCTTTTTTAAAAAGTAAAATGCAGCTCTCAATGTTAAACAGAGAAGCATCTATGCAGCATTAAAAAGTTAATCTAAAGTCTCCAAAGCAAACAACAAATAATACTAAGCCATAAAACATTGCATCTTGCATGAGATCTGAGAGATACTTTTTTTTAAAAAAAAAATGCTAAGTTACCATTAATCCTGTAGATGAGCAAAGTGATTGTTTTGAAAACTCAGCTACAGGTAGCTCGCCTAATTTTGGTAAGGGATGTACTGGGCCACTATTCTTTACTGTATCATTATCATAGCAATATTCTGTTAATTTTTTTTCTAACAGGGTGTGGGCACTGTAAGAAAATGAAGCCAGAATATGAGAAAGCTGCTGAGATGCTCCTTGCAGACAATGATGTAAGCTAATTCCCTTTCCTAACTCTGTTTCCAAATGATCCTTAATAAATAACTGAAATCATAAAAATTGTTCTCCTTTCTTGCCGCAGCTATTTCAGCAATTCCCATCTTCCCAAGGGGCTGCAAAAGAAATGGTTCCAAAATATAATCTCATCGGTAATGCATGAGCTCTGCCAAAATTGTTAGCAAGAACATTTTGTCTTTAAATACACACACACATACAATGCAAGGTGTTCATATATTCAGCTATAGGAGCTTGCATTGTAAATAACATGACTGAGTCCCAATGCTGCATGGAAATGTTTTGTTCCCTCCATTAATTACACATTTCATATTTAATGCAAACCTACAAAAGCCCTGGCTTGTATTTATGCTATGTACTTGTAAAACCAATAAGGGCGTTCTCCTCCTCTATACAGCTGTTTTAGCAGGTGCTGCAGGCTTTGACTTGATTTTATGCCTAACTAATGTGCCTTCCAGTAATGCAAAGCATTATGTTCGACAGTTAATATTAGTGCAATTAAAACCACACTCTAATAGGGTCATGTAGTAAGAGCTGACCTTACTACACAATTTGGGCACTTACACTCTTTTCCTGTTGATGTATTTATATTTTTTTGGGCAGGGGAGAGGGAAATCTCATCTTTGTGTAATGGTTGGATAGGTTTGAAACACAAAAGTAAGTGGATTTTTTTTTAAGCCAGTGGAGGCTATCAGAAAAGAAAATTCTACAAATGAAAGCCTCTGTGGGCTTGCTTGTAGAAGTCCATTAGTTAGTTGAGGTCTGGAGCTGAGTCACATGCGTGTAGCTAGTATTAATGATAAATTTTGGCCAGTGAAGAGCAACTTGATCATCCCATGCTGGGTTTCCATTTCTCCCCTTGCAACATGCAGCTAAATGTATTGTTTATTGGCTGGTCGTATTTCTTGAGGATGTCCTTTGAAATGAATGGTGTAGTTTGTCATTACAAAATCTTGATAAACTTTGCAGATCTTGGTGGAGAAAATGATAGAGGTTTCAGGCATGCCTTTGTTACATATACTTCAAACATCCATTGTAGAACTGTGCAAGATGGTTTTGTTCTGGATGATTGATCTATTAATTCTTAGTACCTTATCTAAGCTTATACAGTGGACCCTTTGTGTACACAGGGGATCCATTCCGGACCCCTCCCACCAAGTCCTGTTGTTTGTTATGGCTGTGTGCTCCTGTGAATGGTGCTGTCAATATCTCAAACAGGCGTGAGTGCCATTTTAATACCCGCATGAGCTTGAGTCCTCGGATGGCAAGCCCGCATATGGGGTGGGCTCACTGTACTTAGAATTGATTATTTATGGCTATCTGTATTTCTTTATATTGCAGAAACCAGGTGTCCTGGCAGCTGTAGATGCTACTGTCAACAAAGCTGTAGCAGAAAGATTTCACATATCAGGATTTACAACATTAAAATACTTCCAAGATGGAGAGGAGAAATATACTCTGCCACACCTGCGAACAAAAAGTAAAATTATTGAATGGCTTCTAAAGTAAGTGATATGCACCAGCAATATGTCAAGCTTAACAAATAGCTACTAGTTTTTGCTTTTTTAAAAAAGCTAATAATAGAAATAATAATTTTTACTTCTTACCCATCTCTCTTCATGACTCGAGGCAGGTTAAAAAACACAATCATTACATAAAATACACATATTAAAATGCATCTCTACCCAATATTTATATTAAAATACATAAAACAATATTTAAATATAAAATTTGTGTTTAAAATTCATGATTAAAACTGCCTGGGTAGGCCTATGGGAAGAGATAGGTCTTCAAATGTGTTTTATATTCCGACAGCTGGTCTCAATGTCAGATCTCTTCTGGCTGGTCAATCCACAGTCTTAGGGCAGCCGATGAAAAGGTCCTCTGGGTGACAGCTGCAAGTCGAGTTCTTGCAGGTTGTAGCAGCCGCCCCCCAGAGGACCTCAGTGTTCGGGGCAGATTGTATGGGAGAAGGCGATCCTGTAGGTAACCTGGACCCAAACCATGTAGGGCTTTAATGTCAGGAAATTTGTGAATGGGACTTAGAGTCATCAGTGGAAATGTACAGATGTATGGAGAAAATTTTCCTGTGAGAAGGCATTGAGAGAATAACAGGCCAGACAAACACCAGGTGTCTTGTAGACATAAACAGAGGAGGATCAACAAGTTGGTGTTATGAGAAAGTGGAAGGAACAGATCATAGACACATTACATTACATTACATCATGTTGTTAACACATCACAGGTCACATGGGTCATGACACAAACACCAGGGGCTAGACTAAGGGTCTGGGAAAAGGACTACAACCAATGAGCAAAGAGGGTTATGCCCAAGTGGGTGGAAGTTTGGGGGAAGACAAAATGCAGTTCTACTGAAAAATAGAAAATTTTCCACAATAAGTTCTGTTGTTCTAGCTGATGGGACTGAAAGAAGAGAGATCCATGAGATGGGAACTGTCTTCATATCAGGGTTTGGTAAAAATTTTGAAAATGTGTTATGTGTTCCTGAATTGCAGAACTGTCTAGTAAGTGTAGCAGAATTGACAAATGATGGATTTGAATTGAAATTTGTGGGGGATGAATGTAAAATTAGCCTTGATGGGGAGGTGTGTGCAAAAGCCATCAAGAGGGACAAAATGTATTTTTTGCAAGAGCATGCAGAATGTGCAGTTGTGGGAAATGTATCTTTGGATTCCAATTGTATACATTATTTTCATAGATTGCTTGGGCATTGCAATTTTAAGAGCTTAGATAAACTGAGGGAAATGTGTCCAGATCTCAAAATGTCACAATGCCAGAATCATTTAGAGTGTTCTGTGTGCAGTAAGATAAAAGTGAAAGCTTTTCCAGTGGCAAAGCAAAGCAAACGGATTGCAAAAAGACCATTTGAATTTGTTCATGCAGATGTGGCACAAGCTAGTTGTGAGTCACTAGGTGGCAGCAAATACTTCATGGTGATAGTAGATCATTTTTCCAGATTTTCTTTTGTAAGATTGTTAAAACAAAAGAGTGATGCTGCCGAAAGTTTTAAAAAGTGGGTGAATATGGTTGAGTGTGAATTTGACTACAAAGTGGGGTCTTTAGTGACAGACTGGGGAGGAGAGTTCTTATCTTACAGTTTAGCTAACTGGTTGAGAAAGAAGGGAATTAGGCATGAAACAACCAACCCTGCTGTTCCAGCTGAGGACGGGTTGGCAGAGAGAAAAATTGGGAGTTTAAAACAAATGAAAGACTGCATGATTTTAGATGCAGGAGCGCCTGAAAGTCTCTGTGGAGAGGCAATACAAACAGCCAACCATATCTCAAACAGAATTTATAACTCAGCAGTCAAAGATGTACCTTACAAATTGTTGTATGGTAGAGCTCCAAATCACAAGTATCTGAGAATTTTTGGGCAATATGCTAATGTGTTCATACCAGTGTGTTTTAGGAGAAAGAATCAGCTCAAAAGTCACAGATTGATGTTTGTGGGTTACTCATGTAATAGCTACAGGTTTCACTTGGGGGGAAATGAAGTTTTAATGACCAGAAGTGCAGATTTTGAGAAGCACTCAGGTTGAGACAAAATACACTCAAACAAAGATGTTTTTCATGAGATTAGGACAATCAGAGACAAACATCAGAAATGGAAGGGTAGCAATCAAACATGATTCTTCATCTGAAAGTGAGAGAAGCACAGCAGATGAGTCCACACAGACTAGACTTACAAGAAGTAGGATGACAGAAATAAAGAGACACAAAGAGAGGGAAGAACACACTAGTTCAGACACAGAGGATGAGAGAGGGAGAACTGTGAATTTCATTCTAAGGAGAACCCAGAGAGTTAGAAAGACTCCAGATAGATTTGTTGTTCAGGAGGCAAAAGTTTGTACTCTGATTGAAGAACCTCAGAGTTTTGAGGAGTTACAAAATTTTCCTATTGAGGAAAAAGAGAGGTGGTATTCCGCTATGGAACAAGAGTTTAATTGTTTGATGGAAAAAGATGTTTTTGAGGTGGTAGATAGACCAAAGGACCAGAAAGTACTTGGTTGTAAATGGGTGTATAAGAAGAAGGAGATGCCGGATGGTAGTCTCAGGTACAAAGCTAGATTGGTAGCAAAAGGGTTTGCACAACAACAGTTTGAGAACTATGATAAAACTTTTTCGCCCACAGCCAAGCCAGAGAGCTTGAGATTAGTTTTGACGTTGGCAGCAAGGAGAGGTCAAGTGGTGCAACATTTTGATTTCGAGACTGCTTATTTAAATGCTTGTTTGGATGAGCAGGTTTTCATGGAACAACCTTCAGGTTTTGAAGAGAACAGTGGCAAAAAAGGTGTACAGGTTAAAGAAAGTGTTGTATGGGTTAAAACAAAGGGGGGTTGCAGACTGCTAGAAATAGTGCAAATTGAGTCCACTTTTAGGGTTAGGGTTAGTGCTAGGGAATTATGGGAATTTTTTTTCTGAGACATTGGGCCTTCTCTGTCAGAGAGCTTTGGTGCCACAATAAACTACAGTTCCCACAATTCCCTAACCCTAAAAGTGGACTCAATTTGCACTATTTCTGGCAATCTGCAACCCCCCAAAGTGCCAGGAGTTGGAATTTGTGCATTCATGAAGAGTTGGTCAAACTTAGTTACACACGGAGCATTGCAGATGCGTGTGCGTACACTAAAGGTGATGTGACTTTGGTAATCTATGTTGATGATTTATGTGTGGCTGCTTGAACCTGCAACGGCAGGTTCAGACAGTAAAGAGAGAATTGTCTAAAAAATTTGTTCTTAAAGATTTAGGTCCTTTGAGTTCTTATCTGGGAATTGAAGTAGAATGGACTGAAAATGGAGATTGTTTGTTAAGTCAGAGAAAGAAAATAGACTGATTGAGAAATGTGGTTTGCAGAGTGCAAAAGTTGTAAAGAGTCCAATGTCAGTTGGTTTTGTTGGAGAAGAAACAACAATAAATTTTGAGGATCTGGACTTGTACAGAAGTATAGTTGGGAGTTTGTTATTTGTAGCAAATAACACTAGACCTGATATCTCTTTTGCAGTTAGTGTGCTCAGTAGGAGAACAAATTGTCCTAAAGTAGAGGATTGGACTGCATTGAAACATTTGGTTAAGTACCTGAAAGGTAGCCTAGATAGAAAGCTTTTGATTAAAAACAATTTGATTGATCTAGAGTGTTTTGTAGATAGCTCTTTTGCTTCAGAGCTACAGTCAAGTTTCCAGATGGGAGGAAAAATCAAGTTTCCAGATGGGAGGAAAAGTCTGGAGGACATGCAGGAGAAGAGTCAGCTTTTCCTGTCAACTCTGCTGAATGGTATTCAACACTGCAACACACATCATCCACCATACTGACATTTAAAGATCAAGACCAACACTTTGTACTTTGCCCAAAAACTAATTGACAGCAAATGGAGTGACTTGAGTATGGGTGTAATATGTTCACTCATGGATGTTCCTGTAACCAATCTGGCTGCCATATTTCGAACCAACTGGAGTCTCCGAACGTGGCCCAAAGGTAGCCCAATGTAGAGCACATTGCAAAAGTTCAACCTTGAGGTTACCAGCGCGTGCATCACTATCTTTAGGACATCCAAATCTAGGAAGGGACACAGCTGTTGTATCAGCCAAAGCTTGATAATAAGCACTCCTGACCATCGCATCTACCTGGGCTGACATTTAGAGAGAAGAATCCAGGAGCACTCCCAAGCTGTGTACACAATCCTTCAAGGGGAGTGTAACCCCATCCAGAACTGATTGACACACCTCCATTCCCAGATTCAGACCTTTGATGGCAAGCACCTCTGTTTTGTCTGGATTCAATTTCAATTTGTTTTTCCTCATCCAGTCCATTACCTCCTCCAGGCATTCATTCATAGGAGACACACTATCTTTAGCTGAGGCTATTTTGGAAGGAATGGAGAAATATGTGTTATCAGTGTATTGATAACATCCCGCCCCATGCCTCCGGATGATCTCTCCCAGCAGCTTCATGTAAACGTTAAGAAGCATTGGGCACCTTGTGGGATGCCATATAACACCTCCTTTTTTGGGGAGCTGCTGTCCCCAAGCACCACCATCTGGAACCTGCCTGAGACGTATGACCGGAACCACTGCAATACAGTGCCCCCAATTCCCACCCTCCACCCCCAGGCACTCCAGAATGATGCCATGGTCAATGATGTCGAAAGCCACTGAGAGGTCTAGAAGCACCAACAGGGACACACTTCCCCTGTTGATGTTGAGACAAAGATCATCCACTAAGGGCCTTTGCAGACTGCTAGAAATAGTGCAAATTGAGTCCACTTTAACTGCCCTGGCTCAGTGCTAGGGAATCATGGGAATTGTATTTTTTTCTGAGACATTGAGTCTTCTCTGACAGAGAGCTCTGGTGCCACAACAAACTACAGTTCCCTTGATTTCCTAGCACTGAGTCAGGGCAGTTAGAGTGGACTCAATCTCCACTGTTTCTGGCAGTCTGCAAAAGCCCTAAGTCGACCATAGCAGTCTCAACTCCATATCTGCCCTGAAGCCAGTTTGAAATGGATCAGGGAGGTGTGTGTCATCCAAGACTGACTGGAGTTGGAGGGCAACTGTCTTCTCAATCACCTTGCCCAAAAAAGTAAGATTAGAGACTGGTCTGTAGTTATTAAGGTCTCTAGGGGATCCAGGGAGGGCTTTTTCAGCAGTAGTCTTAACTACTGCTTCTTTTAAATAGGATGGAAAATTTCCCTCCTTGAGAGATGCATTAATAATTTGTTGTATTTTAGGTCTAATTGCATCTGCTCCCTGCACAACCAGCCAAGAGGGACAGGGATCAAGAAAGCAGGTTGTCCTCCTTACTTGCCCCAGCAGTTTGTCCACATCAGCGGTACTCACCAAATCTCCAATATCTCCACCTCTTCTCATTTTAATCTTTTACAAACAGTATAGATTTGTGATTTTCTATTAAAAGCTAAAAGAACATGGTTTATGTTTAATGTTTTAAAAACAATAAACCATTCCTTTCTAGAGGACATTTTTCTCTAGTACATCCTTTCATAAATTCTTTTCAAAACTAAGGTTTCTGTTTTCAAATACTGTAAGCTTCTGTTCAGAGACACAAGAGCAAAAATTCCGCAAAATAAATTAGGGATGGAGAGCCAGCATGGTGTAGTGGTTTGGAGTTTGGTCTACAATTTTAGAAACCAGGGTTCAAATCCCAGCTCAGCCATGGAAACCCACTGGCTGACCTTGGACAAGTCACATTCTCTCAGCCTCAGAGGAAGGCAAACACAAATGTCCTCTGAACAAATCTTGCCAAGAAGACCCTGTGATAGGGTCACCATAACTCAAAAATGACTTGAAGGCAACACAACAACAACAACAAAGGAGAAGGATTCAAATGCTTTCGTTTCAGGATAGTGGCCATGTTGTTCTTGCATCAGAAAAATTGTTTTTCTGTTCTTTTCAAAATCTATATGTGTATTAAGGATGTGACAGCACAGATTTTCTCCTTGCTTCCCTGACTCTGAGGACCAGTTCAGCAGCTGTACAGATACTAATTACTTACCTCTTCGAGTTTCGATTATTTGATTGTGTGTTTGTTTTTTTAATTTTAGCCATGTTGTTTTATAAGTGACTAGTTAAGAAGGATGAAAATGTACCACAGGCTTAAACTGGGCCCCACTCCTGGTTCCCTGCAAATTAAGACTATACCCAGCATCCCAGGTCACAAGCACCCTACTGGGGGACAGCACCAGTCTGTAATGGGTGATTAATAGCAGGCTCAACCTTTGTAGGTCTTGTTGAGTCCCATTTACTAGAGTACTTAAAACAAAGTAGAATATGGATGGTTCTTGAACTTTCCCGAAAGTAGAATGTGGTGGCAAAACAGGACCAGAGTAATCTCTCTCTTGCTGTGCAAGTCAGTCTCCACATACCTGCATGATCTGTTCAGAGGTGGGTGAGTGTAACTTCTGAATTCAAAAAGCCATTTCTTTTTAAAGCCTTCATTTTGAGGGTAGACATTGTTTTTCCTGAAAATCCAAAGAGTGGTATAAAGAATCCAGATCACAGTGATGAGGTCAGATCTTTCCCACCCTAGGTGATGAGTGCAGATTGCAAAAGAAGCACCATATGCATTATCCCAGATGTGGGCCTCTATGGCTATCAGAGTTGTGATGGGTTCACTGTGCAGTGTACCTGGCATTTGCATATTCCAGAGCTCCCAGGCTTGCTAGTCAGAAGGTGGGAACTACTGCCACATCAATTGCTAAATAGGGTTGATTAGTAAATGCTTTGACTTGCTTGTCCTATTCACCTAAGCTTTTGCTTTGTATACCTTTATCAGACAAGATGGGACTGACTGAGATCTCTTGTTCTTTTCAGGATGACACCAAAATGTTGCTAGGGAGATACTAAAGTGGTGGTGAGGCTGGGACTCTTGGTAGTACATGGAATAGGTATGAATACACAGATACCAAAGGGGAAAGAGACATGGAAGACAGAACAATATTGTTTCCTATATTTATGAGGCTCTCTGGGGTGAATATAGATAGGACAGTCTGATAGCAGCACAGGAACCAACAATCTTGGTCAGAAGAGACCACAAGCAAAGCATCAGTGAAAGCATTCATAGAAGTCTATGTGCATATGTTCCCTTGATCATACAAGTCCATGCTTATAAAAACATACATGTTGTAAAAAAATAATGATGACAACCCAGCATCTTCACCCCAAACCCATAACATACCTAGGCTGTAGATAAATATGTTAATCTGATCGCCAGTGCATATGGAAAATTGAGTCATTCTAAGAGTAGAACTTACTGGTGGTGGCATTCTTCTTTATGGTTAGAGAGATTATTCATTAAAGAAGCTGCCAGTTAGCCCAGAGCAAACTGCATCAATTTTGAACAAAATGGTAAATTCATGAATTAAAAATGCACATACTGTTATCCCTCTGTGTGTCTCTTGCATACAGGAAAGGAATACAAAAGTGCCCTTAGGGGAGAGGGGATGTGAATTCTTAATGCTTTGTTCCAAAAAAGTTTAAATTTGCCAGGTTGGCATTAAGGGTGCATAAAAAGGAAACTACTTGTTTTGGAAAGTACTTGGCAGTGTTGCATTTTAACCATATAATTGGGATATTTGTGCCCTGAGGCATATACCCTTTACTTTTTAGCATCTGAATTTTAATTACCATTGTTTTGCTGTTTTATTAGCTGTAGCTCTAGAAGGATCATTATAGCTAGTTTTAATTAATTGGATTCACTATGGCTTTATGAAAGAACTTAAAGTATAGTGCACATACCTTAATTACTAATGTGCTGAATGGTGAGAGATTCTTCAGTCAGATTGTGTTCCCAACGGTAAACAGCCTATGAGTTGCTGTTGGTTTGTATCATGGACCTAAGTCATGGTAAGAAGAAGAATGTTGAACTTGGACTTGGATGTCAGGTTCTAATCTTAGTTCATGGAAGATGTTACCATGTCATTTCACAGCTTCAGTCATTAATCTATGAATTACAGTTGTTTTGAGGAGAAATGCTATATGCCAAAAGCAGGCTGATTCTCATGAATTGTTATTCTTAAGTAAGTAAAACAACTTGCATCATCACTAATGCCCTTGTCCAACAAGAGGGAGAAATTAGTATGAAAACTAAACATTTTCAGAATTTGAAAAACGAGGGAAAACTTGTACAGCACAGACCCTCAGAGCAGCACAGTGGGGAGATAGTGTGTTCATTGGGGATAGAATTCAGACTAAATGGGAGATTTACGGTAGGTACACTGAACAAGATCACTTCATGTGGAAAGATATTCTTGCAAGTCTCAGTTGTAAGAAGTGTAAAATATGCCAGTGGTTATACATTTGAATGGTGTATGCTTTGCTGTTCTTGTAATTACTGTAGTGGTGAAGGGGAAAGAAGCACACAATGAAATTAGACCATTTGCCACTGTGCCCAGCTTTTTGTGTGATACTTCTGCACCATGTTCTGCATGAAACTTGACTAGCAAATGATTACACATTCCAAAGTCCTTGTTGTGCTCACATCTTGACTAGGTCAACAAAAAAGGCAGATATATCTTTGAAAGCTTTCAAAACTACAGGTCTCTTCAATAGGTAGAAATGTTTTTAAAAGCTGCAGGGGAAGCGACAGAAAGAGTGGCAAAGTTGAAGTTAGGCAACATATGTCAACAGATATGGAAAACAAAATGATGGCCAACAGATTGGAAATGATCAATATACATCCTCATCCACAAAAAGGGAGACACAAGAGACTGCAGCAACTAAAGGACCATAGCACTCATCTCCCACGCAAGAAAAATCATGCTCAAAATTGTGCAACACAGACTCCATGGAGAGAGAAATTACACCAGGGAACTCCAAAAGAAAATCAGCATGTATTTTATAGACTATAGCAAAGCCTTTGACTGCATAGATCATGAAAGGCTATGGAATGTCCTTAAAGACATGGGAGTGCCACAACATCTGATAGTCCTGATGAGGAATCTGTACTCAGGACAAGAGGCTATTGTCAGAACAGAACATGAAGAAACAGAATGGTTTCCAGTTGGCTAAGGGGTCAGACAAGGCTGCATCCTTTCACCTTATCTGTTCAACCTGTATGCAGAACATGTTATAAGAAAAGCAGACTTGAACATGGAAGAAGGAGGAGAGAAAATAGGAGGAAGGAATATCAACAATCTAAGCTATGCAGATGACACCATAGTACTAGCAGAGAACCTCACAGACCTGTAACCCCTACTAAGGAAGACTAAAGAAGAAAGTGCAAAGGCAGACTTAATGTTGAACATAAAGAAAACAAAAATAATGACCACAGAAAACTTGCATGCACACTTTCAAACTAGACAATGAGGAAATAGAAATAGTAAAAGAGTTCTCATACCTGGATCAAACACTGATAGAAATGGGGACTGCAGCCAGGAAATCAGAAGATTAAAAATGGGGTGGGCAGCCATGAAAGAACTATAAAAGATTCTGAAATGCAAAGATGTACAACTGAGCACAAAAGCTGGAATCATACAAGCCATTATATTCCCTATTACCATGGATGGATGTGAGAGCTGGACAGTTAAGAAAGATGATAGGAAGAAAATCAATTCATTTGAGATAATGTGGTGCTGGAGAAGAGTGTTGAAGATGATATGGACAGCCAGAAGGACAAACAAATGGGTCCAAGAGCAGATCAAGCCGGAAACCTCCCTGGAAGCCAAGATGACCAAACTGAGCCTGTTGTACTTAGGACACATAATGAGAAGGAAGGACTCATATGTATGCTTTGCTGTTCTTGTAATTGGAAAAGACGACAATGCTTGGAAAGGTGGAGGGAAGTAGGAAGAGTGGAAGGCCACAGGTATTAAGGGGTTACAGGAATTAAGCATAGCAGTGGAGGACAGAGGGTCTTGGAGATGTCTCATACATAGGGCTGTCGTGGGTTGAGATTGACTCGAGGGCAGTTAAAAACAACAAATCTTTGTTTTGTCTTGAGATGGTGTAAAGGTAGCATCTGCATTGCTCATCTGGCTGCACTCACAATAGTCCAGGGATACTGAGAACAAGCAGGGCAATAATAGGAAAGCAAAACAAAAATTTACTTCTCCATTTGATAATATGGTACCACCCCCCACCCCCACGACCTCCATGAAAACCCAAACCTTTCTCTATGAAGCTCAAAAGACTCCTTTATAGGAAGAAAGGAAGTTGGAATAAGGAAGGAAGCAAGCAAGCAGTGAGGTTTTTTTCCCTCAAACTGAGATAAATTTGGTTTTGGGGAGGGTGCGTGTATTTCCAAATGGAGAACAACATTTTATTGCTGTTCTTTTATTGCAAGGGTGGGAATAATTTGTCCCTCCAGATGCAAAGGGGTCTTGTAGAACCTTTGAGACTAACTGAAAGAAATAAGCTGATAATATAAGCTTTCATAGACTTGTCCTACTTCCTTAGATGCATCCCTCCAGGCATTATTGAATTGCAAGTCCCAGCAGCCCAAGCCAGCATAGTCAAAGCTGAGGAATACTGGAAGGTTGCATGATTCTCACTCATTTCTTGTCTCCAGGAGGCCCAGATCCATTGAGATTATAGCCTGATTAGACTAACATGATAGTATTTGACAATTTCCTGAATATCACCTCAAGACAACATGGTAAACTACACAAAACTGAGATTGTCACTTCCTCCTCCCTTTCCTTTACATCAGGGGTAGGCAACTTTTTCCTACCTGGGCCCGTCCGCTGGTCCCAAGGTCTTCCACGGGCCGAGGGAGGGAAATGGTGCCCCGCACGCACGCACACTCGCGCGCACATGCGCAGTACTTCTGGCGTACTGTGCATGCGCAAGCCAGTCACGGCCGCCATTTTGTTTTCCAAAATGGCACCGCGACTTGTTTGTGCATGCGCTGGAGTACTGCACATGCGCAAATGAGTCGCAGCCGCCATTTTGTTTCCCAAAATGGCGGCCACAACTCGTTTGTGCATGGCGGTACTCTGATGCATGCACAAACGAGTTGCGGCACCATTTTGGAAAACAAAATGGTGGCCACGAGTCATGTGGTGGCAGGGGCAGCAGCAGGACCAGGCTAGGGCCAGTCCAAAGGCCTGGGGGGGGGCGGATCCAGCCCCTGGGCTGTAGGTTGCTGACCCCAGCTTTACATGCTTTTAAAAACATCTTTGCCTAATGAAGAATCCTGTGGTGTTGAAAGCTAAGTCTTCTGTCACACTCAAGAATTGCTGCAATATGATACCACTTTAACTGTCATGGCTCCATGCCATGGAATTCTGGGATTTATAGTTTATTGTGGCACTAGAGTTCTCTTGGAGCAAAGGCTAAATATCTCAAAACTACTAATCCCAGAAATCCATAGCATTGAGCCATGACAGTCAAAGGCAAGTCAATACACAGGAAAATTCCCTGTGTATTGACAGTGTCAAACAGAATTAATTATGCAATGTAGAGGCAAGCTTGGACAGAGATTTTTGTTTCTTTTTAATCTCAGAAAGTTATTACAACAACATGGGCCTTGGCATTTGTTTATGGTCAATGTAGTTTTCCCTGCAAATTATTACAGTTGCTGCAAGGATCTAACATGTCTGCATGTGTGTTGGCTTTTGAATTTAATTGATGATTGGTATAACAGCTGGAAAAGATAAATGTATAACATTTTCTTCAGATTTCTTATATTTGAAGTATTTAAACTAGTTGAAATAGTTCCATTATTTGAAAGTATACATCACAGTTTGAATTCTTGGAGTTTTGTAAGTTCTAACAACATGCAGCAGTTGATTTCCTAAATCCTGCTGTTAATCCTAATTAGGGTAGCACCATTGAATCAGTTAATTTTCCTGTGTATTGACTTGCCATTTTAAAATTAATTCAACAGGTCTACTCTAGTTGGAATTACCCAACAAGGTTTCAGCAGAAAGAACAAGCAGCTGGGGCGGGGGGATTTGATTGTAATAAATATATCACATATCATTGATCATACTGATTGATAAACATAATGCAGAAAATTACAATTTTTACCTCTAATGTTCAACATATTTTCATTAGGGATTTGAATAAATGGCTGTTCTGGTCATATACCTCAGGAGTACAGTTAGGCTACCTGTACTGGTAACATTTCCTAGTAAATGGAGTGAGACAAAAAGGAGTACTTCCCTTGTGTACAGGCTAAATGGTTCATTCTTATAGCCTTATGATCTACTTCTTTTTTTGTAAAATACAAACAATCTACAAAAGAGTGATACCTTTATTGACACAAAATACATCATGCACATTTTTTAAGCTTTGCTGACTTCTTCGTTAGGCAAAGATGTAAAAAAGAAGAAAAGTCTTGTTTTATTAAAGTTCTCTTCATTTTCAGCCAGAAGGATAAAGATAATACTAGGCACTACAACTGATACTTTAAAGTAGCTGGGTTTCACATTGTTTTATGAAATCTGTTGTACTCCTAACAGTTCAGACTTTATGATAAGCTATGATTAATCAGAACAGTGAACCTCAGTTTAAGGTTACATACAAACTTAACAAATGGTGGTTAATCTTTAGTACAGTTGGTTTTAAACAACCCAATTTAATGACCCAAGGCCTGTTTCAACCAGTTCACAGTTAAGATTAGGCACAGCTTGTCAGGTTAACTCTATTTACTTAAAAAAAAATAGAAAAAAGTTCCAGAATATCTTATATTTGTGGCAGTGGAACCAGAGCCTAAAAACCTGAGAATCTTATTGCTTATTGTTGTCAGTATTGAAATATATAAGAGTTTCACAATTTTTATTTTGATGGATTTCTGCCTTACAGGGCCACCGTGGAATTTTGTATGTGTGCTTACAAACCTAAACAAATGTTATTTCCTTCACTCTTCAGTCCTCAGGCACCACCTCCACCTGAACCAACCTGGGAAGAAAGGCAAACAAGTGTTGTCCATCTTGCAGGTGAAGACTTCAGGGAATCTTTGAAGAAAAAGAAGCACACCCTTGTAATGTTCTATGCACCATGTGAGTAGATACTTGTCTTGTCGCCTAGGTAGAGCCCAACAGAGAAAGAGAAATGGCATTTCAATTTAGTTTGGTTTGCACCCAACCAGACTTGAGTACATTCTGCTAAATAAGTGTGGCTAACTGAATGTTAGAGCACATCCCTTGCCTCGGAGGCTTGCAGGCTCATTTTCTGGCATTTTGAGGAGCTGGGCTGGAAAGGATATCTCTCTGAGACTCCCAGACAGTTGTGGCCCAATGCAGTAGAACAGGGGTCGGCAACCTACGGCCCGGGATGGTGGTGGTGGATCCGGCCCCCCGAGGCCTTTGGACCGGCCCCAGGCAGGTTCTGCCGCTGCCAACTCCCGCCGACCGCCACCGTGCACATCATGTCCGCCATTTTGTTTCATTTCATTTCGTTCGTCTCATTTGCACATGTGCCAAGTACTACGCATGCGCAAACCAGCCATCATTTTGTTTTCCAAAATGGCAGCCGCAACTCGTTTGCGCATGCACAGTACTTGGCACATGCGCAAACGAGTCGCGGCCGCCATTTTTTAAAACAATGGTGACTGTGACTCGCTCGCGCATGCGCAGTACGCTGGAAGTACTGCACATGCATGAGCGTGCGCACGCATGCACAGTACTTCCAGTGTACTGTGCATGCGTGCGAAGTGCAATTCCCCCCCTCCACCACCCCCCCTCGGCCCGCAGAAGACCTGGGGACCAGCGGACTGGCCCCAGGTAAGGAAAACTTGCCGATCCCTGCAGTAGAATATCCTAAGCAGGCAGGAGCAGGTGGCTTCCCAATCTGTTACATTACAAACAAGAAAGCACCCTTTGGCATCTTAAAGCCTAATGAATCTATTAGCGCATGAGCATTCATGGACTACACATTAGGATCAGTGTGTGTGGCCCTTGCACCTCCTCTTCAGGGCAAGTCATTATTCTGACAAGTTTGATATGTATATTTTGGGTGGAGTGAAGGAGAAATTGGAAATGGGAAGGCAGAAGAAATAACCTCATAGTGCTGTGAGTGAAAGCTGTTGTTGGAGCAATCTAAGTAAAATATCTGATGAAGGAAAAACTTGGCCAAATGGAAAGTCTGTTGAGTGATTTTTAAAATGCAAATTGGTAATGCAAGAAGTAAAAATAGTCAGAGTTAAAACAAACTTGAACTGGGGTGTAGGCTAAAAGGGAGGATCCTGAATTTTGGCATCTCATTTTGGAAGTCAAATTTGCTTCTCCTTCCAGTGTGACGCTCTTTGCCAGGCAAAGTGTGTTTGTGTGTGTGTGTGTGTGTGCGCGACACAATTTGGTGTTTGTATTTTACATCTCAGCTTTTGTGTGTTGTTCAAGATAGCTAGAAAAATATGAAGAAGCATCACTCTTCCTTGGTAGTCTCGTTAATCTTCCTGTTCCCTCCCCCAAATGTTCCTGTTTATTTGCAAGCAAATACAAAACTGCAACCTCATTTTCTCCACAAAATGACAGTCTATTTCTTAAATTTTGATCTAGAAATCTGCTTAACTTCAAGGCTCCTAAGAAAAATATTAATTATATAATGCCACTGTGTAAACTACTGAACAGTTTAAATTCTAATGCCATTATGGGAACCATTTCCAGTTTAATCCTCAGTGTGGATAAACCCAAATGCTTGTTTAAACCATGTAGTTTAATTGACTTCTAAAGGTTATGTTAGCTGTACCTCGTGTATTCTAATTTAATTATGCATTGATTTAGTCATACACACTGATAATCATGAGAACATGTTTTTCCTGAAGATTCTCATTCTACTACACCCGCTCATAACACTCTTTAGAGTGTCCTTAATTCTAGTGGGACTATTTTGAAGCGAAAGTGTTCCTCATTAGTAGATTTGTCAGGAAAGTGGTGGGTCATCACTGAAAAAAGGAGCTAGTATTAGTGGAATATGTTCCTTCACACCTTCGAGATAAAAGGATTTCTGATCCACATTTACTAATGAATATAATTTTAATTAAGAGTCATGAGAAACCCTATGATTAATGCATTTGCTTGTCATTGTGCCGTTATAATTTCCTGTGTTCAGTAGGCTCTGCATCTTCAATCCTATTTCAGATAACTGTGCGGTACCTTTGATATATAATGCACTCTTATACACCAGCCTCTTTCTTAATCAAGCACTCTAGGAAGCAACTACTGAATATTTTAAATCTCGGCTTGTAGTGAAATAATTATTAAGGAAACAGAACAAGAACAAATCATAGTGTATTGGGAGTGTTCCCTTTCTGCACCAGTAATGTGCCTCCTGTTAAATTTGATCGATTATCTTTGTTTATTACTTTCTCAATCATGGGACCTCTTGGGGGTTTTATGCCTACCAATTACTACTAACTTGCTTATTTTAGTGCAGAAGGAGAACCACTAATATTGCCAAGCTGCTTTAGTCTGAATAATTTCCTTTCTCTATTCAGAGCCACATCCCAGGTCTGTAATGTTCTTTAGCCAAAGCCATCCTAGCTGTGTTCATTAAAGAGCTGGAAGCATCTTGCATGATTAGGGTTGTTTTTGGATCAGAACAGTTTGGTCCTGCTACTTGATGCCCTCTAAAACCCTCAGTTTAGTTAAGAATCTTACTGCTGTCTGCATGTCCATTGTGTGACACCTGAAGCTGAGGACGCTGGCCTCTTAGTAAAACTTGTTTTGCCTTCAAGTTGTTTCCAACTTATGGTGACCCTAACTGAACCTATCTTTCTTGGCAGGTTTCTTCAGAGGGGGTTTGACTTGCCCAGGGCCACCCAGTGGGTTTCATGGCCAAGTGGGGATTCGAATCTTGTTCTCCAGAGTCATAGTCCAACACGCAAACCACTACACTATGCTGGCTCTCTTAGTAAACTATACCTTGTTATTTTTCTGATCACAAGAGCAACTTCTGCAATATTCTGTCACAAAATATTGCAATGAGAAGTACTTCCGATTATAGTTTTGGCCAGTCAGTTCTATTGCCCTTTCCACACTGCACTTGTTGAGACCTTTTTTGTATTATCTTGGTAAGCTCACTGGTATCGCTATACTGTAAGGACTTCATAGGTGCTTAATGGATTTTAGGGCCTCTGCATCCCCCCTTAGTGTTTTTTTTAAATCCAGTTTTGTGCTTATATGGAGTCCCGTGTGTGTGTGTGCGCGCGCGTGTGTGTGTGCGCGCGTGTATTAAAAAGCACACTCCTTGATTTTTGGGTGGGACTGTTTTGCTTCCACACAAATAGGCACTCGACCATCTGAGTTTGTAACTGGAGAATGACGAAACCAAATCCACGCTGTAAATCTGAGCTTTATTTTCATTTGCCACCCTATATAATTCCAGGCATGGAGTAGGAATTGCAGTTATGCTTCCAGTGTCCTTTCATAGTGATGCTTCAGGAGCTGGAAAGAGTGAGGGAGTGTGTGTGTGTATGTGTTAATAAAGTGGAGTCAATAGGACACAAACGTCAAATGATGAACCACAAAAGTCATACCTGATTGCATGTATTAACCCTTAGTTCATATAATTAAAAGTTGCTTCCCACAGCCATATAGCAAACTCTGCAAGTTGTATAGAATTGCTGTTGTTTCCTATTATTGCATAGCATTATACCAAAAATAAATGAAGCCAGCTCCTATCCACATACTTTCATGTATTAGCTCATTTCCTAGGAGTAGACAATGGTATCCACAGCAGATCCCATGAGGAGTCACTCATCATGCCCCACTTCTGGCTTGGTTAGGAAAATATTTCCCTCTTCTTTATAAAGAAATGTTTCCATCAATATCATGAAAGACTTAAGTACCAGACACCATCAGATCTGCTGGCAGAGAACTCAAATTAGCTTACAACCAGAAAGAAATTAAAGCTTTCAGTCTCCTCCTTGCAGCTCAGTTACATGCAAAGAGGGAGCAATGGGTACAGAAGAGGAGTTTATTACTAGAAGACTTGCTATGACTTTAATACTGAATGCATTTATTAGGAATCCAAAGTGATCAGTAAGTCAGAAAGCACAATAGAGATGTTACGTTACTTTTAAATTTTGCACTTACAGTAAAATTTTAAAGAAAAGAGTTTTATTACCCCCTGCCTATATATTTGGGTTTTGTTAAATTTTGTATGTAAAGACAGTCACATAGCATTCTTTCCAGTAATATACAGTACCGACTAGATTAGACAGGCTTGAAGAGAGAATTCTGAAAGGTTCTCTTTGTTTGAGCAAGATAAGAAAAATGGTACCTCCTGGAAATCTTTCTTCTCCACAATTGTTAAACAGTTCAGGAGGGGTTTTTTACCCTAATTAAGGAAGGAAGAGTTGCTATAGATTTGTACTTTGAAAGGCAATGAGTACCTAACAGGAGACTTTTATTTCTCACAGTAATTATTAAGGCTTAGTAGGATATGTACTGAAACTTATAAAACATGCATCCTGTTGGCTTTGTTGCTGTGTTATACTTGCTTTGTAAGTTGTGTTGTAGGAGAGAATCATAGATTCAAGTCCAAATATTACAGTAAATTCTCACAAGTTGTTAATTTTTTCATTTAATTCTTAATTTTTAACTTTTTAATTTATTTTTTAAAAATTGGTCATGGAAATGAAAATGTAGTAATAAAATGAAAGTTTGCCTTTTTCCCTAATAAGTATCACTTCTGCCAGTATTGTTTATTAACTTTTCAAATGGATTTAATATTTAAGGGCTCTGTAGGATGGCACCAAAAGTAGATGTCTCTGGTTGATGATTTACAGCAGAAAACTAATATTCACTTTGACCTACAAGTCATATTAGAAAACAAGGGTTGCCTTGAAATTATAATAGCTGGCTTGTGAGATGGCTTCTGTCATTATCTTTTACATGGCTGTGGCTGCATTGACTTTTGGTGAAGGTCATAGAAGACAATGGAATTAAACTTTCTGCCCCTCTCATTGGCATTTGCATTGCACCAGTTGGTACTGAATTCTTCCTGAGATCATCATCATCATCTTGGGTTTTTTGCCTTCAGATTATAAAACTGGGCATACTAAAATAGGAATATTTTGGTTTATGAAACCACAGGAGAGTGTTGAGATATGTTGGTGGTAATAGAAAACGTCTCATATTAAAAAAAAAATGATTAGTCTTTTGTGCAGTGTTCTTGCTGCTATAAAAGAATTACCTTTATAGCCCTGCAAAGTCGTTTCTGTGTTTTTCCAAACTGATACTGCTCAGAAGCTCCTGAAGCAACTTCCATTAACTGCTAGCTTGTATGGATTGTTGTCCCAGTGTGTGCCATGAGATTACATTAATAAGCAGACTCAGCCAGCCATTTGGGATCTTACTCAGATAGAAAAAGTGACCACCCTGCAAAATATTCCAAAATCCTTATTAGTGTGATATCCTTGGTATACCACGCAAAAGAATTTGAAAATGTGTGTGAGGCTGCCGCACAGTTCTCTGTCTTTTCAGTGGCCCAACAAGAAAGGTATTATGTTGATTTGATTTTGGAATTACTTATATATAAGGAGCCAAACCCTGATGAATAGCCTGGAACATTTTTGAAATGAGACATAATGCAATTAAGCCGAGAGTCTTCCAAAGTACTCCCACTCTTAAAAATTAATGTTACTATCATTCTTTTAGAAAGGGCTGGTAGTTTGTGCAAATTAATTTTTTAAAAGTGGGTCTCATTTTGAGCACTCAAGGCAGATCCCGGTGATATGTTTCATGTGCACTTCCTCATTTATGGAAATGTATGAATTGTAATGTTGAAATGGCTGCCCCAGAGATTTCTTTTAATCCCAGTACACAAAAGAAACAAGGAAATCAGTCTCAAGTTAAAAATTAGGTTGCAGACATTAACAACAGCGTTAAGTGATAAATGGATGGGAGCTGTTGTAAACATTGATGGCAAACATTAATTAGTTTGATCATGAAGATTGCCATGTCTATGGGACTCTTATGGTATATTTACATCACACTACTTTGTTGAAGGGAAAGTGTCTGTATATATGGAAAACCTGCTGTCTGTCTAACGTGGTAGACTGTCATGTGCTTTGGATTTTTGCAGGAAGATGAAGTTTGCCATTGGCTTGGTTTTTTGGACACCATTGGTACAGAATCTGCTTTTCTTTTCTTTCTGTTCACTGAGTATATCTTAAAAGAAGTAAAGACTGCTGATATCAATGGTATCTGGAAAAAAGGTTTTCTTTTTTTAGTTCTTTGCAAAATGATCTGTGCAATGATTTCCTGCTGAAACAGTTGCTATTTAATTCTTGCTCGCTTGTCTAAGTATATTAATTAGTATTGAGCGAGCTGCCCTTAAAAGTACTTGTTAAACATTGCTCTGACTCCATAAGGTATGAGGCAGATTAATGATTAGACTAGAATGCTAGCAAGGAAGAAAGTGTGGGTAAAAAAGCTAGGCTTTCTGGTGAAGAAACTTAAACCCTAAAGATACATTTGTCAGGCTTTGTACTAATAATACATTTTGTCAGGTTTCTGCTTTAAATCTTTAATAACCTTAAAACATTGTATGAGATTTAATTATTGTATGATTATTTAATTACTAAAAAGTAGATCACCTTTAGGACATGGCCGTGTCCACTTTTAAAGATGGGAATGCCAACTAGTTTAACAGGAGCAATAGAAAGGAACTAATTTTCCACTAGATGATAGACTTCTCCATTAACATATACCCCTTGTTGTTGTGTGCCTTCAAATCATTTCCAGTTTATGGTGACCCTAAGGGGAACCTATCATGGGGTTTTCTTGGCAAGATTTGTTCAGAGGAGGTTTCCCCAGAGGCTGAAAGCATATGACTTGCCCAAGGTCTCCCCAGTGGATTTCATGGCCAAACTGGGAATCGAACCCTGGTCTCCAGAGTCATAGTCCAACATTCAAACCACTACACCACGCTGACTTTTAACGTATCCCTTCTACAAGCTATTTATAAGGCCACTTGTTTAGTTTTTCATTAACAGTGAAGTTTGAAACTTGCTTTAAATTCTGAATCATGGTGACTTTGTATAATGTCCTAGTGTTTGTCTGAAGCTGTGAATGATGTGACATTTGACTCATCCTCAGAAAAGCCTTGCTTCCATAGCAATAGAGCTGCCTTCAGCATCACCTTTGTAGAGGGGAATTTCAATTTAGTTGTGTGTGGGATGTAAGTGGCATAGCCACTTGATGACTATGAAGTAAAAGGTGTATTCTAGTAAAAAAGAAAATGTTTGGGCAGTAGGGATATAAATAAGGCTCAGTAATATTTGCATCCTCATTTAAAAAAAAAAAATCCCAACATCTGAGACCTTCACCAAGAAAAAAGAACAGTAGCAAAATTCTTTGCATTTCATACTTAGCTTACGGAAAATTTGTTTTTTGTGTGCCTTCAAGTCGTTTCTGACTTATGCCCTAAGGCAAACCTATCATGGGGTTATCTCGGGAAGTTTCTTTAGAGGGGATTTGCCATTGCCATCTTGTGAGGCTGAGATAGTGTGACTTATCCAAGGTCACTCAATGGGTTTCCATGGCCAAGACATGATTTGAACCCTGGTCTCCCAGAGTTCTAGTCCAATACTCAAATTATCATCAAATCAGTACTCAGATATGTCATGCTATAGCTTGAGCAAAAATAGACATGAGTTTTCTTTAAAGAGAATATATTTGGGGGAAATACACTGCCTCCTATGCAAGAATATTGTTTTATGTGCTTGAAATAATTTTCTCACTCAAAACACATTTTTTGTGCAGAATCAAAAAAAAATGTATTTTTGCATAAACTAATTTTCCAAGCAAAGTCCCAAACTACAAATAGTGTTCAAAAATTGCATAACTCTTGTATTCTTGCATAATGGGAAATTGCTGAAATTATTCAACCCTGCATGCAAAACAAAACAAAACACATTAGATTGACTGATTGATACTCCAGCCTTCTTTGAAAATGAGACCTTAAGCAGCCCTGATAGAATCCAAAGTTTACATCTTTAGTGGGAAGAAGTGTTGCCATCGTTCCCTCTGTGCTGTTCCAGGATGTGCTGTTTTCAACAAATGAGCTACAAGAGTTAGTGAAATTCTGTAATAGGTTCTGTGTTAATCTTGAGCAAGTCAGGAGAGTAAAAATAGATTCTTAGATCCAATCTACACTGCAGAAATAATCCAGTCTGACACTGCTTTAACTATCCTAGATCAATGCTAGAGGATTCTGGGAACTACTCAATGTTTTATGAGACATTTTGCTGCTTCTGTCAGAGAGTCTTAGTGCCACAACTACAATTCCCAGGATTCCCTGGCACTGAGCCAGGGCAGTTAAAACGGTCTCAAACTGGATCATTTCTGCAGTGTGTTTTGGCCCTTAGTTGCTTTTCCTTGTTCCTGACTTCCTTTTTAGCTGGTAATAAATAAGGTCACTGCTTCACTGTCATAGTATCTGCTGACAAAATGGGGTTCAGTAAGGGAAGCACTTTCTCAGTTCTGCACACATTAGAAGATAATTTGATAGGATTTCAAAAATTGTGCCACTGTGAATAACTTTTCTTTATAATAGAAACCAAATGGCTTGGGAGAAATGACAACCTGACATATTGTGAACAGCTTCCTCTTATGATTGCATCAGCTATTCCAGTGTCTTCCCTGACATTGCTCAAACCAGTTATTGCAAAATGAATTAACAATTGGTAATGAAATTCCACCAGGTTCATGGAGGCAGAATAATAAAATGAAAATGTGCTCTTAATTTATTTATATATTCTTGGGACAAGCCTTGTGCTTTTCTACTTGAAACTTTTGGATTTCTTGAATGGAATTCTTTTCCACACAGATTGGACAGAGCTTTGGATGTGCATCCCCCAGGTTATTTATTTTCAGCCTTCAAGCACAGATTCCACACATAGATTCCTATGAGTGAGAGAAGATTTTCACATGGGAGGCTAAAGTGTCTTTAAAGTGCCTTTAAATTGTCAATAACATGTGATCTGGGCTCACATGCTCGTGCGTTTGACTTGTCTGTAAAGTGTAAAGTGTCATGGACGAATCCCCGGTTCCCTTCTCACCTATCCCATCAGTAATGCATCCTTGGAGTTGTCATTTTTCAATAACGGAAGATCACATTATTGAAAAATGACAGCTCCAAGGACACATTACTGATGGGATAGGCGAGCAGGTAGCCAGGGACATATCCATGACACTTTACAGAAACTTTACAGACGCAGCAAACATGCAAGCATGTGAACCCCGATTGTGTGTTAATGACAATTTAAAGGCACTTTAAAGACACTTTATCCTCCTATATGATGATCTGCAAAGAGTTTGTGAATGTATTGCTTGCTTATGAAATTCCTGTTCTCCTGTGGCAGGCATGTATGTCTCTTACTGGTAGACATAATATATATAATATTTCTATATGTCTACCAGTAATATACATATCTGCCACGTATATATATTGAAGTCAGTAAAATGAATACTCTTTAACTGGTACCACTGTTATTTCTTGTAAACACTTGGAGTGGAAGATAGATGTTCAATGATTTACTGTTGCTGAATTACTCAAGTTTTGTCTGATGTCATCTCACGCCTTGCTTTTTCCAGGAAGCATCATTCAGATGAATATTTCTGTAACCTTGTTACTATAAAGCTCAACCTTGTTTATGAAATTAGCCTGAAATGCCTATATAAATGTGAGTTTAATAATAAGGTGCAATTGGCCAGGACTTGGAACTATAAATATACTGTGTGAACATACAGGGGGGTTGCAGACTGCCAGAAATAGTGCAAATTGAGTCCACTTTTAGGGTTAGGGTTAGGATTAGGGAATCATGAGAACTGTATTTTATTGTGGCACCAGAGCTCTCTGACAGAGAAGGCTCAATGTCTCAGAGAAAAAAACAATTCCCATCATTCCCTAGCACTAACCCTAAAAGTGGACTCAATTTGCACTATTTCTGGCAGTCTGCAATCCCCCACAGTGGCCCTACATTGATGTAGGATCCACTTCTTATATAAATCTATAGTGGGAATTCATGTAGATTCATGAATTATTGGAAATTATAATGGAAAAGGGCTGTTACAAGTCTATAGTGCTCCATGCAGAACAAGTAGTTGACTGCACAATTACAGTATTAGTTTACTTCTGGATTATAACAGGGTGTGGTTCTACTCCTATATGGTTTGTACATGGACAGCCATACATTACTGTTAAACTTCTGATCAATCAGGAAAGAAGCTGCTGTGCTTTATCCTTAGAGTTTGGAAGAACTCAAGGATCAATGATGCAGGTATGCCATTGTTGAAATATAGTGCCTTTGCCATAGTTGCTTGGCTAAATACATGCATAGTTCCTATGGCTAGCTAGTCACCTGGTGGCCACACTTCTGGTGACACTGAGCCTGTGATCTGAGGCTGAGCCTCAGATGACACAGTCCATAGCACAACAAAGTGGCAAAGTAGGACTTTGGAGAGGAGTGCTTAAAAGTAACCAGCTGTACATGATTAAATAGCAAAGGTATAAGTATATTACATGGCAGTGGTAATTTTACTGAACACAAAGGGAGCAAGAACACTGGGCAAGAGACATGTCTGAGAGAAATCTGACTGTAAATGCAGCCAAGCAGAAGCATAATACTTTTCTCTCTGTGGAATTAGTGATAAAAGCCTTGGGGTCCTGCCCTGCAGGCCTGATCCACAGTGTCCTGTGAGATGACTTCACAATATTGTTTGGCTAGACTTGCTTCTTGGAAAGTATGTTTGATTGTGCCTTCAGTGTTCCTCAGTTTGGTTGGTGCCACTAACTGGGCTCCGGGGTAGGACCTCAGCTGCACAATGCCATCCTTTCAGTATGAGTACTGTGTGTCACCAATTGTGCGGAGACGAAACATTAAAAAGTTGGCTTCCATCCCTTCCTATTTTTTTCCTTAGGAATTTACATTACATAGGTTTCTTTATCTCCCATCTGTTTTCTGTTCAAAGAGTTGCCTTGAATTCAAAAGTTTCTTCCTCCTTGCCTCTTTTTAAACTCTTGTACTTCTCCTTTTAACATTTCTGCATGGCCTGCCTAAAATATGCAAACCATCTGTGCCTTTATATACTGATCTCCAACAGTTCCTTGTCCAGATTTGTGGTTCTTAAGTTTGTCCTTCATCCTCTAACTAATTATTTTCCTTATAAATTTAAACTCTGTCATTTTAATGAGGAAACCTCTCTTGGCTGTATCGAACCCGGCTGTTGAATGCTTATCACAGTCCAGCTAGTGTGTTGAATATGGCCCTGTCCTTGAAACTGCAATAGAAATCATCAGAACATCCAGATCTCCACCATGCTGGTGTTTACCTGTGGAATAACTGTTGCTTACCTTTGCTATAGTTCTCTGCCATTTACACTGAAAAAACATATAAAATAAAATAGATATTCTATGTATGCTCCAGTGTTTTGCATGGCATGGTGGTTTGGCTGTGACTCTGGAGACTAGGGTTCGATTCCCAGCTTGGCTATGACACCTACTAGGTGACCTTGAGCAAGTCACATGCTCTCAGCCTTAGGGGAAGGGAATGGCAAATCTCCTCTGAACAAATTTTGCCAAGAAAACCCCATGATAGGTTTGCCTTCGGGTCACCATAAGTCAGAAATGACTAGAAGGGACACAAAAGGCAGAAGCAACTTGAAGGCACACAACAACAACAACAGCAACATTATCACAAGAATATAAGAGGCAATTTAAACCCTCAGGAAATAATGCATTGAAGTGCCCTCTGGATTTCACACTAAGAAAGTTTTACATGGAACAGGAGCTCTGGCTTACATACTGAGACTTATACACTGGGAAGGCTTCGCATGTCTGGAAGCTGTTGTACTGAAGCTAACTAATAAGATTTATATCTGGCCCCACCTGCCTTGTATCCCATGCCCTTAGCTCTGATCACTACTGAATTAAGTCCCCTGAGACTCTTCCCAAATTAGAATTTAGCCCTACCACTTTTCTACATGATGCCTTACACTCAAAAATCAAAACAAAAACAACTAATGAAATTGGATCTGCACCTCCATATTTCAAAAACATGCAGCACTTGTAAAGTGTTCCTCTTTTCAATGCATTTATTTTGGCAAATTTATTAATAGATTGAAGGCGTAATAGTGGGTGTAAGAGAGGCGTGGTAAAAAAAAAAGAGAGATTTCCTCATTTTATCATTATGTTTTCTCAGCCTGCCTTTGCGTTAAATATTAAAATGACTGAATTGGGTTTCCTCCCATTTTTATGTACTTGGTAACCATGTAAGTTGCAACAGACACAGTTTTGGTGTACCATATGAAGTGCTTCTTCCCGCATTTTTAAAATGACTTCTTAACTGCCTGAATTCCACACAGGATTCGCATCTGCTCTTTTTGCAGATACGTTCCATGTTACTAAATGTTGTTGATCATTTTTCTGAACATCCTGGCCTTCACCCCCAAAAATTCAGGGGGTGCTCTTTGTTCAGTTTCCAGTGTGTAAGGACAGATAGAAGCTTACTTGGAAATAAAAAGGTGCCTCTTATCCTGTAACTTACCATCACTGCGAACTGTCCATTTTGCCTCACCTTCTGCTATATATATGTGTGTCCTAAGGAGAGTATGAGGAGCTAAGGGAAATGATACTCATCTGTCACTGTGTGTCACAATGCAGAAACACTAGGGCAAGACTGCCTTCCATTTGATAGTTTGTTGCTAGGACCTCTCTCTCTCTCTTTTAAAGACTTCTGAGCAGGTATGAAAGGACAAAATGTGTCTCCAAATATATCGGATGCAGGTTGTTGACAAAGCTGGCCACTTAGCTACATAATTCTGTACTGTGCTAACTGAAAGATTAAGAGTGCCCCTTACTACATATGCTGCATAGTTACAGCAATAAAACGTCACTTAGAAGTGCTACCAGCTTGCAGGCCCTTGGTTGGATGCCAGGTTCTCTTACAATAGGAGGAGACCAAAGGCATCTCTTAGTTTAATATTAGTTCTTGTGTAGTTTAAGAGAAGGTATAGAAAAAGAGAGCCAGCATGGTGTAGTGGGTTTGAGCATTGGACTGCGACTCTAGAGACCAGGTTTGAATCCTTGCTCAGGCATGGAAACCTGCTGGGTGATCTTAGGCAAGTCACGCTCTCTCAGCCTCAGAGGAGGGCAAGGGCAAACTCCTTTGAACAAATTCTGCCAAGAAAACCCCATGATAGCTTCACCTTATAGTTGCCATAAATCAGAAATGACTTGAAGGCACACAACAGTGACAAATAGAAAAGAATTAAATTAGTGGCAGGCATATGGGCCAGGCTGACTTTTTCCCCACTGTACTGGCCAAGTGAGAGCACTTGTACAGGTTGTGTCCCTGATCGGAGCTGAGGGGGCTATTAGAGTAGGGAAGCTGTGGGAATGAAAACTATAGGGAACCTTTTTACAGCAGGTTGTACAACCTTGTTACAGAGATGGGGAACTGCTTGTTGCACTTGTTGGCCCTGTAGCAACTTAGGCACATGGTGGTTAGGATAAGAATGTCTCAATCTTATGAGAAAATTGTAAGCAGCCTGCAAGCATTTAAACAGCCAGCCGTGCCTCTTCAGTTAGAACGGGGGTAGGCAACCTTTCCCCTTTAAGGGCCGAGGGACTTCAGCTCCCAGAAGCCTCAGCCATGTTGGCCAATAGTCCCATGTTGGCCAATAGCTCCTGGGATTCTGGGAGCTGAAGTCCCTCGGCCCTTAAAGGGGAAAGGTTGCCTACCCCTGGGTTAGAGGGAAACTCTCTTTAAGAATCACAACCATTCCTTCACAAAGAAAATTTGAGAAGGGTGATCCAGTACTCTCCTGATGATGCAGAGTAAAGCTGTTTGATTAGCAGTAGTGTAATCTACATGTATAGCAAGACAAACACAATGCAAAGCTTTTGACTTAATAAAGCTTTTGGATATGTACTGTGGTGGAGATGTCAATCTTTTTTCTCCACAATAATTATTTGGTTATAAATTAATTTAATGGCTCACATACCAAGTGACCACTTGGTTATGCTGATGGGTGATAGACTGGCACAACTGGCAAAATGTGTTCCATAGTCTGCTTGTGATCTTTGGGTGGCATCAAACTGGTTAGTGGTCTCCCTATTCTTTCCATGTTATTTCTGCCTCTGGTACCAAATTTTCAGTTAATGAAGTAATACCCAGGAACACTTCTACTATGTTAACTGAGGTATACCTGTATAAGGCAGGGTTGGGAATCATGAAGTCCTCCCGACATTGGCAAGTTCCAATGTCTTTCCTCAACCTTTTCTCAACCCAGAGGCAATCACAGCAGCTGTACTTTCCTCTTTTTGTTTCCAAGATCAGTATTTTAAAAACAAAACCTAAAAAGGATCTGACATTATTTGTGTGGTGTCCTCTGCTTCTGTGGTACCATTGCCAATTTAGAACTATCCAAACTAGAAGTGATGAAACTTAAGGTTGATGACTGTTGGAAAGAGCTAGAAATAGTATTGTGATAAACCCCAGCCCATTAGGAAAACTGAGGGATTGCAACAGGACAAAAAAACAATCTCCAGGGTTCATTAAAATGAGAGGAAGAAAACTGCACAGGCATTCCCAAACTCCAAAGGATGAAATATAGAAAGTCTTCTGAACGTTTGCTTTACTTTTTGTTCTTCTTGTGGGCCAGTTAACAAATCCATAGGTAGGTGTTTGCTATGCAATGCTGGTGAAATGTCATTAAGTTGCTCATGTGAATTAATGTGATATGAAATTATTCACTTCCTGATTTCTTCTTTGATTGCAGGCTACAATTTTAGGTGCCATCATGCAAAAAAAAAAAAATCATAAGCATGCTGAGTGTTTCTATAGATCTGCCTGTTTTCCATGATCCCTCTGTACCATGAAGGCTGATGTCTCTGAATCTAGTACAAGGTTTAGTCTGAAATTTAAAGCACTGCCCAAAGTGTTGGTCATATGGGAGGGATAGTTTACTTTAAAGTAAACTCCAGAATCACTATCCCATTGACACTGGAGGCACCAGCTGCCATTGGTCCATGGCATTGGTTCAGAGTTATATAATATTTCCTTTAAATTGCTTTGGTAATTCATGGTATTTCTTTTTTGACCCACAGGGTGCCCGCACTGTAAAAACTCGATCCCACATTTCACATCAGCTGCAGAACTCTTTAAAGAAGATCGGAAGGTAACACCACTTAAATCTTTTATGAATTGTTCCTGTGTTGAGCATCTCAGGGCCTTTGCAGACTGCCAGAAATAGTGCAAATTGAGTCCACTTTAAATTGAGGTACTGCCCTGGCTCAGTGCTAGGGAATCATGGGAATTGTATTTTTTTTTCTAAGACATTGAGCCTTCTCTGTCAGAGAGTTCTGGTGCCACAATAAACTACAGTTCCCATAATTCCCTAGCACTGAGCCAGGGCAGTGCCTCAATTTAAACTGGACTCAATTTGCACTATTTCTGGCAGTCTGCAAAGGCCCTCAGCCTCTTTTTCTTCTAGCAGTATCTATCTCGTTTGTTCAGTGATGAAAGCCTAGGCTGGTGTTTTAAAACACTTTCAACAAAATTGCTCAACAAATTAATCAGTGTTGAATTTGTTTGCTTTCAAAAGTAAGCAAACATTTTTCCACCTCTCTCGTCTTAGTTTCTTCTGTTGTTAAGTGTAGAGTAGTTAATGAATATTACTCTTCTATGCAACACTACTTCCCCCCCCCTTTCTTTTGTTCCATTTCTTTCACTTTCTTAAATTGAGATTAAGTGGTTCATTTCAGACTCAATGGCTAGAATTCAAAGAAGGAAAATGTGATGTAGGTGAGAATGCAGAGAGCAGTTGGAATTCAGGAACTTCAGCTGATCAGGCCACTGCTTCAGGTCTAAAAGAAGTTTGCCTTTGATGATCTGCAAACTGTCCTTGACCCAGATCAGATATATGCCCTTGGTGTGGGAGAATAGCCGCCTCAATTGTTGACAGAGGGGCGGGGTATAAATAAATAAATAAATAAATAATAATAATGTGAAATGATGACATCAGCACTAAATGATGACAGATGTGAAATGATGACATCAGCACTAAAACCAGCCAGGGTCCTCTGGAGGTCCCAGCGTTTTTGTAATAGTTTCATGTCTGGCTATGGGGACGTTGCCAGACATGTCTCTGATTGTGCTTGCTCCCCACAAAGCAGGGAATGGCTTTGTGTAGAGGGCCACCTTTTGGGGTCTTTGTAGAATTTCTTTGTAAAAGAAGTAAGGTTTCCAAACAGAATTGTGAAATTCGCCAAACAGACTGCTTCCATTGGGCAAAATGTTTGATGGTTCAAAAACTCTAAAAGATTGAGAGGACCTTTTAGCCTTCAAAATAGTGATGGATGGGTGCAACCTGTATTTCAGCCAATGGTACTTACAGCTAAAGTGAAGAGATATAAAACCTAATGAGATGGAACCAAAGTTCATATTGAGCATATTGAGTTTGATAGTGGTTTTTCAAGGCCAGGTACATAGGAAAAAGCAGGGCTTTGTTTCCACCTCCACCTTGACTTTTCAAGGTGGTGAAGATTGATAATTTGGGAACCTTCCTTCAATCATACACAATCCAATTCTGCTGAAGTGTTTCTTGTGGTTTACTAATGTCTTTAATTGGTATTTTACATAAACTGTAGCACTGCACAGAAGTGCAAGAGCTGGAATATTTCATTGCCATTTTCTTTTTTTAAAAAAAATCTATTACAAAGTTTACTTGAGTGTTTTTCTGATTTTATTGCTTTATAATTTAATGGGGACAAAGTTAACAGGGCTTCAGAAAGTAGTTATTCTGAAATGAAGGTTCATTAGCTCTCTCTCTCTTTATTTTTCCTTTGGGATTCACTAGCAAGGACATTCTCCCTTGACATTTTTAGCACAGTGGGTAGGATACAATGAAAAATGTAGGAGATACTAAAGTTTTTAAAAATATATTAAGAATTCCAGAAATTAAAGGGGAAGAAAGAGAAATAGAGGAAAAAGGGGGGGAAAAAAGAGAAAATCTGATTTACAATCTTTCTTTTGGTGATTATATATACATATTCCTATTCATGCCTTTGCTAAAAATCACAGTATATTCCCTTTCTTCAAGATCTTATTCTTTCTAATTATCAAAACCAAAAGTTACTAGAGACCTATACAGACTACCAGAAATAATCCAGCTTGGGATCACTTTAACTGCCCTGGCTCAGTGCTAAGGAATCATGGGAACTGTAGTTTATTGTGACATCAGAACTCTCTGACAGAGAAGGCTCAATGTCTCAGAAAAAACTACACTTCCTATTATTACCTAGCACTGAGCCGGGACAGTTAAAGTGGCCTCAAGATTATTTCTGGCAGTCTTTATAGGCCCTAAGTCATTTCCTTTTTTCACAACAAGTCTATAATGGGCTCCAGTCTTTGAGAAATGTTGCTAAGGACCTTTTTCTAATCAAACAAGTCAGTTTGTCAATTTCTGCTAAATTTGTCAGTTTCAACAACCATTCTTCCATAGTAGGTATTGTTGAATTCTTCCATCCTTCTGCATACAGCAGTCTTGCTGCTGTGATGATATGTTGAGGTAACCTTCAATGACTCTTTTCCAATGGTGCTTCCATCAATTCTGATCACTACCACCCCCCAAAAAATCCCATGTTCTGGCTTTAACGGAATATTTATCTTTAAAATTACTGTTTCTCGTAGGGTTACGTAGCAAGGAACTTTTTCCTTTACATTTTTAGTACAGTGGTTGGGATACAAATGTGTTAAAGGAGTTTGGTGAAAGTGTACCTTCTCCCTGGTAGCACCTACCCCAAAGACCTTTCCAAGCTGTGCTGACTGGCTGTGGTGCAAGAGAGGGATGGGGAAGGATTGAATCCCTTGAAATTATGCAGAGGCAACTTCGACAGGCAAGAGACCTGCTCAGAGGAGTTTCCCACAGCCAGTTTTCCATGTCCTTTCCTTTCTGCACTCTGCTCCTCTGCCCCCCCCCCCCAATTCTGCAGGGTCTCCTGATCCTCAGGAGAGGTATTTCAAGGGGAGAGGGAGACAGAGAAGCCAGATCCCATCAGTCCCTTTCTGTGAGTCTTTATTTAGGACTAAGACCAGTTGGGGGCAGGGAGTTAAGTGAATGAGTGCAGAACTCTTGATAGATGCTATGGTAAAAGGTGGATTTGAGTATTAAAGTTTAGGACACTGACATATTGAAAACAAATTACACTTAGATGTGAGGATGAAAAGGTAGGGAATGTACCCTTCATTTAGGTGTATGCTGAAGATACAGATATCCAGGATAACCATATTGGTATTTATATATAGGATAATAGTCTTTCCAAGCAGATCTTCCTGCTTGAAGATGTCTCTATTTGGAGAACGGGTAAGGTTTGCATACTTGCAGGCACAAGGCAAACTTAGCCTCCATAGCCTGGAGTCAATTTTGCATGCATGTTAATCATGGCTAATTTTAAGTTAACAGCCCCGTATGTAAAACAGCTGTCACAGATCAGAACACCTGATCTATTTAGGTCCCGATGCATTGACTGCTGAAATGTTTCCAGGCCCCATTTACTTACAAAGCTTTGTGTTACAGAATTTCTATCTCATCCAAAGCTGACCCTATCCTAAGATCAACATTTGAGGCCTTCCTCCAAGAGAAACTGGAAGGCTCACAGTTACAAGGGAGGGTGAGCCTTTTTGGTTGTGGCCTCCTGTCTAAGGAATGATGGCATCAGTGAAGTTCACATTATCACTGTCAGATTAAGATGTTCCCTTTACACCTCAGTTTCTAATTAGTTGTGATTGGCCAATTTTTTTGGGGGGGGGGGAATGGGCACTATGCCAATCAGTTATCCCAGTTAATTTGTATTTCTGGGAGAAAATATAATTTTATATTATAAATATGGCATTTGTATTGTATTTGTAGGTTTTGTGTATTGTAATTGTTTTCAAAATGCCTGAAATCCTCTTCAGAAAAAGGCATATCAGAAATGTAAAACACCTTCTAACCTATGCAGGGCTATGCAAGTGAGCCAAATCACTTATCTCTTTCTCTTTAGGCCCCCTTCAAACATGACATTACTAAGGCTCAATTATAAAATGTTTTCCATAAAGTAATGTGTATCAATACGATATATAAATGCAGCAAATATATGAATATACTTCACAAGAAGCTGAAATAGGCTTTCAGGGATGGTGTACCTGGAGCCCTCTTTTGGAGTCCAGTTCCCATCAGTCTCACCCAGCATGGCCGGAAGCAGTTAATAATGGGAGTTTGGGTCCAGAAGCACCTTGAGTGCCATGTGTTCTCCATCCCTGGTATACACTCCAGCAAATGTGAATCCACTGCCACATTATATGTTAAGCAGCTATCATTCCCAGCCTACAGGAAAGTAAGAGTTTTCCTCGACATCACCCTGTGCCTTGTTGCAGGTTCCTGCAGATTCCATGTCTTCTCCTACCTTGATCATTATTTCAAATCATCAGGAAGCATTGCATTTATTATTATTATTTTTAATAATTTTATTAAATATCCTATACGTAAACATAAAAAGCTCTTAACAGTAACTAAATACAATCAAAAACAACAACCTAAACAATACTACAAACTTCCTTTCAGTTCCTTTGACAACAAATACCATATTTATCCTCAATCTTACATCTTCTGTTTATAATATTTAACTCATATATAACTTATGCTCTCTTTCAAAAAAATGATTTCTATATAAGTTCACTATATAAAGTCCTTTACTATAATGCCTATATATTATGTCTTTTAATTTTCTTATCATTTCAATATGTAGTTCCATAAATTTTTACTGTTTTGGCTTACTCTAATCTATCTTCTCTTGTAATAATCATCCAAAGGAGACCAATCCTGATCTACTTTTTCTAAATCCACATGGTTCAACAGAGCTGTTAACCTATCCATTTCTCTCATTTCATATAACTTCAGCAACCAGTCATCTATAGTTGGTAATTATTGCTTTTTCCATTTCTGAGCAATTAACAATCTTGCAGCGGAAATGATATATATCAAAATTCTCCAAAATTTTATTTGTATTATCAAATTAATATGGTTTACCATATTTAATAAGTATATTTCAGGTTTCAATTCAAACTTAATTTTAATAATATCTTGAATTGCTTCATGAATTTTCTTCCAGTAGAATTTCATCTTTGAACACCTCCACCAAATATGAAACCAAGTACCAATACTTTGCTTGCATTTCCAACAAGTATTTGACTTTGTATTGTGTATTTTTGCAATCTTAGCTGGGGTTAGGTACCATCTCTGCTCTACCTTCCAGTAATTTTCCTTCAAGTCTTGTGAATTGGTAAATTTTCCCATTTTCCTTCTTGCATATTCCCAGCTTTCCAAATCGATTGTTTTCCCTACGTCCATTGCCCATTTGATCATATTTTCCAAAATCAAGTCCCTTTCTTGTCTTCTATCCATCAATATTTTGTACAATTCACTTGTTCTTTTCTTCCCAGGTTTCGTCAAAAGATCATCCAGATCTTTTGAATCCTCTTGAAAATCTTCTATTTTGATGTCCATCTTGAATCTTTCTTTCAGTTGTATATATAGTAGCCAATGCACTCTTGGATCTAATTGTTCCATCTCTTCCATTCCTTTGAATTCCAATTTGTTTTCTTCCAATTTTTTTAGAATATCTTTGTATCTCAACCATTTCTTAACAGCCGTCCATCTTCCAAAGAAAGCTTCATGTGGAGATACCCAAAGCGGGATTTTCCTGTAGCTTTTCTTCTTAAATTTCCTCCCATACCTTTAGTAGTGCTCTTCTAATCATGTAATGTTTGAATTCTTTATGTACTGCAGCTTTTCCATAACATACATATCCATGCCAACCAAGTCAGTTATTAATTCCTTCAATATTCAGTATCCTTGTATTTTCCAGCAAGATCCAATCAAATAACCAATTTAGGGCATTGGCTTGATGGCATAGTTCTAGATCTGGAACGCTCCTTCCCCCTTCACCTTTGTGCCATGTCATTGTTAGTCATTTAATTCTAGCTCTCTTTGCCTTCCAGATAAAATCCCTCAAATCCTTATGCCATTCTTTAAAAACTTTACTATTGTGTTTTATCAGTATAAACTGGAACAAGAAATTCATTTTAGGAAGTACTGTCATTTTAATCGCTTCAACTCTTCCCATCAGTGTCAAATTCAATTTACTCCATTTTGTCAAATCCATCTTAATTTCCTTCCACTTCGTCCTGTAATTATTGTCAAATAAGCCCGTGTTCCTCTTAGTTAACCAAATTCCTAAATATTTGACTTTAGTTTCTACTGGACATTCAGTTACTTCCTGTAGGTAAGCTTCTTCCTTTTTAGTCATATTTTTTGTCATTAGAACTGTTTTCTTCCGGTTTATTCTAAATCCTGACATCTTACCGAATTCTTCTATTATTCAAAAAGTTCCTGTTATTTGTTGTTTTGGTTTCTTTAAAATAATAACCACATCATTGGCAAAAGCTTGCAATTTATATTCCTCGTCATTAATCTTCATCCCTCGTACGCTATCTTCTTGCCTTATTCTGTTCATTAAAACTTCTAGCACTGTTATAAATAGCAACGGTGATAATGGACAACCTTGCCTTGTTCCTTTCTCAATCTTAAACTTTTCTGTAGTTCTTCCATTTATTATCAGCTGTGCAGATTGTTATTCATAAATCTCATTGATCCATCCACAAAATTTGATCCCATCTCCATTTTTTCAAAGCGTTTTTTCATAAAATTCCAATTCATGTTATCAAATGCTTTTTCTGCATCACCGAATATTAGTGTCAATTTCTTATTGTTATTTTTTTCATAATATTATATGGTGTCCATTATCAACCTGATATTATTTTTAAGATGTCTTGAAGGTAGGAAACCTGATTGGTCTTCATGAATTAAATTAATTAATATCTTCTTAAGCTGCTCTGCGAGTATTAATGCCAAGATCTTGTAATCATTGTTTAGGAGGGATATGGGTCTATAATTCCTGATTTCTCTCTCGTCTTTGCCTTCCTTTGGTATCAATGTGATATTAGCATTCTTCCAGGTGTCAGGGATGCCTTCCTTAACAATGCTATTCAAAGTTTGTAATAAAGGAGCTTTTATCTCATCTATAAATATTTTGTAATATGTCGCAGTGAAACCATCAGGCCCAGGAGATTTGTCTTTTTTCAACTTTCCGATAGCTTGAATTAACTCGACCTCCGTAATTTCCAAATTCAACATATTTTGTTGCTCTATTGTGAATTTGGTAATCCGTTGTTTGTCTAAATAATGACTTATCTCTTCATCGTCCTTGCCATCAGCCTTGTATAAGTTTGCGTAATAACTATGAAAAGCTTTCTGGATCTCTTCTTGTATTTGTATCATTTTGTCACCTTCTTTTATTTTTGATATTGTTCTCCAGGTTTTCTCTTTTCGTAATCTATATGATAGCCATTTTCCTGACTTATTTGCAGATTCAAAATGTCTTTGTTTAATAAATTTAATCTTCTTTGCTATTTCCTCCATTATTCTCTTATCTAGCTGTTTTTTAAGTCATTGTAAATGTTTATTCTTCTTATCACTTGTAGGATCTTTAGTAAGTTCCATTTCAATGGCTTGAATGTCTTTTTCCAATCGTTCACTGTCATTGATTCATTGTCACTTCGCGTCTGCACCTCTTTGAATCACCTCTTTGCTAGCATCCCAAATTGTTTTATCTTTAACTGATTCAGAAATGTTTTCCACGAAGTACTGCTTCAATATCTTCCTCAATTTTTCTTGAAAATTCTTATCTATCAAGAGATAATCATTTAATTTCCAGTGAAGTTGTTTTTTTACTGTTTCTAAACTTAGTACAATTGGATTATGGTCCGATACTGTCCTGGGCATAATTTCCATTTCCTTAATCTTAGTTATTAATTGTGCTGATGTCATAAACATGTCAATTCTTGATGATGATTTGTAACTTTCTGAAAAAAAAGGTGCAGCCATCCTTATGTGGATTTAAATTTCTCCAAACATCTATCAAGTTCAATTGCTCTTGAAGGTCAAAGAAGGAGGTCGGCAACGTCCCTTGATTCTTTTTCAACTTTTTCCTAAAATGCCTATCTGGGGTCAATTACTCCATTCAAATCACCCATTAAAATTATGTTTGCGTAATCTTCCCGTTGTATCTTTTCTTTTATCCTTTTCTAAAAGTCCATTTGTTTCTCTGCTGGAGCATAGATCCCGCTCAGAAGATATTTAACATTTTCTATTAGCATCTCAAGTCCAATATAATATCCATTTTGATCCTTAAATATTTTCTTAGCCAAAAACTTATTGTGAACATATAAAGCCACCCCTCCTTTCTTCTTGTCATTTGCTGTCACAAACATCTGTCCTAATTTTGGGTTATTCAGATATTTTGTCTCATTTTTCTTAATCTTAATTTCTTGTAGGCAGACCACTTCTAATTTCTTTTTTATTAAATAATGAAACACTTTACTTCTTTTAAATTTTGCATTTAAATCTTTCACATTCCATGATAATATTTTGAGCACCATAACTTATTTCCAATTACTTATTTATTTATTTATTTATTCTGCCTCTTCTCCTCCACCAGAGTATCTTTCCACAGTCTTGTCTTCTTCTGAGAATAATTCTCCAGTTATGTTTTCATGTGAGTCTCCTTCTCTTTCTTCACGTTCTTTCACCTGTTTTGAATCCATGCCATCTCCTGTTTTAGTCCTTTGTTCCTTGTCATGTTCATCTTCATGTTTCTCAGATTGAAGTCTCCTCAAAAACTCTCTTGCTTTCATAATAGAATTTATCCTGTATCTTCTTTGTTTGTACCATAAGAGAACACCTTCAATTCTGTCCCAAGCATATCTGATTTGTCTTCACGCCAACTCTTGCATTAAAAACTTGTAGTCTTGTCTCCATCTCAACACTGCAAGTGGGACATCTTTGTATATTTTGACATTCTTTCCTTCCACTATAAGATCTTCTTGGTAGCTCTTTTGTAGGATTCTCTCTTTCACTCTACTTCTAATAAATACAACCACTATATCTCTTGGGAGATTTTTCTCTCTCGCTATTACAGAGTTAATCCTGAATACTTTGTCAATATCTTTCATTATCTCTTCCTTAGACACTCCAATAAAATCCGCCAATATAGTTGAAACTCTGTCATACAAATCTAATGCAGGATCTTCTGTCAGGCCTCTTAACTTAAGACATTTATCCCTTTAACGGACCTCTTGTAGCATATTTAAGTTGCTTTCCCTTCTTTGTTGCTTTGTTAATTCCTCTGTTGTAGTTCTCAATTCATTTGTTTTATCTTTCAAATCTTCCACTTCCGTTCGTAGACCTTCCTCTTCACTCAATATCTTATCAAGCTTTTTCCCAAATTATCCTAGTTCCTTATATAAATCCTCTTTTGCTTCTTTCCTGGATTGTTTCAATCCATTCTTCATTTCCGCCCGCAAATCGTATTTAAATTTCTGAAATTCTTCTAGTAGAATTGCATTTATTATATGTAGTCATTATTAGCAATAAAGACTAGCACAATCAATGTCAGGAAGCAGATTTGTAATACTCAGATGTAGATTCCAGGCCTTTAAGACACTTGGCAACATCTTTTTTTGTGTATGACCAGAGATTTGTCATCTTTAGTTGACTACTTTTCTAAACTGTTCTTTTCCAGACTGAAATGTTATCCTTTGTAAAAGAATACTTAGGAGAAAGAAATTAAAAACCTGCCCTTTTTAATTCCTTTCCAAAAAAAAAAAAAAATCAATGTTCAGTTAGTTATTCACTTCCATTTTCATAACAAAAGTCAATATTTGCTCCTGCAGAGATTTATTTCCTTGAATCAATAACTTGATGTGTGGTGGTACATATTTTAGCGAGAGAAAAGCCAACTACTCCTGCATTTATTATTACAGGCTTTTGTCAGATCTGGAAAAGCAGCCTGTGAAAAGAAGAGGAAAAAAGGCTAAACTTATAAAATGGAAATCTTTTATTGCTTTTTAAGTGCAAAGCTAAGCATGTGATAATTCTCTCCTGTCTGTTCAACTGAATTAGAATAAATAATAGTATCAACTGGACTGGGGTCGGGGTACAAAAGCAGGGGCTAAAGGTATCAGACAAGATGTCTTGACTATCCTGTGCCAGACAACTCTGCTGCACTATTTTTGAGAGAGCAGTTGATGAGTATTCTCCCTCATGTAGTGAGCAAATCCTTTTTAATAAAACACTGGTTCATTTCTAAAATTGCACTACATCATATTAGAGTTGGAGTTTATCACTTAATTCTAATTTCATAGCAAAGACTATGCTGCTAAGAAAATGTCTAAAGTGAACATAAGCTAAGGACACCTCACCTTGTTTGCCAGTAGTGTATTCCACATCTTTTGTGTTGTGTGAAGCAGTTCTTTCTTTTGTCCAGTCTCAAATGACTGCCAATCAATACCACTTATTGACCTCAAATCCTGATACTATAGAAGTTGTAAGCTAAACTCATCTTTCTCAGAAGATACTCCAAAACCTTGATGATTGTAAGTTCTCCTTTTTGCACTGTTTCCAGGGTTCCAGTATCCTTACTGAAATGGAATAACAAAGAGCAGGTTGTAATTCACTAATAGTCTGAGTGTGGCCACTGAAGTTGGCTGCTATTTGCAGGGTTTAAGAATGCTAACATATAAGAATATCACATGATACATTTTATATAAAACTAGATGTTATCTGAGGAGGAGCAAATGGAGATACGAGTCTGCTTCTTCCAACAACTGGCTCAAACATGTTGGGATGATGAGTTCTGACCTCAGCTCAAATATAGTGACTGAGAACTTAGACTGAATGTTTTAGGCTATATTTCTGTCTCCATTTACCTGAGCCAAATGCCACTGCGTTCAATATGATTGACTTCTGAGTAGACATGTGCCCTGTCCTAAATCAAGCACTGTTCTGCACCAGATAGCTAATGCAATGAAGCTTTCTTGCCCTCTCTACTGCTCCCCAAATCCTATTTGGGCTGTGGTCCCCCAGCACTCCCAAACAAGATTTGGGCATACATGGGGAGGGGCAAATCACTCTTCTGTCTTCCACCAATGGAACTACCTCTCTTGACAGAACAACCTTCACTGTTAGTCACCAGTTGTATCAGTTGTCAGTGCTACAAGAGATCATGTAGAGATGAACACATTAAATAATATGAAGCTCTCAGATTGTATAACACCATGGGCCAAAAATGTCTTTCATTTGCAAATATAAATTATTCTAGAACAGAAAGCTATATTTTACTGCTCTCCTGGAATATGTTTTGCTTGAAATCATGATATGAATAGTGCCGAAAATGGTTTCCAACTCATTCTCACAAATCCTGCTGAGGCAGGGTCTTGCTAGCTGCAATTTTTAGATAAGGTGCTGAGGAGCTGACAGATTAATGCTCACATATCAAGACGTTCGGCATTTCCTTTTGAATCTAAATACATGGATAACAGTGTTTTTTAAAGAGCTAGAATAAAACATCATTCACTTTAAAATGAAAAGCGGCACATACTCATTTTCTGTATTAAAATAAGCATTCATGGTTTATTTTAATCTTTACCATGTTGTTGGGTTGTTTTTTTCTTTTAAAAATTATATTAAAGTCAATGTTTTTAACCCAAGACCTGGTTAATGTAGAACATGTGCAGGCAATATGTAGCTGTCCAAATGTTGTTTCACTGATGTTCCCAGCATCCTTCACTGTTAGATGTACTGGCAAAGGCAGAAGGGAATTGCAGCTGGACAGGTTGCCCACCCATGACATACAATGGCTAGACAGGCTTACATACAAGTGGGGCCTTCCCCATTCACTTCAGTAGCATCAGGCCTCAGGTAAAGCATTCCCCCTGTTGGAAGTGAACGGAGAATTCCTTGCTGTTACAGAACATGCAGGAAAAAAGGGTGTATCCAAGTACAATTCAAATGAAGGTATTTATTCAGAGTTACACAAGTGGAAGTCAGCTTGTAGCTTGTTGTGTGTAGATATTCATTTATTACCTCATTTAAAAATCCCCTCCTCCTAAGAAGACTAGCCATCACTCTTCATGTGCAGATGTCCAAATTGGTGTACAGTTAAAATGAAGGTTTCAATTAAGATTCAGAAGAGAGAAGAGTTAATCAAAAATTTCATCACAGCACCATACATGAGCAGCATTCTGCTCCTGCAGGGCATGTCTACCTCATTTTCATTGATCCCCGACCCCGTCATTGCTGCTGCCACCGCCACAGCCCTTGTGTTACATCCCTTGATTTTGTGAGAAGCCCTGATTATCAAGAGAGCTTTTCCTGGGGCTGGAGGGGTTGCAGACAAACAAGGAGGGACCCTTTGCTTGAACTTCTCTTCACAAGAAGCCCACAGCACAGGATGGAGTGAGGTGATGGAAAGAACCCAGTGAGCAGCTTCCTCCAACAGAGTCTGTAATTATTGGATGAAAACTTTTACACAGATTACTCCCTCCTAAACCTTGCTCCTTCCCTTGAGTATGAAATGCCTTAAAGGGGTATGGAGCCTAGCATTCCTCCTCCTCCAAAAGTACTGTGTGTGGACAGTCTGACATTAGAATGCTAGGCTCCCTGAATATCATTGTGTGCTCTGCAGATACTGATTCCAAAGTTCCCAGTTCAAAAATTCCTAAATCAAGATCCTCAGAGCCATCAGGCTTGGTCTCAGGCATAGCCTTTGGCTTGTTTCTTACCAGTGGTCCAAAGGATCTAGCTGGACATTATCTGATTCAGAGCCTTGAACATCATATAGGATGGGGGTCACTTTATGCTGCCACCATGACAACGTGGATGTAGTCTTGACTATTTCTGTAATGAATAAGCTGGATATTATCAATTCTTGGAAGCTTAATTTTTTTTCCAGCAGTATATAGCTGATCACTTGGACTTTCCAAAATTATGTTCTGTGTGTATGCATGCACATGTGCTAATTTTGTTTACTACCCATTAGATCTTTTATGCTTCATCAAGGCCATAGAAATTAAGGGAAATTTATTTCCATGACATTACTAGAACAGCAACCTGATGTGAACCTATCTGAGTGGAAATAGTGCTGACATTTGGCTGCCTTGGAGGCAAACAAATGTGTATTTATTTGCAGCCAGTTCCCATCTTCCAGTGGCCTTATGGGATGTAGTTGATTTTTAATATATATTCAACATGTATCTCATGTGTCTCATGTGGATTGAGGAAGCAATAGAAGAATAAGTCAGTGATGTAATATCTGAACAATTTGCTCATGCAAGTCAAGTAATTTTAACCCAATTATTGTTGTAGCAACTTAGTCTTGCTGATTAGTACCTGCTAATTAGCAGGAGAATAGCAGGGCACTTGGAGTAAGATTAGCAAAAGTATGCATGCAGATAAACAGTAGTAAATCTTGAATTTGTTGGGTGTGTGTGTGTGTGTGTGTGTGTGTGTATTGGAGGACAAAGGGCATGTAACATTTTAACAGGGTGCAGAATCCAAGACATATTCCCCTTACTCCCAGGACGTCTCTGTAGAAGGACCTGCAAAAAGAAAAACATCCAGCTTTTGCAACCAGATAGCCGAAGAAGAAGAAGAAGAAGAAGAAGAAGAAGAAGAAGAAGAAGAAGAAGTGTGGAATGTGTGTGTCTTCTGGGACCACTGACAGCACTCTGGGCAAGCTCCTGGAAATGCTAATAAGTTTGTAAACAAGATGCATGGGAATTATTTGTGCATCTTTCTTCCAATACAACCTGGAACTTAGCTGGCACCTGGTAGTGCCAGCTGAGGGTTGCTTGCTCCCTCTCTTCTTCCCCTGTTCAGGAAAAGCAGAAATGGGGGCAATGCTGCTGTTGCTAAGCTGATACTACCAGCAGCTCTCCTGTAGTCCTATTGTCAACTGGCTGAGAACATTTCACTCCTTCTGCCTCCACAACCATAATGACTAAGGAGGCCAAACTCATTACTTTTCTAACACAAAAGAAGTGACCTTAGACTTGTTAAATAAGCAGAAGTGGTTTTGCCTTCATTATTGAAAAAGTTGTTTACTATTTGTTTGTTTGTTTGTTTTATACCCCCACCTTTCTCCCAACATGGGCCTCAAGGAATTATGTGTATACATTTATTTTTCATACACTTCTTTAGTGCTGTCATATTCATACACACTTCTCTGTCTGACTGAATTTGATTTACCAAAACTCTGTGTGTTGTTAATGAATAGCTTATTCATATCCACATACTTTAGAGCAGTTCCTCCCTCCCCAAACAGGATCAACTGAATGCACCTTCTTGATTGTATCATTTCTGTATTGTTAGAAGAACAGCAGCATGTAGAAAACTGTTTCCCTGGAAGTACTAAGTCAAAATCCAAAGCCTGGATATTTTCCAGAAGAGCAGTAAAAAAAAATTAGGAACATATTAATCAGCCAGAGTTCAACAGACATTTGACTGTATACTTCAATTGGCCTGGGTTTATTTGACAGCCCTTCTCTTTTTACTTTTCTGACTCAAATTGGAAAGGAACAGGACAGAAACTGAACTAAACAAATAATAGTTTTAAAGCTTTACTCCAATTAAAAAAGGAGATCCTGAGAATTAACTTGAAGCGCAATTGAACAAATATCCATCTTGAGGAAATAATATAGTAGGTCTAAATGCACTGGGAATAGTGTGTGTGTGTTAAGGAAAACTCATTTATGGATTTTAAATAATAACTCAACCACTCAGAGCTTTGGTCTTGATACACAGTCTTGCTCACAAATCTCATGTTAGCAATTAAAGCATTGCCAATGAATGTCCAAAGGTGGATTCAGGTGACAGCTAATCAAGCAATAGCCATTTAGAACTTACTGTGTGATAGCTCTAATTGCTTGAGGATTGCCACTTAAGCCAAGCACCACTGCTTCCCTATTGTGAAAGCATCACAGATGCTTGATCACAAAGTTGGAGAACAGAGGTGATTTCCTGTCCGCATGGAAAGTTGTTAAACAGCTCCTGAGATTCACCTAGCAATATGTTGTTAATATTATTATTATTAAATTAATATTGATATCCCACTTTCCCCAAAAACTGGGATAAAACCAGCTTACAGATTTAAAAAATACAGTTAAAAACATACAAAAGTGGGCATTTTGATAGAATGAAACTGGTGGAGTGTTAAAACACGTAACTGATAAAAAGAGTAAAATGCAATTAAAAAGATAAAAGTGTTTAAAACAGTACATATTAAAACAGTTAAAAATCCTAAAACATTAAACAATGCAAAATAAAACTATATACAGACCTTTAAAACCTTCAAATCCAGCACCATGAAGCATTAAGAGCCTAACCTCAACCATCTGGCAGCACAAAAATGTTTTAACTTGCCGCCGACAGCAAGGATGGGACCAGCCTGGCCTGACTGGGGAGGGAGTTCCAAAGTCTGGGAGCAGCCAGTGAGAAAGTTGTCTCTTATTTCCACCAAATTAGCTTGAGAAAGTGGTGGGACAGAGAGGAGAGCCACTCTGAATGATCTTAAAACCCTAATGGGCTCATACGAGGATATACGATCCTTCAAATAGCCTGGATCCAAGCCATATAGTGCTGCATTGAAATGGCAACAGTGAAAAATAAGAGTTTGGGTGTTTTTTTCTTTGATTTTCACTGGAATTCTGTGACTGATTTCAGTTCATTTGAAGGCACATCTAGAATTGACTTTCTGAAAAGGGGATCTGGCAGTGTAAATGTATTAGAGTAATCATGAGCATTAGAAAAGGATTTCTTGACCACAAGATTTAAAAAAAAAAAACCAAAACAAAAGTGAGCAGATACTTCAAAAATTCCATAGGAAACCAGGAAACACCATACTCTCTACTCCAGCTGAACATTTTATTTCTCCAGTTTAAAGCTGCAGTGTTAATAAGATAAGCATCTGCCTTCCTTGTGGGCTTTTATGAGGGCAACAGCTATTTAAGAATAATGGCAATTGCTAGTTACTGTTGAGCTCTTAGGCACATGTTTATACAAACTTGCTTTGAGTGATTACAGCTAATCTTTTTTGTGCAAATAATTTTGTTTAGGTTTTGGGACATACCATGAGTAATCTTCCTTAACACAAAAATAAATCACAGGTTGGTGTCTTAAACTGGTACCTGCTAGCAGTATTTTATTCTGTGCCCTAGCTGTCTAAATGTTACCCTGCCAGTACTTACAAGTGGGCAAGCCCCTCCATGGCCATTGTAAGATTGGTTTGGAAAGAACTAAAACCATTCCCCACCCCCACCCCACAAACAATTTGGCTTGGCTTCAAATTTAGTCAAGCTATTTTCCAAACAAGTTGGAAAATGGCTTGACTAAATTTGAAGCCAAGCCAAATGTATATCCTCCATCTCTCTTACCCCAATAACATTTTCCTGCTTGCTACATGCACAGCCAGATATTATGGGTCTACCCATCAACATTTCTTTCAGAGGCTATCATGACCAGGTCATGAAACGTTCATGGGTAGATCCATAATATCTGGCTGTGCATGTAGCAAGCAGGAAAATTTAGTAGCAATTGCTTCTGACTGCCACAGGCATTGGCAACCAAGCATCATAGAAGTCTGTTTGTTGTTATGTGCCTTCAAGTCATTTCTGGGCAAGCCTATCACAGGGTTTTCTTGGCAAGATTTGTTCAGAGTGGCTTTTGCCAGTGCCTCCCTCTGAGACTGAGAGAATGTGACTTAGGCCACCCAGTGGGTTTCCATGGCTAAGCGAGGATTTGAACCCTGGTCTCTAGAGTCATAGTCCAATGTTCAAAATCTGCATGCCTTCACAAATCCTGGCTGCCAACCATTGTCCTTGAAAACCAGGAAAGATTACTTTGGGAATCCCAAACAGTATATGGTGTCCTCATCAACCAAATAGAGGGCATACTTATCAAATTTGCAGATGACACTTAATTAGGAAGGGTAGCTAATACTCCAGACAACCAGTTCAAAATTCAAAATGACCTTAATAAATTAGAAAGCTGAGCCAAAACTAACAAAATGAATTTCAACACAGAGAAATGAAAGGTTGATTGCAAGATTGGCAGGTTGGCAGTTTGAGGTGCAGGTGCAGCATGATGGAGTGAGCTCACATCATTGGTCCCAACTTCTGCCAACCTAGCAGTTCAAAAACATGCAAATGCAAGTAAATAAATAGGTACCACTTCAGTGGGAAGGTAACAGCGTTCTGTGAAATCATGCTGGCCACATTATCACAGAGTAGTCCTTGAACAATGCTGACTCTTTGGCTTAGTAGTGGAGATGAGCACCACCCCCTGTGGTCAGACATGACTTGACAACCTTATCAATGAGGAATATCTTTACCTTTATTTAAATGTAAGGCACTACACTTAGGCAGAAAAAATGAAATGGGAACACATGGCTTGACAGCAGTACATGTAAAAGGAATCTAGGAGTCCTAGTAAACCACAAGTTGAACATAAGTCAGCAGTGTGATGTGGCAGCTAAAAAAGCCAATGAAATTCTAGGCTGCATCAAAAAGAGTTTGGTATCTAGATCGAGAGAAGTAATAGTACCACTCTATTTTGCTTTGATCATTCCTCATGTGGAATACTGTGTCCAATTCTAGGCACCACAGTTCAAAAAGGATCTTGACAACTTGGAGGTGAAAGGGATCTAGGAGGTTGCAAGGCCACCCTGAGTCCCAGTTTTGTGAAAAGAGCAGGATATAAATAAATATAATAATAACTACCAAAATGGTGAAAGATCTGGAAACCATGTCCTATGCTGAATGACTTAGGGAGCTGGGTACGTTTAGCGTAGAGAAGAGAAGGTTAAGAGGTAATATGATAGCCCTGTTAAAATATTTGAAAGGCTATCATACTGAAAACAGAGCAAGTTTGTTTAATAGGATCTGAAGCAATGGATTCAAGCTCCAGGACAAGAAATTCCACTCAACATTAGGAAGAACTTCCTGAGAGTAAGAGCTATTCGACAGTGGAATATGTTGCCTTAGATTGTGGTGGAGTCTCCTCCTTTGAAGGTTTTTAAGCAGAGGCAGGATGGCCATCTGTTGGGGATGGTTTAATTGTGTATGGCAGGGGGTTGGACTTCATGGTCCTTGAGGTCACTTCCAACACCATGATTCTAAGATTCTGTGAATCACAGTTTTTTTGGTAGGCAGGGATGGGGGATGTTTGCAAAGCTCCACTGTCAATGTTTGATTTGCAAAACCAAGACAGATCTAGCCCTACACAACTCAGGAAGTATCCCAACCTTGGTCTTCCAAAGAATTTTGTTCTTGTTAACAAATCATAACTACCTAGTCAACTGGCAGCATTTGTTAATCCTGTTGATTATTTGATGTGTTAGGTTTCTGCCCATCTAACAATAATTAAGCACTTGGGTCATGGACATACTGTAATGCTGCATCATTATTCCCAGTCCTAATTCTTCATGGGGATTTCATCTTGTATGCCTCCTCGCTATACTATTTACCCTAGAGGTGTGGTGGCAGCTGACTTTTTCCACCTGAAAGAGAAGTTGACTCTTGATGCTTCTTCTGTCTGAATGATAGCTAGGAAAAGTTACTTTATTTACTATGCCTCCCAGAATCTCCCAATGATTTTGTCAGCTGGAGGATCCTGGAAGATAAACTCTATTATTAATAGGGTGGCATAGGGTATACCACTTTCAGCCTCTTCTTTTATGTGGAAAGATCTTTAATAGGGTCCATGTGCTACATTTTTATTGTTTCTGTTATGTTTTTAAGTGATTTTATATTGTTTTAAGGCATTGATATTTTAATACTGTAGCACATTTAATAGTATTTTTTTTTTTTACTTTTTCACTGCTCATTTTTAGTTCACGTACCTTGTTTTGACATGTCTGAGTGCCTTTTGGTCTCATTTGGGAGAAAGTCACAGTATTAATTAAATAAATTAATGGCAATAATAAGACTAATAATTATAATTTGGAGTGGTAGAGAGAAAAATACTAGATGCAAGAACTATTACAGCCTCAGCCTAATTGATGCAGCCAACTAAGGTCAACCAAGTGGTGAAGTGACTTTAAGACAGGGATGGGAATGAGTGATCATTACATTTGAGAGAAATTACCATCATCCCCAGAGAGCCAATGTAAAGTAATGGTTTGAGCATCAGAGTATGGCTTTGGAGATCAGAGTTTGAATCTCTGCTCAGTCATAGACACCCACTGGGTGACTTTGAGCAAGTCACCTCTCTCAGCCTCAAAGGAAAGCAAAGGCAATCCACATATGAACAAATCTTACCAAGACAACCCCATGATAGGGTTGTCTTAGGGTTGCCATTAGTCAATAATGTCTTGAAGGCACACAACAAGACCATCATGCCCTACAATTGGGTGCACTGGCTAGGGCAAAATGAAATTTCAGTTCAAGAACATATTCCCCATCTCTGCTTTCAGAAGAGATAGTAACATTGGGAACATCTAGAGATGGGCTTTTAGAGTGAGGAATGGCTCAGGTTTTGCTCAGTTGAGTTTCAGCCCTCCTTGGAGCTTCGCCCTCTTTGTATTCCTTTGGACAACACAATTTCATTATCCATGGAGAAGGAGCTTCTACCAGGGCCTGGTGGGTCAGCCAACTGTTTTGGGACAGTTGCCTATTCCCATTAAAGATGCACATTCTGGAGGGGATATCTTTATCATGTGAAATCCAAATCCAAGGGGTCATTCACACATCTTTTTTTTTTTTAACACAACAATGCAAATCATCTCACTCGCACATTCCAGGTTTGTTATTCACACTATGGAACCACATCAATCTACATTGATGCGTATCTCTGCGAGTTCGGTTGTTCACACATGCAAGCATTCAAATAAAGATGGAGCTGACAATGCGAATGCATTCGGAATCCCTTTTTGGTATGTAGCATTTATCCCAGGTCTATTCACATTGGTTATCCATACTACTGATGATGCATATCTTTTTAAAAAAATTGAGAGAATGGAACAAGACTTAGTAAAAGATACGATGATTAGATGGGCCAAGGACATTGGTAGAGACATTGATTTGGAAAGTTGGGAGTGGGCAAGATTGAAGACACAAAAATTTACTCAATGTCAAGACTTGAAAGAAAACTATTTAAAAATGGAGCAACGTTGGTACCTCACCCCAGCGAAATTAGCAAAAATTTGTAGGAATGGTAATAACAGATGTTGGAAGTGTAAGCAAACTACAGGGTGTTGGCTACATGTATGGTGGAATTGTGACAAAATCAGGAAGTATTGGACAACTGTTCATAAGGTAATTTGTGAAATATTTAAAATAAGATATGACATGTTACCAGAAATATATCTGTTGAACATGACAAATAAGATCCCAGTGAAAATGGAAAGGAAATACGGAAGGATATTATTGTATATGATAACTTCAGCTCGGATTACATTAGCAAAAAAATGGAAGCTAGCAGAAGTGCCCTCAACCAGTGAGTGGGCCACAAGACTTATTGAAATGATGAGTATGGACATACTCACAGCCAGACTGAATAAACAAAATGTAGAGAATACTGAACAAGACTGGACTCCAATACTGCAATACTGTAAGAGAGAAAATTTAATTGAATAGAGATATAGACTGATGGGATACCTTAAATTAGTAAACTGACTTAAAAATAGGTGAAAAGTGACTATTAAAGATCAAGATAATTAAAGCTGTTGTTATAACACACAGTGGATTCAATATCTAAAATTGCATATATATGAAGACAATGAGTGAACATTGAACCAAGGTTGAGTACAAACTGGAGATACTTTGGAAGTCAATTGTAAATATTTGTATTTAATTATTGGAAAAGAAATTGGTGTGTTAACTTTATAGATATGTTTGAATAGTATATGTTAATAAAATATATATACACCTGAAAAAAAAAATTGAGAGAAAACCCAGTATTGATTATCCCTTATTAAGTGGGGCCTTTGGCAGCCCTTCCCCAAACTTAATTGGGTATATTAATTAGGATGCACGTGAACAATGGGGATTTAACCCAGATTTATCCTGGATTATTTTCACAGTGTGAATAACCCCCAAGATAGAGATATTTAACTATCACATGCCAGATTAATATCTAAACCTTAATAGAGGTGACCTGTATTTGCTTGAGCAGCAAAGGAGTATTCATTAACACATTAACATTATCTTAGTCTGAGAAATGAGTTTGCATTGACAGGTAAGCAACACTTGGTCACCACTCAGCTGTAAGAGGCTCTAAAATGAGATTGGAGGTATTTATTTCAAAGAGTAGCTTGTGGGATGGAGCAACGATTCAAGCAAGGAAATAATTAGAGAGAGCCCAGAGTGAACCTACAGAACTGAAAGAAAATCACTTGTCCGTTCTAGTTAATAAGTGGTAAGAATGCTGCTTTAGGTGTACTAGTGTCACCAGGAAGTCGGAGGTCATAACAGAATAGTAAACGACAGCTAATTATGGGGCTGTAGCTCAGTGACAGCCCATAAGGCAAGAGGGGAGGATATTCTGAGCAGACTGTTTAAAGGAAGGAGTGTAATGGAATCTTAAATTTTAAGTGACATTAAATTTCCATTCAATAGATTTTAGGCAGCAGTCACAATAAAGCTGAAATAGAAGGTGCCCGTGTCTGTATTTAAAATTGTCCAGATATGTTTTCTGCAGAAATGAGTTTGGTGGGTGTACTGAGGCAAATGTGTATTAATGGAAGAGGGGAGGATATTATGAGCAGATTGTTTAAAGGAAGGAGTGTAATGGAATCTTAAATTTTAAGTGACATTAAATTTCCATTCAATAGATTTTAGGCAGCAGTCACAATAAAGCTGAAATAGAATGGAATCTTAAATGTTAATGTGCATCTTGGGAAGGGCTGTTGCAGTGAGGCCACAGTAGGGCTTGGAAGGTTAGCTCAAAAATTAGTGCATTAATACTAACCATTAGAACAGGGGAGATTAATAATTTAAAGTTAATTATTGAAAATGTTTAATTGATGGAATTACTTTAATTGGTTTGTTACTTGGGTTATTTGTTTTTAGAACAAAACAACCCTTTTAGTCTATAGTGCCCTAAATGGGACAGGGCAGCTTCAAAGTGAAGACAGAAAGAACCTGAAGTGGCATGCTCCCTTAAGCTCCTAAGTATACCAAGTGTTTGTGTGCCTTCAAGTTGCCTGTGGATTTTGGCGACCCCATGAATTTCACAGGGTTTTCTTTGGCTAGGAATACTCAGAGGTGGTTTTGCAAGTTCCTTCCTCTAAAATATAGCCTCAGCACCGGGGTAAAACAATAAACCAGAGAAGGAAGAAATGCTGGGGATGGAGGATTAATTTAAGTTTGGGTATAGTTATACTGGAGCAGTCTAACCAAAACTGAATCCTCTCCAGCTGAATTCTTGAGGACAAGCTGGTGAGCTGAGGGCTAGACAATGCTACAGTTAGGTGAATTTGTAATTGGTAGACAGGCTAGACCCAATGAGTTCTCACCACTGGTTCCACTATTATTATTATTATTAGTAGTAGTAGTAGTAGTAGTGGTAGTACTTCTTACCCACTTCTCCATGTTAATCGAGGCGGGAAACAATACATCATATAACATCAGTTAAAAGAGTATATAAAACCAATACATATTAAAATCCATCATTAAATAACTTACAAACCATAATTTAAAAATAATCTGGATAGGCCTGCTGGAAGAGACTGTAGTGCTGATATAAACTCAGACAGTATCTCGGGCTGACAAATCTCTTCCAGCAGGTCATTCAACGGCCTGAGAGTGGATGAAAAAAATGTCCTCTGGGTAACAGTCAACCTAGTTTTGGCTGGCAAAAGTAGATGTCTCTCAGAGGACTTGAATGTATGAGGTGGCTTATATGAGAGAAGGCAATCCTATAGGTAACCGAGACCCAAACCTTCTAGATAGATAGATAGTTTATTGCAGGGGTAGGCAACCTTTCCCCTTTAAGGGCTGAGGGACTTCAGCTCCCAGAATCCCAGGAGCTATTGGCCAACATGGGACTATTGGCCAACATGGCTGAGGCTTCTGGGAGCTGAAGTCCCTCGGCCCTTAAAGGGGAAAGGTTGCCTACCCCTGGTTTATTGCTTAATCCAAAGACCATTGCAAACCTCAAACTGTGTAGAGCTTTAAAGGTAATAACCAACACTTTGTATTTCGAAACTAATTTACACTCTTCTTTATTGTGGGGAGAAGTGACTTAGGGTTCTGTCCTGAGCCTATTGTTGTTCAACACCTTTATAAATGACTTGGATGATAGAATAAAAGACATGCTTGTCAGAGTTGCAGATGACACCAAATTAGGAGGCGTAGCTAATACGCCAGAGGACAGGACCAGGATTCAAAATGGTCTGGACAGATTGGAGAGCTGGGTCTAACCAAACCAAATGAATTTCAACAGGGATAAATGTAAAGGTTATCTAGGGGGGGGGGGGGAATGAATGCACAAATAAAGGATTGGTGACACCTAACTTGAAAGCAGTATATGTGAAAGCAATTTAGGAGTCTTAGTAGATCATGAGCTAAACATGAGTCAATGGTGTGATGCTAGAACACTATCCAACAGATTCAAATTATAAGAAAAAAAGATCCCATCTAAGCATTAGGATGAACTTCTTTACTCTGAGACCCAATTTGACAATGGAATAGGACAGGCTGTAGTTGTGTATTCCTGAATGGGAGGGAACAGGGTGACTCTTGTAGTCCCAACTCTGATTCTATGAACTTTGATCAAGATTCAACAATCTAGCAGAAATGGATGGGCTCCTTTGATGGATGGGACTACTATACTGTCTGGTCTGCAGCTTAATTAATTAAATGGCAATGACCTGTTAATCTTCACCAACCACCTCTTTGGGTGGCTTCACACACATCCATGAGATTTACAGTGTGTGTGTGGCATTGAGCATACAGAAAAACATCCTAATTAAGGACAAGAGTCATGTAAAGCTCCAAATCACAGGTCACTGCATGTTGTAATTCTACGTTTATTATAGGAGTGCATTAGGGTCAGGTAAAATGTCAAGTACTTAATTATCTGCTTGGCTAGAAATGTGTGCTGTGATCCAGAGTGGTGGACATGGGTGCCCTTTTCATGCAAAGTGATTTTTAGGTTTCCCTATGCACTGATAGACTCTATGCCTATAAAAAATTCTCCTTTTCAAAGGTAGATACGAGCTGGAGAGGCACTCTGAGAGATGTAAGATGCAGCCTTAGACGGGCCTTTTACTCTCTTTGCAGAAGCAGAAGGACTTTCCACCAGTTCTTCCACCAAAGCAAGAGCAGCAACTGAGGTGGGGCGGGGAATCCTGACCCATACTACCTGTGCCTAGGGATTTGACACATTCAGCTGTGTTCATTAAACAGAATCCAAAGGTTCTTGCGCTGGCTGGGTTTGTGCTACTAGAAGTATTTTTTCCAGGGTACAGGGTTTTTTTGTGACATTGCAGCTGTTCAGTATTTAAAGCAACCAAATCTCCATTTAGCTGTTGCAGTGAATCATTGTTGGTGATGGCTGATCTGTTTTTCCTCCTTGTGTTAGATTGCCTATGCTGCAGTGGACTGTGCCAAAGAACAGAACCATGATCTATGTAAGCAGGAAGGTGTGGATGGTTACCCGACCTTCAACTATTACAACTATGGAAAATTTATAGAAAAATATAATGGAGACAGAGGGGTGAGTACATGGTGAAGGATTAAAATAGTAACAGACATTAGAGGAACTCTCATGCTTTATAATGGATCCATTTGTAAATGATCAGTCAATCCATCACTCTGTGTCTCTGGCATTTTGCAAATGGGTTTAATGTTATCATTATGCAACTCACATGGATATATCATCTCTCTCCATACATGCACATGCATTTGTCAGCTGGACCTGACCCACTCTGCAGAAAATTCTGGAGCCTTATGTTTTGAGCCTTGTTATTTATAAAATTCTCTCTGTGAATTTCACACTAATGAAAATGAGAAAATTGAACATCTGCAAATCCCATATCTAGTTAAATAACCAATGTAATATGAAAGTTGTTTCAGTGGGTTCTGCATATTCATTTGCAACTTGTGCTGCCTTTAGTTGCCCTTTGTATATTGGGAAATTAAGTGAGGACATGCGGTGACATCCTGAAGCAACATCTTTATTCACCTTCATTGCAGCTAGTTCTTGTGGGAGTTCAGCAGGAATTGTCTCTCCACAGTTTTAATCTGCAATGAACTGTACTACACCATACTGTTAACTTTGTCGTGGATACAGAGTGCTTGCTCCGTTTTGATTTTATAATGAGGTTTTATTAGCCTAAATATAAATAGCCATAAATTGAGTTTAAGCTATGACATCACTTTTGCTTTATAAATGCACTTACAAAAATAAAAGGATTTATGAAAGTGACATATCTCATTTGTTTGGCAGAGGAAGATGCATATGCATATGCTCTTTTTAAAAAAAAAATCACAGTGGTGGGGGGAGAGAAATCTGGCTTCTTGTCCTCAGCTGTCCCTTTTCATTTCTTAACATCTGAATTAGCACACAGAGATATGTTCCATCTTGGTTCTTCCAATGACTAACAGAGAGCTGTCGCCCTCTATTCAGCTGGAACGTATCAGTTCACCGGAGAATATCACTCCCAAGCACTTACGGGGAAACTAGAGATTTTACAAATCTCCTTTCATCAGTTTAAAAACCTTTCCATTTGTGATAAACAACTTGCTCTCCCACCTACCTCTGTCTCCTAGACCAACATCTTAGCTTATATTTAATAGCTGTAACCCTTTTGACAGTAATGCTAGAAATCTATCTTCCATTGTAGCACCATGTCACTGTTTTACTCTCATTGTACTCATCTATCATAAAGGCTTTTGTTTGCGACATTGCAAATAAGAATACAGCCATTTACAATTTTCATTTTTAGGAGTCTGAGCTTCTTAAATAGGCAGAGAAAGGAACTTTTCAGGGAAGTCTCACTGGGATGTAGCAACCACTTGGGCTGATCTATCTGGCCAGGATCCAAAGTTGCAACCTTCTTTATGCATGCCCAATGGAATGTATTTACCGTACTTTCTGTCTTCGCTGTTTTGTTATGGGGAGTTGTCATCCCAATCTGGTTTTGAAAGTCCCCTCTGTTTCAAACACATATCAAAAGGGGTGGGAGGGTGGGCAGTTATTCAATAAGGTTACACAGACCCTAATTACTTTGGATCTTCACCTCTCTGTCCCATACAACAGCCTTTCCCTACCTTGTGCCATGCAGATATTTTGGACTTCAGCTCCTATTTGCCTCAGCCAGTAAGGCCCGTGGTCAGAAATATTGAGAGCTGTAGTTCAACACATCTGGAGGGCACTAGATTGGGCATGGCTGGTCTACACCACAATGAGTATAAAGAAAAGCAGGCTGCAAACTAATCCAGCATTGCTATGAAGAAATAACAGGGCTTCTGAACACATCCTGAAGTGGAGCATTTTGAAAGGCTCATTTAATTGTAGGTGTATTCCTTCTCAGCAGTTGCTTGGGTATTAGATATTTTGTTAAAATGCAGAAAGAAACATCACACACAGCTTCACTGGACTGGATAATACGTTTCGGATAACACTTGTAATAGCAGGTACATTGCTAATCAAAAGCTAGTACTTCGGGGTGTTTACTAGAATCTCAAATTTCACAAGTAGCGATGCGTAACATTCTAAATTAAAATTGACAGATGCAGCAGACAAAATAATGGTGGCTCCATTCCCACTACATCATGTGTCCAAATAGATTGGATGAGTTGTCAGGTCTAATCTAAAGCCCTCAGAAATTAATGGAAAAGCTTGCAGGCTTCTGTGGTGTTTTGGCTCTAACTCTCCCTCTTTGAGGGCATGACCACATGGATTTTGATCGCTTGCAAATAGGCAGTATATTGGAGATTAAGGGCATGACTCGTCACCACAGTCAAGGCAAAATAAGCATTTCACATTGTCCTGTGAATCACAGGTTGCTTTAAAGGCATTGTGTGTTCCTGTCTGATCTTGGAAGCTAAGCAGGGTCAGCCCAGGTTAGTATTTGGATGAAAGATCACCAATTAAATACCAGGTGCTATAAGCTATATATCAGAGGAAGGAACTGGCAGAACTATTTCTGAGTGTTGCTTGCTTAAGAAAACCCTAAGACATTCATGAAGCTCATAGGCCAATAGGTCACTTGAAGGTACACAGGAACATGCACACACACAGTTTGAAGCCTTAAAACATGGGAACACTTTTGCAAGACCATTTCATCTTCCTGTGTGTTTGGCTGAAGATTTCCCTAACAGTTACTCTTTCACCTCAAAAATGGTTGTCAGTTATGGCAGAAGGGTTCCTGCCATCTCTTGTCCAAGTGAGCTGTTGGAAGAAAGTGTGCATAAGCAGACTGAGTCAACATTTCAATGTATATTAAGAAAGGAATCAGGCCAGCTACAAACAGGGGCAGGGAGGCAGTCTGTGGGTATAACACTTTGAAGAAGGCTGATGTTGCATCAGCCTTCTTTAAAGTGGTGTGTGTGTGTGTGTGTGTGTGTGTGTGTGGAATGGGGCATTTCAAGGCAAAAAATGTGTGTATTTGGAGTCAAAAACATTTTTTTCTCAAAAAAAAATGACCCAGCATAGGGAACATTTTCCCACATTTTGAAAGAGGAAGAAAACAAGAACTCACTTTCTGCTGTTGAAGAAAACATTCTCCTGGACCTAAAATGACCTAGGATGACCCCCAAACATATTGAAAATGGTTCCCAAGTCCCCCTGGAGGGTGTTTGGGTTGGGGATTTTCCCCCCAGCATCATGCACAGTGGAGGAATATGGCCCTGCAAGGTCTCCTGGGGGGGGAGTAATGTGGCTCACTGGCATCCCACAGCTGCCCACCCCTGCTTATGGCATTGGTGGACTGTGGCTCCCATCAGTCCTAGCTAGTGCAACCAACAGTGGTGAGGGATGATGGGAGTTAGGAATTGTAGTTCAGTAGCATCTGGAGGGCCACATGATCTCCATCCCTGATCCTGAGCAACTCTGGCCTTAAACATGTGGCTTTTATGTAAGTGTTGTTTGATGCCTCCCACTTACCATCTGGGTACAAGGTACATTTGGCCCTCCATATCCATGGATTTTTTTATCCACGGATTCAAGTGCACATGGCTTGAAAATATTTTAAAAATATATCAGTTCCAAAAAGCAAACCTTGATTTTGCCATTTTATATAAGGAACACCATTTTACATTTAATGGGACTTGAGCATCCACATATTTAGTATCCCTATGGGATCCTGGTACCAAACCCGAGTGGATAACAAGGGTCCACTGTATCTATGTTGTTGCTGTGCCCACTGTCCTTTAGAGCAAAGACTGAAGCACTCTATTTAATTCCATTCTCCATGTCCAATAAACTTTTTCTTTTCTTCTTACATTTTAGGAATCTGGGTTTTCAACCTTCATGCGAACCCTCCGAGAAAGAGACCATGAAAGGATAGGGAAAAGGAAAGACGAGTTGTAATTTCTGCCTCAAAACATAATTTCCACTGCACTGTGAATGGTCTCAGGGCCGCTGGTACAATGCCTGAGATTTCACATCTTAAAAAAAAAAAAAAAACCAGAAACTTTGTTTTTTATAAGCAGCCATTGCCATTTTGTACAATTTTGAAATAAAGTGAAATCATTTGATTTTTCAAGAAGAAATAAATGACATCATTGTTGCCATATTATGTTGTGAAGAAGAAGAAAAACGAAGAGCATTTTCTCACCATTTGATGCACCTATGCCCATTGATATTCCTATGCAATCCTTTTGTAATCTGTAGGTTTGGTAGTGATTTCCTTTGACAAGGTAATTTGTGCATTTTTAATTTTTGAAGACTATTATATGAGAAATGGATTTTAAAAATGTGGGGGGTGGGGGTGTTAAAGGAAGATGCAAAGGATCCATCAGGAGCCAGTTTCATAGAAATGCAAACTAATTGCAGTCCCAGTGGACTCCATCCAGAGCCTCTTCAAGTATAGTTATGTAGGGTACGAGTGCACAATGTTTCGTTCAGAAGCCAGATGCAATTAAGTGCACTTTTGTTTCTGGTAGTCCATATACTTGGCAAATGTAAGCCTGTACAGTCCTCCCACACTGTGATGCGTGATAGAATCTTTGTGATTAGGATGTTGCAAAAAATTATACTTCATGTGTAATTTTTTTTAAAAAGCAAGATTTGAGGACTAATTTTTAAGGTGCTCAGGGATCATAAGGAAATAATGAAGCAGCTTTGGCCATGTCAGATCTTAATGAAAAGTGGTGTCTTTTCTTTAATTTTCTTTTCTTTTTAGGGGGAGGGAGTAATCTACCGTACCTGAATTGTTTACATATCTTTATAGAATGTATGGGTTATTTCAAACAAATGTCTCTGCAAGTGGCACATCTCAAGCACCAAAACGACTCTCTCTGTGTATTGTGTTTGCATTCATCTTGTCAAACACTCCTTTAAGAAGTGGAGTGGTGTAATGCAGGTGTAAAAGTTCTACCTAGTTTATGATCCCATCATATGGAAAGCATAGTTGCTAAATGTTTTGTTTGACTGTCTGTTTAACAAAGGCACTGGTATTTTTGATATGAAGAAACGTCATGCAACAATACTTGTTTATGTTCCAAAGGCTTGTCTCTGTGTGTTAAATACAAAGAAAGAAAGAGAAAAAGAAAGAAAAGAAAGATTTTTTCTTTCTTTCTTTCTCTCTTTCTCTCTGTTTTTTTTTTAAATAGAATTCTATAGATGTGGGCTGTCCTCAATGTTTAGCCCTGTCAATGATATAAGAAAATCCAACATTATTAGAAGTAGCTTTTACAAGTCCGTAACTGTGTGCTGATTCTGTGAGATTAGGGTGATCTGGACATTGTGTCTTCACGGGGTTTATGATATTTTTTGTGAGTTCCAGTTTGATCAAAAAAAAATTAAAAGACTGAAAATATGCTTTAAATATGCTTTATGCTTTCTTCTTAAATTGATTGACAATGTTGCCTGGAATTGTGCTGGTAGTTAGAAAGTCTTACCATTCCTACTAGCCTAGCCTTTCTTTGGTAATGTCAGACATCTATGTTCTCTGCCTCCATCTTGGCAGGAGTTCGGGGGGGGGGGGGGGGAGGCGACAACAAATTTTTTGTTTGATCTTTGTAGCCTTCTTCCTGTCTTGCCTATTGCTCCACAGGGAAGAGAGTATGTTGGTTTTTCTGACTCCTCAGTTCCATCTGGTGGAGGATACAGGGCAGCTGTGCAGATCTATAGGAAAATAAATCACAACCTTTCAGCTGAAGTGTACTTTTTGCACAGGTAGAATTGCACAGGTAGAATTGAATGGATATGCATTAGAGGTAGAAGAACCATTCAGGAAATGAAGTTGGGTATGCCACACAAACTTGCAAATGTAAACAGAGCCCTACAGGACCCCTGGAGGCATTCCTTGAGGTGGGTCCAGTTTGAGGATCACCTTCAGTATTGGAATCTTCAATAAACTCATCTGGTTTCATAAAATCAATGATCCTGCATTTAGGAATGTAAAGAGTGCTTGCTAATTTTCTCATTCTTAACAAGAAATGATGTCTCAGTACACCAAGATTCCAAGTCAAGTAAATACTCAACCACTAGGAAATGTTTCACATTTCAGGACTTGTTTTGTTTTGTTTTGTTTTAAATCTCAGAGTAAAACGTGGTTTGTTGAAAACAAAAACAGTGTGCAGAAAGTGTATTTTGCACTATTTTTTCCATCATATTTAGCCAAAATGTCCTGAATTGCATTTTTTAAAAAATGGAACAAAGATGTCAATCTCACCCAGTGGTGGGGAAAACTTCAAAATTACTTGTTCTTGCATGCAAGAACAGAATAAGAGAATATTTATCCATTCTTGCTTCTCACCATAATTTCTGAAGATACCTTCCGCTGGATTTAGCAAGTGTTGTGACCTCATGTGAGTACATGTTACATGGATGGGAAACAGAAATACTTCTATAGCAATAATCTTGTATATTATTTTTAGCAGGTGAGGTGGTTAGACACATTCTCCCTCATGGGCATGTTCCAGTCACAGTTACATACCAAAGTGCCACTGACATCAGTGGAAGCATTAAAACCTACACTTGAAACTCTGCCCTATAACTCCATGGGACAAATGCTTTTATTTTAAGCTGTACAGTATGCTTTTAAGAGAGAGCCAACATGGTGGTTTGAGTATTGGACTCTGAAGATTCCCTGCTCAGCCATGAAACCCACCGGATAACCTTGAGCAAGCCACATGCTCTCAGCTTCTGGGGAAGGCAATGACAAGCCACCCGTGAACAAATCTTGCCAAAAAAAAACCCAAGATAGGCTCACCTCAGGGTTTCCATAAGTTTAAAAAAAACACCTTGAAGGCACACAACAGCAATGCTCAGTGCTTTACCAGGCTTTTGGGCCATATTTGGATAGATTAGCAAGAAACTACCAAGAATGTACAGCCCTTTCACTCCCATTTGGTTCCACCTGGTGGCACAATGGTTAAATGCTGGTACTACAGCCACAACGTTGTGAGTTTGAACCTGCAGGGCTCCAGGTTGACTCAGCCTTCCATCCTTTTGTAGATTGGTAAAATGAGTACCAATTTGTTGGAGACAATTGCCAACACATTGTAAACCATTTAGAGAGTGCTTAGTTCACTATGAGGCAGTATAGAAATGTAAAATGCTGCTATTGCTCCTGGTTATGGGAGCAATTATGCTCACCAGGAATTCAAAGCATACCATGTTATTTGAACCAGGGTACTTGGTTTGTTGTATCCCTTACAAGGGAGAATTGCAAACCAGGGGTCCTTGGTTTATAATTCCTGGCTTCTTTAAGAACAAGAAGGCATAACGTTTGAGCAATTCAGCAAGTTCTGGATGCCTGGCTAGTCTAGCCACTACCTGGGAAGGAGCAAATTCGCTGCCCACACTGACTCATAGCTCATTCTGAGTAAGCCAAGAAAGTCCCAGTGCCAGGATTCCTTATTCATTCTCATTGAGTCAGGGCTCCCTCTCTGTGTGAATATGGCCACTCAATCATAGAGGGTGGAGTTCTACACTTGGCTCCATTACTGACACTAATTCTCACAACAGTGCACCTCTATGTGGCTTTGAAGGGAGTGCAGGAGGAGACCTACTCTTTTCATTCTCAGTTCACTTCCTGCTTTTCTCTGGCCCCAATTAATTCTTCTATGCATTTGGTGCTCATTAATCGGCTAAATCACCTAGTATGTATTCACTGAATAATTATAGGCTGATTTGCCTTGTGTGGTAGTAAGCTTGTTAACCATAACATAAATCTAAGCAATGGTGGCATGCCAAACAGGTTCTTTCATTAGACGCTGCATGCACTTTTCTATTAGACAGACAATTAGCTGCCTGGAAAGTTCATTGTTTTCTTTCTCAGGCTCACTGGCTATAGCCTGTCCTTACCATTCAATACTACAGGTTGAGTTTCCCTCATCTCAAATGATTAGGACCAGAAATGTTTTTGATTTTGGTGTTTTACAGATTTTGGAATATTTGTATATACATAATGAGATACTCTTGGAGATGGGACCCAAGTCTAATCGTGAAAATCAGTTATGTCTTATATATACCTCATACACATATTCTGAAGCTAATTTTATACACAATATTTTTAATGATTTTGTGAACAATACAAAGTTTGTGTACACTGAGCCATCAGAAAACAAAGATGTTGCCTCAGCCACCCATATGGAGGATTTTGGAATTCCAGCAAGTGAGATCTCAATCCGTATCTTCATATTTCTGTCTGTTATGCTTCTGGTCACAATTTTTTAACTTGGAAGGACATGCAGTGTAAATCTATTCCAACCACTCTGATATCTCCTGTAGCATTCAAATAAGATGTAAAGTTAATTACATTAATTCTACAAGCAGATTATTGTTTAACAATATCATGTCTACTGTTATAGACCATGGGAAATCCATGGACATAATATATATTTACTTCAGCACAACATTTGACAAGGTATTCCACTGTATTCTTGTCAAAATGCTAAGAAGTAGGGTGGATCACAGTAGTGTTAGGTGGATCTATGTCTTGCTGAGCAACCACAACACGTGGTTTATTATTAATGGCTTTTTGTCAAATTGGAGAAAGCCCTTGCGTGGACTGTTACAGGGCTCTGTCTTAAGCCCTGTAGTGTTCTACTGTTGGTGCTGGTGGTGGTGCTTTTTATGAAGAGAGTAGAGGAGGAATGCTCTCAAGTTTGCAGATGCCATCGAGCAGAGAGAAATACTTAATTCCCAAAAGAATGATATTGACAGGCTAGAACGCTGGGCTGAAACAGCCAGATGGACTTCAACAGATAAATGCAAAATCCTCCATTCAGGGACAAAGAATCAAAGGCTATGTGAACAGCATGTGGAAAAGCTCATATGAAAAGTACTTAGGTGTTTTGTAGTGGGTCACTTGCTGAATATGAGCCAGGAATTTTATTTTACAAAATTTTATAAGCTAATGCTACTGTAGGTTGCATTAACGGAAACAGCCCTTGTATCACGAAAAATGGAAGGGGGGATCCACTCCATTCTGTAGTAGTCAGCCTGCCTGTAGTGTGCCAATTTTGAGCCCCAAATACTCATATAAAGGGCAATGACAAGTGTCCTGAGGAAGATAAACTGGGTTGTGAAAGTCTGGCAATCAAGTCCTATGAGATACTGTTGAAAAAGTTAGGTTGATTCTTGCAAAAAAGATTCAGCAGGGGCATAACAGTGGCCTTCAAATAGTTAAAAGACTATTATACAGAAGGGAGAGAAGGTTTGTTCTCTTGCTCTAAAGGCTTGGACAACTAAGGGTCTCTACAGACGACGCTTTGCGCCGTCTTGGAGGCAGGGAAGGGGAGGGGCAGCCACACGCTGGGTGCCCCAACCCCTTCCTGAGGATGTCATCACAGCATGCACCATTATTCACATCGCGTGCGTCTTAACGTGCTGCACCAAAAGGGATGCAGAAGAACCACATGGCAGCTCTTCGTGCACCCTATTTGCCGGCTCTGGAAGGAATGGCATTTTAGCACTCCTTTCAGGGCTGGCAAAAGGGTGGATTGGGGCCGAGGTATGGGGCAGCCATATGCTAGGGAATCATGGGAACTGTATTTTATTGTGGCACCAGAGCTCTCTGACAGAGAAGGCTCAATGTCTCAGGGGGGAAAAAACAATTCCCATGATTCCCTAGCACTACCCCTAACTCTTAAAGTGGACTCGATTTGCACTATTTCTGGCAGTCTGCAAAGGCCCTAAGGTACATTTTGCAAGCCAAACTCTTCGAATTCAGTCCCCACCCCCAAACTGGACTTCCCATCAGATTTTGGCTCAGCCTCTCCTAATTAAATAGCGAAGGAGTTCAAGTTGACACTAGTTTGTAATGTCTAAAGCTTTTGAAGGTCACTGGAGTTTAAATTGTTTGTCTCATTCCAAATGGTTTCACTCAAAAGACATCTTGGCTGAAAATGAAAGGGGTCATGGAACTATAAATAGGAGGTAAATTATATTTGCACATTAACTGAGAAATAGAAAGGAAGGGAGCACTCCCAAGGCCAAGATAGACCACATGACAATATCCCTATGGGAAAACTGGATTCCTTCATTTTCATGTCACTGGGGAGTAACCCATTGAAAAGAATTACAGTACTTACCTCAAGCACAATGGGTGACTGCCCTAACCTTGCACCAAAGACTGTAATTCGGAGCAATCCCAGGAGATGAAGTCACTGCTGGCAAATGGCAACAGTGTTTTTTTAATAGATGTCTGGAGTTCTCAGGAAGTAATACACATACAGACACAGACAGTGACACTGAAAGTTTTGGATGTGCTCTTTATACCAGAAAATATGGGATACAGTGGAGATGACTGAGCCCCACAGTCTTGGGGCTAATTTTACTTTTGTTCGAAGCTGTTGTTGTTGTTGTCCTGCTTTCTCCACAGTTTGAGACTCAAGGTAGCTTACAACAGTTAAAATAAACATGGTTTAAAATTCACAGCATACAAAAGTTAAAATGCAATTAAACCATCATTAAAAAATTAAAACCAGTTGAAAACATAAACCAGCCAAAACAACAACAACAACAACAAATAAAATTCCGGGACATTATACAGGCTGGCTTTACATAAAGAATAAATTCTCAAAGGCCTGTCAGAATAAAAAGGTAATTTTCCAGTGCATTTCAATTCCATTGGATCATGTTCTAGTCTCTGGAACATCAGAAAACAAGCTCGCTTCCTCTTTTACCTGACATCCCTTCAACTATTTAAAGATAGCTATCATGTCACTTCTTAGTCTTTTCTTCTGTAAGCTAAACATACCCAGCTGCCTAAGCCATTCTTCATGAGGCTTGATTTCTAGACTTTTAAATCAACTTGGTACCCTTCTCTGATATGTTTCAGCTTTCTGATATCTTTGAACTGTGGTGCCCAGAAATGTACACAGTATTCCATATAGGGTCTGACCAAAGGAGAATAGAATGGAATTATTACTTCCCCTGATCTGGACACTACACTGGACATTAATGTGGCCTACAATTGCATTGGCTTTTTTGGCTGTTGCATTACACTGTTGACTCATGTTTAGCTTGTGGTCTATACAGATCATGAGATCCATTCCTAATGTACTACTTTCAAGTTAGATGTCACCCATCTTGTATTTGTGCACTTCATTTTCCTGTCTAGAAAAATGAAATGTACAAATATAGTACACACACTCCAAGCCATGTGAATGCAGCAGAAGATTATGTAGAGAAACGTGTTGATGATTTTGCATCACTTAAGGGAGCAGTGGAGAATATGTGACTCTCCAGATTCAACTGAATTATCATCCCTAATCTAAACTGGCTAGGGCTGATGAGAGTGGCAATCCAATAACACCAAAAGGGCCACATGTTCCATACCATGGCTTAAAGTAAATGCATAATAACTTCCTTAATTTCTATATATTCCTTTTATAGCTTTTCTAAATAACAACAATCACTGAATGACATGGTCATCAATAGATTGTCATCCTTTATATGCATATGCATACACTCACATTCTGTTGGCATTTGTCTTAATATTTTTAGTAGCACTGGATCAATAGAAGGATTTTCAGGGGAAGCTATTATGCATACAGATTATTAAAGTAATATATGAAACTTGCCAATATGAATTTTAAAGTTCAGTAGCACAGAGTAATAATTTAGTGTTCTAGTTTAATAATGAAAGAGAAAGATAATTTAATACATGAAATGATTGCATTATGCACTTACAAGGAACCAGAAGCATATGTACCAGCCTCCCTGTCTCCCTATGTAAAAATCCTGGAAAGGCTTTGATATAGTGAGCATCTCAAACAAGTAAGCCTCTTAACTGTCTCATAAATGGAATTCCAAAAGTGGACAAATGGCTTTGACACCTATGACAACCTGTATAGAGAAAGGGTAAAAGGATTTTAATTTTCTAGAATTAAACATTTCCAACACAGTACTCTCTAGCTGGTAGTAATCTGTTTTAGGATGCTAGAAGCAAAACAGACCAAGTGAGAAAGGTATACCCTTGTCAGACTTGCCACCTGGACAATTTAAGAAGTAGGACTGCATATGAAACCAATGTATTCCCCCCCCCCCATGTTGTCTGTCCTTGCCCATTGAATACTTAGTCTTGTTGCATCTCTTATGTGTTTGCAGACCACAAATCCATCAAACATGAAATACATAAAATACTTGCTTAGTGCTGTGCAGTTGGTCCTCCACATCCATGGATTCTGCATCCACAAATTCAACCAACCATAGTTCGAAAATATTCACACACACACACACACACATAACTGAAAAAGAAACCTTGACTGTGTTATTTTATATAAACAACACCATTTTACTGTGCTATTGTATATAATGGAATTTGCATATCCATGGATTTTGGTGTCCATGGGGAGTCCTGGAACAAAACCCCAGTAGATACTGACGGCCCACTGGTTTTAAATCTGACTTCCCACAGATTTTATGCAATTTTTCTGGTGTCATATGAAACTTGATAATTAGCTTAATATTGCTGTCTCACATTGTTAGGGAATTATCATATAATCCCCTATATATATTTGGGTTTAAGGTGTGAGGTAGAGAAATAACTGAAAGTTCAGACTTTGGCTTTCAAAACAAAAACTCAGTTTTATTCCAGCTGGGGGGCAGCTTACTTTCAAAAGTAAAACAAAGACTGCCCGCCCTCCTTTGTTCTTCCAGAACTTTTATAGAAATATTTAACCATAGAAGACATGCGCAGAAAAACAGACTTGGAAATGAAACTTAAAAAAAACAACAGAAATTGCTCTAATTGGAGAATATGAGCTTACAGCTTGGCAAGGTCACTTTAGAAATTCCTGTCTTCCTCCTTATCTTTTTGGTTGCCATAGCTACCTATTTCCAGCTGCACATCTCCAGCTCATCTTATCTCCTTTTAAACTTTTGTAAAAAAAAACACTAAACTTTATAACTTTATAGTTTTGCAAGCTAAATTCTATTATTCAATTCTATTAAGCTGTTTTGCAGTCTTGCAATCATAAATGTATATTTACAAACATTTATCACATAATAAACATGTGCATTATGAGAGCCCCCCCTTTTTGGGGCCCCTTTCACTCATAGCAAGAACAAAGATTTCTCTTAATTAGTGAAGCAGACAGTTGCAGAACCTTGAAGAGAAACGAAAGTTAACAGACAAAGGCTTACTCTACACAGGCTAGCTTCATGACCTTGTGTAGTGATACATTTGCAGACTCTTACAGTTTAGGAATGTATAAGCTGTTCTTGCAACCTGGCTAAAAGCAAACTTAAATACAAGCTTTTATAAGCTAAGTGAATTTCTAATTTCTTAACATATGTTTAATGCATATTTTCATTCAGTTTTATAACTTACATTAGGTCATAGGTCACCTAGCCTCACTCACTGGTTCTTCCTCCAAACTAGCCAGAAGCTTCCCGGTAACCCATCCCTTAGCATAGAAAATGGGGTCCCTTGTGGTCATCCATCTGGACCCCAGAAATTGACTATTTTTCAAGGGAATCTGATGCTTTTTCCCTCTCAACATATCTGTAAATACTGGGTCAAATCCAGAATTGCCTCTTTTCATCAGGATTGTCTAGAGGAAGTAGGCAGAGGTGGCAGCTTCCCACCATTTCCACCTTTCCTTTGAGCACTCACTCCACAGAACCTCTGAAAAATGCATCACTTGCCTTTCCACCTATGGGACAGTCCAGTGTATGAAGTTCCATGTTGCACAATTCTGGAATCTGAATACAAAATAATTCCTGTTGATAACGTACAATGGTAAATGCTTTGTTTGGTCATTGCTGAAGGAGAAACTCAGTATATCCCTCAAGCAATTACCCAAGTCACACAAAACTCACGCATCTCTTGGGGGTAGTATGCACATTTTCCCAAATGGCACATATACATCTAAGCATTGCACATCCATATTATATTTTAGTCTCACAAATCTACCTGTGATACCAGGCAGAATGAAGCAACGATCTAGGCTGTTGCTTTGGGAAGTTGGGAAATAGCAGCAAATTGGTTGTTTTAATTTGTTGGTTTTTGGATCCTCATCAACATTAAGATAATGTGGTACCCACCACCATGTTTTCAACAAGCCCCATATTTGGGAGTTCCAATGCATCACCAATGCAGGATGGATAAGAGAGGAAAGAGCAGATTGACAACCCATAGGGAAAGATGAGTTTAAAAAATCATCAGTACCACTACCACCACCACCACTAGAAATGTCTCACCAGATCTGCACTGACTTTAATGTTACCAGCAGTCTTATACTCAAAGACCTAGACATATTAGTCTGGAAAATCAGTATGCAAAGGGATACTGTAGCACTTTTGTGACTAACTGAAGATGTAGAATGAAATAGCCCACCAATTCATACTTGGTCTCTCCAAGATTTCTCCCTGGAACTCTAGGGTTCTGTGAGAAGTTGCAAAGGGTTCTGTGAGATTTGTTTTTTCTGTTGTTGTGTGCCTTTAAGTTGTTTCCAACTTATGGCAACCCTATCATAGGTTTTCCTGACAAGATTTGTTCAGAGGAGGTTTGGTTTTGCCTTCCTCTGATGTTGAGAAACTGTGACTTGCCCAATGTCACCCAGTGGGTTTTCATGGCTGAATAGGAATTCAAACCCTGGTCCCCAGAGTCATAGACTTACAGTGCCACTACACCATGCTTGCCAGTACACCATGCTGGCAAGATACTGTGATTGAAAACAAAATTAATAATTTTGTATATCCTCATGTATGAGTCTAGAAATTTTAATCCAAAATTTGACTGAAAAAAAACTGAGCCAACTTATACTAGGGGTCAGTGTACATGCAGTAAGTACTGTACCTTAACACTTATATAAAAAAGGAACCGTCCTCTGGTAAAAGGCAAGAGTGTAATCTATCCTGGAAGCCTCCTCACTTCTCTCATCCATCCAGCCTTTAGTATGAGCACAGACAATTATGCCTGCTGGGATTTTGTAAATTCTTTAGCATTATTTTGCTTTGCTTCATCATTTAGATCCTTTGTTGCTTGCCCCTAAGGTTTACCCTTGACTTATGCATGAGTCATATCAAAATCCATAATTTTAGCCCCCAAACCTGCCCTCAACCTATACATGAGGTTGACGTATAGTGGAGTATATGCCTTAATGAATTTTATGTATGAGTTTCCTGAGACCAGAAAATGATTATTCCTGTGGAGAAACACAGGCAGAATAAAGCGTTGGGGCAGCCAACAGGAATTGGACTGGGAAAATGTGGGGGCTGCTCTGAGAAGCGAGTATAAAAGGAGGAGGAGCCAGTGATATTGGTGAAGTGTGTCAGGATCCTGAGGGGTTTACAGCCAGGAAGGCTGGAGGGGAGATATTAAAAACCACCTGAGGAGTGGCTATAAAAAGAGAGCTGAGCTGAGAGAGCTGAGCTGTGTGTATTGAGAGTGTAATAACAAGTAACAGCTAAGGAATCTGGGTGAAGGTTCTGTGTGAACCAAGTCAGTGAAGGAATATAAATACAGTCGGCCCTCCCCGTTCACGGACTTCCCGTTCACGATTTTGAGTTTCCGCAGATGGCAAGCCAGGAGGGACAAAATGGCGCATTGCCATTATAGTCAATGGGCCTTGAATATCTGTGGGGGTTTTTCTATTTTGGGGGGGGAGGTCTGGAACAGATCCCCCCCAAACAGGGAGGGATGACTGTATAGGCAGTGAGAGAAAGTAGTCAATTTGTAACGACTGAAGTAATTTGTGCACTGTAACACAAGCTTGAGAACTATCCACCAAGAAAGATACAGTAATAAGTTCTGAATGTAAATAAAGTTCTGTTCTTTGTGTTCAACAAGGAGTTGCCTGAAGTAATTTACAGTTAGCAACAAGAGTAATAAGAACAAGTATTAACAAAGACACTTCAATTAGTGGGTGGAAAGCTGTCACATATAATTGGTGCCAAGCAGGTGGGATCTGAAAGACCCATTGTGCTGGCATCTGAGAAAACCAGTTTGTCACATATTAAATTGGTGGCAACATTGGCACACAGTAGAAGGGATCTGTAAGATCAAGTGGGGTCTCCACAATTCCCCGGGATAAAAAGGTTATGAAAAGCTGTCCTAGACTGTGAATAGCTGTATGTGAGTTTAGGTTGAAGGAGTTTGCTTGGTCAAGTATCAAACGCTGAATATCATGCTTGAACAAGTATTTTAATATGGGATGTAGAGTCAAACTCCAGTACTTCAACCATTAACAATTTTATAACATTAGTCCACAAAGCAAGCCACCTAATTACTGTTGTTCCATCATATGGTCACTGAATTCCTCAGTTTTTGAGACTTTGAGCTGGAATATATAAACATCTATGTTTCCTTCATAACGTCTACTTCCAGCAGTTAATACAGACATTTTGACTGTGCTACTTTTGTGTCTCCCAAAGGTGTCCAAAATAATAGAAATGAAGGATCAGTTCAACTGTTAGAGGAATTGAGCTTACCTAAGACTACTCAGGGCTGTCACAGTTGGAAATAAATTGTCTTCTGTCGCTTGGGATTATAAACATCTATTTGCAAAGATATCCAACTATCTTTATTTTTTCTCACTCCCCTTTAATTTAACTGTGTACATATTTGATATGTGGAATGTGGTGCCTTTACACATTTACTGCTTAATGATTTGTAAGAGCTAATCAGATCATCATGCAGAATTGCACATGTTAATGAAGTTGAGGTTTTTGCTTGAATGCCTCCTACAGTGAGGCCTAATTTATCCAGACCTTGAATTTTATGTTATTTTCCTTATGGCTGTACCTTCAATGTTCTGCTCCTGCCCCCACTTCTCTCTATCCAGGACGTTTTAGGAAGATGGAACCTTCATTTGTTCTGACTTATGGCAACTTTAAGCCTAACATATCATGAGGGTTTCTTGGCAAGTTTCTTTCAGAGGAGATTTGCCATTGCTGTCCCCTGAAGCTGAGAGAGTGTGACTTGCCCAAGGTCACCCAGTAGTTTCCATGGCTGAACTGAGATTCAAACCCTAGTCTCCAAAGTCATAGTCCAGTACTCAAACCACTATGCCATGCTGGCTCTCAGAGGTATGAACCCTCATACATGGTGCCATTTCTCTGTCACCTCGCTCCAAGAAAACCAGTTCTTCATTCCGACATTGCCATGTCTTCCTCACTCTTCCTCATTCTTATTCCCAGTGGGAATACATACATATAACATTCACCAATCTTGCACTTTCCTTCCCTCTGTTATTTCATCACTATCTAGTAAATACTGCAAGCTCCTTATAACCAGAGACCTAAAATGTAACTGTAAGGTGACAGGAAATCTGAGAGGTTGATTTAACCATCTTCTCTTGAAAGAGGGCCTTACATAAGGAAGCTGTTTTATCACTCCAATTACAGTGTTTTATTAGATACATATTTATTGTGCCTTTGTATTGTCACACTTGATTAGCTGAAAGTATTCACTTTATATGAGCAGGCAAGGGCTATAGAAAATTTCCTGGGAGGAAGTAGCACTGCTTAGATAACTGATCTGTTATTTTCTCTACAGCAGCGTAAATGTGAGACAGAGCTTGGGGAGTGACCTTTACTTGTTGCAGCAATTGTAGACCCAAGACCCCCAAAGTAGTTAGTTAATAATAATAATAATAATAATAACATTTATTTTTATCCCGCCTATCTGCGTAACACAACGGGGGCGGCTTACAACTTTAAAATATATATTCATATCCCACAATCCCACCCCACCCCTTAAAATACAATGACAATTTAAAACACATTTAAAATAATAACACAAAGAACAAGAAACAAATAACAATAGCTACAGCTGAATCAGGGATGAGCAGGATGGCTATCTTTTGATGGCCGGGATATCTATTTGGGAAAGTTACTCTGGTAGTAACAATATGTTGATTACTTTTGACAAAAAGGAATGCAAAGTCCTACTTTAAAAAAATAATGGCGGGCATCCTGTTCAATAATTATGAGACTGTAAGCTGATCTTGGGATTTTGTCACTGTAGAGGATTCATGTTTATAGACATTCACAATCAAATGTGATCCCCCTTTTCAACCTGGAAGTGCCCCAACTGAAAGGTTCCCTAGATGCTGCAGACCAGGGCACTAGGAAATGATTGATGACTGCTGTCCTCTCTTGATCACATTGAGACAGGCAGCTGGGACCAGACCCAAGATGCCTCTCCAGCTGCCTGTTCTTAAAATGCCTTGCAACTAGGGGAGGGCTGCATATGTTATATGCCAAAGCCCTGATCTGCAGTGCCTCAGAAACCCATCAATAGGGATGCTGCTAGTCTGAAATCGTGGGAGTTTGAGGGCTTCAGAAGTAATGAAGATAAAGCTCCATCATCATAGTTACATCTGGTGATGCAGGATCAAAGCTTATATTGCCAGCTAATATTTATTCAAACATAACTGTAGCTAGTTACTGTACTTCCCAAACTCTGTGCAACACATCCCAAAAGGAGCCACTCACCAGAGGCTTTTCAGGCTGAAGTGTGTAGACTAGATAGAGGAATGCAAAACAAGCAGGATACTTTGAACACTTGCACAAAGCTTTGAAGCAAGCTCTGTTGGTATGGATAAAGGGTAGCTCAAAAGCAATTATACAGAAACATCCTCCATACACACCTTTACTTACCTTTCAGTAAATTGCCCAACAACTCAGCTTTTCCTTGGAAATGGCTCCAGCTCCAGACTAGTTTAGTTGCCCTTTGTCTGCTATGCAGAAGAAAAGACTAAGGATATCACTAAACTGTTAACACATAGGACAATATTGGGATTCTTATCTTGGGTCCAACACAAGAATTAATGAAGAAACGTATCTTTTACCTTCATTTCTTCACACCAATGGACCAGATATTATCTCAGTCAACATCACACATTCTTGTTGTTTGATATCATAGCATTTATTTTCTTCCTTTATCTGTGAAGAAAGGGAAATCATTTGTTTGTCTTCTATTTTGCAAATTTAAAATAAAAAAGATAATATTAACATAGAAGAACACACATAGAGAAGCATGCAGTGGAAGCAGGAAAAGATCTGGAGGTAGACTAAAGAGCTATGCAAGGAAATATTATTTCATATTCTGGCCACCAGACACTGTAACAAATTCTAATAAAGTTGCATGAGGGCCAGAAACTTGTGGACAGGTTGCAATATTTAGGTATATTTTTTCAAATTCTAAGCCCCCTCCTGTTTCTTATTTATGCAGTGCATATGGTTTTTACCATTTGTCATTGGCTTCTTTCCATAAGAATACTGATCCATTGTTTATAGTGCAATCATATCACAAAGAAGGATTTTCTAATTTCCTTTAATTGTCTAAGTGACATGTAATTAAATTGTATGTGGAGGGCTGCAACATAAAAGAATCTTCTTGGAATGACTTTTTCTCTCTTCAAAAATGCATGAACATAAACAAAATCTGACAATGTGTTCTATTACAGTAACAGGAAACCTAAAGGGACTGTAGTTGCTCAGAGTACATTAATGTGGTTTTTGAATTCAATTTCTTTCACAAAGAGGGAAGAAAGGAAGTGGTGGCGGAAAGCCCCAAAAGACAGACCTCTGTGATTGGAACAGCCCTCTTACATGTTCATCAAAACATATCAGATCTGCTCTGTTTGCATAAAAGCCAAAGTGGCTGTGACCCTGAAAATGAAATGATGCTAATAATGTATCACCCTGACTGAAACTTGTTGCTTTGCAATCTAACTGAGGTGTGATGTGAAGAAAGGCTGCTGTGCAGAAGAAATGGAGATTTCCACCCCTTCTCTCTCCCTGTGAACAAGGATGAGGAGTTACACTACAGTAAAAGTCACCACATGAATTGAAAACATGGCTTACACCAGCCAGGAAAGGCTTTGTTTCCAGTTTTCTTGAAGACTGCCTTCTTGCTCATTCTCATACTAAGTTCACAAAGTAAATCTTGGGCTTGTGTCCCCCTGTCCTATCTTGTCATGAATACCAGGAATGAAGTTTTCAAGCTTCCTCCTACTCTATTCACCCTTTCCCACAAAAGCTATGATAGAAAATGGTGGCTGTCAGAAGACTGGCCAGAGGTTGCCTCACTATATTCTCTCACAGCTAACCATTGCCAGAACCTTTAGCTGGAATTATTTTTATCTATCCCTACAGATAACCAGAATCCCATACTGAGGATGATGTTGTTGCTGTGTGCCTTCAAGTCATTTCTGACTTATGGTGACTCTATAATGGGGTTTTCTTGGCAAGTTTCTTCAGAGGGGTTTGCCATTGCCATTCTCTGAGGCTGAGAGAGTGTAACTTGCCCAAGGTCACCCAGTGGATTTACATGGCTGAGCTGGGATTCAAACCCTGGTCCCCAGGGATATACTGAGCATACTGATCCTTGATAGTATTACTTTTTTGGACTCCAGCTCCCATAAGCCTCAGTCAGCATGATCACTGGCCAGGCCAGCTATGGGGTTCTAGGAGTTGTTGTCCAATATGTAGGGTTGCAACATGTAGAGTTGCTCAGGGCCCTGAGTTTCCAATTTTTGTGGGTCACCTCCAAATATGAGATGAAGATCTAGGTAAAAGGAAAGGACTGTGTGCAAATCTCCAGCTCATGTGGTAGAGCACCAGCTTCTTACAGTTTGCAAGGCTTAATTGATTTGTTGCTGCAACTTACAAAGACTTACCACAATGCTTATTAGTTACTTTGTCAGCTTCCTCCTTTCCTTGCAATCATTGTAATGCCAGGGCTAACTCCCTGCTCTGCTCTGCTCCCATCTTCTGCCTAGAAGCAAATAGGCTAGTTAAATGTGCCTTATCCTTTCTCCCAAAACAAGTGAGGAGGAGTCATCCCCTCATTTCATCATGATCAGGAAAAAGCCCTTTAGCAAAGTCTTAATTTTCAAACTGGAAAATGTGTTTTGTGTGTACATGTGTGTTTGTACGTGTGTTTGAACAACAAGTTGTGAGTGACTATGGTTGGTAAATAATGCATAATGTTTAATCATATCACCAGGAGCTGTCCCAGGTTTAGGCCAGGAAACATCCCGAACTGGCAACCCTATCCAGCAGTAATGTTTTCAATGTTTTCAAGCATTGGAAGTCACATGAAATAGCAATGCTTCTGAATACTAGAGTTTAGGAGGGTTGCTTTCTGTCTCTTATTAAAAGGGGTTTCCCTTATTTGTAGGTCAAAAAGTTTGTGCCTTATTATAAGGAATGTCCACCATTTGAGGGTCAGAAAACTTTTTATTTTATATAGACTAAACAAACTTTTTAAAAAATTCCTGTGTATGGGTGTGCCCTCCATAAAGACAAAAAGGATGCAGCATGTAATTTATGAAAGTGGAAAATATATTAATTTTACAGAGAAATATATGACCAGGTTGATTGAAATTAATACTTTCATTAGGTATTGAGCTAGAACACACACTTCCATTTGGCCCTTCCCTGAACTTATACATGAGGCTGACTTATACACGAGTATATATGGTAGTAGATGCTGGTTCCTAAACAGCTTGGGCCGCTGCACCATCTGCACCTCTTGCCACACACTCCCAGTCAAATATCCATCTACAGGGTAGAATTCTGCATTTAGCTGCACCTGGAATTTCCTCAGACTGTTGGTCTGATCCTTCTGTAGACCCACAGACTATCTAGCAGAAAGACATTGCCCTCCACCCTCACCGTGCCTGCCATCTGGGATAATTTATAAATTGCTTGGTTATTCACAAGAGACTATCCCCACCCCACCAGCCAAGGCTCACGATTTGCATTTCTAAAGGTCACATTTACATTATGCATGCCCTGCCCTTGAGGTGTGTATGAATTTTTGAGACCTGGAAAATTTCCAGCACAATTGATTGCTTCAGTCAAGAGGAATCAGGAGTCAGGGTATTGTTCTGAAAAATTACATACCCATTTTTAAAAGTTCAAGTCAATTCCAGCAATCAGCAAACATGTGCCAAGACAGCAGCTGCCTTTCTGAGCACTTAAACTGAGAGAGACCACAATAGACATGTAAGTGCATAATATTCTTGATTTAAATTAAGAGCAGGAGACTATTTGGGAGGCAAGGAAACCTCAGCAGCATCATTAGGTAAGCGCACAAGAAATCAAGAGACTCTCCCTCTTTTCCCAAGTTCAGGAAGAAATATCTGATCAGATGTTAAGTCTCTGTTGTTCTGAAAGGGATCTTAATTTCCTACCCTTTTCCCCAACCTAGAGAGTCTTTTGTTATTAAATTCAAGTATTTTTTAAAGCATAGAGGTAATGTTTGATATCTAAATCTGCACATTCTAGACCAGGGGTAGGCAACCTTTTTGAGCCGGGGGCCGGGTTGCTGTCCCTCAGACAATTGGGGGGGGCAAAGCACCAAAAATAAATAAATAAATAAATAAATAAATAAATAAATAAATATTAAAAAGTTAAAAAAATAAAAAATTTAAAAAATATGCATGCACACTCTCTCAGCCCCAGAAAAGCCATGGCAAAACCCCTGTGGAGATTTTGCCAAGAAAACCCCAAGAATAAGTAATAACAATCATCAATATTATCATGGCGGGCGGCGGCGGCGGCGGCGGCGGCAGGATCGGCCTGGGGCCGGTCCAAAGGCCTCGGGGGGGGGCGCATCCGGCCCCCGGGCCTTAGGTTACCTACCCCTGTTCTAGACCATACATCTCTCCAGAGCTCAAAAATTATAATAAAGCTGAAGAAAATGAAACAGTCACTATTCCAAAATATGATTTGAACATTATACCAACAGAATTTACAAACAATGTGAGAAACAGATTTGCTCTATTAAGCATAATCAACTGGGAACCAGAGGAATTATGGTCAGAAGCTAAGGACATAGTGAAGTAAGAATGCAGAAAAATACTAACAGTGGCTAAAAAGAAAGAGAAGAAACAATGGATAACAGAAGAAATGCTTCAAGCAGTAAAGGAAAAAAGAGAAGCAAAAAAGAGGGTGTGGTAGGAACAAAACCAGACCCATGAATGCAACTATCCTAATGACTAGTGAGCAAGGATAAAGAAAACTACTATAATAATTAATGCTGAGAAATAGAAGACAATAATAAAAAGAATGAGAGACCTCTTCCTCAAGATGTGGGAACTCAAAGGAAAATTCAGACCAAGGGCTGGGATGCTCTATGATCAGAAGAGGAACATACTACAAGACCAAGAAGAAATAAAAAGATGATGAAAGCAATACACAGAAGAGCTTTATAAAAGAGAATAAAAAAATGAATGACACATGGAACGAAGATCCATATGAAGATGAACCTCAAATCCTAGAGAGTGAGGTGGATGGTGCTTTAAGAGGTATTGGAAAGAACAAGTCATCAGGAAATGCTGATATTCCAATAGAATTGCTACAGTTCACACAGACAAAATCAACTCTAGTGATAACTAAAATATGCCAACAAATATGGAAAACAAAAAGGTGACCAACGTATTGGAAATTATCAATATGCATCCCAATCCACAAAACAGGAGACCCAAACACTGCAGTAACTACAGGACCACTGTGTTAATTTCGCATTCAAGCAAAATTGTGCTCAAAATTTTGTAGCATAGACTCCCATCATATATGGAGAGAGAAATCCCAGCGGTGCAAGTGGGATTTAGAAAAGGAAGAGACACTAGGGACCACTTTGCAAACATATGATGCTTAATGGAGCACCAAGCAACTCCACAAGGAAAATCAGCATGTGCTTTATAGATTATAACAAATCTTTGACTCCATAGATCATGAAAAGTGAAGAAATGCTTTTAAAGACATGGGAGCATCACTAAATTCGATAGTCCTGATGAGAAATCTGTACTTAGGATGAGAGGCTACTGTAAGAACAGAATACAGAGAAACAAATGGTTCCCAATATTTCTATTTCTTCATTGTCTAGTTTGAACTTGTGAAGATCCTTGGTGGTCATTATTTTTGTTTTCTTTATGTTCAACATTAAGCCTGCCTTAGCATTTTCTTCTTTGATTCTCCTGAGTAGGTGTTCCAGGTCTGTGAGGTTTTCTGCTAGTAGCATGGTGTCGTCAGCATATCTCAGCTTGTTGATATTTCTTCCTCCTAGTTTCACTCCCCCCTCTTCCATGTCCAATCCTGCTTTCCTTACAATATCTTCTGCATATAAGTTGAATAGGTAGAGTGATGGGATGCAGCCTTGTCTGACTCCTTTGCCAATTGAGAACCATTCTGTTTCTCAGTGTTCTGTCCTGACAGTAGCCTCTTGTCCTGAGTAGAGATTCCTTATTAGGACTATCAGATGTGTTGGCACTCCCATGTCTTTAAGGACGTTCCAGAGCTTTTCATGATCTATGCAATCAAAGGCTTTGCTGTAGTCTATAAAGCACATGCTGATTTTCTTTTGAAATTCCCTGCTACGCTCCATTAGCCATTGTATATTTGTAATGTGATCCCTGGTGCCTCTTCCTTTCCTGAACCCTCTGGGATTTCTCTCTTCATGTATGGTTGGAGTTTATGTTGCAGTATTTTGAGAATATTTTTGCTTGCATGGGAGATTAGTGCTATGGTTCTATAGTTGCTGCAATCTCTTGTGTCTCCTTTTTTGTGGATGGGGGATGTATATTGATCGCTTCCAATCTGTTGGCCATGGTTTTGTTTTCTATATCTGTTGACAAATGTTGGTTAGTAATAGAGTTGACTCTTTAAGTGTGGACTGCAGCAGTTCCTGGTGATTTGTTTTTCGCTATTTCTCTTATTGCTGTTTCCACCTCACTTTTTAGAATTTGGGGGTTATCTTCATATGGCTCTTCATTCCATGTGTCCTTCATGTTGTAATCTCTTTTATATAACTCTTCTGTGTATTGCATCCACTAGCCATTGTACTGTTGCATTGTGCTGTTGCATTCATGAATCTTCTTCTTTCCTTTATTGCTTGTAGCATTTTATCTGAGATCCATGGTTTCTTCACTTTCCTTTTGTGTGTAGGCAGTGTCTTTATGCATTCTTCTTTTATTATGTCCCTGGCTTTAGACCAAAGCTCTTCCAGTTCACAATCTATTATTCCTGGTACTGCAAATCTGTTACTTATATTATCAATGAATTATGTGGAAACATTGTTTAAATCATATTTTGGTATGATGACTGGTTTTGTTCTCTTATTAAGTTTCACTTTTATTTTTGAAAGACTTTCCATACAGATCAGAAAGGAGATTGCAGTCAAGTAAAAAAAAAAAAAAATTAGGAATGGGAAGGCCAGTCATGAAGGAATTAGACAAGATCCTAAAGTGTAAAGATATACACTGAAGTTAGAATTGTCCAAGTCATTGTATTCCCCATCACCATGTATGGATGCTAGAGCTGCTCAGTGAAGAAAGCTGATAGAAAGGAAATCAATTCATTTGTTATGGTTTCTGGGACATCTAGGAAGGACCATATAACTCATGTGCCTTCCACTGGCTGCCTATCAGTTTCTGGGCCCAGTATAAGGTGTTGGTTATGACCTTTAAAGCCCTAAATGGCTTGGGTCCAACCTATCTTCGGGACCGCCTCCTCCCATACAATCCTCCCCATGCACTCTGGTCCTCTGGGAGGAACTTGCTACAGCCACTAAAATCTAGGCTGTCTGCAACCTCCCAGAGGGCTTTTTTAGTAGTCACCCCCAGGTTATGGAATGGCCTGCCGGACAAGATCCATCAGATTACCACGCTCAACAGCTTTAAAAAGGCTGTTAAGATGGATCTCTTCCAGCAGGCCTTTCCAGATTAGATTCCCAGCCTCTAGAATCCTTTATTTGTTTTATTAGTTTTATCCTGCCCTCTTCAGATTTATTACCGCTGCCACCATCCGTTGTTCTGTTGTTTCTATTCTTGTTGTTTAGTTAACTTGAGTTTATTTAATTTTTATGTATTTAAATGTTTTAATTGCGTTTAGTTTAATACTTTTTTTTAAGGGGGGTGGGTACTGGCTTAGGATTTTATATGATGTATTTTATTGTTGTTAGCCACCCTGATTGCGCTCAGAGGGGCGAGATATAAATACAATATTATTATTATTATTATTATTATTATTATTATTATTATTATTATTGATATGTGGTGCTCGAGAAGAGTGCTGAGGATACTATGGATGGCCAAAAAGATGAATAAATTGGTCCTAGAACAGATCAAAACTGAACTCTCCTTGGAAGCAAAGATGATGAAATTGAGACTATCATATTTTGGCCACATCATGAGAAGGCACAACTCATTAAAAAAAAAAAAAGACTATCATGCTAGGAAAGGCAGAGGAAAGCAGAAAGAGAGGAAGACCATATGTCAGATGAGTAGACTTTCAGGGAAGCCATGGGCCTGAGCCTGCAAGACCTGAGCAAAGCAGTTGAGGACAGAGAGGCTTGCAGATGTCCCATTTACAGGGTCGCCATGAGTCTGAGCTGACACAAGGGCAGTTAAGAAAAAAAAATAGTCTCCTCCTCATCATCATCATCATCATTTGTTATCTGCTTTTCCCTATGGATCGAAGAAGGGAACAACAGATTAAAATACAGCAGCAAATAGACATGTAACATGGTTAAAAACACAAACACAAATGAAAAATACATAATCAGTTAAAAGAGCATTACATCAGTTAAAATGTACATAGTAAAAATAATCAGTTCATAATTTAAAAACTCATAATTTAAAAACCATCTGGATAGGCCTGCTAAAGGAGATTAATGCCATTTTAAATGCAGACAGCATATCCAGCTGTCCACAATTTGCGTGGCTGATGAAATGGTCCTCTAGCTAACAGTTGCCAGCCTGGTCCTGGCTGACTGATGTCTCCTAGAAGGCCTGAGTATATGAGGCAGATTATATGGGAGGAGGCAATCCTATAGATAACCTTGAGACAAACCATATAGGGCTTAAAAGGTACCAACCAACACTTTGTACCTTGCCTGGAAACCAATTGTCAGCCAGTGGATTGATTTTAATATAAATGTAATATGATTACAGTTAGCTCACTACATCTGCAGCTTTGACTTTTGCAGATTTGATGATTTGCAGATTTGTTTATATGTTTTTTCTAGGTTCTACTGCACAACTCTGCTGAAGGCTGACCACAGAGTCACACTGGAAGACCTAGAGATCCCTAAAGAAAATATTTCTCTAGGCATCTGTAGGTCCTCCAGTGCAATTCCATGGTCAGCTTCCATTTGATGTTGACCACAGAGTTGTGCTGGAGGATCTAGAGATTTCTAGGAAGTTGTCCTCTCAGGTAAAAAAAGCTAGCATTTTTTTTTTAATTTGCAGTTTTTCCACTTTCATATGAGTCCTGTGCCCCTAATCCCAGATAATGTGAAGGGCCCATTTTACTCCTAGATACGTGAGTAACCAATCTGGCTGCCAGATTTTTACTAATGTAAGTTTCTGAACTTGGTACAGAGGTAGCCCAATGTACAGCACATTGCAGAAGTCCTACTTTGAGGTTACCAGAGCATGCAACACCATATTTTGGTCCTCCAGTTTAGGAATGGGCAGAACAGGTGTATCAGCTGGAGCTGATAGTAAGTAGTCCTGGTTGTCATACCTATATCAGCTATACTTTGGAGCAAAGGAACCAGAAGGTCCCTCAACCCCAGTCTGGGCTGGTTGACACACTTCCATCCCCAGGTTAGGACCTTTGACAGTAAGCAGCTCCATCTTGTCTGGTTTCAGTTTCAATTTGTTTTTCCTCATCCAGCCAATTACCTTTTCTAGGCTTTCATTCATGGCTTCATAACATTACTTTCATGTGCCCTGTTCAGCAGGTCTACTCGTGATCATGGTCCATAGCCTGGTGTCTGTCTTTGGTAAGTTTCTGGGGGGAAATGGAAGCAGTTAAAGCCCATGGGCATCAATACAGAGCCAGTCTCTGCCACACTGGGGGGAAAATGGCCAGTTCTTCACATCAAATAGTCTGAGAAGAATTGCTGTACAACATCTAATATTGATGGCAAAAGAGAAATGTTAATGGTCTAGAGTAGTGATTTCCAAACTTTGGTCCTCCAAATATTTTTGGACTTCAACTTCCAGAAGTCCCAGCCAGCTTGGCCAACAGTCAGGAATTCTGGGATCTGTGGTCCCAAAACATCTGGAAGACCAAATTTTGGGAATCACTGGTCTAGAGAGAACCCAGGACCTTCCCTCATTTTATGGTAGTTACTACAGATGTCATTCATTTTTACCAGCAAAAACAGTTAAGAAATAAGCCTTCATTATGAGACAGTATGATGTAGGAATTATGGCAACTTGTAGCCCTCCAGATGTTGGACTGCAGCTCCCACCAGTGCTAGTCATTATAGCAAATGGTAAAGAATAATTGGAGATGGATTCCAAACAAGATGTGGAGGACAATGAGTTACGCACTTGTGCAGGAATGTCAAAATAGACTGGGGACAGTCACATATAAATTAATGGGAAGGTAAATTTGTTGGGGTATGCAGACAGATAGAATCTAGCATACACACATGCAGAGCTGAAGCACGTAGGCAGTAATGCCCAGATAATGGTCTTCTGTGAAGCGTCTGCTCCAGACGGCATAGGAAAAATCCTCCAACACACAGGTGCTGCTTTCAGCTTGCTGAAATAAATAGCTGGAGAGCGAGGCTTCACTCAGCGAGGGCTTTAATCTTTGTTGCAAATATTTACAAAGATACACAGAGTATCAGACATCTGTCTTGAATACTCACAGCTATATAGACTAACAAAGTGTTTCGCCAACCACAACTAACCAACAATGGAGATTCTAACCCTCTCCCATATATAGGTGGTCTTCTTGAGAACATGTGACAGCCATGCACTAATGAAATCTGGCTGGTTTCATCCCCAGTGCCTGTTGCATCAAACCTCCCATGATGCATACCTGGCTGGTCTCATCCACTGTGCATGATGCATCAGGTCTCCCATGATGCACAGCTTGCCAAATGCTGACTCATGCTACTGCCACTTGAACTGTAGTAACCTTGTTACCATTGCTCCAGTTTCTTCCTGTGGCCACGTCCATGTCATTTTCCATACCAGGGTGCAACATGGTCTTGACAATATTCGCTATTGTTAACCTCTTTCACTCCCATGATGGAGATCAGAGATACATGCCTCAGCAATCAGACTTGCATGTTTGGAGGGGGGAGGAAACTGAAGTATTTGGCCCTCAGACTTGAAGCTAGACTTTCAGCCATGAAACTCAATGGGTGACCTTGTGTTATTTACCACCTGAGGATAGTATGGCTAGGCAGGAAACAAACAAATAATTCTGACCGGTTGTTATTTTGTTGTTGTTCACTGAGCCTTCCTCTCCCTTTTCATTTCTATTTTGAGCAGTGTTAACTACATTTTAGCAACATATAGATTAAGGGCCTCTGCAGACGGATGGTTCTGGGCCGCCCCGGGAAGCGGCAGATCGGGGCCGCACCAACCCCATGCCGCAGCCCCAATTCTCCCTTTTGCCACCCTGAAAAGAGTGGCAAAATGCCACTCCTTTTAGGGGCAGCAAAAGGTCACTCTAAGAGCTGGCTCGCAGCTCTTCCTCACCTTTTTCGCTGCAGCGTGTCAGAACACTGCACCAGGAGGACGTCCTGACACCGCGCACCATGCCTAATGGCATGTGTCATCAGGACGACATCGGCATGGGGTTGGGGCAGCTACCATGCGGCTATTCTGCCCCAACTCTACTTCCAGGCTGGCCCTTTGGGCCGGTCTTCAGAGGCCCTAAGAGAATTAATAGGATCACTAGGTGTTTTCTAGTTCTAGCTGCTTCTTGACAAGGACAATAAGATTCCTAATAATTTTTAAAGGCCATAAGCAAAAGTCCATACCAAATTAAGACTTGAGCTTGAGCTTGGATATAGCACTTTTGGATGTATATATACATGTATGGTTGCCAATTTTGGAAATAAATTATGTTGAAAATACAATTGGAAACCATAATTATGTGAGCAAAGAATGTGGCTGGATGGAGAGATTTAATTATTTTAAAACCAAACAGGACTTTTCACAGCTTTTTACATGTTTCAGTATAATAAATGGGCCATTGTTGCTATTTATCTATGTGCTGCATGCAGTGCACACATCTTTTGAGTGGCTTCACAAAATTTAATCCTAGAAAACTGCTATTCTTTCCTGATTAGCATAAACATTGCTATTATGATTATTGTCTTGCATTATTATTATAAAAGGTATGTGGTGAGTAAAACAATAAAAGCTAACATTCTTTATATGTGTAATTTAACATTTAAACTATTTTAAAATTTAAATTAAGCATTTAAAGTGTGTAAATGCAGCTCTTTCCTTCACCGTTCCACAATAATTAATTTAAACACATTATAATATGTATTCTTAGATCTCGTCTCATCTTGAAAGCTAAGCAGAGTCAGGCCTGCATAGTAATTGGATGAGGGAACTGCCAAGGGATACCAGCTACTGTGAGTTATTTTCAGAGGAAGGCAATGGCAAACCACCTCTGAGCATTCCTTGGCTAACAAAACTAATCCATGGGGTTGTTATAAGTTGACAGGTGACTTGAAGACACACACACAATAATATTTTAAGTTTTTAGTGATATATTATTTATACTGAATTAGGGCTTGCAAATGCATTGCAATAAAGTCAGGGCATGCCATAGCAAGACTGTGATGTTACATATATGGGACTGTATCCAGCACATACTTGCAGAAGCAGTTTCTCTAAGTGTAAGTGGAAAAGGAACATTTCCTTCTCTTCCAGGTCCATGGCCTAGAAACATAATCTGGAGCATTGCCTAGAAGAATACTCTGGAAATCTTTCTGGAGCATATTGTCCATCCAATCCAAGAGAGCAATGCAGTTGGTGGGGGGCTGAAAAGAAATGCTTATGCTGCAGGGAGGTTAACATTGTAGACTTAGGGTGCCTTTTGTGTTATGAACCCTACTGGGGGGGGATGTGCATTTTGTCCCTTATTTTGCATGACGTAGCACATGGGACTTCCAATAATAATAATAATAATAATAATAATAATAATAATAATAATAATAATAATTTAATACCCCGCCTATTGTAAAAACAATCCAGGCGGCTTACAATTAAAATCAAATATAAACCCCAGACAATCCCTCCCCCCCTTAAAACAGTATTAAATCACAATAACATAAAAACAATATAAAAATTAAAACTGAAGGGGGTCTAGGGAAGGTTTTTTCAGAAGCGGCCTAACAGCCGCTTCCTTTAGGCAAGATGGAACATGTTCTTCCCTGAAGGATGCATTGATGATATCCGTGAGGAGTCTCTTCAGTGCATTCCCCCCCCCCCCGGCTGGCCAGCCATGATGGGCAAGGGTCGAGAGGGCAAGTTGTCTTCCTCACCTTACCAAGCAGCCTGTCCACGTCCTCGGTACTCACAGATTGAAGCTGATCCAGTATAACTACATCGGCGGAGTCGCTGGACACCTCGCCTATAGACTCTGTTTCAATGATAGCATCTAGGTCAGCTCTTATCTGAGAGATTTTATCTGCAAAGAAGTTGTTAAAAGCGTCACAGCAGGCCGTCGTCGGGTTAAGTAAGGGGTTTGGCACAGGAGGAACCTGCGTCATCTCCCTCACCACCTTAAACAGCTCTGCTGGATGAGACTCTGCAGACACAATACGTGCAGAGGAGAAAACTCTCTTCGCTGCACGTATTGCCTCCCGATAGGAACGAAGAAAGTTCCTATGGCGAGTTCTGTCAGATAAGAGTCGAGTCTTCTGCCACCTGCACTCTAGTCGTTGTCCAGCCCGCTTCATCCTCCTGAGCTCTGGCGTATACCAAGGCCTCCGATTTGAAGCGGGATGGCAAGGACGCTTGGGAGCGATTGTGTCGATAGCCCTGGTAAGATCGGTGTTCCAGGTATTTACCAGAGCTTCAACAGGATCACCGGCATTCCCAACCATTAAACCCTCTAAGGCTCTCTGGAAGCCAGTGGGCTCCATTAGCCTTCGAGGGCGGACCATTCTAATGGGTTCACCACGCCCAGCGGGGCAGATATTGGCTCTCAGTTCCATCTTGACCAGGAAATGATCCGTCCATGACAATGCGGAAGTACTTACTACCTCCGCCCACAGATATTCCTGTTCCGTACTGAAGACCGCATCGAGTGTATGACCTGCACAATGTGTTGGCCCATTGACCATTTGGGATAGGCCCATGTTTGTCATGGTCTCCATGAACTCCTGAGCCGCACCTGTTAAACTGGTCTCAAGCGGGATGTTGAAGTCCCCCAGAACATAGTGATGGTGTTGCTTGTAATGTCAGTTAAATAATCCTACAAAATGTATATATTACTGACTAAAATATCATAATACTACCCATGTCTTACCTAGCCAGATACCCTTGAGATGTGGTAGAATGCAGCCTCTGCTAGCTGAGTCTGATGAGATTAGATCTAATATATCCCAGAGGCAGCAGTTTAGGGCAGGCTAGCATGGTGTAATCCCTTTTTATGTGCCATTTGATCAGGCATGCAGTTACTGAAAAGGAACATATAAGCAGCTGCTGGGTGTTCATGAGAGAAATTGCATAAAATAGGTCAGAAAATCAAATCATATTTTTGAACATTTAGTTGACTGGTCCAATAAAATCATAAATTTTTCCCATCCTCAACCTCATTATAAGCATATTTTGAGAACAAGTCACTGATAACACGTTAAATGTAACACCATCACCCTGCAGGATATTATTTTACCCAGTCTTTTAAAGTTTTTTTAATGATTGGTGAGCTATAATATTGGCCTCATTCTCTGCCTACATTGATGTGTAAGGGCAAATGCTAAATGAAGAGAAGGAAGCAATATTGGTCTCGCTAAATAAAAAGGGTGGAAGGGAGAGTCCAAATAATTATTTACATAAGCATTGAATTATCATTCAGCAATCTATTGGATCTGTTCTAGCTGGAAACAAGAACTGGATTTAGGACTGAGAAAGAATATGGAAAACAAATATAGAAAATAAAATGATGTCACAGAAATTGGAAATAATAAATATACAATGCTCCCTTCCCCCTTCCCCCCAAAAAAAAGGAGACACAAAAGATTGCAGTAACTACAGGACCATTGTGTTAACTTCACATTCAAGCAAAGTCATGCTCAAAATTCTGCAACAAAGAATTCCTACCAAATATGAAGCAAGAAATTCCAGGGGTGCACACATGGTTCAGGAAATGATACACTGTAAATACACTGTTGGATAATGGGGTGTACCAGAGAATCCCAGAAGAAATCAACATGTGCATTATGGACTACATCAAAGCGTTTGTCTGCATAGATTGTGAAAAGCTATGAATTGTTCTTAAAGAATTGGGTGTGCCACTACATTTGATTGTCCTGATGTGTAACCTGCACTCAGAACAAGAGGCTATCGTTAGAACAGAATATGGAAACACTGAATGGTTCCCCAATCAGAAAGGAGGTCAAGCAAGGCTGCATTCTTCTACTCCATTTGTTCAACTTGTATGCAAAAAATATCACATTCAGAGCAGGTTTAAACTCTGAGGAAGGAGCAGTGAAGATCAAAGGAATGAATATCCACTGACACTCAGCCTTTCTTTTTCTTCTTGTGCAGCCACAACATTAGGTAAAAGCCAGTTTTCTCATATGTTAATACACCAATACATGTCAATGACACATTCAGCACTATTCCAGTTCAAGATGATGAACTTATGGCGACCCTAAGGTTGGAAATGACTTGAAGGCACACAACAACAAAAGTGATGGAAACAGTCAAAGTACATGTGCATACATACAAGGAAAATTCACAGGTGTGCTACAGGTGTGTGCTTTGTTGTTGTTGAGTGTTTTCAAATTGTTTCTGACATATGACTACCCTAAGGTGAACATGTTATGGGGTTTTCTGAGGCTGAGATTGTGTGACTTCCCCAAGGTTACCCAGTGGGTTTCCACTTTCAAGTGGGAATTTGAACCCTGGTCTCCAGAGTCAAATATCTGCATCACATTGCTCAAGCCTCTACCCCACATTGGTTCTTCTGTGTGTGTTACATGTGGAAAATATGTTCATATAACTACAGTGTGCCTTTGTCCCTCCCTGCAAAAATTCCTGCAGAGCTCTTGGTCAGGGAAGTTATTTTCCTGATGTTGTGTCTTTGATTTCACATGTATTCACGCACATACTCATAAAAATGAAGTCATCATCTTGAACTGGAATGGTGGTGATTGTGTCATTGGCATATGAGAAATTAGCATATGAGAAAACTGGCCTTTGCCTAACATTGTGGCTGGGCAAGAAAAAAAGAGAGGCTGGGTGTCAGTTCCCACTAAATCAACTGCCAGGGCCTCTGTTTTGTTCCTGTGCCAAAATGTCTCTTCTCTCCCACTGCGGGCTTCAGTTCTGTTGGCTCCCTGAGTTCATTTGCTACAGTCTCACAACAGCTGCTACAAAATCCGTTCTTGCTGACACTCCTATCATCTGCGATGGCCACTTCTTTGCCTCATCAACTCTCTATCTCATTTGCAGTCTCATATGAAAACAATTTTTCTCCCTTGCCAGCACTTCTTAGTTCCTTTCTCCATCATTGTTATCATTTCACTCTACAACTGTATTTGATCTTATAACAAACTCTGAAATGCATTTAGAAGGGAAGACCCCTGGGGGTAGATATCACTGGATCAGACAAATGATCCTTGATAAAAGGCTAAAGGTGAGGAGATTCAAGGTACATTTACATTTCATTCTTAAGATTCTGCAATTTTCCTCCCTTCCTCAGCTTCAGCTTGTCGCCTAATTCCTTGGTCTGTCAAGATTTCTATTTATATATTTCTCTTCTCTCTTTCTCCATTTACAAAATTGTCCTTTTGTGTGCATAAATTGTGCATAAATTGTTTTGCATTTGCTTGTAGTTTCCGAACTCTGAGCGGATAATAAAATAGTATTGCTCTTCTAAAAATTGGTGTTTTCCCCATTTTCTTTGTGCCTCTGTCAAATGCTGTAAAAGCTTATCCACAATGAATATATCACAGACTTTTTACCTTTAAAAAAGTGGTTAGAATGTCTTATTGCTATGTAACTGTCGGGAAGGGGATTGTAGATTAATAAGGAAGAAGGGAAGAAAATGTTGAGAGCTCAGCAATTTCTTCCTTCTTCTTTTCTGCTTCTGTGAGTAGGCAGATATTGGAATGTTAGGGAAAGGCTTAAGATGTTTCACAGGTCTGAGGGGGAAAAAACCATTTTTTCAGTATTGTAGCCATTTTCAATGTATTTTGGGGCACTAAATTAGAAAAACTCAAGACAATGTCGTACCACACACTGTTCTTTTGCAAATTTGATATTTTTATCAATTCGTTTGTTATTCAGCTTTGATTAAGTGCTGATGCTGATGTTCCACTGTGATTCCTTTTAGTGCTTTTGAATGGATTTTTGTATTTCATATCAGTGAACTGAAGTGTTTTGAAAGTCTATTAGAAGACTTTAACCTATTTCTTACTCTGCAGGATAATTCTTTGCAGGATCATTTCATTCATTCATATATTACACGGTAGAAACGTCAAAGAAAGTTGTGGAAAAACTGCAGATGATGGAACAAATCTGAGGTCATGTTTGGATTTAAAACGCCAAATTCTTATAAAACCAGTATGTGTGTGTATGTATATATATATATACACCAAGTTTTTATGGCAATTTTGCAGGCCTGTATTATTAGTGAGCTCTAAAATCTAATCTATTTATGTCAGGGGTAGGCGACCAGATGCAGCCCGCCAATGTCAGGGGTAGGGGCCAGATGCAGCCCCCCAAGGCCTTTGGACCGGCCCCAGGCTGGTCCTGCCGCTGCCGCTGCCGCCGCCCCCCGCCATGATGATATTGATTATTGTTGTTATTACTTGTTCTTGGGGTTTTCTTGGCAAAATCTCCACGGGGGGGTTGCCATGGCTTTTCTGGGGCTGAGAGAGTGTGCATGCATATATATTTTTAATTTTTAAATTTATTTATTTATTTATTTATTGTCTGGTAACAAAAGCAAATAGAGACATTTGAGGCAGAGTTAAAACAGACAAACAAGAGAACAGATTTGATCCTATTTCCTCTGAACATGTACAAAGAGCCAAACAGATTGTAAAGCGAAGGAAAGAACAAACAATTTTTGGAAGAGAAAGGAGGAACATTCCTGACCATGTCTATAGTTTTAGCACTGTGTCTTTCAGCTTTAGAGCAGACACTATTGAGAAAGAACTAAGGTCAGCAATGCAAAGCCTGTTTTACATTGAGGATTTGGAGAGTTTGTAACACAGATAGTCTCTGAGCATGTGAAGAGTGCAGGAAGCAGAAACTTCTGCAGCTTAGAAAATACAGGGGCTCTGTGAGATGGTATCACTCACAGCAAGTGAGAAGGTAGTAAAGCAAGCATTTAAAACTTTTAAGGAGGGTCTTCTTTTTAGGAAACAAAGCAATAGTGAAGACAGCATAAACATTTATAAAGACAAGTCACAGACCCAAGACACAGGAACAGACAAACGAACAAACTTTGGGTGTTACCAAATCACTTAAGCAAACAATTGGCTGAGGCTGATTTCCTTTCTTATTTGGCAACTTTCCAAATAAGACAAGGACAGCCTGCAGGATGATGGGATTTGCAACCTTTCTCTGGCAATGATGCCTGGTGTCTAAGGGGACAACTTCTATGAGTGCCTTTCGATGGCTGTCAGCTCTGGTGAGCATTGGGGAAGCTGGGGTTGAGACAGTGTGCCTCACATCCATGATGGGGGAAAAGGAAGCTGAGACAGTGTGACCCATTTCCACTACCTTTTCCAGGGAGCAGGGGCTTGGCCTTTTACATTTCCCTGCTCCATTCCAATCCTTTCCATGTTGAGTGCCTATTTCTACACTCTTGGTCCTCTTTTGCCATGTGATTTGGGGTTGGGATAGATGACCTTGTGGGGTCTCTGAGCAAGTGGCTGCAGTACAGGCATTTAACCACTGCACCACCAGGGCTGATCCCATGCCCTGTTTTAACCAATAACAAAGGAAAGGAGGAGATTTTCCTTCTGATTATCTGGTTCTTTAAGCTGAGGTTTGACTTCTCTAGCGGGAGGGGGGAGAGGGCTGAATGGGGCCTTTTGGAAGATCTAAATGGGCTTTTCTGTTTTTCTTGTCTTCTGCTGTCTTTAACTCTATTTTGACCTGGTTTGCAGTGGTTGCTTCCTTTTGTCTAGGGCTGGAGGCTTGCCCGCTGGCTAGTTTCTTTGAGGTTGAGAGGACGTAGGGGGAGGATTAAAGTAACACTGGTTTGCCCAATGATAACCCCTGCCACAACGGGGGCATTTTTTAGATGGTTTTGCTGTGTTTCCCCTGCTGCCCTTTGCAGCCCCTCCGCCAGGTGCCCTGCATTCAGCTTTAAAGTGGCCTGGCTTTTTGCAATTAAAACAATTCCCGGTTGGCTTATTTCCTTTTTGGATTGCTCCTGCAAGGAGCTGCATGGCATAATTTTGTCTGCCCACTTCTGCACAAGCCTGTATGTAATCAGACAGAGTCACCCCTGGGCGGTGGATAACACTTTGCAGGATCCTTTTACAATCTGAATTAGCATTTTCCACTGCCAGTTTTACCAGTAACTCATCCTGAGCTACAGCATTGTCTAACTGCCTTTTCAATGCTTCTGTCAGTCTATCCACAAATTGAGAATAAGGTTCTTGGGGTCCTTGCTTGATCTTGGCAAAGGAGTTCATAGGCTTTCCTGTTTCTGGGACTCTGCGGAAAGCTCTCTGTATGCAGGTGTTAGTGGCTGTAATGACTGGATCTGCTTGTTGGGCTTGCATCTCTAGAGTGTCAAACCGCCCTGTCCCATAAATCTGGTCAGAGACTACTCCTGCAATGTTTACTGTGGTGGCAGCATGGCGAAACTCACTATCCCATACTGTATACTGTGATGGGGACAAAATCATTTGAAAAAGATCCTTCCAATCTTTGGGCAACATCCTATACCCATTGGCTATGCCTTCTATCATTCCTAGCACAAATGATGATCTTATCCCAGCCTCTTGCACAGCCTTTCTCAACTCCCTCACCACAGAATAAGGGAGGGCATTCCAAGTGGCTGTTACATCTCCATTTTCTGCTGTTGTAAAAGTTACAGGGAACATGGCTGGATGACTGTCTGGTTCCCAAAGCCCTTCTTCCCACATGTTCTCTCCCCTCTGTCGGGCTTCTGCTATCCCTGCCTCCACTGCACCCAACTTCTTTTGTTGTTGCTGAATTGGGGGCAATGGTGGAGCCACCAGTGGCAAATTGTAACTTAGTGGGTCTCCTGGGGGATTTATTAATGATGCCAGGGGAGCAGATGGTTTACTTAAGCGCCCCATGGCTGTGTTGACTGCCTGCCAGGCTATTAAATGATGTGCCGCAGCACGAGGTTCACCTTTTAAATGGTGACCTATCCTCTCCCATTCCTCTACAGAAATTTTTCCCTTCTCCGGGTACCAAGGACATTGGCATGCAATTTCTAACAACAAATTGTCTATGTCTTTTCTATTCACTATTTTCCCCCCAACCAACCGCTTGACTAACTGATAAAGTTCCTCACTGTGAGCCCTTTGTTCCGATGACAGACTTCCACCCATACTCACGGGATCCCAAAAGGGATGTGCGCGCAGACTTCTCCAGTCGGGTGAGCAGGTTTGCTGTTCTTCGGATTCCGGATCACGTCGTCTTCAGCATCACGTCGGGGTCACCAGCTGTTGGGATTCCCTACAGGAATGATCTCAGACAGACTGCTGGGTGCAACTACCTGAGGGGGAAAAACCCGAGGGGGTGAAATTTCCCTCCTCCTTTTATTGACAACTTTGTTTACAAGAAAACTGGCTGCTGTTCATCATTTGTTAACTGTCAGAAGGTGCGTCAGGCTCAAAGGTCAAGAGAAGCAAACAGGACACAGGAAACCAGGCCAAGTTAAACATTAAAGGTAGACCAGACAGGTCATTAACTAAGATGTGTATCGGTGTGTGTTTACCTGTGTAAACATCAGTCAGGCTCAGTCACCAGAGCGCAGGCTGGCTGGGTTATTGTATGTTAAATCTCAGCCAGACTAGATATTAAACTTATGCATAAAAAACACAGAGAGAAATATGAGGACCCCGTGGCTTGCCAGCAAAATCCCCACACATACTGTTGTTGATTCCCTTGAAGGTGGTTTTTATGTGTTGCCCTACCAAACCTGGCACTTTCCAGATGTGTGTAAATCCCACAATCTAATTGTTTGTTGAGATTAATATAGCACATCTGGAAAGTGACAGGTTAGGGAAAGCTGTCCTAAAACTTGGTATCTACTAATGGATACAATTAAATTTTGCTGGTGGTGGTACTGTATCTCTTTCTCTTTCTATAACACACCCATTACCAGCAATATATATATACTGTTCATTCAGCCCAGACCGATCATCATATTGTTTATGGTTGTTGTTGTTGTTGCTGCTGCATGCCTTCAAGTTGTTTCTGACGTATCGGGGCCCTAAAGCAAACCTGCCTTTAAATATGTTATTTACAATGACATTTGGAAATGGCTTGCTCATTAATCTCTCCTCCAAACTCTTCCCCATCCCACTCACTTAAGTTACATTTGAAATGTAACTCATGATGCCACTTTATCACAAGCATGGTAGATGGGACATGAGACCTAGAACTCACTTCTGAGGGAGGCCAGAATGGTTCTTCCTTTGCTGTCTTTCTATCAGCAGATAACTCCCTTTTCAATCTGTCAGGCTTTTAAAGTAAAGTTTTTAAAGGGCACAGTATTGTTTGAAACTGAATTTTTTAAAATAGCCTTTTATCTTTTCAATTACATTTTATCATTTTACACATAGGTTTGAAAAGTTTTAACACTTGGAATAGTTGAATCTATTTTAATGTTCACTTTTTGTATGTTTTGTATCATTCCTTTTAAAACTGCGTGCTGCCTCGAGTCCCAATTTTGGGAGAAAAGGCAAAATACAAATAAATATAATCATAGCAATAGTTATTATTATTTGACTGCCATAGCTCCGTCCTATGGCATCCTGAGGTTTATAATTTGATAGTTCTTAGAACTCTGTTTTCAGGAACTACAGAATTCTAAGTACCTCATGAAACTATATATCCCAGGATTCCATAAGACAGACCAATGGAATTAAAAGCAATATTAAAGTGCTACAATTGTGTGATCTAGATGCACTCCTTGTTATGCTCTTCTCACCAGAAAGGGTAACTTGGAACAAGTAACTATATGTTGTTATGTTACTCCCATTCTCTGTGAGTAGCTCTTGTCCTCCATTCTTCCTCTCAATACCCAGGAAAGCCAGCACCTTTTGATTCAATAGACCAATTGATTCAGTTGTAGTTCAGCCTAGCTAGACAGATGAGTAAATTTAACTCTGTCACTTTAATAAAATCTGCAAGTAAATTGGCCCTCCATATCCACAGATTTTTTAATGCAAAGATTCAAGCACCCACAGATTGAAGATATTCCAAATAATAATAATAATAATAATAATAATAATAAATTCCAAAGAGAAAGCCTTGATTTTGCCATTTTATACAAGGAATACCATTTCACTATGCCATTATATTCAGTGGGACTTGAGCATCCACAGATTTTGGTATCCACAGGGGATCCTGGAACCAAACACCAGCAGATACCAGGGGCATACTCTACCCATATTTCCAACTTCAATTAAATCAATTCAATTATATGGTCACATATTAATTTGGATAGGAAGATAAATTAAACAGGCTGTGGTCTCTTGTGAGTCAAAGAAAGGCTAGAAATAAGACAAGGAGTAATGGAATGAAACTTTATATGACAGAAGGGAATCCAGACTAGTTGCAACCTAGCTGAAAATGGGAGAGAGGACTGATCTCATCACACTTCAGAAAGCAAAAACTTCAGAGTCTCATCAGGGAGCTGGGTAATTGCATATGGAGAATCCTTCTTCAAAGTTGTCAGTTCAAATCAAGTGCAGCTCAGTTATAATGGGGGACTTACTCAGATCTGAAGATTGTTTGTTGGCCTTTATGTGCAGCATTAGATGGTCGAACCCTTCTCCCCAGCGACAACAGTCTATGCAAGGGGAAAAAATTATCGCTACACCTATTAATGCTTCCCAGGCTTATTTTCCAAAGATGATTATATACACAATTTAGATAATGTTTAAAGAAAAATTACTTTGGGCATTTACTAACAATCAAAACTCCCATATGTCCAAGGCCTATATTTTAGGTGAGGTATATACAACATTCTTCTTTGAAGTTAAACAGCTACCATTTTAAGTTTGCTCTCTGATTAAGATCTACTGTACTCTGAATGAGACTGTTCAGAGTGGCAAAAACATAAAGTAGTAAAGTGAATTGTTGAATTTCAGAATGGAGATAGACTATGCCATTTTTGACTCTATCATATTAGGAAACAAAAACAAACTCCTTGTAAGTAAGTTTTAAAAAATGCATGGAACATCACAGAGAAAGGCTCTAGCCCATCATATTCCCTGCTTGGCTAATTTTCTACTTCAGAAAGTATTTAAAAATGCAGTCTGCCACCTATAGTCTGAAATTATACTGTTTATTATATACCTGCTCTGTTTCATTTCAATTCGTTCGTTTGAGTTACATCTTACAAACATCAAATGGTAATATCTGGACCCAGGGACTTTTCCACAGATAGCAAAGTAATTATTATTGAATGTATGCCACCTAAATTGTTGCAACATTTAAGTGGCATCTTTTGGATATTGATTGTGCTATAAACATTGATGCAGGCATCATATTCTTGCCCGATTTATGACCTTTGCAGTGCATTAAAGATAAATGCTCCCATTTTGCATCACAGGGATGGGAATTGTGTGGCCTTCCTGATTTTGTTGAGCTGTAATTCCAAGCATTCCTCAGCACTGGATATACAGTGGGCCCTTGGTATCCGCTGCTGTTTGGTTCCAGGACCCCTATGGATACCAAAATCCATGGATGCTCAAGTCTTATTAAATACATTGGCATAGTAAAATGGTGTTGCTTGCATAAAATGGCAAAATCAAGGTTTGCTTTTGGGAATTTATATTTTTTAAATAATTTCAAACCGTGGATGGTTGAATCTATGGATAAGGAATCTGTGGATATGGAGGGCCGACTGTACTGGCTTGAGTTGCTATAAGGTGAAGTTCAGCAACATCTGAAGGGCCACACAATTAATTAATTAAATTAATTCCCACCCTTACTACGGTAAGAGGCCATAGGGCCTTTGCAGACTGCCAGAAATAGTGCAAATTGAGCCCACTAACTGTCCTGGCTAAGGAATCATGGGAACTGTAGTGTATTGTGGCACCAGAGCTCTCTGACAGAGAAGGCTCAGTGCCTCAGAAAAAAATACAATTCCCATGATTCCCTAGCATTGAGCCAGGGCAGTTAAAGTGGACTCAATTTGCACTATTTCTAGCAGTCTGCATGCTTCCTTAGTTTTAAGTCTTATATGTTGGGAAAGCTTCCTCAACAATGCCATATCACTTTGTTCTTGTTTTTTTTAGAGACCACACATTTCCCTTCTCCATGGGCTACAGCAGATTGCTAGTCTTCCTCTAGTTAATCTATGCAAATTCTATAATCACTTTTGGATGTTGACCTGGGACACTATCACACAAAAGAAACTGGGAAACAAGGTATACATGGAAGAGCAAACCTCCTGTGAACAAATCTTGCCAAAAAAATCCCATGATAGGGTCACCATAAGTCGGAAATGAGTTGAAGGAAAACAGCAACAACAACAACAATCAATCCTTTTATCAATGGTTACTCAGAAATAACTCCTACTACATTCAATGGGACTTTCTACAATGTGTGCAATTGTGTGGCCCTCCAGATGTCGCTGAACTTCAACTACCAGCATTGTTCACCAGTGGCAATAGTGTGTAGGGATGCTGTGTGTTGCAGCTGATCAACTTCTGGAAGGCCACACAATTGCCACTCATGTTTCAGAAAGTGTGTTCAGGACTGTAGCCTGAGCACACCACAGATACACAGTTTGAATGATGACTCTCCCTGTGAATGTATCTAGTGTTCCCCAGTTTTAGCTCAGACTTATCACCCTTTCCTTAAGGAAAGGTCTGTTGTTGTTAACTGTCCTTGAGTTGACTTCAACTCTTGATGATTCTGTGAATAAGACACTTCCAAGCCCTCCGTCCTCAATTTCTCTGCTCAGGTCCAGCAAGTCATGTCCTTCTTGATTGAGTTTATCCATTCAGTATGTGGTCTTCCTCTCTTTCTACTGCCTTCTACTTTTCCTAGCATTCTTGTCTTTTCTAATAAGTAATCTCTTTTTGTGATGTGGTCAACATACAATAGCCCTCAATTTAGTCATCTTGGCTTCCAGGGAGATTTCAGGCTTGACTTGCTCTAGGACCCATTTGTTTCTCTTTTTGGAAGTCCATGGTATCCTCAGCACTCTTCTCCAGCACCACATTTCAAATGAGTTTTCTTTCTTTCTAAGGAGTTTATCACACGAGGGACAATTGGAAGTATAAACAATTATTTTTGTTGTTTTTGTTAACTGACCTCAAGTTGATCTTGACTCATGGCGACCCTATGGAGGAGACACCTCCAAGCCCCCCCTCTGTCCTCTACTGCTCTGCTTAATTCCTGCAACCCCTTAATGCCCGTGACCTCCTTAATAAATCCATCCATCAAGAGTGTGGCCTTCCTCTTTTCCTACTTCCCTCCATCTTTCCCAGCATTATTGTCTTTTCCAATGAGTCCTTCCTTCTCATGATGTGTCCGAAGTACGATAGCCTCATTTTAATCATCTTGGCTTCCAGGGAGGTTTCCGCCTTGATCTGCTCTAGAACATCCATACATGGTAATGGGGAATACGATGGCTTGTATGAGTCTTAACTTATGTGTTTAGTTGTATATCTTTGCATTTTAGAATATTTTCTAGTTCTTTCATAGCCACCCTCCTCATTCTTAGTTTTCTTCTGATTTCCTGGCTGCAGTCCCCATTTCTATCAATGTTTGATCCAGAGTATGGGAATTGTTTTACTATTTCTATTTTTTCATTGTCTAGGTTGAACTTGTGAAGGTTCAGTGATTAACCCATGATAATCCCGCAATTGCACTAATGATTTTCACATGACATCAGGATGAAATGTTATTAAAATGCCATTATCCCATGAATAGCCAGGCAAGAAACATCAGCAAATCCTGTGAATGTTTCCCCTCCCCCTGTTTATTGCCTGGTTATTCCCTGATTATTCACAGGATAATGGCTCTTGTGTTTATCTCATTTTAATTGCATTTTAATGTCAATTGCATGGTTTTCACTCCCAATTTTCCCCCTTGCAAACAAAGCTGGCTGGGAATAACACTGATGCATGACACATGGAACCAAAAAGTCATTTTGCACTCTGAATTTTTGTTAACACTTTCACAGGGGTCCTGTGCCCCTAATCCCAGGAAATGTGGAGGGCCTACTGTAGTTTTAAAAGAGTTTAGAGTGAAAAGAAACTAGGGGCCTTTACAGACTGCCAGAAATAATGCAGATTGAGGGAATCATGGGAATTGTATTTTTTTTCTGGAACATTAAGCCTTCTCTGTCAAAGAGAGCTCTGGTGCCACAATAAACTATAGTTCCCATGATTCCTTAGCCCTGAGCCAGGACAGTTAAAGTGGCCTCAATCTACATTATTTCTGGCAGTCTGTAAAGGTCAGGGGTAGGCAACCTTTCCCCTTTAAGGGCCGAGGGACTTCAGCTCCCAGAATCCCAGGAGCTATTGGCCAACAGTGGACTATTGGCCAACATGGCTGAGGCTTCTGGGAGCTGAAGTCCCTCGGCCCTTAAAGGGGAAAGGTTGCCTACCCCTGGTAAAGGCCCTAAGTAGGGAAGTGCCTGCAACAGGTGATGCACTGCAACTATTGTAACCATAAAAAGGTACAGGTATTCCCCGTTGACAAGGTTTGCAATTTGTGTCCGACTGTAGGGGGTGGTGCTCATCTCTGTTACTAAGCCGAAGAGCCAGTGTTGTCAGAGATTACTCTATGATCATGGGGCCAACATGACTGCACAGAACGCTGTTTATCTTCCCACTGAAGTGGTACCTATTTATCTACTTGCATTTGCATGCTTTTGAACTGCTAGGCTGGCAGAAGCTGGGACTAGTGATGGGAGCTCAACCCATCATGCAGCACCTGGGCCTCGAACTGCTGATCTGCTGATCTTGCAGTCAGCAGAGTTAGTGTCTTGACCACTTGAGCCACCGCATCCCTTATGAAACTATCCTAAATAAGCTACATTCCTGCTACATGCTTGTAAATAAAGCTGACATTTATTTTTGCAAGAAAAGCTGCTGACTGAATGAACTTATGACAATTAAAGCATCAGAAACACGCTATCACAGATTTATAAATTATAAGAGGGAGACACTGGGGGCCCTAGCCCTTAAACATTTAGGGAAGATGTATTAAGGGGGGATATTGGGCCAGTGTCATTCATGAGAAGTCTTCAGGTGCCTCCTCGGTAAAATGGTGGCCTTGGGGCATTGACAGAAGTCTTGTGTCAATAGCCAACATGGCTATCTCTGAATATAGCTGCAACAGAGGAATACTAGAGAGAGCCAGTGGACTGGGACCTCCCTATTTGAGATTTCGGTCTCCGACAAAGGTAATTTTCCCCCTTAAATTGAGATTGCATGGTATGTTTTATCTCAAAACCACCTGAGGTTTTCCTGATGCAAAAGCACAAAGACTTCTTGAGAAATTCAGTGTCCTCTGCCTAACAAAGGGGTCTGTGGCCTCGCAAAGGATGGAGGCATACTGGATTGCAAAGGAAGTATCTTTTTGCATTGCAAATGGATGTTAAATTTCCTAGACTTTGAGAATCTCCCAGTTGCCACATGGCCAGAAGGAGGAGGTGCCAACCTGCAAGAAATACCCCTCCATACTCTCTGAACTGACAACAAAAACAGCAAAATGCAGACCTATGGACCTTATCAAACGCTGGCCACGAAGCAAAAAGTAAGCAAAAAGTAACCGAAGTAAGAATAAATTCAGTTCTATACCAAAACGAACTGAATTTCGCCCGCGCCGCCATTGCGTAATGAATACGAAAGCTCCCTTGTACTTCCCCGTGTACCCAAAGGGGATTCAGCGATCACTCCACAGAAGTTTCCCAGACGCCCCCGCCATGCGGGATGCGGTTCGTGTGGGAAGAAGGAAAACACACACACACACAGCGTCTTCCTTCCCTTTCTTTCAGGGTTTTCTTCTTTCTCTCTCTCTCTCTCTCTTTCTCTCTTTCTTCCTTCTTTGTCCCCTCCCGTCACCCAAAAAGCTGGCGTCGCAGAAGGCGCTTCTGTGGATGGCAAGGAGTCGGGAGGAAAGGCAACCAAGGAGACCGAGGAGGAGGAGGAGGACTGGAGAAGGGAAGGCAGCCCAGCAAGCCCTGGTTGACGAGAGCTCCGAGTGGCGTGTGTAAAAGTCGGGGAGGAAAAATGCGAGAGAGATGGAGAGAGAGAGATCGCCTCCCTCTTCCCTCCTCCTCTCCTTCTCCTCCTCTTTCTTTTTTCACCCAGCCCCGCCAATCCGGTTTCCCTTTCGCCAATCCCTTCCCCTCGCTGGGATTTTCTGCTTGGGATATGTAGAGCTCTCCTGCTTCCCCTCCCCGCCCACCATTGCACAAGGAATACGAAGGCTCCCTTGTACTTCCCCGAAAAACTGAATGACAAAAGCTCTCAATGCGTTACGGATTAGCTCCGGGTTCTGTGGAGTTTTGGGGCAGCGTCGTGTGTACACACGGGGAAATAATATGTATTATCTACGGATACCCTTTGGATTAGGTCTACTTTAGACCCCGTGTGATAAGGTCCTATGACTAACATCTTCATGCCCCCCCCCCCTGTATGGTTTCTAATATCTTTGCCTGATGAAGAAGCCAGTGGAGCTTCAAAAGCTTGCCACATGTCTATTGTGCATTTTGGTTGGCCCAATAAAGGCAGCACTGTTTGGTGGAAGAACTATAGCACCCAGCTTAGACCTATGGTATGAAATGAGCATAAGGACAAAATGAGCATAATAAGACCTTAGAGGTAACACGGTTCCTATTTATTTTCTACCTAAATCAAATTAGTGAGGAAAGAAGCCATATTCTGCAGACCTATGGTTCCCTTTGGAAAGAACAAATAATTGCAGGGAGATTTATGACTGTTTAATTGTATTTTTTTGGGGGGGGGTGGTTGGGCTATTGAGAGTCAGGATTATATGTTTTATTGTGTAAATAATACACAATTTTTGTTGGGTTGTGTTGCACAGAAAGGCAGGATACAAATAATAATAATAATAATAATAATTGGATTTACTTTGCATTTCAAGATCAGGATAAGATAACTCATGCCCTATGTTCGTCAATGTTTTTGTGCTGCTGCTCCACCTTCCTCACGTTCATTTATTTTTGTTTTAAATGAATAAATACAGCTATATGGCCTGGAAGTTCTCAGGTAAAGGTGTGTCTCTGTGAGAGAGAGTCCTTAGACTTCCATTAATCCCGCTCAGAATAATGGCGGCTTGAAGCGCCACAGCGCCCCCACTGACCAACAGCCGCCTGTGCGCGGAGGTCGCTCCTCCGCATCGCCAGAGAGAACAGTTTTATAGAGTTGCGACGGAAGCGACGCATGCGCCACGTGACGCTCTGTCTCTCTCTTCCCCCCCCCACCTCCCGCGCGCTCTTTCTCCCATGGGCGCGTGACGTGTCATTGGCCCAGAATGCCACGCGAGTGAGCGAGAGTTCCGAGCCGCGACCCGGGAAACTGATGGAGCCGCGTCGATGAAAGAAGGTGAGTCCCCTCCCCCTCCCTTGTCCTCTGAGCCTTCCTGGTTGCCTGGCAACGGAGCCAGCGGCGCCTGGATGCGCGGGCCCTTGTAGGCCCAAGGGCGCCTCCCTGGAAGAGGCCGGTGTGTGTCTCCCTCCTCAGGTCGCAGGGGACCCCAGTAGGCCTCAGAGGGTGCCTTGCTGGCTGGAAGGGGACGGACGCCCCACTGTTGGCCTCGAGGGGAGAGGAAGACAAGTGTGGCTGCCCTGGGGTGCATCTGTTGCTATTGTTGTCCTTTCTGACATGATGGCGACCCTGTCACTGGGTTTCCTTGGCAAGGCTTCTTCAGAGGAGCTTTGCCATTCTCTGAGGCTGAGAGAGTGTGACTCGCCCAAGGTCACCCAGTGGGTTGCCATGGCTGAGAGGGGATTTGAACCCTGGTCTCCAGAGTCATTATTGCACTACACTCTTGAAACGCTGCTAATCCACTTTAACTGCTCTGGTTGCTTCCTGTTGCATTCTGGGACTTGTAGTTTAGGAAGGGGCATTTAGAATATTCAGCCAGGTAGCTCTTAGGCCCATTGGACTTTGTTGCTGTTAACTGCCCTCGAGTCGATCTCAACTCATGGCGACCCTGTGGATGAGACATCTCCATGACTCCCTGTCCTCCACTGCTCTGCTTGAAACCTGCAACCCCTTAATACCCAAAGTGACCTCCTTCATAGAGTCCATCCATCTGGCATGTGGCCTTCCTCTCTTTCTGCTTCCCTCCACTTTTCCTAGCATTATTGTTTTTCCCACAAAGTCCTCCCTTCTCATGATGTGTCCAAAGTACAACAGCCTCAGTTTGGTCATCTTGGCTTCCAGGGATATCTCTGGCTTGATCTGCTCTAGGACCCATTTCTTTGTCCTTTTGGCTGTCCATGAGATCCTCAGCACTTTTCTCCAGCACCACATTATCTCAAATGCATTGATTTTCTTCCTATCATCTTTCTTAACAGTCCAGCTGTCACATCTATACATGGTAATAGGGAATACAGTGGCTTCTATGAGTCCAACTTTTGTGAATAATTGTATATCTTTGCATTTTAGGATCTTTTCTAGTTCTTTCATAGCCGCTCTCCCTATTCTTAATCTTCTTCTGTTTTCCTGACTGCAGTCAACATTTCTATCAATGTTTGATCCCAGGTATGACAACTATTTTACTACTACTATATCTTCATTGTCTAGGTTGAATTTATCAAGATTTTCCGTTGTCATTATTTTTGTTTTCTTTATGTTCAGCATTAGGCCTGCCTTTGAACTTTCTTCCTTGATCTTTCTTAGTAGTAGTTCCAGGTCTGGGAGGTTTTCTGCTAGAATTGTAGTTCTCACTGTAGTTTTCACTGAACTACAAACCCCAAAATGCAACAGGAAGCAGTCAGAGCAGTTAAAGTGGATTAGCAGTGTTTTAAGAGTCTAGTGCGATAATCTACTCAGAGCCCAACACTCAAACCACTACAGTCACGCTGGCTCAGTGTGGTGCATCTACTCTATAAAGATAATGCATTTTTGACACGACTTTAACTTCCATGGCCCCATCCCACAGAATCCTGGGATTTGTGGTTTGGCAAGGCAGAGAAGGCTAAAGACCTTGTGGAACTACAAATCCCAGGAATCCATAGGATGGGCCTACAGCACTTAAAGTGGAGTCAAATTGCATTATGTTTACAGTGTACATCGGTGATTCCCAAACTCTTGTCTTCCAGGTGTTTTGGACTTCAGCTTCCAGAAGCTCTCAGCCATCTTGACCAGTGGTCTGGGTTTCTGGGAGCTGAAGTCCAAGACATCTGGCTGGCCAGAGTTTGGGAATTACTGATGCACCCTCTGTGTGCTTCAGAAACTCCTTAACAAATGAAGTTCAGCTGCGGAAGTTTTCTCCTCTTTCTTTTTATTTATAGGGCTTGTGCTGTCTGCTAAATGCTTGTCAGTTGTGAAGGAATTGAAGGCACAGGAATTACATACACCAGGGCAAAAAAAGAGAAAGAAAGAAAATGAAACATAATAATGATGATGATGATGATGATGATGATGATGATGCCTGAGTACATGTAGGAGTGTGTGTGAGAGAGATCAGCGCCACCGCCCCCCTAGGATTTTTGGCAAAGATCTGTTGGGAGGATTTGGAAAAATATTCCTGGATTATGGGCTTTAGAAACAGATGCATTTGGAGTATTTGCAGACTGTGTCCAAGCTTGGTGTTTCTAAATGAAAACCTTGTGAGGGGAAACTAAGGTTGCATTTAGTTCTCCCCACCTTTCCAGAAAGGGCACACAAGTAGGGAATTGATGGGTCAACTTATGGGAATAGTTGGTACATTATTTGTTTATTTTATTTTATTTATAAATAATAAAATATATATATTTTAAAAAATAAAAGCCAAAAAGGATTAAACTTGCCTCTAGACATTCTCCAGTTTGAGCATGCTTTTGAGGTGGCTTTGAGATCTTGAGGCAGTTGCTTTGGATATTGCAGTGTAAAGTGGCTGCTGAGTGGGTGTTTGTAATATTGTATTTTTAAAAAAAATATTATTATGCTAATACACTATCCAGCAGCTACAATGATTATGCGTAATGACTGTGTGACCTTCAGCTAGTCTGTAGCCAATGCTTAGCATAACCAGTGGTAAATGATGGGAGCTGTAATTTGATGGCATCATAGGGACAGACATTCACCACCCCTAAAACAGAAGTTAAAGCCAGAAAATGCAAATTAAACATAACATGAGCTCCCAAATTAAATATGTTTGGAATAAAACCAAAATGAAACTAATGTCAGAGGGTGTCAGCAGTGAAAAGATCTGAAAACCATAATAAGATTAAGAGGTCAGAAAATAATAACAAGTTATTTAAGTGATACTGAAAAGAGCACAACATAAGTGGTAAGGTGACCCTCTGGGAGTGGCATTCCAGAGTTGGGTATTTCTGCTAGAATTTGTATTCCTGAATTGATCTGACCCTGGAGCACTTGGAAAAGATAACCGTTGGGCCTGGGTTGGTATGTGGGAGACCATGCTGCTTTCTCAGATTTAGCATTCATTTAAAGAGCTTATAACTTCTTCCTCTTTGCTACCAATTCTTCCATGTGATACTCCTGTTGATTTTTCACAACAGTTATATCTGACATCATTGTTCCCTTTAGGTAAACTTTAAAAAGTAGAATTATAGAGTTGAGAGCAGAAGTTATTCCATAAGGGAAAGTTCAATTGGTATTTTATACATTCTAGAATATGAATGGTGTTAAAAAGGTTATTACACCAATGTATTTTTAAGAGTTAGTAGTTTTTACACAGTATGTAGAGAGATCTTGTGGCACCTTTGAAGTTAACATAGGGCCTTTGCAGACTGCTAGAAATAGTGCAAATTGAGTCCACTTTAACTGCCCTGGCTCAGTGCTAGGGAATCAAGGGAATTGTATTTTTTTCTGAGACATTGAGCCTTCTCTGTCAGAGAGCTCTGGTGCCACAATAAACTACAGTTCCCATGATTCCCTAGCACTGAGTCAGGGCAGTTAAAGTGGACTCAATTTGCACTATTTCTGGCAGTCTGCAAAGGCCCTGAAAGAAAGAAGTTGGCAGCACGAGCTTTCATAGAAACTGAACTTGCCACTTCATTTCCAAAGGATTTTGAATTTGAATTGACATTCTCACACACTAATGGCATATGTGTGTGTGTCCCTGGTTTCAACTCCACCAAATGCATCTGAGGAAGTAGACTTTAGTCTACAAAAGCACATGCTTTCAACTCCTTTCTTTGAGTCTCCAAGGTGCTACAACATCTCTCCACATATTGATTCTACATACTAAGACAGCTGTATCTTTGAATTCTAGTTTTTACACAGATCATTGTAATTTTGTTAGATCAAAATTTGTTCTGTTGACTCTTTCAAAATTAGTGTCTGCTGCTTAGGTGGTTGATTTGCTAAGGTGTCATTTTATACATGTCTGTTCAGAATTCAGTCCAAGTGAATTCATTGGTGACTTATTTTTAGGAAAGTGTTTATTGGATTGTAGCCTTATTGCATTCCAGTAGAAGCATGTGACTGACTATTGTTTTTGCTGCCTTCTTTCTGACACTTGCTTGGGTACTATAATCACAACAGTTCCAGGTAAGTATATCTCTATCCACTTGTTCTATTACCCAGCTTAAATAGACATAGAAGGAAGGAAATATAGTAGTCCCAATCCTCAGTTGGCACCCTCTGTTTGTAAAGAGGAGTTGTCTGAAGAGGACAGCCTCTTGTGATAGTTCATGCTTGTTTACTTTGTTTTTCCTAGGCTACAGGATGAAATCCCAGCCAGGTTGCTTCCAGTTTCTAATTGTTCCCAAATCGGGATTTGGGGTGGTGGTGGTTTCACATGGAGGTTGTCCAGTGTGATCTGGCACCCTGATTTTTAAGGTGTCACAATAATGTAGAGAACTTCCAATCCTCTCCAGATCATTGTACTCCCCATATGTATAAATGATAATGGTGAGGTCTGCTGTTTTGTTTAAGGTGGGTAGCAGAACACCCAAATAGGGCTTTACTACTTGAAAAATAATAGAATCTTAGAGATGGAAGGGACCACAGGCCCATCTGGTCCAACTCCCTGCCTTACAGGAATATACAACTAAAGTACTCTTGAAAGATGCCCATCCAACTTCTGTTTAAAAACCTCCAACGATGGAGAGTCTGCCATGCTCTGAGACAATCTGTTCCACTGTTGAACAGCTGTTACAGTAAAAAAGTTATTCCTGATGTTTATGTGAAATCTCTTTTTATTGCAATTTGAATCCGTTGCTTCACTTTCCCATTCCTGTCCCATTCCGATCCCATTCCTCAGAGTATCTTCCTCCTGTGTTACAGAATTGTCCCTATCCCTAAAGGCACCCCCCCCCCATTTCTTCCCTTCCAGAAAGAGTCTGTTTCACTTTCCCCCCAAAAAAGCTTTATCTTCCCTGCTAAGCTAAGGGCCTTTACAGACTACCAAAAATAATGCAGCTTGAGGCCACTTTAACTGTCCTGGCTCAGTGCTAAGGAATCATGGGAACTGTAGTTTATTGTGGCACCAGAGCTCCCTGACAGAGTAGGCTCAATGTCTCAGAAAAACCTACAATTCCCACGATTCTCTAGCATTGAACCAGGGCAGTTAAAGTGGCCTCAAGCTGCATTATTTCTGGCAGTCTGTAAGGGCCCTAAGTGTATCTACACAGGTCTCAAGCTGCTGCACCTTTTTTTCTAACCGGGCATTCAGTTTACAAGTGTAAGTTTACAAATGTCAACTTGTAAACAAGTTACACATGGCAGATCCTTTGGTATGAAAAACATGGCACAGGTATTGCAGGTCACTCTGACAACAACTCTGTCACCAGCCATGTTTGTTATATAGCAGCACAGTTGTCCAGGCTTAAAGTCCTCCACAGAGTGCCTGCAAAAATCCCAGTTTTTCTCTTTCGGTTTGCTGCCCCTTCGACTATGTGATCATAGAACAAACTCACCCACACATGCCTCCAAACAGCGCAGGTACACAATCAATGCTGACTCCCCAAAATACAAGCTCACCTTCTTCACTCTCTTCAGAGACTGTCTTGTTGTGTTTTTACTAGGATACACTTTATGATTCATTTTGCAAGCAGTATAAAGTGTTTCAGATACGTACATATGCATATTTGTGTGTGTATGTGTGCAAACCTAAGTGTTTGGAAATGAAAGGTATTTTTTAATGTGGTTTAGAGCCAAAGCTTTGTTATCAAAATTTTTATAAATTGAGCAATGGATTATTTTGAGTCCAGTGTACTGCTGCAATAGATAGCTGGTGACTTTAGATATCCAGTGTGAGAACTAAGTTTGTTACATTGAATTTTTGTTTGTTTGTTTTTGTTTTGGTAAGATCATAGTGGTTTGTGTGGTACTTCCACATATCCCTTTGTAATATGTTACATTTTAATTAAAATGGATACAGTAGGGCAGCTAGCTGATTGAAGCAACATAGTATTCTAGGCATGCTCAAACCCAAAGTGTTCCAAATTCTTGCTTTTGCTCTCATCATCATGTCTTCCTCTTTCAATATGTGGATATTTTATGTTTTGGATAGTTTATATATTATATACAATTTTGGTGATGATTTTGGCCAATTTTTCAGTACCACTTAGATCTTGAATAAACATTTGTCGTGAAGTGTTATTCTGTCCTGTAACAGGAAGAGTGGTATTTTGCCCGCTCCCATTGATATAACATAGGTCTTCTTCTATCCCTGTTTGTAGCTCATCCTTGCTCTGTACCAATTAACCATGCTTCTCAAAATCTTTCCTGTTAGTGTTTGATTTCAGTAGACATGTTGTTAACTGTTGCAGTGATGTGAGCATTATAAAAATACCAGTAGTCACTGGACAGTAGATATTGAGGAAGAGTTTAAAATTGCACCTCCAAAACTCTTTAGTTCTACTGTATTGAGAAGAGCATAGTATATTGAGAGTGAGGTCTCATAGGTGATTTGGGAAGTTTTCTTTCCAACACAGCTTTGGAGGATTGATTTTTGTCAGGACAAAAGGCATAAAAGGAAAAAGTTAAATGCTTTCTAAGACCTGCAGTTTGAAAGATGCAAGTCAAATTCATTTATTCCTCCCCCCCCCCCCAAAAAAATGTATCTGGTCTTCTTCCAACATGAGAACTAAGCAGATTCAGGCTAAATGCAGCTGAATAACGATGATAAAAATTCAAAAAATTCTTGATAAACGCAGCTGTTTAAAATTGTATTCAAAACATTTTTTAAAAAATAACACATATGATCCATTGATCAATCCTAGTAGTTACAGCTGTTGGGCCCTTGACAGGTGTGAGGCTTCAGAGCTGGCATGAAGTTTGGCTGCTGCAAAGGTCTTCCTCACTCCCTTCAGTGGGATTAACTTCCCCATTAAAAACAAAGGGGGCAGGTATTGTAGTGTGTTGATGTGTGTGTGTATATATATATATATATGGTGATCTGCATTACAGTGTATTTTTAAATGTGCAAGATGTTAGGATGATGATAACAGGGTAATCTTAAATTATATCAGTATCAGAGTAGGCAAATTTAATTCACAAGTATGTTCTGAATCATGCAATGTAGTAGGAGCACTGTTTCATAAAAGCCCATAATGACATGAGATGGGAGTATGGCTGTATGCAGCTTTGTGTTGCTATCATCTTTTAATGCATGGAAAACAGCTTGCAGGTTTTAGAGAGGCTTATCTTTTGGAAGAGTGACTAATTTGCCTTTGCATAAATAGGAGTTCAAAGGAAATGAATGCTGTTTATCCAGGCTTTAGAAAAGATTTTGTAAAATAGATCTAGTCATGTGGAGCTCTAAACCACCTTTATTTCCCAGATATTTGTCTTCTGCTTCCTTGAGTCTAGAATATAGGGGAAAAATGGATTGAATGTGTGTGTGTGTGTGTGTGTGCGCGTGCCCTTTAAACTCTGGGACTACAGCGCTGATCATGCCCAGCTAGGGGATAGGCCAACATACATGGAAAGCATCAGTAAGGGAAGAGTTTTTTTTCCTTCTTGGACCATCTCCTACTCTTACAAGATATCATACTAATATATGATTCAAATATGCACTGAAAATATTTTGCATGGCATAAGAACGCAATATAAAAGTTATGCTTGTTATTTGAATTGTGAGATTCAATAGACCTCCTCTCTCCCTTCTCCACCAGTTCTCTGAATCAGAGGTGAGCCATCAGCAGCTCTTGATCTTCATTCAAAATCCCTCTGCAGATGATCTTGACGAGAACAATCTGTCCTGTCCCCAGCAGCCCATTAGGTAAGGAGAGAGGAGGAAAAAGAGGAGGAAAAGAGGAAGTACCTGGGTGAGCCTGTCTATAGTCCAGGGGTAGGCAACCTAAGGCCCGGGGGCCGGATGCGGCCCCCCCAAGGCCTTTGAACCGGCCCCAGGCCGGTTCTGCCATCACCCCCCACCACCGCTGCCGCCCGCCATGATGATATTGATTATTGTTGTTGTTACTTGTTCTTGGGGTTTTCTTGGCAAAATCTCCACAGGGGTTTTGCCATGGCTTTTCTGGGGCTGAGAGAGTGTGCATGCATATTTTTATATATATTTTTATTTTATTTTTAAAATTTATTTATTTATTTATTTATTTTTGGTGCTTCGGCCCCCCAATTGTCTGAGGGACAGCAACCCGGCCCCTGGCTCAAAAAGGTTGCCTACCCCTGCTATAGTCCGTGACCAGCATGTAGCTTCCAACAATTACCCCAAGACATGTGTCTCTCATATTATAAAAGGTTGACTAACCCTACTCCAAATACCAGTCAAGTTCTCAGTCCACTTTAGTTCCAAGATTGGTAAATTGGAAGTTACATACACTACTGTGAAGTACTGTGTGTGTGTGTGTCTGTGCCAAAACATTGGGGAATTGAAAACTAAAAACCATACATCTAAATAACCTATATTTAATTATAACTGTATAGGGTTTAGTTAAGTTCTAACACTGCCCAGTCTCTCACATTGTTCAGTCTCTTATCATTGTTAAACAATTGATTGTGCCCCAGGGGTTCATGCACAATTTCTTCTCTTCTGCTTCATTCTCCAGTAGTTGGGGAGGGGGGAGGCACGTTTTCTATAATGAATCTCCTCTTCCTGGTTGACAGATAGGACTTCTAACAGGAACACCAATAATAGATGGGGCTTTCCCTCAGCTCCTAGGCTTCTATCGCTCTGAATTTTTGTGATACCTAATTGTACTGAAGAAGCTTGTTTCAGTTATATCAGGGGTACTTTTCAAGCAACCAAAACCTGAGAAAAAGAACACTGAGAATAGTCTTCCACTGCTTCTAGGAGTGAGAGGGCTGCCTAAGTACATGGCTGTGGTTTGAGGCATTCAGTTGCCTATACTTCAGCAGGCTCAAGATCTCACTGTGGATAGACGTTATAAGTCTGTTTCATTGGCTTAAAACCTCTATAAAGTAGCACCCAGTGGCAGAAATGAGTTCACAGATGCCAGAATTAAGGTGTTATAAATAATAAAACAGTTGGATTTGTGGGATCTCCTGTTTTGTTGTCCTTCTCTTTAACCTCAGCAGCGGCAGTGTGGTTGTTCTTGCCTGCTCTTTCACTTCAGTGCCTCAGGCAAGACAAGCATATGGAAGAATACCAGAACTCTTTGTCTTTCTTCTCCTAAAGCAAACAACACTCCCCATGTGCACTTGTAAGTGTAGATAGAGGCTAATTATCATACTGAGGTATGGTAAATGGACTAAATAAGTGGCAAACAGCACTGCTGATGAGTTGACAGTTCCCATAGGGAAGTTTGTGTGTAACTGTCCTAGGAACAGAATTGGACATGGACGAACCTTATAATTTTCACTTACTGAGGCAAAGGGGCTTTTTCCAGGCTTTTTCTTGTTCTGTGAGCTGGGAAAGTGCCTCTTGTTGGTAGTGGCCTTGCTTCCAAATCTATAATCTGTCCCAACCAGGAATCCCTGATAATGGAAATTTGCAGTAAATTCAGATTTTCCTCTTCAAAACTAACAATGCTGCAATGTTACATCTGCTCTAATTTACAAACAGATTTCTAACCATGGTTGTGGATTAGTTTATTATATTATTATTATTATTATTATTATTTTATTATGAAGTATTTATACCCCGCTCTTCAGCCAAAAGGCTATTAGAGAGGCTTACAAATGGTTAATTAGATATTTCTCTGTCCTCAGACTTAACAATCTAAAAAGACAAGACACAAAAGGAGAAGGGAATGGTGATGGGGAAGGGTTGAAATTGGCTAAACATACCAGCATGGTGTAGTGGTTTGAATGTTGAACTGTGACTCTGGAGACCAGGGTTCACTTCCCAGCTCTGTCCCCTCTGGATCTTAGGCAAATCACACAGTCTCAGAAAAAGGCAATGGTAAACCTTCTCTGTACAGATCTTGAAGGCACACAACAACAACAACAATAGTAGTAGTTATTCATTGCATTCATTGGTTTAAGAAGTATGTAGCTTTTGCTCCTGTGGAAATACTCTATTTTTTATTTAAAAATCATTGAATCTTCAGCTTTGTAGATGTCAGAGCTGTATACAAGAGCAGGATGAAAATATGTCTCAAAAGGCCTCACTAGGCTTCTTGGGAAGACACGTATGTTTGTGTCATTGTATGCCCATTGTGTTGGGACTTTCCTAGGCTTATAATTAATATGTGCTCATTTGCATTTTCTTGTTTTCTAACTGTAGAAGCTGATCAATGTCCATAGTAAAATTATATCATAAATACAATTAGTCATACTAATATACTATAAAAATAGAATTCAGTGATAACACTATTTAGAGAAAGTTAAAACCTTAAAACAGATTGGTTTTAAAATGACTGGGCAGGTTTACAGAGTTTCAGTCTAATTTTGTAACTGGGGTGCCACTCCATAGAGAAGAACCTCTGCTAAGGATCTGAAGTGTTGTGTACCAAAACTTTTAGAAATCTTAAAGGCAAGCCATTTGAATTTGGACTAGAAGCAAAGGTTCCGTGTCATTGTAACATGGTTTTCCCTGGCTGTACATACTAGAATTCTGGCAACTGCATTCTGTACTACTTGAAGGTTTTTTAGTTGAGTGGGATAATTGATTTTTTCAACAGAGAAGTAAGAACTAAAACAAATAGGAACAGAATAATATGAACAGGTACAACTCATTAATCAGTTTGACTCATTGAGTTGAATTGATTCACAAAAATTCAATTCAAAAAGGCCACAGAAATACAGATTTCAATAGAAGTAGAGCAGTGTTTTGTGCACCAGTAAATACGAAATCAGAACTGTGGGCTCAGTGAGGAAGTTGATAGATTTTCTTTTGAAGTGGTAAGGGAGGGATGGGCAGCTGTTGGGGAATGGTGGGCTACATTGGCCCTCCAGGAGACCATAGAGGGCTGCAGCCCCATGACATACAGCATATACTAGACTATAAATTGACTTCATGTCGAGGGCAGGTTTTGGGGCCAATATTATGGATTTTGATATGACCCATGGATAAGTTGAAGATAAAACACAGAGGTACAAACAAATGATCTAAATGATGAAGCAAAGGAAAACAATGCCAAAAAAAACCTTAGAAAATTCCAGCAAGTATAACTGTCCGCGCTCACTCTAAAGGATGGGTCGATGAGAGAGTTGAGTGCTTCCAGAACAGATTATATTCTTGCCTTTCACCAGAGGATGGTTCCTTTTTATGATAAGTGTTAAAGTACAGTGCTTACACTGACCCATGGATAAGTCAACTCAGTTAATTTTTGACTAAAATATCTAGACTTATATATGAGTATATACAGTACTTACCTGCAAACAATAACCACCAAACAAACTTTTTTGTTTTGCTCCCAAGTGCCCTCGGTATAAGGAGCATTTTTGCTACATTTTTTATTTCCATGGACCTTTATAGGCTCAGCAGAGCCCTCCCCCCTTTTTACAAGAGGTGACTGGAAGGGACATCCTGTTTTACAAAAGTCCTCCCCTAGGCCTAAAACAGCCAAGGGGATAAAGATGTGGCAGAATGGTTCCTCAAACCACCTAGGGCAGGGGTAGGCAACCTTTCCCCTTTAAGGGCCGAGGGACTTCAGCTCCCAGAATCCCAGGAGCTATTGGCCAACATGGGACTATTGGCCAACATGGCTGAGGCTTCTGGGAGCTGAAGTCCCTCGGCCCTTAAAGGGGAAAGGTTGCCTACCCCTGACCTAGAGAGTGTTTGGAAGCAAATTTTTTGGAAATCCTTTTGACCCTAGGGAGCCCTGGTAGCCACAAAAAAGCCTCTAGGGCAGGGGTAGGCAGCCTAAGGCCTGGGGGCTGGATGCGGCCCCCCGAGGCCTTTGGACTGGCCCCAGGCCGGTCCTGCCGCTGCCACCGCCACCCGCCATGATGATATTGATTATTGTTGTTATTACTTGTTCTTGGGGTTTTCTTGGCAAAATCTCCATAGGGTTTTTGCCTTGACTTTTCTGTCATGTATATATTTTTTAATTTTTTAATTTTTATTTATTTATTTATTTTTGGTGCTTCGGCCCCCCAATTGGCTGAGGGACAGCAACCCGGTCCCCGGCTCAAAAAGGTTGCCTACCCCTGCTCTAGGGGCTACATATTGCCAGTGGTGTACATTTTCCCCATTTTTGCTGTAAAGCAGCATCCTGTACTTAGGAGCTAACAGTTTTTGTTTGGCCTTGCTTGCCCTGCCTTTTCCCCAAAATTTAACTGCAGTTCTCTGCTTTTTAACCCATGCCCCTTTTTCTTCAGATAACCCCCTTGCCATGCTGGCTCAGGTGCTGCTGTTCAAAGCTGCCTAGAGTGTTCTAACAATGGCATCCAGCCTTTTCTCCTCTGTTGAGGGGAAACAAAGCCATTTGGCCATGAGTTGTCAAGAGCCTCAGGCAGCTTGGTCCTGTAGATACCAAGCAGTCTTTGGCCCATCTAGTAGCTCAGAGGCTGGAGAAGTTGAAGGAACCATTATGTGACTCCCTGGACAATTTCCTGCCCACTTCTGCATCTTCAGAGTGGGGAAAAAGTCTGGCTAATCATCAAAAGAGCAACAATACATTTGCCACGATAAATTGATTTCTTGAAGCCTGCCTATATTAAAAGTTCCCCAATTTCCTGCCCACTTCTGCATCTTCAGAGTGGAGAAAAAGTCTGGCTAATCATCAAAAGAGCAACAATACATTTGCCATGATAAATTGATTTCTTGAAGCCTGCTTATATTAAAAGTTCCCCTAGCAGTACTGTTTGAGAAGCTCCACTGTGCTTAGTTTATGAGTACTTTAAAGCCAGACTTGAGTGCTTCTTAATTATAGTGTGGGATGAAGGGCTGCCTAGTATGTATTTTAAAATGCCTGCTATGAGTTATTACTGGTGGTAACTTTTGCATTATAAATGTTTTAATAATCTTTTTTCTGTTTTCAACTTATTACAAAGTATCATATCTAGTAGTAACAATATCTAAAGCTAAATCCTTTTATGTATACTAAGAGAGAACTCCTACTCAACTGTTTGTTACATAGCCAAAACAATATTACATATGCACAAGATGATATCAAAGATACACAAGATGGTATCAATCCATTTGGTCCTAATCTGTGGATCATCAGAAAACTTTCTGTGCTCCATCAGCCAAATGACAGCTCTTCAGATAATAACATATAGGTTGTGTAACAAGATTTTGTGGACAAGATTCCACTTTATCAGATGCATGAATCATTCTTCTCAGTTAGGAAGTATGCACATATGATTAGATGGGATTAAAATGTGTGTGTGTGTAAAAAAATAAGACTATTTTCAACATAATCTGAGAATTGCTTTGGTGCTTGCATTGTGCAAAGTAAACATAGTGACCATTAAAATACTGAAGTAGTAATTGCTGGTGACACAGTCATGGTAACATTGCTGAACAAATTAACATGTAAATGGGACAAGAAGCTGTTGCTTCCATTGAAGGCTTTAATACATTTTAATTTTATTATATTTTAAATTATCTTTTAATGTGGTTGTATTAACAGTTTTTTAAATTGTATCATGCTTTCAAAATGTACTGCACATTGGGTCCCATGTTGAGAGAAAGATGGGATGTAAATTAATTAATTAAATAAAAAATAAATGCAGACATAGCAGGGAAAACAAAAAGGAGGAGAAACCCAAAGCAGTCCAATGGGGATGCCTTGCCTAGAGACTGTTTGCCAATTGCTAGAATGTTAAATGGTATATTGCACTCCATGCTGCAACATCTTATGACAGGTCCCATTTGCAGATACTGATAGATATTGACTCCACTCTCAGGCTTATACGCAAAATGGAGCTACAGAGAAGAAAGAATGAAGTATTAGCATCCTTAGGAGTTTGAAGAACCCTATGGTTTGTAGAAGTAAAACAGATTTTAAGAAGATAAAGCAATCACCAACTTACTGTTCATAATGGCTACAAGAATTCTGAGTGCTTGTTCTAGAAATGAAATGGAAAGTGTGGGATGGAATGAAATATCCTGAAAGAAGGCATGACTGGAACCCAGAGCAGGGACACTCACTGCAAGTGCTTGTTCCAAGTCTTTTGTACAGTTATACTTCAGTTAACAAAACCTCTGATGAATACCAGTAAAAGCCCCTTTTTACAAAGTTTTTTTTTTAAATGCCCATTCTTTCCCCCTTTTCCTTCTTGTTCTCCTCCTAGCTGGAGGTTTTATTTCACAGCATCACCATTGTCAGGATAGTGAAGGAGGTTTGGAGAATCCTGTATCAGGTTGCAGCAGTATGTCTGCAGTAAACAATGCAATAAATCTTGAGACAGGAAAGAATGGGATGATATTCTAGAGCTGATCCTATTATACCTCTTTGTCCCTGTCTACAACAGGCAAGGTAAACTACAGTTACCTCCAGAATTCCTTATCCAGCTTGTGTGAATGGCAAAATATAGAGAAAAGCAGCTTCCTCACCAGCTATCCCTATCATTAAAACACACACACAGAGAGAAACAGTTCTGGAAATTTGCCCACCAAAATGGAAATCAAAAGAAAAGTGGAGACTAGTGAAAGAAAAGTCACACCTGGATACATTTTGGAAACTTTCAATAAGTATCTAGAAGGTTCAAAATATTTTGTTTACCTAAGCAAGGCTTGGCTGTTTCATTTCATATTGTTGGTTTTGGGTAAAAAGTTAACTAAAACATCGTGAACATCGCACTCTCTCTCTCTCTCTTTTAATGGTATATGAACTAATCTCTGTTCTCTTTGTATTGTTTCTGCCTCTGATACCAACTTTTCTGTTTAAGAAGCAGTGCCCAGGAACACATCTACTTTGTTAACTGAGGTATGCCTTTATATTCCAGGAGTGGCACAATTTTGTAGTTGATGATATACCTGTATATTCCAGCAGTTGTGTTGTTTGTTTTCCTTCCTAGTTTTATACTCTGAATTCCTTTCAAGATGAGTGACTAAATGTATAAATTTCCATTTATCTAATCTGGTGGCAGCTGGAGCTACAAGAGGCTTTTAGATAGTCTCATGGTAAAAAAAAAAAAAAGGATCAGAGAAACAAATATGCAGCTCGTTGTACTGCCTAGGTAGGACTCAGCACTTGCCTTGCCGTTAGTTATTTTGTTGCAGATGAAATTCTCTTTTATTTCAATAAAATGTCTTTGTCCTGCTCTATTAGGATCCATGTTTGAAAAGGGGTTCAGGTAATTTTAAAATGAGTTGTTGGTGTTGATGGCTCCCAAGTCAGTGGGTTGATGAAATCGCTCTGGGTTTTGGTCTAAACCAGGGATAGGCAACCTTTCCCCTTTAAGGGCCGAGGGACTTCAGCTCCCAGAAGCCTCAGCCATGTTGGCCAATAGTCCCATGTTGGCCAATAGCTCCTGGGATTCTGGGAGCTGAAGTCCCTCGGCCCTTAAAGGGGAAAGGTTGCCTACTCCTGGTCTAAACAGAACCCATTTGGGGAATAAAGTTCAGCATCCTGAGTAACTCTTTAAAATATTAGGTTTCACATCCCACTGACATGGAAGCCAGCAGCTGGTGCCATTTCAGAGTCAACAAGGAAGATATGAAGAAACACATTTACAAGTGCAGGAGACTTTTAGGTTGTTAAAAATGCTAACTTTTGTATAGCTAACTGATTATGGTCCAAAACACACTGCAGAAATAATCCAGTTTGAGACCACTTTAACTGCCCTGGCTCAGTGCTAGGGAATTCTGGGAACTGTAGTTTATTGTGGCACCAGAGCTCTCTGACAGAGAAGGTTAAATGTCTCTCAAAACTACAGTTCCCAGAATTTCCTAGCATTGAGCCAGGCCAGTTAAAATGGTCTCAAACTGGATTATTTCTGTTGTGTGTTTTGGATTAACTTTTGGGTAAGAGTCAGTATGGAGTAGCAGGAAAAGAGATAGTAATTGGATAACAATATAACAAGAAGCAAGTTTGGAGAGATAAAGAGTTGAACAACCCAGGTGACTTTTAAGGATAAAAGACAAGGAGCCAGAAGGGGATGGAAGGCCAGTCTTAAGAATTTAGGGGATAGCATGTTGGTTATACTGGGTGATTTGGGCAGTGTCTGTTGGTTTTTAATGCTGTTTGGTTATTTTTTTTTTTTTTTTTTTGGTCATAGTTACTATGATGGTTATTTTTACAATATATATGATGGGGGTGTTTACGTGATATCGTCTAATAGTATCTCCAGGTGTAAAGAATGAGGAGAAGGGTAAACATCACTCTGCATCTCTTCTATTTTAGGCTTTCTTTGAATCTGCTGGCAATGTCCATGATCTTGTCTGCCTCAGTAGTCCGTGTGAGAGATGGGCTCCCTCTGTCAGCTTCTACTGATTATGAGCAAAGTGTTGGTGTGCAGGAATGCAGAAAATACTTCAAAACTCTTGCAAAGAGGCTTTCTCAGCTTCCAGATAGATGTACACTGCAAGCAGGACAGTATAACATAAAGTAAGTTTCTTTTAAAAAGATTTTGTCTTTTTTCTACCAGATTGTTCTGCACTGTTTCATTTAAAACAGCTGATTTTAGTAATAGAGGTGAAGAAGCACAGTTTTGCTTTTGAAAAACTAAGCTTTATTTGAAGACCAAACATACCTGAAGTCAGCTCTGTTGTGAGTTCAGAAAACCTAACAAAGCATTTGAATGATCACCTTCTCTCCATTGAACTTATGTCAGTTGCAGTCATTTTTGGAGGCTCTGTTCTGTATTTCACTACCAAACAACATTTGTTGGAAACATCATAAATCCGCCATTTTCAGTGATACCAAGTTTGTGGACCTTCCTTTCTGACTCCTCCTTCAACATATTTTGGGAAGGTAGCTAAATGTTTTGGTCTACCAAACACTTAATGTTAATTTAATCTACCTGTGTAGATGTTTGTTTTTCATTTACATTTTTGCACTTTTTAAAACTGGCCTTTTAATGTACAGTTCTAACTGCATAGGCCTAAGTAGAATTGTTAGTCCCAGTTTACCACTGAATCAGTGGAACTTAAGTCTCCCCTTTGATTCACTGAACCTATTCTACTTGGGACTAGCCATTCAGTTTAAGCTATAAACATCTTAATTTTATATCTCCAGGTGGGGTGAGGGGTTTCTTAAAATCAAAAGAAATACATACATCTTTTTTAAAAAAACGTGTTCTAATGTGTTTCAGTATTGTTTAGCATAAGGATAGAACATTCAAAAGGCAAACCAGTTGATTCTCGGTTGTAGTCATTTGCCCAGGCTGATATAACTATCCAGGATGAATGTCAGTATAGCTGGCATTTCCCCCACCCTTCTGGAAATAGAACTGCTTTTTTCTTGAAGAGTTGATGGGATGTTTTTATTTTACAGTATGTAGTATGAGGCAAAATATGCTTGTACAAGGGTACATAGGTGCTATCGTAGCAAATGATGCCACTTCCACTGGTTACCTAGAAGATTATCACACAGGGGCTAATACAGTTTAAAAACTGTTTTTCTATCGTTGTTGAGCAAGAATGATACAAATGCGATATTAAAACACTTACTTTCGCACACGGTTCACTAAAAATTCACAAACGGCAAATAGCACATTTGAATTCCACACATGGAGTTGTTTAGCACAGAGAAAAATGGGTCTTTCTCCCCACGGAGAAACTCCTGTGATATAGGAAGTGATTCCCAGATTGAGGGATTCAGTTTAGGAGATTATTCTCCTGTTTCATTCTGGTACTTGTAGTTTAAGAAGGGCCATTTAGAATATTCAGCCAGAGATCTCTTAAACTTTACTGAACTACAAACCCCAAAATGCACCAGGACACAGCCAGAGCAGTAAAAGTTTTTGAGCCCTGTTTTTAAAGTGTAGTGTGATAATTGGGGAAGGGAGACCCACAGCACTCTCCAAAGATTCACCAGCATGACAATTATGGAAGAAGTCTTAAGGAAGAAATCTCAGTAACACTATGGAAACGTGATTGCCTTTCACACATTTTGCAATAGCACAAATGAATCGTGCTTGCCACTCCGTTTACGGGTTGGGTTGTTGTTTTTTATCATCAGTGAGTTATTCCACTTGCACGAAGATTCCAGGACGTTTAAGGACGTTTCAAGAATGATATATTTGTTAAGAGGTCAAGACTGGGATGAAAATAGAAAAATTTGGGAACCATTATATGAATATCTATATAGAAATTTAAAGACAACAAATAGATAAAATAGCAAATAAGAGTAGTTTAAGGTGTTAAAAGGTTGGAAATAGAAAAGATAATAAAATATTTGATAATAAAACATTCTATAAAATGTAATACAATATCTTTTTCATAAATAATATGTTATCTCCCCCCCCCCCCTTTTAATCGTAAGAAAATAGAGAAAGAGTTAATTTAACAGAAGAAGGGAATGACTTGACAAGGGTTCAGGAAGTCATTTGTATGAAAGAAAGGATGAGAAGCGTCTGTAGTCTTTTTTGTATGATTCATTTAGTGGATGTGTTTATTAAAGGTTATTGTTGTATGTATGTATGTATACATGTTGGAATGTGGATATTTTTTTAAATTTAATAAAGATAATAATAAAAAAAGAATGATATATTGACGACGTCATGTGAAAATCTTTCCCCCAATCACACAAGAGAGACAGTAAATTCTTCTCATACACATTTTACCCTGTGTGATAATCTTTGTAGTTTCAGTTTTAGAACCACTTTGATAGGACTCTTATTTGCATTTGTTGAGAGTAAGCTCGTGCTTGCAGATTTTCTTGCCTTTTCCTACTGGTGTCAGGGTACTTTAGGGTTGGATCCAGGCATAGGTATGCTTATAGTAGACTCATTAAAATCAGTGGGACTTATATTACTTATGCATCAAATTGTTCTAAGAATGCTATTTTAAATTACATAACAAGACAATCCACTAGTCCATTATTTTAATGGAATATTCAATAAACGAAGACTGGAAGCATATGCCAGAGTTTCAATTAGAAGAGAGAATATTCTCCAGTTTCTGATAAGTTCTCTTAATGATATCTCTGGATGCTGACAAAGAAGTGCCCTTTCTGCAAAAGGAGTGCATTCTTTGGCTCATGAAGATAATTTTGAAGAGCCATTTTTCTGCTTTAAGGAATGAAGGCAATGTCATGTTATGCATAACAGATAAATAAAAAAATGTTGATGGGAAGACACCCCCATACCCTCTTTTATGCCCTGTTCCTGTTTTAAAGAATTCAGACTCCATCTCCCACTTTTCTGGTTGTTGTTGTTGTTGTGTGTGTGTGTGTGATAGAAAAGTATTTGTAGAAATAAACAATTACTGGAAATTTTGAAGCCATGGGAACAAATTTGAGATTTTTTTTAAAAAAATGAAGAAATGTTATATTAGTAGCCTTTACAGATTGAAAGTCACTTTGTTACTTTAGGAACATAAACGGTAGTATGTTCAATTTGGTTTTGCATAAAATTATAATATTTGGAATTTTGAGAGTATAGTTTATTCAGACAATTAGAAATGTAATTTAATGTTTTAAACATTATTTTTTGTTACAAATGGAGTTACACAATCCTAAACTGTAAGGAACACCTGCACTTTAGTTTACCTCTTTCGCTTTGCCAGAGTAGCAAGGGGGAAAAAACAGTAAAAAAAGAAAAAAACTATCAGCATTAGCAAAAGAGAAAACTATTGTCTCTTTTGGTTGTCTATAGTGTCAAGAAGACATAAAGGACCTATTCATATAAAAAGAGCAGAGGAAAAGGAACCAAGACTAGGAATTGCAGTGACTGTACCCTGCACTCTTACATAGAAGTTTTCCTGTTACATAGCTTTTAGAAATAATTTTGTGGGAGTAAATATATGAACATCATGTCTTAAACATTTTATTTATCATCCTAAAAGAAAATATGCCATAATTCATTTCCTTCATTTTTCTTGGGGTGGGGAGACATTGGGGGGGGTTGTTTCTGAATTTTTCCATTTATTTACCTGTGTACCTGTACATCTCTATTGTGATGTGCATGCAAATAGCAAATGCATGTATGCATTTTCACTCTCACAAACAGCTGGTGTTGCCTTTACACACACACGACCTGGGAAAGACATTATCTACAAGAAAGTTCCCTTTTCTGTTGAACATGGTGTTATTTTCTCTTGAACAGTAATGCTTGCATAATATGCACAGCTAGTTTTCCTTGTTATAGCACTTAGAGCTACTTAGAGCTACCGTAAGTTATGTTGTGGATACATGAATTTCATTTTGAAATGTTAAACACCTCTCTCTCTCTCTCTCTCTCTATATATATATATATATATATATATTCATATAGTTTTATTAGTTCTCTGGGAGTGAGTTACATGATGCTCTGCACTGAAAATTACCCCAGTGTCCTGGCCTTCTCCTTCCTGGATGAGCTTCAAAAGGAGTACATTTCCACCTACAACATGATGAAGACAAATACAGCACTTAGACCTTACTGTTTCATTGAATTTGGTAAGGGAGTCAACATTTTCCTCAATAACTTTTATTGTTTGACATTTTAAACACATATTTCTGCTTTGAATGGCAGAAAATATTCCAATTAATCATTGTAAATAATTAGTTTTCCAACTAATCATTGGAAAAATCGTATTTTATAGTCCTTTTTATTAATCAGCTAGAACAGTAGAATTTGCATTTAAAATCTAACCATAATTGCTGTTGGATCCATAAGCCAATACTGTGACATACAAATGCCAAACAAAACAAGAAATATTTAAACTGTTACGTAACAATTTGGGAAGCTGCAGTTCCGTAGGCCTTCTATATGAGCCTGCCCAAGTTATAAGATGTTCAGGGGAAAGCTTTCTCTAGTCCTACCACCATTACAGGTACATTTGGTGAGGACACCAGAGAGCCTTCTTAGTGATTGCTCCCAGGTTATGCAATTCCCTCCCATGGGAGCTGATTTGGCAACCTCTTTCCCCTTCTTCCACTGGCAGGCAAAGACCTTCATTCAGGTGGACCTTAAGCACAAAGGGCTTATAACAGGGATGTGTTTTTGTATCACTTTTTTACTGGCATTTAATATTATTTAAAGTTTCTGTTTTTAACTAAACTGTCCTTTAATGTTGTTTTAAATTTTTGTACACATAATGTTCAGCTGTACCTTGTTTTTAATTTAATGTAAACCACCTTGGTCTGTTGTACAAAGAGAAAGGCAGAAAATAAAATAAAATAAAGAATCTGCTCAGAAAAGCTTTCAGTGGTGCTGGAGAAAATGCTTTGATGTGCCCTGGATTTTAAGGCTATTGACTTAGGGCCTTTACAGACTGCCAGAAATAATGCAGCTTGAGTCCACTTTAACTGCCCTGGTTCAGTGTTAGGGAATCATAGGAATTGTAGTTTTTTCTGAGACATTGAGCCTTCTCTGTCAGAGAGCTCTGGTGCCACAATAAACTACAGTTCCCATGATTCCCTAGCACTGAGCCAGGACAGTTAAAGTGGACTCAAGCTGCATCATTTCTGGCAGTCTGTAAAGGCCTTTACTCTCCCCTCATGAAATTATATTGATTTTGTAGTGGACTTCATACTGGTGGCTGTTCATTTGAATTTATAGAAATGTCCACATATATACAGTATTATAGGGGGAGTGAAATTTGAATCTTTTATTTGGTCTCTTCGTTCCTGTAGCATACAGTTTAGAAAAGTTACTTTTGGGAGCACCAGCCCCCAGAATCTTCCATTCAGCATGTGCAGTGGCTGCGATAGCTGCTAAATTCTGGGAGTTGTATTCCAGAAACAAAACAAAACCTTCTCCAAGCTCTGCTGCAGTGCAGTTAATAAATATCATGGGCCTTCTACTGCTAGGTTGTATTGTTCTATGGCATTTGTATTGCTTTTTGGGATATAAAATTATGGCTTGTTTTTTGTTAATTTTCTACTTGCCATCCCAATCTTATTTTTTTTCTTGCAGCAGTCACATATTGAGAACATGATTGCTGTTCCTTTTATTCAGACCTCATACATTACTTACCTTTTTGCCATGAAATACATTAGGGATAATTGAGGGATTATGGATAATTTAATGAATATCAACAGTTATATCATGGAAAGTGCAGGATACAAATCTTTTGATAAAATAAATAGAAAAAAGTAATGTAAATGTACGCTCTTTGCCTTTGACATTGGAGAGAGCAAGATTTGTGGGCAGCCAAAAGGGGAAAAAAAACATGAAAGATTTTATTTTATTTCAAGTATTGTTGTTAATGCACAATTATGTGGCAGAATAATATGCCCCTTCCTAAACCAATATGCTTTTCAGTTCTGTAACTACCTGTTGTACACAAACATCCAGATACAGCAGTTCTTCTTAATGGCATATAATGGGACCTGTCTAAAAGTATTTCAGACCTCAAATAGGGGAGGGGTGGTATAAAACATTTTTATAGTGTCTTTTTGTTTGGTTTTTTGTACAGTTTATCTTTGTATTGTGTTTATAATTATAAATATAATAAAAGAAGCACACTTAGGCTGCATGTGCACTACAGGAATAATCCAGTTTGACACCCCTTGAACTGCCATGGCTCTATGCTGTAGAAACTTGGGAATTGTAGTTTGCGGTGGTACAGAGCTCTGTGACAGAGCAGACTAAATGCCTCACAAAACTAAAATTCTCAGAATTCCATAGCATGGAGCCATGACAGTTAAAGGGGTGTCAAACTGTATTATTTCTGTAGTGCAGATGCAGCCTCAGTTGCCATTCTATGTACCTGCTGCAACCAACCATCCAAGTACACACATTACTGAAATGACTCAGCATCATGGAATATCCCTCATTGATTGACTTCTTGGGTTCTTCCTAAGGGGAAAGGTGGGGTATAAATAGAATTAATGAATAAATAAATAAATATTTTACAGAATTATTCGCTCTGTTAGTATTAGTAAAAATGTGGCAATGTGAATAGTGTAATTTTGGTCTTGTGTATATCTGTGAAGCTGATGATCGACTCATTTCTGGTATTCACAACAATCCTTTCAACAAGACCTGATCTGGTTACATGGAATCTAGGCTACCCAAATGGATACTAAAAGAAATATTTATTTTTTTCAAATAATATTTTTGCATAAATGGAAGGGCTTTTATGAATACTTTAATATCTGACAATATTTACTGCAGTGAAAAGTCAAAATAGTTAATAATATACACTTTTTCAGAACTGTGATCAGGTACAGAAAACATCAAGAGTATACTGCTGGTTTGTTGTTGTTGTATGCCTTCAAGTAGTTTCTGATATATGGCGAACCTAAGGCAAACCTATCATGGGATTTTCTTAGTAAGATTTTGCCTCCCTCTTAGGCTGAGAGCATATAACTTGCCCAAGATTATCTACTGTATTTCCATGGTTTATTGGGAGTTCCTGCATGGCAGGGGGTTGGACTGGATGGCCCTTGTGGTCTCTTCCAACTCTATGATTCTATGATTGGGGATTCAAACCCTGGTCTCCAGAATCATAGTCAAAAGCTGGTAGATGATAATTTTAAAAGTCTCAGAACACCCCAGAAACTAGAGGAATTTAGAATGAGAAATGTGTTCTGCATAGATAGCTTGCTGCCTCTTTCCATGACTGTCAATTGCTCCATTTTCTGTCCATTTTATGGGCATTTCATTTACTGTATATACTCATGTATAAGTCTAGAAATTTTAGTCAAAAAATGGACCTCAAAAACCTGGGTGGACTTACTCATGAGTCAATGTAAGTTTGTTATTGTTGTGTCCCTTCAAGTTGAATTTTCCATTGAAATAATGTTAAATACTCTAAAGCAATGAATCCTAAACTTTGGTCCTCTGTATGGTTTAGACTTCAGCTTCCAGAATTCTTGACTGTTAGCCAGGTTGGCTAGTTCTTCTGGGAATTGATGTCCAAAACATCTGAAAGACCAAAGTTTGGGAACCTCTGTTCTGAAGGCAGCAGATTGTATCTAATCTTGGAAGCTAAGCAGGGTCAGCCTTCATTAGTATTTGAATGAGAGACCACCACCAAATATCAGATGCTGTACACTGTATTTCAGAGAAGGGAATTGGCAAACTACCTCTGAGTCTTGCCTAAGATAACCAAAGTAAATTCATGTGGTCGCCATACGTTGACAAGTAACTTGAAAGCATGCGCACACACATGTACACACTCTGTTAAAAAAGATGCAGTTCTACCAGTACCTACAGTATATCACATCTTATATTCATTTACCATTGAACTCAGTGGAACTAACTTCCAATTATAGACGGACATGATGTTGAACAGAAGATTGAACAGAAGAGGTATAAAGATATCTCATATCCCCTAGAAACGTGCATCTGAGGAAGTAGGCTTAAGTCTATGAAAGCTCATGCTATCAACTTCTTTAGTTAGTCTCAAAGGTGCTATAAGATCTCTTAGGTTCGCCATAAATCAGAAACTACTTGAAGGCATACAACAACAACAAACCACCAGTATACTGACAGATTTAACAGACTGACACAGTTACTGTATATCTTTGAATTTCATATGCTCCAGTGAGTCTTAGTTTTGAGGAGAAAGAGATTATGGCCTGACTCAAATGTTTTAACAGAAAAGTTTATTTTTATATAACTTTTATATAAATTCTGTGGATTCAGTCATTGTACTAACAACTGGATTTAGGTCTAGGAGACTTAAGACAAAATAAGAAGGCTTTGTAAGCAAAAATAAAGAAGCCTTTGGCGCTTCTACCCATATGTTTGATAGCATATCTCAATACTGTTAAAATATAGGTGTTATAGTGGGCTTTTGTCTAAGACATTTGGCATTACGGATTTTTCTTAATATCATTTCATTCCTAATATTATGCAGTATTCCATCAAAGTATATGCATATGGCTTGTGTTTAGAAAAAAAAAGTAAGTACTTTTTTTTGGTAATAACTTCTACATTCCAAGAAAAACTAAACAAAATGCAATCCATTCATTATATTAGCTATACTTTCAGGCTTGCCAGTGCGTGAGACATTAGTTTATTCATAATTAGATTATTCGTGCTTAATATTTTGGTGCTGCACAGTTAATTAGCCCATGATATATTAGTTGTAAAGTAGCAACAGTATTAAAACCTTAGAACCACATTAGATGTAAGAATTTCAGTAATGAGTTTAAATGTAGGTATATGAGCTGTACATTGCCCATAAAACCACAGGGTCTCAAATGATTTTATTAACAAAAGTCTAAGGGATTTTTTTTATTTTATGCAGATAATTTCATTCAGAGGACTAAGCAAAGATACAATAACCCACGGTCTCTTTCAACAAAAATAAACCTTGCTGATATGCAGACAGAAATCAGGCTAAGACCACCGTATCAAATTTCTCTATCTGACTTGGGCTCAGTAAACGGATATGCACATATCTCTCTTCCAGAATACAAAGGTACTGGGAAAATATCTACAGGTGAGTTTGTTCTTCTTAAGTGCAGTTTTCTTCTGAAAGACCTGGGAACAGATCTGTTTGCTTGTGCTCTTATAGATTTCTATACATGTCAGTGTTCACATCAATTTGCATGCTTTATAGCTTCTGTCAGAATCCTCTTCCCTTCTGGTCTGGAATTCAGAATGGGAGAAAGTTGGCTCCCATTAATTCTAGCGCAGCCTTTCTTCCTATTACTAATAGCAGACTGTGGGAGTGGATTCCAACTGAAGTTTTGACGAGGCAAATGTTTAAAGAATCACCTGTCCCAATTCACACACCACAGGCCCCGTGCTGCTCACCGACTAGCAAAATCGAACCAGGGAAATGCAAATGACATGAATGATGTCATGCCTAATTGGGTCCTATGGTTTTACGCAATTTGGAATCTTGTTAAGTGCTTTGATATAATGTTGTTCAGTTTGAAAGCACTTAGTTTGAAAATGTAAACATAAGCAAAACAAACAAAATGTCATTGTTCACCAGAAATTATTGTACTGAGTTAAAATGCTTGATGTGAAGTTTGGAAGGAAACAAGTCTACATTCATCACATTGAATTCTAAAGTGAACTTGTTTGCCTTCAAGTCATTGCCGACTAACGGTGATCATAATGCGACCCTATCACATGGTTTTCTTGGCAAGTTTCTTCAGAGGGGGGTTGCCTTTGCTTTCCTCTGAGGCTGAGATAATGTAACTTGCCCAAGGTCACCAAGTGGGATTCCATGGCTGAGCAGGAATTTGAACACTGAGCTGCAGAGTCAAAGTCTAACACTCAAACCACGACACCAAGCTGGCTCTCCACAAGTGAGCTATTGTCCTTTTATTCGAGTCTAGTCCATTCTGTTGACTATGACATGTTGGATTTATAACATACACACATTTAAAATAGAAAGCTGTATTTTTAAAAAATGTTTTCCCCTCAGTAGCTAATTCCTAATTACATATTAGGCAACATGCAATTAGTTCTACAAGAAACATAAAGTGTGTTCCTTATAAAGTTTGGAAACAGTGCTGATCAGATGGTATCATTCTCTTCTAGAGAAATTCCCTTTGTCACTCCTGTGCTTTCTCCGACTTTATGAACTGCATTGGAGAGCCTTTTTCTGCTGCAGCTGTTCAGTGCAAACAACGCAGAATGACACCGCTCTCTATATTAATGTTCCAGCTCATTAACTTCATTGTTGGCACCTTTACACTTCACTGATTTAAACAGAATGATTTAAATATGGTTCAATAACCTTATTGTCAGTCTCTCTATGTTGCCTAGACTACTGTGGATTTTTTCATATTCAGTTTCTGTCACTGGTTGTGGAATAGCACAGCAATGGCTTGTACACACATTCACTATGAATTGGCAGTCATTTCTGTGTAATATTGGCTCTTCAGTAGTGCAGATGAATGTCTGCAAAAATGCTAACTTCCCCCACCTTGATTTTGCCTCTTTATTTTCAGTACCATTTCTAAGAGAATGGCATATTATGCCCTTTATGGATCCAAGGATACTAAACATGCTAGTTGCAGCTTCAGAAGTTTTCATAACTCTTCTTTGGCTGCAGCCATACTGCAGAAATAATCCTGGCAGACACCACTTTAACTGCTGTGGCTCAGTGCTATGGAATCCTGGGATTTGGGGTTTGTTGTGGCATCAGAGCTCTCTGACAGAGAAGGCTAAATGTCTCACAAAACTACAATTCCCAGAATTCCATAACATTGAGCCATGGTAGTTAAAACAACGTCAACCTGAGTTATTTCTGCAGTGCAGATTTGAGGCCCAATTAACAAATGCATTAAGGCTTGGAAGTCTTTCTACACTTAATGAGGAGGAAGCTTCTTAAGATCAATTGGATTCGCTTGTGAGAAACATGATCAGCAAAAGAGTGAATGATTAAAGAGCTAGAAGTACTCGAAATGGATAAACTGTCAGGCAGAGTCTGTGGGAGGGGGCTCTTTGGGATTGTATATTGTGACATTTTAATTTTTGTAAGCCGCCCCAATTGCTTCAGCAGAGGGGCGGGATAGAAATAAATTTTATTATTGTTATTGTTATTGTTGAAGAATTTGTATCAGTAGTAGAAAAGGATCCCTCTATGTCTCCTCTTGTCATTGTCAAAAATTAAAGCAGACATGTTTAACACTGGATTTAAATGATCCTTTAGGGCAATAGCTTACACTTTAACAGAGAAGAAAAGAAAACTTTTGAGAACACTTATTTCAAGATTGTGATTTACTGCTACTCGGCAGCTAATTATGGATTAACTTTACTAGCCATTTTTCATTCAGCTTGCCTAGAGCTCTGTTCTAACAGTTCTAGCTTAGTACTAAACAGGTAAACTGCATTAACCTCAATTTTGTCTATGTTCGGCCTCATAGAGCTTCAGTTTCATTAAAAATACTATCACAGTGAACTCTGAAAAGTTACACTTCACTTTCCCCCTAGATTGCAGCTGCATATGCCATAATTAGTAAATCAGCCCCATGAGTTTCTAAAGCATTCATTCTAAAGAATGGGATTAAGAATTGCACAGTATTTGGTGGATCGTTGGTTAAAATTATATGTTTTCATTGAAGCTGTATGATCTTGAGCAGGAGAAAGACACTGAAAAATAGCATCACAATTCTTGCCCCTTAATGAAAATGTTTTAAAATATTTATAATATTCTCCCCCCCCCCCCCCCGCCCTTTCTGCCTTCCAGCCCCTCACCAGCGATTGGAGCCTGTGACGCTGTCAGGAATTGTTTCCTTTGTACTCAGTCTTTTATGTGGAGCTTTGAACTTAATTCGTGGTTTTCATGCTATAGAAAGTCTTCTGCAGGTACTGTTCCAATTTTGATGATTGTCTAGTAAGAAAAAAAGTGACAATCTTTGAAGAACTGTCTATATATATGCTTTTGCATTGATTAGCAGGATAAAATCACCCTTTGACCACTGTTTCAACAAGGAAAGCACTCTTTTCCCACAGAGGCTGGGGTGGGTGGGTCTGTAGCCTTCAAGCCGATTTGGCCGCCTGAGCAAAGCTGTTTGTTTCATGAAACAGCTTTGATGGAGCAAGCTGATATGTCTCAGGTGTCCTTCTTTCTGAATGTTACGACTGCCAATGTAATTTGTACGTACTCCTTTTATCAAAGGAGATGTCCTTGTCCCACTTCATAATATTCTACTGATCATATAACTATAAAGTTACATTGACTTGTACTCTATAAATGTCAGTGGATTACAGTTAGAATTTATGCCTCCCATTTCACCATTAAAGAACCTTCTGTTTTGCACACACACACACCCCAGTATTCCTCTCTGTTCTGATTTTTTTCCAAAAACCTTCACTCTTGTTTCCCACATGTGGAGAAGCTACTACTTCCATTAGGAAACAATGTACCAAGAGTGTTAAAAATACTACCACTGCTAGGAAACAATGTGCCACATGTGTGAAAATAAGCCTTTTTCCAGTGCTCGCATGAGAAGGACAGGAGCTAAGATGCCACAGATTTTATATTGTATGAAACAGTCCCTGGTCTGTTGCAGAAAAGAACTGGACAAGGTATACACTATTTTTTTTTATTATTTCCCTTTATTTTTATTTTTCATTCTGTATGATTGTAGCACCATCTAGTGGTTATGCTATGATTTACAGAGCTCTGTGAGACTGTATCTACAGTCCATGCTAGAGATCTAAGGGGCTACAGGTCAGTCTTTTTCAATGTTGATCTCCAGTAGTCACTTAAATCATGGGCTAGGTGTGTATACAGTTTTAAGAGCAAAGAGAACCTCCCTTCCCACTCCTCTCCCTTCCACTTCCTGCCAAAGACATTATTTATAGCCCAGCCTTTGATTTTTTTTCCTTCTTCTTTCAGCCTAGGTTTTTTGTACTGAAACTGGGTAGGAAAAAAAAAATCAAGGATGATTTTTGGACTTCTTGATATTTGGAAATCATGCTAAAACAATTATTCAGTTAGATGTATGAACTACATAAGGGCATGTCAGTATAACATGGAATCCATTGCTTTGAGAGTTTATATTTTGTATGTTTATTTTCAGGAGGACGGAGAAGACTTCAGTTACATAATTGCCTTTTTTCTTGGCACGGCAGCTTGTTTGTATCAGGTAGATTATATTTCTTACATACTGGGGATGCTCTTCAGAGGTCTTAGGGCCTTTGCAGACTGCCAGAAATAGTGCAAATTGAGTCCACTTTTAGGGTTAGGGTTAGTGCTAGGGAATCATGGGAATTGTTGTTTTTTTTCTGAGACATTGAGCCTTCTCTGTCAGAGAGCTCTGGTGCCACAATAAAATACAGTTCCCATGATTCCCTAACCCTAACCCTAACCCTTAAAGTGGACTCAATTTGCACTATTTCTAGCAGTCTGCAAAGGCTCTTAGTTAACTCATGACTAAGATCAAACCTTGTGAGTCTGAATTGCATTGAATGCAAATATATTTCTTCTTTGTAGTCTCTGTGACCTCACACATATGGGAAATCTTGTGTCTGCAGAGCCCATCTTCAGAAATTTCTAGAGCTGTGATCTCTTTGGCGGTTCCCCCATATTTCCCTACTGCAGTGATATTGTCTGAACTCTTATGAGAAGTCAAGGTGGTTGTATTTTTCTCTTTATCATAGGAATCCCAGGGGCTAAACAGATAGATCTGGTACTTTGCTGCTCTGAAAAGAACGGGCAAATGCCGCTCCTTTTTGAAGTGGCAAAAAGCCGCCCTTGGTGCTGTGGCAGCGGCTTTTCTGCGCTTCTTTGGCACAGTGTGTCTGAACGCTATGCCAAGGGAGCGCCCTGATGCTGCCTGCCATGGCCAGTCTTTTGGCCAGTCTGTATTCCCCCTCAGTGGGAAAGAGTTATCTGAGTTTAACCCAGCAGCCACACACTGAAGTAGATCAGACATAAAATAATTGCCCATGGTCATCCAATGTAATATTGGGAAGGCAGGCAAAGATTGACCCTATATTGGAAATGCTGACTGGGTCCTCATCATCACTGACATACGTAGGGTTATTCATCTAGATATGCCAATTGTGCATAGCTTTTGGATGTTTGTTAGAATGGTTTTCTTTAGACTCCAGATAAAAAAATATTATATAACACTGTACTACTGTTGTGTCTGAAAGTAAGAGTACACAAATCACTGGCACTGCCATTGGCTACAATTCAGCATTGACTTAAATGAGCTTGAGCACACTGATTTCATTTGTATTGGATTATGGCTGTTAACTCTATATCTGGTGAAAAATACATCTTTTGTCCCTCAATGTAAAACAGAGATTGACATCCAGAACCCTGTCCCATTAACACAGGGTCACTATCTTGGAATTTTGAAAATGTGTCCTGGGTACCACCACAAGTAGGCTGGTGGGGGGGCTGATCACAGAAATGTAGGGAACACCTGTTCTCTGTGCTTACAGGCGTCTGCACTCATGCATCCTAAGTGTGCATCCTCATTCTGACTCCTGTTTCTTCCTGGCTTCTATCCTCTTTCCCCATCATCTCACTCCTGACACGTGCTCCTCTTTCCTCACATTCTCTCTGCTGCCTCTTTTCTCTGCCTTTTCACTATTTCATTCTCTGGTTGTTTTCTCTTTCTCTTTCTCTCTTGGATCCTTTTTTCTATTTCTCTCTCTGTGCCTTCCACCACCCATTTGCATGGAGTTTGGTGAGCAGCCTTCCTTCTGTAAAAATGGTGGTGAAGAAGACAAGCTCAGCCTTCCAAGCACCCCCATTGCTGCAGGAGACCTGAGGGAGGGTAGTTGTCTTTTTTATCCAATCATTTTTTTTACACATTGGTCCCCCTGCCCATTCAGTGAATTGAGAAATTGCTCATTTTTCTTTAATAGGACAAAAAGGGGGTCATTGCTGGAGTGGGGCAAGAATCTCCTCTCCCCCACCTATTATCCTAAGGTTCTTGGTACACAGTCGGCTTCCATTCCCTCCAGCTTTTGTTTGATAGGACAGCCTCCCTTACAACTACAAGTGAATGAAATAAAATGATAAAAACAGTCTGGCAAACACTTTATCAGTCCCCCTAGTACAACATAGAGTTTAGTATGTTAACTCTTTTAAGACAGCATATTGCAAGCAAGTGCTTCAGTTGTCACATGTGTTTTTTGTGTCTTATCAATGGAGAGATTTGTTTCTTGCAAAAAAAAAACACAACCCTAAATAGTTCATGCTGTGGATAAGACAGATTACTTTTAGAGACAGCAACAGAAGGTAGTCATATTTGGGTACTGAAGGAATGAAGGCATTTTCTGTTCTTGGAATAACCCATTTTGTAGAATTTTTTGCTATTTTGCCTCAAGCTTAATTGTATATGATGTTTTGTAGAGTTGTAATAACTGTGAGGTTTCAAATCCACACTAAGAAATTGACCTGAATTCCCCAACTTGCTGCCTCGAATATCTAGTTTCTAGAGTACAACAAACAAAGAGCAATAAAACAGATCTGTATGATCAGAAGCCAAAATCAATTACAGATTTATGTTCAGAGCTGTCAAGTTCTTGTGTGTGTGTGTGTGTGTGTTTTTAAAGTCATTTGCTGATAAGAAAAGCAAAGAGAACTGTGAAAACAAAAAGACTGAACATTTTTTAGCTTTGTGAAAATTGTTATTTACATATGGAATACAGGGTTCTTAATCTTTCATTTTCATACTTTCTTTTAGGAATCTAGTAAGGATGCAGGAGTTACTTATCCTTAATGACTTTTTTCTTTGCAGTGCTATCTGTTTGTATATTGCACGGGCTGGCGGAACATTAAATCCTTCCTAACTTTTGGCTTAATCTGCCTCTGCAACATGTATCTTTATGAACTCCGCAACCTCTGGCAGATCTTTTTTCATGTGACAGTGGGTGCTTTTTCAACGTTACAAATCCGGCTAAGGCAGCCACAAGGGAAGTCTGCTGACTACAATGTGTGATGGTAGTCTCAAGGCAAACTTGATGCAAGCAATATTCCTCTCAGGAACAGACAGCTTTTCTGTGAGAGAAGCTCCCCATACTGTAAGACATCAGAGACTTGACAATAAAATTCTTCAAAGAAGAGCTGAAAATGGTCAGAAACTAATTGGGGTACAACTGCAGCCCCTGTGCTGGAGAATGTACCCTGAGGACGAATGAGAAGTTTGGAGGACAGCATGAAAAACTCCACATTCATAACTATGGAAATGACAAGAATCTGTATTGAGCTTGTTGTGCATACCAAGTGGTTTCTCCAGTCCCAGACCAGTTTTGCCTTTGTGAGGCAGTAGAAAAGGCTGAAATAAAGGGATGGTATTGTATAGTAACACACGGTTCAGTATGAATGAATTCCTGAATGCCAGATTATTGGATTGCACATTAATTTAATGATGTGTGCCTGCATTTTCCTTAATTAAAATCTAACCCGGAAACCATCTGTTCACAGGGATTAACTCTTGGGCCCCAAAGGCCTACCATCTAGTCCTGAGTTAATTATGAACTACTACTTTTCCTTTCTGCAGTGAAATTTACTTTGAAAGAATGCTTCAGAAAGTGACCTCCTTCTAAAATAATACAATTGCACTATATTGTCTTCAATCTCCTCATCTTAAAAGAAGTTGGCTGAGTGGGTATGGGAGGAAACAGAAATCTGAGTTTTTTATGCTCTTCTCTTTATGATATGATATAATGACAGAAATCTGGCCCACTGCAGGTAGCTAACCAGCAATTAGAAAAAAACATTTAATTGCTAGTAATTTACTTGAATTGTAATGAATGGCTTTTGGTCACTGGAATACACTAGTTTGTGTACAACAGTTGCATAGCAGGAGAGGTGAGCAACCTAAAATGGTAGATGAGCCATCAACTTTTTTCCTCCATTGCAGTTACGGAATTGGTAATGAAACAGCTTAGAAGATACTGCAGAAAGTCTGTTACAAAACAGCCATAGTATTTTTGTGAAATACAAGATAACCACTTTGGAGCTACATTCTGAATTCAAGCTTGTTTGTCCAAAGAATGAATATTATGGTAGTATTCATATCTGCCTTGAAAATAATGACTGATTGATTCCCACTGATTTCAGTAAAAATAAAATGTGATACAACCATATTTCCTGTATATGCTCAAAGCTTGTAAGCTTGTTAAGTATGTTAAGCAAACATGAGAAGAAAGATGGGTGTTGAATTTTTAGCATCCAGAACATGTTCTAGTTATGATCAGGAACCTAGCAGTTCAGGATAGAGAGGACTTCTGTTGGCAAAAAACAAGTGTTTTAAATCACAAATCGGACATGAGATGAAGTAGCTTTTTGCCAAGTTATACGTAGTTTACTGCATGGGCTGGGTGTGTTAAACTGTAGGCAACAATAAGGTGGTATCAGTTGCAAAGGAGAAGTGAGGAAAAATAATCATGAAGAGGCTATTGTATGTTTATCCTTGCATCAAACAATTTGTATCATCCATGCCTAGTCAGGAGACATAAGATTTGGCTTCTAAACAGGATAATTCCCAAAATGTGTGTTAAAACTGTGATTTGAAAATGATGGCTAGAGTCTTGTTAGTGCCACCTGCTCCAAGGTAACTGAGCCAATGGAGGTAGGGGCAGTAGGAGAAAGAAGCCCAAAGGTGCAGAGGCTGTGAGGGAAGTGAAGAAATTGCCTGGTTGGAGTAGACAGATCTTGGACACTGTTGCATGACCTGGGAAAATTGCAATTGTGAGCATAGTGCATCAATGGGGTTCTGGATTTTATGAGGACACGCTTGTAAAACCTCTTTTACTTCTGAGTGTTTTATGATTCTCTGGGTTTGAATTACAAGAGATCTACCATGCATTTGTGGTTATTCTACTTCAGTGAAGAAAAAGACTCTGTATTATTGATTTTAGTATAAGTCCCAGGCTACTTTACACAGTGTGTATAACGTTTTTCCTGCATTGTGGTTTTATTTTCTTGGGCTGTGCGTAAGTTACCCAACAGTGACTACCTAATTGATATACTTGCAATTAAAATAGTTCTGCCCTATTTGAATTATATAGTGTATGCTCACTTTCTGCACAGAAAAAAATCCTGTGCAGAAGATGTGTATAGTAGCCCCAAAATATTTGTTTCATACCATTGTAAACAGTGCTATTAAAATGTTGCATTTCATGCTTTCTCTGTATCGGGGGGAGCAAATATCAGAAGTTAGGGGCTCCACAGGGCTCTTGGGGGGTTCCCAACTATAATATCCCCACCCCAGAAGCATTTCAAAAAATAAAATTGCACCAGAAAGTCCCCTAATGCCCCTAGGGGGGTTTGGAGGCACTTTTGCTATGTTTTGGGCCTAGGGAAGCCCCTTTTTAAACAGGAAGTGAACAGGAGGTCACATTCTGAGTTATTTCCTCTTGGGAAACAGGCCTGTCCCTGTCTCAAAATGGCTGGGGAGAGGACCTTTGCAAAATTGACCCCATGCCTACTAAGGGGCTGGAAGGATTAATTGGAAGGAAAACAGAATTTCTAAATAAGCAATTTCAGAAAATTGGGGAAAGATTGCTAGGTGCTGCCTGTGATCCATGGGCTGTACTATCCCATACCTGCTGTATATGATTCAGCGTATACATAGAAGCATGGATGAAATCCAGTGTAGGGCCATGGGACGCAGGGGACCTGGGTTCAAGTACCAACTGTAAACTTGACAGATGGCTTTGGAATTCGGTTTCCCAGTTGCAAGATAGGAATAACAGTGGTTTGACTGTTTAAATACAACTGGAAAATGCTTTGTACCATAAAAGGGCTATCTAATCAAATAAACATGGAATCAGTTGTATATGATGTTTGCAGCTTCATGAAATAAGTAAGTACAAGTAAGTGGCAAGTAACAAGATCACCAAGAGTTTTGAAATGGATGCTGACTATTCATCTTAACATAACTGGTTGATGTGTTGCTGTGACTTACTTGCTATGCACTGTAACAAAGCAGATAAACCATGAATAAAAAGTTGAATTTGTTTAACTTTAAAGCTAAAGAAAAACATGAAAAACTGGTTAAGCATACTTCTCTCATTGAGATAACAGCACTGAAGTCACTATGTTGGGTTGTGGCCTAACTTGATAAAAAGCTACTTTTGTCCACTGCACCTGATCGAGATATTCAGTATTGATATGTAATACTGTGTCATTTCACTATGCTGAGTGAGATGATCAGTCTGTAGAAAGCTAACTAAAATTGTGTTGTCCAGGTACTCCTGTTATATTTAAGTGGTGCTTGATTCTGGATATTCTGTCTATCCCCTAGTTAACATTTGTGGTATGCATCCTAAAAAAAGTATAATCTGTACTATTTCAGCATACTCTTATTTTAAACAATGGTTGGCATCCTGTTTGTGAATTATGATTGACTTATGTCAATCCACCATCGCACCTCACTTTTTAGGTTGTTGCAGAGATTGGAATTCTGTTCTGACCACAATAAAACCAAAATGTCCTCAAAAAACAATGTAAGCATTGCAGCTCCCCCCCCCCCACTATTATTTATTTATTTATTTGATCCTTGTAATCATATCAGATTTTACTAAAGATTGATTATCCATTATGTGAAATACTTGGGCCCTCGCTTCCCATTATGTTGCCTTTTGTCATCTTCAAATCTTGTAATGACATTTGTTAGGCTTGGGTAGCATACCCTGGGTTGCTAAGCCATAAACTAAGCTTCTTCTTAAAAGCTTTATCATGTAGCATCTTTACTAGTACTTTGAAGAGTGATTATATAAGGTCCAATCTTAACAAAATGTGCTGGATATTGCTAATTGTTGTGCTGGGGTGAGTTTGTTTTAATGATACATGCTTTAACTGGTTTTAATTTGTTTCTGATTGTTTAATTGTGTTTTAGCTTTGTATCTTGTGGATTTTTAATAGTGTTTTTTAAAATTGTTGTAAACCGATTTGCGTCCCAATCTGGGGAAAAGATGGGGGGATGATGATGATTTCTGTGTTGTCAAGAGAGTTGCAGGATGAGCAGGGACATTCTTCTTTGTTGTCTCTATGCCTCACACAATAGGATTTTGTGCTGCACAGAGACTCCATTCGGAAAGCTGAAAAGCTGAGCAGATTGGTGGGAAGCCTCACCCACTCCTGTGTACTGAGCATGCCCAATCCTGCCAATCTAGCTCCACCTTGAGTTCCCTTTCGTCCGCCACAAGAGAAACTGCCTTTGGATTGCTCTCTAACTTAGTTTTCCTCTCGTGTACAGTAGGTAGTATTTTTCTTCCTTTTTCTCTTATTCTGAGATTTTCTTCTTTTTATTTTGAGCTGCCCTTACAGAGCTTTGAAGTGGTGTTTTTTCTGTTGTTTTTTTTGCCCAGCTTTGCGCATTTCTCTTGGGCTTCTTATGGCTTCCACTTCACTTGTTAAGCTCTGCGTGTCCTGTAATTGAAAGTTTTCCCTGATTGATGGACATTTTAAATGCCGTTTTTGTTTGGGCAAAAGTCATATTGCTGAAAGCGTTGTTCATTTTGTTGTTCCTTCACCTCCCAGAAACTTCGCAATAGAGCTCAGCATCTGAAACTTTTTTGGTTGGGAACACTCTCTTTCAATCACTCAAAAATTGACTTCTGCTCAAGATCCCTTGGCCTTAGTCCAGATTTCTAAACTTCTTTGGATTCCTAAGATCTCTAAGGGAACGGAGTTGTCACCACAGTCTCTGCCACTGTCTGCCTCAATATTGACTTCTACTTTGATATCAACCACATTCTCAATATTGACAACCTCTTCGATATCAACCACACTTTCCTTGATACCGACAACCTCGGCATTGAGCTCCTTGGGACCGCCCACTACCATGGCTTCTCAGAGCTCTACTGAGCCATCTACTGTCCAGACCCCAGCACTGCAGGAGGTTCCTTCCATCTCTCAGGACAAACACCATTCTCACAAGGCTAAAAAGAGGTCAGCTTCTGTTGGAGATCCTTAGATGGAAAAGGCTAAGCAGAAGCAAGGTGGCTACGTAGTCACAACCATCCACATTTGTCTGGCACTACCGGCTTGATTCCAGGTCTCGTCAAGATGCCAACTTTGGCCATGCTGTTCTCTCTCTCTGTTCTCCAGTGACCTTCCCACCTTGCCACAGGTAAGTCTTTCAGTCACCCTATTATGTGAGGCACAAGAGACCATGAAGAAGAACAGGTTGCTTACCTGTAACTGTGGTTCTTCGAGTGGTCATCTGTGCCCTCATACAAACCCACCCTACCTCCCCTCAGTCAGGTCCCTGCTTATTCTTGTGGTGGACTTGAACTGAAAGTGGAGCTAGATTGGTGGTATTGGGCATGCTCAGTACACAGGAGTGGGTGGGGCTTTCCACCAATCTGCTTAGCTTTCCAAATGGAGTTTGTGCAGGCACAAAACCCTATTGTGTGAGGGCACAGATGACCACTCGAGGAACCACAGTTACAGGTAAGTAACCTGTTCTTTCTAGGTGTTTTCCTGTAGATGCACTTGCTTCAAGGATGTCATCTGCAAGTATCTCCCAGGGACCCATGGAGGTCTCTGTAGATACATGTTGCAGTCTGCCTAGCTACAGAAAGATAGTTGGATATGTCCCCACTAATCCCCCTGCTTTCTGACAACATGGAAATTCCTGTGTTGGGGATGGAGGCCGTGCTGCTTATCAACTGAGACTTTTTTGGAGTACCATCTTCTAATCCAGAATCTTGGCCAACGTTTTTCAGACACGTCCATTATTTCTTGGCTTGTTTAGACTGGCCCCCTATCTCTTTGTGTTTGCATCTGCCACATGTGCTGGAGATCACAACTGCCTTGCACAATGAAGGACAAGGGATCCTTTGTTTTCCCATTTCATCTTCACACAGGCCAGCACAGGGTTCTACATTTCATATTGTTTAGTCAACAAATGCCTTTCTTACCTTCTACAAACTACATGCCAGATACTTTTATCCTTTTGAAACTTCTGTGTATATCAGAAAGTGCAGTTAGTTTATTTTAGAGTATTTTTTGTTGCAAAACAGAATACCCTATAATTTGCAATTTTGCACTTTTGTTGCAATACCTGAATATGCTAACATCAAGCAGAAAGTGCACAAACCATTTCAGCAAGGGAGATCCATGTATGTTTATCACAGAACTCCTATATGTTGAGAGATGGATTCACAGGTGTGTCTGCATATAGATTTCCATCAATATTGCACCATTCATAGCAGTTGTATTTAATTACTTGGATTTGCTACAAAGCAGTACACTTAGAGCTACTAGTTTTTTAACACAGTTAAGTGAGTAGAAATGGAATACAGCCTCCTTTTGCAGTCTCTCACCTCATCTGTAATTTCCTGTAAAAGCAGTCTTGCTCAAACTTTGAATCTATTATTTTCAGATATTTCATTTTTACATCAATCAGGCTATTGTATATATGTTCGGCCCTTCACTTTGAATGAGAAGCTGATAGAAAGAGCCACCTTAATGTGTGTATTTTTTCCACTTTCCCTGGCAATAACCTATGCAGTCCTGAAAAAAATGATAGCTATCCCCTTTGGTGATCTCCGTAGCTGCTTCTTTCTGTGTCTTGTGATATGATATGTTTAGATACCATCCAGAAATGTTTCCACAAACAGTTGTGTTTGTTGAGGCAAATTTTAATAAGAAATTGAAGTGAAATGATAGGAAATGACATACAAATGTGGTGGCGCTCCAGGCCTATGGCATCATAGTCCCCTGAAGGGTGACATTGACCTGGGCAACACTACTGGAAGTCCAGTTTGATAACTGTGGTGCCAACACTAATCCCACCATCTTTCCATTCTGGAGTGGGGGGGCATTTTTATACCAGTTTAGGCCTGGCAGATGAGCCAGCATGGTGTAATGGTTTGAGTGTTGGACTACAACTGAGACCAGGGTTTGAATCCCCGTTTAGTCATGGAAACCTACTGGGTGACCTAGGACTGAGTGTCACACACACACTCAGCCTCAGATGAAGGCAAAACCAACCCCCCTCTGAACAAATCTTGCTAAGAAAACCCCATGATAGGGCCATTAAGTCAGAAATGATTTGAAGATACACAACAACAAACAGCTGGCAGTTCTGCTAAGCAAAGCCCTAATGTACATTGGCATACCCCCACCCTACTTTCTGCCACTGTTTATGTCCCTTGCCTAATTTTTGAGTTCCCAATCATCCCCCCCCCCAGTTCTCAATTAGAAATAACACTTGTAGTATTTTTAGAAATAAAAAATTAAGATGGTTACATTAATTTTTTTCTTAGAAGAGTTGATTTATCAGCTACTAAAGTGCTCCACCTTGTGTGAACATGTAACCTCTAGCTCTTAAGTACAGTGGAATAGTTTTCATTTTGCATTCACAAACATTCCTGTGGACATGACACATTTTTATCCCATGAAATATGCTGGAATTTCCACAGAAGCAAAAATTACTCCAGAAATCACTTAATGCTAAACTTTGTGGATAACAGTTAAATGATATTTTATAGTCTACAAAATTTCTGATTTTTTACAAGCCGGACTTTAATGAAAAAACTGGACAGATTCACAAGTTAAACAGTGTTTTAATATAGTTGTTAAATTACTTAAACAGATTGCAATTTCCATGGGAAATCATAACTGTATCCATTTTTGCAAGAGCCCAACTAAAGAGTGCATACCCCTTGAAATGATCATGACACAGTCAACAATCACAGTCAGAGATACAGGCGACTGAAAATTTCATTGACAACACAATCGCGCAAGGAGGTCTGCTCAAATGTTAAGAATGCACACTTCAAAGCAGGAGGCAAACCTAAAACAAAATGATCCTATGTTGTGCTATTAATCAAAACCTGAAAGTGGTAAAATGGTGGCAAAAACAAAAGGTGGAAGGTGATGAAGGACAAGCTGCAATACTTTATAAAAACCTTTGCAAATCAGATGGGGACTTTTTCCCTAAAAGTTGAAAAATATAGTACAAGGGCAGACTTGGCAGTTTTCTAGAAGTCAGGCTACTCTACCATTCCAGGATATGCCCTAATGGAAAGGGAGGGAATGAAAGGGAGTGAGATGCTACTGAAACTAGTTTAAAACAGTGTAATGCTACAGTTGTGTTAAGCAGTATGACAAATTCACTGGTCAAATAGAAACAAAAGCCCGTGCCACAATTGCCAGTAGTGGGCAATCATTAGGTTATGAACATTATGGAAATTCTGCCCTGAGAAAAGTGGAAAAAATAGTCAAAATGTTTGTGTCATTTTTGAGATAGCCAAATTTAATATCAAAAATTTCCCCCACTGAAATACAAAAATATATAGGCTTTTTATGCTTTTATATTTTTTAATAAAATATGAAGGGAACTTTGTCTTTAAAAGCTTAAAATGTATTTAATTCGGTGATACATCTATTAACAGTCCCTCTCTTTTCTATTAACTCAAGACCCCACCCCCTCTTTTTCAAATTGTTCAACAGGATAGGACATCACAACATCCTCACAGGCTCTGCAATGCAATTGATTGTTTGGTTATGAGGTGAAAAAACCCAGCTTAAATCTTCGACGTGAATTCCACAATTGGTGTGAATCAATAGCAGAATAAAACTTCCACAACATCAATCCAAGAGTGCAAAAATAAATCCTAGGTAAGATTCTGAAGAAGCACTTAGGTGCTTCAACAGAAAGTCATTACATGAGTTGTAAACATACAATTCTAAACAGAAAATCTTGCCTCATCTGCTGTAGTTCAAATACACACACTGGAAGTTGGCTGTCACTGTAATTCGTCTGAAAAATAACAATTTCAGAATTGTGAATCCACTATTATTTCTTGAACCCAGCTCCTTTTGACATCAAGAGTGAGTATAATTGTGCTAGCTTTTGGGTTTTCCTTGTCTGTTTAATCATAGGTTTCATGCACTTTGTTTCTTCTAAACATTTCAACTCAAGAGTCCCTTCTTTTTTTTGGGGGGGGGGGGTTGTTTGGTTTGTTTCCTGGCCTGTACAGCATTTGTCTGAAAACTGCCAAGTCTGCAATTCAGAAAATAATGAAAAGAACGTCACACAATTCTATAGCTTATGTACATCTCCCACTCTGCCTTCGGGTGCACCAGTCCCCCAGCCCCAATCCAGAGGAGTGCGAGTGCTGCATACAGCTTCATGCCCATGGCTGGGTGCAGAGCTGGAAGGCAGAATCATCGCATAGCCATGTCCGACCCAAGGTGGAAAGAGAGAGTGGGCAGGCTCAACCTAGGTACCACTTTCCCCTCTTCCAAATACCAATGATCTTCACTGGATGGCAGGGAGGTGGTGGTGACAAAAGATCCTCAACTCTTTGGGGGTGCTAGACTGAGTCCAAATATCCCTGCTCCTGCCCTGCCTAATGTTTGGCAGATGCTACTCTAGATGCCAGTGCTCAGTTAGTTTGCTGGATGGAGGTTGCCCAACCTACATCTCCCATCTCTTCACAAAGCAATTTGTTATGCCTGTTGCTCTGCTGCTGGGGTGCCTGTTCAGATAGAGTTTACAAAATATAGAATTTTGGTGTATTATATCTCAGTATCTTTCATAGTAAAAAAACAACACACCCTTTAAAGAAAATCACACCAAAATCACCAGTCCTTTATATGTCAGAAACATCTCCCTGTCTGTGTGTTTCATACTGACAGCTAGTTATTCACATGTAAACAGATATGCACCAAACAGGAGCGAGAAGGCCTTTTCATGTAACAAATGCATTTGAAAAGTCATTTTTCCTCACCTTAAGCAAAGTTTCTCTTTTCGATACATCATTCCTGGTAAAAAGAAGAAGCCTCATCTGTGTAAGGGTAGGGATGGCAAACATACTTATAACAAGGCATTTTTTCCCATTTAAAAACCTTACTTGTGGCACTATTAGAAAGGCCCTTTGTACACAGCAGCAGTGGCTGGCATTTTTAATTTTCAAAGCCCATTCAAACACCTAATAAAAAACAACAACAGTGGCACACTTCAAGGAGCTGACAGCGCAGACCAGAAATAGTATGGGAGTGCACGGCCTTTCCAAAGTAATGCTGTTCAACTTTTTTTCTTTTGTTGCAATGAATCATACTTTCCTTCAACCAAGTAAAAACATTGTGTTACTTCAAATAAATACTTAAATATCTTAAGTCCAGTGTAGCAGCCTCACTGAAGATCTCAAATCTGTGTCTTCAAATTCCATTAAGCATAAATCTTTGGTCAATTCACTTAACGCTTAACTTAGGGGGGAAAAGCATCCACAGCAGCTCTAGGTAACTTCTGAATGGTGTGCTCTGTAGCCCAAACTGTTTTTCCCCTTGCCTACAATCCTGCGAGGAAGGCATCGCATGAAATAGTCTTGCCTTTGGATTAAGATTCATTGTTAAACAGCAGATTTTTCTCCAATTAATGATGGTGTTGGAATCAAACTGAGCCATTCTTGAGAGTCCTTCTTGCCACTGCTGCTAACTTGCTGGTGGGCCTTCGTTTAGGAAGTAGGTAGTCATTTCTCCTTTTCCTTTGACCTTAACAACCCCTCGGCATTCTAGCTGATAGTTGTTTACTGTTAAAACCTGATACATGTCTGTGGTCACCTGTGAAAGAGGAAGCATCAGGGTAGAAAAGAATGAATTGCACTTCCTGCAGTCCGACACAAAAATGAGTCCTCTCAATCCTGTGATTGGGAAATCAGCATTGAGTTGACAATTCAAATAACTGTGGTTGCACTTATAGGGACAATGAAGAGTACATTAAAAGTACGTTGGGGTTATGCCAGATGAAGTTTCACACTCTCGTAGTGTTCACTTGCAAAAGGACAATGCTTCTATTCCAGATCAACCCTTAGAAAAGTTACTTATGGTAAATGGACATGATCACGCTGGCTAAGGGAGTGTTCCACAAATTCATGAATAAGAGAAACACCACACTAGGCCTTTGGTTGTTGTTTCAGGTCATTACATGGGAAGTTAATGTCCCCAGACACTGTCCCCAGACACTGACCAACCTTTAAACCAGCTTGTGGTGGTTTCATCTCCACTGCTTTATATATTTTTAAATATAATTGTTTTAAAAATGTATTTTTTATGATTAAGAATTTGTTGCTTGGTCCTGGGCAGGTGGGTGTGTATTAAAATGTACATGAGGCAACTTGTCGTCCTTTACTTTACCATTGAATTGTGTAGATATTCCTAAGAGAACCCTTTGGAGAGATGGGAGGAGAATAGGTATTGGAAAACTCACCTGAATCCTATCAGGCACGCCTGTGCTGTCCATTCGACTGGCTACATTCACTGTGTTCCCCCAGATATCATACTGGGGTTTACGTGCACCTATGACCCCAGCTACCACTGGACCAATATTGAGCCCTAGAAAAGACATGGTAAGGAGTTAGACATGGGTGAGTAAATGGCTGCTTACATTACAGCTGGAAAGGGACAAACTATCCAATCAATTGGCCAGGGCTAAATTTTGAATGGGCAGTCTATTAACTTTCTGGAAGAAAAGTGCCATGTGCTAAAGGGCTATATCTAATTTCCATAGAGGAGGGAATGTAATATATGAATTGGGAAATACCTATCTCCGTTAGTGGATTTTTGTACTTTCCACAGATATACTCTGTTTCTGAATATATTTTTTATCAAATAGAATGAGCATTTTTTTATTTTAAAAAGCAGTTTTGATGGTTTTAAAATTGTAAAAATTTGAAAATAAGGCATCACTCCCTTCCACTGATTTCAGTGAAAGGACAGCATTTCCTTGGCTCTTTTATTTTGAAATAAATGGGCTATTCACGAATCCTAAACCCACTCACTAGGCAGTAACACCATGCAACAACACAGCACAGTGTCTACTCAGGAAAAAAAAAATCACACAAGTTCAAAGGAGCTTATTCTTAGGGCGGGGGGGGGGGGGGTATAGGATTACAGGTTAACTGAGCAATCCTAGCCTTGAAGTTGGAGAATACTCAGGGTGGAACTGAGCTGGAGTATAATTTGCCTTTACTGGCATGGTAGAAGGAAACAAGCCTTCCAAATCTTCCTCTGTCTTGGTAGTGGCTGGTTCTTCTTTTTTCCCCTTCTGCTGGGGAATCAGAGCAGACCCAAAGCTATTCAAAATGTTCCCTCATGCTAGGGATGTGGTGAGGTCCTGCGAGTATTTTGTGGACCCAAAGCTGCTTCCATCCTGCCCATACTTCCCCAGAGTCCTCCCCATAGTTCCCTTTCTATTATCAGAGCTCCAACACAAGAGAAGTGAAAAAGGTAAGATAATTTTGGGTGAGAGGGGGCAGGGCTGAAGTTCTATCCTCTCCTTTCAGGCAACAGAGTTTTGACATAAAGCCATAAGAAGAGCCTGCTGAATCAGGACAAGGGCCAATCCGGAAGTGTTTCAGTGCAGAGATCCATTTGCTACAGTAGCAGAATGCTCTTCGGGACAGGAGTGGGCAACTCTGGTCTTTCATATGTTTTTTGGACCCCGGCTCTTGCAATCCCTTGCCATTGGCTATGCTTAACAGGGCTGATGGGATCGATAGACCCAAACTATCTAGAAGTCTATGGTTGCCCATACCTGCGGTGGGAGTTTCCTTGTCCAACAGATGTAGTTCTAAACAGTTGTTCTTGCCAAAGGAAAAACACTACACAAGTGGCTCCCAAACTTTGATCCTGCGGATGTTGTGGACTTCAAGCTGGCTAGGGTTTCTGGAAGGGCCAAAGTTCCTGGAGGACCAAAGTTTGGGAACCACTGCACCACATGAGTCTCCCTTTTCCAAAATTCTGAAATATTCCAAAAACCAAAACTTTATTTATGGGTGGCTGAGATAGTGACACCTTTGCATTCTAATGGTTCAATATACACACTTTGTTTCATGCATAAAATTATTCCAAATATTGTATAAAATTAGCTTTAGGCTACATGTATAAGGTGTATATGAAACATAAATAGAATTTTTGTATTTAGAATTGGATCCCATCTTCAAGATACCTCATTATATACATACAGTATATGCAAATACAGGCATTTCTAAATTTTTAAAAAAAATCAAAATCCAAAACACCTCTGGTCCCAAGCATTTTGGCTAAGGGAGACCCAACACGTAATGTTGTAGGAAAAGTTCTAAGTTTTACTTTGGCCTTTGGTCTTTCCACTGTCAGTGTTGCTTCATGTTTATTTCCAATTCAGGGAATCAACTCCTTACATAAAATATAACTGATGGTGCCAATGGAATACAGATTGGGCAAAATGGCAGCTGGCATACTGTTCATGAATTACAATGACATAAGTCTTATTGGTACCATCCAAACTCCATATTTATTTATTGTCATTGAGGAGGTCAGAATTCAAGAATGTCTTCTGCAGGGACTCCCAAGGCCCCTGGCTACACTCTGCAGATGCCTGTTGTAGCATGTCCAACTGCAGGAAATTAGCCAGATATGTCCCCGCTCAGCCTCACCCCACTCCAACAACATGGAAATGGCTGAGTTGGGAAGCTGCATTATACTAACAAAGTGAATTTTTGCAGGGAAGAGACACAGCTATGGAGGCATAGTTGCATGACTGCTGTACGTCTCCTGATGCGGGATTCTCAGACAGTATTTTTAACTACATTTAGCCTTTTGTAGAAGCAGCACTAATTACCATGTGGCGTTTATAATTTTGAACATACAGGATGGCTACACAGGATGAACCCCAGCAGCAAAGAGTACAACCATGACATTTACCTATTTTCATCTGGAAGTTGTTGAACGAATGCTCATTGATGTATTTCATTTGATCCATTAACCTCATGGCAAAGTCAGCCAGGGCTTTGATATGCGTTTTGCCCACTTTGTCATAGGTGGAATCATTAAGGCCTGAAGCAGCCATGTATGTGCTGCCGATAGTTTTGATCTTTTCCAGCTGCCGAAACTGGTCCTCGCTTATAATCTGCACAGCCAAAAAAAGGAACCAAGTTAGTAAAAAGGGCATGTATCAACCAGCAACTCCTGTGTGACAGAGCCACACAAGGAGTATGCACATTGTACATTATGCAGTCTTCTTGTACGCCTTGTATCTTCATGAAGATCCCCTATAAAGGGACTTCAAATAATGTTTCTACAACAATAGACATACAAAATAATTATAACATATGAAACAATAAATTAAATTACCATCTTAGATCCTGTAGAAAAAGAAAGGTGGAATATAAATAAAATAAATAAAATACCAAAAATTCAGAGTATGTTAAAAATATATTAAAATCAGTTAGGGACATATGCACACATAAGTCACACTACACATTTTGGCCCCCAAAGTCACAACAATGCAAAGGATGTAGTCTCCTGACAGTGAAGGAAGCAGAATTGTGCAGTCAGCAGGTTCCTCTGTGTCTTTGAAAGTTTTGTTTGCACACTGCATGTTGCAGTTGCACATTGCGCACTGCAGTTGTGCATCCTATACTGTCTAACAGGAGCACTGTACAGTGGCACATGATCATTGATATGTGCTGTACAATGTTGCTATTTTTCATGAGGGCAGCACAGTGCTCACTAGCAGATCTTCATGTGTGGGTGTTTATGTTATGCTGAGGGGATATTGGATTGCAGCCTCTGTAAACCACAGGAAGATGATGTTGAGTCATTTCAGTAATGTGTGCACTTGGTTGGTTGGTTCCAGCAGGTAGATAGAATCGCAACTGATGCTGCATCTGCACTATAGAAATAATCCAGGCTGACACTACTTTAACTGTCATGGGTCCATGATACAGAATTCTGGGAATTGTAGTTTTGGAAGACACTGAGCCTTCTCTGTCAGGGAGCTTTGACAGTTCCCAGAATTACATAGCATGGCACCATGGCAGTTAAAGTGATGTCAGCCTGTATTATTTCTGCAGTACAGATGCAACCTAAATCCTATTTTAGTATTTCCAAACTGGTAAGTAAAGTGAAAGTTGTCTTCGTGTATCCTAGCTTCGGATCTGACGTAAGGATCACGGCTCACCTTCAGGGGGACAGTTCAACTCCTCATGTTAGGATACACCTATGGATCTGCCATAAGTGTAGCCCATGCCTTTTGCCTAGTGTTATCAGTGTTTGTTGTCAGCGCTGCCCCCCCTCCCCCCAATAAGCAGAGTGAGGAGGCTGATTTTGAGTGGGCTGTTTCGTTAAATTTTTGTGAGGTTTTTTTCTTTCTTTTTACAGCTAGAGGTACCTGAATGATTTTCTGCCTCACGTATCAAAATACTGTAACCTGACTGGCTTTTCATGCACCTTAACTAGAGCAGAAGGGGTGAGCACAAGTTGATTAGATTAGGGAGTTGTTCTGTTAATCCTATGGGGCTGGTAGAGCAGCATCTTCCCGTGCCCCATTTGCCTTTTTGAGCAGCAGTTTAGAGCAGGGGTGGGCAACCTTTCCCCTTTAAAGGCCGAGGGACTTCAGCTTCCAGAATCCCAGGAGCTATTGGCCAACATGGGACTATTGGCCAACATGGCTGAGGCTTCTGGGAGCTGAAGTCCCTCGGCCATTAAAGGGGAAAAGTTGCCTACCCCTGGTCTAGAGCAAATGTGCTTTAGCTACAACTGGTAATAATTAAGGCATCGAAGATTTCTTACATGTGAAACAAAGCTAAGAGTCTCTGCCTCACTCTGCATGCATGGGATCATGTTTCAACTGCCATGGCCAGATTACACTTTGCATCACTGCACTTATGTTGCATGGTATCAGGGTGCAAGGAGAGGTAACTGAACCACAGAATGTGACACAATTTCCTTCCATCAGCTTTGGAAGACATGCAAGGCTTCCCAAGCAATATGCCTAGCTGAAATGTCTTCATGTTAGCAACACATGATCTGGGCTCAGCCTCATGTCTGAGTGAGTATATTGTACAGCAGCTATCAAAAGAGTAAGGTTGGTGTTGTTTGGACAAGGATACCATACAAGAGTCAGGCATGCAGCAAACCAACCACAGTGCTATCTTGACTGATCCAAGGGTACCCAGCAAGCTTCAGAGCTGAGTCCTTGCCCAACACTCTTAACCACCACACCTCATTAGAGCTGGCAAAGATGACTCACCTCATCAAAGTCAGCAATGATTTCATTCAGGAGCCTCAAGCACTCCACCCCTTCGTTGTTGGCTTCTAACTCTACATAGAATTCTGAGAAGTTGCTTATGGAAGCAAACATGACAGCCACGCACTCGCACGACTGGTAGTACAGCTCATCATTCCTCCGCTCCTGTGCAAGAAAGTGGGCTGCCACATCCTTTGGCAAGATGTTGTGGAGAAGCCGTCTGTTGTAGGCCTGTAGTTCCTCCATCTCCTCCTTTTCTTCAGTGGCCTGGAGTGGGGGTGGGGGGGGGCGGGGAGAGAAAGAAAGAGAGAGAGAGATTGAGAGAAGGAGAGATGTGGTTGCAAATCAGATTCATTCATGCAGGAAATGGGTTAGAAAACAGATACAAGGCTTAAGATCTAACAGACATTATCAACAGAATCATGTGTCAAATGGAGCCTAATTTTAAGAATACCTGCATGGGCTAAGCTCAAATTAGGTGCTGTTTGCAAACATATGGAGAAAAACAATCACACCTCTTTTCCTTTCAGTGGTTTTTGTGGGTGGGATGGTGGTAGTGTACATTATACATTTTGTTGCTCTCAGACACAGAGAAATCTCACTGGTTCTAATTTTATATACTGATATCCAGTGCAGTAATCAAAATGAAGGGAGTCTGCCTAGCAGTGGTGTTCCCCGATTGGGTGACGCCAGTGCGGGGAGCAGGACTTCCAGTGTGGGACTTCCAGCACGCGCGCCACATGGGAGTGTGCATGTGCACTAGCAAACCACCCACATGGCCCTAGGGAGCAGGCCCAAGGAAGCCTGGGGAGGAGGACCATGGGCCCAGGGAGGCCTCATGGGGGACAGGGGACAGGCCAGGTGTCACCCCCCTCTTCTGGGGTGTCACCCAGTGCACCCACCCACACACCCAGTAACATTGCTGTTTAGCAATGGAAAATAATTTTGTTGTATTCCACAGTCTTGACAAAAGCAGCCATTTCATGCCTCTCAAGATACCTTGAGAGATGAAAAGTAGTTTGCCTCAAAAATATGCACATTTGCAAGGCTTATGGACTGTTTCAGAGAAGTAAAGTATGCATAAAACAATATGCACAAAATGTGTACAGCTAGACATGCAAAGGACTAAAAAAACATAAAATCACAAATATTTTATTAAAAGAGGGATGCATTTGTAGTTATTATGTGCCTTCAAACGGAATGAATCCAATTTATGGCAACCCTATCCTAGGGTTTTCTTGGCAAGAATTATTCAGGATAGCAATAGCACTTTCATTTCTATACTGCTTTATAGCAGTAAGCACTCTCTAAGTGGTTTATAATATGTTAGCCAATTGCCCCCAACAAGCTGGGTACTTATTTTACCAACCTAAAAAAGGATGGGAGGCTGAATCGACCTAGAGCCCTGCAGGATTGAACTCACGTTTTGGCTGTAGTACCAGCATTTAACCACTGCAACACCAGAAAACTTACTTTCTTCTGAGGCTGAGAGTGTATGACTTGTCCAAGGTGGGTTTCCATGACTAAATGGGGATTTGAACCCTGGTCTCCCTAGTCCAGCACTCGAACTTAATGTGACTTAATTCAGATAAATGGTGGGGGAAGGGGAAGGGGAAAGGCAGATTGGGGTGTGGGTGCAGAAGGAGAAGGGTGGGATATAAATAAAGTAAACAAACAAATAAAGGATTAATGAAGTCAAACAGTGCTGAACAGGGTTGTGTGTGTGTGTGTTTTTTAAAAACAACAACAACACCAAATCATTTTCAGAATAAATTTCTTGTTGAAATTACTACCTTGGGGGGGGGGGGGAATGAACTCTTGAATACTGAGCTCTTAATAAGTTTCTGGAGCAGGAGGAGAGGAATTCTAGTTATTATTTTGGAGGCCCAGAAAATAACATTAGTCGACACAGAAAAAGCATTCTGGAATGTTTATTCCTTAGAGCCTAATGTAAACACTTTAAGGAAAACCTTGTACAGCATTTGAAAATTACTCTAGTTGGATCATGGCACAACCTTTATTTACCAATGTGATTCCACCCACCCACCCCGGCATAGGTGTTCTCAAAGTAGTTCAGCAAGCCTATCCTCTCCCACTGTAAAATATACCTGCTAACTATACAAGGAAGAGACAGTGTGGTGTTGTGGTTTGAGTGTTGGACTATGACTCTGGACACCAGAGTTCAAATCCTCGCTTGAGCACAGAAACCCAAGAAGTAACCTTGAGCAAGTCACTCTCTCATCCTCATAGGAAGGCAATGGCAAAAAGCACTCTGAATAAATCTTGCCAAGAAAACCCTGTGATAGGGTCACCATAAGTCAGAAACGACAACACAATAACTCTACAAGCACTTGTCAACCCCTGGGGATTATGTACGTCAAGGCCTTTGTGATCCTCAGATGGGGGAAAAATGATGTCGAGGTTTCCTTTGTGCTAGCTCTGATTTATGAGTAGATGGCTACGGTGCTGTAACAGCCTGAACAGCAATCATTTCCTGATTATAAAATACCACTCTGATATGTAATATTCAAAAGCACACACCTGAAGCTTCCAGAGGAAATCAAGCCTTGCTGTGGATTCCACCTGCTGAGCGTGGAGATACACCGCCAAGACAAACACTGTGATCACGACAGGGGTCACAATCTTGAGGGCCACCCGGGACACACTTGGAGGACTATGTAAGACATGAAAACACACTGATCTGTGAATATTCTTGGATGAGAGACATTCAGCTGGAGCAGTACAAGAAAGTGCAAAGCTATTTTTCAGCTGTTGGTTTTGCATTAGGCACATTAAAGGGACTGATCTAGCTGCCAGTTAGTAGAATTAACTGAATATTTCATGCTGCTCAACTCATCATTGTTGTCTAAATCAACACATTGTTTCTGCATTCATACAAGCATTTAAGTCCAAGCATTCACATTAAATGTTATGTGTGGACAATGCATCTTTCTCTTATGCGCTTCAATTACTGCAGAGGCCAGGTATGTTTCATCATAAATTCCTTTAAAGTGAGAGAGCAGGATCTCTAGAATTAATGCATTTAATTTCTTTGCCATTAAAGGGCTGGGAATAGGACACTTAACTGTAGTTTCCTTTGTCCTCCTACAATCTATATGGCAGTCAGATTCCTTCTTCCCTTCATACATAGTTAAGGGTCATGGTGGCATTGCCACTATGACTAGTACTTAAAGTTGGTTTCAAATCCTAATTAAACTGGAACCCTGAAGTACACACAACACATGATAGTGTTGCAAACAACTCAGGAAGAGTGCAAAACAAATAATCTCTCTGAAATGAGAAGTGTGTGATCTCACAACCATCCCAGATCTTTCAGCCACGATTAAGAACAGGCCATGTTAATGTCTGTACCAACTATAACTACAAATGATGTAATCTATTATTTTAAAAAAAGGAAATTTCAGGCTCTCCCACACCCCATAACTTACCATATTCCGTTCCAAGTGCCATTGGTAAACACACTGAAATAACAAAAGGAGACAGGTTTTAGGTAACATGTATGGTTTGCTACACATCTTCTCAGTTTCACATTCAGTGTTCTACCATACTTGAGTGCTACACTAGGAATGTTTTAAGTAGTAAAGCACCTCTTATTTATTCATCATCATAGCATGCCACTGTCTCTCAGCCTTGGACCACTATCAGTAATATCAGGATAACACTCTCTTGTCAAAACTGTTTGTTCTTTCAAAGTATTTGTATTAGTTAATACTTAATGGTCCAGCCCTTTGGTGAGTGTTGTCGGCAACTCCAGTGATTTTTCCTTAAATGCCCCTGAAGAAGGCCTGCTTCTATATAGGCCAAAAATGCATAGGACCTTTAAACCAAGAAAGCACATAGAGCTTGTCTCTTTTCAATTTACAATTTCAGATTGCCCTATTATTATTATTATTATTATTATTATTATTATTATTATATAAAAAAAAGCTTGAGTACCAACACAAGGGTTTCAGCCTTACAATTCTCCATATGCATTTACTCAGAAATAAATGTTGATGTTTTCAATGGGATTTATTTATTTAACTTATATCCTGTCTTTCTCTCAATGTGGGACTCAAGGAGGCTTGCAATGTAAGATTAAAACAAATTCTTGTAATTTAATACTTTGTAAGCTGAGAGATGTCTTGGTGGAGAGTAAAAAACTTGTTTGGCAGAATATTCTGCAACTGAAAGTGCAGTAACAGAGGAAGAAAGGTCATTCCCAATACATCATATCCATCTTCCCAGGGACAACTCTTCCCACTTTGCATCAATTGCACATTTTTCTGTTTACCTTTACTGAAAAACTGTACTACTCTGCTCTGATTTTCCCCCTTAAACAAATTGCATCCCAGTGTCATGTATAGACCCTCTGTGAGTTAGGTGCAATGATTTAATAATAAAAACCTCATCTGGAAGAACTCATATTCCTTATCATGTATTTTGAATAGGTCTGAGTTGCAACAGGCAACTGGTCCACAGCATCATTGTTCCAGTTTTTCACTTTGAACACTATGGGGAGCCATAACCACTTCCAAATACTTTCTTCTACTAGTAATTTCACCCATCCAAACATACCCAAATGCAAGGTTATGTTGACCATGTAACAAAATAAAGGTTACACCAGTATTGTTAATGTAAGAAGATCAGCCTTCGCCATGATATTTCATTTCACTTTGAGCTAGGAAAATGCTGCAGAAAAGCTATATTGTAAACTTATATAAAGCAAACCAGGGGAATAATTTGTGGTGAGATAAATGCTGACTGATGACAGATAAAGTTCAGTGAGTGGAAATATATAAGGGAGATGCCTCTTAAATTAGAAATCAAGGTGTTAGAATTCTGTCAAACTGGAAGGAAGCATGTCTCAAGTATGCTATGAAACATCACTAACATTGCTCTGTTACTCTTTATACTTATACTGCTACTTATTACATTTTTAACAAATTCTTAGGACAGATAAGGAAATGATATAAAACTTGGAAATGACACTCAAAGTTCCTTAGAGTTCCCTTAAAGAGTAACTGTAAAAACTGGGGGGAAAGTACATAGAAAACATTACTTGCTACACCATAAAACCATCAACTTGCTCACTCACTGTGACACAGTATACCCAGGAAAGGTTTAGGATTGGAATCTGGCAATATTTTAGAGAGGATTTCTGTGTATCTCAGAAGCCAAATGACAAAACTAAGAGTGGGTCTAGATGGATAGTTCCTACTACTATTAGTCCTATTATCTTGTTATGTCCTTGTAACTAGTTAATAGTTAACTACACGTCTTTTAACTCACTACTTCCATCCTCCGTTATATGTTGCTACATTTGTTTAAAGAGGTGAAAAGAGACATCTGTATAATTTGTTAATTAGTATGCATGCTATATAAAGTAGTTAAGTGGATTAGGCAGATGCCTAATTAAATAGATATGAAATGGCGTTCACTGTGTTTGGAAATGGGTCCATCTAGACTATGGCTGGCTGACTGTACACAATATTTCCCAAAAGCCATAAATGGTTCACCATGCAGTCAGGCCATAACCATAAATTGAACTTTCACAGCAAGCAAACATCGTTTAGCAAGTGGCGAGACTTCAGCTTCTTTCTGGGAAAAAACTGTGTATTAATTCATGCTTATTACTGATATCTTGATTGCAAGGTGATGCAAATAATTGCTTGTAAGTGCTCTAATTCAGTCTAATTCAGTTTATCCACATTCCTTGCAATACAAAAATGTCTAAAAGATGTTTTGTTTTCAGATGATTCCTTGAAATGTCTGCTCCTAATTTGCCATCAATTTTCTCTTATGTGAAAGGTGGAAAACACACCCAAGTGAATTGATGTCAGTAAAGCGATAAAAAATGGAGAAACAGCATGTTCATTGTTCAGGCAGAGTTAATGGTTAGTAGTTTATTTGGGTTTGTTTACTCAGAGAAATATATCATCAGAGGTTGTTCAGTATTTTCAGTATGTGACCATGACAAACGATTCTAGTGATTAGAAAGAAAGAAAAATTATTACAATCCTGAAGTCTGTCCTTCAGACTCCAGGATGAAGAAGGTGATGGACTATTAAGGCATGATCAAAATAATGCCAATATTTTTTGTGGGTTTTTCGGGCTGTGTGGCCATCTCTGAAGATGCCAACCACAGATGCTGGTGAAACGTCAGAAACTATTACAGAACATGGCCATACAGCCCGAAAAACCCACAAAAAACTATGGATGCCGGCCATGAAAGCCTACGACTTCATAATGCCAATATTGCTTACTGTGAACAAGCCAAACTTCTACAAAGATTGGATTTTAACTATAAATTTACTATAAATTAACCAGGAAGAGTTATGTGTTATCATAGAATCACAGAATTGGAAGAAATCACAAGGCCATCCAGTCCACCTCCCTGCCATGGAGGAATGCACAGTCAAAGCACTCCCGACAGACGGCCACCAAGCTTCTGTTTAAGAAGCTGCAAAGAAGGAGACTCCACCAACTTCCGAGGCAAGGTATTTCACGATCAAACAGCTCTTACCATCAGGAAGTTCTTCCTAATGTTTAGGTGGAATCTGTTTTCCTGTAGTTTGAATCTATTGCTCTGTGGATGCAGCAGAAAACAAGCTTGTTCTGTCCTCAATATGACATCCCTTCAAATATTTAAACATGGCTATCATGTTACCTCTTAGCCTTCTCTTCCCTAGGTAAAACATACTAGTTCAATAAGCCATTTCCCATAGGGCATGGTTTTTAGACCTTTTACCATTTTGGTCACACTCTTTTGGACATGCTCCAGCTTGTCAATAACCCTCTTGAACTGTGGTGCCCAGAACTGGACACAGTATTCCAGGTGAGGTCTGGCCAAAGCAGAATATAATGGTACTATCACTTTCTTGATCTTGACACTATACTTCTATTGATGCAGCCTAGAATCACATTGGCTTTTTAGTTGCTGCATCACATTGTTGACTCATGTTCAGCTTGTGGTCTTCTAAGATTCCTAGTTCTCTTTCACATGCACTATTGTCAAGCCAGGTATCCTGTATCTGTGCATTTCATTTTTACTGCCTAAATGTACTTCACATTTGTCTCTGCTGAAATTCATTTTGTTATTTTGTTTTGGTCCAGCTCTCTAGTCCATTAAATTCATCTTGAATTTTGAGCCTGTTCTCTGTTGTTGTTGTTGTTGTTGTTGTTGTTGTGATGATGATGATGATGATGATGATGATGTATTTATACCCCCGCTCTGATAGCTAGTTACTGCCATTTTTTTGGTCACAAGATGGTATTTCCAAACTGGAGCATGGTGATTCTTCTACTTATGACACACACACATATGTGCTGCCCTTGAGCACCCTCAAAAACCTTCACAGAGGGCTTGGAAACTGTCCAGATTGATTTTTTTAAGTAGTACATAATCACTATTACTATTATTAATATTAACACCTCTCTTTTTTTCTCAATCTGCGACTCAAGGTGGCTTACAAAAGAAACACAGTTGAAAATCACAGCATACAAATTTTTAAAAGTAATTGAAACATTTTTAAAAAGTTAAAATCAAGACCAAAAGGTTCCAGGGAGGAGGTGAGAAGAAGAAAATCCCATCTCACCACTTGTTGGCTGTTGATGTGACTGTGAATTTTGCCATAGAGCAGAATAAGATGGAAATGAAATAGCAGAGAGCTTGACCATAGAATGTGTAATATCACTGAGAGAAGAGGAATGCATTTTTTATTAGAACATCTCACTCTGATGCTTTAGATTTGGACAATATTTTAAAACAATTCCTCATTTGTTCAAAGTGGCACGACTGACTCCACCACCTTGCATTGATTCCTGTGTAGACCAATGGCATTACTAACCCTGGTAGTTTTAGAATAGTTATTGCCACCGATTAAGAAGGAATGTTTCCACTTGCCCAACCCCACTTCCCTCAGTGCCATGGTTATTTGGTATTAAATATGAAACACATCTTTCAACTGAAATACATTTACTTGGAAGACAGTTCTTTTGAAATTAACCAGACTTATTTTCAGCTGGATGAATGTGCATAGTATTAGGGATGCCAAAAAATAATGTTTAGCTAAAGCAGAAAATTCTGGGGACAAAGCCTTTGTGTGTGTCTTTTTCATTCCCCACCTCTCCCCATTGCTTCAGCTACCATCACAATTTCTGTTTTTGGCTGAATAAGAATGGTGTGATGGGGGGGGGGGGAGAAGAGATGTGTTAGTAAGCTTTCAGCATGACTAAGGCACAATCCTCCTGCTTGACGCAAAAAAGACACGTTTGAGTCTCATCTGAGAGCTCAGCAGTGGTTCAGACTATAACATTCAAATTATAACATTCAACAGAATAAGAAGAGAGGACTTAATAACTCACAGTGGTGACTCAGCTGTTAATATTCCACAATCCCTCTGTTTATGTGCAGTTGTTTGCATAAGCCTCAGGCTTTGTTCTCCCAAAGAGCAGATAAGATGGCAAGCCTGTTTTTGGACTGACCCATTTCAAACTGGAGGTGAGGACTCACAGGACTGAATGCTCCTCCTTTTGACCAAATACTCTCTACATTGGATAGGATAAAACTCTTTCTCTGACCATCTATATTTCTATGTGCAGGGAACTTTTAAAATGAGGAATATTCAGTCTTACAGTACATCTCTTTCTAGAGTCTGAAATCCATGCTCATTATCTCAAACATCAGATTTCACTGCCAGTCCCCAGTTTATAAAACAAACGTACAAAGCTATAAGAATGGCTCTTTATATCCACTTACATGGCATTGGCTGTAACAAGAAGATCTGCGTTGTCAAAGAGGGTAAGCCCCGGCACTTCCACAATGAGGACATATATAAATTCAATAACTAACATCAAAATGAGTTTTCCAATGCAGCTGATCTGAAGGAACACAGAGCAGGCCAGGAGGCTCAGTAAGACACTGTAGGTAAAATACTGCGAGAAGGGAAAGAAGGGAAAGAAATGAAAAGAGAGGGAGGAAAAATCAGTAAAGCTAAGCAAATACCCATTAAACAGTCCAGCAAAATCTCATTAAGGAAGGATCTAAGGATCTTTGTTTAAAATTAACACTCTATGGCTGGAATTCAGTTAGGGACATCTGCGTGCGTACAGGTTCCTTATACATGCAGATTTTTTTCCAGGCACTACAGGGATTAGTATTCCCATCCTTTCTGTGAAGCACCTAAAGCCCCCCTCTAACTTTAAAGCTCCCAAACTGCCTCACCTGGGCATTCTGTGTTTCAAAGGAAGCAGGTAGGATCAGAGAAAGGTCTGGCTTACACCCCCCACACCAGACGCACAATGATTACAGAAGCACCGAGACATCCAGAGAAAACTGTGATGGGGAGGTAGACAGACCTTCTCCAACTCTGTGCCTGCTCACATTGAAAATATATATTTCCAAAAACAATGTTACTCTTCCTATGTATACATAAATGATAATGACACAGACAAGTAATATCTATATTGCATATCTTCTATCAGAACTTCAACAATTCATTTTAAAAGTTCACAACACTTTAAACTCAGAGTTAACTCACTTTTAACTCAGATACACATATACAGTAGCCCTTCCCAATTTGTGGGGGATCCGTTTTGGACCACCACCACCCTCGCAAAATGGTGGCTTGTAAATATTCAAGCCTCATTGAAAATAATGGTGCACGCGCTGTGGCGCAAGCACAGGGCTGCGTGCAAGTGCGTGCTGCCATTTTATTCCTCCCCACTTGTCCCTCCTGTGAAGAGCAAGACCATGGACTTGAAGTCTGCGAACAGGGAGGGACAACTGTATATGAAAACTGTGTGTACATATGAATATTATATGTATGTGTGTAACATATGCATATGTGTGTGTGTTGCATTATAGTCTCAGCAGTTTATTAGGGTTTCGTTCTGTTGTTTGCTTTGCTTGGCTTTTGTTTTGTAATTTAGTACATTTAGCATGCAACTCTACTTCTACAAAGTCCTACTCTGATGCCTTGTAGTGGCAAGAAGATGTCCTAGGACTCTTCAAGGATTGTTCAAGGCTATGTCAGTGGAGCACAAGCTCCAGCAGTTTCTACTCATCTGGTAAGGCTTCAAGTATGGCCCTAGTGATGGACTGCATGTTTGCTGTCTGAGAACAAGCCTAGATTAGTATAGAGGAAGGCTGGCCTTCAGATGCTGAATTGATTCCAACAACTATTAATGCAATGATGGTGTGAAATAGTTGTGATCTACATTAGGAGGAGCTGTACCTTCACTGATGAAAGCATGGATCTTTGACGAACTTGGGATTTGGATGTAATCTTAGAGCTGCTGAAAGGACATTTTGAGGGTAGTTAGATGCTTAATATCCTGCTTTCTCCAGATGGGTTCTTTTCTCTCTCAGAAAGAGAGAAGGACCTCTGCTGCCAGAGCTCTTTGTACTGATGCTGTCTCAGTCTGTCATCAAACACAAAGCAGCCCCCAACCTAAATCACTCCTGCCTCTGCCTCACCTCTCCCCTACCTGCAGTGCATTGAACAGGAGGAGGAATTGAAAGAAAAGGGTTGCAACAATGAACAGTGGCCAAAAAGAAAAAATCCATCTCCGTCTTGGATTTTCTCCTCTATCTACCATAGAGCTGCTGCTATTAACTTGTAATTTTGTGTGATGACCTTCAGCTACTCAAAAGACTCATTATTACAGTATTAGAATCATATTATGAGATGTAGAATTTGGACTGTACTACTTTACAGTTCAGATCATGAACCATATTTCTGAGTTTTGCTCTCTCATGCTGCCATAAATAGTGCACTTAAGAATTGATCTCTTTCTTACTTTCATTGAAAAGACTGATATAATGGTTTCAGGAGAGCTTCTTTTTTCATATCATATAGTTAAAAAGCAGATCAGAACAGGACCGCAATAGGTCTTTCTTCCCTGATGTGCTAGCTTTCTGTATGTAGAAAGTTTATTACCTGTGACAGCATTTAAAAAAAATATAACTATCTACCTAAAGTCTAAGAACTAGGGAATGCTTTATACAGTAAAAATATACAACTTATTCTGTGTAACATGTGTAGTTAATTCTACACATGATAAAAAAAAGAGGGATCAGTGACAGGGAGTGATGCATATAGAAAGTAACAGGTTCACTGGAGGATGTTAGACATAAATCCAGTTGCTACAGCAGACTCACTGAATCAATTGCTGACGGGTAAAAGTCAACGTATGTATAAATCCCATAGATCCAATGGGTCTACTCTATTTTGAACTAGCAGTTGGATTAGACAGCAGGATGGGATCTTCCCTGAAGTGTTTCATAAGTACCTTTCACTCATTTCTGTATAACACTTCCCCCCCATTTCAATCCATTACCTCTGGAAAGTTGCAGCTTAGCTGGGAGCCAGCACATAACCCCTGTGCTGTTCCCAGGCTGTAATTGGAGGCAAAAAAGCTAATATGGCACATGTCCACTTCATGTGGGGTGATGTTATACTCTTCTGCCACACAATGGAGGAGATCCACAGTACTGCATGTGAACTGGGAGAAAGTAAGAGAAACAAGAAACAATGTACAGAAGAAGCAGGGAAATAACTAATACAATAAATAGCCTCAGAAGACAAAAAATAGACATATTCAAACAGAGATGAAAAATGTGTGGCCCTACAGATGCTTTTGGGCTGCATCTTCCACTGTCCTTCATCCCTCACTGATTAGGGATGATGGGATTTGCAGTCCAAAAGCAGGATTTGGAAAGCTGCACCTTCTTCTCCCCTGTATTAGAAGGTGCATTTGCACCCCAGAAAACTAACCTGTCACATATAACGCTTGGGCCCAGTTATGTGATACATGAATTTAATATAATAATAATAATATAATAATTTTTATTTATAACCCGCCCCTCTGCAGAGCAATCGGGGCGGGGAACAACAAGATTAAAACAGAGCATAACGACATAACGACAAATGAAAGGCAATATACAGAGGTTATGGTAGTGACTGATCTGCAGACATGCAAAATGTCATCTACGTCTTGTTATATTTCATATATTTAATTAATATGCTGTGGCAGTTCTTGTCTTGGGGCTGCACTACTGTTCAATGAATGTATAGTGAGAACAGTACTGCTGCTGTGGCATTGGCATGGGGCCCCTCCAGACTAAGTCTTTCAGGTTGCAAAATTTGGTTGAAGCTTTGGCCAACCCACAGGACAAGTTGTGTTGGCCAGAAACCATGCCCAAGGACACTTCACCAGGTGACCCATACATCAAGAGCTGTGCTTTTTCCCCAGTACATTCAACAGCAGTTTTCTCCAGCTGGCACCTTCCAAATGTGTTGGATTACAACTTCCATCATCCTCAAGACATAATGACAAATGAAAGGCAATAGGTTTAGCATGTCTACTCAGCAGTTTCTTGAGTGTTGATAAAACTACAAGCGTGAAAGACATACCATGTTGGCAAAGGCTGAGAGGAAAACCAGAACAATGGTAAAGACCCCAACAATGGTGTTATTGGTCCTGGACTGAACAATCTTCCTAGAAAGGGTCTGGAGTGGAGCTGGAAAAAGCTGGAGACAGAGAGGATTATTTGAAACTGTAGTGAATTACAAAATATCATGCATACCGAGAAGCAACATGCACTAGCAAGTATCACTGATTTGCCCAGAATAAATTAATGGAAACTTGCTTTCCCGTCAGTAATTTTATGGGTGGGGATACTAAACATGCAATTGCTTGGCTAGTCTGACATATTGATTCCCATCCTCTGGTGGAAATAATGGCTTTAGGCCAAAATAACAGAGAATGATTTGTAAAATTGAAGGAATCCAATAGTCCAGGCTTGCATGTCTCTTGCACTTGTAAAAACCAATGTGTTCCAGTAAGAAACATCTAAGTCACTCTTAGAATAAATGGATACAGCACTAGCTCAACATATTTTGCCACCTGAAGAGGAAGAGCAAATGGCATCTTCTCCCTAGTCATTCAAAGCACTACAATATCAAAACTTGGTCTGTTATGTTTGCATATGGAGCAAAAAAAAATCCACAAACACTCCTCCAATCCCTGGAAAAATGAAGACAACAACAATGACATTTAAATGAAGACAATAATAACAATAAAAGTAATTAAAAATTAGCAGTGTTAGTCTGGAAAATCAGTATGTAAAGGTATTTTTTAGCAGCTTTGAGACTTACTGAAAGAGAGAAGTTGGTAGCATGAGATTTCATAGGCTTGAGTCGACTTCCTCAGATACTTCCTCAACTGCATCTGAGGAAGTAGACTCAAGTCTATGAAAGCTCATGCTACCAACTTCTCTCTTTCAGCTAATCTAAAAGGTGCTAAAAGATCTCTTTGGAGGAAAAAATTAAGTAGCCAAAGGATTAAAACCTTGCTACCCTCTCATGACACCTATAATCTGCTGCTTGGGATGGCTTCCTCACTCTGCATTATAGCTCATCTGAATGGATATTTAGACCTGCATGTGCATAAGCATTATGTAATGTTCTGCTTCCACAACTGGAGCTTTCAGTAAATTTAATGGAGCAGATTGTTGCTATTGTTTTAAAAGTACTGGATTTTAAAAGTATACTACAAAGAAAGAGAAGACAAATTAATTATAAAAGACAAAAGGAGAATGATTATATAGGACGTGAGTATGGGCTAGGCATATAAATTAATATAAAATGGCCATATGTCCACAAATACATTGGTGGTGTTTTGTTTTGTTTTTGCAACTGATACTTGTTAAATATACATTCATAAGAAGAGCAATGCAACAAAACAACAACAAAAAGTAACCATAGCATTGGGAACCTTCCTGTCTTGATGTATACATCTTTTTCCAAGTTAAGGCATGTGGGATAGGTGGGAGCTGTTGACACAAAGGTAGAAGGGTTACTGAGGTTGGGTAAACAATGGCTGGCTCAGCTGTATTTTTGCACACATATGTAAGGAAATATGTAACTTACACAAACAGTTAATTAATTGCAAAGACAATGCAAAATGCTGGATTTGAGACTAGTCTGGTGTACTAACATAGCTCCCTTACACCCAGCTTGAAGTGGCCACTAGCACAGCCATCAGGAACAGCCTGGACTGACCACCACATCACCTGAAATGTCACCAGTTCATAAGTACACAAGTGTTGGATGGGATCTTAGCCAACATCTGCAACTGAAGCTGTTGAGGCAGGAGGATTTCTTTAATTGATATTTTATATGCCTAAATTAGAGATGTGTGTTATTATGTGTAGAAAATAGAGGTTAAGCAAGTGTGAAGCAGCCATGCAGAGAGGATTCTGGAAAGTGGGGCCTCTAAGGAAGATGCTGGAAGGTTTAAACTCAAGGAATATGCAGAGATGAGCAGAAATGTTTATACACAGTGACCTTAGAAAGACCCTGATGCTTTAGCAGAGGTGCCTGGTGAATATCACAGCCATAATAAATCAGACCAAGACACTGGGTTAAAGGCCTCCTGGTACAGATAAGAGGTTTCTAGAAGGCAGTGGGTATGACAATAATGGTATTTTAAATAGATTATAATGTATGCATAGATCTTTACTCTCATTGCTCAGGATTCTATATGTTTAGAGTTCAAAGTGTCCAATAGAATGTCAGCTTTGAGTTTCTTTGTCTGCCAGTGTATAAAACTACAGCCATTTTGGCTTGTCTTTTGCCCAATGATCTGAATGCTAATTCTGTTGGGACTTGCTGGCAATAAATTGTGTTTTTAAACTATTTTGAGATCCCCTGTTCTGCTTCAACTCTGCCTAAGAGCCCTGGATGCTGAGAGTTAATTTGCTACAGTTTGTTTTTCCACTACACTGTGAGCCATAGCCAGGAATGCTGGTAAGTTTCCCAAAACATCAAAACTAGGAGGCATAGGAGAATGAGTTCCAGTTCTGGGCACCACAATTCAAAAAGGGATGTGGAGAAACTGGAGTGTGTCCAAAGGAGGGCAACTAAAATGGTGAAGGGTCTGGAAACCAAGCCCTATGAGGAACGACTTAGGGAGCTGGGAATGTTTAGCCTGGAGAAGAGAAGATTAAGAGGTGATATGATAGCCGTGTTTAAATATTTGAAGGGATGTCATATCGAGGAGGGAACAAGCTTGTTTGCTGCTGCTCCAGAGACTAAGACCCGAAACAATGGATGCAAGCTGCAAGAAAAGAGATTCCACCTCAACATTAGGAGGAACTTCCTGACAGTACGGGCGGTTCGAGAGTGGAACACACTCCCTCGGAGAGTAGTGGAGTCTCCTTCCTTGGAGGTCTTTAAGCAGAGGCTGGATGGCCATCTGTCAGGGATGCTTTGATTGGGAGTTCCTGCATGGCAGGGGGTTGGACTGGATGGCCCTTGTGGTCTCTTCCAACTCTATGATTCTATGATTCTATGATTCTATGAGTTTTGTATTAAATCTGGCCATTCTATAATGGGTTTACTCGCCTTCTGTAATCTATTCAAAAACAATCAGCATAATTTGGAATTAGGTAAAGTAACTCCATGCATCTGAGGAAGGAGACCAAGTCTGTAAAAGTTTATGCCACAATTTATTTTATACAGTCCATCTCAAAGATGCTATAAGATCCCTTTGCATACTGATATTCCAGACTAACACAGCTGTGTCCCTGAATTTTGTTTTTCTGCCAATTATTAAAATATTTATATCCCATATTATACCATGAGATCTCGGGGGCAGCACACAAATAAAAATCAACGTAAGCAGGCTAAAACATTAAAAATAATTTAAATAGACTAAACACATATTAAACTATTTAATAAGTTAAAAGATGTTTAAAAGACTAAAGCTATGTGCATAGAACTTTTAGAATAAATCTGGTGCCAAAGGTGTCAAGTAAAAACAGTCAAGTTTTTACATATTGCATTCAATAACTGGGGGGGGGGGGGGGCAGCTGAGCAGGCCCTCTCTCATGTCCTCACAAAAAATATATTGACTCCCCTTTTCTTGTCCTGTTCACGGAGGCACTCTTTTCTCAGGTTGCTTCCCCTACACTTTGCCTCACCAGTTTTCTGGTTTAGCTTCTTCTTCCAGTTGCACATCTTGCATTTTTAAAATGTCACAAATCCAATAAAGAGACCAAGAGATATTTTTAATATAGAATTCAGAGGGCTGAATTCTATAGAACTCAAACATTTCCCCGCTGAGTGTTAATTTCACTTCACCACAGTACTCCCCAATTTCATCCCTAGAGACTCCATCTGAGATACAAGAAAATAGCTCTAAAATCCATCATTATTACTGCACCAACTTATAAGTAATTTATGTCTTATAAGTAATTTATGTTTTTAAAAAGACAGTGACAAATGGCTTGTGTATGGCTTTTTAGCTATGACTAACCACTTTACCTACCCCTCTTTGCTCCTATTTCTTTTTGCACAGTTAGAGGGACCACATTTTGCTTCCTACACAAGAATAATTATAAGCTGATTGATGACAAGGGAGCTAATTTTCTAGTGCCCATTTAAAGAGGAGAGAGAGAGAACCTGCTGTAATGTTTGAGCTGCTGCCTTCCATGTATCTCCTGGACAGAAAGTAGGATAGGAATAAAGGACTATTTTGGTGGTGAGGAAGGGCTGCAGTCAACTACATTGGGAAAGCAGGGCTGAAGGAAACAGCAAGAAGCTGTGAGATGCTTTGCAAAATCTGGTAACTGAAAATCCTAATGTGTTAGTGTAACAGCTTTTGGTGCTACAGATGAATCACAGAAAAAAATATCTCTGGCAAAGAGAAAATGTGAATTATATACAATATTGGGAGATGGACTCTCTTGCTACCTACTTCTTCCAAAAGGTTTTAGAATACAGTAAGAAGTATCTGCCTAATCAGATTCCCATTAAGCTCTGAAACAAGTCAAGGAGTGGATAATAGCAGGTTCTTACTGAAATTTGTCATACTACCAAGTGTCAATGTTTGCACTTTTTCTGCCTGAAGGAGAGCAGCAATTGCCACTCACTCCCCCTCCAAGATACATAGTTATTTATTTTATTAACATACTTATATCCCATATGTACTTCTCTCTAGATATGCCATTAATACAATAATAGCAAAGCAAATTACCTGTCCTTCCCCCGATCTGCCTGAAGTAGCTGCCACACTCTGATAGTTTCAGGCATGCTATTTATGAACCTAATTCCTTATTATTTCATTATTTAGTAATAATTCTAAAGAATGTAAGATTGTAAGCCTGAGGGCAGGGAAATATCTAATTAACATTTGTAAGCTGCTCTGAGAGCCTTTTGGCTTAAATACTCCAAATGAATAAATAAATAAAACAGAAGACTATCCAAATCCATTAACCAGAATATATTATAAAAAGTATTAAAACAATTTTGTCATTAAAAACCATTTTCTTTCTATTATTATTATTATTATTATTATTATTTCTATCCCACCCTTTCCCCAGATTGAGACTAAAATCAGTTTACAACAAGTTAAAAAATGTTAGAAATACAAAAGTTAAAACACAATTTTAAAAAAATCAGAAAAATTTAAAGCTAGGTTAAAACACATATCATTAAAACACACCCATGCACCCACTCACCACCATAACCATTATCAATATCCAGTGCACTGTGTATATAATCACTCATCAAATGCCTGTTGGGATAGAAAAAAATCTTTGCTTGTCTGCAAAAGGAAAGTTGGGAGGTGTCAGTCTAACTTCTCTGGGAAGGGAGTTCCAGAGTCTGGGGACAGCCAATGTAACCGTGAGGGAGGTGGGATAGAGAGAAGGGCCTCCCCAGCAGATCTCAGAGCACAGGCTGGTTCATAAGGGAGAATACCGTCCCTCAAATAACCTGAACCGTGTCTAGCACTTTGAATTGTGTCTCAAAATGGACCAGCAGCCAGTGGAGCTGTTGCTGCCTGTATCTTGTCAGTAAAATGACTGCAGACCAGCTGAAGCTTCTGAACACTCTTCAAAGGCAGCCCCACAGAGTACATTACAGTAATCCAACCAGGATGTAAGGCATGTGCCACTGTGGCCAGATCTGACATCTGAAGGAATGGGCACAGCTGGTGCACAAGTTTTAACTGTGTAAATGAACTCCTAACCACCACTGAAACCTGGGCTTCCACGCTTAGACATAAATCCAAGATTACATCCAAGCTGCAGACCTATGACTTCAGGGGGAGTGTAACCCCATCACTATTCCCTGAATCCCTATTCCCTGATCTGTCTTTCAACTAGACAGAAGCACCTCCTTCTTGTCTGGATTAAGTTTCAATTTGTTTGCTTGAATCCAGTCTTTTAATGATGACAGGCAACAGTTTAGGACCAAAACAGTTTTCTTGGCTTGTGGTGGAAAGGAGTAATAGAGTTGAGTGCCATCTGTATACTGATGGCACCAAAGCCATCCAGACAACTTCTCCTAATTGTTTCATGTATATATTAAATAGCATGAGGGACAAGACAGAACCTTCAGGAACCCCACAGACCAATGGTCAGGGAGTTGTTCCCCAGCATCGACTTCTGGGTTTGTCCCTCCAGGAAGAAATGAAGTCACTGTAAAACAAATCCCTTAAACCCTATCCCAGCAAAGGAATCCAGAAGGATACCATGATCACTGGTATGGAAAACTTTCCAGTTCCCTGCATAGGTTATCCACCAAGGCCATCAAATCTGTCTATGTCCTATAACCAGGTTGAAACCAGATTGAAATGGATCTATACAATCCATTTCATCCAGAAACCACTGGAGTTGAGAAGCTACTACATAGCCTGCTTTCACGATCCAAGACTCACTACACTCCAGATTTTTCTGGTATCTGGAGTGTAGGTGAGTCTTAGCTCCTTAGAGCAGGTTATGTAGTGGGATAGGAAAACTGACAATTTACGATTAAAATAGTTTTGTATAAGAAGATGGATTGGATTGCCACTGGTGGGTTCCAGAGGTTGATCTACTTGCAGGATATTTTGCTGGAAATTGTTCAGTTTTGTTACTGTGCAATTCAAATCAACTTCAAATCATTTCTGATTTATGGCGACTCTAAGCTGAACCTATCATGGGGTTTTCTAAGGCTGACAGTGTGTGACTCACTGACAGTGTGTCAGGCAGTGGGTTTCCATGGGTGCGTGGGGAATTGAACCTTGAACCCCAGAGTTGTAGTCCAATGCTCTACACCAAGATGGCTCCCCCCCTCCAAAAATCTATTTGATAACTTCAAGTACAGTGATGTGTCAATCACACACACACATTTTATATAAAGACCAGAATGGAAGAAAAAACTTGACATTGATTGTTTAGCTTGACAAAAGAAGCCTAATCCATCTTGTTAAAATCTGTCAGCACAACAGATCTAGCATCCAAATCTGTCAAATGGTGTATGAGTCAGCAGAGTGGTACAGATGAACAGACGAAAATGAATGGATATCAATACAACTAAGTATGTGTTGGATAGTGGCTCACAACTTGGGGGGGGGGTGAGCTTCCCTTTAATTTTCTTGAACAGACTTTAGTTTGGAAGCTGATTTGGACAGGGGCAGCTTAGCTCAGTCTTACGAGTAACCATCTCTTTGAGGGACACCATGTCTGGTGTTTAGCTAACAGCCAAGGCTATAAGCAGAACAGGAAGCAGCAGCCTATAGATAGGTAAGGTGTAATCAGAAAAAGACAAGGGAACTCAGCAGCAGTGGGCAAAGAAAATAGGTGTTCCAGGGGGCATTAGCTAGGGTGTGAGCCATATACGAATGAGCAATAGCAACAGCATCTGTGTCTCGCAGTCAAGTCTTTCTATTGGAAGCAGTGGAGCTTCCTGTCTTCCATGTCAGTGAGGAAGGAAATCTACTCTGGATTTTAGTAAAAACTTTAACAGCACCATCCAAAGTATTTTGGGGACCTTGGTGGATCCACCACTCCACTGACATTGGAGTCACCAGCCTCCACTGCATCTTCTGGAAGTTCAAATATGAACACCCAATGAATTTTTTGATTTGCCTTGCTGATGACATCATCTTTCAGGGTGTCTGCTACCATGAACTGAACCCTAATCAATATGAAAGAACTAGCTGATGAAGGGAAATTGGCAGGAAAGCTAGGAGAAAATGACCATGCTATTTTAGGATTTGTCACAGCAAGGGATGTGGAAACTATGCACAGTTGGGGATGATTCCTGCACTTTAGGAAAGCTGATTTTGACAAACTCAGAGAAAAGTTGGATAGAATCCATGGCTAGAAATTCTGAAGGAATTTTTTTTTTCTTGAGGGATAGAAGATGTGGGGAAAGAGGGAAACTGAAGGCACAGTCAAAAGCTATTCCCAGGAGAAGAAAAAATGGAAGAACTGTAACAGAATGCTAGTCTTTCAGTAAAGAGTGCTCCATGATAAGCTAATAATAGTGCAATGAACAACATAATGGGCTAAATGACTTGTAAGATCCACTGCAGTACTTTGATTCTATGATAGGGAAAAATAGAAGGGTGTCAGATAACTTGCAACATCAGATGCATTCACCACCAGATTCTTTTTTGACTCCCACCTACCAAGATCTCATTGACCCCACCTGGGAGGCCAAAGTTTTTAAAAAGTTACTGCCCCCTCCAAAACAAACAAACAAAAAAACCCACAAAAACAGTGGAGGAAGAACAAATCCTATAAATTGGTTAGTGCTGTTATGAGAGTAGAAGGAATAGAAGTGTGAAGGTAACAAGCTGTGAACTCTACAGCACAAACCCAAAATATTACAAACTTTAAAAAATAACACAGGTCATCCTGCAGCAGAAAGTGAAAACAGAACAATCAAGGCAACAGAGAAAATATACAAGACTGATTTATATGCTCATGTATGCTTTACTCCTCATTAACATGGACTATGTTGGCATGTTCTCCCATTTGACCATAGAAAGCTAGAGTCAAGTGCGATGATGGGGAACCTTGGGCTCATGGCCAAAATGAGGACTGCCAGGCTAGCTCATCTAGGATGTGGTCCCTTGCCAATGTTTCTCTCTTCCCCAAAGCACCCACCTTTTTCCCAGAAAGAAAGAGGTGGCAGAAGAACAACTGAGCCACAGTTTCAAAGCCATGTCACAGTCATTTTAACTTTACCTTCTGTGTGCAAAAGCAGGTAAGTGAGGAGTGAAGCCAGGCATCATAAAAGCATGGGAGAGGATCGTAAAAGTGTCCCTTTTGCTAAACAGGTTTTTTCAATGTGACGAGAGGGACACTTTTATGACCTTCTCCCATCCTTTTATGATTGGAACATATTTCATGTAAGAAGCAAATCAAAAGACACTTCTCTGTCTTGCCTGTCGGGTTTGTTTTGTTTTGTAAGCTTGCAATAAGGCTAGAAGTCCTGACCTCACGATTCAGCCAGTTCCTGAAGCAATGCCTCAGTGTGCTTCATTCCTTATCTGCAATTTCTGAATAAGAAAAATGATGGCGCAAAGCTAATTCCCCAAGTGAGGTGCCAGCTGGAGATGCTACAGTTGGTGATTCAGATGGGCACTTGATGAACTATGGTCCTCCTTCCAAGTCACCCTGCATCCCAATGTCATCTCACCCATGAAGAGGTCAGGGAGAAATAAAGCATCTCATACAGAGCATCAAAAATTCCTTGGTTGGACTGCAACTTCCAGAACCCATCAGGTAGCATAGAGTTGGTATCCAAACAAGGATATTTACCAATCTCTGCTCCCACCCTATGTCAATTGTATCATAAAGCCTCATATTCTATTTTGAACTTAAAACCCATCTACTGTTTTTTGGGGTAGGTAGATGTGTTTTTTCCCCCAAACTGTTTTCAATTAGCCAAAGTGACCCTATTTGAGATGGAAACTAACTTCTTACAAATACTAGCTTAACTCAGAAATATGGAAGCTGAGTCAGACTGGGTCATCAGAAAGTTCTGGACAGTTGGCAGCCTGCAATGAAATACTTTTGGGTACTCAAACAATAGTTCAGAGCTCAAGCATTGAAGTCAATATGCCAAGGCAATGTAAAGGTCATAATTTTAGATGTATAATTTGTTTCCTGGAATTTTATTACTCACAACTAGCCAAAGTAATACTTTCCTACTTACTTGGATTTTTTTTTCTCCCTGGAAAGAAAACCAAAGAGCATTTCAAGTTCCAGCTATGCTTCACATAGTAGAGAAAGGCAATAGATAAATTGTTACACTCTTTATATAGTTATTATCCTTATATACAGTCATCCCTCCCCGTTTGCAGGGAATCCGTTCCAGACCCCCCCCCCCCCACGAACGGGAAATATTGCAGATATTCAAGTTCCATTGGATATCATGGTGGCACACATGCCATTTTGTCCCTCCTGGCTTGCTGTCTGCAGACATTTAAAACCCTGAATGGCAATTCCGTGAATGGGGAGGAATGAGTGTAGTTTGTTGTTTTTGACCACTATTTTTTTTTTTTTTTTGTAAGGACTTAATTGGCACCTCCACCTCATCTGTTTTATTCAGAACACAGCACTAAGTTGTGTGAATGGCAAGTTGTTAAGAGAATGTAATATTAGTTTTTTAAAAATCAAGTAGTCACCCAGATAGTATAGTTAAATAGAAACTCTTAAGTCCTATTAACTTAAACATACTGAGATTTTAATTAAAACATATGACTGAGTAGGGAAGCATGGGAATTGGTGTGAGTTTCACTGAAATCATGGCTCTTCAGTTAAGTCAGTATAAGATTGCAACCTAAATCATATTTTTGAAGGAAAAACATAAAAGTTTCAGTTGTCCAAAGAGTGCTTCCAGTTTTATGGGAGAAGGGATCACTGTCACAACAGCATTGAAGGATTCATGCATATAATATTTTGCCTTCTTTTTCTAACTATCCAGTTTCACAGCTCCTCAGAGACAGAGGTGCTAGAAACCTCACAGAGTTCCTTGTGTTCTTTCAAACCATTCTGGAGCGCTTTCTAGAATTTTTCCCCACTGTGATTCTGAGTCTCTTATCCTTGGAAGTTGGGGGAATTTCTCCCCTAAGAGGGCTTCCATGGGGTGCATGGGCAGTAAGCACAGAACCCCTTTTGCCAATTAACTAAGAATCAATTGACTAAGTGTTGCAGTCTGCAAAAGAGAACCTTGAACTACAGAATTGGAAATATGGAAAGAAGTTGAGTATTATTTAGTCCAACTCCTTGTTCCATGCAAGAATCAGCAATGGAGTTACAATCCTTCTGGCATTTTTGCTTAAATACCTCCACTGAAGGAAAACTCACCATTTCTAGACACATTCTCTTACACTATCAAAGTGCTGGTAAAGTTTAACTGAAATCTGTTTCTATGCAATTTCCAGCCATTAGTTTTAGTTCTGTCCTCTGATCCAAAAAGTAACAAATTAGTTCCATCTTCTTCATAATAGCTCTTGGGTGGAAGGCCTTTGTCTCCCCTTACTCAGTCTCTTTTCTGATCTAAACAAAACCCACTCTTTTAACTGTTTCTAATTAGGGATGAGAAGAAATGAATTCAGCTTGCATTTTACCTAATTCACATTTCCAGGACCAATATACAAAATGAAACTCAGTTACCCTTCTGCAAAATTAGCAATGAAGTTCAATAATAATGTGGGCCAAAATGCACAGATGAGTTGAAAACATTTTAAATTGTATTGTATCAGAGAATATTGCTTACCAAAATGCCCTATTAGTTAAAATTGCTTACAAATGAATATATTACAAATTATTCCTTTAGGAATAAGGATTTTTGTGAAAATTTTTGAGTCTTCTTTAACTTCCGTGGCTCAGTACTAGGTAATTCTGGGAACTGCAGTTTTGTGAGACATTTAGCAATCTCTGTCAGAGAACTCTGGTGCCACAATAAACTGCATTCCCAGGATTCCCTAGCACTGAGCCAAGGCAGTTAAAGCGGTATCAAACTAGATTATTTCTGCAGTGTGTTTTGGATCCAAGATGAAAGACTCATTCATCTCTACTGCTTGATCTCCCAGAATGAGCCAAGAGAAAAGTAGATCTGAGTAGCAGATATTCAGGGATGTTCAAAGTATTTAAAGTATTCCGTGGACAAAGATGTTTTATCTGAAAAGACATTGACAATACAAAAGGATAAATTTTGGGGGAATATATTAGTGCTTGTATTCTTTTTTTCCCCCTCTGACTATGAAAAGCTGAAAAGTTTTACAGCTCTTCTTGTATGGATTCTTTTGGTGTGGTGTTTTAAAAACTTGTCACTCTATATAGCAATCCTAGAGGATTATATTTAATGTTGGCAGCTATGGACTGAACTGAATCCCCTTTCCTTAGCATCCTCCTCCTCTATATGCTCCCCAAATTTCTCCAGAGGATTCAGGGACCCTCCAAAGGAAAACCAGGATGTGTATGGGGTGTGTGTGTTGGAGGATAGAAGAGAGCAAAAGGGTCCCATTATGTGAGGGGAAATCTATTCACATGAAGTTGAATTTGGCATAAGAGAGAAGCTACCAGTGGCAGCAATGGCAGCTCCTTTTCCACACAGAATTGCAAGTTTTGTGGCAGGCAGGCTAATCTTCATTGGGACCACAACATGAAGGAAATTATTAAATCTCACTAGATGACTACCTCAGTTGTGAATCTGATCAGGAGGCTCTATGGATTCTATTTTAAAGGTGTGGTTTTTTTTTTTTTTTAAAGAAGCATTCAGTGTCAGACTGTTTGTATAATATATCACGACAGATGCACAGGGAAAAATGGGTGAGAGAGCCTCTACCGATTTCACTTTGTGGTGATGATGGTCATAGAGTCCTTTCGCCGTTTCTTGAAATGGCTGAGCTGCCTAATTATTTCAGCTGCATAATTATTTGAGAAGGCAGTCAAATCTTTGGTTTTGGCGCATGCTACAGATGCAGAAACCAAAGGTTTGACTGCCTTCTCAGGCATGCTATAGGCAGGTGAGTTAAAAACTCTTTCAGTTGTGACAAGGAATGTATTTGAAATCACTTTAATTGTCATGGCTTCATCCTATACAATCTCTGATCTGTAGTTTGGAAAGGTACTTAGAATTCTCTGCTAGATTGCTCCTCTCTTATCAGATTTCAGGGGAATGAACACACTGGAGCTCTCTGGTAGGGAGAATTCTAACAATCCTCACCAAACTACAAATCCCAGGATATATCATAATACGGACACATGACAATCAAAGTGGGATTGGTGTTGTAACTGTGCTTGTAGAAACATTCTTGGCTTAGTGGACAGAAACATGTTTTTGGCTCTGCTTGTTTAGTTCAAAATATTACAATGAGTTCCTCACCAGAGGTCTCTTGTGTAAGTGAACAAATGAATCTATCAGCCTAACATAAACCCATGAATATGTTTACTGAGTATTGCAACAATTTTAACGGTTTTGATTATTATCATGATATTTATGGTCTGTTATGTCATTTGTTTTTAATCTGCTTTTGCTTTTAATTTGTTTTCAATGATGTTTGTTAGCTGACTTGAATGGTATTTTTTTAATTGGAAAGGTGGGATGAAAATGTAATAAAACATAAATCCTTGGAGGAAAATGTAAGGGAAAAAATGCTAAAGTGTTGAAGGAAGCCAAAATGAGTATTTTGTTATATACACCAACAGAAACATGATGTTTCAGCCTAAAGAAGGCTAATATAATTTGTGTGTGTGGAGTAAACACAGTAAATTATTACTACTCACCTTTACACAGGAGTAAATAACTGAAACAAACACTACGGTGGTCAGGATCACAAAACAGGTCAGGTAAAATGCCAGCATAAATACAGAGCTGAAACCAGAAAATATAGGCATGTGAGACAACCATAATGAATGATTGACATTAGTTGCAGGAAGAGATGATGCAAAACTACTGAGAGCTTATTATATAGTTCCTTTCACATTATCAACACAGGTAGTGAAAAAAGACAGAAGATATGTCTTCAACAGGAAATATCATCCTGCTGGAGTAGTAACTTTGAGAATGTAAGATATTTGACTAGCAGAGTGCACCACTGTTCAAGTTAGCAGTAAGGAAAGCAATCAACTGGGATGGTAGCTTAGTGAATTTCATAATAAAAGAAATCGGCAAGCAAGCAATGTGCTCCAGTCACATTGCTCTTAATTTATACATGGTCTTTTATTACAAAACCCAGAAACAAATTTTCCTCCTTATTGGTTCTACTTAAAATGTTCTCCCATCTTTTATGTGTTGGAATAATAATAATAATAACTACATTGAATATCTGCCAAGCACTGAAAATACTGAGAACAGGAAAAACAAAAAAACACAATTATGATGACTTCTTTTATATCAATGTTTGCTAATCCAAACATTTCTCACCACTTCCTCACTTTACCCTTCCTCCCCCCCCCCTTTTTTTTTTGGGATGATTAGTTTCCTACATGCTAGAGAAAAAACACGATTATATTGCTAGAGTTACCAGCACTCAGGGCCCTATTTCATAAAGACAGAGAATATTATGTTAAAAACATTTTGTTTTTCAAAAAAAAAAAAAAGGGGGGGGGAGAGAGAAAAGGGGAAAACATGGCAATACAACATCTCCAGATTTGATGAAGTATTTACATGAGTCACATCTTACAGTAGCTTTTGCTACAAAAAGTTGCCATATAAAGGCCTAAATTCTATTTTAGTCATCACTACAATAGATCCACTGATTCAGTGGGATTTACCTACATGTTGGCACACCATTCAGCAACTGACTGAATGAGTCTACTCTAGGTGGGACTAACCATGAGGATGCCAGCCAAACTATGCCTGTCTGCCAGCCATGACCCATTTCAGCAAACTCAATTCCATTCCCCCCTTCCTTCAGTTTCCCATTTCTCCCTTTCCACATACAGTATATTTTTGGCCCCCAGGCTACCCAACCTCATTTTCCCTCCCTGCTCCAAAATATTGGCATTTCCCCCACCCATCACCATGCATACTGATACTTCCCTCTTGTTTCACAGTATTCTGGTATCTTGCACATTATAATGCAACACCAGTTTGCTATTTTGTCTTTATATTATATTTGCATTATAAATAAAACTGTTAGAACAAGGGCATTTTTTCTTCAATAAACTTTCCCAAAGTTTAATAATAATGCCTCACCTCAGATGCGAAGAAAGCTAACAACATATTCTATGAAGAAAATATATAGGAAATGAATCTTTAAATAAGTATTTAATGCCTACGTCCAAACCAAAATGGCATAGACTCTCAAGCCAGCATTACTGTCTTATCTCTCACTTCAAAAAAGAAAATGAAAAACCACACACACCTTAGAAATGATTTGTCATGCTAAAAATTTTCTGTTGGACATTTCTAGCTCCACACCACATCCACACAGAACTACAATTCCTTGCTTTCACTACAGACCAAATTGAATAGCGTACTACAAATCCATAGTCAGATCTCTGGCTACATTTTTATCATTGCTTTAAACTGCTCCATGGTGGAAAAATATTTGAGAAAACAAAACTGGGAGAAGATGTCTTAATCGTACCATTTCTCCCTATTTAAATGGCCCCTATTTCCATTAAGCTGCCATTTCCCCTGAAGGGAAAAAGAACAGCTTCAGATATTGAGGGATCTGATCAAATACAACAATCTCAGCACTACTTTCCCACCCCTATTAGTCTTCCTGCTTGATGCGACTGCATTGAATGGAGAAAAAGATTCAGGGGAAATCTAAGGACCCTTTAACACCACAATGACAACACTATGATTCCACTTTAACTGTCATGGCAATATCCTATGGAATCATGGGATTTGTAGTTTGTTGAGACACTAGCAAAGAATTCTTATTGACCCTTCTTGGACTGCAAATCCTGGGATTTGACAGGATACTGCCATGGCAGTTAAAGTGGAATCATATTGCTATAATTGTATAGTATAAAAGGGTGCTAAACTACTTCAAGTTGAGACATTTTATTGTAAAATCACTCTGCTTTCTTCATGGAAGTTTATGGTGCCATGAAGATGATGTCATCTTCTGTACATAAACCTTCTATGTTTTCTCATCATGACTCCCTTTTTACAAAAAACTTTTTACAAAAAAGAAATGACTTTCTTTTTATGAAAAAAAACCTTCTAAAGAGGAAAAGATGGAATAACTTGTACAGTGTTTTTAGAACAATAGTACTAGGATTGGAAACATCTATGATAGCCCCCCCCCCAAAAAACCCTGGTTTATTTTGGTCCTACGGTGGGGGAATGAGTTTCACACCAATTTAGATCTGTAACTTAATTATCTTCTTTGAGTATAACTAACATTCATTCTGTGATTTATCTCAGTCATAAAAAACTAGTTGATTATCTAAGCACATTTGTCAATTCCTCAGTTACTGATTCATAAGCTTCCTATATAAACAGCACAATAAAATAATAAGGTGTGATAGAGGCATGGAACGCTGTTCATTTTATTTTATAAAACACCACTATAAGGACGCCTTAATCAAGACTGAGACATCACTAACTCATCTCATTATGTCACACACACCTTTGCTGTTCCCTTTGACTCAGAGACAGGTAATGAATCTGTTTTGGTGGACTTTTTGTATGGATTTTCCATGTTCTGTGGTTTCCTGGGCCAGATACACTTTGTGTTCTGGAATCTACAGATTACCAAACAGCCATACCAAATAGATAGACCTACAAATTATCACATAGAATCACAGAGTTAGAAGAGACCTCAAGGGCCATGCAGTCAGCCCCCTGCCATGCAGGAAGACACAATCAAAGCAACTCCGACAGATGGCCACCCAGCCTCTGCTTAAAAACCTCCAAAGGAGGAGATTCCACCACTGTCTGAAGCAGCATATTCCACTGTCAAATAGCTCTTACTGTCAGGAAGTTCTTCCTAATGTTTAGGTGGAATTTCTTTTCCTGTAGCTTGAATCCATTGCTCCACGTCCTAGTCTCTGGAGCAGCAGAAAACAAGTTTGGACCATCCTTGATATGACATCCTTTCAAATATTTAAACATGACTATCATGTCACCTCTTAACCTTCTCTTCCCCAGGCTAAACATACCAAGCTCCCTAAGCTGTTCTCATAGGGCATGGCTTCCAGACTTTTCACCATTTTGGTCATTCTCCTTTGGACATGTTCCAGATAGGCATGAGTTGGGCATGTTCCAAACAGGTATTACTAAATCCCATAAAATATGTACATTTTAAAGTATGCATTTAAAATGTACACAATATAAACATGCTTTACACAATGGGGAAAAAGTGTGCAAACACTAAGGTGTATCATTTTTTGTGGGTTTTTCGGACTGTGTGGCCATGTTCTAGAAGAGTTTCTTTCTGACGTTTTGCCAGCATCTGTGGCTGTCATCTTCAGAGAATACTGGAATGGAAGAGAGTGGGTCTATATATACTGTGAGACCCTGGGTAGGAAGGGGTGATTCCCATGTAAACTGTGTATTGTTCTGTGTTGAATAGGTATTGTTCTGTTGTTAATGGCATGGCTTCAGAGTGAGAGGATATGCAATCAAGGATATTGTCTGATGGGAAAGCCCCTGACCCTGGTTGGTTTCCCATTTGCATTTGCTGAGTGCTGATTTTCTTATTTTGTAGGACTGGTAGCCAAACCTTGTTTACTTTAAGGGTTTCTTCTTTCCTGTTGAAGTTATCCAAGTGTTTGTGGATTTCGATGGCTTCCCTGTGCATTCTGACCTGATAGTTGTTGGCATGGTCCAGAATTTCAGTGTTTTCAAACAGCATTTTATGCCCAGGATGGTTTATAATGTGTTCTGCTACTGTTGATTTTTCTGGCTGGCCCAGTCTGCAGTGTCTCTCATGTTCCTTGACTCGTGTTTGGACACTGTGTTTGGTGGTCCCTATGTAGACTTGTCTGCAGCTGCATGGTATGTGGTAAACTCCTGTGGCTGTGAGAGGGTCTCTCTGTCCTTCGCTGAGCGCAGCATTTGTTGGATTTTCTTGGTTGGTTTGTAAACCATTTGGAGGTTGTGTTTCATCACCACTTTCCCTATTCTGTCTGTGACTCCTAAGGTGTACCATTTTTGTAAAATACACTCCCAAAGAGATGGATTTTGGCCAGTAAAAAACAAACAAACAAAGCAAGAGACGACATGGAAAAGATAGAAATCCACAGATGTGCATGTACTAGGTAAACATGTACATCCTACTCTACAAAAGGGCTGTATACTACAGCTGTATATCATGGCTGCATTGACCAGAGACCTTTTCCAGTGAATAGTGGCACAGAAATGGTGATGTCTTCTCCCACTCCAATGCAGAAAGTGAAGACAGGCTGTAGTAGTGGCAAAAGGCATAACAGGCTTCCTTGCAACAGTAATGGGACATCTGTAATGGTTTTGATTTCTCTCTCCCATTGTGCAGCACATCCAGACTACACATGGACTTCTTGTAGTTGTGCGCCTTCAAATCAATTCTGTCTTAAGGCAACCCTATCATGATGGTTTCTTGACAAGATTTGTTCAGAGGGGGCTTGCCATTGCCTTCGTCTGAGGCTAAGAGAATGTGATTTGCCCAAGGTTACCAAGTGGGTTTCCATGACCAAGCTAGGATTTGAACCCAGATTTCCCAGAGTCCAAGTCCAACACTAAAACCACTACACCATTCTGGCTCTCTATACATAGACTGCCTCAGACTAAAGCTCCAGTGCCATCTTATACATCATTGCCATGCCTAATTGTAAAATTTATCAGAAAATTATAATGGAGGATTAAAAAAAAAAAACCAAACAAAAACACGGCTTGTTCCCCCCCCCCCCCATCCCCATTGCTCAATCTCATCCATAATTCAACAGCAATGATTACAATGCTCGGTAACATTAAGGCTAACCACATGAAAGCCAGCTGGGTTTCATGCTCTTTCCTGACTACAAAGAGCACTTCCACTTGCTAATTTTTCACTAGACTTTTGTGGCAGTCCTGCTGATTATAATAAAATGATCACTGCAATTTTTCTGAGAGCTTTTATCTTAGAACCCCTCAGTGCTTTTTGCCAGTATCCATGAACAGGTATGAGGAAGTGCTGTAAAGTTCTTGACCTGATCTACTTCCCAAAATCTGAGCTCAATTTTGTCACTGTAGCTTAAAAGAATGTTCTTTTGTATTGTAAATTTCCAATTTGCAGGAGCATAGCTCTGATTTCTGAATTGTTTTGGATCACTAATAGACCCATGTCAATGAAAAGTGTGGAATTTTCAAGTCCTGAATGCTAGGCCATCATGGAGAAAACTTCAAAGGAAGTCCATGAGTGCTGGATGGAAACACTGAGTGACAGGTGCCCATCATACTCAACTGTGAAGAAGTGGTGAGCTAACTTTCAGCATGGATATTTTGAGACCGAAGATGCAGCAAGGTCTGGAAGGCATTCAACAGTGTCAACTCCTGAAATTGTTGAGTGTGTTTATGACATGATTTTGGCAGATTGACTATTCTCAGCTAAAACAATTGCTGAGACACTAGAGATATACTGGTAATGCATTGGGTTTATAATTTATGAACAATTGGCTATGCAGAAGCTTATCAGCCAAGTAGGTGCTGAAATGTTTGAACGCTGATCAGAACCTAAATTGAGTGGATACCTTCAAGTTGATTCTGCAGCATTTTTAGCAATCTAGTGATAATTTTTTGGAGCACAGTTGATGAAACATGGTTATATCACTATGATCCAGAGACAAAATAACAGTCCTTGCAGTAGTGGCACTTGGGTTCCCCATGGCTGAAGAAATTCAAGACTCAAAGATCAGGATGAAAGATCATGGCCACAGATTTTTGGGATAAGGAAGGTAGCTTGATGACTATCTTCAGAAGGGCCAAACAGTTCATGCAGAATACTGCTCTTACTTACTGTGCCAATTAAAGGAGGCGCTGAAGGGGAAATGTCGTGGGAAGCTGAGAAAAGGTGTCTTCTTTTTGCTGGACACTGCACCTGATCACAAGGCTGGGAAAATTATCGATGTTGTGAAGAATTTGGGCTTTGAGTGCATGGGGACTCAACACACCATAGCTATTTGTTTTTAAGCTAAACAAACTATCCTGCCCTCTTATCCACCCTATTCAACAGATGTTGCTCCATCTTTTCTGTTTCCAAACCTTTAAAAGAGTTTGAAAGGAAGAAATTTTTTGAATGATTCAGAGGTGATAGCAGCAGCAGAACAGTACTTCAGTCACCAGACATCAGAAATTTGGGGGGGGGGGGGGGAGGATGTAAGAAACTTGAGAAATGATGTGCCAAGTGTGTTGAACTTCAGGGTGAATATGTGGAATAGCATGTAAGTTTCATGGCTCTAGGTCATTCCATTCTTGATTGGGCCAAGGACTGTTCAGCCCCCCTGCCCCAATGCAGTATAGAAACACACATATTCCTATATAATTTTATAGACACTGGCCTTGTTCAGACACAGAAGATTTTGGTTCAACGCACCATAATTTTTTGTTTTTAAGCTAAACAAACTATCCTGTCCTCTCATCCTTTCAGCATATTTTGGGTGATGTCTGGACTGGGAAAGTATCATTTAGGAGAGCTACTTAGAAAATTAGATATCAAACCCAGCATCTTCTTCAAAGCAGGCCATATAAGGAGAGGCGAAAAGAGAAGAGAAGAAGGTTCATTTGGGCACAACACCTGCTCTTTGTTGTATGGACTATCACTGCATTTCAACCAAGCCATCATAATTTTCCATAGAGATGTGGATTGGAGGGTATCGTTTTCTTTATATGCTTGGAAAACTTGTACGCTGCAGACAAGCTGGATATATATTCCTTTATCCCAAGGCAGGGGTACTGTTGTTGTGGAAATGAATGCCAGGAATCACTGACAGAATTGTCAGTACCCTCAACAAACTACAGTTCCTAAAGCTATCCAGTGGACCATGCGGTTCATTATTGATATAAACACTGCATGATTACAATGTACATTTCTAGATAGGATATATCTGGGTCAAAGATTCCCTAAAGGATTGCCCCTGAAGTATCATACTTAATGGCTTCATCCTCAAGCCAGCTGAAACAAAAGTAAAAATTACCATAACTGCTAATGGCATTTGGGGACAGTTTTTGTTTTGTTTTGTTTTGTTTTGTTTTTTGCATGTCATCTGAGCACTCTTTGTCATGCTATGGTCTATACCTGCATCAGTCCCAAATCTATTTCCTGGCGCCCAAGATCAGTAGAAAGTAACGCAAGCAGACATCCCTGTTGGGAGAGGATCTTTCTGCCCCCACAAACTCTTTTATTGTCATGGCAGCAAACTTTTTTTCTTTGAGAGAATGTGCTGCTCGTGTCACATCTACTGTAGCAGATTCTTGACTCATTTTCCCAGCTGTTCTTCTGGTGCTTGGAACACAAGCTCCCTATTAAAGATTACAGATCTGTAGCCATTTATCAATGAAGTGCAAATCTGCTGAGTTGTGCAATGCTTGGTAACTAAATATTGCATTTTGGAAATTAGGGGTTTCAGAGTAGAAGCTGATTTTGATTTTAAAACAAAATCTTTAGACAGTCTGTAAGATTTGTGCTTACTTTAGCAGGGACAAAAGGCCCCTTCTAAGTTCTGAAATGAACTTTTGCCCAAGCTAAAGCCAGCTGAGAATTTCTAAGAGAGATGTTTAAAAGGAATGTGAGGAATTGAATAGGAGCATAATATTCTGTTGTTTGCATTTTAATTACTTTGGATACTAGGTCCAGATTTATATTTCTCCTTTCATGATGTTTTCTTTCTAACAGGATTAGGGATGCTTGTATTTCTTCTAGATCAAGCACTGCCAGTTCTGTATTTTCCTTTTTAGTTTCTCCTAGGATAGTTTTATTTCTCAGTTTGGCATCTCTGTATGTCAGATCTTCAGTGTTCTTCAAAGTGTTTCATCTTTTGAATTTTTATCTTTCTAAATTTTGACTTTTCTTTAATGCCCCTAATGATTGCCTTTCATGCATTCCATACAGCAGCGTATGACATTCAAGTGGCCTCATTTTCCTCAGAGGGTAGGACTAGGTCTAATGGTTTGAACATTAGAAGGAACTTTGTGACAGCAAGAGCAATTCAGCAATGGAATCAATTGCCTAGAGAGGTGGTGGGGTCTCCTTTCCTGGAATTCTTCAAAAAGAGGCTCGACAGCTCCCTGCTGAGGATGCTTTAGCCGGAAATCCTGCATTGGGCCAGGGGTTGGATCTCAATGGCCCTTCCAGCTCTATGATTCTATGAGTCTATGACTAGCACAACTACAAATCTGAGTTGTGATAGAAAATTTCTAACTCTGCTGCACAGATGGGTCTCCTGGAAGAGAACAATATCTTTCTTTTATTTATTGAACACCTTTAACATTTATGTAGAGTATCTTAATGCAGTGTTGTTATAAACCCTTAGTTAATTGTCTTACTGCCATTTCTGCCCTGAGGAAATTTCTTCTGTCTTGTATACTTCTGAATCTTTCTAGCAAATTGATTTCATTATTTGTCTATATACTTTCAGTAGTAGCCAACATAAACTAAAAACAACAAACCAACAAAAAACAAAACTCCTGCAAGCACAAACCTATTTTCCATCTCTCAGATAGAGGGTATGTTACAAACTCTCCCATTTGCTGTTCTGTGGCATATATTAATGAAAGTGAGATATAGTCAAAAAGGTGACTGAGGGGATGGGAGCAGAATATTACAGTGACTCACTTCCATCAAATGTATCTTTAAATGCACAATCACACTTGTTATAACAACAAAACCTTTACCACGTATTCACAGTGTTTGATGCTAAACTTCTCTGCTTAAGCGAGAGAGAGAGAGTTCCTGCTCCATTTCATTCTTGCAAGACATATGATCTGTAGGCTTGCCATGCAAGGGCTGGAGCACCGTTATTTTGCCCCCCCCCCCCCCCCCCATGAGCTGATGCTATTGACAAGATCATCATGCTCTCTTAGGAGTCATATATCCCATCCTTTACAGGTTTCTAGCAGCTGCATTTCTGTAGATGCCACATTGTTGTTACTGCCATCCTGCACTAAGATCTTAAAGGGGAAACGCCAAAGATATCCGATTCCTGACTTTTTCAGAGGTAAATGAGTGGATAAAACTTTTTTCACTAATCCAGGGTGTCCTGGGAGATGTCTTGAAAAAGGAGCACTTTGGTGCCCCAGAACTCTAAGGAAAAGAGCTTATTTAAGCCAGCCATAATCTGCATTTTGGGGAGAATCTGGTAAACCTTGCCACTACATCTCTTGTCATGTTATCCCCCCTCCAATTTAGAATCAAATATCCTGTGCATTCTCTTAAAATTGCTGAGTGTAAACTGGAAATTAGGGAAGATTTTATTCTGACAATATGTTACTTAGATTTACTCCTTCTCTGTTTCTGGCACACACACCACTAACTTACTATCAACTGAGACCCCTATTTCTAACCTCATTAGTAGCACTTTTCAGTTTATTAAATTTGACTGTCAGAGCACAGAGCTTTTTTCCCCAGGAGCTCAAGTGCTGTTTGCCAGTCCTCTTGAAGTACACTGTATTGCTCAGGAATGAGTTCTTCCTCGAGTCATCCTTCATTTCTTTTGCACTTGTTTGTGGCTGATTTTGCTTTTCCACTGTTTTCTTTTCTGCCACTTTTCTGGGCAAAATAAGCTTTGAAATCTTTTGCAGTATAGTATTTTTAAGCTCTTGTCACTCTGCAATGATATCTTAATCTTATGTGGATTTGATAGTTTTTACCATATTTTGCTTACATGTGAAGATAATTACATAAGTGAATCTCCTAAGCCAGTGCTACTAAAAATTGACCTGTTCTACTTTGTGAGCTATTGGCTAATGTCATGCACTGGCTGACTTCAGTTCAGAAATCCTAGCCTCAGTGGGTTCAGAAACCTTTACTCAGACAACTAAAGTTGCCCACAGCATAACTATGTGTTTCTGGACCCAAGCATCTTCAGTTACACTGTATATTAAAAGCATTTATCAATTCAAACATTTTTTGTCTGCTCAAACCCCATTAATCTTCAAATCAAAACATTATTTTTCTTGGGACTATCCCTCTTTCCTCTTCATACCAAGCATTTCCACAGAACTGAGCTTGACAGCTCTCAGTGCATATTTCTTCCCCTCACATCTGCTTATTACCCAGCTCTAAAGAAGAGAAACAATATTTCCAACCAACATCAATTAGGTGACATATTCCACCATCCAGTATTACAAAGCATGTAGCATATACATATTGTATGGCTAGCAAGTATAGCAGAAATTCTGATTCTGACAGCTGACCATATGTAGAGTGCTTCTAGGAAGAAAAGAAACAGCTGTATCCAATGGGCACAAATACGATATCAGTCCCTGGCACACTGGGGGGAAAAACAACAATTGCTGGTCCCTTACATCAGGTAGTTTGAAAAGTACTGTTCTATGTCAGCATTTTGCTTCACATCTGGCCATGTTATTTGTGACACTAGGGATGTGGTGGCTTAGTGGTTAAGACGCCAATTCTGATGATCCGAAGATTGGCAATTTGAGGCCCAGGTGCTGCATGACAGGGTGAGCTCCTATCATTAGCCCCAGCTTCTGCCATCCTAGCAGTTCAAAAGCATGCAAATGCAAGTACATAAATAGGTACCACTTCTCACTGGAAAGGTAACTGTGTTCGGTACAGTCATACTGGCCACATGGCCATGAGAGAGGCCTGGTGGTGCAGTAGTTAAATGCCTGTACTGCAACCACTCACTCATAAACCACAAGATTATGAGTTCAATACCAGCCAGGGGCTCAGGGTCGACTCAGGCTTGCATCCTTCCAAGGTCGCTAAAATGAGTACCCAGCTTGTTGGGGGCAATTAGCTTACACATTGTAAACCGCTTAGAGAATGCTTAAGTGCACTGATAAGCGATATAGAAATGTACTTGCTATTGCTATTGCTGTGACCACCAGAGTAATCCTCGGACAACACTGGCTCTTCAGCTTAGTAACGGAGATAAGCACTGCCCCCTACAGTCGGTTATGTCATACCTTTACCTTTTTATACAAAAATTATACACAAATGACTTTGCACACCTGTTCAACCTTCTCACATAAAGATTTATACACAGCTGGTAAAAGGAATAGGAAACAATGATGTACATGTGGCTTATTTGCCCACAGACTAGAGGTTTTTGGTGTGATGTGTTTGAATTATCAAAAATGTTTAACCAAAATGTACCTTATTGTTGGATCCTTTTGTTTATGTTGGTAATTAGAGTAGATAATAATTCTTATTTACACAAATATTTAAATTAATGGCTTTGTATGGTGGCACAACCTGAAATTGCTAAAAACTGGAGGGATATGGAAAGCATTTCTCTTAGATCTTGAGCAAACGTGGTCTGGCCAGTGGTGTTTTTTAAGATAACTGACTCATCACTTAAGGATAGCTAATGGAGACAACAACAGAGCCAAGTTTGACACTACATGGTCTCCCTTCATCACATTTCCTTGCAAATACATATCTCCTTATATTTCTCAATCTGAGGATATGAAGGCCAAGAAGTATTTTTTAGGGGAAAAAATGTTGCTTTAAGTAAAGAATCATCATAATGTTTGTTGAAATAAAAATACATTCATTAATGAATTGAATACTCTGTATGTTGTATTTATATTAATGATGTAATTTTGTTTCTTCCTTTCTTCTGTTTATATTTTGATTTTTAATTTAAAAAGGCAAGAAATAAACTATTTTTGACAGGGCAGAAGAGAGTGGAAAATGCAGTTGACCAGTAGAAATGCCAACAGCAGGACTTTCATGCTGACTTTGACCTTTCCACAGATGGAATACACCACATTTCATTACACATCCCTATTCTTGTTTAAGCCTTCACTTAGATAAGGCATAGAGCCTAGTGGCTTATGAAAGAACTTGAAAAGAGTTTAAACAGAGCTTTTCTGTCAAGTGAGACAAGAATGTGTGGAACAAAAAGCCTCAATTAGCTTTTCAAGTATTAAGGTCTTTAATCTGTGGAATTTAGATTTTATGGTCCATACTATCCCTCTTATCATACTGAACGCCAAATGAACAAAAATTGAGGTCCAGAGAAGATAACCATACAAAAAGGTCTCTGTATTTTACTGAAAGAGAGGACTGCTAAATTTCCAGGTTATTTCAGAACAGTACTATCTCTGGGTAGGATGCTTCTGGGGAAAGTGTTATAAGCCAGATTTCTTTACCACTCTGAACTTGGTTCAACTACTTTTAGGCACTTTCAGTGCAGGCAACAGACCAGCAAACTGCTCAGTAAGATGTAGCGAACCTGCTTTTGCATTCATGAATTCTAGCCAATGGGACTATTCTAGTGAGTAGGATATGTGCCCCTGGAATGCAACTCCTACCAGCCATAGCCAGCATGGCCAATAGTGTGGGCATATGGGGGAGTTGCATTTCAACAACATCTGGAGGGGCACAAATTCCCCATCCTGCAATGTTGAAAGGTGTCCAAGCTGCAATTTCTGAAGCTACATCATTCCAAGAACCTTTGTATTTCTGTACTTGATCAAGCACAGAAACTCAAGTTGCTACCTACATTTTGTATGCATTTTCTGTAAATGTACTAACAACGAGAATTTCCATTACATCAGCTCTTTACTCTGATTAAGTAAACATGAGAATGCTTAAAGACAACAGAGTTTATGTTAGCCACTTCAGGTCTTGCACTGGTAGAAATGTGAAGAAATAAATAAATAAATAAATAAATAAATGCCCATGTAAAAAGAAAGTACTGATTGGGGATAACTATGTGCAATAGTTTAATACATTTTTTAATGATTGTTATGATTCCCATGGGCTTCAGTCATGTTCTCCTATATTCCCATCCTAGGGTATTTCTCTTCCCATACCACTACACTCTGAAATTAAAATCCCACATTTTTCAAAAGAAAACTACTGAATTCAAGGATAAATCATGCCAATTAATGTATGCCCAATGATCAAAGCTGCATTCATTTTAATGTGAACAGTAAGAACTGTATATGCATGAGTGTGTATGACATTAACAAAAAAAAATTGGTTTTACTTTCAGGCAGTGGAGCCAGAGATGATACAGGAAAAGGAGCCTAATTCATACAAGAAAAGGTATAGTTATCAACTTACTGTGGCACAATTGTGATTTGAACAAAGCAGATGAAGAGGAAGACTAGGGAGGCACATGCCACATATGCACCAAATCGATCATCCACCTGTTTGGAGTACTGTAGGAGGGAAAGACCAATTTGTTAGACAATGATCATGGTGTCTCCCCTACCAGGTAAGTATGTTAGACAATGATTCTAAACCTGAAGTACCCCCCCCCTTTTTTTTTTTTTTACCATGGCTGGACAACCTGCAGCACTCCAGAAGTTACTGGATTTCAGCTTCCATCAATCCCGTAACCCTGGTCATTCATTGAGTTGTGGTGAGACTTGTCCCACAACACTTGGAAATCTGAAGTTTATGCACCTGTACCTTACAGAATATTAATTTCTTAACACATTTGACTTTGCCCTATTCATTGTGCTTTAAACCTTCACTGGTCACATGTAGAAAAGGTGTTTAGCCTTTTAACTGAGGTTTGTGAAATGAAAATAATCTTGAGATTATCTTCCTAGTCAACCTTCTCAAATCATAGCATGGACCTTCTTGACATATCTCACATACAAACCAAGTGTATCCAAGGCCAAAATCACCTTCCTCAAATACTTTGTTAAAATATCCTTCACTAGTTATCTCGCTCGTAGAAAAGAAAGGAAAGAAGAGTGTCTGTACACAAAACTTTAACTTGTGCAAAAAAAGCAATGTTTCCTCAATGCCAAAGAAAATGGTGCAAAAAATGGTGCAAAAAATGGCATAAAGTCCATCAAACATAGCATTGTTTTTAGGAAAAATAAATTTAGGAGCATCATCTTGTTATGCAGAAGTGGGTAAAGCTTCAAGAATAGCAATTCATCAACTAATAGCCCAGGATCAACAAAATAAATTTAAAAAAAATTTTTTTAAAGTAAACTTCACATACAAAGACTCTCTCCCAGTATACTCTGATTACATCTGTGGGTCACATCTGAGAAGCAGTAATGTGTAAAACACAGAATGTCAACTTCATGAATAGAGCTCAAATGGATAATATATGCTCCAATTTATGGGACACTGTAAGTATCAAAATTTACACAGGAAGAAACAGAAATGGGCAGAGTGAAATAGACTTGGCAATAGTAGAATTAACTGTTTAGACATGTGTCTGCCCAAATCATATGAAAAACAAGGATAGGAGAGAGAGAAAGGGCAAAAGGGACATGAGGTAGTATAAGACCCAAATTCTACACATCATCCCAATTCAGTGCCCAAGATCATTTCCCACCCACTTTCCTCACTCAACTCCAATATGGGAAATGAACAAAGCTAAGAATAAAAGCAGTTCTATCCAGAGAGGGCAGTGTGTACATAAGTAGATGAGGGGAGGGAGTGGACTGGTGTGTATTCCCACCCATGTCATTGGTTTTACAGTGTTTTTACAGTGACTGAATTTTTAAAATTATTAACACAGCCTTATGTTTAAAGATACAATAGCCCTCCACATCCACAGGGAATACTTTCCAAGATCTTCAGTGGATTCCTGAAACTGCAGATAGAACCGAACCCTATACCAGCATTATTTCTGAACTGTGATTGACCATAAACAACAGAAGCCATAAGGATCAAAACCACAGATTGGGAGGATATGTAATTATTTTGGATTGTAACTGTGTGTAATTAAAATTGTGGAGAGCAAAACCACGGATAGGAGGAATTTGTAATATTTTTGCACCATGGCTGACTGTGGGCAACTGAAACCATGGAAAGCAAAAACACAAATAAGAGTGAACATCAGCAATTTTTTTGTTAACTGCTCTCAAGTCGATCCCGACTCATGGCAGCCCTATGGATGAGACATCTCCAAGACTCTCTGTCCTTCACTGCTCTGCTTAATTCCTGCAACCCCTTAATTCCCATGACCTCCTTAATAGAGTCCATCCATCTAGTACAGGGGTAGGCAACCTAAGGCCCGGGGGCCGGATGTGCCCCCCCCCCGAGGCCTTTGGACTGGCCCCAGGCCGGTCCTGCCGCCGCCGCCTGCCATGATAATATTGATTATTGTTGTTCTTACTTGTTCTTGGGGTTTTCTTGGCAAAATCTCCACAGGGGTTTTGCCATGGCTTTTCTGGGGCTGAGAGAGTGTGCATGCATATTTTTTTAATTTTTAAAATTTATTTATTTATTTATTTATTTATTTATTTTTGGTGCTTCGGCCCCCCAATTGTCTGAGGGACAGCAACCCAGCCCCTGGCTCAAAAAGGTTGCCTATCCCTGATCTAGTATGTGGCCTTCCTCTCTTCCTACTTCCCTCCACCTTTCCCAGCATTATTTTTTTTTCCAAAGAGTCCTCTCTTCTCATGATGTGTCCAAAGTACGACAGTCTCAGTTTGGCCATCTTGGCTTTCAGGGAAGTTTACGGCTTGATCTGCTCTAGGACCCATTTGTTTGTCCTTTTGGCTGTCCGTGGGATCTTCAGCACTCTTCTCCAGCACCACATCTCAAACGAATTGATTTTCTTCTTAACATCTTTCTTAACTGTCCAGCTCTCCATCCATACATGGTAATAGGGAATACAATGACTTGTATGATTCTACCTTTTGTGCTGAGTTGTATATCTTTGCATTTTATAATCTTTTGTAGTTCTTTCATAGCCACCCTCCCCATTCTTAATCTTCTGATTTCTTGACTGCAGTCTCCATTTCTATCAGTTTGATCCCAGGTATGGGAATTCTTTTACTATTTCTATTTCTTCATTGTCTAGGTCAGTGGTGGTGAACCTATGGCACAAGTGCCAGAGGTGGCACTCAGAGCCCTCTCCATGGGCACACGTGCCATTGCCCCAGCACAAAGTTTGCCAGAGTTCGTACTAAAAGCTAGAGGGATGCGGCACTTTGCAATAAATAAGTGAGTGTTGGGTTGCAGATTGGGCACTTGGTCTCTAAAAGTTTTACCATCATTGGTCTAGGTTGAAATTGTGGAGGTCCTCAGTGGTCATTATTTTTGTTTTCTTTATGTTCAACATTAAGCCTGCCTTTGCACTTTCTTCTTTGATCTTCCTTAGTAGGTGTTCTAGGTCTGTGAGGTTTTCTGCTAGTACTACGGTATCATCTGCATAACTTAGATTGTTGATATTCCTACCTTCTATTTTCATTCCTTCCTCTTCTGTGTCCAAGCCCGCTTTTCTTATAATATGTTCTACATATAAGTCGAATAGATAGGGGAAAGGATGCAGCCTTGTCTGACCCCTTTGCCAACTGGGAACCATTCTGTTTCTCTGTGTTCTGTTCTGACAGTAGCCTCTTGTCCTGAGTACAGATTCCTCATCAGGACTATTAGATGTGTTGGCACTTCCATGTCTTTAAGAGCATTCCATAGCCTTTCATGATCTATGCAGTCAAAGGCTTTGCTATAGTCTATAAAGCACATGCTGATTTTCTTTTGGAATTCCCTGCTGTGCTCCATTAGCCATTGCATGTTTGCAATGTGGTCCCTAGTGCCTCTTCCTTGCCTGAACTACAGCATATCCTACCAATATGTCTAGTTCTGGCTCTTAACCAACTGATCTCTGCTTATGCACATATTATTGCAAAGCTTTACCTTTTTCTCCAAGTCAAGCTCCCTGAATGTTAAGAGAAACTTCCGGACATGTTCAGAACGTAAGCGATCAATGCTTCTGGCATCAATTGCTCGACCCAGAAATTCATCCACCTCATCTTCTGGATTCATGCTTTCTTGAATATTCCTGAAACAAAGCAAAGACCAGTTAGGTTGAGTACTCACAGAAACAGAGCCTTTGCCAATTTATTATTCAAAGATGAATTAGTTCATTATTTTTCTTATTTCAAAGCTGCTCTGAATCCTACTATTTTTTGAACTATTTTTCTTTGCATTAATGTGGACTGGATTTAGAATCCTAAACAGCTATCTACTCCAAATTCCAGCATTTTTTATAATCTTTGCATAATATAGACCAGGGGTAGGCAACCTTTCCCCTTTAAGGGCCGAGGGACTTCAGCTCCCAGAAGCCTTAGCCATGTTGGCCAATAGTCCCAGGTTGGTCAATAGCTCCTGGGATTCTGGGAGCTGAAGTCCCTCGGCCCTTAAAGGGGAAAGGTTGCCTACCCCTAATATAGACAGTCCAGCAACAATCCAGTGACTATTTACAGTGTAACAAACTATAGAATATAATCTAATAATTACATTATCTTAGCTGAAACAAAACCATATGACAATTTAAAGTTCAATACTCCAATTTAGTTTGTAAATTTCTATGTCACCCCATAGTTTCAAGGTGCAAATTTATATAAGGGGTGGACAGACAGGCCATTTTCCAGGTGTTCAGGACTCCCAAGACTCTGATTTAAATATCTTTTTTGGCCCAATGCTTTCTGAGGTATGTGAACAATTTCCCTATGTTTTTACTTTCTATTGACTTTTTTAGACCTAGGAGAGGCTTTTCTAAAAGTTAATTTCCTAAAATGGTGCAGCTGTTCCTGAAAAATGTGGCAAAATACCCACTCTATAGAGTGTAGTGTAGGGCACTGAGGGGGCATTTTTTTGGTAAAAATATTTTTTCTAGGTGTGGGATGACTGGAAACAACCCTCCAAGGTCCCTGGAGGGTGGGTGAATGCAATTCCAAAACCCTGACACTTGTCTACAGGTAAATGGAATATGCCCTATGCAAAAGATGAAAGCATGGTGACTTGCAGTGTCAAAAATTATCACTGGAGTGGCGCTTAATAAAATTAATGTTCTCAGATTCAGTAATGAATGACCATCTAAAGAATGTAGCTAAGAATCTCCACATGTTTAAATTAGCTCTATGTTTGCAAGAAACAAGGAAATATGGGCAGCAGGACAGTTTATACATCCCTCACTGACTTGGAGGCCAGTATCTTTAATTATTCATCTCAGACTCACACAGTTAAAAAGTTCAGAAGGACTTCTCTGGCATCTCTGGAATAAACATGCAACTTTAAGAAATATCCTTAATTAGGAAACAGCACTGGTGATAAATTTAGTACTTTGTCTCTCGCTCTCATCTCATTCCTGCCTTATGTAATCAGAAGCTGAAATTTTTCAGATACCATTTCAAATCAGGATGGTACAACTGGTTATAGACCTCATCAATCCAAACACTGAATCTGGTATGTTTATTTAACTGAGCTTTATTGTTCATAAATCTGAACAAAATTTATTTTGATGTTGTGTGCCTTCAAGTTGTTTCCAACTAACAGTAACCCTAAGGTGAACCTATCACAGAGTTTTCACGGCAAGATTTGTTCAGAGGAGTTTGCTTTTACCTTCTTCTGAGGTGGAGAGAGTGTGACTTGTCCCAGGCAAGGTCACCCAGCAGATTTCCACAGCCAAGAAGAGATTCAAACTCTTTTTCTCCAGAGTCTTGTGGAGTATCCACACTGTAGAGCTAAAGTAGTTTGACATCACTTTAACTTCCATTGTATCCTATAGAATCTTGGGATTTGTAATTTGATGAGGTATTCAGCCTGGTCTGTCAGAGAGTACTGGTGACTCACCAAACTATAAATCCCAGGATTCTGTAGGATAGCACCATGGCAGTTAAACTGGTGTCAAACTGGTTTAATTCTGCAGTGTGCATACACTCCTAGTCTCTGTGATAAGGTCACTTTAGGGTTACCATAAATAAGAAGCTACTTGAAAGCACACAACAACAAATTTGATCAAGGCAAATCCTGTACCACTACACCTATTTTGTTCCTCTCATTTTTTTATTTCATACATTTCCAGATAGCTGTCCACTCTTAAGAGTTTTCATGCGGACACTCAATATGCTTTCAAAATAAGCAACCTTTGAAAAACATAGCTCACTAAAGCTACATAAACAAACCAGAGATAAAGTCAATGAGAAGGTGGCAGGATTGGAGGCTCCTGAGATTATCATGCAGACTTTATAACTTACCGTATGTTTTGTCTTAGCACCAAGAAACTTTTAAGGACGGGGGAAAAGAGACTTCATGATGGTAGTATGAAAATGAGAATGCAGTTTCCATATTTTGCAGAAATAGTTTTGCAGACAAACTTTACAGATTTTACATTGCAATTTGTAAAAAAAACAATTGTGCTTCACACTTACTTGTCTTTCGGATCTTCAAAGCCCTGAAAGGAAGATAGGGGGAGGGATACAAATTAGTTGGTAGAATGACTTTGACTTAACCAAAGTATTCTGAAGCATTACACTTAACGCATTCATGGGGCACCCATGTTTTGAAGCCTACTTGCAATTTAGAATTCATTGAGAGCAATATTCACAAATGGTGCTTTTGCACAGAAAACAGCCTTTTCTGTGTAGGAAATAGCATTTTTTGTGTATTCCTAGAAATATTATTTTCTGCACAAAAAAATGCTGTTTTCTGTGCATAACAATCAGTTGTGAATTTTGTGCAGAATAAGTCCCCAACTGCAAAAGGATTCTTCTCATCCGGGTTTCTAAATACTTGAAAAACATATTTTTCTTTCATTTTCAAATATTATTTCCATACCTACCTCACATCTAGTCTTTAATTAAGGACTAATTTGGGATATCTAGAAGGAATGAGGATAGAGATGGGACACACCCAGCCTCTCTCACCAGGAGCTTCTTCAAATGAATAAGAAATTGGTTATTTGCTCATGTTCAAAAGATAGCATTCCTCAGTCCCATCAGTCCATGCCACTTCAGTCCCTGTGAACTGTTGATGTCATAAACTGATAAACTGAATGAGAACAATTATTTATATACTCATTAGTTTTTTGCTACTTAAAACAGCTACCTTCACTATCAGAAAATAACACCCTGAAAAGTATCCTTTCTTTCCTCTTAAACACCTCACCATGCACACATTTATAGGTCCACACTCACTGGAGTTAGGGACACAGGACCATCATGAAAGTTGAAAAAACACACATAAAAAATACTATTTTTTTTTACACCTCTCTAGGAATCTCTAGGTCCTTCAATGCAACTCCATAGTCAACATCTGTTGGATGCTGACCACAGAATTCTGCTGGAGGACCTATAAAGTATTCTCTTTAGTTATCTCTAGTCCTCCAGAGAAACTTTGGGGGAAAGATGGCCATAGAGTTGCGCTGAAAGACCTAGAGTTTCCTAGAGAGAACATATGCAAAATCTGTAAATAACCAAATTCACAAAAGTCAAAGCTGCAAATCTGGAGAGCTGACTGTACTAAAAACGCATTCCACTCCCTGCACATGACTTTAACAAAATGAAAGTAGTACAGATCTTGGAAAAATCATCTGAAGCCAGGGAGATCTGGGATGATGAGAACTGGCCAAATCAGACAGGTGGAGTTTGATATCACCAACCTGGATACTAGACATCATGAAAAAGAGAGAAAAGGAGATTTTCTTATTCTAAAAAGCCTATAGATTGTTGCTGTTATTATTGTTGTTCTTATATTTACTTATTTCCTGCCTTTTTCACAGTTCAGGACTCAAAGTTGCTCATGACAAAGACAATTAGTTAAAGGTTAACAAAATACAAAAGTTAAGAGATTAAATTATAAAAAATAAATAGCAATTAAAACATAAAATTAAAACACATACCAGCACAACAAATACAACCCACCCACCCCAATCGAGCACATTGTTTAGGTTGGCTTATGCAATCAATCATCCAATGCCTGTTGAAACAGCGAAGTCTTTACTTGTTTGCTAAAGGAAAGTAGGGAGGGTCTAACTTTTCTGGGAAGGAAGTTCCAGAGCCCTGGGGTAGCCATTAAGAAGGCCCTCTGCTGTGTTCCCACCAGATGTACCTTTGAGGGACAGAGAGAAGGGCCTGCCCAGCAGATCTCAAAGCACAGGCAGGTTTATAAGGGAAAATAGGGTCCTTCAAATAACCTGGACCTGACATATATGGCTTTTTCTTTTCAGATGACACAAATTAAAATACACACATACAGAGAACACAAGAGTGCTCAGAAATTCACCCACTGTCTCCCACCTTGTTATGGCCCTAGGCTTGTAGCAGAACATTTAAAGTTGCTAACAGTTTTTTGAGTTACCTTGGGAACAGCAATTGCTTGTCGCTGCAAGATCTTACTATAAAAGTATCTTCATGATTACATTCAGAAATATGACTCTGATGGGGAGAAGGGAGCAAAAAATAAAATAAAATAAAAAATAAAAAATGGGAAAAAGAGGAATGGGAACAAAACTCTTCTGTATGTCTCACAGACATGTGCCAAAAATATGATTAAATGTGACTTAGTAAATATTAGTTTGTACTGGATCTATTCTGTTTTGTTTGGACTGGAATCTGAGACCCAAAATGCATAAACAGTGACAGATGCTGAGAGCAGAGATTTCCCTAAAGCTAATGGTACACTCTGGCCAGATTCATGCTTGATATGTGATCTCAATGTCAATCTAATCCAGATCTCTTCCACTTTGGCCAGTTAATGCAAACAACATAGTCCTTTGCTTGCAGAGACTCCTGGGGGGAAAAAGTACCTAGGCACAACACAACCATACAGTCAGGAAAACCATGGCAATAAGAGACATTGCTATAAGAAAGGAGAGTCTTTCATCACTGACAGACATCCACCAGTTTTTACTTTTTTCTTTTTAGGGGATGAATACACTTTCGTCTCAGGAACATCCACATACTGGAGAGGCCACTAACATTTTGGCTAGAATTAAATCAGAAAATAATTTTTGTGTTCCTCTGCAGAAATATTCCATGAGTTCCAAGGGAACAAAACTTTAAAAGGGATTGTCTCCAAAGTAATCTGAAATGAATTTGGGGTTCTTCAAATAAAAAACCTTAGGAAAAGGTGGATTTCCTAACAATATAGGGCACGTCAAACAAGACATGTCAAGTATGTTCCATGAACAGGCTGTTTCCTATTTTAAAACAATGGGAAGGGGAGTTTGAGGCCTTGATGCACTGCCTTTCCAATCTTTAATGTTTATAACCCTTTTTGCACAGGCTAGGTTACTGCCATGGCAGGCTGGAGTATGTTGGCCCCGCAGCTGCTCCAATCTTCCCCCATTATCTGGCCCTCAATTCCCATTCCATGGCAGCTGTATGCATTGGCATCCTACTGAGCTACCTGGCATGTCTACTACTGCTGTGGGTCACTCACTTCTGAGTTGAGAATGAGGTGCCCAACCTCAATCACATGGCTGGGAACATTGTTCTGACCTCAGAATGACTGCCCTATGGTGGCAGTGGACACACCAGGTGGCTCAGTGGGACACCTATGCAGTCGGCTGCCACAGTGCAGGAAAGAAGGGCTCTGGGTCTTCCTGGAGAATCCAGAGCAAGAAGTACCATATTTTTTTTTAATCCACTGTGAGGTTATCCCCTGGTTCTGCCAGACCTTTAAGATTCAGAGGAAGGCTGGTTTAATTGGTGAAGACACAAGAGAGAGCCTTCTCCCACCCTCTGTAACTCCTTCCCATGGAGAGCAAGGCTAGCTCCCTTCCTACTTTCCTTTTGTTAGACGGAAAATACTTTTTGTTTAAGTAGGTTTTTAAAGCATAAGCAGGAAAGCTTTTTTATTGGGATGTTTCGGCCATCTTTTAAACTTTGTCTTTTAAATAATTTTATTTAATAATTATTATTTTAAATGTTTTTTTTCTTCTAAAAAATATTGTTCTGTCTTTTTAAGTGTCTGTTTCTGGGAGCTGCCATAAGTTCCACTTTGGGAGAGAGGCAGCATACAATGAAATAAATCATAAATAATAAAATAAGAGGCAGCACACTGTCTCACACACTGATCAGAAAGGAAGAGTCAGGTGTTAAGGCACTCAGGGGAGCTGGTGGACAACTCCTAAAGGTAAAATTACAATGGAAAAGGCGAGCCCAAAATGTGTTTGCCACAACAGAAGAATACAGATTGGAGGCCCTTTTGCTGAAAATCTAATGAATGGGTGTGAATCATGTGGGCCCCCTAGATATTTCTGGGTGATAACTCCCAGTATCTGTCATCACAGGGTATTCTGGCCACGGCTGCCCATAGTTGCAGTCCAATAGCATTCTGGAAAAATCCAGGAAAAATCCTGGAAATAACATCTGGTGCACTTTATGATTCTTACTCATGGTCTATGCCAGGGGTAGGCAACCTTTCCCCTTTAAGGGCTGAGGGACTTCAGCTCCCAGAATCCCAGGAGCTATTGGCCAACATGGGACTATTGGCCAACATGGCTGAGGCTTCTGGGAGCTGAAGTCCCTCGGCCCTTAAAGGGGAAAGGTTGCCTACCCCTGGTCTAATGGATCATCTAACAGTACGTCCTTTTAATTCAGGGGTAGGCAACCTTTCCCCTTTAAGGGCCAAGGGACTTCAGCTCCCAGAAGCCTCAGCCATGTTGGCCAATAGTCCCATGTTGGCCAATAGCTCCTGGGATTCTGGGAGCTGAAGTCCCTCAGCCCTTAAAGGGGAAAGGTTGCCTACCCGTTTTAATTCAATAGGCAGCAGCTCAAGTGGTTAAGATGCTGACTCTATTGATTGCAAGGTTGGCAGTTTGAGGCCCAGGTGCTGCATGATGGGGTGAGCTCCCTTCACAGATTCTGCCAACGTAGTAGTTCGAAAGCATGCAAATGCAAGTTGTTAAATAGGTAACACTTTTGTGGGAAGGTAAACAGCATTCTTTGCAATCATGCTGGGCACATGATCCCAGAATAGTCTTGTTAATGGCGAATACCTTTACCTTTAATTATTTTAAGCATTAAAAATAGAGGTGGAAATTATAAAAGTCATGATTCCCTCTCATGTAAAGTTGGCCAATTACATTGGGAGATGATTTTAAATTAGTATCTCCATTTGAGATTGTATTAGAGGCAACAGTACTCATTTATGGAGGTGGGGAGAATTCTTTGTTGTTTGTCCAGAATCCTTAGCTACAAAGGGCATGATTTGGCTAAAACTATGGAGAGTCAAAGGAAAGGGAGAGTCAAAAGAATCATAGAGTTGGATGAAACTACAAGGGTCCCTTTCTGGGAGAAAAGGACATAAAAATTAAATAAATAAATAAATAAATAAATAAAGGGGCAGCCAGTCTAACCCTCTGCCATGCAGGAAGACATAATCAAAGCACTCCTGGCAAATAGCCATACAGCCTCTGTTTGGAAGAGCATGCAGAATTCATTGAGAGTCCGCCATCTTTTCCTTCAAATTCAAGCAATGAAAAAACATTGGAGTGATATTGATTGGATCAGAAAACCAAACTCAAACTGCTAGGCCACATGTTTTGCTCAAACTCATGCAGACTGTAAAGTCTTTTAAAATGCTTTCATTTGTGAGCTGCCTTAGGTCCCTTTCTGGGAGAAAGGTAGCATAAAAATGAAATGAAATGAAATAGACTGTACATTTTAATGATTTTAGACTTGGTACAACATAGTATCATAAACTATCACCAAAGCCACATTTGCTCTTCACTGTAGGCCACAGTGTTTCTGCTTCAGGGATTATTCCCTTTACACTTTGACAGTTCTGTTTCATTAATTACTCACTTTGCCCTATTAACAATGCATTCACTCCTGGTTGACTGTCCTGTCACATGGGCTTCTAAGTTGCAGTTCCATCTTGCTACATATCTGAACCTCTCCTTCCCCCTAATATCTGTTAAACTTTACGTATTCAACTAGCTGGGTGGCACTTTCTTTAATATAGGTATCTTATAATTTCCTTTAAACTATATTGTAGATGCCTCAAATGTACTCTAGAGGCAGAAGAGCAATTGCATGGAACTGAGCCATGCTTTGCCAGCCTGAAAGCTTGTTCACAAAGCTAGAATCTAGACTGATAGGCAACAACAGCTGGAAAGATTATAGTTTTTTTCTCCCAGAGGTACTATAATACAAGCATTGTGTCCTGTTAATATGCAGACTTGTCCTTGCAACATCTATGGTAAATAAAAATTGCTACAAAAATTGGATGGGGTCTGCTAAAAAGAACTGGGACAAAGTAAACAAATTAATGCTCAAGGGCAACAATACTTATATCAATTTTGATTTTAACAGTTACCAGCCTATCATACCTATGCTATTACAATTTGTAGAATTTCTAGTTGAAACCGGTGTTAAATTTTGTAAACTGAAGAAAATAAAAAATGCAATGCTAAATATGCAGCACAATAACTCTGTATGGATCCCCTATACACCAATTTACACATTGTGTAGGCAGTGTAAGTCAAATGCATCTTATTTGGTTCTCAAAGATTCCTAACACCACTAGAGATTGACTGCTGTGGTGTCTGAATGAGCCAGAGATCTCCAGGAGCATCTCAAAGTATTCTGACCCCGAAGCTGCCCCGGCATCCCCCAATTACCTGGCCACTCTGGAGCGATGGTGGACAACTGTCTACACAACGTCCAGCTATGCCACCTGCTGCCACCACCACCACCACCACCACAACTCCCTCCCTCTGAAAATGTGGCACCCACTGTCGATCCCATGGTTGGGCACCTCATATTGACCTCAGAGGGAGCGACTTGCACCAGTGGCAGCTGTTCTGGGTGGTACAACAGACGCACTGTAAACAGGTACCCACCAGTGTCACTCTGGAGGGCTCTGTATATTCTTGGAGGAACTGGAGCAAAAGGTTAGTTTTTACAATCCATGCTAAGGGTGGTGTAAGGTGGATTCAGTGCTGTTGTCCAGACAGTTTACATCAGAATTGGGGATTTGCCCTGTGTCATCTGGACTGATCACCATGAGGACAAGGGGAGGACATGTTATTTGGCACATGCGGACACTGTCTCTGTGATGCAGAAATACCCATGTCCCACAAAATAAACACTACTTCTTTACAACAGATGGTAAATGCAAAAACATAAAAGACAGACTATCATCATATCTTCCTCAAATTCCATCTGCTCGTAATATGTAAAAAATGGAGGATGTTGTCCTTCTCTCTCTTTTTTTAAATAAAAAAACCCTCAGTTTGATATTACAATAAATAACAATGTTTTCCTTCTGAACAAGCAGCTAGACATACCAAACTCTAATTAACAACATGATGTGTAATACCTCTTGGCACAACTACCCTTTGTCTATGAATAGGATGATGCAAACACCCTACTAACGCCAATTCAAAGAAACATATAATTATAATTACATGCTGGCTTGATTAAAATCTCCTAATCGCATCATGCTTTGTGAGTTTGCATGACCAAAAAGCCAACAGAAATTTCTACATTAACAAAAGCTGCAGCTGGACTGACATTATGGTATGCCTACTTGACAAAAAAATAAAAATAAAAAAAAAATAAAAAAAGTGTAGTTAAAAAATTAACATAAAAGGGGGGGAATGCAGCATTCATTTTACAGCCATATTACTAGCTGTAAGCTGCATATTTGTAAATGGTATAATCACTCATAGCAATATATCTACAGAAACATAGAATCATTATATGATCAATGCAATTTCTTCTCATAGAAATTTTTGCTTTCCCCATTTCCCACTTCATTTTAAACAGAATCAACATTACAAGTAATTTCAGCTACAGTGCTAAAGACACTTTCCAGGAAGTACATCCCACTCAATTCACTGGGGGTTTCTTCTGAGATGACCTGTATAGGGTTGCACTGTGAGTTTCATATAATCCTCTGGGAAAAAGATACAGTTTCAGAAGCATACTCTTAACTTGAATATGAAGTGTTCTATATCTGAAGAAGTTAATTATGTAATTTGCATTTCTCTATGGGATGTGAAGTTACTTTTAATATGAGATATGTCTAATTGGGCAGCAAAGATGGATTTTGTAATATCAATCTTTAACTCAAATTTTGTCAATATAATCAATATTCAAAAAAACTGAGGTGTTAAGATGGAGTTTATGTTAAATAATGGAATCCAATAATAAATAAACATTTAAAAGTGTTTTAAAGGGATCTGACATGGCTTATTCAATATTTGTTATTCCCTGGTTATATTTCTGTTGCTGAACACATTTACTTTCAACAGTGCTGCTGAGCAATGGCCAATTTCAGGATTTATTAGCTTGTTAATCTTTCTGATAGATGCAGCATTACAAAATCCACAGCTTCTCAATATGTTGCACAAGAAATGTCATTATTAATTGCTCTCATTATTTTTCCTGATACTAGGTTTTTAAGTCATGAGTATGTATCATTTTAAAATACATATGCAAATGCTATACAAGAAGTCTCATATGCAAGTGTATATTTCATATGTCCAATAAATCCGCTGTTATAGTAAAGAGAGTGGACTAAGTGCTTATGATAAACTAAAAATGCAATATGTTTGAATGAGAAAACCCATTAAGAAAGAAAATGCTTCCTCCTGCTTTAAGTCAGTGGCACTGTGCACAAATACCCACTCATACTCTCTTGTATCTTCTATCTATTGTTCTTGTTAATTGCCATCAAGCTGACTTTGTCTTATGGTCACCCAAAACACCCTGGTCAAGTCTTACAAACTTAGGTCTGTGGCTTCCTTGTTCAATCTATCCACTTCTCTATCTATATTGACAAAATATTAAGCCAAAGTCTACTCTAAGGCTGCAATAGTGAATTGTTGTTGTTGTTGTGTGCCTTCAAGTTGTTTCCGACTTATGACAACTCTAAGGTGAACCTACCACTGGGTTTTCTGGGACTGAGAGTGTGTGACCCACCCAAGGTTACTCAGTGGGTTTCCATAGCTGAGCGGAAAATTGAATCCAGGGTTGTAGTCCAATGCTCATGTCACTACACCATGCTGGCTCTTACTGAATCCTTGTGAATTACTTGTGAATATGCTTTACTGCTCACACACTCAAGTAAATGTGTATAGGATTGTACTTTAAGCTGTTTCTCACCAGAGGATGCAGAAGTTACCTTTTGAACTACAGGTGCTAGAATCCCGGGGGGGGGGGGGGAGGAAATATAATATTAAATATTTTTGGGCTCCTTCATGAATATAATGTTCCAGACTAGAAACTTGAAACTAGAAGTGTCATTGGACATTGGATGCACCCTGGCAAGGAGTAAAAGAATAAGAAATGGCTGCAGCCACATACAGTTGCCAAGCCCTGATCCAGTAGAAGTATTGTTGCTGGACTTTGTCCCTCCCTTCAAAGATATTAGGCATCTCATAGAAGGAAATCAATTAAAACCTACTAATTCAATTTTAAAAACAATTAAAGTCATCACAGTTAAACTGCTGAGCAGCTCATTTGATTTGTACTTCTAGTCCTACCAAACATTTTAAAGCCACAGCTACTATAAAGTATACATAGAAATACGCTTTTACAGAGACATACACAATTATACAGGTTTGGCAACAACTGTTAACACATGCACCATAAAATGGAATATCTTTACCATTCTTTTCATCTCCTTGGAAACCTGGTTACTGCCAAGGTGGTTGTAAAAGGATCGGTCCACTCCCCAGTGTGGAGGATTGTGGCCAATGGAATTAGTGCGCTGACGATTCATCTTGGCTATTGTTGCTTTCTCATCTTTCTAGAAAGAAGAACACAGTAAAAAAGTTGACTTTCAGTAATCTTTCAGCAGCCATATTTTACTTTCCGTCCTGCTTCTTAAATCATCTTTAACCCCCACCTCTAGATTAACCACTCTCTTTAAGAGTAGACAGTTGTGATGAGTAGTCAGCTGACAATTTTAGTAATATTTAATTGCCTGATGTTCCAGGAGTAAACTGAATATTACCACAAATCTGCATATCTGTTTCTAGCTATCAGCTTTTATTGTTATCTACTATCTCAAATGTCAGCAATTGAAGAGAACTGCTTTGTGCCAGCACATAAAATAATAATTTGCATGCAGATACACAGATAAAAACAGATTTTATTTCCTTTCATTTGGCTATAGTTTGTAATACTTTTTTTTCATTCTTCTCAAAACAAACCCATAAGACTGAAGTGAAAAGAGACCTAGGTAGGGGAGCAGAAGACAGAAAGAGATGAAAAAAACATATAAAACTGGATGGGAAAGAAGTCCTCTTGAATTATTTTCCCTTTAAGCATTGCCTCCCCCATTAATATTATTTCCAGTTCTTTTCTGCTTGCATGGTAGAAGAACTTCTTGCACTTCTTGCACAGAGGAAGAACTTCCCCAGGGGTTGAAAAGCAACCTGGTGGAGGGAGAGTGGGTGCCTTGGAAGGATTTTGAGTGGAGGAAATTTCAAGATAAGAAAGAGTTAAGCAGTACTTTTTCTTTGACCTCCACTCCAGACCAAAGCATCTTACAGTTCTTGGTTTAAAACAGAAGTCAGAATAAATGCACACAGAGAAAACTGTGTGTCACATATTATGTCACCCCTAGTTTGTCTTCAGCAATACAACCGCTGCATTGTATGATACACACAGTTTTTGAATCAGCTGTGGATTATTTTTACATTCCCAGAAAACAGGTGTTGCCTTTTAGTTGTTATTCCTTAAGGTGGAACTAGATATTATGTTTGACATAGGCCAGATGTATGTTGACATAAGACCTGTGGACCTCAAGAAACTACAAGTCCCAGGATTCCACAGAATGGAGCCATGACAGTTAAAATGGTATCAAAGTTGCTATAACAAAGTTGAAAGAGATCTTTGCCTGCACATTAAAGATCTAAATTGCATAATCCAACTGTACAACAAGCACTATGATGATTTTTTTCCAGAAGGTTTAGATACATTAACATGAGGAAATGTATCTAAGCCTTCTGGAAAGAAATTATAATGGCACTAGTTGTATAGTTTGGGTTATGCAATCTAGATCTTTCATCTTTAATTTGCAGGCAAAGAGCTCTTTCAATTACACTGTTATAGCAACTTTGATACCATTTTAACTGATATGGCTCCATTCTATGGAATCCTGGGACCTGTGGTTTCTTGAGGTTTTCAGAATTCTCTGCTGATGCCTCAATAAATTACAAATCCCAGGATAGTCAGCCATGACTTTCAGAATGGTATCAAAATGTTGTAACTGTATAGTGTGAAACAGATCCAAAAAAGACAGGCAAACTGGGACAACAATGCCAGCTAACCCAATACTGGTACCTCTGTTGTGTATGTTTTTTCTTTCCAAACAGAAAATGTGTGTCTATTTTCTTTCCAAAATTCCAAAACTGCTATGAGTATTTTGCATTTCTAATCTGGCTATTTCTGCCTGCCAGAATAAAACTGATTCTGTATCTACTGATTTTAAAACCACATCTTTAAGTATTTAGGTAAATATATTTTGGAGCCTGAGGCAGAGCAGCAAATGTTGCTACCCAATCAAATGCATAGTACCCAAAGCTGGTCAAGTTATTTTAGTACATGACATAAAGGTAATTCTACAAGTACCTTTACCATCAGCACCTCCATTTTGGAGGGTGTTTTCTTCCTTATTTGTGTTTGTGTGTTTAAAACATTATTCTACCAAGAACATGTCAATGAAAATAATGCAACAAACTAATGAACTCACAACTATTCATCATCCAAAAGATAATCTGGTTGACTCCAAATTTAGCCACACACAGAGGAGATACACTTAAATCAATGAGTTTTAGATACAACAAACATGAGTCCCAATGATTTCAATAATTCTACTCCATCCACAACTAAATGTGGAAACGGCTCATTATTATTTCAAACACATAACAAAACAGGTCAAGGGGGAAATACAGTGCTAAGCCTCACCCAAATGTTATCCCTTAGCCCTTTCTAATACAGTACAGGTACACCAAAAGTAGATGCGTTCCTGGGCTTTACTTCTTTAACAGAAACTTTGGTTCCAGAGGTAAAAATAACATGTTTCAGCAAACTTTTTATCCAAAGCTAAACATATGCACATGGGAAATAAAAGAGCTGAGTCAGGTAAGCTTTGCATAAGTAAAGAAAAATATTTTTAATCTTTTAGAGACAACTTGAAAGTTTCTTCCAAAATGTATGATGATTTTTCTTTCTTTCTTTCAAGAGCCTCCACTTTTCTTATGATTTCCATTCTGATGGCAAAACATATAGACCTATACTTTCCCAACATGCCAGAGGAACTGATAAGGCAGGCTAATCTGCTTTTTGCCTTCATTTTTCTCTCCACATATGCTCAATAAGTGATTCTGGAGGAAATTTGCCTGTTATATGTAAGCCCATATAGTTACAGTTGGATCACCTAGAACAGAATCTCCTTCTTTCCCAGGTCAAGCTTTATTGCATTGTTTACTGCACACATGCTGCTGCAACCCAACACTGAAATTCTTTCTCCAGCCTTCCAATACCAATGCTGCAAGAACAAAACAAAGCAAAACAAAGCCCTTCCAACTAGACAAGAAATAGGAGGTGGGTGAGATGAGGTGGGAAGACTCTTTGCAAAAAGAAGTTTCTTTGTCAGAGGTTTTGTCAAGTGAGGCTTGCCTGTAGGTGCTCCTCCACACATAGCAAATGAAGTCCTCACTTTCTACAAAATGCATTTTAAAAAGTGACATAGTTCATACATAGAACTTGGGAAGTAACATGTTACAAATAATGATGCTATTTGCAACAAGTCATTTTTAGAAGGTGGTGCGGTAATAATGATATTCCTTTCACAGAATAATGCAATGACAAATAACATCTTTTAAAATATAATCTTTATTTGTTGCTTTTTCTCATTCCTTTTTGAGGCAAATACTCTAAGTGTATTTTAAGAAGATCTTTTAAAAGGTGATTTTTCTTACCTAGTGCTAAGCGAAAGTGGCTAAGAAAAGAGATGGGAAAGCCCAACGTCTGTAGTTATGGCAAATAAACTAATAACTATTAAAGCCAGTAAGAACCACTTGTGCTGTGTGCCATATTCTGGTGTGTGAACTAATTTGGGTATATTGTAACTCCCACCAGATAAAATACAAGAAAAGTATGGGAAAAATGTTTGCGGCTGCAGCAGGTCATGCTGCTTACGCTAAATAAAGCATGCTTCGCAAACTTTCAGTGTTGCTGCCAATTGTAAAACTTGTTTGCAGAAACCCTTTCAGCTTCACCTGCTGATAAATATGGTCATAATTCTTTTGAACAATGCAGTATGCTCCTCCCTATATTTTGTCCGACCTTACAGTTGAAATTGTTGCTTTATAGACTCCAGCCCTGAAAGTGTTATCAGCTGTCTTCCATGTATGGCACTGAGGATCACAAAACCAGTTATTGCTATCTGGAATACTGGGGGCGGGGGCTGTAGCTATGGATACAGAGATACAAAGCAGAGTGCACCATATTTACTTTTCAGTGTTTAAAGTAGTATCTACTTTAAGATTTTTATAGATCAAAAATCAGACCCATCCTAATTTAATGCTAAAATCTTTATAAAGGTCACAGTGTTCAGACAGTGTTTTTTCCCCTTATACAAAAGGAAAGGTTCCTCCAAGAACTCTATAAAACAGTACAAGGCCAACTCCTATTGCCCAAACCAGGAGTCTCAGAGCACATTCTCAGATTTTTGCTTTTGTTTTTATTTTTTAGTTAACTTTTTTTAGCCTTCTGTTTCATGTCAAAGATTTATTATGGCCCAAGATTAGCCTATTTCAACTAGATCTGTTGGGAACCCTTGACTTTGAACAGATAATACGTGGGCAGCTAATTATCACAGAGCATGCAGATTGTATAGAAAAGTATGAAATAAGCATGATCAAGAATTTTGTGGCAGCTCATTTCTGACATTAATTCACCAAAAATTGGGAGATTATTCATATTTAGCATGGAAAAAAATTGAGATTAAAACAAATGTGGGAGGAAAAAAGAAACTGACAGATTTGTGCATTCAGAACCCAGGCTTGAAGGTTTAACGTTCAGAAATCTGGGTGTGAATCCCTTATGTATTCAACCAACCTAGCACTTACCACCTCATTTGTTTGTCTGAAAGGATCCTCATCTTTAATATCTATATGGCAAGCCTGTACAACACAGTGCACTCCTTGTGGAGAATAGTGATGCATACTGAATCTGATGAGTGCAAATGGAGGGAAATCCCATTTATCGGTTTTTATAAAAATTACCTACATTTGCAGATTTTGCCAAGTTCATTATAGAAAGAACTAGGCAGGATGGAATGATTTCCCCATCCCTAGTACAGAAGGTTCCATAGCTATCGTTGCAAATCCAGGGACTATTCTTTGGACTAAACTGCAATAAAAGCCGAATTTCTTTGTTGCTGTTCAAAAAACAAATCCATCTTGGAACTTCATCACATAAGCCTTGTCTCACTACAACCACATTATTAAAAAAGAATGGAGCCATACAGGGTTTGGAGCTTTTATTATTACACGTGCCTTCAACAGCGTGACAAGGCTTTTTATGCCATTGTCCCACACTCTCTCTTCTGTATCCCCCCTTAATCCCGCTTTCCTACCCTATGCCCTACCCAGCATGCCTTTTTTTTTTTTGATGATGCAATTCTGGAGTTATGGGAATGCAATTTAGGAAAAAAAGAAAAGGAAGTAGGGGAAGAAACCACTTTGCTTGAGAATAGCAAGCAGGAGGGGGGAGAGTGGGAATGGAGGAGACTGACACCACATGATTGCCCAATATTGGTATTGCCGTGGACTGTCACTTGTTACATCTGTGGAGTAATGGGGTGGCAATGCGATTGGCAGTTTATTGACAGGTTGAAAAGATGCCTCCTAACAACACTTCAGAGACACAGCAGCAATGGGTTAGAGGTGACACTGTGGACGTTTTCACACTGCGCAAAAGGAGGACGCTAGCCGGCCTCCCGCCGGCCTCGCTCCGGCGCCATTTCCCGTGTGTTTACACACACGCGGCGGCAAACCCCGCCCCTTCCGGTGTCATCCCTGCGTCCGGCCGGCTTTTGGCTCCGTGTGTTCAAACACACGGAGCCCTAAGTCCGGCGTCACTCCGGACGAACCAAGGATAACTCCGGCTGAAGCGGCATAAAGGTAATTCCGGCTGTCCAACCGGAATTAGCCTTTCGGCGGCGGAGCCATTCCGGAATCGGCGGCACGACCCGTTCCGGAATGGCTCCAGCCGGCTTTAGGAGGACAGTGTGAAAACGTCCTGTGTGACAGGTACTGCCAAAGGCACTATTATCTTGCTAAAATTGCAAGAGACACATATGTGATAAAGTCCTTTATTTCAGCTTTCAGAACCTGACTCATTTAAACTGGTTTGAAATTCATTAAATCCAAGAGATCATCACTTTAAGATATTATGCTTTATTAGGCTCTCACACAAGTTCTTTCAAGAACCATTCTACTTGTTTTCCTGGAGTAATTGCTAAAACACCCTTTGGGAAACAATTTCTTGAAATTCTTAGGAGCTGCAGGAAAAAATCTGCTTTAAATGCCACCTTCAAAATACATGTTCTGGTACATTGCTATTGCTATTACAGGTGGAAAATGAAAAGGTACTAATACTCAAGCCCAGTAGGACACAATTCAAATATAAAATATTTCTGTCTCTCTTCCTCTCAACATGTGTGTGTGTATCCCATAAAAAGTGTTGCATGGCAAGCTTTGCTCACCATGCAAGGTTAATTCCCTATCATGAGTATAAATGAGGAAATAACAGGAACCCAGACATGCCTCACAGGAACCCATTACACAGCCATTTTATGGAGACTTTTGGAATAGGATCACATAGACACCTTATTAAGTAAATCATGTTAGCCAGAGCTGCTGAGCACAAAATTGAGACCTTGGCAGAACAAATATAACTTAGCTATGAAGACACAAAACAAAAGACATAAATCTTTGTTCGTTTCTTTTTAGATGCAAGAACAAGTACATTAAAAAGTTCTCCTCTGCATTGGGTGAAAATCAGTAGAGTTTTATGCATTTTTATGGCTGGTTTTGGTGTTTGTTTGTTTTTTACATTTCATGAATTCTGTGACAAATTTGTCCAAAAACATTGTTGCACATATAGTGTTTATAATGCAAACAACTTTACTGTTTTCTGTGCAAAAAAATCAAATACAATATATAAATGTTTAACAAAAAAGTCCTGAAATTCAGAATATCTCCCAGCAGTTTACCATTGTCTCAACACATCCTTTCTGGCTGAGAATGAGAAAATCTGTGAGTATTATTTTACTTACTCACTCCCCCGCAGCAAAAATACACAGAGATACACAGCCATATGCACAAATCAGAACTCTTATTTATAGAAGAGGCTTAGGCCATAGAGCAGGGGTAGGCAACCTTTTTGAGCCGGGGGCTGGGTTGCTGTCCCACAGACAATTGGGGGGCCGAAGCATCAAAAATAAATAAATAAATAAATAAATAAATAAAATAAAAATTAAAAATTTTTTAAAAAATAAAAAAATAAAAAATATAGTATGCATGCACACTCTCTCAGCCCCAGAAAAGCCATGGCAAAACTCTTGTGGAGATTTTGCCAAAAAAAACCCAAGAACAAGTAATAACAACAATAATCAATATCGTCATGGCGGGGGGGGGGCGCGGCAGCAGGACCAGCCTGGGGCCGGTCCAAAGGCCTCGGGGTGCCGCATCCGGCCCCTGGGCCTTAGGTTGCCTACCCCTGCCATAGAGTAACTTCTAGGCTCCATCTGGTTACTCATAGTTGTTGATTAGCTCACTCGGTAGTACATATTCTAACTCCTCCAAATATTAGAGCTTGTACATGTTGAATATTTGGACTACAACTGCCAGAATCCCACAGCTAGTATTGCCATTGGAGGATTCTGGAGGTTGTAAAGTTTCTAAGATCCAAAATATTAAGAATTAAATTAATGTTAAATACACCTTTTTCTGGTGTCTTATAGCAGGGGTAGGCAACCTTTCCCCTTTAAGGGCCGAGGGACTTCAGATCCCAGAAGCCTCAGCCATGTTGGCCAATAGTCCCATGTTGGTCAATAGCTCCTGGGATTCTGGGAGCTGAAGTCCCTCGGCCCTTAAAGGGGAAAGGTTGCCTAGCCCTGTCTTATAGGATTGATAATAATATATGTATGATACACACACACACACACACACACACACACACACAAAACCTCTTCATTTTATATTGTGATGACCTATGGTTACAAGCAATTAAAACTGAACTGAATAATATATGTATAATATATGGAATATAATATAAAATAATGTAACATTTAGTTGGCTCTTACCCTTTTTTGGCTGCATCGTACAATGAGAAAGGTCTCTATGCTATGCTCCTTGAGGTAAGCATTGCGTTCCCCACCAAAACCCAGCTCCACTTCATAGTCACCATTGAGATAATTTAGTGTTGCTTTTGTTATGTGGATTCGCCTTAAATGGAGACAAAAAAGCAACCAATCTATAAAATCCATTGTCTACTAAAATAAATCAAATAAGAAATGGAATGTTTGAAAGAGAAATATTGGTTGGAATCCTATATACAATACATTTTTACATAATTACGGTAGTTAAGTATTAATGTAGCAAATCCAGATCTGACCCCCCACCCACCCACTTACTGGTTAGCAGCTGCTGTAACTGATGGGGATTAATGGCTGGCTGACATTCCTATCCCCTCCCAAGAGTGATCTCTAGTAAGACAAGAAGAAATAGGGACCATGTTGTAATTTCTGCTCATGCCAAAGATCACTTGTATGATGGAGATTGAGACCATCAGCCAGCTGCTCCTTGATTGACAGGGGAACCGACCCTCATTGCAGAGGCTGGTATCCAGTAAGTGAAGACTGAGGGACTATCACAGTCTCCAAATGTCCCCTAAACTAGGGGCAACATAAGAATCATGAATATGAAGCAACCACAAATGCTTAATTCTAGGTTACAGTCATAACAGCTCTACAGAATTCTATAGAGTCATACGATCACATTGATAAAATATGTTGAAGTTCATATATAACATGATCAGATTCATATAATGTTTTCTTTTGGATTCCCATGCCCACTAACCACTAGATTGAAAGTAGAATTCTTTCAACCCTAATCTGTAACTCTAGTCTTTCCACAAGAGTTCTGATTTCAATGTAGTGGTTAGTTGGCCTAGGTAATTCAAAAGAAAACATTATGGTGACACTACTTACCTACCTGTGCTTTAATAAGTATTCTTTGGCTGCAAAAGCATGGCTTGTTCAACTGATACAGCACATATTTAGTTACCAATAAATGTCACACGAGCTCATTCATAAGACCAAGAGTTCACTGTCACTTCCAACTTTCCCTGCCATACTGAATAGTTAGGAACCTCATAACCATTTGAGATTATCAGGTGATACTCTGCTCATTTTCTGAAAAATGAAGAATTTAAGCAGCTTGGTTAATTCCAAGAGAAGCCCCCCTTAAATTGACTTTTCATATTTTCAGGAAAAGGATGGAAGCTTAAATAGCATAAACATTAAATATTACAGTAATTGCTGCTAGTGGGTATGAAGAAGACTTGTAGTTTCACAAAGGCTTGAGCTGAAATGTGTGCAGAAGTGAAAACCTCTCAGGAATACATTTATGCCTTACAAAAAAAACCTACGCTTCCTTTAGGGATTTTCTGGGTGATTTTTCTGAAATGTGATGGTGTGGACAGGGAGGGACAATATCCATTTAGGATGCATTCAGAGTTAGGGCAAGAAACACTAGTTCACCTTGAATTGGCTTCTTTTTCTTTTTCTTTTTAAATATTTCTATACCATTTACATCCAAAAATGTCAAAGTAGTCTCATCAAAATATACATAATACACAAACACATGTTCTTTCTGAAGTCCAAGAAACAGATGCCAGGGTTTGAATAAATAATAAAAAGCTGCTCAAGTAATGTTTTGTCATTATGCAGCTAAACACTGTGTAGACAAATCTGACTGGTTACATGGCCATGGGAGCACATTTACCAAGTGATCTCTGACTGGCTAGAATAATTTTACTTAGACTTCAGGGTCCCACCAATGACATATATTTATTAATGTCCAATGGCACTACCCTTCCATGGTGGTGGGATCACACACTCCCGTGTGACAAAAGGTTATGTTGGTGGCACCAGTGACACTGGTCCATGTAAGACAGTCTTTTCCTGAGGAGTCAGGCTAAATGGGCCAAACAGCTACTGGGCATCAGCAGTAGTCGAGCGTGACAATGCCAGAAGATCGGTCAGAGTCAATGGCAGTGGCACCACAGCTAACACTTATTAGTACTGTGCAGGAGGAGGCATGGCAAACCCCTTTTGAATGCCTTTCAACATAAAACTCCTATGATGAGAAAATCCAAAATGGAACAAGAGACAGTGCCAGAAGATGAGACTTCCAGGTTGAAAGGCACTCAATAAGTTACTAGGGAAGAGCTGAGGACAACAATGAGTAGTGCTGTGGCTAATGACACAACTGGACTCATGCTGAAAGAACATTTAGCTGGTGATGTGCTCCGAGGTGAGAGGGTAAAGCTGAACTCTTACATTTGCTGTGTTCCTATTCCCTTGGTAACTTTTGCCTGCCCCTTTTCTATGGATGCCTCACCTGTATTTCTATAAGCTCAACTGAAGTTTTAAGTTACTACAATGCTATAAATTTGGAGTCTGAAAGAAAATTTCATTTGGGGCTGAATTCTTATTTTGGGGGCTAATACCCTCATTTTGCCCTTCCCATCACTATAATCTTGCTTTTTAAAAATTTATTTTATTTATATATCATATACATAAACCTAAAAAAAAATTCTATGATCTTGCTTTTGGGGATGAACAAACAGTGGAATGTGCCCACCTCTAAGAGCTACAACGGCAACTGCATTACAAGGATAGATTAGGGTCAATAAAAAAAAGACTTTTTTTTTCCTGGCTATGTCAGACACAGGCCAAATATTATTTTGGAAAACATTATTTTTGTAATAAATGTTTCCAAGAAGCAGCAAGGGAGGAGTGCTTGGCATTTCCAGTTTGGACATGTTGTACAAACATCTTTCTGATTTCCCCCCCTCATCTCCTACAAAGGGAGCAACTTCAGATGTCTGTAACATATCTAAATTTAGAAAGACCAACTCCGGGTGCATCCAGACTGATTGAAAAGTCCCAGATTTAGTTTCTGTTCTTTCTGAATTTACTCTGGGAAGCTGGTATAAAAAACATTCTGATGTTTTGGGAGCTGGCAGAAAATATTCTGGGATAAACAAAACATGTATGGCTCTCCAAAATAAAAATTGGAAAGAAGAGGAACAAAATCTGGGACTTTCTAGTCTTTTTAATCAGTCTGGATGTGCTCTCCTTCATAGAATATCATTGGAGGGATATCATCAGAGGACAGACTTACTCAATGGAGACTGCAAAGCAGTGCCCGATCAAAGACAAATAGAAAGGTGAAAACTATATTGTGGTTTTGAGAGCAGAAATTTCTTACCCTGCTTTGCCACCTGCTTCCATGTGATTGGCTAACGTGACGTCATTTGACCACACATCAAACTGCCATTTTCTGAGGCCCAAAACTCCACAGTGAACTCTCCCACTATGGATTCCAACTCGCATGTTTACGTTGACGCCTGTCACTTCCCGCACTAGTCTGAAGAAGGGTGTAAGGAAAAGAGGGAAGACACTGAAAATGCTGCAGATTTAAACCCAAGGAAATTATAAACCTCCAATTCCTAGAACGCACCCAAATACAATGCTGCTTAAATGTTTCATGGGGGCTATATACACTGGATGAAAGTGTCCTCAAATGAAGTCAATCCTGCTTTAATTTCAGAGCTTGGGGTGGAGGGAATATATTTGCAGCAATATAGAGAAAAAATGCTGGGTTCTGGTTTGCATGCCGAAGCTGGACATAACTTGCAAGCTCTCATTAAATGTAATGGTTACATTGCAAAGAGGAAAAGGAAATTATTTCAGAGCTCTCAATTTGTCTGCCTAGCAGCACCAGGCATCAAATGTTCCACAGATGAAACATAATCCATATGTGAAACATCCACTGCAGTGGGAAATCTTGAGCTGCTGTGTAATAGACCAGACAGCTCTGTCTTCTCGGCTTACTCCCAACAGGCTCCAATGCTAATGAGCTCGCCAATGTCCAGAGTCTGCTCCCAAAACTATCATCAGAATCCTTTGTGGGATTTTGCCTTTTAGGGCAAAAGTTGAGTTAGAAGAACCCAACAGTTCAAAAGGAAATTATATCTAGTGATTAAGGATGACGCTGCTAAGACAATTCCTGGCCTTAAAAGACCTTAAATGCTTGGTTGCAGCTGCTGTCACTGGACATGTTTTGGCTACTGTGAGGAGAAGCCACAGACTGGCCACTTCCAGGATGACTGCACTGAACAAAGATCAATCATCCTCTTCACAGTAATGAGCAGATGTCATGGGCCAGATTCCCCAATTAATCACATGTGACTACCTTGTGGACACAGAAAACTCCTATATCCCTCTCTCCCCAATCCTGTTTTTCTTTTTCTTTTTTGTGAACAATACAGCATTACTGTCATTTTTTTTTTTTTTGCAGAAACAGACAGATGATCTTCCAGTCCTTAAGCATTTATTGATGTTTTAGAGCCAGCTCAGCATAGTAGCTAAGAGTGTGACCTGCAAAATTCCTTGTGCAAATCTCACCTTGGATTCTAACTCACAAAGTGATCCTAAATAGCCCTCTTTCCTTCATGTCCTTCCTTTTCACCACACATTTGCAATATGAAGACAATAACTAGGTGTATAAGAATTAATGATACAGTGATATTTGTAGGATTCTGAGCACCTGAAACAGGTGCTTTCCCCCCACTCCCAGTTGCTATTTCTGACCATAAGACAGATGCAAAGGTAATCAATTTCCAGGCAGGTTGGCTCTCAACCTCCATTATGATATCAGATGAAGTGTATTCTCCTCAAACATCAAACAGTAACATCAATTTCCTCAAATTAGGTTCTATCTTTTTTTAAAAAAAAACAACAACACCCAAATAAATTGGTTTATTTTGCAAATTTATTTAAAGATTAGATAGTGTTAATGAAACATCAAGGTAGAAGTTTAAAATGCTTAAGGGACCATATATAAGCTTTTGTGATCACTGGAATTGGTATACACTCAGCTCATTTTTGTATATATTGTGTATATTGTATATATATATATATATATATATATATATATATATATATATATATATATTGTGTATATATATATTGTGTATATATTGTGTATTTTGTATATTTTGTGTATACCACAAAAACAGACACTCAACGATATTCAAGCTCCATAGGCTTCAATGGGGTGCGTGTCCACCAGCATGCACAGGGCACGCGCCATGGGTGCACGCCCCACTGAAGTTAAAGGAGACCACCCCTCCATGAATATTTAAGTCTGCGAGAATGGAGGGGCAACTGTACTTCTCATTGTTACATTTCTGACAGAGCACAACCGTAATCACATGTATAGACATTACTGAATCCACATTCACCAAGACATTAGCACTAAGTAAAACACAAGTAACCGACAATACACAGGAAACAGTTCACTTTTAGCTTACAACAATTATGTACAATCCTCTCACAGTTAGAAGACTCTTTTCTAAGATGATGATGATGATGATTAGTCTATCCCACCTTTTTTCCAGTTCAGGATTCAAAGCAGTTTACAACAATTTTTTTAAAATATTGTTAAAAATCCACAAGATGCAAAAATTAAAATGAGATTAAATGATAAAAAACACAGATAAAACATATATCATTAAACATGCACACACACCGGTACAACAATTAGCCAGATCCAGCACATTATTTTGGTTGGATAGGCCTTAGGTTTCCTGGTTTATACTTCATTCATTTCACCTTGGAGCCAAAAGCCACTTGCTATCTATACTACAGTGTTTTACAAAAAAATTCAAAGCATATATATATATATATATATATATATATGCTTGGCCAAGTATGTTCTACTGACTTCTGTCTCTTTCTGAAAATACATAGGCTGAAAATGACAAGATAGAATATGCATTGTTGAATTCTGACATCTTATGCATTCCTCATTTCTGCAAACAAGCCATAACTAGCCAGGTGCAAATCGCAACTAGACTACATGATTTGCTACTGGCTTACACATGATTATTTGTTGGCTTACACACTCTGGCTTGTTTAAACCATGGCTTTTATGCCTGATCCAGAACAACGGCTTCTCTTTGCCATGTTTCTCTTCACTCCCCACTCTGAAACAAAAACTGACAAAAAGAGATGGGAGGCAAATAAATCAGGAATGGGGAAAAAGAACTGATTCATTTGACCGTGTGCAGGATAGTTCATAGAGAAAGTGACAAACCATGGGTAACATAAACAATGGCTTAGTGTAATAAGGTGAAAATGGCCATAATATATAGATTGAAAAAAGTTTGCTGCTCTGAGTGAGAAATTACAGTGCAACAAAGGCAAACATCCACTTTATTCATCCTTTTCCCCCCAAAACAGACTTCTACTTGTATTTTTATTTTATTTATTAAATTTATACCCCATCTTTCTCCCAGGTTGTGACCCAAGGCAGCTTACATTTATTTAAAACTAGATTCAGTTAAAATCTTATTTTCCCAAAGTTAAAAAACAATTAAACAGCATTTTTCTTTAAAAAATAATCTCAAGATTTAAAACATATTTAAATTCTAATTATTTCATTTATTTAAAAATCTCTTTCTTTCTTTGCTTAAAAAGGTGCAATTTCTTGTGGGGCTTCTCCCTGGCACCAATCTGGCGACTAAAAAAGATGAGATGTTGTTCACACTATTAATAATTGTGTAGGTGGCATTTTGTGTGTTTTGGCCTTGAGACAATACAATACAATGCCTTGCTTTCTCCAGTTCTGTGAGTGTTTCAAGTGAGTCTCTATGGCATTTTCACAGAACTGCTGTCTTTTACACCAAAGTACAGATATTGGTCTTGAAGTGCACTCCATGTTTGTTTACAAATTGTTCCCTGTCAGCTTGGAAAAAACTGGCTTCTACTTCGTGTGGGATGAAAAGGATTTAACAATCTTATCTCTTTGCTAAATCTAGAGCGAGAGACTTTCTGTTCTCACTGCTTCCCCCCCCCCCTTTCTCTGATGAAGAGAATGCTTCTCAGAAAATTGAAGGTAATAAAGATCAAAATTGCTGGAATGGCAGACATTACTTTTTGTGCCTGTCCTATCTACTTGGTGTAAATGTAAGCTCCTAAAAGAAAAGCGAAGAACGAGACTGTTTAGCTTGGAAAACCCCATATACACTCAAAGCGTGGATGTGTTTGGAGAAAACTAGGTGCTCTTAATGTCCTACTTAAATCAACAGACAAGAAGTTGGTAGTATGAGCTTTTGTTGACTTGAGCCTACTTCCTCAGATGAATCTAAGGAAGTAGGCTCAAGTGTACAAAAGCTCATGCTTCCAACTTCTTTCTTCCAGTTAGTCTCAAAAATGCTAAGAGATCCCTTTGCGTACTCATTTTCCAGACTAACATGGCTACGTCTTTGAATTAAATCAACATGGGTTATGCTGACAATCAAATGTCTTTACATTGCATTAATTTCAATGTCCTAACCTTCTTGGAATTTTGCTGAATTATTTAGCCAACTTCAATCAGCTACTATCTGAAATATTTAAATCATACGAATGCTTCATTTCAGGCATATGAATCCAAAACAACATAAAACTGAATTAAATTGCTTTTAATCCATTTCTATTTTAATATTATAATTTGTTAGTCTTTTTTAATATGATCAATTTTGTGGTTTTATCTGCACCATTTAAAGTTAGTACATATATACTGACCTCAGTACTGTTTTTGAAGTACTATACAGAAAAGGTATAAATAAAATAAATATAGAATAGGTGTGCGGCTCTCCATTTGCATTGAGGACTTGAACTGGTACCAGGAGATTTCTTTTCCTCATCCACCCCAATCCTTGATCTGTTTGGGAGTTTGCCTTGCTAGAGTAGAATATGATTTATGAGATGTAAAATTAGTTGGAAATGCATGCATGTGCTCACCACCCAAAGTTGTGGGTTCATTGATGTTCCCTGAAGAATTTGGTACTTACGAGATGGCCTCTATCATATCCATTCCCATTTCAACACAGCAGTGTGCATGGTCTGCTCTTGCCTCAGGTAACCCAGATACACAGTAATAGCAATCACCTAGGATTTTTATACGTAAACAGTGATTCTCCTGCAAAACAGAGAGAAAATGGAAAAGTTCCAGATTTTATTTTCAGGATGCTGACTGGATGCCTTTTGAGCCCATGAATATTTTGCACAAACCCAAAGTCTGACAGTAGAGTGTAAAAGTCACCCTTATAGTTCAATGGAGATGGGGGGGGGGGAGAAATGGGGGCAAACTCTACTTACCGCTGCGAGTTTATCAAATCTGGCAAAGAGTTCGTTCAACGTCATCACCAGCTCCTGAGCAGTGCACTGGGAAGCCAGACTGGTGAACCCCTCAATGTCCGCAAAGAGAATGCTGCAAGGAAGGGTTCAAGAAGAAAACAGAAGAGACAGACACATTGATAAATGTAGCTTCCTCATATCTATCTCCTCATTTCTCTACAAAAGCTCATGCTAACAACTTCTATCTTTCAGTTAGTCTCAAAAGTGATTGCACAATGATTTTACAGACTAACACAGCTATATCTTTAAATTTCACATATGAGAGTTCTTGTTATGGTCCTCTCTCCTGCTAGGTTTATAATGCCTGATAACTGTTCACGTGGGAGAGAAAGTAGAGAAGAACAAGAGGCATTTGGAATACACACAAGTGCTCCTGCCCAACACAAGTTTTCATACCTACCCTGTATCTGCCCACTGAAACAAAAGTCAAAACTCATGTATGAAAAGAATATACTAAGCTTCTTGGCTGGAAGCATATCATAATTTATTATTCACATGTTAGAGATAGGGAACAGAGCTGGAAACCTTTGGGAGGCCCAATCTTTAGAATAATAAATATGTGACTGTTAATCATTTGTTATGCAGTTTCTGGCCTTAAACAGATAGACCACGTAACAGCAAAATGTCAAAACATACAGTTAGCCATAGCCATATCGGAGGATTGTTCTGTTCTGGACCCACTCCCTTACAGATACCAAAAAGCTTCAAGTCCCATTATTGTCAATGGACATGTGATGTGCCACCATTGACAATAATGGGTCAGGGCCATCTGTGGATGCTCCAATCCGTGGATAGCTTGCCGATACAGAGGGCCGACTGTATATGTTATCAGGCAGCTAGGTAAAGAGTGTTCTTGCTGTCAAACCCAGTAATGTTGTTGCTTTTCACATATTCCTGGGGAAAGCAATTTTTCTTTAAAAAAAGAAAAGAAAAGAAAAGGCCAAAACCCAGTAAGTCAGGTTTTGTGGTAGCATTAGGAAAAATAGTGAGGGAAGATGCATCTCATACCACACTTTTTTTTTTACTAAAGGGGTGTAACATTGTTTTACATTAAATAAAACAGAATAGTAGTAATAAAAAAGCACAGACGGCTGACATTACCTAAATCTAAAAATGATTTTTATCAGAAACATGCCACACTTCGGTTATGATATTTTTAGCAGTAATAAAAGTTTGAGCAACTTCAAAGAATGCAAAATGACTCTCACGTTGCTTTAGACTTTCACTTAGACTTGTTTAGCTAACCACCACTAGATGCTCCCACTTCCCTTTCCTCTTACCTTGAAGTCAGAATGTGCCATAGCATGTAAACCTCTATTCATAGGCAAATGGATTAAATGATTCCTCTCCCTATTCAGACACCTAAGCATTAAGGTACCTCATCAGTTAACAATCTTCAATGATCCATGGAAGTAATCTGCAACAGGCCAGGTTGCAAACTGATTAAAACAACATTTATATGATGTTGTCACAAGGATAACTATTTTGTATGAGACTAGCGGGTGCAGATCTTCGCATGACCATGAAGCTCACTGGGTGACTATGGACTATTACCATCTCTCTCCTTATCCTGCCTTATGGGATGGTTGTAAGTGGGGCAACCATGAACACTGCCTTGAAGAAAAGCCAAGATAAACTACAGTCAGCCCTTTGTATCCATAGATTCTTTATCCACGGGTTAAACATCCACAGCTTGAAAATATATTTTTTTAAAAAATAAATTCGCCAAAGCAAACCTTGATTTTACCATTTTATATTGTTGTAATTTTTGTGTGCCTTCAGTCATTTCCAACTTAGGGCAACCCTAAGGCAACTCTATCATTGAGTTTTCTGGCATGGTTTTTCAGAGGGGGTTTGCCATTGTCACCCTTTGAGGCTGAGAGAGTGTAACTTTCCCAGTGGGTTTCCATGGCTGAACTGTGATGAGAATCCTGGTCTCCAGAATCAAATCATTATATGCCATGCTGACTCTCTACCATTAAGCTATTTTACTACGCCATTGTATTTAATGGGACTTGAGCATCCATGGATTTTGGTATCCACGGGGAATCCTGAAACCAAATCCCAGCAGATACCAATAGCCCATTGTACTACCATTATGGCTACTGTTGAATTGTATTCTTTTCCATAACAAGAACATAATGATGCTGACAATTCCATTTTAATGTTGGATTGTTCTTTATATGTGATCTAGGAAACTAAAATTACAACACCAGCATAATCCTCTGATAATAATAAATAAAACCCAAAGGCCTCCAATGAGGCGTACACTAATTCAACTATCAATTTGATTGAAGATCAGAATGGATTCAGAGTAATGACTACCTCCTTTCATTTCTCTAAGATCAAGTACAAACACATTCTTTATAGTGGCTCCAAATTCCAAATTAAAATAAATAAATAAATAAAACCTTTAGGACCTAAAATATAAACATCGAATTTAGCACTAGAGTCCATTTAAACATATGGAACTTGTAATGTAAGTCATTACTGTTGTTCCCATGTTGATGAGCCTGAGATACAAGTATTCACCATCAGTGGTACAGAGGAGCCAGGGCTCACACACAGGACATTATCACCCACGGGTCTCAAAGTGGCAAGAAAGCGGTATGGAATCAATCCAGAAGTATACCGGTATAGACCCCACAAGACGGAAATGGCTATCAGACGCAACTAGCATCATTGCGCAATTAACAAAACCGCGATAGATGCGCTCCTGGGAACCGTATCTGCCGTTCACACACAAGTGAGAAGATCCCTTCCAGAACCTAGCAAGGATGTTCTTGCACATGCGCAGAAACAGGACAGCCGCGGCTGTCACTTGCCTCGGCTGTCAAACACACCCCTTCCCAAGCCGACACAGGGTTGGGAAGGGGTGTGTGTGACAGCAACCCTTGGGACTTGGGAGGAGGGCAGGGTCAGAGGATGCCTCCAACCCTGGCCTCGTCCCAAGGGAAGCCTGGTTGCTTTCCTTGGGAGGAGGCTGGGGTCCGAGCCCGGCCTCGTCCCAAGGAAAGCAACCAGGCTTCCAGGCTTGGGAAGGGGTGTGTGTGTGTGTGTGTGAGACAGCCGGGAAAGAGAGCCGCTCTGAGGACTTCTGCTCAGAGCGGCTCTCTCTTGGGAAGGTGTGTGTGTGTGTGTGTGACAGCCGGCTGTCACACACACCCCTTCCCAAGCCTTCGCGGGGCCTGGCTCCAGGATACGTATCTGGGGATCAGACATACGGTGAAAGCGCTATCATTGTGGTATCATTTTGGTCGCGCAGTTGTACTTCTTCAAGAAATCAGCATTCAAAAGAATGGGGATGATGCCACATTGGGACGGGGTTGTGTGCGACGTCGTGTGAACACACGGGGGGAAAAACCGCAATAGGACGGGATTGAGTGTGAGGATTGGGTCTGCTTTAGACCCCGTGTGATAACGTCCACAGTCGAAGGCCCAAGACATTCTGATTAGCAGGGACTATTATATCACCTTCCACCACCTTCTTGGATTCTGCTGTTCACTCTGCATTCAGCTGCCACCCCACCAGCAGCGGAGGGGAAATTGATTTTCTATGCAACAATATACTTGTACATACCATCCTTGTTTCAAGGATGCACTTTGTTGTATTTTGGGGTGACTTGGTCTTGAGAGGGCACAGTTCATGATCTTTAACAAAGATCGTGATAGAGGTGAAAATGGCTAGAAATTATTTTTATAATACAGATTGGGGTGGGCAGTTGCTGGGGTTTAGGGTACTTTGTTGGCCACAAGGGTATAGCCAGTTTGGGGGGGGGGTTGGGGGGGTTGGAAATGTTTTCACTCACAAGTGGTCCCAACCACCCCCTTGCAGGTAGTGGGAACAATTTCACCATGTTTTGGCCCTCTCTGGGATGTTTTAAGCCCAAGATAGGCCTTCTTTCCAAGAGGAAATGACCTGGAAGTTGATTTCTGAGTGATTTCCTATCTTGAGCTACCTAAAACAGCTCAGAGCAAGGCCAAAATGTGACAAAATTGCCTATCACATCTTTGTTTAGGAAAAAAGACTTTTCAGAGGAATTCCCCCATCCCCAAAAAATTAGGGATACTGGGAATTGGATTATAGATCAGCATAGCCACCTGCATAGGAATGTCACCATAGAGGCTGTCATGATAAGAGTCTGCATTTCCAAAATTACCATTACAACAATATTTACCATTGAGGTTACACTGTGGCAGGAAAATAATAGCTGAAGCAGGGGCTTCATAATTTACATTGTCTTTCTCATATAAATCCTGTCCCATAATGTTGGGAATATAAGGTTGTTTTGTTTTGTTTTTTGTTTTTTTTTTAAATCCAATCAACATCTGTGAATGACAGGTCACCCAAATGACTACTTGACAGGCTGGACTACTGGAGACTGCTTATCTTGTAGGAATTCAGGCTGACATCCAGTTCTTTGTCTCAAACAGGGTAAACCCACTGAATCAATGGAGATCAGGAAAGACAACACTTATGAAAGTTCCAATTAATTTTGGTGGGTCCAATCTAGTTCAGACTCGCAATTGGACTGAGTCCGACTTCTCCTTCTCCTCCTCCACTTTATTTTTACCCTACCTTCTCCCCAAGATTGGGACACAAAGTAGCTTAAAATTTAAAATAATTACAATATACAATTGATTAAAATATAGAAAAATCCAACATTAAAATAGATAGCTCTGCCTGCTGACGGAAGGAGAGCAAGAAGGGAGCCATTCTAACCTCCCTAGGGAGAGAGTCCCAGAGTCTGGGAGCAGCCACCAAGAAGGCCCTCTGTTCCCACCAACTGTACCTGTGAAAGTGGTAGGACTGAAAGAAAGACCTTTCCTGAGGTTCCCAGCATCTAGGCAGATTCATATGGAGAAACAGAGTCTGTTAGATAGCCTGGACCTAATCATAGAAGGCTTAATAGGTCATAGTCAGCACTTTGAATTGTACCCAGAAACAGATGTGCAGCCAATGCAGCTGTTGGAGCAGCAGAGTTGCATGATCCCCACCACCAGCCAAATGAATACTAGGCCTAACTATTCACAAGGACACAAACTACATGATTATGTGAACTTTCAGATGACTACTGAACAGAAGCAATCTATTTATATATTAATACAGGAAGACTGTTTTTCACAATTTGCTTTAACTGGCATTAACTGATAGATTCTTTTCAGAAAACATGTGAGCATGGAAAAAAAATCTTCTCTTGCAGAAAAGCTGTTTGAGGAAATGAAGAAAAAAATATCATGGATTGTTTGGACCAGCGATCATCCTCCCCTTAGAGTCCATGTGGCCTGTAACACTGGGGAGTTCAGGATTTTGTGTGCAAAACTCTCTGATCAGCTTATGACTTTGCCGTCACATGCACAGCTAGAGGCTTCAGTCTGATGATCATACATTTGACTTTCATCTGCTTTGGCTAAATAAGGTCTCAGAATGTAAAAGAAGTGAAATTTTTCAGCTGGACTCTGTGCCCAGTAAAGGATCAGAGATACTTCTGGCAGCTCACAAAAGGAAACTATGCTTTAGAAAATGAAAAGTTTACCCATATCAGTGCTGCATACTACCATAATTCTTCTAACAGAGAATTTTATGTGGTTAGAGGAAATGCACCACATGTCAAAGCCGGCCCTGTTTTTAATTATGTCAGTGCTTAGGCAATTCAGCGGTATATAATACAATAGGATAAGAAAAACACATTTATGCACTATTAAGTTTGGAAAAGCCAGTGCTTACCATAAAAGGGCTCTCATCCTGAGAGTTTGGCATTCCCTAATATAGGGAATTGGAAAGTGCATCTACACTGTAGAAATAATGCAGTTTAAGTGCTGTGGGCTCCAACCTGCAGAATTTTGTGATTTGTAGTTTTAAAAGATCTCTAGTCTCCTCTACCAAGGCGGGAAACTCGACTGCATAATTTGTGGTAGAGTGCTGGTGGCTTAAAGAAAGACAAATCCCAAAATCCTGCAAGATGGAGTCATGGTGTGTGTGCAAAAATTGGATTCTAGTCTGTTTCCATTTTAATTTTTAACTGCTTTTTAAACTCCTGGTTTGGTCCATGGCTTATCACAATTTTTTTGTCCCTGCCCTTGGTGTCTTCCACACTATATGCATTTAATACTTTAATCTCCTTTAACTGCCTTAGCTGCTTCCTATGGAATCCGGAGATTTGTGGTTTGGTCAGACCCATTAGAGCTCTGTTAGAGAATTATAAATGCATCATGAAACTACAAATCCCAAGATTCCACAGGATGTGCCCAGGGCAGATGCTCTACATGGTTGCGTTAGTTCTTAGGAATTTAAGGCTGTGAATAAAAGCACTACTACAGATTCCCTCTGTTTTCATGGACTTGAAGTCCATGGTCCATGCTTTACATGAACCAGCAAGAGGGGAGGCCTATAATGTTGTGCGCATGTGCAGTCATGCATGGGAGTGCATCCCCATTCAAGCCTATGGGGCTTGAATATGCACAATATTTCGTTTTTGCAGCGAGGGTCCGGAACGGATCTCCCATGAAAACAAAGGGGCAACTGTAGTCCTAACAGCAATAATGAAAAGCCAGCATTAATTAAGGTAATTTTTTTTTAAAAAAAATCTCATTGAACATCTTAATCTACATGTAGATCTTTTTAAAACTAATAAGGTTACGTGGTGGTATTAGAATCTTCCTGTATACCACTTCTCCATTTTTTTTTTTTTGATCTGCAACCCAAGGGCACATTATAATTGTACCTTTTTCTCATATAGCCAAACCAAACCAAATAGAAAACTCTTTTAAAATGTTCAGGAGAAAATCAGAGAAGCTTAAATCAAATGCAGATTAGGACTGCATCACTGTGGCAATTTAGGGAGAACAGATAATTTAAGGGACCCCTTCATCTGCAAATGTACATGTGGAAAGTCACATGCTGATCTTTAATTTTCAGGCCCAGGAAGAGAAACAAAAGGCATACCAGGAAATCAAGAGAAAATGCTGGATTGTTTCTTTATGGAACAAAATGATCACTTAGGAAGCCAGAAAGCGTAAAGAATATGGACTGTATAAAAATACATCTGAAAATAGCCCTTTGAGCACAAATGAAAGATGTGCAGTTACATAAATGGAGAAGAATCACAAACACTGTCAGCATTGGGATCCTTGGTGTTCCTATCACAATGATAAAACAGCTGGATGTAGGAGAACAATTTAATTCAACACAATGTTAGAGAATGAAAGAATAGAAACTACTTTTATATAATACCTTTTCTAGTTCTGACTTCCCACTGTGTTTTCCAAAACAAAATACCAAGTTCCTACTCATAAGGTGACTGTCTGTCCGTCTAGCAAAACAATATATATATGAAGCATCCATACATCTGACATGGACAATCCAGGCAGTAAAATTTTATTTCATGCATCTGGGTACCTGCACACAACTTACATCACTCATCCTACAGGCTTGGTTTAGTTAAGTCGGTCATCAGTATATGGAAGGAACTAAAAAGTGTGCAACACTGAGGGATGGACTCAATCTGGGTTGAAATTAATCTTAAATTTATTAAGTTATTTAATTATTATTATTAAGTTGCACGGCTCTTCTGTGCCCCTTCCGGTGCAGCGTATCAAGACGCTGTGCCGGAAGGACGTCATGATGTCATGCGTAACGGCACGCGCCATGATAACATCTTCAGGGAGAGGTTGAGGCGCCCGGCATGTGGCTGCCCCTCCCCTTCCCTGCCTCCAAGACAGTGCAAAGGGCCATCTGTAGAGGCCCTTAGATTACCTTTTTAAAAATATTTTTAAAAACAATTTTGTGTAACCTGTATCCCTAGTGCAGCTCTCCCTCTCTTGCTCTTTCTTGTGTTCTCATACCTTGTTCTTGGCCTTTCTGTTCCCTTTAAGCTGCACAACACCCCATTAATAAGGGTCACAGGGGTGTCCTTCCACTGTTCAGCCAGAAATACACACCCATTAGCAAGCAATGGGCAGAAACTCTGTTATGTACCTGTGAAAGGCAGCAAATTACAGCCCTGACTATTAGCAGGCAGACTGCCAGAAATAGTGCAATTTGAGTCCACTTTAAGGGTTAGGGTTAGTGCTAGGGAATCATGGGAATTTTTTTTTCTAAGACATTGAGCCTTCTCTGTCAGAGAGCTCTAGCGCCACAATAAAATACAGTTCCCATGATTCCCTAACCCTAACCCTTAAAGTGGACTCAATTTGCACTATTTCTAGCAGTCTGCAAAGGCCCATAGTTGCAGCTTGTTAGTGCAAAAACTAACTAGTTTCCAAAGTAATGAATTGCATTAAAAGACTGCAATAACAAATACAATGACGCCAAGCTCTGAGAAGGCATATGTATGGTTACAGCCGAACAAGTACAAGTGACATTCAATGTCAATGAAGCTGAAGGGTGGGAGATTCAGGACAGATAAACAGGAAGTACATCTTGACATAATACACAGTTAAACTATAGAATTTGTTACCACAAGCTATCATAGGTCCAAAACACACTGCAGAAATAATCCACTTTGAGACTGCTTTAACAGCCCTGGCTCAATGCTAGGGAATTCTGGAAACAGTAGTTTTGTTACACAAGTAGACTTCTCTGTCAGAGTGCTCTGATGCCACAATAAACTACAATTCCCAGGATTCCCTAACACTGAGCCAGGGCAGTTAAAGTGTTTTCAAACTGGATTATTTCAGCAGTGTGTTTTAGACCTTAATGTCCAACCTGGATGGCTTTAAAAGGGACTTAGATAATTTCATGGCCTTAGATAATTTCTTTCATGGAAGACACACCTCTCTATGATGGCTAAATGACCATTGGTTGGGAGTGCTTTGACTGTGTCTTGTTGGACTGGATAGCCCTTGTGGTCTCTTCCATCTCTATGATTCTTTGACTTGTTGACATGATGGCCATGTGTTTTTCCAGTGTTAGTATCTGAAGCTGCTGGAGGATGTAAGCCAGAAGGTGCCACTGTGCGTATGTCCTGTCATGGGTTTCCTGGAGGCAACTGGTTGCTCACTTGGGAACAGAATGCTGGAATAAACAGGCCTTTTGTCTTCTCCTGTGGGGCTCTTCATCTGTCCTTAGAAGTTGTTGTCATTCAATAATCATGATGCTTTGGGCTGTTTCTGTTGTTTTTTTGTTTGTTTGTTCCATTTCATAACACCGAGTTCAGTCTGCTTCTTGTATAAAGACTGACTTTTAAATAGTTCTGAAATTAAGAAATATCCCTCTTAAAAGCTTGGGCTGAAGAAAGAGATCAAGACTTGTCCATGGACTTCCAGTCATAGTGCTATCTGCTGCACAAACAAGTTCAGCCGATTCGAAGCTGATTCTATGTTTCAAAGAATCATCAAAGCCTTCAGAAGTCTGGATTTGCCTACCACAGCCCGCTCCATTTTAAATAAAGCACAATAGAGATGTCTTGCAAAAGAGCAAAAAACAAAAAAAAACAAAAAACAACCCAAAAAAGCCTGCCTAGAAAAACTGGGTAAAGCTCAGCAGTGAGCAGCAAACTATTGCCACTGAATAACTGGCCTATTTTCTCAAACAATGCACTGAACAAAAATAGAGAGCTATTTACATACTGATGCTAATAGTTTTATTTATAGTGCTATGGGACAACCAAGCTCTGCAAATTCAGTCTCCTTGACTAAGAAGCTGAGCACTGTGGAAGCACCTTACAAAATCCTTATCCCCAATGCACATTTCAGATGTTTTTATCTGATTTTTAAAAGCTGTACCATGTACTGACCCCCCCCCCTTTGAAAACAGGACAAAGATGTCTTTGGAAAACAGAAGAGGGGATGGCCAGGATCAAAGAAGGTTGTGTAGGAGTACAGTGAAACAACGGGCAGGAGCATTTCACAGGTAAAAAGCAACCTAATGGGGATGTCTACTCAATCCCATAGTACATTAGTGGCTCACGTGGTTAAAACGCTGACTCTGACAATTGCAAGATCGGCAGGTTGGCAGTTCGAGGCCCAAGTGCTGCATGATGGGGTGAGCTCCTGTCACTAGTCCCAGCTTCTGCCACCCTAGCAGTTCAAAAGCATGCAAATGCAAGTAGATAAATAGGTACCAATTCGGTGGGAAGGTAAAAGGCGTTCTGTGCAAACATGCTGACCACATAATCACAGAGTAATCTCTGACAACGCTGGCTGTTAGGCTTAGTAACGGAGATGAGCACCACCCCCTATGGTCAGACACAACTTGACAACCTTGTCAATGGGGAATACCTTTACTTTTACTAATGCATAATACATAAATAATAAATAATAAGAAATAAAATAATAAAAAATGTAAACGAATATCAATAGAAAGCAGTAAAATAATAAAAACATTAACATTCTTTAAAAGACAACATGCAAACCTTCAAAACAGCATCACACTTCATTAAAAGCCCAGCCCAGTCAGTTTCTAAGAGCCTGATGGCATAAAAAGGCTTTGACCTTTCATCAGAAGGAGAGCAAGGACAGGGCCATCTTGGCCTCTTTAGGGAGAAAGTTTCAATATCTGGGAGCAGCCACTGAGAAGACCATCTCCCTTGTTCCTATCAAATGATCCTGAGAAGGTGGTGGGACAGAGAGAATGGCCTTTCGAGAAGATCCTAGAATTCTAATGGGATCATAACATGAAATATGGTTCTTCAAATAACCTGGACCCAAGCCACATAGGGCTTTATAAGTCATCACGAACACTTTGAATTGTGCATGGAAATGGACCGACAACTTTGATTGTCTACTTTACCCATAAGCCTTGAAAGAACAGGGATGAAAAGCCTTACTCATCCATTAGTAGCTGACACATCTATCAATGAATCAAACAATTAAAGGATGATCACCCTATTGTTATATTGATCTTAAATATGTTTCCTTGAGAAAATGTATTTTTTCCCTGGTTAAAAATGTTGCTCACTAACTATAGTCAGGTTTTATTCATCTGCTGAATTTTCTGTCAAAAAATCTAACACTCCTTTGGACATCAATTCATGAACTTTGCAGACCTCTGTGTAATCAGGGGACAGTCACCGTGACTCACACATTACAGTCTTTTAAAATAGCAGTTAGATTGATGTGCAGATACATAACTATGGTCTTGTACCTTCTTTGTACTTGCTAATATGATATTTATTACAATACAGATTTCTAAGATATGAATTCCAACATGACACCAACTGATCATTTGATTTCCCCCCCTAGAGTGTTCAAATGTCCTTTTCCAACTAAGCTTCTACTGTATGATGCAGGGCCACAGGATGTTATAAATACCTCTTTGAAATAAAGGGTCTCATCTCACTTTTAAGAGGCAGCTATTCTTTCTCCTGAGAAATCGGTGTTCAGCTTTCCCATTTGGGGGAAATTAATTGGAACAGATGGTGGTAAAACTGCTCTAGATAGTCTTCATTTTTAAAAATCTGTCCTTAGCCCAGGAATGCAAAATTGTAGCAGTTTGACAACAGTATAACTACCACAGCTCCATCTACTGAATCCTGATATTTCTAGTATGGTGAAGTACTTAGAATCTTTAGTGCACTAATTTCCCCAAAACACAGCACTAGAGGAGCCCTTGACAGAGAATTTGAAGTACCACACAAACTGCAAGTCCCAAAATTTGGTAAGATGGAGCCATACCAGTTGAAATGATAGTTAGGTGTTTAACTCTGTAGTATGGAGACAACCCTAGTTTTAAGATGGAGACAATGATCAGTATTCCGCATCATCTATTTGGTTAAATTATACTTAACTAAATAATCTCTCCTGGTTCAACCTCCCATCCAAACCTGATGGAATCATCATTCACCCATTCTCTCATCATCAGATGAATGGACCATCTTCTCCTCATGCAGCTTATGCCTGGTAAGGTAAGTTGAGCGGGGAATTATGATTGTGGCAATACTGTCACCTCACAATTATAACTAAACAGTGATTTACTTACTTGTAACTTTTCCATATTCATGATTAGCTAAGTATACTTAACTAAGTAGGTGATGTAGAACACTCACCAATATTAGTAACTGTGGTGAATTACTGCTTATCTTTGCATACTTCACAAAAGCTTTTGACACAATGGAATGCCCCTGCAATGTTTTTGGCTAATTTCTGTATCCATCCATCCACTTTGTTCACCTTCTTAACATTTATTTTATGATTGCAGATTCTTTCTCTCTCCCTCTCTCTTAACTACTTCAGTTACATATAGTCCCACTGAATGAATTGATTTTCCACACTATCCAGTTATAGTTCTACGATTCCACTTTAACTGCTGCAGAATCCCAGATTATGCAGTTTAGGAATCTTCAGCCAGAGATTCAACTAGATGAGTCTCTTATTCCTCACCAAACTGCAAAGCCTAGAATACTGTATGCATAAACACCATACTTACACAGCTACACGAGGAATCCCATCCCCATTCCCTCCAATCCACATTTACTGGGAAGCAACCACTGCAATCTGTTCTCATAGATCAGGAAACAGTTGACTGATGGTCCCCCCACTTACAAGTGATCTCTGATGTGACAGACAGAAGAAGAACCTCTCATGCCAGGGATTGCATACAAGAGGGGGAGGAGTTGGATTATCAGCCAGCTGCTTCCATATCAATAGGAAACAGACCTTGTCAGTCATAGTGGCTGCTACCCAGTAAGTGGAGACTGGAGGACTTTCAGTGTTCCAGCATAGCCCCTAAACTAGGGGCTACATAGAGATGGTGAATGCAACAGTCAAGAGTGCATAACTCCAGGTTAAACATTCATAGCTGCCATAGGGGATTCCAAGTTTCCACTGATTCAATGGCTGTACTTTAGTTTTGACTGACAACTGGATTTAGCTCTGTGCTCCCCCATTTAGTCTCATTTGATATTAAGTGCTGCTTCTTCCCTGCCCATAACAGAGGCACATCAGAGCCCCTTCCTCCTTGACAGGATCTGTGACAAGTTTGAATTTGAAGCAACAGGGCAAAATATTAGGCAAAACACACTCTACAGCTAATTTCCCCCATGTTGCACCAATGAACAGATATCCCATCAACCACAGTGCCTTCCTACTGTAAGATGATCAGTCATGTGCATTCATGGCTTTTCAAAGACATCAATGACTTTTAACAAATGGCATTTGTTCTTACAAATGCTTTCTATAACATCACATATCTCCAGGAGGGAGTAATTTGCCACTAGCATTGGCTTTGAATGTGTTTCCTTTGATACTGGGTGGATTCTCATCGTCCTATAATACATCTTTGAAGCCAGCTTCGAATCTAACATAATGACTGCTGCTCTCAAAATTGTTCTGCATTTTTCTCCATCAGTTTAATTGGGGAAATAAAGAATAGAACCAGTGATTCAAACAGCAAGTACTAAGCCAAAGGCTGGATGTGCAAGGTCATGACTGTACATCTAGGCATTGTCGATCTGAACTTTCCAGTAGTGATGTGATTTGCAAGATGTTAAGGACCTGGCTCTTTAGGGAATGCTTCCTTTAACTTTCACAAATAAAGGTATCTGGAATTAAAGTTCTATCCAAGAGATCCCTCTTTCAGGCAGATTCATCTCATCTTCAGAGTTAGGGCAGGTGGCAACCAAAGGAAGAGGCTTTTCAGTTGTGACATCCTGATAATAAAGTGTAATTGGCTAGTTGACACAATCTGTCACTTCGGTGACAGGCAAACAACTTTTATTCTCTATTATTGGTGGTGGCCTTTGTTTTATTTCCTACCCTTTTTTCATTTTTACGTAATATCAGGTTGCCTTTTGCCATGGCATATTTTAAAACACTATCTTATCATTTTATGGTGATGCCTGTTGTGGACCACGTTGGAGATATTTTATTAAAAGTGGTGTACAAATACTTTAAATGAACAAGCCCACGCTTTATGCATCTTTTAAGAAAGGAAGTATGGCAAAATCATACTCTCATATAATTATATACACATCAACATACACTCAACCCATACAAATAAACCAGAATTCCTACCCTATGCCATCTAAGTGAAAGCAGTCACAAAATCAAGGCAATCAGAAGACAGGGCTCTAACATGCTGAATGCATTTCCTTTGTCATATACAGGCTGGGTTTTAGCCTCAAATTACTGAGAACATAGTAGGCCACAATACCTAATAGGACCTCAGACTCCATTCAACAATTATGAAGATGGAGGTGGAGAACTGTATACCACTGTTTGAACTGATAGTAATCAATGTGTGTGTGTGTGTGTGTGTGGGTGGGTGGGTGGGTGGTGGTAAACAAAGCATCCCTTCATCCTGCCCATCACTTCTCTCTTGCATATGTTTTCTCTCCTCTTCTCCATATCAACATTATCTCAGCAAATGTGATCTGGGCAAATATTCTAGCAAAAGTAACAGGTAATTCCTGTGCCCCCCCCCTCCCGACCATTACTTTGACCAGTCTTTAGCCACACCTTCTACATAAACCATATATTGCTTATGGCCACTTTATAAATAAAGGTTGGCCCTAGCTAAACTTAAAAAGCTGACTGTCTAGGTTTGAGTACTGGACAACAGTCAGTTTTCCACAAAGAAAAAGAAAAGAATAGCTGTTGAACAATATGGAACAGTGTTTGTCAAGGCTGCAGAAAGTGATGGGACTTTAGACTTTGAGTGGCACATCATTTTCTGGTAAGGACTTGAAAAGGTATAATCTCCCCTTTTGTTAACTGACATTTCCAAGGATCTGTTGGCATGATCAAGCAGAAGACCTTTTGTCCAATGAACTTTAAAAAGAAAAAAGTCATAGCTTTAAGCCTTTGCCAATAACAACAGAACCTCTTCCATTTTAAAAAAATGAGTACAGATTCTTAAGAAAATCCCATAATATCTTGCTTGTTCATTAACATCAAGGGGAAAGCCCCTCTCTGTGTTCCACTTGAGGTCGATAGTTGATGGTAACAAGAGATAAAGCCTTCTTAGTGGCTGTATCAGTATTGTGGAAGACCTTGCCCAATGAAGCATGGATGGCCCCCTCTCTGGCTGTCCTTTGCTATTTGTTAAATACATTTTCAATTGGGACAGTTTTTACAGATTAATGGACAGTTCTTTTATGCAGATTTTAAGTTCTAAGACTTCTGTTTTTTTATATTTGTAATGTAATTATGTACTGCATTCTAATTGTATTTTACAACATTTATGATTTTAAAATGTTGTTTGGCTGCTCAGCATTAACAGGTCAGGACAGAAATAAATGCAGTTATAATTCCTATCTTCAGCTACAGATATGCTTGGGGGGGGGGGGGCTTTTTTCATTCTCAGGAGCCTGCCTGCACATAGGACCTTATCACACGCTGGCCACAAAGCGAAAAGTAACCGAAATAAGAATAAATTCAGTTCTATACCGAAATGAACTGAAAGAGCCCCCGCAATATGTAAATGCCTACCACACATGATTACCGCCATAGCGCATTTATCGCGCTTCCCGGGATACGCATCCTGGAAACGTATTCTCCGTGCACACACAAGTTAGAAAATCCCATAAATTACAAAGAGAGGACCATGTTTACCCGTCCCATTTGTTGCCCAATCCAAACAGGAAGGACACGTCATAAGATGCTTCCTCACAGATCCATGGGTAGTAGCGTGGGGAACCATGGGTCAGGGCGGGGAAATGCTTCACAATACGTATTGCGTGATCATATGTATTTCGCCTGCGCGGCCATTGCGCAATGATTCCAAAAGCTCGGTTGTACTTCCCCAAAAAACCGAATGTCAAAAGATCTCAATTTGTTACAGATTAGCTCTGGGTTCTGCTGAGTTTCGGTGCAATGTCGTGTGTAAACACGGGGAAATAATATGTATTAGCTACGGATACCCTTTGGATTAGGTCTGCTTTAGACCCCGTGTGATAAGGTCCATAATTTGGCAAGAGCTGAATCCCTCAAGGGTGTAAGAGCAAAAGAGTCATCATTCTCACACTACCATAGCAGTCCAGTCCAAAGTTGGGGGGTAGGTTTCTGGAGAGGTGGAATAAATGATAAGGCTGATGTCATGGTCTGAAGCCAGAAATACATATTCTCCAGCAGACTATACTGCAGCACTCATTGTTAAAAGGTTTAAAACAGGAGCAAATGAAACAACAAACAGGTATGTTTCAGTACATTAAGGAACCCATATTGGAAAGTCAAGCATGTATTCCATTTACAGATCTGCCAAGTCCACTGTTCTAATTCATACAAACGGGGATACAACTTCAAACTGTTAACCAATCTAATTAACAACTAGTTCACCTTGATCAGAATGCATTTTGTAACAAAGGGAGAATACACAAAGAAATTGTCATTCTTACTATGCTTGGTTACTATCTCTGAAAAGAACTCCAAAGTTTAGAGGAACATAAATGACAACCAACCTTTGTTCTTGATCATAACACATGTCTTTTTTATAACACCACAGTGACTATATTTAGCCAATTACACACACTATTTAGAGATTATTATGGCAATGGGTTACCATAAACAGAAACAATGAAAGGCACTAGTTGTAAACCTCACTATCTATGCATATGTTACGGCTTTTATGTCTGCCATGAACTGGTACAAGAAGGGGAAAATGAATTTGTTGACTGTATAATTTGTGTTATTTATCTTCAAGAGTAGATTGTGAGAACGTGGAAAACCCATTTCTTGATTTGGCAATGACCATTATATTTTACACAGAGAAGTGTGAATCAAACTTCAGGTTTGTTTTTGTTCTACTGTACTTTCTCACGCTTTAACTTTCTGTGGGTGGATTTTTTTGCTTTCCCATAAAACATCAATAAAAGATGATAATTTACATCATACAGTTGTATATGTGCCTGAAATAGATTGTCTCTACCATCATTAACACTCCTTACGTCACACTACTAATAGCAGCTAGATTAAAATATTTTATGGTTGACAAGGACAAGAAATCATGGATAACTAAGGCCAACATTTTTTTAATTGTTGTTTTCCTGTTCCACCCCAGAGTTTATTTTGTATCTTTATATCCAATGTCTTTGGCTTTCTTATACCAAAGAATCTCACTCAATGCAAGAATCAAATATAAAAACTTTCAAAACAACACATCCAAAATGATAAAATTTAAAACTAAAACTCCTAATGCTGCCTGAAGGCCCTATATCAACATTATGGTATTGACTTGTCTTTTCTTTCCATCTATAATTTTGTTTCATTGTATTACTTCTTCTACTGTTTCCTGCTTCCATTCTCTTGTTCTGATAGGAATTGTTGCTTCCACATTCAGATAATATTTATATGTATGTGTCCTCAAGTCACTTGTTGACTTATGGTGACCTCATGAATTTCATAGGGTTTTCTTAGGCAAGGAGTACTCAGAAATGGTTTTGCCAGTTCCTTCCTCTGAAATATAGCCTACAGCACCTGAGGTTTGTTGGCAGTCTCCCATACAAGTACTAGCCAGGGCTGACCCTACTTAACTTCCAAGATCAGACAGGATCTGGTACCTTTAAGATATTTAGTCCCTCAGATAGTATTTAGACAGTTCAATTTTCCCCCTTTCTCAAAGTACATATGCGTAATTGAAATAACTATATATCTTTTCCTTGCTTACTCATTCTTCCATTTTCCTAGTTTCTCCTGATGTCTCCAATCTTACACCATAAGCACCTTGAGATAGGGATATGACAAGTAGAAAGATGGTATTTTTTATTCTGTATGCCCCCTATTCTTTCATCTAAGTTATTGATAAAGACATTGAATAGCACTGGGCCCAGGACAGAACCCTGTGGCACCCCACTGGTCACTTTTCTCCAGGTTTGGCCAGTCAACCAATTATAAATCTATGTAACAGTTATCTTGTCTAGCCCACATTTTACTAGCTTGTTTGCAAGAATGTCATGGGGAACCTTGTCAAAGGCCTTACTGAAATCACGATATGCTATATCCACAGCATTCCCTTCATCTACCAAGCTGGTAATTCTATAAAAAAATACCAAGCTGGTAATTCTATTAAAAAAAGAGAGAGAGTGAGAGAGAGTGAGAGAGAGAGAGAGAGAGAGATCAGATTTGTCTGGCATGACTTGCTTCTCTGTAACCCAGACTTTTTGTGATGATGGAAAATACCTTCTAAATGTTCACAGACACTCCGTTTAATAATCTGCTCTTGAATCTTTCCTGGTATTGATGTCAGACTAACTGGAAGATAATTGTTGGGATTGTCTTTCTTTCCCTTTTTGAAGATGGGAACAATGTTTGCCCTCCTCCAGTCTGCTGGGACTTCTCCTGTTCTCCAGGAGTTCTCAAAGAATATTGCCAATGGCTCCGATATTACATTTGCCAATTCTTTTAATATCTTTGGATGCAGTTCATCTGGACCTGGAAACTTATATTCATTTAGATTAACCAGGTATTCCTGTACTGCTTCTTTACTTTTTCTGTGATGCGTTTCCCCTATTGTGTCCTCTGCTCCATTTTCTTCTGATTGAGCACCCTTTTCCTTTTGTGAGAAGACTGAGGCAAAGAAGGTACTGAGTAGTTCTGCCTTTTTTGTCTCTTGTTAGTATTTTGCCATCTTCTCTGTGCAGTGGCCCTAGCATCTCCTTCTTCCTTTTGTTGTGAACATACCCCCAAAGGCTCTTTTTGTTGTTCTTAACCTCTCTAGCAAGCCTAAGTTCATTCTGCGCTTTAGCTTTTCTGACTTTACCCCTACATGTGCTTGCTATTTGTTTGAACTCCTCTTTAGTGATTTCCCCTTTTTCCCCATTTCTTATACATGTTCTGTTTAAAACTTAGCTCAGTTTTAACTTCTTTAGTCATCCATTCTGGTATCTTGAGACACCTCCCATTCTTCCTTCTCATTGGAACTGTTTTAAATTGTGCCTTCAGTATCTCCCTTTTGAGAAACTCCCATCCGTCCTGAACTCCTTTCTCTAATATTCCTGACCACGGAATCACCCCCAGTTTTTCCCTAGGTTTACTGAAATCAGTTTTCCTGAAGTCTAGAATGAGTGTTTGACTAAGCTTGGCTTCTCCTTTCCACTGTATAACAAACTCCAGGAGAACATGATCACTCCCACCTAAGGATCCTACCACTTGCACCCCATTAACCAGGTCATCCCTGTTGGTTAGGATCAGATCTGAAATAGCAGATTCTCTTGTTGCCTCTTCCACTTTTTGGACAATGAAATTGTCTTCAAGGCAAGTGAGGAATTTGCTAGACCTTAAAGTTTTGGCTGAGTTTGACTTCCAGAAAATATACGGATAGTTGAAGTCACCCATGACTACTATATCTCTCCTTTCTGAGGTGAAGTCATCTGTTCTAGAAATACATCATCCATTCCTCCATCTGACCTAGGGGTCTGTAGTAGATTCCCACAATAACATCCCTGGACAATTTTTATCCAGATACTCTCCACCTGATTTCCAGGATTGAAGTCCTGGACTTCTTCAAGGACTTCTTCAATGGTGTAAATATCCCTGACATATAATGCTATTCCTCCTCCTTTCCTGTTTGGCCTATTTCTCTTTAAAAAGCTATACCCCTCTATTACTACATTCCAATCATGAGATTCATCCCACCAGGTTTCAGTGATGCCTATCATATTTGCTTTGTCATGCTAGGAATTAAGTTCATCTTGCTTATTTCCCATGCTCTGGGCATTAGTGTAGAGACAGCTAAGATGATGTGTCCCTCCTACTTGCTGCCTGTGCAGTTTTTTTGCCTCCCACTGTTGGGTCCTTGCACTGTTTGCCTTGTTCCCTCTATGACAGTTTGACTATTTTCTCCAGCCCTTTTGCCTTCCAGAATACTGTCTCCTTCCCCAACATAACTCAGTTTAAAACCTTCCAGATCAAATTTTTGAGACTATTGGCAAAAATGTTTCTGCCAACTGGAGTGAAATGCAACCCATCTTTTGCCAGAAGTCCACCCTCATGGAACCTTAGCCCATGATCCAAGAATCCAAATTGTTCTTGATGGCACCATCTACAGAGCCAATTATTCACATCTGCTATTTTTCTTTCCCTTCCTCGACCATGCCTGGATCATTCAACTGGGAAAATAGATGAGATGACAACCTCTGCGTTCGGCTCTTTCAGCTTCCTACCCAAAGCCTCATAATCCCTTCTGATATTCAGAAGGCTATGCTTTGCAGTATCATTGGCTCCCACATGGACCAAAGGAAGGGGTTTTGCCCAAGGAGACAACACACCTCCCGAGACATCTTGTCAGGATTATAATGGAGTATATATGGTATGTAAAGATTATTTGTAAATGTTCTTGTCCTTTCTATGAAAAATATCTTGACATACTGAGATTTTTCACATTTTAGGACTTCTCTGAATAAAGGTAACTAACTTGTCCGCCAAAAGGTGAGCAGTGGCAGAATCAAATAAACCTTCTTAAGCAAGGTCTCAGTGCCATTACAGCATCAGTCCCATCTCTCTCAAACACCTGCCATGATTCTGAAGAAGCCAAAAAGAAGTTAACTAGCCCTCAACTAAAAATGTTACCTTCCTCACTAAATCATTTAACCCAGTGGTCCCCAACCCCCAGTCCGCGGCCTGGTACCGGTCCGCAGAACAAATGGTACCGGGCCGGCAGCCGAGAGGAGGAGGAGGAGGAGGCAGAGGCAGAGGCAGCCTTGGGAGCGTGTCTCCCATGCCCGCTTCCTGTGGCCGCCTCCAAGTGCCAGCCTGGGCGCTTTAGCTGGAGAGGGAGGGGGGAGGCCGAGGCAGGGCCCCCGACAGCCAATCCCCGCCAATAGGAGGCGGAGGAGAACCCTTAGGCCCGCCCTCTAGCTCACTCCCTTCTTCCCTCTCTTTCGCCCCCTCTCTTCCCTTCCCTTCCTCTCCTTCCCTCCTTTCCCCCCTTTCGCCTTCTCTCCTTTCTTCCCTCTCTTTCCCCCTCTCTCCCTCCTTTCCCCCTCTTTCTCTCCTTGTCTTCCTCTCTTTCTCTCCTTCCTTTCCTCTTCCCTTCCTCCTTTCTCTCTATTTCTCTCTTTCCTTCCTTCCCTCTCTTTCGCCTCCTCTCTCCCTTATTTTTCGCTCTCTCTCTTCTGCCCCCTCTTCTCCTTTCCTCTCTCCCTCCTTCCCCCTCTTTCTCTCCTTCCTTGGCCTCCTCCAAAGTAGCTACCACTACTTCTTCCTCCTCCTCGCCTTTTATTCCTTTTCCCACCGCTTCCTCCCCAGGCGGCAGGTGTGTGCCAGCCTCCTGGGCAGAGAAGGAGGGATGCTTGGCTTGGCTTCCAAGGGGAGGATGCCGAGAGCGAGGAAGAAGAGAGATCCGTGGCACCACTTCTGGGAAAGTTACACGCACACACACACACACACACACACAAACACACAAACAGAAAAGAAGGAGCTGCTCCCCAGCGGCCAGAAAGAGGCACATGTGACAGGGAGCAGAAGGGGGTTTGTTTGGATGGCCTTTGAGGGTCTCTTTTTTCCCCTCCCTCCCCTGTGGTGCCTCTTTCTCTGGGGGTGACCAGACCTCCTCACCACAAAGATGTAGGACGTTTGAGAGACAAATCGAGGACTTTATACACACACACACACACACACACACAATATATATACACAAAAGCGAAATGCACTCGTGCAGTGGTCCCCAACCCCTGGTCTGTGGCCCGGTACCGGTCCGCAGAATAAATGGTACTGGGCTGCCCGACATGCCCCGGCCCAGCTGATCAGCATGGGGGCGGGGCTTCTGTGCGCGGCTTTAGTGAATAACCCCCCCCCCCAGTGGGCCGCGGAAAAATTATCAAATGTTGACCGGTCCACGGCAATAAAAAGGTTGGGGACCACTGATTTAACCCATCCTATTTTGTTTTGGGGGACTGGCTGATACGCCATCCCAAATTTAATTGTAATCTTAAAGTAAACAAAATGAACCCAAGTATTGAAGAACATACATAATCAGTCTTTTTCTGTCACCTTGAGTTAACTTATTGCCATAAGTATATTGAACTCAGCTCTCTGGACTGTCTTTAAAGGAAACCTCACACAGACTGCTTTATTTATTTTGTAAGTGTTAAGCCACTCTTTAATTAAATACTTTTGGACAAATATATATTAAAACAATAAAAAGCAGCAATTTTTATATAAGCATACATAAAATGGAGTTCTAAAAAAGACAGAAGTAGAAGCTGAAGTGACATCAATTGTGATAGTTAAAAACCAGCGGAAAGCACATGCTGAAATGCCTAGACAAAAATTAGAATCTGTCAAAGAGAATTTTATGGTGGAAGGAGCCAAGGAAGTCCTAAGCACACCCACCCTGGCATGGCCCACTCTACCATCCCTACTCAGTGTTCTGTCCTGTACCCTCCATCTGACCTAATTCTGTTGACTTGGAAGATCTGTAAGGGCAGTACACACTGGGCAGAAACACATTGATACTGCTACATATCTCCCAGTTGTGGGTAGCAGTACATTATGTGTTCAGCTGCATATACTTACATTGACATTGCAAACCTTTGCAGCCCACATAATAAGGTCAAGGCCAGAGGTAGGCAACCTTTCCCCTTTAAGGGCCGAGGGACTTCAACTCCCAAAATCCCAGGAGCTATTGGCCAACATGAGACAACTGGCCAACATGGCTGAGGCTTCTGGGAGCTGAAGTCCCTCGGCCCTTAAAGGGGAAAGGTTGCCTACCCCTGGCCGAGGCCTTGCTAGAGGTGGTTAGAATGACATCAGTGGTGAACCAGGTGAATTTATTTGTGTGGGAGAATCCATACTTAGGGTAAAATGACCAAGGAAAGCCTCTCTCTATGTCATCACCCAATCACATCAAATGGAAGAGGAAACCCGAGATGCTGCTCCAAGGGTTTAGGGAGGCATACAGGTAGAGAACTCAAATCTGGAAGTGATTAATATATAATCATGGCTAGCTCTGGCTTCTAGAGGGAAGCATGACACTGGCAAGTTCTGTTCATGTGCTGGTGTGCACATGGAGTGGATTATTATTTTTCTGGATGTCTCATTTCTTAAATGGAAGAAACATGCTTGCAGATTAACTCTAATAAGGAAGACTAAAGGCTGCATCTGCACTTCAAAAATATCCAGGTTAACCTCACTTTAACTACCATGGCTCAATGTTATAGAATTCTGGGAACTGTAGTTTTGTGAGACATTTAGCCTTCTCTGTCAGAGAGCCCTGGTGCAACAACAAACTACAAGTGTCACAATTACATAGGATAGAGCCATGGCAGTTAAAGTGGTGTCAAGATGGATTATTTCTGAAGGTGGATGCAGCGTAAGTAAGTAAAGAAACTATATGTGTGCTTTAGAGCCTCTATACTGACCTGTAGCAAGTTGTACATCAAGGAATAACAATGTACAAACACAATTTCCCATGTTCCTAAGAGGCACTTTAGATGAGGGCCACCAAGGCAGAAGCAATTCACCAGTCATGCACTATGGCCTTGGTAGCCAAGAACGCAACTGTTTGTACAGTCCTATGCATGCAGTAAAACCAGACCCTTCCCGGTTCCTGCAGGTCTATCAAACATGGTGGGTGGACTGGTGTTGTTAGTTGTGCAGGCCTGCCCCAAGGCAAGCTTTACCCTGAAGCATCCTAAAAGAGGTAGTACAGGTTTGCATCAGGTTGGAGTGAAGCCCCCCCCCCTTTTTTTTTTTTGAAGGGGATGGGAAAGCTATTGATAAGGCTACCTTTCTAGCCTTTGTTTGGTACAGCTGCCTGCCTATAGTTGCTTTGCTCTCCCATTATTTCTGGTCCGAAAAAGGCAATGTGACTACTGACTTTAAGCATGCAAGAATCAGAGCACAGTTCCTATTCCTGCCAGGGATAAAACAGTTTCCTCCCAATGATTTGCTGCTATGTGGCCTGCCACTTACAAAAAGAAAAAGAAAAAGAAAAAAAATGTATGGATATTAGCTGTCACTGCAACTCTACACCAAAAAGATGGAGCAGGTCTGCAGACGCTCAGAGTGCATGTCCAATCCCCATGCAATAAGTGCCTTTATCCATTGTGGACCAGGATCACTCATCTCATAGAGAGGTATGGCTTCAGTGGCTATCCCCATAATAACTATACAGTGTGCCCGCTCCGTCTGAGGGCTTGCCATCCGTGGATTTGAGCCTCCATGGATGGCAATCCCCGGCTCTTAAAATGGCAGTGTGTGCATGCTTTGGCACGTGCATGGGCTCACACCCATTGGAAACAACAGGACTTGAGGTCCTGTGTTTTTCACTATCTGCAGGGAGGGGGGAGTCTGGAATGGATCCCCTGCAATTAGCATATTAATGTGCCATTTATTCTGCCCATTAAAATTCAGAATTTCAAACAAACAATGTTGCTTTGGCAAGGAGAGAAGGGAGAGGTGAAGAATGTATAGATTGGAACTATATAGTGTCTTGGCTTCTGAGTAATGGTTCAAGACTCTATCCAGTTTTTGACCAGTCCAGCATATATCTAGATATTGTTGTATGCTCAGTTGTAAGCTTTCCTCTGTATCTGTTGTGAAGAATAATCCGAATGGCAAAGACATTGCTAGGATGATTCCAAACAATGTCAACTATTTCTTTTTGTGCTTGCACAATGAACTCTCCTTATTTACAATTCACTGTTGAATGCCACAGAAATTATTTGAGTTACCAGTGGTGATTAGACAATTTTACACATGTAAATCTGTATAACATGAACCACATGAAAGTATATTTTTATCCTGTTGCAAATTCTACCACATGGAATAGGCAGAGATTATTTAATCATGCCACATGGTCTGTAATGTTATAATTGTAAATATAACAAACAATTTCATCTATTTATATTAACTACAGATACTGGATTAAGCAACATATCCCAGCTATCTTCTTTTTAATATTCCATGTTCCTTGTGACCATGGTCTCATCTTTAATTGCTCTGTCTTCATCTCAGCAAATTGGCCTCTTTTAAATACCAGTTGCTTGTTTGCATGACATTTTTTAATGGGGTTTAAAGCCAGCAAGGCTGCTGTCTGATCAGGAAAGCTTCATTCCAAATACCACATAAAAGTGCCAAATAGATATGAGTCTGGAGTCAACAAGGCCAATTAAAACAGGTCACTTCTAATCAAAAAGCACAGGCCGCTGTCCACAGATCAGATACAGTGTACTATCATTTCAGTAGATTAATTTTCCCATTAATCTGATGAGCCTAAATCAGTCAATCCAAGCATTTCTTTTAAAATCATTTTTGATTTACTTCATTTGATTTACTTCATTGGAAATTTAGCTATTTTAAAGGTAAATCCCAACTGGAGGAGATCTGCTGAATGAATGAGACCTTTTAAATCAACACTTATAAAATCTCATTGATTCAATGGGTAATCTGTAGTTGAAACTAACAACTGGATTCAGCCCATGGCTTCTGGGGCTTTGTGCAGAAATGTAAAGCTACTCAGACTGACTAGGCACAAAATCTTTATCTCCTAGCCAAGAAAACCATATACACAAAATTGTTCAAGTTACACATTAGCCAGCTTACTCTGAGCTTTTTTTTTTAAAAAAAAACTGGATACAAAGAAGCAAGCTATCCCTTTCTATTTCATTTACTGAGAAATTCTCCATATAGTACACATTTAAGGTAAGACCCTTAAAGTACTCTGTACTTCATCTATTATTTTATTATATTTTTATCATACTCTTTCACTAAAAAATAGCATGCAACGACACTAAATACAAATAATAACCACTTAAATCATCATAATATTAAACAAACGTAATTTATTGGTTAAATAAGAGGTACAAACCAAACTCAAAGCTATTTAAAGAAAACATGCAATTTCTGACCACTTTGGTATAGAACTGAAACTATGAAAAAATAAGGAAAGCAGGAACAAAGATTTTTCCAAGTCACATCAAGACCAGAAAGCCATATTTGGTGCAGTTTAGATTTCTCATGGACATAAAATGGCCCAGGAAGGTCCAAAACAGTGAAAATGCCTCTTCATCCCCTAAAGTGTGTGTGTGTGTGTGGGGGGGCTTTTTTACAATTTGGGAGAGAGGAAGTAGTGGGGAGTTATGGCTGTTAGCCTTCCACAGTTGTCCTTTGCCTTAAAACATACCCCACTGTTCTTAACTGTTATTTCAAATTGTGTCATTGGGATGAAAAACGGGAGAACCATGGGATACCCTCCCATTTTGAGTTAGAAAAAATGTAGGGCAACAGAAAAGCAACATGGGGCATACGGTACTTACTGTTTTGCCCCCATTTCACTCATTTCTTTCTTTTTAAAAATGGTATACACTGTCTTGCAGCTACATTCCACTGTTTTCCTTCTGCACTTACCTGACATTGTCATGCTTTTGGATGTAAATTTTATGAAACATCATATCTTCTTTTTTGGCGTTAATATCAGCTTTCATCTCCATGGCAACATGGCGAGGAAGTACGGAGAGCAGGAGGCGCTCCTATGGTGTTAGACAGATGATCCAATTAAATCCCTGCTCCCTGTTTAACAACACAAACACACATCTCTTTGTCTGTCATGCCCAGGGCTGGCCCAAGATATTTTGTAGTTTTAGGTGGAGCTGTGAATGCTGACCATATGATCCAAATCAAGGTGAACACTATCCAGAGCCAGCCAAATTATAAGTGGCAGAAATTTTCACAAATATGTGTAACCATCCTGAGTAGTGAAAATAGAACAATAACAAATTAAATGACAATTTGCTGCCTTTCATGACGTCCAAAATCTGTTATGTGAAAACAGCAGCTCACTTTGCTAAATGACAGTACTGTCACTGGTTATGTTAGCAAATTGGAGTTAATAGTTCTGTTGTGAATGGACAGAAACTTGATATTTTCCAAAATAACGGCCTCTGGGTCAGCTAGGATCCCATCCCACTAGGTTTTAGGAAAAACCAACTGAAATCACAATAAATCATACTTCTTTCTGGTTTCAATGTAACAGCCACTCACAGTAGCTAACCTCATCAAATGATAGCAACTTCCAAAGACAGATTTTCTGATAGGGGTATGTTATGCTGCATGTCAACTCTGCTTTGTTTCTTGCTACTCCTTCATTTATAGAAAGCTATGAGGCCTGCTGGAGAGTATCATTCATGAAAGATTTGCTGTCTGGTTGCAAACCTAAAGAAGGTTAAGAGCTGATATGATAGCCCTGTTTAAAATTTGAAGGGATATTATACTGAAGATGGAGCCAGTTTGTTTTCTGCTGCTTCAGAGACTATGACATGGAGCAATTGATTCAAACTACAGGAAAAGAGGTTCCACCTCAACATTAGGAAGAATTTCTTGACAGTAAAAGCTGTTCAGTAGTGGAATATGCTACCTCAGAGTGTAGTTGAGTCTCCTTCTTTGGAGGTTTTTTAAACGGGGTGAATGGTCATCTGTCTGGATTGCTTTGATTATGTCTTCTTGCAAGGCAGGGGGTTGGACCCTGAGGTCTCTTCCAACTCTATGATTCTATGTTTCTAAATTACTAATATGGATGATGTCAAACAACAGTAAACATTCAGAATGGCTTCAGATATTTTGAGCATGTGTAAACAGTACATTATTTGAGTCTACTCTTTATATTTCTTGGGTAAAATATGAAGATAGAAACTCAGGATGTCTGCCCTGCCAACTCCTTGATAGTGTGGAGCCTGATTACTATTCCAATGCTGGAAGCACATGTGTCTTACAAATGTACACATATTGCAACAGAAGCATGAAAAGGACCTACATGCTTGTGCTATGCACTATAATTATCTGTGCATATAATGTCTAGGAAACCCAGTTGGCCAGAAGCATACTGTTTTTTAAAGATGTGTATGAATCTTTGCAATAACTTTTGTATTTTGTTGTAGAAAACACCACTCTCATTACCTTTCTAACAATGTTTCCCAGTTTCTGCTTAGGGTCAGAAAAGTTTGAAGAAAACCAGCATATAAAGCTGGCAAAGTAATGCATTTTGTTCAGGATATTAGAAAGGACTAAAATCTTTGCTATACATAACAAAGTGAGTAGGCTTCAAAAGGTTAGATTAAGTAACTGTGGAGTTTATCACATGGGGGAAATCCCGTGCAAAAACGGGGCTTTAAATTAGAAAAAAACCGCAAAAGCGGTCATGATTTCACACGACGTCACTGTTAAATTGATGTTAAAAGGAGGTTAATCCAAACGAAACCCCCTCATTTTAGCTTCTTTTTACTTTTGGAAAAACCCGAAAGTAAAAATGAGGGGTTTTCCTTCAGATTAACCTCCTTTTAACAGCGCTTTCACATTTCACACAGGGCAGAACGGGAGAAATCCTGTTCATTAAAAGCTTCCGCTTTTGCGGCTTTTTTTCACTTTAAAGAGAGATTTTGCACGGGGCTCCCCGTGTGATAAACTCCTGTGTCTGAGTTTCAGCAAAGATGACTGTGTACAGGTGGGTCTCAAAAGCGGACTCCAGAGTCACTTTCCTCCACTTATATCAGATGTAGGTTGGTAGCTGGTACAGGGGCCCTTTCACACTACGTAATCATAACACTAAGATTCCACTTTAAGTCTCATGGCTGCATTCTATATAATTCTGGGATTTGTAATTTGATGAGCCAATAGAGCTCACTGACTAAGAATTCTAAATACCATATCCCAGGATTTCGTAGGCTGAAATCATAACAGTTAAGTGAAATCACAGTACTAAAACTATGTACTATGAAAAGGCCCCATGATAGACAAAATAGTGTCATGTATGCGCAGACAGACTTGAACCTGCAAGCTCATTTTGAGGCATTTTGCCAGTGCATGTCCTAAATATGCCTCTAAGCTATTGATTGACTGATTTATATCCTGCTTTTTTCCCAAATGGGACTCAAAATGGCATTTCTATCTACTTATGGAGGAAGCAATTTTATAACCATATGTACATTCACCTTGATGTGTTCTGGTATACTAAACAGCTGAGGCACCCATGATCCTTGCCCACAGAAGAATTTTACTGATTAAGTGTAATGGAAGCAATGTATAGGTTTCCCCATGTGCAAACATATGGTTGTGAGAGTCCCTTCTGACAAGCTGCTCATGGCTACATATCATCAAAAAATAAACCTCAGGAATAGGATGTTTCCCCAAGTTCCAAGGTAGCCACCTACTGAGGCAGTCTACTTATCTTGCCTGATGTGGTAAGAGATAATAGTGTTTCTAGGCTGGGCCTGGGCTAGATAATGGTTGGCCTTGAGCCTGGAAGGACCTCATCATGGACCTGGGCATTTTTGCATCTGCAGCCCTGAGGGAGCTCACTACAAGGAACAGCAAAGGACAGACTTCTACTAAATCACTGCTTCGCTCAGAATTGCAGAATCATCCAGCACCCCATCTTGCTCCATTGAAACAATGGAAGCAGAAATATTTGTTCACAAGCGAATTTCCAAGTTCAAATAAATAACCATTTTATCTTCATAATCATCAATCAAGTTACCATGATCAATCATTAATGATCAATAATCTTTTCTTTTACCTGCTGCTGGTTTTCTCTCTGAGAATGTAGACGGGCTTGAATGCATTCCCTGGTCTCCTGAAATGCCTGTCTTTGGGACACCTCAGCTGGATAGTGTGTACACACCCCTACAATGTTTGTACAGATGAAAATGAGGATGTTGGATTCCAGCTGCAATGAAGATGGAGAGAGGAGGGGAAAGAAAGACAGATTATTACATTCAGGAAACCACCAGACCAAAGGCTTGAGTTCCCCTGCAGTTCCTCACAGGGTTTTTTAATCCATATGACATGGACTAATGACTTTAATACAATGATTGTTACTGTGCTCTAGTCTAAACAAATTATAGTTATATAAATCAATCATAGTAACAAGGTCAATAATAACATGTTACACTTTTAAACTTTGATTATACTTACTTAAGATCACATACCATTAATCTCATCTCACAGTATAATTGCATCCATGGATATTTTCATGTTGTTTGATTACCAGGTGTGATGATTCCCCACATTCAAAAATGTGAGCCTGTTCAGATGTAATGTCTGAATAAGAATACACTACCACAACTCAAGAGGCACAGGGCTGTGTGCACACTGGCCCTGACCCCAGCTTCTACATACACACTGGCTACTTTAAGTCTGGGATGGGCAGTTCACCATGAGACCCTCTGGAGCTGGCACAGGCTGCCAAAAATGCCAAAGAAGCCAAGAAAAAAGGAAAAAAGCAAAAGCAGAAAATCTGGCAATGGATGTCCAATTCTCATTTTGGAAAATGCTTATTTCTACATTTGTAAATTGTAGAAAATGCAATTCCCCCTTTTATAGTTAGAGGAGAGCCAGTCTTCAGAGTCTGGAGAGGCTCAGAATCTCAAAATCAGTCTTGGAGGGAGGTTGCATGCAACTTTGTCCATCCCTATTCTAAGTTCTCAACCCTTCTTTGGCAGATATGTACATTCAAATTCAATTGATTGGGAGGGGCCTCTAGAACCAACTATGTTTGTCTATGATCGAACTACAAACCTCTACAGGATTTCATAGGAAATAAAGTGGTATCACAATGCTGTAATTGGGTAGTGTGAAAAGGCTTTTGCATTCAAATAGATGTGAGTGGAACCCTTTACACATCTCGCTACTCAGTATTAAGAGTTTAGGGACATTGGAAGCAGGGTTGGCCTGTGGGCAGGTTGGTGTTACCTGATGTGGTAACTCATGGTGTCAATCCCTCCTCTTGACCTCCTCCCATACCACACCACACAGAATCCTTAGGAATGGTTTTTGTACTACTGTTACTCACAAATCATCATTCCTATATATCACTGAATACAGTGGGCCCTTGGTATCCCCTGGGGTTTGGTTCCAGGACTCCCTGTGGATAACAAAATCCATGGATGCTCAAGTCCCATTAAAAACAATTGATAGTAAAATAGTGTCCCTATGTAAAATGGCAAAAGCAAGGTTTGCTTTTTGGAATTTATATATATCGTTTCAATATTTTCAAGCCGTGGATGCTTGAATTCATTGATAAAGAATCGGTGGATACCAAGGGCCAACTGTACAGTTGTGATAGTTGTGACATAAACAACTGGCACAATTAAAAGTGTACTTTTAAATTACAATATCATACACACAACCTAAATTTATTTACAAATTTCTAGTTTCGTATGTGAATTATGAATATTAGGGTGAACATTTGGAAAAAAGTGATGTTTTTAAAGATTTTTTTAAATAAATAAATAAATAAAGTTTAAAAATTATTTTTTTGAAAAAATTTTTCTTTTTTTTTAGAAAAAAAAGGCCTAGGCCTCTCCTTTCTCCCCCCATTGAGCCTCACCCCACTCACCCCATCTCTTCAGCATTTTAATGGGACACAGGTGAATGCCACAGCCCCTTTCTGCCAAAAGGGAGATGTTAGGGGAACAGTTGTGTCACTCCATCTTAGGGTGTCACCTGGTGCAGTCTGCACACCCACGCACACACCCCAAGTGACACCACTGGTGTGGGTCCCACCACTCTTACACATATTAGTGCCCTCTCTTCAGGTAGAACAGCAGAACAGAACTATTGCCATGCTCCCCATCACTACAACCTGGGAAGGTTTAATGAAGAGGGTTGGAAAGCCAGATAACCATGTGGTCCACTCAGAAACACTCCCATGCACTACAGCAGATCCTTTTATTTACCTGACACTATATTCCACATCCATTTCAGGGGCTGGGAAAAGAAAGGGGGCTCCAGACAGTGATCCTTCCCTCTTCCCTTGCTATGTGGGCAAAAGGTGATGGAAGCTGCAGTCCTACAACATTTGCAGGGCTATATATTCCCCACCCTTGGCTTGTATAATGGCTAATTCAAGTCTAAGTAAGTATTTGGGGGCAATGAAGTGGATGTCTACAAAAATAGGGGGTGAAAGTTTGCAACACAGGTCATCTCCAGGCACTTCTAAATTAGCTTTTGGAGAGGCCACTTCCAGAAGCACAGGGCTTTCCCTGTTTTCCATCACAACTGGATGGCATGTGTACAGACATGCCTCACTGGAATTGAGACATATTGAATTGCAAAAGAGGGGTCCCTGTTGAGAAGCAAATGGACTTTACATTTCTTGGACTTTGCAAATCTCCCTATAGCCACAGGGCCAGAAGGAGGAGGAGCCTGCCTGCAAAAAATATCCTCCCTACCATATACTATCTTAACTAAAGACTGAAACAATATGTACGCATCTGACTAACATCTCCAATTGTTTTTCTCCTGTTTGGTTTGTAACATCTTGCCTGATGAAGAAGCCCATGGAGTTTCGAAAGCTTACAACAAGTATATTGCGCATTTCGGTTGACCAATAAAGACATCACTGATGGATTTTTGTTTGAATGTGTACAGACAGTTAAAACATTTTACTCTTTGGATTTTTGTACATTTTTGGCTGCATGTGGTATTACTTGTACCTCTCTTTATTCTGTAAGCTGCCTTGAAGTTGACAGGTGAGATGAAGACACATGCACAGATGTCGCTTTCCTTACTTTTTAACTGACATGACTTTTGAAAGCCCACACACTTCTCTTCAAGCCTCCATGTTTCTCAAACCCAAACAAACTGGCAAAAGTAGCACAGCTGCTGTTCTACAGCTGAGCCTCAGCTGGGGCTGTTTCTGCCATTTCCAGTTCCTCCAGGGAACTGTATGGCAATACAACATTAAGAGTGATATTTTCTCCCTCTGCTAGCTCCTTCAAAGAGTTTCCCCTCAAAGTTGGATCACTGGATCCTGTCTGCACATTCATCAATACAGCATATTAACTCAGGACCTGTTTAATGCCCTGCACACATTTCTTGTTTTGATACCAGAAGTGAAGCTGGCTGAGCGAAGAGCTTGAGTATACGGCAGACATATGCACATTGGCCATATCTTGTGAGAAGGATCACAGTTAGAGAAAGGACACTCTCAGCTATATACCACAATTAGAAAAGCCCCCACGAGGGAGTTGGGGGAGGTCAGGCGTTATCTGTGTAATAATTGTGTGTGTGCATGTGCCTTCAAGTTGCCTGTCAACTTATAACAACCCCAAGAGTTTCATAGGGTTTCTTAGGCAAGGAATACTCACAGGCGGTTTTGCCAGTTCTTTCCTCTGAAATATAGCCCACAGCACCTGATGTTTGTTGGCAGTCTCCCACACAAATAGTTACCAGGGCTGACCCTATTTAACTTCCAAGATTAGACATGATCTGGTGCCCTTAGGATATTTAGTCCCTTAGATAGTATTGTTCAATTTTCCCCCTTTCTCAAATTACATGTAACTGATATGATTATTTATCTTTCTCCTGCCTACCAATTCCTCCATTTTCCCAATTTCCTCTGCTATCCCCCATTATCTTACACTATAAGCACCTTTAGATAGGAATATGACAAGTAGAATGATGGTACTACCTATGTAATCAATAATAAAATACTCAGTAAAAACTATGATCAATAGTTTAATAGAAATCAGTCAGAGGACCACTTTTTAAAAAGGTACTTCAAATGGCAACTGAAAAACAAGTATTTAAAGAATATTTGTAAATGTGCTTGTCCTTTATGAGAAAAGTATCTTGAAGTACTGAGATTTTTCACATTTTAGGACATCTCTGAATAAAAGTAGCTCTAACTTTCTTGCCAAAAGGTGAGCAGTGGCTGAGTCATATAAACCTCCTTAAGCAAGGTGCTCTGTGGTCTCAGTGCTATTACAGAGTCAGTCCTATCTCTCTCTCACACCTTTCATGGTTTCTAGAGAAAAAAAAGGAAATTAACTAGCCCTCACCTAAAACTATTAGCCTCTTCACTAAATTATTTAACACTTCCTATTGTCAGATCCATATGCATGATTCTGTCATGATGATATGATGTAATGATGATATAGCATTATGATAGATGCTGATTTATTGAGAGGGGAATAGAAATCCTGTGGGAAGCCAAGCTTGGGAAACAACGGGAGGGGGCAAATGGCCAGAGATGAGAGAGATTTGTGGTTTTATGATGCTGTTGTTCCTGCTCTCCTTCCTTAAGTGTGTTTAAATGATAATGCAGGAAAGGAAAGGGGACATATGAAAGGTCACTTTGATCCAGATTAAAAGCAGGGAGCTGGGGATGTTTAGCCTGGAGAAGAGAAGGCTGAGAGGTGATATGATAGCCGTGTTTAAATATTTGAAGGGATGTCATATCGAGGAGGGAACAAGCTTGTTTTCTGCTGCTCCAGAGACTAGGACCCGAAACAATGGATGCAAGCTGCAAGAAAAGAGATTCCACCTCAACATTAGGAGGAACTTCCTGACAGTAAGGGCGGTTCGACAGTGGAACACACTCCCTCGGAGAGTAGTGGAGTCTCCTTCCTTGGAGGTCTTTAAGCAGAGGCTGGATGGCCATCTGTCGGGGATGCTTTGATTGGGAGTTCCTGCATGGCAGGGGGTTGGACTGGATGGCCCTTGTGGTCTCTTCCAACTCTATGATTCTATGATTCTATGAATTGTAGCCGGGGAGGGGGCTGGATGATGGGAACTCTAATGTATGATCCAGGGAGAAAACTTTTCAGTTCTGACACAAATCCTGGACAGAGGAACTTCTGTCTCAATTTCTGGAATAAAATCTTTTGTTTTAATCACACTAATATGTTCTCTTGGTTATTAGGAACTGAGTCCACCGATCCTGACACCTATTTTGTTTTCTCTTGTGGGATTGGCTGATATGATAGATGGTATGATATAATACTCAGAGATGGTTTTACCAGTTCCTTTCACTGAAATACAGCCTACAGCACCTGGTATTCATTGATGGTCTCCAATCCAAGTAGTAACCAAAGTTGACCCTGTTTAGCTTTCAAGATCAGATCGGATGCACCATGAAGCAAATGAAAGGTGCAAATTTACATGTAAGAAGGATGACAGAAGGCCCACATCTTTTGGGTCACCATGCCAGAAAGCACTCATTTTCCCAAAGCAACATTGCAAATGAGTCCCAATATGTCATTGGCCTCTATACTCCATACAATTAGGCAGCGAATGGCAAGGATGAAGCACAAAGAAAGCAAGTTGCCACACATGGGCAAGCCAAGCAGGACATAAGTCTACTACTACATCATCTATGGGCTGTTTCTAATTCATAGGGCTCAAGCCAGGTTAAGTGAAACCTGGGGACAGGCACTCAGAGATGGAGACTACCATGATTGGAAGCAGCATGATGCACAGAGGAGCACTGGAGGTTTAGCTAAAATTCCCTCCCATGTCACACCCACAGATGCAACAGCTCCAAGCAAAAGGACAGCAAACAAAGAAAAAAATGTTCATCATGAGTTTTACAATTCAGTGCAAGGGCAAAACATGCATGTGTGACAGGAATGGAGGTCATACTCCCCTTCTACAGCCACAGAACACCTGCCTACAAGGGGAAAATAAACAATAACAGACGTGCATCCTGCATGAGTGCTATGTAGCTCCTGTGAAAACAAACAGACTAACTCTTGTTGATGTGAAAGGCAACTAAGGGAGCATTAGGTGAACAATCCAAATCCAGCCAATGCAACCTCCATCTCATCACACCATAGCAATGAAGAGCCCAAGAAATGAGAAAGAGAGGGAAATCATGTCATCTTGTGGTAAGATCCATGTTTGTCTTACCCGCCCATCTCACATGCATTCTGCCATGGGAAGAAGGGGGTGCACAGGTGTTAGCTACCACACCATCTGCCCAAATTACAATAAAATCTTTATCCTAAGCAGGAAGCCAAAATGGTGGTCCCCACTGCCCATAAGCCTGAACAAGCAGCCTCAATGCCCCCAGGAAAATTTCAACAAGGTCTGACCAGTCCACCCTTGAGTCCAGAATGGGAAAGCTGCATCCCCCCCCCCCCCAATATATATGTTGTTTCTTTCACAACACTGACTTTGCTTGGAAACTAGACCACATTAAGTAGCTTCACTGATAAGTTTCAGTATTGCCACTCTAGATCCTGCATATCCAAACTGCACTCATCTTACAGTATCCTAAGTCAATGTCTCTCCTCAGTCTGTATGTATAAGTTAACACCTGTATGTCTCTCTGCAATTCCATGCTGACAATAATACTGTTGTGATTGTTCGAAGACCTTCGAACCTTCTGCTCCCTCTAAACTGCTATCTATCACCTTAGAAGAGAGATTTCAGATCCCCCTAAATGGACAACAGGGAAGGAGGGCCAATGCCAGAATATAGTTGGTCTTGATGTTGAGGGGAGTTAGCCCTCACTTTATGTGATGAAAAACCAACACATACCTCTGAGATAGTTGAAAATAGTCCATGTATGGCAGGCATGCCTTCATACTGGCTGTTTATTGCTGCTGGATCTGAACAGGTACTACGGGCATGGCAACAATGCTTGCATGGGGTACCAACCACTGTGCTCACCCAGTAACACCTAACTCGACATTCTTCTTGCATCATCACCCAGGGAAAGGCTGGAAGTATCAAAAGTTCTAAGTGAAATCTGATCACTTCTTTTCAGCTTGGCCATCTTCTTTTGAACAATTTGTTTTCTTCCTGTGCCTAGAACACAGATTTCTTTTTACCTTTTTCTTGCACTTCATCTATTTGTTCTAATTCCTTTTGTTTTAGACCATCACATCTGCTGAAAAGGGTATGGCACAAACCTGATTTGCCCTGAGCACTAAGGATTTACATTGATTGTTACAAACCTTTAGATGTTCTGCCTTCCTTTAATCTGACCTCTCTAGGGCTCAGAGTGTCTCTCTCAACCCTGGCCACCTGGATTAAAGCATGCATGATTCTGTTATACAATGTCACCAAAGTGCCTCATCCTTCAGATATCACAGCCCACTCTGTTAGGGCTACTACCACAGTGTTCTCAACAAATGTACCCATTAGTAACATCTGTAGGGTGGCTTCCTGGAGTACCCCATCTACTTTTATTCAACACTGTAAGATTGATAAATATCTTCAACAGAAGGATACATTCTAGTCTAGGTTATTAGAAACTAAATAGCAGTCACTCACAGTGGGGATGAGGATGGGGCTAACAATAAAGGGTTTGAGTAAGTGCAAGGATATGTGGATTCCTCCTCTCACCAACCCAGAGGGTGCCACATAGAAAATGCATTCTGGGCTGTTGAGAAGATGAATCCACCCTAAACAGTGTGATTGTCTATCTTTCAGTGAGGTGCAATTTGTTTTTGCAGAGAGAAAAAAAATGTATTTTCTGTGGAGGAAACAATGCATTTTGCTCAGAAAACACTGAATTCTATGCAAGAAGCATATTTTCTCACCATAAAAACAAAAACAAAAACATGCATATATCTTCACAGAGTAATTCCCTAAGAGACTCTGCAACAAATACCTCTTGAGAACTGTGCAGAAACCTTATTTTTCACCTGCAGTAGGGAGAAAAAAATTACAGAGACATTTCATCCTTGCATGTGAAGGTGAACATTTATATCCCCATAAGACAACCATGACAATAGATCATGTTGTCAAACAGCATAAAGCATACATAAACTGTGAGAGGGAAGGGGCAGAATGAAGTGCTCACCCATGAGCTTTGGTCACAGAACACGTCTCCTGGTACCTTACCAATACTTCACTTCTGGTAAGCAAGCTGCCAAGGAAATGGTACAAAGCCATGAGGTGGAAGGGAATGGCCACAGCAGCAAGATCAAGTATGCTAGGACTACACCTCACACGTATAGCTATGAGGAAAATGGGGGACACCCTCCCCCCAAGGGTCCATCGAACCTGGACTTGAGCCAACCAGGAGACTTACTCACACTTGGGCTCATCTTCAAATCACATAAGGGGCTAGCCCATCTCCCTGATACATACATACATTGGCAAGATGTCAAGCCTCATCAGGTCAATAAGAAGGAATGGGATGGGACAGGGGTGTCTACAGGCATTGATCTGACATCTTTGTTCACAGAACAAGGCGAGGAAACCACACTACAAAAGTGAAAACGTTGAAGCCAGATGGGCCTACAAGGAAGGCAACATAAAGACACTGGAGGGTGAATGTGTGTCACATTTGGCACAATTCCATTTCCTTTTGGCAACCCAGATGCCATGTGATTGGCTAGGAGGCACAAACACTCCACAATAACTTATTATGGTAGCCAGAGGGATCTTTGCCTACTGTGCAGATGGCCTGGGTCCTTCTTTCATCTTAGGATTTCTTTCTTAGGGCCTTGAGTCCATTTTAGCTGTCCTGGCTCAGTGCTAGGGAATCATGGGAACTGTATTTTTTTCTGAGGCATTGAGCCTTCTCTGTCAGAGAGCTCTGGTGCCACAATAAACTACAGTTCCCATCATTCCTTAGCACTGAGCCAGGGCAATTAAAGTGGACTCAAGCTGCATTATTTCTGGCAGTCTGTAAAGGCCCTTAGTCTTCTAAGGGTACAGTATCACGATCACTTTAAACATAGCCTGATAGCCTGAAGGGAAGCCATCTTTATTTCAAGAGTCTTTTACTTCATTGTTCCTTAGAAGACTCCTAGTTGTATACTGAATATATTGAGTAGCCCTCTGGCATATCTTTAGAAACGCACTTCTTAGAATACCATTACAGGATTGGCAATTTACTGGAACACTTTAAACTTGGTCTGTTAACAATCAGATGCTTTCAACTATTGTGTCCAAGACTGCGTGAACATTTCAAGATGATGATCTGTGACAAGTTCAGAATTATATTTAAAATTATGATGGATGACTGTAATTATTGGCACTTAGAAATATGGCTAAGATATGAAAGCTGCTCTTTCATTCTCCCACCTGATTTCAAGATAGTGCTTTAAACTCTTGGAGGGAAAAAGGTTCTTAATTTAATTTCAAACAAACAATAACAAATATTTCTTGTTGAAATTTAGCACAAGACATTACATCCAGGCAGAAATCTTTAGGAATGTATGTACCAGTTCTCCACAGATTTGGTCCTGAAGGTAGCTTACAAATGTAACTAAATAATAAAATAAATAAAATAAATATAAATTTATTTTATTTTATTTATGCCCCACCTTTCTCCTGACACATGACCCAAAGGGGCATGAAATACACAATTTATAACAATAATCATTTGATGATTAGTGGTCATATTTGTTTTGCATGTTACATAACAAGTAATTTCTATGGTACTTTCCTAGAATGTATTAAAGCAAACATTTTAAACATATGATGAGCAATGACAAATAGCATTGCCCATTAAAGGTTCGTCTGTATAAGGAAAATTGTCAAGACTGTGATCTCTGCCCTATTATTTGCTTAAGATAAACGGCTGCAATAATTAGATTTCCACAAAACAGGAAAGCCATCAAAACAGATTTTTTTTTACGTAAAATCAGTTTATATGCTGACAATATCACGTTGTTATGATAAATTCCCAAAGGATAATTATTTCATATGTCAAGAGTTATTGTAATGAAATATCAGCTTATAAGAGCAACTCAGCAGACAGAAATTTGAACAAAGCTCAACAATTACTTTTCAATTACAATTCCCATGCTGTTTGGGGAATGCTTGGAGCTGTGGTGCAAATGGTAACTTTCTGAAGACTTGGTTTGGGGGCAATAAAAGGAATAACTATCCTACAATTCCAACTGGTAACTGCTATGCAGTTTTGATATCCCACTTACTTCAAACCTAGGTGTAATAACATTAATATTATTGATTAATTAATTAATTATGCATTATACTACTTTTGTAAATTGCATACTGGCTAAATATGAAACTTCTGGGATGGAAGCTAAGTTGCTACTGATGCTTACCCTTCCTGGATGTTTATTTTAATGATATACTTACTTTTTCCCTTAAAAAGACTACTAGCTGATATTGAGAGTGAGCAGATGGAAAAGAGAACAGCATTCTTGCACCTTTAAAAGTCACAGGGGCTGCATCCACACTGCAGAAATAATCCAGGCTGAGACCACTTCACTGCTATGGCTCAATGATAAGGAATTCTGAGAACTGAAGTCTGTTGTGACACCAGTGCTCTCTGACAGAGAAGGCTACACTTCTCACAAAACTACAGTTCCCAGAATTTCATGGGATGGAACTACAGCTTCAAGTGGCATCAACCTGGATTATTTCTGCAGTGCGGATGCAACCAAAGAAGAGCAAATTTAAGCAGATGTAGGTGCTATGCTGATTGGTGATGGTCTGATTTACCTGCCCTTCTCCCAGTATGAGACTCTGCTCTTTCTGAATAGACATTAGAGGATTGCAGTGTTAGGACAGGTAAGCTAAGCAAGTTCCTCTCTTTTCCTCCCACTGCAGCCCTCTCCAACGCCTTACGAGAAATGGGGATTTCCTTGACCAATATGGGATGAGGTGTGGGTGGGAGAAGGATCTAGGAAATGGGAGAATTGCACCAAAATGGGCTGATACTGGATATCAAATATTTGCTGGAATATGACATGCTGAGAGAATATTTGAAAAATATTTGTTTTTAGAAACCCACAGAGTAGAACTGTAAATAGAAAGTTCCTTAATCCCAAAGGAGGCCAGACACAGATAGGTATGTGGCTTTTAAAATGGAAGGAGGGCAGTTTTGGTACCTTTTAAAAGAGAAATGAGCCTGCAGTGGCAAACAAAAACAAACAAACCAAGAAACAGGCTTGGGATTCATGCGGCCCTTCAAATGTTGTTGGACCAGAGCTCCTAGCAGCCCTTGCCCAGCATAGCTATTGGTGAGGAATGCTTGAAACTAACATACAGCAGCATCTGGAGGGCTGCATGATACTCACCACTGTAGCAGAAGATTATGGCAAACAATAACAGATGGCACTGTCTCCTTCTGTTATTATGAAGGACAGATAATGAAAAATGAAACAGTATTGGATGCATCTTCAAAGGGCGATTTCATAAACTATGGTAATTTAATGCATTAGAATAACTATTTACTCCAAAATTAACTCAATGCCCCGATCACCTTTGTTTGTGGCTTTTACATGCCATTAATTTATTCCCCGGAGCCCCCATGTTGGAGCAATCAGGGATCAATTCCATAATATGTGAAAGCATTGGCAAACTGTCTCATCAACACAGCAGTTAATTATGAATTCCTCAAGGCATAAAGCACCGCTGAAAAGCTATCCACCATGTCTCCAGTGCCTTTTGCCCACTAGCAAGAGCAGCGATTATGCACATCACTCTGGTTGTAAATCTCAGCAAAGTCAAAGTGGCAAAGCACCCAATGACACTTTGAAGTATGAGCTCCAGAAAAAATGTCCATGTTCATGCAACACCTGACTCAAATGGCACAAGACCAGAGGTCTAATAAATGAGCTCCTTCCCACTCCCACATCAAGAGCAAAGATAACCAGCATTCATCATCATAAAAGGATGAAATTCAATTAGGAAACAGAAGCTGAGCTTCCATAGGGAATTAAATGGATTTCTGACTCATGGCTAACATGCCCACAAGTGAACATACTGTCTCAGATTCCCTATGAATGCAATATGGGAAACTGTACATGGACTAGGAAAGCATCTGAGGAGGTGGACTGATTCTACAAAAACTCAGGCTACGACTTCTTTCGCACAGTTAGTCTCAAAGGTACTGCAAAATCCTTTCACATACAGGCATTAAAAGATTCTTTAGCCATCAGAACACATTCATCCTAAAATTACTACATTCATATGGACAGAGCACAATGACATTAATGTCAAGAGCCAACTGGATAATTAGGACTGGTCAGAGACTACTAATCCCCAGTAACCCCTCGCCCTTAATAACAACAACCCCTTCCCCTAAACCCGCCACCAAGGACATTCTCACTGGACTCGTGTACATGGGGTGGGAATTACCTTGGCATCTCTAACACCTCCTTCTCTAATAGTGGCCGGGAATGATCTGGGAGCAGGAATTGGGATTGTGTGGGGGAGCGGAAGGTAAGGCAGCAACAGAGTGAAAAGTTGTTACAGAAGAAGGCAGGATCAATGTCTGAAAGCTATCCCGCCTTCAGTTCACTCTGTTTCCCGGAATGATTTGGAGAGCGCACCAACCATTCCATAGAACCTTACCTTGCTCCTCTGCAATGCCAGGTCGGTCAAAAATAAAACCCATATTATATATGATCTCCTTATAGATGAGGATACTGACCTGGTTTGCTTCACAGAGATCTGGCTGGGAGAGGATAGCGCTACTACGTGGACACAAGCCCTCCCGGCCGGGTACTCTGTCAGTGAGCAACTAAGGGGAAGTGGGTGTGTGTGGAGTGGCTCTGGTTGATAAAAACAATCTTACCTTGACCAGAATACCTGTCCGGAACACAGTCCGGACAGTATGTACCTGAGCTTGAGGACCAGGGACAGCTTAGGGATTCTGCTAGTTTACCGATCACCCCGTTGTCTAGCAGACTCCCTAACCGAGCTGACACAGCTGGTCTCAGAGTTATTGTTGGACATTCCACTCGAGAACAGTTTGCCAAGTTTAACAGGTGTGGCTAGGGAGTTCATGGATTCCATGACAAACATGGGCCTATCTCAATTCGTCTTTGGGCCCACAAATTGTGCGGATCATACCCTCGATGCAGTCTTTAGTACGGAACAGGTATATCCGTAAGCGGAGATAACAAATATCTCCACATTGTCATGGAGGGATCATTTCCTGGTCAAGGAAGAACTAAGAACCACTGTCTGCCCCACCGGGGGTGGTGGACCTATTAGAATGGTCCACCCTCAAAGGCTAATGGAGCCAGTTGGATTCCAGAAAGCCCTAGAGGGTTTAATGGTTGGTTACGCCAGTGATTCTGTCGAAGCCCTGGTTAATACCTGGGACACTAATCTCACCAGAGCTATTGACACAATCGCTCCCAAGCATCCTTTCCAACCCACTCCAAACTGTAAGCCTTGGTATAAGAAGAGCTGAGGAAGATGAAGCGGGTTGGACAACAACTAGAGTGCATCTGGCAGAAAACTCAACTCTTATATGACAAGACTCGTCATAGGAACTTTCTTCGTTCCTATCGAGAGGCAATATGTGCAGCGCAGAGATCTTTCTGTTCTGCATGTATTGCGTCTGCTGAGTCTCATCCAAAAGAGCTGTTTAGGGCAGTAGAGGAACTAACGCGGGTTCCCCCTGTGCAGAACCCCTTGCTTAACCCGACAACAGCCTGCTGTGACACATTTAACAACTTCTTTGCAGATAAAATCTCTCAGATAGGAGCCGACTTAGATGCCAGTATTGATACAGACGAGATGTCCAGCAACTCCGTTACTGAGATTTTACTGGATCAATTCCAATCTGTGAGTACTGATGACATGGACAACTCCTTGGCAGAGTGAGGAAAACTACCTGCCCTCTCCATCCTTGCCCTTCATGGCTGGCCGTCCAGGGTGGGGATGCATTGAGGGTGTTCCTTAAGGACATTATCAACACATCCCTTAGGGAGGGCTTTGTTCCATCTTACTTAAAGGAAGTGGTGGTTAGGCCGCTCCTGAAAAAGCCTTCCCTAGAACCCCTGGATATGAATAACTATAGGCCAGTCTCGCTGTTACCATTTCTGAGCAAAGTGATTGAGAGGGCAGTGGCTCTTCAAGTCCAAGCTGTCTTGGATGAAACCGATTATCTAGATCCATTTCAAACCGGCTTTAGGACTGGATTTGGAGTTGAGACTGCCATGGTTGCCTTGACTGATGACATGCGTTTGAGCATCGACAGAGGTAGTGTGACCCTGTTGGTGCTTCTAGAACTCTCAGCGGCTTTTGACACAATCAATCACAACATCCTCTTGAATCGCCTGAGGGGGCTGGGAATCAGAGGCACTGCTCTGCAGTGGTTCCCTTCCTTCCTCTCAAATAGATCCCAGAAGGTGTTGCTTGGGGACAGTAGCTCCGTTAGAAAGGAGCTCAAGTGTGGTGTCCCTGAAGGCGCCATACTGTCCCCGATGTTATTTAACATCTATATGAAGCCGCTGGGAGAGATCATTCTGAGACATGGGGACGAGTGTTATTAGCACGCTGATGACACCCAGATATACTTCTCCATGTCCCGGTCGTCAACCTCAATTTCAGATGGCATCTCTCCTCTTAATGATGATCTTAAGGCAGTAATGGACTGGATGAGGAAAACAGATTGAAACTAAATCCAGATAAAATGGAGGTACTTACAGTAGTGGCCCCGAAACCAGGTACCAGGATACAACCTCCAGTCCTGGACGGGATCACACTTACCGCAAAGGACTGTGTTCACAGTCTGGGGGTGCTCCTGGACTCGCTGCTTCATGATTAATCAGGTGAATGTGACACCCAGGAGTGCCTGTTATCAGCTTCAGCTGATACGCCAGCTGTGCCCTTTCCTGGAAGTAAGGGATCTTGAAACTGTGGTACATGCTCTGGTAACCTCCCATCTGGATTTCTGTAATACACTCTACATGGGGCTACCCTCGTGCTTGGTCCAGAAACTTCAATTAGTTCAGAATATGGCAGGCAGGCTGGTCTCTGGCACATCTAGAAGAGACCATATTACACCGGTCTTAAAAAGACTTCACTGGCTGCCGATTAGTTTCCAGGCTCAGTATAAGGTGTTAGTTATTACCTTTAAAGCCCTACATGGCTTGGGTCCATCCTATCATCGGGACTGTCTCCTTCCATACAATCCCATCCTCACACTTTGGTCCTCTGGGAGGAATTTGCTTCAGCCTGTTAAAACTAGACTGTCGACAACCTCCCAGAGGGCTCCCAGATTATGGAATGCTCCCAGATTATGGAATGGCCTGCCAGACGAGATCTGTCAAATTACCAACTTGGCGTTAAAAAGGCTGTCAAGACGGATCTCTTGCGGCAGGCCTTTCCTGATTAATTTCCCGGCCAAAGAGTGAGTCACACTTTCCCCCCCACCCACTGCCACATTCAGCCACATTATTTATTGCTAGTGGGCTGCCTGTTAGACTGCTTTTTATTATTTTAATGTTTATTATTATTGTAAACTGTTAACTTTGTTTAATTGTTTTGTTTGAACTGTTTTAATTCTTATTATGTTTAATATTATATTAAGGGGAGGGTGAGTCTGGGAGGGTATATTGTGACATTTTATTGATGTAAGCCGCCCTGATTGCTTCGGTAGAGGGGCAGGATAGAAATAAAATGTTATTATAAAATGCGACTCCAGAAGATCTCTGTTCATCTGGCTCTAACACCCTCAGTTACCTGAAGATCTCAAGCTCTGTGATATGATTCGACCTATTCTCTCTTACTAACCCATCAGCCTAAAATGATAAACTTCCTCAGAGCTCACTAGTAATGGGATCTTGTGGCATTATCCCCATTTGGAAGGGAAAAGAATTAGGCCTTGAAAGGTAACGTTTGTTTATAAATGGATCCCAAAAATATAAGCAAGTTTAGAGGGAAGACCCATTTCAGAAAGACCCATTTCAAACTGTTCCAGACTCAAGACTGTAACCAAGGTCCAAAACATACTGCAGAAATAGTCCAGCTTGAGACCACTTTTACTGCCCTGGAAATTATAGTTTATTGTGGCACCAGAGCTCTCTGACAAAGAAGGCTAAATGTCTCACAAAACAATAGTTCCCAGAATTCCCTAGCACTGAGACAGGGCAGTTAAAGTGGACTCAAACTAGATTATTTCTGCAGCGTGTTTTGGACCATAGTCTTAAGCGCACACAATGAAGACAAAAAGACTATATCCCATGTTGGTGCCAAGACCCATATGATTTGTTAATTACATGTAACATATTGTATGTGAAAGGTGCCATATTCCCAACATTACACAAATCAGTTCTGAAGACATTAAGACCAAATATAGGGCTGATGGTAACTTATGGAATATGGATTGTTCCTCCAGTGGACAGAGAGAGACTCGTTCATGTTCAGTTTCTGGAGAATATTCCTAAAAAGACAACAATAACAAACTCAAAGGTGTTTGACCTAGGAAATACCTATATGATGTAGAGTTTATGTGTATGTGCCTTCAAGTTGTTTGTCAATTTATGGAAAACTCATTTATTTTAGGAAAGGAATATTCAGAAGTGGTTTTGCTATTTACTTCCTTCATAATACAGACAACAGCACCAGGAACAGATGATATTCCAATTGAAATGCTGCAATTCACATTGACAGAGTCAACTCTAGTGCTAATCAACATACTGGAAACAATCAACATACATCTCCATCCACAAAAAGGGAGACACAAGAGACTGCAGCAACTATAGGACCATACCACTTATCTCCCATGCAAGCAAAATCATGCTCAAAATTTGGCAACATAGACTCCAACCATACATGGAGAGAGAAATCCCAGAGGTTCAAGTGAGGTTCAGGAAAGGAAGAGGCACTAGGGACCACACTGCAAACATACAATGGCTAATAGAGCACACCAGAGAATTCCAAAAGAAAATCAGCATGTGCTTTATAGACTACAGCAAAGCCTTTGACTGCATAGATCATGAAAGGCTATGGAATGGGAGTGCCAACACATCTGATAGTTCTGATGAGGAATCTGTACTCAGGACAAGAGGCTACTTTCAGAAGAGAACATGGAGAAACAGAATGGTTCCCAATTGGCAAAGGGGTCAGACAAGGCTGTATTCTTTCACCCTATCTGTTCAACTTGTATGCAGAACATATAAGAAAAGCAGGCTTGGACACAGAAGGAGAAGGAGTGAAAATAGCAGGAAGGAATATCAACAACGTGAGTTGCAGTCGACATTTTGTTCCAAAATGGCGGCCGCGACTCATTTGCGCATGGTGGCTGCGACTCGTTCACACATGCGCAGTACGCCAGAAGTATTGTGCATGCACACGTGTGCGCTCATGCACAGTACTTCCAGCATACCACGCATGCATGAGCGAGCATGTTTGCGCGGTACCATTTCCACCCCCGCTTGGCCCGTGGAAGAGCTCCAGACCAGCGGACCAGCCCAAGATAGGTAAAAGTTGCCTACCCCTGATCTAAGATATGGAGATGACACCATAAAACTAGCAGAAAACCTCACAGACCTGGACCCCCTACTAAGGAAAATCAAAGAAGAAAGTGCAAAGGCAGGCTTAATGCTGAACATAAAGAAAACAAAAATAATGACCACTGAGGACCTTCACAAGTTCAGCCTAGACAATGAAGAAATACAAATAGTAAAAGAATTCCCATACCTGGGGTCAAACATTGATAGAAATGGGGACTGCAGTCAGGAAATCAGAAGAAGATTAAGAATGTGGAGGGTGGCTATGAGAGAACTAGAAAAGATTCTAAAATGCAAAGATATACAACTCAGAACAAAAGTTAGAATCATACAAGTCATTGTATTCCCTATTACCATGTATGGATGTGAGAGCTAGACTGTTAAGAAAGATGATAGGAAGAAAATCAATGCATTTGAGATAATGTGGTGCTGGAGAAGAGTGCTGAGGATCCCATGGACAGCCAAAAGAACAAACAAGTGGGTCCTAGAGTAGATCAAGCTGGAAAACTCCATGGAAGACAAGATGACCAAACTGAGGTTGTTGTACTTTGGACACATCATGAGAAGAGAGGAGTCATTGAAAAAGACAATAATATTGGGGAAGGTGGAGGGAAGTAGGAAGAGAGGAAGGCCACATGCCAAATGGATGGACTCTATGATGGAAGTCTGTATGGGTATGAAGGGGTTGCAGGAATTGCAGAGCAGTGGAGGACAGAGGGTCTTGGAGATGTCTCATCCATAGGGTCAGCATGAGTCAAGATTGACTCGAGGATAGTTAACAACAACAAACTTGGTGTTTCATTGGCAGACTCCCATCCAAGTACTAACCATGGCTGACCCTGCTTAGCTTCCAAGACCAGACAGGATCTGGTGTATTTAGAATATTTAGGCCCTTATAGTTTATGTATCTGAGCTTTATTACTATCATTTCTCCAAGCTTAAATACAAATCCTTCTATAATATCCACACAACAGCACTGTGTGTTAGAACTGGGACTCTCTGGTCCTAACCTAACATTCTATCTTCAGTATCTTACTGGTTTTCTGATTCATGATTACAGCGAATTGAATGTTTTGATGGTGGGTGTGTGAATTTTCCATGGAATTATTTATATTTCATTTGCTTTAATTTTTCTGAAAACGTATTTTCTTCATTTCAAAAGCTAATAGCACGCTGTCATTTTAAACCCTGAAATGTCTTGAATAGTAGCCCTATACTGCAAGAATTTGGGGTGGAGGGGAAGCCTGCTACAACCACAAATAGAGTGAAACACCAGCTTGTGTCAATATGCTGCTCCACTCTGTTACATTTGTATTTGATTATTCAAACACCAGATGCCATTCAACAGGCAATTATAGGCAGAAAATATGCTTATAGAGAGATGCTGTCAAGATAACCTAAGTATGTTATTTTCTTACCTGTGACATGCATAACAATGCAAGTTATTAAAGCAGAGGAACTAGGGTTGGAAGAAGAGGGCAGCAGACTTTTTAAAATGGATCAATATTTTGAATTTCAGCACTGGAGGAAAGTGGTCCCTTTGCTGCACATTTTGTGGCTTTTGCCGCATTCCAAGGAACACATGGGCACATGAGACAGCATAACAAAAATCTTTCTCCCTTTTTGGAAGGTGTGACTTGATGAGTGCTTATTCTAAAGGAAGATTTGGTTAACAAGGAGCCAGGCAGAAGCCTTTTGAAAGCTAAATGTGTTGTGCCTGTAGAGGATCTTGGTATGTGAGGAATACACCATATGCGGGCTTTGAATATGACATAAAGTCTAGCATTAACACCCTTCAGCAGCTTCACAGATATTCAGGGAAGCACATGTGAGCATTTTACCACAGAAGAACCAGCATTTGGAGGAGGTTCCCAGCTATAATTGCCTGTTAAAGGTGTTAATTCCAGGTTCATGTTAAGGTACAGACAACTGTGTAGGTACACGTACTGTATGTATATGTGCCTTCAACTTGCCTGTCAGCCTATGGTGGCCCCAGGAATTTCACAGGGTTTTCTTAGGCAAGGAATACACAGAGGTGGGTTTGTCAGTTCCTTCCTGTGAAATATAGTCCACTACACCTGGTATTCAATGGCAATCTCCCATCCAAGTACTAATCAGAGCTGACCCTGCTTAGCTTCCAAGATCAGAGAGGATGTATATATGAGAGATTTAAAACAGTTACTGTATTGTCCTCAGGTTGAATCTTCCCACCATAAGTAATCCAAAAACATGCTAAAACAGGATATTTAAATAAATAAATAGATTGTATCCATTTTGCAAGAATTAGGATTTTAATCCTTATATTAATATTGTACTGATTTTGTTTTTCATACCCTTTTATCTGAATGTAAATAACTATTTTCCCTAATGAATTTTAAGGCAATTTAGAGAGCAATGACATGTACAATAAGTGTATTTGGGAAAGAAATAGAGAATAAAATATAAAAATGTTTTTTCTTAAATAGCTGCAGCCAAGGTGATAAGGGTGGATGTTGTTGGGCTGCAGTTCCTATCAGCACAGGCAGTATAGACAATGATGAAGTATGAAGGGAGCTGCAATTCAACAATGTATGAAAAGCCACACACTTCTGCCCCTGTCCTATGGAAAGTTCCACACCTTCATAATAAGATATGAAGTGAAGGGTTTTGTTTTGTTTTGTTTAAAAAGATATGCAATTGCAAATTATTATAAATTTTGAAACTGGGGGCAATTTCCACTGAAATTAAATTTAAGTGTTTCCCTTTTTGTTGGTTGAGTTTTAGTATGCCAGCTCCTTTCATATTTTCCTACTCCATTTTGTACAGAATAGATAGAAAGGGAAATTGCTTCATTATCAGATTACGAGATAACATTGTTATGGAGACGGACAGCATTGTGGCTGCCAGCTTTGAAAAGACTCTGGGTTCTCCATCGTCCATTGCTTGTACTTTAAATGCATTTCTCTCAGTGACAATTCCTGCTTTCCATAGACTTTGCCTGATAATAGCTCTCCATACAGCTGATTTCAAATGGAAAAAATGGAATCTAACAGGTTTCCAGTTGGCTGAACCTTCCTATTGAGACACAGAGAAATCCCAAGATCTACTATTCTTACAGTAAGAATAGACCATTCTTCTCCCAATAACTTCCACGACATAGAAATTGGGTTCTATAGATATGGAAAGACTACATACCTATCATGCTAGGAAGCCCATCGCTGGGACATACCAAGCATCTATGGGTAAAATTCCAGCTGTGGACCACTAGCATTTCTTCTACTCTATTCTGTCTCCAAGCTCTCTGTATTACAAGAGAATCTCTTGTGGAAGTGTTTCTATCATCCAGAGCCAATTTTGAGGGTGCAAAAGAGCACTGGGAAAAGACAAAATGGCCTCTCTCTCTCTCTCAATTCCTCAGACAGAAGCCCTTCAGTGAATAGAAGAAAGCCACTGGATGCTGGCTATTGTAAAATCTCACATAGTCACAAAACATGCAGACTATGCCAAGGACCACCCATTAAATAAGGCAGAGCCCAACACATTTTCCCCCACCCAAGACCATCACAGACAGTGACTGTGGTTTCTATACAACCTGAAACATCTGATTTGATGAGCAATTGAAATGAATCCGCAAACTTGCCCCACTGAAATGCATGCACACTCAGAATTTGTCAGCCCGCTGTAGCATTTGTTGATGTTGCTAGAGTCATTAGACAGTCATGATACAAAGCAACTAATTATGAATATGCCTCAAAGCACTTTACTTTTGGAAAGCCGGATGTGCAGAGACTATTCAAAATAATCATCTCAAATGACATTGCCAACAAAGATTCATACAAATTGTATTGCACTAGTTAGTAGTTTGTACAAATCTCATGTCCTTGAGGATTTGCATTAGCTGGCTGCCTGCTGCAATTATGAATTCTGCATGCTCTCTTTTTCAGCACTGGGAAACAGCTGTCTGCCACTGAGTGATACTTTCCCTGACTCATGCACTATAGAGAAGCTCAAAACTCCTCAGCTATAATCAGCCTCTCTAATTAATAAACAACGAGGACTGGGGCATGTTTTTTTTAAGCTAGAGAAATTTCAAGATAGTTACATTTATAGAAAATGTGAGTAGATATCACTTTTTCTGCTCAGCCAGTTCCCATGAATTGCTCCATCTGTCATTTTCTTAACAATTTACATCTTTAGAACTGAAACAGATATAAGTAAAGGAACAAATATCAAACTGGATCAAACATGGTAATAATTTTTCTCTGTTGTGGGACTTGAGTTAGTTGTAGCTTACCTTTCTCTTTTATTTCCATGAGACCTAAGTGTGAATAAAAAGGGTTAATTGTTTTGTGTGTTGTATAATTATGTATGTATGTATGTTATGTAAGTTATGTAAGTAGTAATGTTATGAATGTATTTCTATGGTATTTTAAATCAATAAAAAATTTAAAAAATGGTTAAGTGTGACTGTTAGATCATTTTCACATGGTGCATACATAACAATCTATTAATCTGTACTTGCTGTACATTTGCCTACTACAATTGCTGTTTTATAAGATCCCTAAACCAGAAGTGGTCAACTGTGATGGATATGGGAACCAATTCTGTCCCTGGAACCCTATGTGGGCTACATGGAATGCCAACAAATTCCAAAAAAATATTAAAAAGCAGAGCAAGATCACATGTGGACAGAAATCCACTTGTGTTACAGATGTTACAGAGAGGAAGCACAGAGTTGGCAAAAGGTAAATTCCTTGTCCTGGATGCTTCCAGGACAAGCGATTCATCCTTCAATCGCCCCCCTTTTCTCCAGGGTGTTTGGAGGACAAAGGGCCACAGAAACAACCTTGAACACCTGTGATCAACCCAGGATCCCTGTGATCTCTACAGCGCTGTGGAGATCTTTCAAGGCTTGCTGGCAGAAGATGCTTAGGACAATGTGTGTGTGTGTGTGTGTGTGTGTGTGTGTGTGTGTATGAAACAATGTATACATTTAATAATTGTGCTATGCCTGTTTATTACAGTGCATGGCAGAAAGGAAACAGGTACAAGACAGATGGCTTTAAAAGAAGGCAATTATAATTAAAAAATAGGTTCAAGCTGTCACATCTATCTATATTTAGAAGGAATCAGGATCTTCGTTCAATTCAGCGAAAGGCAGCAGTTTCCCCAAGTAAAGAACTGATAGTTTTATAAGGCCAGGAGGCCACTGTTTTTTTCAGTTCCACATCTTCACGTAAAACACTTTCCTATGATTAGCAAGGAAACAATAGTGCTAAAATTATGTAGCTCTGCTCTTCTCTAAACCAGTGCCAAGCTACATCATTTAACAGAACCTTTGAGTAAAAAGAGAAAGTCTATGTGAGAAGTCTTCGCTACCAAACAGGTCACAAGCTTTCATGAGTTCATGCATATTTTACATATCTCAGCAGACACAAAGACATTCTCATCTCAGGAGCTCACAATGATGAACTTGAAACATTTGTTCATACAAGCCTGTTACAAGCTGATCCAATAAGTCCACATGACATCAGCTCTAACTTGTGACTTATGACTGGCCAGTCTTCCTATCCCCTGATCAGCACAAATAGCCTTCTCTCAGGCTGGCATAGGAGGCAAGCTGTTGGTGCCAATAGGAACTTCCCTCCCATGTAACAGTTCAGAAGGAGCAATGTGGAGTGGGACTGAGACATGGGATTAAAGAATTTAACCCCTTCCTTCATTTCATGGACATCATCCTGATCATAGATTTCAATGATTAGACAGACAGACACAGGCACACACTATGAAATGACTTGGTTCTCAGAGTTGAATCATTCAAATCTATGATTAGGTGGTAGTTCAACGCTCAAACCACTAAACTATGCTGGCTACTGGTGGTGCCTCACCAAGCTACAAATCTCATGATTCTGTAGGTTCATCTTGGCTTCTAGGGAGAGTTCACCCTTAATTTGATCTAGGACCCATTGTTTGACTTTTACACCAAACTCTTCTCCAGCACATCTCAAATTAGTAGATTTTTTCTGTCAGCTTTCTTCATTGTCCAGCTCCTACATCCATACATAATGATGGGAACTAAGATGGTATGGAAAGTTCTAACATTAATGTATGCTTGTATATTTTTGCACTTCAGGATCTTCTTTCATAGCTGCCCATCCCAGTCCTTGTGTTCTGATTTCTTGACTACAATTGTTTCAAGTCTCTGTTGTTTTCAGCATATTTTAGATCACTTTTTTACTGGCAGCAAAAGGGAAGGCCCTGGAGTGATGAATATGAAAGTCACCAATATTCCCATCATGTCTTTTTGTTAAAATCAAAAAGAATATCCAATTATCTGAGATGTGCTACTAGAACAAATTATCTACAAATTAAAATGTATTTGTGCAGATCAAGGGAATCCATCAAGCTGCAGTGTTTCAAGGGGTGGATCATACACAGTCGATCGTATTTAGTTAATCTGAATTCACATGATGCATACCTAGTTTTGATCACATCTGCCCTCTTTCTGGTAACAATCATTCATTGCTGAATAAATCAGTAAATTTAAATTGGAATTTTAAATTTTAATAGGTTGCTGTGATTCTTTCTTCTCAATGTATTTTCAAATTCTGAATGAAGTGGCTTCCATCATGGGCATGCCATTTCTGTTGTCAATTTGTTAGAGAATGAGGTTTGTCCTTCCTCAGTTTCTCCCTACCTCCTAACTCAGTTGTGTACAAACTTTCCTTCCTTTCAACACTTGGATTTCCAACCTTCTACTTGTTGAAAATATGTGGCAATGCTTTTCCTTTCTTTTTCTGCCAAGGCAGTACAGTGGCATTACCACACACCACAAATATGTATATTCTAGCTTGTTTGAAAATATGTCACAACATTTTCTCTACCTTTTCTGATGTGGTAGCAGGGGGTGATCATTACCCCAAAAAACATTATACTGTATATTTCAATATGTGCATTCTAGCTTCCTTGGGATGGTTTCTTGATGTCAGAAAACAAGCTGTGGCTCTCCAAATGCAATAAAGGTCTTATTAAGAGAGGGAAACTATGGAGCTGCCAGGTGTCACTTTCTACCTGTTCCTTCTTTTCTCCCATTCCAGCCAACAAGATTTAGCCAAGTGACTCTGATTTCCTCCCCAGATTTCCACTTCAGCTTCCTTTCACTCTCATCCTGGTCTCCCCTATAAGGCTTAGCTGCTTACTGGTCACCACAGATAAAGCCACCTCTTCGTTTAAAAGTCATAGAAATTATTCCTATATATTCTCTATTCCCTACAGATGTGGAAAGAGGAGGGTGGTGAGATAATGGAAAATTTTTATAAACAAAAATAAACATATAAGCATAGACATTTAAAAATATTGAAAACAATCATCTTACATTTACATTCTTCTTCCATTTTCAACATTCGCCTCCACATGTTAACTTCCATCCTAGCAAGCCTCAGCAATTCATTTATGCAATTGTATCGTCTCTTACCATATATGTAATTTTGATTCTATCCTATATTTCTAAAATGAGACAATGGATTTGTAACTGCCATCAATAGGGCAGGGGGACTGGGCAAGGAGTAGAGCTGTTGGAACCATCACAGGTATGTCCTCAACAGAAACAAAAACATTAATAACAAACAATTGACATAGTGTGTGAATTGAGGTACATAGCAAAACCAAGAACATTTAGAAAAGTTAGTCAAGGGAAAAGGCACCATGAAACATAACGAACCACAACAAAGTCATAGGAATATAAAATGATCCATCTTGACTTCTACCCTTGCCAGTATCAGTGTATTTTAAGAAAACACCAGGATTAACTTTTGTCGATTTAAATAACCAGATACTTTATGAAAGAAATCTGTGCAACATAAAGTTATTCTCTATGGCATGCATTTGAACAGAGTTCCAAAGCTTTAGTTGTGATGCTCTTCTTCATTGAATCTGAGTGGGAGTCCTTTTTCCTATCACAAACTATCACAAACAGCATGAATAAAATTACAAATGGTCTCACACTGACTTGGATACATTATTCAATACACTACAGCACTAGGAACATCTTACAAAATGAGTTGAGATATTTAATTTTTGCCACACATTTGAGGCAAAACAAGACAAGGCTTTGGAGATTTGTAATTCTATCTTCTGTTTTCATTCGTGTTAAGAGCAGCCATGTTCTGACCAAGGAGCTAACCATGGTTAAGAAACCATGTTCTCACCAAGGAGCTGTGAAGTGAGGGTGAAAGCTTTCTTCCAAGCCTCTTTGCCAGCTGAAATCAGCTTCATCACTTGTTATTTCCTTTGTTAAAGGAATAAGCCTTTCTGTGAAGGTATGCAGCACATTTTACGGATAGAAAAAAGCAAAGGTCTTTAAGGCATCTCCTTCAGGTCTCTAGGGCACCTACATTCTGTAAAGATAACTCTATGAAACAAGATGGTTTATTTAATTTGTGCTATTTACAAATGGGGAACTTAGTGAAGACTTCTACTTTAAGTATTATAGTATGGCTGCAGCATATCAGAACAGCATTTCTGTTCCATGTGTCTTACTTTATTAATATTAATTGCTTTACAAAAATACATTTTAAGAAGCTCTACAAGATTCTGATGAACTGCTACCATGCTGATTCTCTCACCAATACAATGGGCCCTTGATATCTGCTGGGGTTTAGTTCCAGGACACCCCACATGGATACCAAAATTGGATGTACAAGTCCCATTATATACGTAGTAAAATGGCGCTCCTTACATAAAATGACAAAATTAAAGTTTGCGTTTTGGAACTTTTAAAATATATACTTTTAAGCCATGGCTGGTAGAATCTTTGACTGTATAATCTGTGGATATGGAGACCCAACTGTATTCCATTTGTAAAACTGTTAACTTACAGTAATTTTTAAAGAGTATTTAGTGTGGCATAATAGAGACATAACTACTTGTGATGTGTCCGTTCATTAATTGGTAGACATTTAACCCCTCCTTCTGATGGAATGGTTTCTGTGAGCTGAATGGGAGGGGGGAGATTTCACTCCCCACATATTATAGTATGGCTGCAGTGTGCCCAATGCATTTGTTCTGGAGGATTAGGAGCCTGCCTGAGCAGATCTGGGGTGGTGAGAGTCCAGGTAGCAGTAGCATGGAGGACAGCAGGGGAACATCTTGCTGTTCAAGGTAAGATCATTTGTACAACAATGGATTTTGTCCTTTGTGCTTCTTAAAAAATAAAGGGTACTCTGGTTCTGAGGTCCCTCCACTGGCTGCCAATCAGCTTCCAGGCCCAGTACAAGGTGTTGGTTATCACCTTTAAAGCCCTACATGGCTTGGGTCCAAGTTATCTCAGGGACCACCTCCTTCCATACAATCCTCCCCGTGCTCTCCGGTCCTCTGGGAGGAACCTCCTGCAGCCCCAAAAATCGAGGCTTGCGGTGACCTCTCAGAGGGCTTTCTCTGTTGTCGCCCCCAAACTCTGGAACGGACTGCCGGACTAGATCTGTCAGTTAACATCGCTAGACAGCTTTAAAAAAGCTGTCAAGAAGGATCTCTTCCGGCAGGCCTTTCCAGATTAATTCTTCCCGGCCTTAACCTGCACTGTTCCTTACGTGGCCCCATCTTGGATGGACAGGAACACTGCTACGGGCCATAGTGGAGTGTCTATTGTATAATTTTAAAGTTTTAATTGTTATATTGTTTTTTAAGCTGTTGTGATTTAATACTGTTTTAAGGGGGGAGGGATTGTTGTGGGGTTTGTATTTGATTTTAATTTGTAAGCCGCCTGGATTGGTTTTCCAATAGGCGGGGTATTAAATAAATTTTATTTATTTATTTATTTATTATAAATCACCAACAAAACAAAACAAAATGGTTACCAATAATGAAATGTGCTTGTACACCATGCACACTGATGTTTCAATCACTTCAACATAGAAAATAATTATAGTACCTCTCCCGCTGAGAAGAAAGTCTCACAATTCTTGAAAATCAGCTTTTACTTTAGCTGATAACATTTGAACCACAATACTTGAAAGTAGCCCTCATAGGATTAGTGCTCAGGGTTAAACACCTATTCTGCCACAGCGCTCTCTGGTTTATGCCTAGACAAGTTGCTATTTTCCATTCTAAACTAAATCACAGATTTGTTATGTTAATAAACAAGAAAGGCAGAATATTGAAAACTGTTCACAGTCCTTATATAAGCAACATTACTGAAAAATAATCTACTAGCAAAATTTCATTCTTTTCATGAGACAAGCCTGGGTTAGGCAGAAGGTAGATTTTGAACTATTGGTAGATTTCCAGAAGTATAGCTGTTCAGGAAGGATTTTTGGATCATTATTACTGAGTAATAATAACAATACAATTACTCCCCTCCATCTTACAGCTATATTGCTGAAATGAACATACCTAGCATAACCCGTGGAAGGATTGCCACATCATATTTATTGCAGAACAAATACCTGGCATCAGCATAGTTTAACTCTACACTTATGTCTGGTTCCAACTAGTGGCTCTTAAGGTTCTCATGAAAAACAAGAAGGGTATTCTTGGCAAGATTTATTCTGGGGGTTTTGCCCTTGCCTTCTTCTGAAGCCGAGAGTGTGTGACTTGTCCAAAGTCACCCAGTGGGTTTCCATGGCAGCCCACCTGGTCGCCAGAGTCACAGTCCTACATTCAAAACACTATATCATATTGGCTCACATGAGGCACAAGTTACTGAGTTTTATTCTGTGATCTAAGTGTCTCAGATATTTGCCACCTTCTTCATGCAGTTCTTTAGAAGAAGAAACATTTAGTAAGTGATTTCCCTCTTCCTTTAATTGTCTACAGTAAAAATTAAAAGGTAGAGTTGGGTGCAGTAAAGTTCTTTTAGAAACAGGGCACAGGGATGGTTCAAAGTATTTTTCTACTATGCAACAAATGGCACTTCCTCCACCTCAAATCACGGTATATAACATCCATAGCCAGTCCAGCTTTTCTGTCACTTGAGGCAGAAAGTATCACAGATTTCACACCCGAGCAGTAAAACTAATATAATAATTAAATAACAGCTTGCTGCCCTTTCTTGACAGCCAAAATGTCACTCAGTCTTAGCGGCAGAACAGGCCATGGTTGGACCTCAGGATTCCTTCCCATCCCAATTTCTGTCTTAAAATCAATCAAATGATGCTTTGAAAGCCACATATATTTGGAGTGACATTTGGCAAAATGGAATGAATTGCTGTCAGTGTTAATGGCATCCATTTCAGTTAAAAAAAAAACTCCACTCCTAAACAGAAGGAGCAGGTACATACATCATTGATGACACTAGTCTTGCAAGGTCTTTTGTCATCTTCCAGATTCTGATCTGGAAACATGTATTTATTTCTTTGTAACCTCAACTTGACTATTGAGAAACAGGGCTACATAAATTTCCCCAAAATGTATATTATATTGACAAACTATATTTGTGTGAACTCTTATTTTTGTGAGGCTATGTTGACTTGAGGTGGGGAGTGTGAAGGAGCAAAGAAAGAACTCTATAAGAACTCAATAATAGACCCTTCTGAAAAGGGGGGGAAACAACAGATAAGGCTCTAGAAGCTAGTGGAATGGTTTGAAGTCAGAGAAAGGAAATAATTTCCAAAAGAGATGCAGCTTAACATGGTTGAGTGGACACAATACATATTTAGACTACTTGCCAAATCAAGGCATATCAGGATATGTGCAAGACATGCCAAGAACAGTGATATAGTTGAAATAAATTTGACATTAGTTCATTCTGCAGTCTTTCCACTCTGCTTTGACAGCTGGTGCTCTCCAAATAACCTAAACATGGTTAATTTCCCACAGTGATAATGAGTAGGGATGCACTGGGAAGCTAATTAAACAATTATTATACTTTACTGAAATACTGACAGAAAAATTTGTTTTCTGATTAATGAAGAACAATGTCAAAGACTGACATAGAGTAGTGGATGATGAATCACTTGATCTCTTTGTAATGGTCTCTAATGTCTTTGTGGATTTAATATATGCTCCAGCAGTGAATTAGAGATGGTTACACAAATATAGTTCCACTTCAGATGGATAGAGAAGAATAATATGTTTGAATGCTCAAAGATTTCCACATGTTACTTTCAAAACCTTAACAACTAAAAAGCTTCGTAAAGAAATCTCAGGGTGGTGAAGTTCTGCACTTGGATGGTGAGCATTACACAATTTTTACACACATGGCACCATACAGAGAGAAAGATTTATCTATATTTGGCAACCAAAAGACATTTCATAGGAAGATATTACATTGTTAATTGCCTTATCAACTGAAGAAGCAGGCCCTATGTCTAAAGCAAGAGGAATCTCCAAAACTGCCATCCACTCATACGTGATCCAGTTTCATAGTACTTCTTCATCAAATGAGGAGGCTGAAGAGAAGGGATGGACAAAGGAATTGGAAGCAGAAGTGCTCAAATATGAAAGCATCCCTACTCAAATGACTATGAGCAGCCCACTTCAATCAACTCACCTCAATTCAGCTTGTTTGTCACCCTATCTGGTCTCCTGTCCCCTTTTCCAAAGCTGGTCTGCAATGACCTCCACTTGCAGTCAGAGGCTATAGATCAGTGATGGCGAACCTTTTAGGGGCCGAGTGCTCAAACAAAAATGCCTTCCAGCACCGAGTGCTGCCTGGTGCCAGGGGCAGAACTAGAGACAGCTGAAGGCCCGGGGTGTGTGTGAGGGGGGAAAGAAGAACAGGCATACACCTCTTCCTCTTCCCTCCCCTGCCCCATCCCTGGCCTTCAGCTGCCTCTCCAGAGAGGCAGCCTCTGGAGGTGCATGCGTCCTCCTCCTCCTCCCCCCGCACCATTCCCAGCCTTCAGCAGCCTCTCCAGAGGCAGCTGAATGTCGGGGAAGATCTGGGAGGAGGAGGAACTGGTGCATGCATCTTCCTCCTCCTCCCCCATGCTTTTCCCAGCCTTCAGCTGCCTCTCCAGAGGCAGCTGAAGGCCAAGGAAGATCTGGAAGGAGGAAGCACAGGTGAGCACTTCTTCCTTCCCCCCGCATGCTGTTCCTGGCCTTCAGCTGCTTCTAGAGTGGCATCTGAAGGCCTGGGACAGCTAGGAATGAGGAGAAACAAGTGTGTGCCTCTTCTTCCTCCTCTCCTCGCCCAATTCCTGGCCTTCAGCTGCTTCTGAAGAGGGAGCTGAAGGCTGGGGAGGTCTGGAAGGAGAAGGAACAGGTGCGCACCTCTTCCTCCTCCTCCCCCATGCTGTTCCTGGCCTTCAGCTGCCTCCAGAGAGGCAGCTAGGAAGGAGGAGGAACAAGTGCATGCCTCTTCCTCCTCCTCTCCCCCTCTGAATGCCAGGGAAAATGGCTTTGCATGCCATCTCTGGCACACATGCCATTGGTTCACCATCACAGCTATAGATGTTGATATCAGGTCTTCTTAAATTGGGCTGAAGTTCCAAAAATGCCTGGCTCAGGACAAAGAGTAGCTCATAGCTAAGGGACCATTTTGCTCAAAGGGTCTTCCTTAGTGGGTCTCTTTGCTTTGAACCAACTATTTGAACCAACCATTTTACTCTAAATATTATATGTCATAATCCATGCCCATGGTTGTGCCATGATTGGTGTATTGAATATTGAAGGATATTGAATACTGAAATGTATGCATGAATCATGTATGGGCTCTAGGTAGAGGAAATAGAAGGACTGGGCAGATGGCAGGGGGCCAAATGGTAAACAGGGTGAAAGGATTTATGGCTTTATGACTCTGTCCTTCCTGCAGCAATCCTGGAATTTAGAGGAAGAAGGGACTATTGGAATTTGCTTTGATTGGCATCAAAGGCTGGGCACCAACAGCCAGGAAGAGGGGACCTGGATAGTTTGTATTCTAATACTACTACTACTACTACTACTTATTATTATTATTATTATTATTATTATTATTATTATTATTATGCCACCCATTGATAGCCCAATCTGGGCGGTTTACAGCATAAAAATTAGCATACAACATAAAACAACATATTCCCTCCCCCCCTTAAAATATTATTACACCACATTATAATTAAAACCATGTTTAACAATTTAAAAACAAAAATAAAAATTAATACTGTGGGAGGTGAAAGGTACCCTCAGTTGCAACAAACACTCTGAACTGGTATTTTCTGTCTTAATGCCTGAAATAAAAGTCTTGTTTTTAATCACAGCAAGATGTTTTTATGTCCATTGGGAACTGAGTTCACTGGTTCTGACAGTATCAATGAAATTCCATCACTGTCTAGCCAAGAAAAGGAAAGGTGAATAAATTTTTCTAATTTTAAAAATTATTGTACAAAAATACTAACATTACTATTAGGAAGTCAGGGGCACTGTTTGAGAATTTTGAACCCAAAATACTGAAGATATTAATAGTATTGGAAAACTACTTAAATATAGTGGCTTCATGTTAAGAATGAGGAAAACTAATCACATTCTGCCATTATAAAGAGTAATCCAGTTGATTCCATATCTTAGGCTCAGAAAACAGTTTAAGAAGTGGATCTGAAATTTTGCAGTCTAGGACATACTGGATCAAAGATAGCCTATGCTGATTTGAAAATTAAAGTATTACGAAATGGCTTGATTGTAGGCATTTACCTTTGATAACTGACCACCAGCAGTTTGATATGTACTGTCTAATTTCTCATAAATTTTGAGGTTAAAACTGTTGGGCCAATTTCTCCATTTGTACTACTCATTTGAGAAATGGTTTGTTATATTAGGGTAGAGTGATGACTGGGTATGCCCTTTGCACTGGCAATAATATAGGTTGGTTGTAGTTTTTATTAAAATATATATTTTCAGATCTTTTGATCCTATAAGATACCCTGTCAATCATAATCAATAGGAATCTGTGCTGCCTATGTAATAAACCTTATGTGGGAGTGAGTTGGCAGAATCTGTTCTATTCTGCCTAAGAAACAAGAGTTAATAAATCTTTCAATGTTTCCTTTACTTTCAATATATTTTACCCTGAGAGTCGGGATTTCATGAAATTTCATGGAGCTTGCTACAAACTTTTCTCAGCTTTCTGGCAGAAAATATGTGTGTGTGTGTGTGTGTGTGCTTCAAGACAGAAACTGAGAGAACATCGGATTGGCACAATGTTGAAATAATACATTTATTAAAGGCACGGCTCAACACTTCCTTCTTCCTGGCACTTTGGACAATAGTGAACATGGGAAATCCTCAACAACATTGGTTAGACTAAAATAACTTTTCTTAATTGAATGTAGTATATAGATTTCTAACATACTGTAATAGTCTTGCTTCCAAAATCTTTAGGATTGTTTTAATAGCTTGAGTTGGATTAATTACAAAACATAATGGTGTTCTCAGAAAACTTATGTACCTATGACAACAATAGACAAATTGTGGCCCAGCAACAACTCCCACCATCTTTTTCACCACAGGCTATGTCAGCTAGGCCTGTTCCAACTGCAGTCCAGCAATATCAGCATGCAACAATTTGCCCATGCTTAATTACAAGCTTGTCTATTTATCATGGGCCCAATAGTTTAGATCAGGGGTAGGCAACCTAAGGCCCGGGGGCCGGATGCGGCCCCTGAGGCCTTTGGACCAGCCCCAGGCTGGTCCTGCTGCCACTGCCGCCACCGCCCCCTGCCACTGCTGCTGCTCGCCATAATAATATTGATTATTGTTGTTATTACTTGTTCTTGGGGTTTTCTTGGCAAAATCTCCACAGGGGTTTTGCCATGGCTTTTCTGGGGCTGAGAGAGTGTGCATGCATTTTTTAATTTTTTATTTTAGTTTAGTTTTTATTTATTTATTTATTTATTTATTTATTTATTTATGGTGCTTCGGCCCCCCAATCGTCTGAGGGACAGCAACCTGGCCCCTGGCTCAGAAAGGTTGCCTACCCCTGGTTTAGATGAAGCACATAAGAGAGCTAACAATAGACAGCCTGATTTGATCTCTTGAGTTATTTTTATAAAATAAGAATCAAGAAAGTTATACCTGATAGTGCCCATGTGGACCTGCAATAGTTAACAAGTAACATGAAGTACTTTAAAATCTATTTTAGTTTTCTGAGGAGCAATTGTATAAAAAAAACCACTCAGCCATGTTGAATGCCTTCCATACCTGTAAAGAGATCAGTGTTAGAGAGGTTTATGTTGGATTAATGATATTAAGAATGCTTCTAATTGAAACTGACAATTGTCAATAAATTTTGCCTCATCTTTTTTATATAGCTATGAATTATAGTGCCAATTCATTTTGCCAAAATACCACTGAATAACTTGCCTTCTTGATTAAGTCAAATAGCCTGAAAAATCCCAAAGACATGGAGTCCTTGCCAGGTTCTATATCTCTGGGATACATCTTACTTCAATAACACTTTTAAACAGAATAAGCAAGTGAGGTATGTGACTATCCCTGAATACTTTCTAAATTCTCCCATCTATGTATGCATATGCCCTCAAGTTTTCAGCTGACAATGATCTGTCAGCTACTTTGCGTATCTCCCAAACCAACACTTCATCTTTGTGTATTCCTTTGCTCTGCAATAAACATTTAATTTATGAGCCAATTTAGACCATAGCATTTAGAGTTAGACTGACAGCTCATATATTCCCGTGCAAGTTTGGGACTGATTGGTGAACTCCAGCTTTTTGGAGGGGCCTGAGTTGCTGTCATTTTGAATGGAAGTTGACCTGAAACAAATTTTAAGGATTGCAGGTTCTACCAATTACATTTTTGTTTCATCTTACTAATCAAAATCAGCTCAAACAATGCTAGGTAAATCTCCCCTTTTCATATATAGGAAATGGAGAACCTCCAATAGAAAATTATGCTTAATGTAAACACCACGGCTTTCATTTTTCCAATGTAATGGTTGGAAACCACTTCACTGATTTGCATCAGAATGAAGTCTGTAGTAAAAAAATGATTCAAAAGATATGATTTTTGGGAATGCTGTTCTTAGGTTTTCCCATTCCCCTCCAAAAACCTTATCTACTTCTGGATCTCAGTATTTTTCTGTTACATTGTTCTAGCAGTACCAAGAGAGCCCAAAGGGTCCTTGACATAATATCCTTTCTCTCACAGATGGTATGGTGAGATTAGATTCAGACAGCTGAATTTAATATTGAAACACTCTTTCATCAAAACAGATCAAGTAGGCCTCATCACTAGAGACAGGGTAGGAAGAGAATAATCAGTGAGAAAATTTTGAGAATTGTGAAACATGGAGACAAGTGCAGAAGTATTCAAAGAGATGCAACAGTCTCCTTTAGATACAGACACCTTTAGAAATCTAATTGCCTCCCTCATTGTAAGTCCTACATGAGATACCATTGCTATTTAGGCTTAAAACCCTAAAACTCTAAATGATTTTCAAAACTAAAGTTTATCATTGTAATTTTTTTATTATCACAGAGAGAGCTAGGAAGCCAATTTTATGTCATCAAGAACAGTGTTCACAGTCACATGATTTCCTACTCAGTCATTAACCTGTCAAAGTCTACCTAATAAATCTTTCAGCAGTTTATCATAATATAAAAGAATTGTCAAAGGGAGGAATATAAAGCATATGCCAATCACTGTAATTTGCATATGCTGAAACTGGTTTAACTTTTCAATTTTTTGTACTAAAGAGAATAATCCTCTAAAGGCATGCATTTATATCAATTTTACTGTCCTTTGCTTTTTGGCTAAAACAAAAGTTACAAGTTAATTCTGAATTAGATAGGTGTCATTGAATTCAAGATATTGCATTTTACTTGGATTTAGCCAAACTGTGCATAGTGTTATCAATTCTACAATTACAATTTAAAACCTCAATTGTTCAATCTGAAGTGTTGCATTCTGACTCTCAAAGCAATTAATGTTGACATCTTGATGTTTCTATATGACCAAAATGCAATGCGCCTATACTTTACATCTTGGAATTTCCAAATTTCTGATTCGAAAATGTCAAAATAGAACACCTTCGAAGTCTGTTGATCTTTAGCTCTAAGTGCGAACTTATATCACTGTGATAATATGACTACTTTTGCAGAAGCTAAAGAAGTCAGATGAATTCCTTCTAAAGATAACCATTCTCTCTCTTGAAAGGACCCAATATGTGTCAAAGTCATCCATGTGTCAGTGAAGTCTCTATATAAGACAGAGTTTCAAGATTTACATACTTATACTTTAAAAAAAAAACAGATTTTTTTTTTTAAATAACTTAGTCAGGAGCTTGAAGAGGCCAACTACAATAGAAACATTATGTTTATGTACACAGGATATTACCTGCATGCCCATGTGAAACTTCTGACGCCATGATCAATTAACTGATAAGAAGTCATCCTGCGGCACGCATACCCACATGGGCATATTTTAATCCACACATCACATATTCCAGGCTTCTACCTAAGAGATTGTTCTACAAATACTTTTCAATTTATGGCTACTCTAATTCCCCCTCCCATTTTCATCTCCTCCCAAGGATATAAACCTAAAAAAAACAACCCAACCCAAAATAACATTTTTCTTTCCTTTTAAACTCTATTGTATAAATAAGACTCCTCTGGAACTTTTGGTGACTCTTCTGATCTACACCGTGGATTTTATCTTAAACTCTGCTAAGCTTCTTAAGGGATTTAGGGCCTCTACAGATGGTGCTTTGTGCTGTCTTGGAGGCAGGGAAGGGGAGGGGCAGCCACATGCCGGATGCCCCAACCCTTCTCGAGGATGTCATCACGGCACGTGCCATTACGCATCAAGACATCCTCCCGGTGCAGCGTCTTAAATAGGCTCTTCAGGTGACCTATTTGCCGGCTCTGGAAGGAACAGCATTTTAGCGCTCTTTTCAGGGCTGGCAAAAGGGTGGATTGGGACCAAGGTGTGGGGCAGTCTCAGCCCCAATCCTCTGCTTCCCAGGGCCGCCCGTCTGCATCCCCCCTTAGTCCTTGTAATTCTATCTTTCAGCCTCCTATTAATGACTTATCTCATTTTTGAGAAACATTCCCTTTCCAAAATGTTCATGATCCCATTACTAGAGGAGCGGAGAAAAGCTAAATCAACACACTCACAGACAACCAACAGAACAAGATAGGTACACTTTCTACAAAAGATGAGGAAATTGTAAACAGCTAATACTGTATTATAAACACCTATATTTATTTAGCATTTAGTGTTTTTGATTGTTCAAAGCACTGGAAAATAATAAGTGTAAAAAATGAACTTCCAAGAATTCGCTACCCATATACTCTTCTAAACAACTTTGGAAAGACTACTGTATATACTCGATTATAAGTCAAGCTCATGTAGAAGTCGAGGTCAGGTTTTGGGGCAAAAATTATGGATTTTGATATGACCCATGGGTAAGTCGAGGATAAAACTTATGGGCATGTAACAAAGCATCTAAAAGATGAAGCAAAGGTAAACAATGCCAAAGAACTTCCAAAATTCCAGCACATAACTATTTGTGCTCACTCAAAAGACTGGATGGATGAGATAATAGAGAGGGGTCAGTGCTCCCAGGACAGATTATGCTCTTACCCTTTACCAGGGGATGGCTCATTTTTAAATAAGAGTTGAATTACAGTACTTACATTGACCCGTGGATAAGTCAACTCAGGGTTTTTTGGGTCAATTTTTGACTACAATTTCTAGACTTATACATGAGTATATACAATAGGTTTACATATAAGCATCTCAGCTACTGCCAGAATACTTGTAATCTTTAAAATACACACATACCTGTATTTTTACTGTTTCACAGAACAACAGTTTACAATACTGTGTGAAGATGTGTGATATATCTCTGACATTATGCACGCTTATTTAGGACTAAATAGCATTTCATTCAATGGCACTTACTTTTGAGCTAGTGTTTATAGGAATAAAGCCATACTTTCATGTCTGCAGCTAAGAAGGACCCTGGGCATAAGGCTGCTTACACACTACTGCAAGCATTTCATAACAGAGAAAATGGGATATAAATATAGCATCTGAATTGCAAGCTTTAATATATAACAGAAATACTATTACAGGTAGTATCAAAGCTGGTGCTACCTTTCCACACACACAAAAATATGGAGATGTGCAACTATATAAGGCATGTTCTGGTACAGATTTGAAATTTCTAAACATTGTTTGTGTGGTGGGAATACTGCACCTATTAAATAGGTATACTGTAAAGGTATTTCCAGGTTAGATCCCATGAGAAAAAGCCTAACATTTAAGAGTGGCACTCTTAAGATAAATCCCTAGCAATGACATGTGCAAACACACTGTTTCTTTTTAAATTATTCAGTGAACTTGTGACCACAATAAGGACTAATAGAAGAGGATGTTGGTGCTGCCAGGCCATACTGTGAAACCTCAAATCATAAAGCATGCTATCAATGGGCAGACAGCCCTCTCTGTGGCCTTAGCAAACACCAATGGCCAAGCATGCCCTTTTCTATCTCTCTTGGCTCCATGTAGCTTGTAACGCTTGGTCAATTTATCTGTTGCTGCAATGTGCTAATGTTATCTGACAGATACTATTAAAGTATCACAGGCCTCTTGTCTAGGCAGGAACTTAGCTAAGGGCATCTGCTGCTGCAGGAATTCTTCTGGTTATCCTCTTCCCAGCCATAGGGGTGGTGGTAAAAGGGCACCCTAGACACAAATAACATGCCTTATCTGATTGTGGGTCCTTATATAGCCAACACAACACTACTCCCTCTCTCTCACACACAAGAGGGAATGTCTCAACAGGCTCAAAATGAACTGTAAAAATGGTGGTGGTGGGGACTTCTAGTCCACATGCCTAGATCAGCCTTTATAGGGTCCACATTCAACCTTCAAGGAGAGATTCCCTCCCTGAAGCATTGTCCCCTCCTCATCTGGGAAATTCCTGATACATAGATGGGGGAAATCCAAGTTGTCCAAGTAGGAGTTAGGCTTGGGTGAGCCACTCTCCTGTGGTCACCCAGCCCACTAGCACTGGGACAATTCCCTTCTCCATTCCCACTATCACACACACACACACACACACACACACACACAGTCAGCCCTCTGTATCCACAGATTCCTTATCCACAGATTCAACCATCCACAGCTTGAAAATATTTTAAAAATATATAAATTCCAAAAAGCAAACCTTGATTTTGCCATTTTATAAACAGGATACCATTTTACTGGGCCACTGTATTTAATGGGACTTGAGCATCCACAGATTTTGATATCCACGGGAAGTCCTGGAACCAAATCCAAGGGCCCACCGTGTGTGTGTGTGTGTGTAGACACACAGTCACCCCTCAATTTTCACGGGGATCCATTCCAGCCCCCTCCCCCCTCTGTTAAAAAATGTCATTAATGCAATTAAATGAAAAAACTTCAGGAAACAGGGAAAATTCTCCAATGAGAAATATTAAGAAAAATCTATTTCCTTTTTATTGTGATTAAGAGTTAGAAAAATCTACAAGGATTTTTAATAAGTAATTTATGCATGCAATAGTTTTCTATCATTTCAGACATACAGACATAAAATTCTATGACAGGCAATTTTCAAGTAATAAAATATATTGCTTATTAAACAAGCATGGAGTCAAGCATAGAAATATGAACATGGATACCAAAAATGATAATTTCTGAACGCTGATATAAAAAATAGTAGTTTTAGATTTATTTTAATAGCTCTACTCTTGGTTTCTTATGGTATAATTTAATTAAACAAAATATATGGAACAGAGATGATCAGATGCCATGTTTCATGATGGACCATACACAAGAGAAGGATAAACTGACTTTATATTTATAGCAAGCTGAATAATTACAGCCTAGCTCTGAACAACTTTCTTGGCTAGCATACTAGATTTCATTTTTCATATAAATGAGCCACATGTGTACAAGTCTGTGGCACTGATTAAATAATTTGCAGTTGATTAATCATCCACCCTTGAATCAATCAAATAACCAGCTTAATGTAAATACATTTGCATACTGCTAAAACTCTCAATTTAGGTATCCTTCAGAGATTCTAAATCTCATCTAAATGGCATACAATTAAAACAAAAGGTACAGAGAAGGAAAGTGCATCTTTAACATGTTTTTTTAAAAAAATCTTTTATATTAACATACTCTCACTAGAAATAGCCTCTAAAAATAACCAAATGTGACCTAAAGGCCAGCTGAAATGTAAATGATAGCCTCAGTAACTAAAATTGGTATCCAGCAATTGATCAGCTAAAATTAACTGAGAGAGTTATTTTTATAGAATAAAAAACTATACTTGCAAAACAATAACAACAAAAAAATCAACGATCTGGATAAATCTGAACTTTTAACTTTTCTAGAGTGCCAACATGAATTGTTGCTTTTTGCTGAATTTAGCAGAATTGAAGTTTCTATGCCTACATCTTGGAAACATAACATAATGGGGGGCAACCCATTGTCTTGGACAACCAGACAAACAACTTTAGAAACAAGTACAGAAACAACTATACTTTGCACTACCACTTGGAGAAATTGTATGGAGAAAAGCAACGTATTTATTTGAGAATAAATTTATTTGAGAAGAAAGACTATATTCATTCTTTGAAAGGCTGACGAAAAAGTCTAGATAGTACAAAGTACTGACTGCAGCCATGCTGAATGTTTTAAATCTAAGTGAAGGCTCACTAAATATAATTCTAAAGTTATCATTTATGCATATGAAGTAACACTGAACTTAATAGAATTGGAGGCATGTTAATGATTCTACCTTTCAACATTGGTATTTGGAAAAAATCAAGTACAAGTTAAGTATCCCTTTTCCAGAATTCCGAAATCCAAAACTGTCTGCATGAGTGGCTAAGATAGTAACATCTTTGCTTTCTGTTAGTTCTATGTTACCAAAATTTGCTTCATGCACAAAATTATTAAAAATATTATGTATAAAATTACCTTCAGGCTATGGGTATAAATTAAATTAAATGGCCCCAAGCATTTAGAAAACTCAAACTGTATGTGAATTTAGAGACATAGTCTAAACTAAAAGCAAAAAACAAAACAAAACAAAACATGGTCCCGATTTCTAAAGGCCATTGCAGATGAAACACAGTTCCTTTTGTGAAGCCAGGCTCTGGGACATATGGCTAATTGTTCTGAATAGCTTCTCTCCTCCCTATAGCAATCCCACTCCATGTTCTTTTTCAACTGCAATTAAGCAGTTCCTCTGCAGAATCCTCCAGATGTAGAGAGAAATAATCCAAACCTGTCCAATTTGTATCCTATCCCACTTTGACTTTCTCACTTATATTCTTGCTTCTGGCATCTTTTATACCAGAATTTAAATGTGGCTTGAATCACAAACACAACAAAGCAACCACGCAGTCACTTCAGTATGTATGGTTGATCTGCATGATACTGCATAGAAAATATATATGCATATATGAATATTTTCTATTGGAACCTTCTCTGAGGCAATATTCACAAGCTACCAAACTTGTGTGCCTTCATACCTGCAGCCTAACATACATGATCACACATTGTTCTAGGATACAAAAATAAATGGATGACTTAATCAAATTCAGTGACATTCTTATAAATGGGCAGATGTTTAGAGTTGAAAGCAACATGGCTGTTAACCAAATATCAGTCATGGAAGCTGATAAGCACTTTATTACTGGGCAGATTCCATTCTATAATGGAATAAAAACAGAACGAGACATTCCAGGACACGCTGTTTGTTGTGTTGTTCCCACAAAGCATAAACATGCAAAATGACTTTCAGGGCTCGCCCTGGGTGTTCGGAGCCCATCAGCTGCACTGGGCCTCATCTGGTGCCTGTGGAGAACAGAAACAATCCCAGTGCCAAGGTCTTTGGAAGAAAGGGAAAGAATTAGCACACATGAGAGCGGGGAAAACAAAGACGTTGGGCCTAAAATTGTTAAAACATGGATGTTCATTCCTTGACTTGGTTCTATAAACAAAGACATTTAAAATGCAATCTCTTTCTTTAAAGCAGCAACCCTCTTTTTTCTCACTGAATTTTTCAACAGTTCTGTCTGGAAAGGTTTGCAGAGACATCCAAGCTCATGCTCAGCCTGAGGGGAGGACGAGAAATTCGACAGTTAGAACCCTGCCTGGGAAACAGATCACCTCAATATGGATGTTCAGTGCTGCTGAACACTGGCGCATACGTTTAGTGCCCCACAGGGCATCATGCAAAACACTGATCTCCATGGAAATTTATAAAAGTTGTGCCTCTCCCCTCCTTGCCCCACAGGAGGGCCATACACAATACACAAGGCAGCTGGAAATAGGAAGTCTAGATTCAGGACGTTATCACACAGGGTCTAAAGCAGTCCCATCCCCGTCGCATACCCATCCCATTGCGCTTCCTTTCCCCGTGTCTTCACACAACATTGCACCCATCCCCGTCGCATCCCCGTCCCATTGTGGCATCACCCGGCATCATCCCCGTTCTCTTGAATGCTGGTTTCTTTGGGAATTACATTTTGCCGCGACCAGAATGATACCGGAATGATGCTGCTTTCTGTATGCCGGTAAGTTCTGGATTGAAAAGGAACCGCAATGGGACGGGGATGGAACTGCTTGTGATAACGTCCTTAAAGAGGTCCACAGGAAAAACTGGAGGCACGGGTCAAGTGCTCAGTAGATGACTATTTTACTATAGGGAAAGTCCAATGTTTCAGCCTCTTTCTCTCTCTCTGGCCCTAATTGCAGAAATTTCTGAAGCAGAGAATCTCATTCCATTTGCTGGACAAAAAGAAACCAAAAAGAAAATTTCTGCAGTTAGAATTCATATCACCCCAAAGAAGGCCATTATAAACAGACAGCCACTGGGCTTTCTCTACAATAAAGCAGCCATCTGTTGAGAACTTTAACTTGTGTCTCTGGTTTCTCCTGTAGATTCCATTGGGTGCTCTTCAGTTTTTGTCTCTTTAGTTGCAGAAAAGGGGTTTCAGGCTGTAAACAACTGTGGGCATGATGCAAATCATCATGCCAGGAAGGGAAAATCCAGGTCAACGGCTTTGGTCAGGCCTCACCTGGAATACTGTATTCATTTCTGGACACCACAATTCAAAAAAGATGTTGACAAGCTGGAGGGCAACCAAAATGATGAATGTCTGGAAACCATGCCTTATGAGGAGAGACTTAGAGAGCTGGGTATGTTTAGCCTGGAGAAGAGATGATTAAGAGGTGATATGATAGCCCTGTTTAAGTATTTGAAGGGGTGTCATATTGAGGATGGAGCAAGCTTGTTTTCTGATGCTTCAGAGATTAGTGCCTGGAGCAATGGAGTCAAACTGCAGGGAAAGAGATTCCAGGAGGAAGAAGCTCCTGACAGTAAGAGTTGTTTGACAGTGGAACATCCTCCTTGGAGTGTGGTGGAGTCTCCTTTTTGGAGGTTTTTAAACAGAAGCTGAATGGCCATGTTGGGGGTGTTTTGATGCCTGGCAGGGGGTTGGACTGGATGACCCTTGAAGTCTCTTCCAACTCTATGATTCCAACTAAAATTCCATGTATTAAAACAGGGATGGGCAACTCCCATGTGTAGGAGGATACCCCAACCCCCCAGGATCCTAGAAAACTACACCCTGCCCCACAAATCTGTCATTTTTACCCTCCAACCCCACACTATGGGAAGGAAAGGGCTTTAAAATGCCAACCACACCTCCAGTGGGAATGATGTGCCATTTGGGGCTGTTTCTGACAAATGTGGGGCTCTTTTAGGTCCTAAAGTTGGGGCTTTTTTTTAAAAAAAAAAGAAGAAGTAATAATTAAAGGCTCCGAAGCCCCATCCTTCGCATCTGGCACCCAATGAATGAGTGTAGCTGTGGACTGCTAATGAGAGGGGACCATGAAACCTATCAGGGAATATTGGTATACTTTTAAATATGACACAGGAGGAGACATGTCAGGCTCTCCTGCTTGCTATGTGGTGCACCTTGAGCTGTAGTGAATAATATTGGGGCATGATGTCTAAATACCCTAAAGGCACCTATCTGATCTTGGAAGCTAACCAGGGTCTGCTTTAGTTAGTACTTATATGGGAGTCCACCAATGAATACCAGGTGCTATAGGATATATTTCAGAGAAAGGAACTGAAAAATTACCTCTGAATGTTGCCTAAGAAAACACTATGAAATTCATGGGGTCGCTGTAAGTCAACAGGCGACTTGAAGGCACACACACACATAATCCAAATTACAGAGCTAGAGAAGCCGCTCATGTTTTAACTCCTATTACATCATATTTTAAAATACTTGAATATTCTCTGTAGCAACATGGCAGCTTTAGTTGTGAGAACTGCCTTCACAGTTTGTTCCACTGTTAACAACACTCTTAACAAATCCCAATTTGAAATATATTAAACTCAAGGAAAAGGATGCCATGGATAATCAAGGTCTTGTCTTTTCCCCCTGTGGCTTTCCTGTCATTTCGAAGTAGCTATGATGCTAAGCCACAGTTGCATGTGTTTAAGCCCAGTGCCTTTAGCATGTATAAATAAAATTCTTGATTTATTTCACTGGAGCAGGTATGAGAGAAGAACAGTTTGCTCATTTTAAAAATGAGCTAAGCTGAAAAATGCCATGTATTAAGGTTTTGGTTTATGAGCCTTAACCTAATGTTTCAGTTGTGCTCTTCCACAATGAAGACTGATCTTTGCCCTCTTGAGATTTAAGGTTCTTTTTTCCTTATAGCCTTCAGGCCAAAGATAGAAATATGGCTAGAATCATATCTTCTGATAAAAATCTAAGCTGACTAAAGTATAACAGTATGTGGCTACCGTACTTTAGTTTGTAAGCAAGTGGTCTTTAGCAGGAATATCAATCACATTTACATGACACTATTAAAAATTCTTCTTCTACAGAGCTATTAAAAGTACAGGAGTCTTCTATTTTGCCTCTGATTGCTTTATGCAAGGTTAAGAAAATATTCATGCAGGAATGTCTGAGTTAGTTTTTATTGGTTTAGCTGAGCGTCATATTTGGTATTGGAAAGAAAAAATATGAGACATATTCCTGAAGAAGAAAGTGAATTGGTATGTACATTTTGCAAGTGTTTAAACAGACAAGCACAATCTCTGGGCAAGGACTGGACAACCCTAGTGAAAACAAGTGCATCAGGAAGACAACATTTTGTCACATTTTCCCCTCACACCAGAGATTACTTGCACAAGGGGATGGATGGGAATGTCTGTCATATGCCTTTTGAACAACAGGGAACAGACTCATGGGGATTGCGAGGCTTTAACAGTCCCTACCTCTCCCCTAAACTAGGGGCTATGTAGGGATCCTGAATACCACAGTTACAAATGTGTAACTCCAAGTTACACATCTGTAACTCCCCAACACGATTCCAGCTAAAATGTGTTAATTTGTTGCTGCAAAATAACATAAAATGAATTGTGCTTTGGAAACCAGTGAACTCATAAGATGGAAATATTGTGCATAAAGACAAGGAATCAGATATAGTAGAGACTCAACCATATCTACAAGGTGAGAATTTAAAGGCAAAGGTAGACAAATGCATGGTCCAATGCTCAGGAGTGAGATTTTAACATGCTATCTATATATACTTTGCAATGAGTACTATATTGAAGCATTAATATTCAACTATTGATGTCACTTTTTTTGCAACTCAAAAGATAAACTCATATTCAACAAATCCGTAAGGTACCACTATGCTGCAGTGTGGTACCAGAATGCAGAATTTACACTAAGAGTCTTGGGTCCAAATTCCTACTTAGTAATGAAGGTATCTATACTGACTTGAAAGAAAACCAAAAACCAACTTGACAATAGTTATGTCTGAACATTAATGGACAGGTTTGAAGTGAGTCAATGTTGACCCGTCAGCCACTATAACTTACAATGTCGTTGTAAAGCAGGTGAAGCAGATTTTAGAATATTGTACCTAGCCATTCCTTTTTGAAAATAACATAGGTTTTATTGAAGGGAACGCACATCATGCAAATATAAAATACAAAATAAGATTTAAAAAACCAGGACAGCTACTTATCAGACATTAAATTAGTAATAGAATCCTTACAAAAAGAAACATATACTGACTATGTTTGAATATCTTCTCCCATCCCACCTCCAGACACAAAAAGTGTGGATCTCGCTCATCTTTTACCATCAACACCCACTGCAGAAGCAATACGTGCCTATTAGTGTTGCATCAAAAATTGTGATTTTACTTAACTTTTTGTTCTCTATGAAAATGGAGACTGTGTAATGCACACCCACACTACATTACATACACACACTCTCATGTTACAGAGAGAGTAGTAATCAGTTTCCACTCTTGCTACTTTTTTCTTTGAAGGGCATGAAGACAATAAACATGCTTTATTGATTACTATGGCAATTTTATTTCCTTAATAAATATGATGGTTTTAATAGTTTTATTTTTATCTGGGTCCCCCCTTTTTTCACTCTTTTTTTTTTTTTTTTTACAAATGTTGTTAACCACCTGGAGCATTAGGTGCATTAGATGTTTTTAGTGGAAAGGAAGTAAAGAAATGTGGTGGTAATGGAGGAAGGTGTATCCATACCAATAGTACATGGAAACAGGAATAGAAATATTCAAGTGAAAGCAGATATTTTAAAGGTGGTGATCCCTCAACAGGATGTGCATTAGATGATGACCAAGCAAAGGAAAACATATTGTTTCCTTTAAATTATCAGGTGCCACTTAAAAAGAAGCACAGAAGTGTGATCATTGCCCAATCCACTCCATCACTTTGCCAGGAAATAATAAAAACTATCATGCTCTGCATTTTTCCCCAGTGCAATGTTTCTTTCTTACTTTTGAGATAAGCGCAACCCTGAATTGAAGCTTTTACATCAAAGATAAAATGCTAAGACTATTTGGTGTATGCAAGCTCAGACGTAGACACATCTCATATAGGCTAAAATTTCACAAAGTTCTGAGTTTTTCTGAATAGCTCACAGTGATTCTGATTTAGGAGGACAGATCCTTTTAGAGATATCCATCTGTTGTCTTAATGTACCAGGTATAATTCCCTGGTGTTCTGGTAAGCACTGTTCCTCTTGTGGACTAACCTAGAGCTCAGATTAATGTTGTTTACACAATTATTTGATTAAGCCCTAGGACAAAACATCGTAGGAAAACTTTAAATGTCATGACAGCCAGCAGTTGCCAGAATACTAGGATGAGGTATTTTACGATCCCACAACAGTCACTTTTTGCCAAACAGCAGTCATGATTTGAGAAAACTAATCTTATCCCATTATTCATGCATACAGTAATTCATCATCCTTGCTCTTTTCTCACTGCTTTGCGGTTACGTGGTACTAGCTTGAAATGAAAAACCACAATCATATGTAATGCAGGGTAAATCATACTTCAATGTTTCCTTTCTATTTTTTAAAAAATGTTCCTGCATATGAGAGAGAGCCAATGTAGTTATTTGAGCACTGGACTATGATTCTGGAAAACAGGGTTCAAACCCTGGATCAGCCATGGAAACCCACTGGGTGGCCTTGGACAAATCACTCTCTCTTAGCTTCAGAGGATGGTAATGGCAAACCTCCTCTGAAGAAATCTGCCAAGAAAACTCCATGATAGATTCACCTTAGGGTCACCATAAGTCGGAAACAACTTGAAGGCACACAACAACAACAACAACAACAACAACAACAACAACAACAACATAGGAAAACAGTGTGCCCAAGGAAATCTTTGCAGCTTCACCTGCCTGACATACCTGCCTGAGGAAGGAGAAGCACCATACTGACAGCTCTGTAAAACCTACAATTAAACTTTGATTTAAAAAACACAGTTCATTTTTACGTAGTATGTCAGGCGTGAAAAACATCATCATTGAGATATTGTTGGAGTATGCCTCCCATCTTTCCAATGTTATCTTTGCCCTTCAAGATGCTGATGAACTATAATTCCTGTCATGCTGCACCATTGGCCAGGTGTACTGGGGCTGGTGGAACTGGGTCTAACAATGTTTAGAAGCAACTCATTCTCCAATCTTTCTGGAGAAAGTCCTGTTGTCATAAAGTAGGGAAGTAGAAGGAAAATAATTTCTTCAAGAGGACATAGTAGAGAGTTGGAAAGAAGACACTAAAGGAGAGTGTAGTGGCAATTCAGTATCAGCTACACAAGAAAACGAGAAGGCTGTCTAGATATTGACTAAACAGTACAAACAGTCTAAAAGGCAGCATTTAGCTTCATCCAATAGCAGCAGGTTCAGGATAGAGAAAATAATGCCTTTAGGACAACATATTGGCATTAATTGCCACAAAATGCAGTAAGAACTAGCACTCTCAATAGTGAATTGCATAAAATCATGAGGAATAGGCCTATCTATAGTTAGCCTTGACAACTACAAAAGAGACCTCAATATTTACATATGCACCTCAGCTATCTGAGGTTTAAATGTGAATGGCATCTGTTGGCTGCTGTTGATACAGGACTGGGTAATTTAATCTACTAGATTAAGACAAGGTTGGGGGACTGGTGGCCCCACAAATGTGACTGAGCTCAGATTCTCTCTCAGAAATTTGGAGAAGGGTGAGCGGTTCACTGACATCTGGAGGACCAAAGATTCTATATTGAAGAAATTCTTGTGTTGTTCTGTAGAGTAAAACAGAAAAAGATATCCCCATTTCCATCCAAAGAAACATGTCTTCCCTAAATTAAATTACTTCTCTCCATTTGTTAACTTATTTTTCCTTGTTTTTTCAACTGACCATCTAAATACAGTTAACTCTCCATATCCCTAGATTCTTTATCAATAGATGAAAGCATCCATGACTTAAAATATTTTTAAAAATATAAACTCCAAAAAGCAAATCTTGATTTTGTAGGACTTGAGCACCCACAGATTTTTCTATCCATGGGGGGTCCTGGAACCAAACCAAATAATGCCAAGGGTCCACTGTATATTTTATTACATATTAAACATTGATTTGCATCAGAAAGGTCTAGTAGTACCCTACCTGTTAACCTCTTTCACTGCTAATTATTTCCCAAACATTCATTGTTGAATTTTAATTCTGCTTCTGAGAAATGAGGTCAATAGATTAATCAGCTAATAGCAGCTCAAATAAGCTTAGGTCAGTAAGCCAGCATCTGACTATTATAATATGCTAAATCCTCATATGTTTTGAACATTCATATATCATACCAATTGTGTGAATAATCAGTATCATTATTACCAGCTTTTGCAATAAAATTCCAATTCATAATAACAAAATCTTTTGGAACATATTAAGGCTGTGATCCTACACTCATTTACCTAAGAGGAAGTCCCACTGAACTAAATGAACTTTATTTATGAGGAGACATGTATAGGATTAGCATAATCAGTAGCAAGTTTAAATAACAAGGTAATGTAAGGTCAATGCCATAGAGAATGACCAGACATCCTCCTTCTCCAGGTCATATCCTACATTTCAACCTTCTATCCAGGAGGAATTCCAAAATGTCCTCCATTTTGAGCATGACTATGAAGCATGGATATGAGTGTCCAACAAATTGGGGCCACGTGATTCATATGAGTGTTTTTAGCTTTTATTTGGTCATGTCATAATTTTTTCTTGAATGTCCTATGTTTTGTGGTGCTTTGTCCTCCTTTTCAGTTAGGATACCTGCTTGCCCTCATGTTTTAGCATAATTTTGTTCTAGACATCCCTAGTCCTGAGACATTTTCCTCCTAAGAGCTGCCCCAAGGTATTACTGTAGGTAGAGACCCCTGTGAATAAAGACTCCCAAGTCCATCTGTATTTATGTACAATGGAGTTTGAGCTTTGAAAGACCTGTTGGCTATGCTAGAATTCTAGGGAAATCTTTCCATCCTCTTCTTAATGTAGTTTCAGTGCAAGTGGGAAAGTAACTATGTACTTATATTCCCACACTTATGCCCACAAGCTCCCTTAGAGAAGTGTAAACAATCAAAACAAAACATGAGCAAGATAATCAGAAACAGTAAAAATGACCGCAGACTAAAATAGCCAAATACTAACTGAGATCCAAGTCCAAAACCACACAACCTCAAAGCCTCTCAAAAAAGAAAGCCCTTCTGTAAACATTCTTAAAGTCACCATGAATATGGCCTGACAGTCTCAGTTAAGCATCACTGCTATGCTCCTTTTATAGTAGTGTTATTAGATAATTTTAGACTCTGGACTTTTATTATTTTTATGAGATGGAAGGATCTCTTTAGGTGGCAGTGTGCTTTACTTTTCTTACTTCAAAGTGTGGTAAGTTAAAGATGTTCAATTTGAGAGCCCTTCTTGATCATTCTGCTGTGGAGGATCCTGGACTATTGTCCCAAAGTCTTACCCTGGTGGCCTTAATGTCCCTTTATGGATGTATACATTTTTAACTGTAAGCCGCCCAGATTGATATTTCAGAGGGCGGGGTATAAATAAATTTTATTATTATTATTATTATTTATTCATCTTTATTGGAGCAACAGGACCAAGTATACATGTCCCATTAAGTTTTTTTTTAAATATTATTTTATTTTTTCAAATTCTGCAAAGTTACATTTTTTTTCAATTCCACAAACAACATTAAACCATTATGTTTTTAACAGTCCTCTTGTTTTATTGTATTTTTCACTGTTATTATGTAAATGGAAGGGCAAAACAGCCTAACTCAGAACTCAAAGAGAACTCAGACAAACAAATGACCAAATAAAAGAATAAAGAATCCCAGGTTCTTTTGTATTAATGGACAAGGGGATAAGAGCTTATTATGAATTTAGGTGTGATTCCAGCTACAATTGCTATCAGGATTTTATGAGCTTCACACATTCTTGCAAGCATTAGTCAAGTGAGGTGCCTAAAGATTTGTCGTAGCTAAATTTTCTAAGCATCTTTATTCATGAGCTGAAACAATGTAGTTCATCTGAGTTTCAAAATGTAAGACCCCAATTATGTTTCCTTAATGAGGATATAATTTGGGATCTTGCCAAACTGAAGATTAATATCTTCACATTTATGTAATTCAGATCTGAGTATAATGTCATCCACCACAGTGCACTCACTGATCAGCAGCTAATTTCCAGTGTACTACTATGGCATTGATTGTGAAGAAGAGATTCACAATGCTGCCCTTTCCTTGGGCACAGACAGGTAATGTACCTGAGGAACAGGGCAGAGTTGACAGTAATACCAGTGTCGGTGGGTTTTTACTACTCCCTCTACCACGTTTTTTGTGCACTACGACAGTGGCATCACTAGGAGGTGAAGGGGGTTCAGACTGCACCAGGTGACACCCTAAAGGGGGGGGGGATGACATCACTTTGCCTCAAATACCTACCTCTTGGCAGAAATAGGCTGTGGCATTCATCTGCTTCTCTTTAAAATGCTTTAAGAGATGGGGGAAGTGGGGTGACACTCAGTGGGAGGAGAAAAAGGAGGCCCCAGAATTTTTCAAATTTTGATATTTTGATTTTCTTTTGAAATTTTGAATTTTTTTATTCTTTTTAAATTGTCTTTAAACACATCCAGTTTCAACCAAATGTTCCCTATGTATATGGAAATACACTTAGGTTGTGCATACCATATTGTAATTTGAAGACATAATTTTAATTTTTGCTAGTTGCTGATGTCACAACTCTTAGCATGACATTCAGTGGTATATGGGAATTGCGATTTATGAGTAACACTACTGCAAAAAAGCATTACTAAGGATTCTGTGTGGTGTGAAATGGGGGGGGGGGGTTTGACACCATAAGTGACCACACCAGTGACACCATCCCTAGTGACACCACTGCACTACGTATATCCAAATGCTAGCAGAGGGTGCTTTTGCGATCCATTATCACAACTGCAAGGAGCGGAGATTTCATTCTAAACTCCATGCTGAACTTTCAATGAAAAATACCTCTTTTAATTTATCCTAGGAAGGAAGCTGATCACAGTGCCAACAGAAGTTTCCTTCTTAGGATAAAAATCAGGCTGCTTTTTAATTGGGAGTGTGGTATGGTGAGAAAATTAAGTTTCCCATCTCACTGTTTCAATTCTAATACTGCTGTCCTCCATTATGATAACACTTTCACACTGACAGGCAAAAATATAGATAAGTTAGTGCGAGAAAGCTGACGTTAGCTATGCTAAAAAATACATTCAAAAATGGGAAGATTTAATTCAGGGGTCGGCAACGTTTGTTGCTGAGGGACTGGGGGGGGAATGTGTGAGCAAGCACAGGCACCATTTTGGAAGGCCCAACGGTGGCTGCGCTTGCGCATGCATGCGCACGAGCGCAGGCGCTGCGGCCTTCCCTGGGCCCTGGCAAGGCCCCAGCGTGCCTACTCCGGGTGAATTTTGGATGCCAAAATAGTGCCCGCACTCGCGAGTGGCATACAAAGCGGGGGACAGTGGTGGGCCCGGCCCACAGGCCGTAGGTTGCCGATCCCTGGTTTAATTGGTATTTTAATTTCCATTACACTGCTGCACTAAAAGCTGTACCAGAATAAACATGAAATCCCATCCTTTATTTTATTTCCTTTATCCTCACTTGTCCCTCTTTTGAACTTTTGAAAGAAGTAGCTGCATGATATTTATTTATTTATTTATTTATGTAATCCCCATTTCTCAATCAGGCCACCAAAAACCTGCTTTTTCTTTCCCTTTCTTGCTCCTTTATAATTATGTCTTTTTATCCTCTGTGGAAAACAAAGGCAGTTCAGAATGAGTTGAGAATGAGTAGTGAAGCTAGAACAGGTGGGGGCTGCTCCCAGGAACAGGTATAAATAGGGATGTGAAGCTGTGTGTTAGAGGAGTGAGTCATTGTACCCTGAAGGGATTAGCAGCTGAGGGAGACTGCTGTGAGGTGCAGTTAGAAGGGGTTTAGTTACCCCAAGTAGGAACTAGGGGAGTCCGGAATTAAAGTGTATATGTTAATCTCCTGCGGGATATACAAAGCGCTAGGAGGTGAGGAAGAAAAGTTATCTGGAGAACAGATGAATTAAATATTAGGAAACTGAGGAAGTTCAATTAGAGTGGCTGTTGGTGTAACAGGTAACCAGAAGGGTTATGAGACATAGATGCTAGATAAAGGTTCTGTGGGAACTAAGACTATAAGAGAACATTTATAAAGCCAAGTGAAAGAAACTGTTAAACTTTGTAACTACTGAAACAATTTATGCACAGTATCAAGCTTGAATCACATCCTGCAAGAAAGATAGTGTATTCAACCTTGCTTGTAAATAAAATTCATTCTTTTGTTTCAACAAGTAGTTGCCTGAAGTGTGCTTACAGATAACCTCATTCACACTATCAAACATATTTAAAACGATACCAAAAGAAAAAGACCTTTTATTATTTAGGACGTTTCAGATAGTGAGTGTGTAGTTAACAACGGACAATTGGTGCCAATTGGTTGGGATTTTAAAACTCTAGAGTGCTGACTGTTGAAGAGAGTTATAGTGTGTGAGTCCTTTATGAGAGATCTGAATTCGAGGGTCTCCACACATAATTGGTGTCATAGTAGCACATAGTGTAAAGGGGTTTAAGAGAATTGGCAGTGACATGTTGTTTCCCCGACACATAATTGATGGCAGTTAGTGAGATAGTAGCAATAGCAATATCAAGTACATTTATATACCGCTTGTCAGTGCACTTAAGCACTCCCTATGTGTAAGCTAATTGCCCCCAAAAAGCTGGGTACTCATTTTACCAACCTCAGAAGGATGCAAGACTGAGTCGACCTCGAGCTCCTGGCTGGTTCTGAACTCACAACCTTGCATAGAAATAGTGGTCATTACATAATCTGTGGCAGCTGGTGAAGTAGTTGCCAAGCCATCACATCTTCCCACTTTCTTTAGCTTACTGATTCCCAGTTGAGTCTCACCCAAAGTCCCACAGTTAAGAGCTTCTAAATTTGGTTACTTGGGACAGATGAGGAACTTCTACAGAGTGTCCCCGCAGAATATAAGGAAACCATCTGACTGCAAAGAAGAGCATCCCCCTTTCAAGGTACATTACCTGCCCCTACTACTTGTGACCTAAACCTTGTAATCCCCCAATGCTTAAGGTCTTAAAGAAGAGAGAAATTGAGAAATTGCTTTGCAAAAAAAGTCAAAAGGGCTAGAGCAGGGGTAGGCAACCTTTCCCCTTTAAGGGCCGAGGGACTTCAGCTCCCAGAAGCCTCAGCCATGTTGGCAAATAGTCCCATGTTGGCCAATAGCTCCTGGGATTCTGGGAGCTGAAGTCCCTTGGCCCTTAAAGGGGAAAGGTTGCCTACCCCTGGGCTAGACTTTCAGTAAAGAATCAACTGTGTAATTGTATTTTTTGGCTTTTTAGCTCATTTAATTAAATAATAATGTAACCAATAGATTAATTCTGAGCGAATAGTATGCTAAAAGTCTACTTGAAATCAATCATTTTTGTAAAAAAAATGAATTCATTAAAAATAATTAACTTGCTTGTTTTCATTGGCAAATTCCCAACGTAATTCATAACTTAATTGGCTGTAATCTGTTACTTCCGCTCACTGGATAGTCAATCAGAAGGGAGCTACAATTAATGACCTTAATGAGCTCTACATGGGGTTGCCGTTGAAAAGTGTTTGGAAGCTGCAGCTAGTGCACCATGCAGCAGCTAGACTAGTGTCAGGTATACCTATTAGAGACCATATAACACTAGTTCTGCATTGACTGGTGAACTACATTAGCTTCCAATTTACATCTGAATTTGCTTTCTTGCTCAATTCAAGGTGCTGGTTTTGACCTACAAAGCTGTAAATGACTTGGGGCCAAGAAATGTGGAAGACTGCCCTCTCCCATATGAACCTGCCATAAATCTGAGGCCCTGTTCAGTGTCCCAACATCTCATGAGTTAGGTTGGTGGGCACACAAAGGCTGCATCCGCACTGCAGAAATAATTCCATATGACCCCACTTTAACTGCCATGGCTCAATGCCATGGAATTCTGGGACGTGTAGTTTGTTGTGGCATTAGAGTTCTCTGACAGAGAAGGCTAAATGTCTCACAAAACTAGTTCCCAGAATTCAATAGCATTAAGCCATGGCAGTTAAAGTGGGATCAAACTGGATTAATTTCTGCAGTGTGGATGCAGCCATAACAGGGCTTTCTATGTAGCAGTGCCTTGATTGTGGAACTCCTTACCCAAAGAAAGCCCCATCTCTTTTAAGCTTCAAGCAAGCAGCCCAAGCAGTGCTGTTCTGCATGGCATTCAATGTTTGAAATTGCTGATTTAACTCTTTCAAAACTGAAGTCTAGGATTGTTTTTAGATGGCTTTTAGGAGTTTTTAAAAAGTACTGTAATGTGTTTAAAAGATGTTTTTATCTCTGTATTGCTTTAATTGGGTTTTTATTGATTTGGGAGCCCTTGTGGGCTGGGAAGTGATACTGAAATATGATAAACAAACAAGCAAATAAATCACCCTTTTCTACAATGTGCACACAGACGCCCACACGTCAGGAGTGGGGCAAAGCAGTGATCGTGACAGCCAACCCCCTTCTTGAAGCTGACTGTTGTGTGCACATTTGCACAGCAGCTGGCTTCAGAGGCAGTTGGCTGCCACAGTCATTCATCCCCCACCTTCCTCTTGGAAGGCAGAGTTTGGCAGTGTGGAAAACATATCATGAATCATCAAAGTGCTATGGTGGGGAAAGTGATAAGAAATAATGCTTAACTGGGTATGCTTCCATTCTTAAACTGGTGCAACTGTGGCAGGGCAGCAGGCTGATATGATAAAGTGTGATAAAGTTATTGGGGAGGACTGGAACTACACCCACTTTCAGAATAGACCACCACTCTAGAAACCTAAAAGTAACCACTTTGATAGCTTGAAGAATAGGAGTAATGTATGATCACAGGAAATGGAAGTGTCTTTTAATCAAAAGGACACCCTCCCAAAGAGTGTGTTAAAATAATTCCTACTTTTGAATCAAAGCACCAGTGTTGGCATGAGGGAGCGAAAAAACGCAATGGTTGCTTAAATCCCCCAAAGGCTATTCTTCAAAAACAAAGCTGATCACCAGAGGGTTTTCTAACATGTGATTTCATGTGAGCAAGATAAGTATTTTGCAATAGTGTTAATATTTAATTTTAAAGCATAGGTTTTTGTAAAGAGATAAAAGAGAGAGATAACAAAGCAGACAAAGAAGGATTTATTGCATATGGATTATTGTGGATTATTTATTTTCAATGAGGAGGAAGGAATCATTAGCTAGATATAAAAATATAAACAGGCAGTCATTTATACAAAGATGTATGATCTGTGGAGTTACATAATCCACTTCAGCTGATGTTCATCAGATCTAGCCTCCAGAAAAGCACAGTTAATTAAATTTCATCAACTCTTTGCTCAAAGTAACTCCTGCACCTTGGGAAAATAAATTTTGTAAAAGGCTCAAGAAAGGAAAATCTCAGACCTCAGCTTTTCCCCTCTCCACATTTCCCTTGGTGTCAAATATGTCTCAGCAATGTGCATAGTTGCCAATAGCCTCTCTTTAAAAAATTAAAGCAAATGAAGGAAAGCATAACCAATTTCAGGACAAATGTGCTACAGAGATGAAGTGAGATATTCTGCACCCTATTTATCAGCTTTATGAACTCTCCTCTTATAATCACAAATCTCTCTGTCAGTAAAGACAAAACCTCCTTGATGGATAAGGGTTCTAATATCCCAGTAAAATGTGTGCCCTGACATTCAGCATGTTTCTTGTGGGTCCAAGACTGGTTAAACCTGAAAACGTCAAAGTCACTAACAATAGAACACCACGATTTACACTACGGATGGCATGCATATGCCTGGTATGACAGAATCAAAATAAATCAAGAGTTTAATAATCATATATTTAGAAAGACACTTTCAAAGAATTGGCTCAATATTAAAACAAACTTTTATATAAAAATTCTACTGTGGGCATCCCCACAAGAGGCTTTTTTTTGGAAGGTGGGAAAACTACCAAAATTGGATCACATATAAAGAAATTGTATGTTATGATAAAGAAGGTAAAATTAACATCAGAATGAGAGAAGAAATAGAGAAAAAATTGCAGTGGATGAGTTATTGGCAAATAAAAGAGAGGTTTAAAGGAGACTAGAAAACAATTAGTTTTGAGGAAGAAGAAAACAAAATAGACAAAATAATTAGGGCACCAGAGAAAAACAAAATTAGCAAAAGTTATAGAGTACTACTAAAAAGAAGTCTAGAGTCAAAGGAGATAAAAGATTACATGATAAGTGGACCCAGGAATTAGGCCACAATATAGAACTTGTAAAATGGGAAGAAGCAAGGAAGAAAACATTTTTTTTTTACTGTATCGCAAGACTTAAAAGAAAACTAACGATATCAAATAAATGGTACTATACGCCTCTACTATTAAGTAAAATAAATGGACCAAATAGTAATAAATGTTGGAAGTGCTGAAAAGAAGTGGGATCACTTCTACATATGAGGTGGGCTGTTCAAAAATAAAAATTTTCTGGTTAAAAATACATAAAACAATGAAAAAAATGCTAAGACTAGAATATGAGTTTACACCTGAACTGTACTACTAAATATAACATCTATATTAGGAAATGAAGGAGAAAGGAAAAACTGGAGAACTGCATTCTAGTTAATCACAGCGGCAAGAATTTTAATAGTTAAAATTGGAAAAAAGAATAATCATCAGAAATAGAAGTCTGGAAAAACAAAATATATGAAATGAAAGAAATGGAACCATGATAATAAATAAAAAGGATATGGCTAAATGGGGAAAAGATTGGAAAGTAGTGACAAGTGTAATAGAAATAAATTAGACCAATATGAAAACAAAATTATTACTACCAAGGTGAGAGGCTATGAGTGAATATAGATACTTGTATATGTGTGTGTATATAAATAGACAGATCTTAATTGTCCTGTCTATACATAGATCTCAATTATAGCATAAAAGGGGTAAACAAAACTCTAGATATCAACTGAAGTAAAGTTTAAAGAAGGAACCCTTAATAAATATGTTCTTATTTTCATGGTGTAATAATAAATTAGGATAAATAAAAAATAAGACCAAATAAAAAGAGAAGAGAATCAACTGAAAAAGAAAAAAGAAACCATTTAGAGCAGGGGTCGGCAAGGTTTACTTACCTGGGGCTGGTCGCTGGTCCCCAGGTCTTCCGCGGGGCCGGGGGGGAGAATGGCGGTGTGCGCGCTCATGTGCGCGGCCCTCACCGACCCCTGCTGCTGCTGCCGCCACACACGCTTCTGCCACGCGCATCGCGGCCTCCATTTTGTTTGCCAAAATGATGGCCACGACTCGTTTGCACATGCGCAGTACTCCTGCATATGCGCAAATGAGTCATGGCCACCATTTTGTTTGACAAAATGGCGGCCGCGGCTCATTCACACATGTGCAGGAGTACTGCACATGCACAAATGAGTCACTGCCACCATTTTGGCAAACAAAATGGCAGCTGCAATGCACGCGGTGGTGGCGCCACGGCGGGCAGTGGGAGTCAGCGGGGGCCGGTCAGTGGGGTTCGGGGGGCCAGATGCGGCCCACGGGCCGTGGGTTACCAACCCCTGATCCAGAGTAATTAAGTAAGGAAGTCAATAAGAAGATACAAACGAAGGAAAAGAAGAAGAAAACAAGAACCAAAAGAAGAAAATTACATAATGTAAATGTATATAGATTGATAACTATAACAAAAGGTTTTTTTAAAAGGTGTATGTAATGATAGTGAAAATAATAAACTTTTTTAAAAACTTAGTGTGTGTGGCAGTTAAGGGGGCAAACCAGGGCAGGATACTAAGCAGTGGATCTGGGATACAGCCCTCATGTACACTCAGCAAAGGACTGATGTGGTATAAACTTACCTAGTTTGTGTTATTCAGAAGAAAAGACAGGAAAGCCCTTACCTAAGGAACACTAACATAGCAGAGGAAGACAAAGTTTGAATACTGTCTGGCAGGCTACCCTTCCTGATACAGAAACCTTTCTCAATATGAGACCGCTCAAACATCTCACCAATTAAGCAGACCCATATTCCTAATGATAAATCCTAGCATAATTTTCCTCAATAGAATTATTGACTGTTTGCCCCAGCCTTTATATAATATATACAGCTGTATACCTGCTGTACTTTTGTAAGCAGGATAAAGAATATATCCTATTTACAGAAGTGCACTAGGTATATTGTAAGAGTCCAGATAAAATCAACCTTACTAAATGTATGCGATCAAGTAAATTCTGTGGAGTAATAGTTTAGCACAGCCTGGCCTTGTTTTCAGAATTGTACCTCCAATATGAAGCTGTTCTATCTCCAGCTGTTTCTGGTTTAAGTAAACCAGCCATCACAATATATTTCCATCCTGTTATAAATAATATTTTTATGACTACCAACAAAATGATATTGTCACAACAGATTTCTACATTTCATAGCTTCATAAGACATGCAAGTCAATTCTTCTACTTCCTTCCCACCCAACAGCTCAGCATTAAATGAGACCAAGCAAACTGAACTGTCAACACATAAATAAACCAATGCTTATATTACAACATAGCTAAAAGAACCAACTCTTTATCCTTCATAAATTATCCACACATTTGCAGAGAGAAGTAATTAAAAGATGAGACATCACAACCAAGTGGGTTATAAAGGGAGAAACAGTCACGTTCATCCTCTTGATTACTTGGTTTGTGGTATTTTCTGTAATTACAGACTGTGCTAAGTCATATTTAATCCACTCAGGCTACTGTTGGCAGTATTTTCAACTTTTTAGTTTAGCTTTGCATTTTATAACCTTATGATCCCCTCTAAAAGAGCAGAATATAGCCCAAATGGATCTGAAAAGAAACCACTGTAACAACAGTGTCATCAGCAAGTTATATCAGACAGGCTGTCCACAGCTTAGGACCAATATTCATCCTCATATATTTTCATTAATTTATTTATTGTAATTCTGTTGTCTGTATGATATTCTTGGGATACTACTGAGAAATTGGTTAAAGATAAAAGCAGACATTGGCTGGCATTCAGTATGACAGTCACAGATTTGAAACCTAGAGTTACAGATCTGGAACTGGTCTGTAGTCAATAAGACTATGCAGCCTTACTCTTGTTGTTGTTGTTATTGTTGATATGTGCCTACAAGTTGTTTTCAATTTATGACAACCCTAAGGTAAATCTGTCATATTTTTGGTTAAACATGACATATTTGCCTTAGGGTTGCCATAAGTCAGAAACAACTTTTTTTTTTTTTTTTTTGTAGAACTATGTAAATGCCACTCCAGTCTACCTTAATAGTCAGCAGCTGGATCGGGCAAAAGAGATCCATTAAGCTTCTGATGAGGCACAAGGAGGATGGCATTTCCATCCTTCTTCCACTAGCAAGTTAGCTGGTTGTTAAGGTGCGCTGAGGTGGAGTGAAATGAGGACATGTTATTTTATTGCACATACATAACTAAGTAGCTGATGTAGAATATCAGCAGTTGTTTTTTTAATTCCTTGAAAGCAGAAAAATATCTAGGGGAGTTGCAGACTGCCAGAAATAGTGCAAATTGAGTCCACTTTTAGGGTTAGGGTTAGTGCTAGGGAATCATGGGAATTGTTTGTTTTTTCTGAGACATTGAGCCTTCTCTGTCAGAGAGCTCTGGTGCCACAATAAAATACAGTTCCCATGATTCCCTAACCCTTAAAGTGGACTCAATTTGCACTATTTCTGGCAGTCTGCAACCCCAGTAGGTTTCCTATGTAAATCTGGAACACATCATGTAGCCAGTGAGTAAAGTTATAAATAAAGATTGATCTGTTATACTACCAGATCCCAAATAAATTGCAAGCTCATTACTCTGCTGATGATTAATCCCCCACAAAGTACCCAATCATTAAGCCAGCAAAATAAATAAAAAAAAAATCCATACATCGGCAGCTGTTTGGTGTACTGCAAAAGAAATGAATGGCCAGTGAATGCCCAAGGACAAAATAGGTAAATTACTTTTCTTCTTCTTGAAAAGCTGCATACAGACAGTATGGATTTCTGATGTGATTACCAAATACCAAGCCACCACCTCTTTCCATATGAATACACTGTGGTGGCACCTGCTCTGAGCATACATGTTGTGTGCCCTCACTATATCTAACCAGCAATTAAATAGTAGTTAGAGAGACACTATTTCAGTCACTCCTGGAGTCACAACACAGACTACCAACTATGAAGGCCCCTACCCTCATTTCTCCTTGAATAGTAATACTTCTATAGACATACATTATGATAATCCAGCAGGTAATCATCTATCATGTATGTGCATATTTATATACACTCTCTGATAACAGTATGATTAGATTGTGTGTGTATGTATGTATAAGAGAGTTGTTTTTTTTGTTTTTGTGGTAGTCTTTGCACTGAGAGATGTGAGTAAGTGGTTTTACATTCTTACTTTTTTCAGCACTTTGACCCTAATGCTAGCGGTAAGACAAACCACATAATGTATTTCACATACAACATTTTGAAATACAGTATGCAAAGGAGTCCTTGTTTTCTAATTTACACAACATGTGTAGTTGGCTCTCCATATCCACAGATTCTGCATCCATGGATTCAACCATCCATGGCTTGAAAATATTCAGCAACAAAAATTCAAATAAGCAAACCTTGATTTTGCCATTTTATATAAAGGACACCATTTTACTGTATATAATAGGACTTGACCTTTCACAGATTTTGGTATCCACAGGGGGTCCAGGAACCAAACCGAAGCAGATATCAAGGGATCACTGTATCCTATAGAATAGAATAGAATATGTAATCTTCCCACTGCAGTCAACTTCTTCTCTTATATTCTAATTTTTTTTTGGGGGGGGGGGAACTACTGTGTGAGCCCAGGACATAACTGGCCTTTTGAAAAGTCATCTAATTCTCATTGTGACAGACAGGCTTTCAAACAGAGCAATGCCAGATGGAAAATTTGTATGTGCTTATTAAATATTTTTAGGGAATATGAAACAATGCCTTCCGTTTTAAAACATGTACTTTAATATTTCCGTATGTGAATCATGGCTTCTTTTAATAACAATTCCTATTTTAAACTGGAAGTGAAAGGTTTGGGTTTAAAAAAACAACAAAAAAACCACACATGTGAATACAGCTTTTGAACATGCTGTAAGAGGACCGATTATACTCACAACCCCAGATTCAATTTTCCACCTGATGTTTATAATTTTGGGGTGGGAGGGAAATGCATTTGTTTGGAACATTCATTCTTGTCTACTAATGCTGATCATAAGTTAGGAAAGTTACTTATGTGAAGTTCAGCTCCTAAAATCCCAGAATTTCCCAAACTCTACTACTGATGGCAAATGGCACTAACAAAAAACATGTTAGGCTGGCATTGCAAAGTACACTGACCTGGCATGGTCCATGATTGGAGTATTTATGAAAATTAACACTATGCATCTAAAGCTAGCTGATGTAGGGGACCAGTGTGTTTTCTCCTCCCAAATGTGTGAGGGACTGGCTACAGTGGTTTCTTTCTTTCCTTGAAACTTGTAAAGAGTCTTCAGCCAACGGTTCACAGACTAGCACAAACCCATGGGCCACCACTTTGAGCAGCACTGAAATAACAGATAGTTCAGGTGGTAGAGCCCCAACAAACTTTTAACTTGTTCTCTACTTATGTGTATAGACTGACAGTAATTGCTAGTGGTTGCCTGAATAATGAAGGAAGCAATAAACCAAAATGTTATCACATAACTGATCCCACCATAAACAAAAAAATGTCACCACCCCATTCATGGTAGTAGATTCAAATCTTCGGCTCAATCTACTCTAAAGCTGAACTATACAAATGGCAAATGTAGGGACAAGAATGGGTATAAAGAGCTGCATCTTCCGAGATTATACAAAACAGGCTGTATCTTGAATGAGGAACGTGACATCTTTTATACCTCCATTAAAGCTTGATTCCTTCTTCCTGTTCTGACTAGTCAGTCCTCAGAATACTGAAATGAGAGACACCAGAAGCCTGGGGAAACTATCTCAATATCTCATTTCAACTGTTTCTCTTGCTCTTTAAATGTGGTATCCATGTTGTGATGATAACTTTATTAGTCCGGCCAAAAAGATGCAATACACATCATGCTAGTTTTTGAAATTCATTGGCTTCATCAGGCAAAGGTGGCTAAAAAACCACACCGAGGGTGGGAAGTGATAGGTGTAGAGTGTCACTGGGGTTTGCCTCTAGCACCCCCTGTGGATAGCAAAACCCATGGATGCTAAAGTTCCATTTAATACAATGTAGTAAAATGGTGTCCCTTACATAAAATGGCAAAATCAAGGTTTGGCTTTTGGAGTTTGCATATGTTAACAATATTTTCAATCTGTGGATGCCTGAATCCACAAATAAAAAATCTGTGGATATGGAGGGCTGACTGTACATACAATAACAATTAATTGACTAGGAACTGGTAATACTGAAAAGATGAGGCTGTCATAATTGGGATTAAGCATCCCAGATACATCTTCTGGAGCAGAATGGAAGGAAAAATCATGTATGTGACTTCGGGGGGGGGGGATCCAGAAAGCTAGTAATTCACATTTTATAGCAATAGCAAGTACATTCTATACCACTTATCAGTGAACTAACACTCTCTAAGTGGTTTACAATGTGTAAGCTAATTGCCCCCAACAAGCTGGGTACTCATTTTAGTGACCTACAGAAAGATGAAAGGCTGAGTGGACCTCGGAGTCCCTGGGATCGAACTCACAACTTTGTGGCTGCAGCACTGGCATTTAACCACTGCGCCACCAGGGCTCCTTATCCACCAGGGCTCCTTATGTTTTGTGGTCCTTTCATTAAAGTACTGAGTCTGGTAGTGAGATCTGAATAAAATAAAAAAAGAAATTCAATCTCTGGGCTAGGAACATTGCAAGATATCCTTGGATGGTGGTTTAGAAAGATTATATGATTTACCAGTCTACCCTGTGTGGTTCTATTCCAGACTATAGAACTGTTGGGAAGAAACATAAGATTGGTAAAGTAGTAAACAAATGGTCAGGATTCTCATCTTCAATGGAAGATTTGAATGTGATCTCCAATATTAGGACAAGTATTATATGAGTCCCTGAGATTAAATTTTAATCCTGGTGGCTGGGGAGTAGGGATGTTTGGAAACTCATAGGAAAGAAGTGGATCACATCACACTCCCAGTGATGTCATTAAAATCTGTGGGTTCAGAGTAAAGCAAGTTATTAATTTTCTTTTATTTATTTTTAGGATGGAGCTTAACCCATTTCTTAACCAATGCCTTTAGCTACAGTTTAGTACAGTATCAGCAAAGAACCAGCAATATTTTCTATCAAATAAACAATGGTGTGTTGAATTCTCAGGTGGGAGCTAAGTCAATGGCGCTTTAACTAACTTAGCAAAGAAATGAAACAAAGCTTTCTGTTGAAATGCACTTAACTTCCTTATAGGGGCAAAAAATGTCTAGAGCTGTCAAATTAAATCAGTTCTATTTCCTGAAGAAGGGAGGGGAGAAGTGTCTGCCTCTGAGTGCTGAGGGTGGGTAGTGGGGATGGTGGTGCAGGAGTGTCAATAGATTTGCTTATTATTATAGCAAACTCCAGCTAAATAAAACTTGTGTACTTATATAAGTTTATCTTCCCTCACAGTGAGAAGTTCCATGGAATGTGCTGAAATACAACACTCTAAAATTATTGCTTTGTTTGAATGATTCCCTTACACTAACTCATTGCAATTACTGGTTTCAAAAAGGCACTCATAGTAGCTATACAAAAGATGAAGGCATTAGAGGCAAGAGACGTAAATTATTCCATTTGTTTTTGCAGAACTCAGCTCTTGAGCAGTGCACTAGGATTTCTGTTTTCCCTAACAGTCTTTCTGGAGAGTTGGCAAGAACTTTTCCTTTATAAAATTCTATGGTGCCGAAGAAGAGATTTCTAGAGGCACAAGGTTACTGCAGCTGCTGGGTGCTAACTTATATATTATTCAAAGCAAGATTGTTCCTGAGGGAGCAGAAAGTGAGCTATTTTCTTAATCTTTGGGGAAAATAACTCTTTAACAAATGCAATCCCAAATTTAGCCAGGACAACTAACCTGTGACACACACTCTCTCTCCCATTCTCTCTCTCTCTCTGTCTCTCTCTCATAGGCCAAGATTCTGCATCAAAGAAGAGAAATAACCTGAAGTTCCACCAGGCAGAATTATGCCACATCCCCTTATAGCAAGTAATAAAAAAGACACACAGACCCCCAAAATTTGCAGTAGGGCACAGGGAAAGACATTCTTAGCTAACATGAGAAATATGAATATTATTGGAAGTAAATGTTCTAGGAAGCCAGTATGAAAGTTTGTACATTGATACCACATTCTGCTAGTCCCCATCATAATGTATAAACTCCTTATTGAATTAAAATGTTTCAGAGCCATTGCCTAGGATGAAGAGTTAATATACAGTGACTCACAACCAAGAGACTTGACAACTAAGGTAACTGATTTTATAACTGTTAGTTTTTAAAAAACAACAACACTAAAAGAACAAATAATTCAACTGATTTGTGTTGAAGGAGCAAACCTAATTGTTTCCCCCACTTATCAAGGAAAAATACTTCTGCCTTTCACTATGAGTAATATAAAATCCACACAGAAAAACACTGACAGTCCTTAACAGGAAATATACAAACTCTTGCAAAAAAAGGGGGAAAAAAAGGGGGGGGGTTCATAGATGATAGAAGCAGACCACCTTTGGTTTATCTCATAATAGCTCTCTAAACTTGACTTAAAATGACTACTGTTGTTCAGTTCATTAGGCCAGAGCAATAAGGTCCACAGAGGTTAAGCTAGTCTTTCATACTCAATGGTGTCAAATTCCAGTAATGGGGTACTTCTCTTGCAAGCAAGGTTATGTATTTATTTTTAAATCTTGACCAGATGAATTTGCAGTTGCAGTTTCAAGATAATGAGTAACTTGTAATGAATTCTTTTTTTCTAATAACAAGGCAATTATAGAAAAATTAACTAATAAAACTCTAAATATCTAAAGAAAGAAAATATATTTTAAATTATTTTGAATTGTTTTATTGCCTATGGGAGGGGGAGGAGATTATACTGGACATCCAAAGGCATCCAACTTTAAATTATGAATTATGGCTATGTATTTCAAACCTGGAGAGCCAGTGTGGTGTAGTAGTTTGAGCATTGGACTACAACTCTGGAGACCAGGGTTCAAATCTATGCTTGGCCATGGAAACCCACTGGGTGACTTTGAGTGAGTCACATGCTCTCAGCTCCAGAAAACTCCATGATAAGGTTGGCTTATGGTTGCCATAAATCAGAAATAACTTGAAGACACACAACAACAACAACAACAACAACAATTTCAGGCCTCATCTCTCCTTAAAAGCCAAAATGATGAAATTGAGACTATCATACTTTGGCCACATCATGTGAAGGCATGACTCACTAGAAAAGACAATAATGCTAGGAATAGTGGAAGGCAGTAGGAAAAGAGGAAGACCACAAAGCAGAGAGATAGATTTAATCAAGGACATAACCCTGAATTTGCAGGACTTGACAGAGGCTGCTGAAGATAGGTGTCTTGGAGATGTCTCAATCATAGAGTTGCCATAGGTCAAGAACAACTTGAAAACAGTTAACACACACACATTTTACCACATTGTACCACTGATTTTTAAGAGGAAATTGTTTATAAAGAAAATTTAAAAAACTACAAAGGTATAACTGTGTTCCATTACAATAGCACCTTAATGAGTATTAATGTCACCCCTTTTATCATGTAACCACAACAGAAGTCTGGCTTCTGGTGTGTCCATAAATCCATTAAGTTTCTCACTTCTTCACTCCCAATACAGGCAAAATCTATATTTGGAAGCAGGGAGTGTGTGTGTGTGCATGTGTGTGAGAGAGAGAGAGTGAGGAAAGAGGGATGAATAAGGAGAGAGAGAGAGAGAGAAAGAGAGTGAGATGAGGGTAAAATTTGTGAGAGTCAGATTGTTTTTCCAGCTGCAATCTTTCCTACATCCATTCACCCAAGTGAAAGTCCAATTGAAAATAGAGTAACTTGACATCAAAGGTGGGATGCCTTCTGCACATGTTTAGGGACTATGAGACTGGTTCTGTGGAAACTGCCTTTCAGAACCATTTGATGAATGGCTGAAATAAGGGACACCACTGGTGAAGAAAGTGATGGTTCTTCAGAAAAAGACCAGGAAGGAGTCATTTTGGAATATGATGTCTTCAGTCTCAGGGCATAAAGTCAGTTGCAGACAGTGAGGAGGTGGTCTTGGCATACCTGAGGTCTCCCAGCAGCGAAGGGTCATCACTGCATGCCTTTCAACATGTTTTCGGCAATAAAACACAAGTATGTCTTCAAGTGTTGCAGTAGAACACCTGCTTAGTTCAGGTGGCAATGGCATTATGGAAAGACATTTCTTGTCTGACATCCTCTTTGAGGTAGAACAGCAATATTTTAAGAGCTTTTTAGAGTATTTTAAGTGTAATTTTTCAAGTTTTCAAAATATTTTTATCCCCTATTCTTGAGTATCATTTCTGGGCATAATATGGATAATGCTAAGATAATGTTCCGAAGACTTTTCTACACATTACATTTTAAAAAGCTTAGAAAAGTTATTTTTTTCAAGTTCTACAGTCCCCTAAACATCATGACAGGTGGCAGATTCTGATAACTGCTGACCAAAAGGTAACTTTTCCAAATTCTGCATTCTCATACACCTAAGCAAAGATGGAGATGGAGACACAGGATTTGACAGGAGGCTATGACTGACTTCAGCTCCCTACTAATGGTTCACTCCACTTCAAATTATATCTTGTGAGATGTGAAACGGCACTATGAAACATCAATTTCTGTAGGATACATACAAACATGCTCAGAGCTATGCTAAGCCCACACTTAAGCTAATTATAATATTATAGATATTTTGAAGATAATCAAAGATGCTGCATGATTAAAAAAGCAAGTTTCAGAAGTGAGGCTCATTCCATTTGTATTTGAATGAGAACATTCCTATAATAATCTTGTTATTTTATATACACAGCACGTGCTTAGTTTCAAGCAAGCACACACTCTGTGTAGAATCAAGAGCTCAGAGCCAAATGTTTCCTCAACACTGTCCAGTCAATAAACATCTCTTGAAAAAGTGTTTGTCATTGTTGCCACACCTGTTCCATCTGTTTCAGTTGCCCAAACAGCTCTTTGTGAAGGAAGCTCTCAGACAGAAGATGTGGGAGGACGATAACACAGTTCTTAGAATAAATGTTTTTCTATATATTTAAAGGACAGATGGGGCAGGTGCGGTTCACGGATATGACGATGAGCTCCAAGGTTTGTCAAACCCTACACTGCCCAATTAAGTACAAAGCACTATAGATATGACACTATAGACAGCTTGAGCCTGATCTTCTGAAGATTTTGATGCTGTTTGTCCTGACTTCTTGGCCCTGCTCTCAACTCATAGTCAGTTCCCTACAAGAGCACACTGACTCATCTCACCACCCACACAAGCCAAGTGTGTTAGGAGCATCAGGAGTTGGGAAACTATCGTACAGAAAACTTTGTGGAGTCCTGCAAAGGTCCCGATGTTCAAACCAATAAAGTGGGGTTTTCCAGAAAAAAAGTAGAACTGGAAAAATTTCCGGAGGGGAAAATTCCACTTCTCTAAAATTGTGATTTAGCACAATTCCTTTAAATATAATATTCAAAGGGCTCTTTGAGACTGAGTGAAAGAAAGAAACTGGTACCATTAGCTTTCATAGTTTACAAAGCTAATGCAACCAACCTAGTCTCAAAGATGCTACAAGACCCCTTTGCATACGGATCAAGCCTAACACAGCTATGTCTTTGAATGTTGTATTTCAAAGCTTAATGTGGAATTTACAATATTGTACTGGAATATTCATAATAATTTAAAGAGAAGAGCATGTATGTGTGTTGCGTGTCTTCAAGTTGTTTCCAAGTTATGTTGACCCTAAAGCAAAAATACGATGGGATTTTCTTAAGATTTGTTCAGAAGAGGTTTGCCACTGGCTTCCCATGAGGCTGAGAGTATGTAACTTGCCCAAGGTCACCTAGTGGGTATCATGGCCAAGCAGGAATCAAACCCTAGTCTCCTGAGTCATAGCCCTACACTCAAACCACTCCACCATGGTAGTTAGAAAAGCATGTACCTTCCTTATATTAACAAAAAATGACTACATCTGGAACACTTTTTAAAGACATGTACCTGAAGAGAGCTATTTGTTGTTCTGTGCCTACAAGTTATGGGAACCCTGAGGCAAAATCATGGGGTTTTCTTGGCAAGTTTCTTCAGGGGGGGGGGGTTCCCATTGCTATCCTCCGATGCTGAGTGAGTGTGAATTGCCCAAGGTCACCCAGTGGGTTTTTATGCTCGAGTGAGGATTTGAACCCTGGTCTGCAGAGTCATAGTCCAACACTCAAACCACTATACCATGTTGGCTCTCAAAGAGAGCTATACCTGGTATATTTTATAGCAAAGGTTTAATTTTCTTTTGTTGAGATATACCTCTATTACGTTCAGGTTCATTCACTCACTCTGAGTTTCATTTAAAATGGAGAGAATAATTTTAGAAATTACATAAAGGTCCATATGCTACAATTTGCTTATCTGACATGACTGCTTACTGTAAAACAGTCCAAACAACTATAGATAATAGTTGTGGATTTCCACTATGGATATGGAAAATAAAAAAAAAATCCCAGAAAATTTCCCAAATTTTTCAATGGAAGATTTAATACACCATTTCTCTCTCTCTCTCATATGATAAATCTTCCATGGAAAAATGCAGCACTGGAAATTTTCTGAAAAGTTTATTCATCTTCCACATCTGAACTGGTCATCCAACGTCTGTAAAATGATAAATAGCCAAGGCCCAGAGGCTGGACGTATCATGATACTAACAATGGTGTAACACGCTATTTGGGAATAGGAAAGTTGTGATGAAGTCAGATTCCAAAAGTAACTTCGAGCAAAACAAAGCTACATTATTGCTAGAACATTTCTTCCTACTTTCAAAAGTTACCTTTTAAGGACATTTTAAGGTATTTTAAGATATATTTTGACAGCCATTTTTTTTATTAATTCTAAAGACTTTAGAAGACAATTGAAAGTAACCAACAAGCAACAAGTGATATAATGCAATGATGTAATGCAAAGAGCTATTTTTAAAAAACAATATTGTGGCAAGTAACAATAACAATTTTTTTTAAAAAAAAACTACAACAAATTAGGGGAACAAACTACCTCTAAAACTAACTTTCCAAGTACTGCTTAAGCTCAACTATAGAGTTCTAGTAACAGGATTCTGCTCTGACCTTTGTGTCCACCATCAGAAACATTTTTCCTGCCTACAAAAGCAAGAGCCAGGGAAGCAGAATGGGGCAGGGAAACAGTGATTTGTTGCACTACATATTTGTATTCACTAGGCCCAGCCAGGAAAGTGGTAAGGAAACCAGTGGCAGTCAACTAGAATGGTTACTTGAAAAAAATCACCTACTGCAGCTACCTGGAAAAAAACCACTTAATTACCAGTGCCCTCTGAAATTTCCCTTGGGAGTCTTGAGTGTAGGAATAGGCAGTACAGTAGCCCCTCCCAATTCATGGGGAATCCATTCCAGCCCCCCCCCCCCCCAAAAAATGGCAGCTTGCAAATATTTGAGCTCCATTGAAAATAATGGTGCACGTGCCCATGGCACACGCAACCTTCACACGTAGACATGCACCGCCATTATATCCCTCCCTGCCTGTCTCTCCCACGAAGAGTTGGACCACCGACTCAAAGTCCATGAATGGAGAGGGACAACTGTATTATCTTGAGACAGAATTGAATATATTGAGTTATTCTGGTAGCTTAAAACATGTTGGACTACAGAACATCATTATCATAAACTATTTTGATAACTTTGTCTGTAATCTTTGCTAAGATCCAGTCTTATGTTATGCTCTTTGCTCAGGAAACACACCTATATTAAAGGAGGAGTCTATTTCCATCATAGTTCCAAATCCATAAACTGAGACTCCTCGAACCCAGCACATAAACGAAGGGGTCCCTAAAGCTATACAAACAAACAGGAATTCCCGAAGTCTGTTACTATGGAACACCACATTTCCTGGACAAAAAGAAACAAAGGTTTCAGGACTGGCTGGGGCTACATGCCTTGGAATTTTGCTTTTTAAATGGACTGGTTCATTTTAGTTAGTTCCAATCTGTTTCTATCCTTGGATCTGAACTTAAATAATTAATGGGTTCTAGATTTTTTTTTTTAAAAAAAAAACAGGCATTGTTTTGTATTCATATAACTGACTGCTATGTTAATTGTCATGAAATGAAGGGTGGTATAAACAATGAAACACAACTTTTGCTAAGAGGAATGAGTTACTGAAAATTGTTAGGCAAGGCAATTAGGAAAGTTCAGCTTATGAGCCACACACCCCTTGGGTCCCCATTTTATAGCCCTCGAAGCACCTCAGGAAATTCCAAATGTACCCTGGCTCCAACATTTTGGCCCCAAAATGCACCCCCCAAAAAAAAATCACAAAACACAGTAGTTTGGGTCCTCTTACCACATACTAACCTCCAAACCTCTATGACCTGTAGGAAAAAATGGGAGAAAATAATCCATTATGAGTTATATTAGATCACCTCCACTTATGCTGGGAGGAACATTAATGCTGATAGATTGAGTGGGGGGTGTTGGCCCTGCCACTTCATGGCTGTCACCCGAATTACATGACAACAGAAGGATTTCACCTGTTTTTCCAACCTGTGATGGGCTGCCCTCTTTCAGCCTTTTCATTTTTGTTGGTATTTGGTGGTAAGGGCAAATTTAGGGCAAAGAAACTCTCAATCAAACCAGACAATTCATTTATAATGTGTTTAAGAGAGATGCTCATTCAAGCAGTAAAAGACATCTGTTTGTTACAACATGTGCTTTCCCTAATTTTTGTGTTTTGCATTTTGCATGTTTTGTTTTGTGATCACTGGAAAGGGAACATTAGCTTGATTTGCAAGTCTGACTACTGAGGCACACATCTTTGAGGACAATTAAAAGAGGAAAAATGGGTTTATCTCAGGTATACACATTTCTCTTGGCATCTGGTTTGACCCTCAAATGACAGTTTAACACTGGTGCAAAGAAATGTATTTTGGCAGATTCATCTTGTCTAACAAGGCTGTGAATTTCATAGTGATGAAATAAATAACCTTCCTTGAATCTGCTTATCCTACATTTCAATGCCTTTTATATTTTCCTGTTATACAACTGCTTTTACAATGATTTTTTAAAAAAGAATTCTCATTTATTAAATGTCACCTTTATCAAAGTGAGCTAAAAATCTACTTTACATAATCTGTTTTATGTGGGATTTATTGGTCAGAAGTCAACTCTTCTTTCAGGGCTATAGTTCCATGATATTCCCGTATCACCCTGAAGCAAGCATTCACACAAAGAAATTCGAGAAGGGGCTTTGTTCTCCTTTTATACAGGTATCCAAGTAAGTAAACAAGTAGGTATAACAAAAACAAAAAACAAAAAGAAAGAGAAACCACAGCCTCTGTCCTTTTGCTTGAGCATTTATTTTTAAAGTGTCTCAAAAGCTACCTACGAGGCTTTTCTACCTGCTGCGAAATGTCTAAACATTTAAGCTCCCATGAAGAAATGTGTCACTGTATCAAATATAAGGTAGAGGATGTGAACGGCAATTAATCAAAAAGTCGTGTTTGGGGTGATAAGACGTGTCTTAGACTGAAGAACTTGTTCTTCTTAAACATTCAAAGAACATTCTGTAGTTTACAGATTCTTAATTTAACACAGGGAAAAATTAAGAGTTTCTCTTTACAGATTATAGCTGGTGCTGGAGCCACAGAGCACTCTCCCTGTTGCTCTTTCTTTGAACGCACTAGCCAGCTTTGTAAAAATGCCTCATGATGACAAGGCAGTGAGGCTAAAAAAGGATGCTATCTATATATCAGTATTTGTCTTAGATGAACATGACCTTTCTTGGTAAGAAAATTGAAAGGCAGCTAAAAGATTCTCAGCCTACATCATGAGAGCCCTGCTGGATCAGGCCAATTTCCAGTTCAGCCTTTTGTTCCCACAGTGGCCAACGAGACGCCTGTGGAAAGCCAAGAAGCAGGACATGAGTGCAAGAACACCCTTCAGTTGTCAGGAATTCAGGTAATGGGTATTCAGAGGTATAGTGCTTCGGATACACACACACACACACACACACACACACACACACACACTTAGATATGTGTGTGTGTGTGTGTGAATTAATAACTCTTGCCAAAAAATACTCTATCTCAGAAACAAGGCAGAAGAATGACTTGGAGGCACACACCCACAATATATCCATAGCTAACATTCATGTAGACCTTAAACCTACATGTATTTCTACATGCCTCTTTTAAAGCAACCCAAGTTGGAGGCCATCACTGCATCTGATGCAGCAGATTACAGTTAAATTATCTGTTGTACAAAGGAGTATTTCATTTTGTCCAGGGGTCAGCAACCTTTCCCTTTTAAGGGCTAAGGGACTTCAACTCCCAGAAGCCTCAGCCATGTTGGCCAATAGTCCCATGTTGGCCAATAGCTTCTGGGATTCTGGGAGCTGAAGTCCCTCGGCCCTTAAAGGGGAAAGGTTACCTACTCCTGATTTTGTCTATCCTGTTTCCCACCATTTGGCTTCAGTAGATAATCCTAATTCTGTTCTGATGAGAGAGGAATAGTGACTTCAACTTCTCCGCCTGCTCTACACTAAATGTAATTTTAGACAACTCTACCACATTCCGCTCTACTCAACATTTTTTAAAGCTAAAAATCTTCTAACATTGTAAACTTTTCTCACAAAGGAATTGCCCCACCAAGTTTGATTGTTGATTTCTACACCTTTTCCAGTACTACAATACTGTTTTGAAGAACTGGTAACTAGAATAGTACAGAGTGTGGTCAATATGGAAGTTCATTGTCTTGTTTACAGAACCACATACTGGGCAAGGTTTTGGTTTTTCTCTCTTGCAGAGCTATACATCACAGCCTCACGATCTCTTTCCTGGTTAGTCATCACTAGTTCAGACCCTATGGGTACAAACGTAAAATGAAGGGGATTTGTTCAAAGGTACATCCCTTTGCATTTACAGGTTGAGTTTCCCTTATCCAAAACATTCTGTATTTGGATTCCCTTTTGTTTTAATCACTCCAAATATATGGGTGTTATCAGCAGACATGGCCAATCCAGTGCTCAAGAAATTCTGCTCTGTTCCTTTTAGGATGAGAGTTGGTCTTGCCATGAACTTTCTCCTTATTTGCATGGTGGTGGTTGCATAGAAATAAGTATATCATGAAATTAAAATGTAAGGTTCTCCTAATCTTCCCATATAACATTTTCTTCTATGAAAATTAGTCTTGACTCAGCAGATAAAGCTTCATGCAGAAGGCAATAAATGGATAGCCATAGAGTCAGTTCCAGTAGAAACTGTGAATAGTCTCATAGCAACTTCAGTTCCAAGACATTAATTGTTTCATGTGCTTTTGGTGCCAGGAAATTATTTCATCAGATTTATGTGAAGAACAATGGAACTGAAAATCTATGTAGCCATCTTAGGAAAGATATGAGAGCAGAAGCTAACAAGAATCTTGCTTAACCTTTCTTAAAATAAAGGGATGGAAAATTTCTGGGCCACAGTACTTGGGGTCTAACCTACAGCATATCCTCCTTGGCCACCAAAATATTTCCCATAGGTTAATCCAGTGTGGACTGTATCACCTTCTGTTCCCATTTTAAAAATTTACAACAGAAATGGCAAAAGTGTAGCCCACAGAATACAGTTAGCACCCAATCCTTTTTTTTTTTTTTTTGCATCCACACCAAGTGAGAAAAGCACAAAGAACACATCTCCCAAATACTGTAAAAATGCCTCCAAATGAAGTGATTATGCTTTTATACTCCTGGCTATCCCAATTGCCTCCCTCTCTAGCCCATTCAAAGTAAACTGAAAAATCAGGAAGTGCAAACCATAAATAAATGCTGGATCACTTCCACACTACATTTTTTAAAACCAGTTTTTGGTTGCTGTGGGTGGCATGGGGCAAGAACTGGCTCATGCCACAGCTGCCTCCCTTCCCCATGTGCAAGATTGTATATTCAGGAAACCGAATTTTCATTACTGTGGAAGATAACTCAGTGGAGAACGGCACATGAATGCAACACTCCAGATCAGGGCAAAACTCTTGGGTAAGGGGCTTCACTGCCACCAGAAGACCTTGGACAACTGCCACCATGGCACCCTCCTGAAAAAAGATGGAATTTCTTGCCACTTCTAAGGTGGCCATATTTTTGCACTTCCTGGTTTAGGTGCTCCTGTTTTTCCCAAAAGGAAATGACAAAGTGCACTTTAAAGTCTCTATCTGTTGGGGAAAAGTTGTCTTCTACAACTAAAACAGACCAGGAAGAATAACCCCCCAAAAGTGTTAAAATTGCCCTCACACTCCCTAGACAGCTTTAAAGGCATTTTTCAAAAAAGAGTGGGGGGGGGGGACAAAAATGGCATAAGGGTTGCATGCAGCACACAGGCCACACTTTCCCCAATTGAATCTACATGGTTTGGCGGCTATTTTGGGACATGAATTTGCTCGACTTAGGGCCTTTGCAGACTGCCAGAAATAGTGCACATTAAATTGAGGCACTGCCCCGGCTCAGTGCTAGGGAATCATGGGAACTGTAATTTATTGTGGCACCAGAGGTCTCTGACCGAGAAGGCTCAATGTCTCAGGAAAAAAAAAAAAACAATTCCCATGACTCCCTAGCACTGAGCCAGGGCAGTGCCTCAATTTAATGTGCACTATTTCTGGCAGTCTGCAAAGGCCCTTACTTACTTTGCTTACTTTGTATACTGTTGGCTTTGTCTTTGGTGCTTGACATTTTTACTCCATCCAAATGGTATCATTCAACATTTATCCCATAGACAAACCAGACAGAGTGTTCCTTAAGAGTTCAACAAAAGGAAGATTGTATGATGCAATTAGCAATTCATCACAACAGAAAATACTATGGCTTAAAAAAAGATCTTGACCAGACTTGACCCTTCTGCAAAAGATCACACAAGAGGATACAATTTAAGCATATTTTCTGGATGTTCACCTTCTTCCTTTAATTACAAGAGCTCTCCATGCTGCTATGTCAGTTCATTTTGTCCTCCAAATCGGATTAACAAAACATTAAGATCATTACAATAGTTCATCTTGAAGACTAGTTTGACAATGCACAACTTGTAGCGTGGGGTGGGGGGTGGAGTATAAGCCAGAGAAGATATTTTGAGCATTTGGCACCAGCAAGCTCAAATATCTGATCTAAAGGATTCAGAACAAAATTGCTCTCCACCACACACTTTATTAAATACATTACTTTTGCTGTGATGTTACTGGACAAACATCACTGTTTAAGATACAAAACTGACACCTTATCATCTGCACTGCTAATACTTTGTGGCAAATAATAATATTCAAAAATTATTTCTAAGTAAACCATTTGAGAGCCAGCACGGTGTACTGGTCTGAGTATTGGACTATGACTCTGGAGCCCAGGTTTTGAACCCCCACTCAGCCATGAAACCCATTGGGTGATCTTGGGCAAGTCACATTCCCTCAGCCTCAGAGGAAGGCAAAGGCAAACCCCTCTAAACAAATCTTGCCAAGAAAACTCTGTCACAGGTTCACCTTAGGACTGGCCTATGTCGAAAAAAACTTGAAGGCATGCAACAACAAGGAAAAATTAAGTAGTGAGCTGACAGGAGTTCTATGTACTGCATCTTCTCAATAAAAGATATGATAGAACAGTAGATGGTGTATGGAGGAATAGACTATTCAAATGGCATGTATTACCCTAGAGAGAGTGCTACAAACAAATGTGATGGGGCTACTCATGACCAAAGAAGAAAAAGCCAATTGTGATTTCTCTGACATGTACGTACACATTGAAGCAGCATACATGGTTTTTTGCATGTACAAATAGTGAAGGTGATGAATGTGCAAGTAGCATACATATGTTTTATGCATGCCGTTTGTGGTACTAGTTGTGTAGGAATCTAATTACATCTGAACACATGTGTGTAAAAGGAGGCAGAGGCAGCCACTGGAACATGCATATGTGTGTGTATGTGAGAGAGAGAGAGAGAGAGAAGAAGAAGAAGAAGAAGAAGAAGAGGAGGAGGGGGGGATGGTGAGAGGGAGACAAGGAGAGATGGAAGGATATCTGTCAGCTGGGTTTTCAAAATTATGTCCTCTAAAAGTCCCTTGGAAAGATATTTGTTATCTGTCTGGAGAGTGCAGTTTGTTCCATTAGCAGTGGATTGATTCTTATGTTTGCCAATTAGCTAATGGAGAAGTATTTCACTCTCCTTGTAAAGTCTTGTCTAGGGCACCTTTCTCAGGGAGGGAATTCAAACAGAGAATTATTAAACAAATGTTAACAGGTAAATGGGGAAAACTATTCAACTCATGCTGTAGATACGGTTAAAAGAGCATGCTACATATTAAAAATAAATGCCGAATGCACAGGGAAGCTATTGAAATCCACAAACACCTGGAAAACTTCGACAGGAAAGACGAAACAAAGTTTGGCTACAAGACCTAAAAACACCAAAATCAAAGCTCAGCACATGCAAATGAACTTCACCAAGGGTCAGGGGGTTTCCCAGCAGACAATGGACCATTAATTAAATATGCAGGGGTAGCTATATTGGCCATTTAGCAAATTCAAACAAAAATCCAACAAACAGTGATACCTTTATTGGCCAACCAAAATGCACAATATACTGCAAGCTTTCGAAGCTCCACTGGCGTCTTCATCAGGCAAGATGTTATAAACCAAACAAGAGAAAAAATTGGAGATGTTAGTCAGATGCCTGCATTTTGATGTTTCTGTCCTTAGTTAAGATGGTTAGTGGAGGGTATATTTTGCAGGCTGGCCCCTCTTCCTTCTGGCCATGTGGCTATTGGGAGACTTGCAAAGACCAGGAAATTTAAAGTCCATTTGCATCTCAACAAGGATCCCTCTCTTGCAATCCAATATGCCTCCATTCCTATACTTTAATTTGTTTATTTTCTGATTCCTTGTGTTATTGAGGATTGTTTTATTTTATTGTTGTATTTTAAACTTTCTTCTAGTTTAATTCTGTTTTAAGGGGATGGGAGGGTTGGATTATGGGACGAGGGAATGTTTTAACTTGTTTGTTTTAAAATGTTGTACCCCGCCCCGAGGGGCGGGCTATAAATAAATATAATTTATTATTATTATTATTATTATTATTATTATTATTATTATTATTATTATTATTATTATGAGGTCACAGGCCTCTATGTAGGCAGAGGACAGTGGATTCCTCAAGGAGTCTTTATGTTTTGCACCACGAACATTTTGGTAGGTATTGAGGTAAAACAACATCTCCGCCCCCCCAACCCCAAGCTCCTGTACCGGAGCTGACTCCTTGTGGCTGATGGGGCTGCAGCCTCTGCTCCCAAAGGACGTTTTCACACGGGGCTTTAGGAGGACGCAATCCTACCTCCGTCCGGCCCCACTCCGGCTCCATTTCCAGCTTGTTCACACGCACGCCGCAGCAAACCCCACCCCTTCCGGTGCCATCCCTGCGTCCGTCCGGCTCCTTGCTCCATGTGTTCAAACGCACGGAGCAGTAAGTCCGGCCTCACTCCGGCCGAAACAGCGCTAACTCCGGCATCAGCGGCGGAAAGGTAATTCAGATTTTCAAAAGGAATTAGGCTGCTGCCGCCGGAGCCATTCTGGAATGAGCAGCACAAGCCGTTCTGGAAAGGCTCCAGGCGGCTTTAGGGACCTTAGTGTGAAAACGCCCAAAGCTATGCCCAGAGAAGCCTCGCAGGGGGGAGAAGGAGGGAAGGAAGGAAGGAAGGAGAGGAAGGGCTTGTTCCATTGTCCCCAATGGTGACACAGCTGCATGCACACACCACCACTGGGGGTCAATGGGACTTGAGCATTTGCAAATTTTGGCATCCGTGGTGGTGGTGGGGTCCGGAACGAATCCTCTGCAGGTATCGAGAGACAACTGTATTTATAAATAAATGTTTTACCTCTGCTAAGATTCTTCTCACCACAAAATCTGAAGCAACAGCCTTGTAAGACCTATATTGTATCCAAACAGAAAGAACACTGGGTAATGCACTCCCAGCCTTCACTCCCCATCGAGGCAGGCTGCTACTTTCTGTGGGCTAAGCCTGGTATCTCATATTCTTGCAAGATTAATTTCTTCTTAGGGGGAGAATTTCCCCCCACAAAAACCTTTATCTTCAATGGCAAAATTACCAACCACACTGAAGGTTTTCACCTCCTGTGGAAGAAGAAAATGATGAGTGGTTTTCTCCATCCATTTTCTTGCAGTTTGCACAAGAACACGTTATTGAAAACTAATTTCTGCTCCCTCTGGTTAAGCAAACCACATTCACACACAGAACAACCACAGGATTACTTATTTTAAAAAAATAATGCAAAGCACCCATCCAATGCTTATGCTTTTTCAAAAGTGCATGTAACAAGGCAGTAACCGCTCTAATCTGGAAAAAAAAATCATTTCCACAACATATAGATCTGAATAGTTGGCAAAAATTCACAAAAACCTATCACTATCTTGTGGCAAGAAGAAAATATTTTTGAGATTTTTCATTCTCCTTTGCAAAAATGAGAAAAGCAGGGATTTACATTAATCCTTTCTTCTCCATTGCTTGCTACAGCCCTCTGCACAACTTGTAAAAGCTTAACCAGGCAGTTTTCCAGTCTTTCAGAGCAGGCTTTAATGACACATGGGCAGGGGCTAAAGGTGCGAGGAGGTTAGGCAGGTAGAAGCAGCTGCATCAGCTGAATGACCTTTTTGGATCTCACCCATTTACACACTATCAGTGATGGAGCTGAGCCCTATTTTAATTTTGTGTCAAAATTAAAATAGTGAGACCTACTCACCAAAGAAACCACATGCAACAAAAATCCCAAGCCTTCCTTGTATTTGTCTCCAAGTTCCAAATAAATAGCAGCTCAGACAGAGTTGTGCACATGCTCCCAAAGTGTGATAGTCAAGGCTAAGGAAACTGTGCAGGCTCTGAACTGGTAGCTCCATCCCATCCCAGGCATTGATCAGGGAGGGTCTGGAGGTCTGGGGGCAAGACAGCTGTGCAATCCTTTTCCTTTTCAATTAAACTAAGAGGCATGCCAAGTGAGAATCTGTACAGCAGATATATTTACCACTGCAACATTCTCAGCTAAAGACAAGTTTGAATAGTTTCTAGGCAACCCATGGCCAAGTGCTGGCAATTATTAAATTAAATGAAGAAACAGCAACAGCTGACAATGCCTGATTTGCAAGAACAGCATTTCAGTTTATCCAAGAACAACAATTCAAGAACTGGCTTGCTGGGACCACACAATATTAATTTAGCCCAGTAACCTGTCCCCGAAAGCCAGTGTAGTATAGTGGTTTGAGCATTGGACTATGACTCTGGAGACCAGTATTGGAATCACTGCTCAACCATGGAAACCCACTGGATGGCTTTTGGCAAGTCACACTCTTTCAGCCTTAGGGGAAGCAACTGTAAACCCCCTCTGAACAAATCTTGGCAAGAAAACCCTGTGATAGGTTCACTTTAGGATCACTATAAGTCACAAATGACTTAAAGGTACATAACAGCAACCTGTCACCAGTAGTGGACAGGTTGATGCCTTGTATGTCTTTAGGAAATGAATATTCATAGACTCCTTAAACAGGTCTAATGCTCACAGAAACTTGTTGAAACTTGACAGAAGGAAAAAAATGATGTGCCAAAGTTGTATGGCATATGCATAAACAGCATGTTAATAATACAACATATAACACCCTTCTTATTTTGTTAAAGTTCGAAAAAGATCAGCACTCAGAGTTAAGTGGTGTCTGAAGATACTTGCACATTTGCAGTGCAGTTTGACAAGAACCTTAAGGAAAATGTTAATGGCCTGGTTTGAAAGAGATTCTTATTTACCTTTTTACCATTAATAATCAGTAGGAACCACATTGCACCTTTCCAATCTGCCCATAGGATAAGCCTGTTCAATCGTGGAGATCCCAGATGTATATGCAAGCCTTTTGAATACGATACATGCAAAACAACCCCTTTAAATCCAGCAGTAGATATTGGCCTAAATTCCATTTATCTACAGGAGATCCACTGAAGCAATAGGAACTTGGCAGGTGAACATTTATATAATTTCTATTCATGCAATTGATCCAATCCAATCAAGACTAACAACTAGACAGGTCTTTTCATACATAAATCCTTTCAAACAATTCTGTCTATCTGTAAGATCCAAGGATGTTGAAGGCATAGCAAGCAGGATGATATCATTCAGTTGTGCTCCTAGGGAAGAAGGAAGGGGGAACTTCATCTAAACTGGGCCAATGTCTGTCCACCATTTGCCAGGCATACTCATCTATAGTTGAACAGGTGTTACTATCAGGAAGCTCCTCCTGATGTTCTGATAGAATCCCTTTTCTTGTTATTTGAATCTAACGATTTGTATTATAGTCACTGGAACAGCAGTGAACAAGCTTGCTCCATCTGCTACATGACATCCCTTCAGGTATTTCAAACTGGCTGCCATATCACCTCTCATTCTTCTCTTCTCTAAGCTTAACACATCATCTACCTAAACTATGGCTCATAGGACTTGATTCTAGACCTTTTAGCATCTTGGCTGCAGTATTGCAGGTAAGGTCTGATCAAAGTAGAACTATTACTTCCAGACAAGAGAAGAACTTAGAAATGAGAATCTAGAAATCAACTGGTTCCATTATTATCAACTGAAAGAGGATTTTAAAAAAGATAAAGAAAAGCAAGGGTTTGACCTGGATTCCAAAAATCTTGATCAACTTATAAGAAGCAATGAAAAACATTGGATAGGAAAAATGATCAAGAAATGTATGAAGAAACAGTCAAAACGAACATGGTAAAATAGATGCAAAACATAGGGAAAGTCATACCACTGCAAGACTGGGAGACCATGTGGAAAGAAACACAAGCATTCACCAAATGCAATGCCCTTAAGGAAAATTTATATAAAATTTTCTATAGATGGTACCTGATACCTACCAGGCTAAGTAAAATGCATCAAAAAAGTGGAGATTTATGTTGGAAATGCAAAACTGAGAAAGGTACCATGTTCCATATGTGGTGGCATTGCAAAGTGGTAAAGAATTATTGGGGGAAAATACACGCCCTGATGGAAAAAAACTATACAGAAAAATATACCATTCGAACCAGAATTATTTTTACTGAATATGTTATCTATTATTAAAGATAAATTAAGTCAAGAAGAAAAAAGTTTAATCCTATATATGGTAACGGCAGCAAGGACCACATATGCACGATATTGGAAAGTAAATAATCAGCCAAACATACAAGAGTGGTACAATAAGTTAAGTGAATTAGCTGTTATGGATAAATTATCGATGTATGCAACTGGGAAATCTACACAACAATATGAAATGAAATGGAAGAAGCTAGAATAAATTTTTAAAAGATCTAAGACAAACAATTAAGTCATACTGAAATCTGGTAAAACTAATACAATTATTATTTGAATAGGATTAATATAATTTATGTTTAAGATATATAATATTTTTAAACAAATATGAACATGTTACAAACCTGCCAGGAGATAAAGGCAAAAGTGAGACAGGAATTGTTTAAGATGAAATAGTTAACTAGGTTATCAATGTTCGATGTTTATTGTGTTTTCTGTTTTATAGAAGTGATGTTATCGTTTTAATAATTTTTTTTTAAAAAAAAGAGTGATACTATTACTTCCCTCAGCACAATACTTTATTAGTGTTACTGCAGCCTAGAACTGCACTGGCTTTTTTTTTTTTTTTTTTTTTTTGCTATCTCATACTGTTAGCCCATTTTTAGCTTGTAGTCAACTCAGATTGTTCGCCTTCTTTGTCCTTCTTCAGATCTTTATTTTTAAATTATTAACTTCAACATTCCATATATTTTTAACATTAGAAGGAAATCCACAAGAGGCATAAAGCAGGCTTTCAAGCCCCAAGCATCTATGCAAGCCCAAGGCATAGTTCAACAAAACTGACAAAGAAATTTGAAAAGCTCCCTGTAACCAACACTGGTAACCAACAGTCTAACTATCTGAAGTTTCAGATCACTCTTCAAAGGCAGCCCCACGCAAAGTGTGATACAGTAATCCAGACAGGAAGAAACTGGAGGCATGTGCCTCCCATGAACAGGCAAAGCTGGTATATACGCTTTAAATGTATAGAAATCTGAGCTTCCAGGCTCAGGGTTGAATCCAGAACTACACACAAGTGAACCTGTGTCAAGAGAAGTGTGATTCCAACTAGACTAGGCTGAAATTGTTTTTGATGATTTGCCTTTTGACTGAACAAGAGCACTTCTGTCTTAAGGGGGAACAAGTTACGCTTTAGTTTTTTTCACTCTCATCCAGTCCATTGTTTACAGTAGGCTGTCAAATGGGCTGGACTCTCTTGTCATGGGCCAAATAGTTTGCTTATGCTGAACTATTTTTGACTGTTTAGGTTTCCTAAAATTGCTTTTAAGTTGTATTTATTCACAGTACACCACCCTGAGATCTTTGGCTAATAAGGCAAGACAAACATTTTCATAAACAAACAAACACATTTGTTTCTGGCAAAAGAAACTGCCTGAGAATCTCATTAGGATTCAAAGAGAGTCACAGGCAGCAAACTACAACCTTGCCTGCAGCATTTCAGAGCCAACCTAGAGGTAGTTTTAGGCTTGCTCTGTTGGAAGTGACAATGCAAACAGAACTCTTACACATGACAGTGCGATACCCAGAGGATAACATGCTTTCCCCTCTCAACAGATGTTCAGAACATCAGATGAACACATAGGAAAACAATGGCATTCCAGCAATGCATGGCATAAATGTTAAAAAAAAACACACTTATGTACCCAGATTATTGTGTTTCACTTAGATTTTTGCCACTGGGTGACTAAGCATCCAGGCAACCAAGGCATCTCTGCATGTATTAGGACATTTTATCTCATCAGAGAAAGGAAAATACAATTAGAAAGTGATCTGCATTCTTGGGTTCCATGGGGGAAAACACACAGAGAGACTCACAGAAGGAGGGAGGGAGGGGCTGTATTTCTCACTTAGAGAGCTAGGGCCTTTGCAGACTGCTAGAAATAGTGCAAATTGAGTCCACTTTAACTGTCCTGGCTCAGTGCTAGGGAATCATGGGAATTGTATTTTTTTCTGAGACATTGAGCCTTCTCTGTCAGAGAGTTCTGGTGCCACAATAAACTACAGTTTCCATGATTCCCCAGCACTGAGTCAGGGCAGTTAAAGTTGACTCAATTTGCACTATTTCTGGCAATCTGCAAAGGCCCCTAGTCTACTAAGGGCTCATTCCCACTATTATTTAAACGGATTTTCTGATCACTTTATCCTTGTTCACACTGGAAACAGTTTCAGACCTGACTGCGTTCAGTCTGAATCATAGTGAAGCAAGGCAAATGCAAATGCAAACGCAAACGCAAACGCAAATGCATATGCAAAAAATAAATTAAAAAAATAAATGAAATGAAATAAAATAAAATAGCTCTTTTTGAAGATGGATCTTTTGGTGGTTCTTTTGAAAATAATTTCCAAGCATGTTCAGCAAATGTGAATAATGCTTGGGCCTCAATCGCATCACACTGGAGAAGAGAGACAATGGCAGAGGGCTGGCAGAGAGATGTTACCCATCCTGTCCCTGGTTTTGAGAAATCCACCATTTTCCCCCCTCACAGTGCTGCCTCTGTGGATTTCATTTTTCAAAGTGCCAAGTGGTCTCTTTTCAATCACACTGGTCCTGATATTTGTTTTTGTGTTTCTTTTCCGGTTCTATCTGAATATTCTGTCTCATATCCATCCATGCACTTGCAGGAAGGGAACTGGGCTGAGCAGGTGTCAATTTGGTGCTCCAGCTTTCCTTCCCCCAGAAGAGCGCAGTGGGGGAGCTTCCCTCGCAGTTGCAGCCTCCTCTTCCTCCTCCTCCATATCCTACCTCCTTCTCTTTCCCTCCTTCTCCCTCCTGGCAGCAACCCCTTTCCATCTTACAGCTAAGCTTCCGAAGGAAGCAGCCCCAGGAGGATGGAACATCTCTCGCAGTTGCAGCCTCCTCTTCCTCCTCCTCCAGATCCTTCCCTTTCTCTCCTTCTCCTTCCTGTCAGCAACCCCTTTCCATCTGCCAGCCGGTCTCCCAAAGGCAGCAGCCCTAGGAGAGGCAGTGAGCGGTGCCCAGGAGGCAAGAGCAGGGTGAGACATCACTGAGATGGGCGATGGCGACAAGGACAAGATACAGTTCCTCTGTAAGCCCTTCTTCTCACCTCTTTGGCCCTTGACTAGGAGAGGGAAGGCAGCCGAGTGCCAGCTTTGGCCACTTTCTCCCTCCTTGGGATGTCCCAAGCATGGGGGGAGGTGGGCGGGGCTCATGGTGAAATCGCAAATAATCAAATTCATGAATCCCAAGTTTGCAAATACAGAGGGACAACTGTATTGTATTGTCATTGGAAAAATGTGTGGTTGAGTCACCAGTGACATGCAGATTCACGTCATTTAAAAAGAAGAAGACCGGGATGGATCGACCACATTCAATACTGAGCATGCATTTTGTAGCTAGTATGAATGACAAGTGTGTCAAAAAAGACACAAATCTAATTTAAACTTGTCAATTCTAGGGAGAATTTCATGTATACAAATGACAATTTTGCCAAAACTGACATTTTTATTTCAAACCCTACCAATTATCACAAATGACAAACCATTTTTGCAATGGGATAAGGAAATATCCAAATTTATCTGGGGTGGGAAGAAAGCAAGGATTAAAAAGAAGATTTTGCAAGACAGAAAAGATAGAGGAGGCCTAGGATTACCAAATCTCAAAATTTACTACCATCCTTGTGCATTGGTATGGGTAAGAGATTGGATAATATTGCATAATAAAAAAAACCTGTTAAAATTAGAAGGGGCAAGTGTACACTTTGGATGGCATGCTTTCCTCTGTTACGATAAAGAAAATCTAACAAAGAATTCAGTAATCGTTTTGTGAGAAAATCCTTATTAAGGATATGGTGTAAGAATAAGGAAAGATTATCTCCTAAAATCCCAATCTGGACTTCAACGTTAGAAGCTTTCTTCAAAAGAGAAAATCTTCACAAAGGAAACTGGTTGACATACAAAATACTTCTAAAAGAAAACAACAGAAAATATCAACTAAAAACAAGAGAAGAATTAGCTTCAGAGGAAATAGATTGTCATTAGTATCTTTACCACCAAATTTCACAGTATTTAAAAGAGACAACAGAAGAGGAATACAAAACACCGAGACAAAACTAGACAAACTATTACAATCAGATAATCAAAAGTTAATTCCCAAATTCTATAAACTACTAATGGAAATAGAAACTGAAGAAGAAACAGTCAAAGTAAATATGATCCAATGGGCACAAGAAGTGATTATATTAGAGCAATGGGAAAAGGTGTGGAACAAGAATCTAAAATTTACTAGATGCAATGACTTAAAAGAAAACTTCTATAAAAATTTTCTACAGGTGTATCTGACGCCCTCAAAAATAGCCAAAATGAAAAAAGATGTAAGAGACACCTGTTGGAAATGTAAAAAGGAAAAGGGCACAATCTACCATAGGTGGTAGCAATGCCCTAAAGCAGGGGTAGGCAACCTAAGGCCCGGGGGAGGCCTTTGGACTGGCCCCAGGTCGGTCCTGCCGCCACCGCCACCGCCCGCCATGATGATATTGATTATTGTTGTTATTACTTGTTCTTGGGGTTTTCTTGGCAAAATGTCCACAGGGATTTTGCCCTGGCTTTTCTGGGGCTGAGAAAGTGTGCATGCATATTTTTTTAATTTTTTTTTTAATTTTTAATTTTTAATTTTTATTTTTTTTATTTTTATTTTTTTTGGTGCTTCGGCCCCCCAATTGTCTGAGGGACAGCAACCCGGCCCCCAGCTCAAAAAGGTTGCCTACCCCTGCCCCAAAGCAAAGGAATTTTGGAGAAAAATATATAAGAAAATTATAACAACCTTAAATATTAAACTTAGTTTCACACCAAGACTTTTCCTTCTAAATGTGTCTGCAGAAACAGACACCCAAATAGAAAGGAAATATGGTAAAATCATCCTATATATGGTAACAGCAGCCCATATAACATATGCAAAAAAATGGAAAGACCAGAAGACCCCATCCACAGAAGAAGGGATTTTAAAATTGATGGAATTATCAACTATGGATAAGATTACAACCTATCTAAACAATAAAGTTGTAGAAAAGCATATAGAAAACTGGAAAGAGGTTGCAAAATTATGGGAAATGACCTAAGACAAAATTTGAAAGTAAAATTTTAAAATTACATATATAATTATAAGCTTTACTAGACAGAAAAAAAATGACTAATGAAAGAAATGAAGAGTTTTCGAAAGGATCTTTTTATCTTTTGCAAAATAAAAAGCAGGTAACCTAGTATATATATATATATATATTTTTTTTTTGAAAGAAAGCAAGACATACAATGAAACTAGGAAAAATGTATGTAACAGGAAAAATGTATAAAATGGAGAAATGTAAAACATAAAATATGTAATAAAACTTGATCAAAAAAAAAAAGACACAAATCTTTGGAATAATGAAATAATTCACTTCCATAGTGGGAGCTACGCATCAGCCTGAATTGATTCAGCAACCCATTTAAAATCAGTTTAAATGAAAGTGGGAATGAGCCCTAAGTCTATTTAAAAATATGAGTCAGAATGGGGAAGGAAAAGATCGCCAAACATTTTGCCAGCCTAATGCTGAATTGCTCTCTTTGCTTCCTTTTCTTCTGCACCGCACTGTGTGCCTCATGCCATGAGCCAATTTTCTTTGCCTTCTTGAAGAGGGTGAAGCCCTCTTGCTTTGCTGCATAACTCTCCAAGCAGTGGAGGAAAATTCAGGGTGAATACAAGTGAACATTAGTTAAGAGTTCATTATCTGCAATCATAATCAAGGCTCCGCACTGCATGGTCTCACTATCAAGCAGGGCCTTTCCAAGCAACAAGGGACTTCTTGAATTCTGATCACAGTGGCAATAAAGTGGAACATTTGATCTACACAATATTTTGGGGGTGAAACTTCTTGCCTCAGTCATAATCACCAACTCTGCAGTTTCTATTGGTCAGAAGCATGGAGCTCCTGCACTGCTGGATGACTTTCAATTGGTGGAGCCTAAGGAGGTAGACAAGATCATTTATACTAATGGAGCTGGCCTCTCAAAGGGGTCTGCTTTCTGTCTCATATCTATCCAGGATGAGCCTGCTTAGATGACTAATCTGTTGATTTATGTGGGACCCAAAGTCCATGTATGTAGAAGTGAGGCTGCTAAGAAACAAATGCCACAGGACACTCTGGAAGTGGTGCAGGGCGAAGAAGTCCTCATTTCACCAAAGAGTCTCACACGATAGCCGAGTTCTCTCTAAGAGGCTTCAATCTTAGTTGCAATATTTACAATATCTTACACTATCTGATAAAATGCTCTGCCACCATCCAACAACAACAACCCAACAATGTACAGCAGCAGAACCTCCCTTATATACACTCTCTCTGCCTGAGAGTTTAGTCCAACCCCAAAATGGCATGTCACACAGTTTCCTGTGACACGTATACCATGATTGTACATTATTGGTGGTACAGTCTGGTAGTGTCTGATGCTAGTTGAGGGAGGAACCTTCAGGAAGCTGGTCTTTCAGCAAAACTGGTGGAATTGCTCAACTTCCCATCTCAATCCCAGTCTAGACACAACGTTGTGGGAGCTGGTGGCTTCAATGTCATTGGAGCAGTGAATCCTCTTTGGGTGTTAGTCCAAAGGAGCTCAACGAAGTGCTGAACACCATCTACAAAACAGGCCAACTATCCTGGAGAGTTCCAGCTAAAACCTGGAGCAGATTCACCGCCTCATTGACATCAAGCTCACAAGTCTCCATTACTTAATGTCATCCTATTAGTTTCTCTTACCCCAAGCAAACTCTGAGAAATTTACAACATTTTCTTGAAGGCATATTTAAAAAAAACAAAACACAGAACAAACCTGTCAAGGTATGCATAAACAAATGTATCATTTGAACATCTGTTCAAACTCAGAAAAGACACATAAGTCATCTTAGAAGGAAGAGAGAACACATGTGCTCAGGAAAGATGTACGTAAAAGAGACTGGATTACACTAGAGAGTGAAGTGACATCCAAAGCCACAAGAATAAATAGGCAATTACTATACCTTCTATTAGTTGTAGTCATGTTAGTGGTTTGTTTCACAGCTAATGCAATTTTTCTACGGATTGGTTGTCTGGTTTTTTATTGTTTTTTGAAGTGAACATGAGCAACTTTCCTCAGCATATTCCGGCATCTTAAATGTGTTTTAAGAAGGCTTCAACAAATGTTCAAATTGTGACATCTTAAAAACTCTGTCAAAAGTGGGCTAAATCAGATGAATCATACTCTACAGAATAGGTATTGCAAGCACTCTTAAAAAAGCCAAAATCTACTGAAGAATCTAATTCATTCTCATTTCAACTTTCAAAAATGAAGGCTTAGTCCTGAGATCCTTTGATCACCAGTCTTCCAACTTTGGACAGATGGTCCTGTTTCCTGCTCATCTATAACATTACAAAGGTGTTTTCCCCCCACATAAGCCATATTAGCTCCAATATGGACTAAAACATGAATTTACAATGCCTTTTATTTTTATTTATTTTACATGGTGATATGTAGGTAAGTAGGTATGTGCCTTCAAATTGTCTGTCAATTTGTGACAGCCCCATGAATTTCAGAGGGTTTTCTTAGGCAAGGAATAGTCAGAAGTGGCTTTATTACAGGTAGTTCCTTTCTCTGAAATCTAGCCTAAAGCACCTGGCATTTATTGGAGGCCTCCCATCCAAGTACTAACCAGGGCTGATCTTGCTTGGCTTCCAAGAACAGATGGGATCTGGTGTCTTTAGGGTGAACAACGGGTAAAATGTTGATCCCCTACAACCAATGTGAATGAAAGAAAAGTTCTTCATCTAATGACTTGTTTACCACACTTGTTTACCCACTAGCTTCTTTTGCATATAAGGCTAGACTTCATTATGTGAACAATTATTATGCATTAGGTGAACAAGCCTAGCTGATCCTCTGATTCAAGCCCTTTCCCACCCCCTGATCTGGTATGACATGAGGAGAACATCAGAAACTTTCCTTTTCATGTTTCAATAAACATATTTTATAATTACTGTATATACCGTACTCATGTATAAGTCTAGAAATTTGAGTCCAAAAATGGACCCCAAAAACCTGGATCAAATTATCCATGGGTCAATGCAAGTGCTCAAAATAGGAATCATCTCCTTCTCTGAGTAAAGTGGCAAAAGGTGAGAGCTTAGTCGATCCTGGGAGCAACAAAAAGAAGCACCAACCCCTCTGCTCTCTCCACTGTGGTGCTGCTTCTGGGCTTTTTGGATGCCTGGACAGGAAAATAGCAGCATTCTTTGGCATCATTTTCCTTTCCTTCATTCTTTACATCCTTTGATGTATGCCCCTAAGTTTTACCTTCGACTTGTCCACAGGTCATATCAAAATCCATAATTTTAGCCCCCAAACCTATTTGCCACTTATACATGAGATCGACTTATAGTTGAGTATATACAGTATATATTTAACCTAAACAAATTGTACTTAGACTCTATTGTGACTTTCTGAAATAAGTTGCCCCCAAATCTTGCTTTAAATGACCCAAATCCCCCCACACACACACACACACATTTTATGCCCAGTAGAGCCCCTTTTAACATCAGGAAGTGACTAAGAGTAGGGAAGTGGCAATAGTGGTCCTGTGACCCCCATAGGATATTTGGTGGTAAAAACATTTGTGGGGGGGGATTGAGTTTTTTTGTAAAACTGTCTGACTTCACAGAACCCTGAGCACAACAAAACAGCCCTGGGGATAGCATGCAGCTTGTGGGCTGAATTTTGCCCATCCCCGACACAGATCATCATTACATATGGACAAAACCACTGTGAAATCATTCCTAGCAAATTTCCACTTGGAGCGATTTAATCTAAGTACATACCTCTAGGGCAGAATACATACAAAAATAAGGCAATGGGATCTCCAAGACAGAGATGGTGAAAAGCATTGTGGGAGTTTTCTTTCTTTTTTCCCCCTTGTTCTGAAAAAGATATTCACTTGCAGTCCTAAAATGCTAAATCTGTTCAGTCATGAAAATACAGTCCTTGCTTTCAGAATGTTGACATAATGCCCTGAATCCTATGAGTAGAATCAACTAGCTTAGACCCATTATATCAGTGGAATTTGCCTGTTAATTCACATTTCCACAATTGAGTCAATGGGTCCAAATAGATACATAAATACACTAAATATACAAATACACTAAATCTGCGTAATGCACTAAATTTAAGTCAAAAAAGCTGAAGAAAGTGAATTTTTTGCTTGAGGTGGATAAGAAGGAGACTGCACATGTATTTTTAAAGCCAGTCTTGATAAACTGTGTGCCTATAGAAAATGAACTGCAATAGTTTGTGTACTATTATGTCCAGAGCAAAACTGACTAGGAGTCATGCTATTAAATACCTTCACAGCCTAGTCAAATGTCTATTATATTTGCCTGTATTTCTACTCTCTCCACTTCTTCAAATGGGTCTGAAATTCTTTACTACCTGACCTAAGTACTTCCCTGGTATTACTGCAGGCTGCTAGATTGCTGCCACATTCTGTAGAAGAGGTAGGTGAAATGAATCATGTGTTATATTTAGGCCTGTTATTCAAAGACAAAATGATTGCCTTCTCCCTCAAACTCTGTAGCTTAAGCCTATATACTGTTTGTAAATGGCAGTTTGTGAGCATTTTCCAGATTGAAATGCCACTATTACGTATGTTGCTTTGTGTAGGCCAATATATATATATATATATATATATATATATATATATATATATATCCATATGCATATGCATATGCATATTCAGTCAGCCCATAGTTAAGTGGCTCACACAAAAGATGGGTGAGTTCAAGAGGTCAACTTTTACAGATTTTTCTAATACCTGTTACTTCTCTCACAGAGCTGACAGAGGGTAGATTCAGATTTTATTTCTTTATTTCATTTATATGCTGTTTTTCTCTGGAGCCAAGGTGACTCACAAAAGTAATCAATAAAAATTGAACAATAAATTTTAAAATAATCATAGAATCATGGCTTTGCAAGAGACCACAAGAGCCATCCTTTCCAATCCCTGCCATGAAGGAATACACAAGCAAAGCACTCCCGACAGATGGCCATCCAGCCTCTGCTTAAAGACCTCCAAAGAAGGAGACTCCACCAGACTCCGAGGGAGTGTGTTCCACTGTTGAATAGCTTTTACTGTCAGGAAGTTCTTCCTAATAGTAAGAGCTGTCACGTTAAAACATTATAAAATTACTTAAAAGGCATTGTTATTTGTCAGGTGAAAAAGGCTCTGAATTTCAATATTTGTATCAATGGGAACGATGTAAATGGGAAACAACTCTAGTTATTTAGAATATTCAAATCCTGTCTTTCAGTCAACTCTCACAAGGTGGCTCACAAGCAACAGATAACAATAACAACAACATCAACAATAAGTGCATTTATACAGTAACACAATTCAGCAGCCTTTAGTCTCCGGACCAATGGATAAAGCCAAAGCATGTTTCCATTTGGTTTTGCAATGCCAAGGCAACTTGGCAGGGGAGGTGTCCCCAATGTCTTTGAAGCAACTCATTCTCTGACTGATGGATGGAAAATAGCTAGTGTTCCCCTGCCAACCATAAAGGGAGAATAGAGATATTTTTTTTAATTAGAGAAATTCATAGAGAACAGGGGCTTGCTATTGTATCTATTAGACACAATAACTAAGAAAGGAAACTTTCCTGGAGTTTTCATCCAACACCCAAACCACTACACCACATTGGCTCTTTGTTGGTGCCTTCAAGTCATTTCTGACCCTAAGGCAAGCCTATAACAGGGTTTTCTTGGTAAAATTTGTTCAGAGAGGGTTTTACCGGTGAGAGAGTATGACTTGCCTAATGTCACCCAGTGGGTTTCCATGGCCAAGCAAGTTCAAACTCTGGTCTCCAGGATCATAATCCAATGCTCAAGCCATTACACCATGCTGGCTATGTATATACTGGCTCTTGCTATCCAATATATTGTTTTGAAAAAGTTTTTTTGAGTGCTGTCTATTGTGTTGGTTGCCATGTGTAACTATGTTCAGGTTTGCCCCTCCTTTCCTCTCTTTTCAATTTAAAAATTAGAAAACAAATGAAGTCCCATTTTACCCAAATCCTGCTCCAGAAAAAAAAATTACAATAAATGGTTTTCAGTGTTTCTATATTTGTCTCGGGTCCACTGTTTCTGAGAATCACTGGGACTAGGTGGAAGGGTAGGCTGGCTGCCAGCAACATTCTCTGCTGTGCTTCCTAGTTGACTTTTTCCCTAACTCTCTATTGTGGCAAAATTAAAAGACATGTCTCAGCTTTATTCATGCATTCATCAATTTCACTTTCATCCCCTGAGTGCACAGATGCTGAATAACCGTCACCTCCTATCAAGGGCTAAATTCTTTGTCATGATGCCTCATTTGCCTTCCCTATCACCAAAGAGCAATGTGCAAATCCATTTGCTTTGCTAATAATAACTCTGTGCCTAAAAACTCCTGCACTAGTCCCACTGAAGTCAAGCAGACTTCCTCAAGGAAAACCAGAAAATTTTTAAAAAGAGAAAAAGTATTTCAATAAAGTGTTAATGTTTTAAATGAATAGCGATTCAGATTGTTTAACTGCGATTTAAGGGAGCATTACCCTACCAATGGCCAATCTATCCCCGTATTCAGCCTTTCCATTTGGAAACCATATGCCAAATTAAAGTTGTTGTTTTGGCAGAACGATATTAACAGAGAAAAAAATATGGTATGCGTGCCATGGATATACCAAAAGACACTGTAAGAGTAGAGACAAATATACTAAACTTTGGTGGGAGTATGTTCAAAGGTATATTTACTGTCTTTGCCTGGTTTTTTTTTGGGAGGGGGGAATTTAAACTTCTCCCTCAACCTTTGAAGTGCCTTCTAGTATATATGGCAATATAATGTGTGTATGCATCCTCAGCAAAAAGATAAATGACATTACCCCATTATTTAGTAGTTACTTGGCCACACAGTCCACAAATTAGTCAAGTTGTCTGGGGGGGGGAATTAGTTATATAATTAGTTATTATCAAAAGTAGTACATTATCAAGAGTGACAGTATGCTATTCAACCCTTTTCTTTTATTTATGGTAACCTTGCCATAGATTAGGCTGTTCCTATACCTGCTGTTGTATCCATACTGTCGAGAGAAACAAAGTAAATCAGGAACTCAGTAGAGGCACACAACCCTTGACACAGCACAGGCATGAATACCGATAGCACACCAGTGATTGCACTAAATCACGGGGCTCTTTGTGAGGTTGGCTGCACATCTAATGTTTATCCACTCTGTGGAGCACAGCAGATTAAGTAGGTTGTTCCCGCATTTGCAGCGTGCAACTGACCCATACATTCTGTCAGTGCAAGTAACCTTCTACTTTGATTTTTCTTTGCTTTGTATTTCTGCCCCTTTAAATTATACTTTTTATGACTTACATAGCTATTACTCCCTCTTCTTTCTTTCCATTCATGCATCTTTATTGCTGCAGTGGCATTTAACCAAATAGTGTATTCTGGTAATAAGACATTAAGAAACAGGAAAATATTATGGTTGTTGCAACTGCAAGAGTACTGTTGGTAACACTGAATGCTATGAGGCCTCACAAGAGTTCACAGTGGTAGTGGAGCACGGTAGCACTATACACTATGAAGGTAAGATGCTGGTGCAGCCAATGTTGAACTCCATCATATATAGACTACTTGTCAACCACACTTTTGGAATGTTTAGAAAATGTCAGACACATTGGCTTGAGTGCCTTCAGTTAATGGAAAGGCTCTTCCAGGTTTGTTTGTTTTTTAAAGGAGGAAAAATATCTAGGTTTGCAATAATGCACGTGAAAAGGATCATGGGATTTGAGTGAATTGCAAACTGATCATGAGCCAGCAAGGTGATGCCCCAGATGAAAACAAATATCTGAATTTAGGCTACATTAACAGCACAAGCCTATACATGCCTAGTCAGAAGCAAATACCACTGATTTAAAAGGAAAGTGTGTATCGGATTGCAGATTAATTGGAACCATTGCTTCCAAATCATGAGCTGTACTGATACCATTTGATGTTCTACTAGCCTGATCTCATCTAGGAAACCATGTCCAATGCAGAGCACTGGATTTTCCAAAGGAACTGATATAGAGAACAAAACCAAATATAGCCAAGGGTATGAAAAGTCCCGAGACTTTTTTTGTACTCAGGACAAGAGGCTACTGTCAGAGCAGAACACAGAGAAACAGAATGGTTCCCAGTTGACAAAGGGGTCAGACAAGGCTGCATCTTTTCACCCTATCTGTTCAACTTGTATGCAGACATATTATAAGAAAAGCAGGCGTGGACACAGAAGAAGGAGGAGTGAAAATAGAGGAAGGAATATCAACAATCTAAGATATGCAGATGACACCATAATACTAGCAGAAAACCTCACAGACCTGGAACGCCTACTAAGAAAGATCAAAGAAGAAAGTGCTAAGGCAGACTTAACGCTGAACATAAAGAAAACAAAAATAATGACCACCAGGGACCTTCACAAGTTCAATCTAGACAATGAAGAAATAGAAACACTAAAAGAATTCTCATACCTCGGATCAAACATTGATAGAAATGGGGACTGCAGTCAGGAAATCAGAAGATTAAGAATGGGGAGGGTGGCTATGAAAGAATTAGGAGAGATCCTAAATTGCAAAGACATTCAACTCAGCACAAAAGTTAGAACCATACAAGCCATTGTATTCCCTGTTACCATGTATGGACAGTTAAGAATGATGGTAGGAAGAAAATGAATGCATTTGAGGTGTGGTGCTAGAGAAGAGTGCTGAGGATCCCATGGACAAACAAATGGGACCTAGAGCAGATCAAAAGACAAACAAATGGGACCTAGAGCAGATCAAACTGGAAACCTCCCTGGAAGCCAAGATGACCAAACAGGCTGTCATACTTCAGACACATCATGAGAAGAGAGGACTCTTTAGGAAAAAACAATAATGCTGGGAAAGGTGGAGGGAAGCAGAAAGAGAGGAAGGCCATATGCCAGATGGATGACTCTATTAAGGAGGCCACGGGTATTAAGGAGTTGCAGGAATTAAGCAGAGCAGTGGAGGACTGAGGGTCATGGAGATGTCTCATCCATATGGTCACCATGGGTCGAGATCAATTTGAGGGCAGTTAACAACAACAAATGAAAAGTCCTGTGAGGAAAAGTTGAAGGAACTGGCCATGTTTTATCTGGAAAGGAGAAGATTAATCTGTTTTACCTGGAGAGGAGAAGAGTGATCTGATACCATTCTTTAAAAAGAATGCGAGTTTCTGTAAAGAAGAAAGCTTGTTCTCTGCAGCTCTAATGAAAGAGTAGGATTACATGTGATGCACTTAAGTTACAATAGGGCAGGTATTGGTTGAAAACTAGAAGAAATGTCTTCTCTGTCTCTCTCTCTCTCTCACACACACATATAAACACATACATATGGAAGGGAGTGTATATGCACACCTACCGGTACTTAGACCAACTACTAAATGGGAAATTTTCTTACATAGAGAGAACAATAAAAGGGCAGGGGAACAGAAAATATAGTGGAAATAAAGGTGAAAAGGATGGGGGAGAGGAGGAAGAAGAAGAAATGTCTTGATGGTAAGAGCAGTTTGAATAATGGAAAATTGCTTGGCAAGGGCAGCAATAACAGGTGCCAGTCCACTAAAGGTCATCACAGTCTGAAATGCCATATGCTGGAGATGCTCTATCTCTGGACTTCTTACATAAAGCAGAGAATGGGAACAGTTTGGAAACCATCTTTAAGCAATACATTTCCATAAAAAACAAAATGTCTGCCATAAGAATTAAAAAGGATAGGGGTTGCTTGTTGGTCCCATTAGTTACTGCTGCTAATTGACATAAAATTGCTGTTGTTGTGTGCCTTCATCACTTCTGACCTATGACAAAGCTCAGGTGACCCTATCATGGAGTTTTCTTGGCATGTTTCTTCAGAGGGGGTTTGCCCTGGCCATTCTCTGAGGCTGGGAGTGTGTGACCTACCCAAGGCCACCCAGTGGGTGTCCATGGCAGAGCAGAGATTTGAATCCTGGTCTCCAGAGTCACAGTGCAACCACTAGTCCGGCCTTTGCAACATAACATTATCATTTTTTTTTAATTCCCAAAATGTGTTAGAACACCTCCCAATAGAATGCAATAATGGAAATCATTCACAAAGGTTAACAGCTTGTGTCAGCCAATATAGATTGTGTCAGTTTGGTGTGTGGTCTGAATGTTGGACTAGGATTCTGGGAGGCCAAAGTTTGAATCCCCGCTCAGCCATGGAGACACACTGGATAATCTTAGGCAAATCACACTCTCTCAGCTTTAGAGGAAGACAATGGCAATCCTCCTCTGGAGTAATTTTGCCAAGAAACCCCCATGATAGGTTTGCCTTGTGGTCTCCATAAGTCAGAAATGACTTGAAGGTACACAACAAGAACAAATTAGCTAATAGCCAAATGCTTTCTTCAGCTCTTTCCAGTTTTGTTCCCTCCAAAATAGTCTTGCCAGTGAAAGTATGATATTGTTACTAAACCAAAACAGCCCCCTGTATTTTTTAGGACTCCACATACTTCTAAACCAGGTTTTAACATGATGGGTGTGAGGTGAGATGAATCCAAGGAAAGTGTTGAGAGGGAACACTCCTTCCCCAACCCCTGCTACATAACTTGGCAGAGAGGAGGATTCCTAAAGCAGTGATTCAGTGATTTCTGCCAAGATTAGTTTAATTTAAATGCTTGTCTTTGCAGTCAAACCAGAGGTTATGATACAAAAGCAAACTCTAGCCAGTTAAACAAACCAGTAAGATGATACAGTGTGTGAAGTTGGCTTGTTTTGAAACTAAACAGTCTTATGTGTGATTGTAACTCATGCACATACCTTGTGCCACTACAACACACCCATGCATTTTTCTTGTGTCTGTTCGTGTGCTTTCTTCCTTAACATCTCATTCCATAACATTTAAAAGCCTACACATTATAGCAGAAAATCTCTGCAAGTTGACAGCGCTCATGTAGAAGACTGTTATAGTGAATCTTCACACAAGACATACCATGAACTGCAATATAACATTATCTGGAGTAAGGGGCATTTTAAAAAAATCCGCTAAGAACAAGAGCAGAAGAAAGCAACAGATGCATAAACACAGTACATCAATCTTTAAAATCTACTGAGTGTTTTCTAACACTATCCCCATATTCTCAAATGTTCACAACTTTACTTATAAAGAAAAAGGACCTCATGTTCTATAAAAAAAAGAAGCACAACAGCTCTTGCCCCGAATGGGGCTCACACATCCCACAGAGTAACATGAGGCCAATTCTGCCTTGTTTTTACCTTCCAGAACAAAACTTTAGTCCTGGAGAGGCCTTTTGTAAAACAAGCAAACAACCAAAATGAAAATATAAGTCAACTTCTGTGTCATTTCCTATCATTGGCATCATTGGAGGAGGTACAAAGTGCACCACATCCCACCCACCCCCTTTGACTGTGCATCTCATGGCTGGGTGCCTTGTTCTGGGTGAAGTCTTTGGCCAAGAAGAGCTGCATGAGTCTGAAGAAACTTTGTGAAAGGGGCTCAGTTGGGGGAAAATAACTTTTTATCTATCTCCTTCTTATCAGAGCCAGCACCACCTCTTCTGCCAAGCCACACTCACAAAGTTGTTCCGAAGTCAAGCAGCCCTACTCAACAAAAGGCTTCAGCCAGAATGAGGCACCCAGCCACAAGATCAAAAGTGAGATGGCAGAAGACATTGTCCCAGAACAGATGGGCCAAATGAAGTGTTTTCTGGTTGCTTTAGAGGCATGGCATTCAAACAACAGCTGAACCTGTGCTCCAGTCCTTTGGACTGGAGCAAAAAGGAGCCAGGATAATCCGGCTCATAGTGGCATGGGTTGGGGCTGTGGCCTGCTTCAGGAGCAGCTGGAACAGATTCAGGCCATTCCCTTGTGCCTGTTTGCTCTGGCTCATCCTCTCCCTTTCTTTTTCTTTTCCAGAATTTCCTTGAGGGAAGCAGCTCAGAGCACCTGACTTCCCCCATTGCTCCCATCTTGGCCTTGACAGCACAGCTGCAGAAGCAGACTTCTGTATTCCTCCCCTATCTCTTGTTCTGATTCCCCCAGCTTTGATCTGTTTTTTCCCCTCTCCCTCTCTCTCCTTCTACTCACTCCACAATTGCTCCGTAGCTTCACTCCTTGCCTCTCTCTCTGCCTTTTCTTAATTTCCAGCCCCCTGCATTACCAATTTTAAACCTGACACCCCCCTCCCCTTCTTCCTCTCACCCTTCATCCTTCTGTTTGTCTGGAGCCATCCAAGCAGTGGCTGGATGCAGTGGATCCTGGGAAGGAGCGGGGAGATGAGGCAGAATGCAACATGAACACACACACACACACACACACACACACACAGACAGCTAGAGACACATGTATGGTGGCATGGCAAGACAAGCTCCAAGAAAAGAATGACTCAGGGGTGAGAATCATCCTCATCGCTATCAAGAGGGAAAACCTGCACGAGGCTGGGGTGATTTAAGCTAGTGTTAATTCTCACTACAAGATGAGAATGCATAGCCCCTGGCTTACGATGTCTCTAAGAAGGGTGTGGAGCCAGGTGTGGAGGAATCATGAGGCCTAGGATAGTGTAGGACTGTCATGGAGCCGCTGTGTGTAGAAGTAGTCTCTCTGATGGTCCAAAACTGCAGGATGAGGCACCAGGGGAGAACTATAATGGCTGTTGTGGCTTCTCTGCTGAGCTTCCCAATAGATGTGGCTGTGATCCTGTATGGTTCTTCTGGACTTCTGAATTTAATCTTCCCATCCTGTTGCCTAGATGCCATGCTTTCTTGCAGAATTTACAGGGCACTAGACCTATTACATGGGTATTCTTCAAGTCTTCTTACCTGAACAGTCGTAAACAATGACCTCAAAATCCAGCCATTTATCATACAACATTTTTTAAAACAGAAAACAGCTGGGACTAAAAATGTCCCAACGAATCAACTGCTTTTTTTTTTTTTTATCCTGGTCACTGCAATATATTGGGACAAATAAATAAATAAATGCACCATGCTATTTTTCAGCAAATCATGATGCAAATACAATGAAGCATAAATGACATGCTCTGGTTTCAGTAGTCTGAGCCCATTTAGGGCAGTGGGGGACACACACCAGATCTCTCATTGATGTGTGAGGACACACAAGAAGTGCAAATGCAACCTCAGTTCTAATCCTCAATACATTGGAATTCTCATTGGGGTGAGACAATTCTCTACAACTCACACAATGCCAAGTTTTTTATCCTGGTGCATGAGAGTTAAATTTAATTTTTGAGAGAAAGTACACATTTTGATCCCCCCCCCCCCCCGCCCCTTTATCAAATAACAGAAATTGGGGGAAATGGAATTATAGGTGAAACATACATTTTAAAAAAGTATTTACCATACACAACATAAAACTATCAGATATAAATTCTGTTTTAATTATGCTTGCAAGCTACCTCAGAAGGACTTTGTCCGGAAAGACAGCATTTACATTCCATAAATAAATAAATACAAAAATAGTCAGATTTTATTTCTATTTTAAAAGAAAGGCATTGCCTTACCTAATGTTCCTACAGGGTGATTTACATGATTTTACCTCAGGTCACTTAGAAGGCAGCAAGGCTCAAAATGCTGCAACGGAGAAAGTGTGGTTCCCAGAGGAAACATTTGGGAGTCGATCTAGTAATGAATAATCAGATAGAGGAACACCTGCCTCCAAAGGCAAACAGAAATATCTCTACAAATGTACAGCATGTCAAGTGAGAAAAATTGATTGTTGTGTATGCAGAGAAAGAAGAGAAATTATAACATCCAAATAGAAAACACAAATGGCAAACAGAGTGTTTTGAGGGGTTTTTTAAAGCCAGAGGAAATGGTGTTGACAGACCTCTATTCTCCTTCTCACCACTCAATTACAATAATGACAAAAGGCCAAATATAAGGCATGAAATAGGCTTAAGACAAGGAAGAATTCATACAACTCTGGACATAAGACAATAGGTAACCAGATCCTCTTGCAATTCTTTTCTTTGTATGGTCTTAAACTGAGGCTTAACCTATAACATTTAAGCAAAAACCTTTGATGAGTTAGTACTGGCCAACATCTACACAGCTCAAAAATGCAATTAAATAATCTCTTGCTTGTGTGAATTCCAGTCTCAAATAAGTAGGGTAGGAGGCTGCTGTTCTTCCAACTACTTCAATCAGATTCCAGGATTTAACTACCTCCATCTACCTTGAAAAATATCTCATGAGGCCAAGCTATGACATTCATAAGAAGAGTACCACCGACTGCTTCAGAGAGCAAGGGCAACTCTCACAGCATGGTGTGTGCCAGTCCTTAGATCTGAACACTGCATGTATTGGTAATGCACAGCAGAGTACAGGGCTAGATTAGGTTGCAAGACATGTGCAAGCAGGAGAAGACATAGGTCGAAAACACAGTGCAGAAATAATACAGTTTGAGACCGCTTTAGTTGCCCTGGCTCAGTGCTAGGGAATCCTGGGAATTGTAGTTTATTGTGGCACCAGAGCTCTCTGACAGAGACGGCTAAATGTCTCACAAAATGACAATTCCCAGAATTCCCTAATATTGAGCCAGGGCAGTTAAAACAGTCTCAAACTGGATTATTTCTGCACTGTGTTTTGGACCAATCTTCAAGTGAGAGTGCTTACACTTATGCTGCCAAAATGGTACCAGTCTGACATCAGAAGGTGGTACCGGCGGACTCAAAGAAACCTCAGAGCACAAATGCAGTATGTGTGTTTGATTGGGGCCACAGTTTTTAAAAGATAACATAGTTATAAATGTGTACTTCCAGGTAACAACATGAAAATAGAGGAAAATACATTTTTCACAGTCACCTTCATTTTTTATCCCTAATTACTTTTTAAGTTCTGTGCTTTCAAACCTTAGCATTCTGTTAATATACATTTCAGTTTATGGAGTTCACTGTCTCGAAGCAACCAAATTGATATGCAGATTGTCTTTCCTCTGCGTTTTCAAAAGACATCCAGAAAAAGTTTGGATTCAGGTGGGTGGACAGCTTTTCAAAAGACACTGCTAGGCTTAATGTTACCTTCTTCTTTTTAAGAACTAGCAAGTGTTTTTTTAAAAAAAATAAAATTCTATGTTGCCCACTTATTTTCTATCATGATCTTTCTAAATTCCAAGTGCTACATTATAAAATAATGCTCAAGGATACAGAAAAACAAAGCTTTCACTTCTCAAATAAAAGTCTCGCTGCTCTCAGGCATTTTTTAAAAAAGTGCCAGCTGTCCTGTGTCAAAACCCTTGGTTTTACATTCTAGAACACATTAGATTCATAGTTGCTTTGTGGATTTGAAATCAACACCTAAGAAAATGTGTCATACAGGTTGAGATGTCCTTATTTAGAATTCTGAAATCTGAAATATTCAAAAAAACAAAACTTTTTCCATGGGTGGCCAAAATAGTGACACCTTTGCTTTCTGATGGTTCATTGTACACAAACTTTATTTCATGTGCAAAATTATTAAAAATATTGTATGCAGTCAGCCCTCTGTATGCATGGATTCTTTAACCACAGATTCAACTACCTCCATAAAGAATTGGATTGAGTATCTCTGGTTTTTTACTTTAACTGGAAAATAACAGACACCTTTTGAGAGCTCTACTACACTGTTAATCTACTGGTTAGTAATTAGGTTAAAAAGTACAAGTTATTCATTAATAGAGAATTAAATCAGGAAACAATAAAAGATTACATGATAGGATGGGCAAGAGACTTTGGACACCCAATTCCTTTAGAAGCTTGGGGAAAAACATGGTATGAAACAAATAAATGTACTAGATCTCAGGATTTAAAGCAGAATTTCTTAAAAATAAGTAATAGGTGGTATTACACCCCCACGAGATTAAAAAAGATATTTAAGTTGGAAAAAGATGAATGTTGGAGGTGGCATAAGGAGAGTAGATCAATGAGCCGCATGTGATGGAAATGCAGTAGAATAAAGGAATTTGGGGGAAATGTCCACAAAGTAATACAAAAAATCTTTAAAATACAATTTCCAAAAAAACCCTGAGCTCTAATTATTATATAGGTCTATGATATTAAAAAAAGAAGATGAGGAAAAATATTGGTGATTCATTTTATACATGATTACAACAGCTAGATTAATAATAGCTAAAAATTGGAAATCAGATGAACCTCTAAGCATAAATGAACGGCTTTTAAAACTTAATGAAACAAGAGATATAGATAAATTGACGGCAATAATTAATATGAAAACACTAAATAAAGTTGTGGAAGAATGGCTTCCAATAGTTAAATATTGGGAAAAGATATGGGGAGTTGATATACGTTTGATTCAATAAAATAAAATATTGACTGAAATCAAGTAACAAAAGAAGGAGTGTGTATGTTTGTGTTAAAAAGGGGGAAAGAAGAAGAAATGAACCAAAATTAAGGTTATTAATTGGATGGATAACTAAATATATCCATATAAACAAGTTGAAATCAAGATTAACAAAGAAGAAGAGGGGTTACAAAGAAAGTATTATACTAAAAGGAGAAAAGAAACTTTTTTCAATAAAGTCATATATATGTGTGTGTGTATGTGTTTGTATGTATATATATTTGTATACACATACACTTGTATATAAATATAACAACAATTGCCAAAATAAGGTAAGATATAGAGTAATATGAAGTCAATGGCACAGGAACGAAGAAGAAGAAGGGGGGGAAGAAACATATAGAAGACAGAGAGATTTGGAAGGACAACAAAGAAGAAAAAGTGGAAATAACAAGATGTTGATAGTAAGGGGTTTTTTTTGGATAATTTTATTGTAATTATTATTTTTATATAAATGGTTTAATAAAGATAATTTTAAAAATAATTAGGTTAAAAAGAAGGGGGGAAGTGAACACCCTTGTCTCACTCCTATTGTGACTGGTGCAGAGCCTGATAGATGTCACCATCAATTCTAACTAGCAGGGAAATCTCAGAATGTAGAATCGTTATATATTTTTAAAGATTTCTATCAGTGCCCATAGAGTGTAGTTTACTCCAGAGGCATTCTTGATTAATAGAGTCAAAAGCAGCTTTCAAATCAATAAAAGCCACATAAACATGCTTTACAATTCCAAGTATTTATCAATCTGTTTCAGCATAAAGCAGCTTTCTAGAATTGATGAAAATTCCTGGATGGAATCCAACTTGCAGAGCACAATCTTTCACCCAGTCACCATTTATTTTTATTTTATTTTTTGAAAACAGAACTAGCATAGATCTTCCCTGCTACATCTAACAGGGCAATCGATTTGTAGTTTAGTGGATCATTTCTAGATCCCTTTTCATAAATTGGAGCTAGAATAATTGTAGACCAACTAGTAAAATATCTGAGGTATTAATTAAAGAAAATAATGATACAAATATTAGAGCCCAACCATCAGAGAATGCAGTAAAAACATCAGGTGGAATACCATCTTGTTCAGGAGCTTTTGATTTTTTAATTTTAAAATTAATGACATAGCCTACTATGTCTACTGATGCCTTCCTGAAATGGCTTTCCTGTTTGGACTTAACAATATGGCTCCCTAGAACAGGAGCACATCTCGTTTCCTTGAAGGTATATGCCAGAATTTACTTGGATTTTTTTTTTCTCAAAAAACCAAGGCAACATCCTCCTCTCTTCTTCATGATAGATCCTTTTTTTTAATTGATTAATCTTTTGTACCTTTTGTACATTTATAAAGTTGAGAGGGGATCACAGAAGAATCACTATTGCAGTCAGACTTTATCCCTTTTCCCATCTGCTTTTTCAGTTTACTGCAGTTTTCATTAAACCATTTGTTACTCCTTTTAATCTGATAATTATTTGACAGGTCTAATTATTTAATAAGTCTAAAAGAATATACTAATTGTGCCTATAGTTGCATTGTTAATTCGATACTAGACATTTTGACCAAATTATTCCTTAGTCATAAATGATCTTCTGAATAAAGCTTCTGCTTCAAATCAAATTGTAACAAGGGATTCCAGTTTATCTGTTTGCCTGTCTGACGTTGATAATATCTGATCAAAATTTAAGTGAATGTCAAGATTTGCATTAGTGCTATTGGATGACTGCAGGGAAAACAAAATATTGGCTGATGATCCCTACCAGCCAAAACATCAACTAAGAAAGTAAGCATTAAATAATTTTTATCATCACACAATCTACAGTGCTTTTCCTGAATTAATAATATAAGTAAATTCTCCTTCTGACTTGTCCAATTGGGATTCACTGATTAATACTGTTTAATTTAATTCTTAATGCACAAAGGATAAAGCTAAAACCAATTATCTTCACATTCCTAGACTTCCAGGTTTCCACATCTTTATATACATTCATAAGGCTTCCTAAAACCATAACACTGGCCTTTCTAGATAGACCCACACGTGCATTAAAATCATCAGCCAATATAAGAGGAACTGAGGGAAATTTGTCCTCGAGCTCACACAAATATTTCTGCATTATTCCAACAATCTGCATCATAATATGATGGATTCTTAGGGGAAAGATAGGTATTAACAAAGGTACAAGAATATATATAGCACATGGAATGCCCCTTTAAGCTGGATAATTAAGTCCTGTACAGAAATATATATTAAACAGACCAATTTCCAATTAGGGCTACTACCTTTGGAGGAAGAAGATGTAGGAACTGAATATGTCATGTATTTAGGAAAGCCAATTTCCTGAATTAACCATGTTTCCTGAAACAGCAACACTTGGAAATTATTTATATAATATATATTTTAAAATCATTCCCTTCTTACTGCACCCAGCCAAATTCTAGATCAACAACAAAGTCTTGGCACTCTACTGATTGCCATTATTGTATTACTGTTACAGTTTCATTGACCTTTCCTTCAATGTTTAGAAATCCATTATCCAACAGGCGAGGGTTATGCTGTGGTTTATGAATTCCCCTAGAAGCAATATCATTTATCTGAGTATTTTCCTCTGCTAATTCACTAGACTCTAACCTTCTCATCTGCAGCCAATTCATCAGTTGTTTGACAGACTTTCTTAGAGACAGTATTACTTTTGCAGGAAGAATTCTCAGAAGAAATCAGATTATCCTGAAGCGCTGATTTGGGTTTTGCATCTAATTTACACTGGATAGTCAATGGGACTTCAGGATGTGTCTAGCTTTGACACATTCAGTATTTTAACTTCTTTCTTAAAATATCCAATCTGCATATAATACATTTTTGCTCTGGTGCAACAGAAGAAATTAATCCACTAGTTGGTCAACTTCAGTGACCTTAACTATTCTGTAAATTTTGAGAACAGCCTTTTTCAGGAGCATTCATTGGAGCAAGATATGGCTGAACAACTTTAGCATCATTTTTGAAATATATTGACAGTGTTTCCCCTGATGTCCCAACCTCAGGGGAATGAGGAGGCTTAAATGAATATCCTTCCAATCCCAGAAATTTGAACTAGGGATGGTAAATCTTAATTTTTCTGAGTCCCAGTGAATGTTGGGAACAATGAAATAGTTTTTCATTCTGTAGCTCTGGCACACTGGGGAATTATTTTTTCCCTGCAGTGGCTAAAACCCATGCAGCTTCTCTACAAAAACTGCAGCATTTGTAAAAAAAAGATGTGAATTTTTCATGAAGCTTCTTCTGAGGACTGCACAGCTTTACCTTTGTGCAGCAAAGCAAATTATGCAAAATTCAAATTGTGGAGTTTACACAAAAAAAGGCCAATGAGATTTTAGGCTGCATCATAGAAGTATAGTACCTAGATCAAGGGAAGTAATAGTGCCACTGTATTCTGCTTTGGTCAGGCCCCACCTGGAATACTGTGTCCAGTTCTGGGCACAATTCAAAAAAGATGTTGAAAAACTGGAGCGTGTCCAGAGGAGGGCGACTAAAATGGTGAAGGGTCTGGAAACCATGCCCTATGAGGAACAACTTAGGGAACTGGGTATGTTTAGCCTGGAGAAGAGATGGTTAAGAGGGCATATGATAGCCCTCTTTAAATATTTGAAGGAATGCCCTATTGAGGAGGGCGCTAGTTTGTTTTCTGCTGCTCCAGAGAACAGGACCTGGAACAATAGATGCAAGCTACAGGAAAAGAGATTCCACCTCAACATTAGGAGGAATGCCCTGACAGTGAGAGCTGTTCGACAGTGGAACACACTCCCTCAGAGAGTGGTAGAGTCTCCTTCTTTGGAGGTCTTTAAACAGGGGCTGGATGGCTATCTGTTGGGGGTCCTTTGATTTTGAGTTCCTGCATGGCAGGGGGGTTGGACTGGATGGCTCTTATGGTCTCTTCCAACTCTATGATTCTATGATTCTATAAATACATACAGTCATGAAAATTGGAGATGGAGAAGCACACAACCATTCAATATTCCAAAATCTACTGAAAAATTCATCTCCATGCAGATTTCATCCTAAAATCAACTTTTTGGGAGGAGATGATAATTAGGAGTTCCATAACAGGAAAATCCACAGCAGTCAGGGATAAAGATGTGAGCACACTATGAATATTGATTTTAAAAAATGGCCAATGGCACATGAGCTTTTTCCATGTATAACTATATTATAAGGTTGTAAGTATTTGTAAATTAAGACAACTTCTATTCTTTATTTTACCGGATACCTTAAGACAGAATTTTTCAATCAGGGTTCCCGGAACCCTAGGATTCTGAAAGAGGTCATGGTTGGGCAGGGGAGACTCTCTTTCTTTGAGCTGTAGATATACCGTAATAATATTTATGTGGTGCTTCCTGAGACCTAAAAATTATTTCAAGAAGTCCTCCAGCATAAAAAGATTGAGAGAATCTGCCTTAAGGGCACTCAGCCTTAAGATGAGGGAAAGTAACTATGTGCTCAAATACTGATTGTTCCTGGGCTCAGGGTTACACTGAAGCCCCCAATTTTGATAGGGTTTGTTACAAGTGGCACTTACCATTGCCAGGAGTGTAAGGATACTTAGAGATTGTAAAAAGACATTATAACATCTGCAACTATCCAGCAACTTTGAATAACTTACTTTTTCTGGCTTTTAAAAACATGTTTTATAATGCATCAAGTATTGACACAAAAAAATATCAGAGTCAGTTTTCTCTCCCCAAGAAACTATTAAATGGCTAAACGCAGAGCAGTAAGAGGTGACAGCTTGCATTTTCCAACAGACATTAAAGCATTTCTTTAAAAATACAAGAAAAGATGCTGACACTGATAGGCTGTGCTTATAAAGATGGAAGATGTATGAGTGAAAATAAATATATCTGGAAGATCTGTAAAAACATGCGGCATATCTTATGGTTTTATGGGGCTAAATCTAATTTTAGTTCTCCACACAGGAGGCCATTAAAACAAATAGGACTTTGTTAACAATTCCCATGCCTTTCAGTGGCTGTACTCTGAATAGGATTAACACTGACTTTAATCCATGGTTTTAATCTGTTGTGGACTACTTTGGAAATGACAAATCTGAAAGATACTCAATAAGAAAGATGTAAAGGGGGGAATAATAGAAAAATACAATTATTTTTACATTTTAGTTTGCTGAATATTTAGGGAACCCTCTCTGTAATACACAAACACTTTTCATTATGCTCATGCTGCACTGATCCGAAGGAAGGTGCATTCATTTTAAAAACAATTCACATTCTGCCCTCCATGCCTTCCAAAATAATAACAACAACAAAAACCACCATGCTGAGTACAAAAAGACAAAACTGTTCAGCGTAAGCCTCTGGGTAGCATCACCTTCAGTTGCCAGGCAACCATTTCTCCTGTTCTTCTGTTATTATAACTTGCAAGATGATTTCAACATATTTACCTGAAATTCCCTGCATTTGGAAGATGGGGGACTGAAAGAGAGAGAACTAAACATGGGCATGGATGTCCAGCCTTACCTCGATCTGGAAATGTACATGACCAGTTAACGTTTTAAGTGCTGTATATTTATTGCAGTTAAAACAAGCTATTCAATGAAGGTGCTGTTATGCAAAAGATCCTCCTGTGTCAAAGGCAAGCTTCATGAGTGACCAACATTTCAGGCCAAGAATTTATAAACTTTGACAATTCCACTACTAGAATACATGAATCTCTGACCATGGATGAGAAGCATGTATTTATTATATTACACATGTTTTGAAGCAAAAGGTGGATTTGCTTTGGTGAAACACACTTCTGGTTCGACTTGGTTGGACATTCAATGTTTGAACTTTCTTAGCCACTGCAGAACAAATGCTCAATCCTATGGTTCCTCAAAACTAACTCTTGGCAGTTGGAGGAATCTGGAACAGAATGGGGTATGCCACAAAGGCTATTCGTTGTTGTGTGCCTTAAAGTCATTTCCAACTTACGGCGACCCTAAGGCGAACATATCATGGGGCTTTCTTGGCAAGGTTTGTTCAGAGGAGTTTTGCCACTGCCTTCTCCTGAGGCTGACTGCATGTGACTTGCCCAACATCACCCAGTGGATTTCACATCTGAGCCAGGAATCGAACCCTGATCTCTAGAGTCATAGTCCAATACTCAAACCACTACGTCACACTGGGACATTCTCTACAAAGGTTATAGCCATGGAGAAGATCTATATAAAAACTTCTCCGTGGCTATAGCATTTGTGGCTATAGCCTTGGCTATAACTTCTCCATGGCTATAGCCTCATGTATACTAGGAGAAAATGATACACCAATACCAGATATCAGTATGAAAATATCATGCCAATATGAATAGAACAGAACAATCACACCGGGGGCAACGAACTGGATAAAATTGTAGATAACTCTTGATGACACTGGAACAGAACCACAAAGCCACTACTACTGCAATGCCACAACCCTGCCTTTCTTTCAGGTATGAATAAACTACTTGTTCATCTACATCAGGGGTAGGCAACCTTTCCCCTTTAAGGGCCGAGGGACTTCAGCTCCCAGAATCCCAGGAGCTATTGGCCAACATGGGATTATTGGCCAACATGGCTGAGGCTTCTGGGAGCTGAAGTCCCTCGGCCCTTAAAGGGGAAAGGTTGCCTACCCCTGATCTACATAACCATAGGGAAAAGGAACAGAAAAACATGAACTTTTATCAATTTGTGCTTAAGTTGCAAATTCACAGTTTTTACTTAAGCAGACAGCTTTTGTGACTTGAAAGCCTATGTTTACTTACAAATACTAGCTCACTGTAGTACGTGTCTATATTTTCACACTAAGCTCAGTTTTATACATGCGCATAAAACCTGCACTGGTCAGACTGCTCATTCACTTTGCAATTGCCTCTCCTCTGCTTTCTCACTTCTACTTAAATAATGACAAGATGTTGATAGGACAGAGGTTCTACAGAATTTAAGCTCTTTTCTAGTTGTATGTGTGTACACTTGTCTACCTATATACACCCTAAAGCAGCTCAAGAATTAGGTTTCTGAGTAGAGAAAGATGGGCTGGATCGGCTGGGATATATGAAGAACCCATTTCACTTCAATCCACTCTGAAGTGTTGTATACATGCATATTAGTATAGGGAATGAAAAGAGCTCTCCACAATAATTTGAGAGGATCTGCCAATGGATGTGTAGGAAAGAAAAAATTGTACTCTTAATAGTTTTGAATTAAAAAGAGAAAGAAGAACGTGGGGCTTCAATAGCCATTTCTGGCAACACTGTGTTCTTATTGCAGAGCTTACTTATGCCCTTAGTCTCTGCCAAAGACAGGTTGCTCTTAGGCACTGCTCTATGATAGTTGCCTGAAGAAATCTGGAGGTATTTATACTTTTACTGCTGACACAGGAATGAAGTTTGAATCTCTACAGCTGAGGTCATTGTCAGGCGCAGCTAGCTAAGAAAAGTTGCAGTAAACATGTCAACCTGTCCTAAAGAAATTAAGCTTCCAGCTCAATTATGAAACAAACTATTTTATTTTAAAGGCAAGGGAACTATTTCCAGCTTTTTTCCTAACAATGTCATTTAAAAAATCTACCCCAATTGTGCATTTATGTTAATTCTGCCAGAATAAAACTGCCCCTAATTTGGTAAACAAGATGAGAAAAATAAGTCAAATTATTTGTAGTTGTTCTTCGCCTGTAGCAAAGCTCATCAGTGCTTCTTTATGCAATTCATAAACCACAAGCTGTCCCAGCACACTCAAGGAACTGCTAGCTATCTATGCTGATATAGCCCAGCAAGCAAAATGTACCAAAACTCAAAGATGTTCAACAAACCATGATTACTTGTCCACTTTTGGTACACAGCTTTCCATCCTCACACAGTTGCAACACTCATCAATTCAACCCCTAATTAATTAGAAGTCAATCAGAGGAATACCTGGGATACAAAAATATTTTAGATTTTGTTGTTTTGTGCGTTCATGTTGTTTCCAACTTATGGCTAACCTATCATGGGCTTTCCGGGGCTGAATGCTTATGACTCCTTCAAATAAAATAAAACCCAGTGGGTTTCCACGACCAAGCTGAGAATCGACCCTGGTCTCCAGAGTCATTTCCAACACTCAGACTGCTATACCACTAACCTAAATTATTTTGCAAGATAAAACTGATATAGATATAATGCTTCTGCAGGCCTACATCTTACTAGTTCAAAAATTAGGTAGCCTAGCTGGTCTGAAACTGCACTGTTTACTTAAGATTCATATGTTTAAATATGATCTCTTATTCTAAACACAACTTTTCTTTTAAACTTCCAGTACAGAAAACCTGCATACCAGAAAGAAAGCTGGGCTGAAATTCTTCTAGATGTGCCAGGATCTCCCTGGAAAGGCACTGTCAGAAGGAAACATTGAAATATGTCTCAACTGACATGTACCTTGAATTTTACAAGTTCTTTGCTTCATCAGATTTCTGATAGGGTCTGTACGCATTCCTCTCACAAATTGCAAATTACTGGCTTACTTTCAGGATTGTGCTTACAGCAATAGTACATTAGTACACTAGTATATGGTTGTCAATTCTGCACAAACTAGACATTACCAGATAAGCACTGGGTTCCCAATCCAATTTTGCCCTGCACTATGCTTATGCAGATGACATACCAGCAGGACTGCTGCAAATTCAGTTCTAACTAAAATCTGCCAACAAATATGGAAAACAAAACAGTGGCCCACAAACAGGAAACAATCAGTACACATCCCTATCCCCCCAAAAGGAGACACAAAAGATTGCAGCAACCACAGGACCATTGTATTAATTTCCCATGCTCAAAATTCTGCAACAAAGACTCCTACCGTATATGGAGCAAGAACCTCCAGAGATGCTCTTGATCATATCCATGGAAAGGCGGGGTAAAAATAAATTTTATTATTATTATTATTATTATTATGCAAGTTGGATCCAGGAAAAAAAGAGGCATTAGGGATCACATCACAAACATACAGTGGGCCCTTGTTATCCTCTGGGGTTTGGTTCCAGGACCCTCCATGGATAACAAAATCCATGGATGCTCAAGTCCCATTAAATACAGTGGCATAGCAAAATGTCATCCTTTACATAAAATGGAAAATCAAAGTTTGCTATTGGGGATTTATACTTTTCTAAAAAAAAAATAAAAAAAAAATCAAGCCATGGATGCTTGAATCCATGGATAAAAAAATCTGTGGATAAGGAGGGCCGCCTGTACATTGGAGTGCACTAGAGAATTCCAGAAGAAAATCAGCATGTTCTTTATAGACTATAGCAAATCTTTTAACTGCACAGATCACAAAAAAAGCTATGGAGAAATAGAATGGTTCCCAAATGGAAAGTAAGTCAGGGAAGGATGCATTTTATTTATCACCCTGCTTGTTCAACTTATATACAGAAAACATCATACACAAAGCATGCTTAGACTCACAGGATGGAGGAGGAAAGAATCTCAACAATTTAAAATATACAGATGACACCATAATAATAGCAGAAAATAAGAAAGACATCAAACAATTTTTAACGAAAGTCAAATAAGAAAGTGCCAAAGCAGGCTTACTGCTGAACATTAAAAAAGCAAAAATCATGACCATGGAGGAGCTACACAAAATCAGTACAGATGATGAATAGTTGTCTATTCGTTGTCTATTCGAATACTTAAAGACTTTCCATACCTTGGCTCAATCATTGACCAGAATGGAATTTGTAGTCAAGAAATCAGGAAAAGACTAGGCTGGGAAGGGCAGCTATGAAAGAACTGGACTAGATCCTGAAGTGCAAAGATGTACAACAGAACACTATCTTTAGAATTGTTCATGCCATATTATTTCCCATCATTATGATATGAGTGTGAGAACTGGACAGTGAAGGAAGCTGATAAAAGAAAATCAATGCATTTAAGATATGGTGCTGGGGAAGAGTTCTACAGATACTGTGAATGGCTAAAAAGACAAACAAATGGGTTCAAGAACAAATAAGGCCTGTACTCTCCCTAGAAGCCAGAATGACTAAATTGAGGTTGTCTTTCTTTGGCCATATAAGAACACGCTTAGAAAAGAACACAATGCTTAGAAAGGTAGAGGGCAGCAGGAAGAGAGGAAGACCATATACCAGATGGATAGTCAAAGAGAACACACTCTTAAGTCTGCAGGAACTTGAGGTGTCTTGGAGATGCTTCATTCATAGTGTTGCCATGAGTCGAGGTTGACTTGAGAACTGTTAATAATAATAACAACACTGCTGCAGAACATTTTCAGGGAAGACCTGTTGGGCATGAAGGATTTGAAACCACTGAGAAGTCACAGTGGGGATGGAAGTGAGGTGCAAACATAACTTCAGAGGCCTGCATAGGGGAGAATTACAGGCACAGGAGGGAGTAAACCCCCTTCTTTCCATACATGCAGTCATTTTGCAAAAGTAAAGAGGCTGTAGGTCAGTGGCAACACAGCAAATGATTTGCATAAAGTCCTATGATCAGTCTCAGCACTTAAAAAGAAATGAAGCAGGAGGGTTGGAAAGATATCAGCCCAAAACATGGAAACTTTCTTTTTAAAATTAATTTATTCAGTTACCTGTTGGATTGTGTAAAAATTAATCTGTTGCTGTCAATCATTACAACGATGAAACAAAGTAACTTGTTACATTATTTGTTTTCATTGCTTTTGTGAAGGGGAACCCCTTAAAACTGACAAGGAAACCCCAGAAAAAACCCTGTCAAAATACCTACAAAATCCCTGTTATTTAACTGGTGTTAAAAAGTGATAGTTTTTACTGATTTACAAATGTTATTTTTAAATTCATTTTGCTCTTTCTCATTATGCCCTCATTACTCCCCAAAAGCAACTCACTACTTCTGGATTCTGCCTCATCTTAAGATCTTAGGGAACTTCTACCAAAGAGAGTAGATCGTATTGGGCAGAAAACAAAACTTTACTTTTTGGGATTATAATTTCCAGAATCAGTCAGCCAGCCTGGCTACTAGCCATCCCAGCTGGCGGCATTCTGGGAACTATAATCCAAAATAGTGACTCTTCCAGGTCCTGGGCTTGATGGGCTGATGATTTCATTTGCTATGAAGCTGCTGTATGTGTTTCAAGTATGCTCTACATTCGCCAGCACAGTACCCAGTTTGGGCCACAGTCAACAAAGTTCTTTACAGCACAGCAAGGGAAAGAGGAAAAGAGAGAACACAACCGTCCACAATCAGCAAATATTTCAGCTAGCCTTGATGTCTTTCTGCCCATAAGAGCAGAATCTTATCAGTAGCTCCCTATTGTTTCCAAAATAGTGGTAGGTTTTGAATCTCCCACAGGAGACTAAAAATATACTCCCAAAAGATGTGAACAGGGCCGCATGCTCTCTTTCTATTTTTAGTCAAATTCTTTTCTGCTCTGTAGGCAAACACTTCTGATTTTGCTGTGCTTGATATAAGGGGGGGGGGGGAATAGGGGAAAGAATGCAAGTCCACCCATTTCTCAAGCAATTCCAGAGAGCAAACTGGAAAGCAAGGTGGGGGTATGAGAAAGCACTATATATAGTTGCAAGCTCAGAACATAAACCACTGTATTTCATTGAGGGGAAAACAAAAGGATGAAATAATTCATGAAACTGACAAAACTATTCCAGTCATAATCAATAAATTTGTTCTATATGAATTTTACACCTGAGTGTGCACTTCCTCTCCCATCCCCAAAATATATTCAGAATGCTCCAGTCCCTGCACGGTACCTTGTGGATTTTGTTTAAGTCCTATTACATAATGGCTACTGGGCCACTACGGCTATTATAACAGAGCACTCAGAAGCATAACAGAGGCTGAATGAGACTCTCTGCCACTTTCACCCACTTTCTCTGAGTTCTCCTACAGAGCAAGCTTCTCTATATATATGCAAGATACCAAATGACAACTGAAGAGAGAAGTAACTTCCACAGCCCCTCATTCACGCTCATGCTTTGATTCCTGAACTAGGGGGAAAGTGAGATAGAAATAAATATAACAACAAGAACACTGCCTCAGGGCTATTTTCCAAAATTGTCATCTCCTACTCCCAAACTACTGAAGAAGTGAGGAGAGCTTTCTGGTTTGTTTATGGAGAGATGATCCACCAGGTAGAAAGTGCATTGGCTTATGAAGCAGGAAGACAGTTTAAATTCTAACTAGCTGGTATGGCTATATTTAAATTTCACTAGTGGGGTAGATTTCTTGGAATATGATTCAATAGCCTTCCTCTCCACCCCAGCCCCCAAAAACCAGTCAGTTAGCATATTATTACAGTTTAATCCTTTCAACTTCCAGAAGACTTTTACCTTGCTAAGTGAGTGTATGTGTCTTCAATCTGCCTGTTGACTTATGGTGACCCCATGCATTTCATAGGGTTTTCTTAGACAAGGAATACTCAGAGGTGGTTTTGACAGCTCCTTCTTCTAAAATGTAACCTACAGCACCAGGAATTTGCTGGAGGTCTCCTGACCATGCTTAGCTTCCAAGATGAGACAGGATCTTTCGGGTAGTCAGGCCTTGCTACTAAACAAAAATGTTGTCTCCCTCTCTCTTGCCCTCCCTCCCAACGCACATTTTACAGACTTTGATTTTACATCATACTGTAGACCAGGGGTAGGCAACCTTTTTGAGCCGGGGGCCGGGTTGCTGTCCCTCAGACAGTTGGGGGGCCAAAGCACCAAAATAAATAAATAAATTAAAATTAAAATTAAAATTAAAATTGAAAAATTGAAAATTTGAAAAATTGAAAAAAAAATTAAAAATATGCGTGCACACTCTCGCAGCCCCAGAAAAGCCATGGCAAAACCCCTGTGGAAATTTTGCCAAGAAAACCCCAAGAACAAGTAATAACAACAATAATCAAGATCATCATGGTGGGTGACGGCGGGGGGGCGGTGGCTGCAGGACCAGCCTGGGGCCAGTCCAAAGGCCTCAGGGGGCCACATCCGGGCCCCGGGCCTTAGGTTGCCTACCCCTGTTGTAGACATTTATGACTGTAACACAGTGGCACAGTGTTGGCTGGTAACTTCCATTTCAATGTGGCAGTGAATCAACTTTAAAGGAGGTACCTAAAAGAGTATTCTCAATGTTGGTAGCATTTTGATATGCTTCTGAAATTACTTCAGACAGCTGCTTATTGAAACAAAGTAAGAAAAATATTTACAAGTCAGAATGAATACAGTATCTCTTTTAGTTGGTGGTGTTCACAATGGATATGGTGTATAAATACTTTATTAGTTACAGAGTTTAACAGTTTCTTTAGCTTATCTGTGTAATTGTTTCTTTATAGCTTTATATATATGGTCCCTTGCAGACTAAGTTCTCAAAGAACCTATCTTAATCTTTTGTATCTTATAACTCTTCTGGTTACCTGTGACTCCACTGGTCACCAAACATTATATCTCCCACAGAACACTACAACAATTTAATTAAGGACACTCCTCGTCCCTATTTTGGGTACCTAAACCCATACTAACTGGCCCACATAGCAGTCTGACCTAGCCTCAATGGTCTTCACCCCTCAGGACACAATAAACATTAACCTATCTTGGGTACATTAAGCCCCTTTTTAACTGCCCCTCATATCAGGCTCCCTCAGCCTCCTCAGCTGCTAAACCCCTCATGGTAAAATAAAACTCTCTTAACTAACTCCAAACACTGCTCTGTCCCTCTATTTATACCCTCTCCAGGTAGCAGCATCCACCTTTTTCTGTTTTGTCATTACGAAGCATTTTGGAATGTTTGAAAATCAAGGCAAAGTGCTTTATACTGCATCCACATATTTAGCTCATGGACTAAAGTACCAATAGCAAACAAGTCTAACCTTTCCCCTCGCTCTGCCCTGACAGGCAAACCCTGCCTTTAACAACTGAAGGATGAGTAGAAAAAGGTGTCAAAAAATCAGCGCCTTTTGAATATTGGCTGGTCAACCGTTGTTAAAAGCATGATAGCTCAGGTGGAGAAAAAAACACTGTCGATTATCAGTAAAAAGAGCACAGAGAGAAAAAAGACTTCTGGAAAAGATACTTTCAAAATAAGTACTAGTCAATACTCCAGTTCATTCCAGTCCTAGTCTCACTTAGCTTTATTCCTGATCAGAAGTCTGTAGGAGATTTCTTCAGAAGAGACAAGTTGCTTCTCAGAAGAGGCAAGTATGAAGAACAACCTCCACACCTTATTGTGGAATATCACCTTGTAATAATCCCTGTACTGAGTAAGGCAACTATAGCCCTGCAGATGTTTCTGGATTGCAACTCCCATAATCTCTCTCTACTAATTATTCTGGTTAGAACTGAAGGAATTAGTAGGCAAAATAGAAGGGGGGAATCTGGAGGGTCACAGATGCACACCTTTGACCTGTACACTTCAGAGATCCCTATAGTAGAAGCCTATCCTCTTTGGTTGCTGCCATACTGCACAACTAAAGCAGTTTCATATCACTTTAACTTCCATGGTTCAGTGCTATGAAATTATGTAATTTATAATTTTGTGATATACAGTCGCCCCTCCTGTTCTCGTGGATTTGAGGTTTGCAGATTTGAATATTCACAGAAGGGTGACCTCTGTTAAGATCAATGGGGTGCGCGCCCATAGGGACACGCTTCATTCAAGCCTATGGGGCTTGAATATTGGCAAGTCTCCGTTTTTGCAGGGGGGATGTTGGAACGGATCCCGTGCAGGTATGGAGGGTGACTGTATTTATCCTCTTTTGCAGAGCTCTAGTGACCCACTACAAATCCCAGAATTCCATAGCATTGAGTCACAGAAGCTTAAGTGGTGACAAACTGCTTTGCGGTGTGGCAGCAGCCTATGTTAGTGAAAAAGTGATTCTCCTCTAAATTTTGGTTCGAACTTCAAAGAGCTATGCTAAGGAGATGACTTATACTGGCATAAAGTACAGTACCTTAGATAGCCCCTTGAATGTTCAGAATAAAATCCAAAGTGGTTAATGGAGTAACTTTGAATCTCCCTGTCTCCCCCCTATTTCACAGATATGTTGCAAGAATGAACAATTGTACTAAACTTCTTGGCAGCCAACAACTTTCATTTCTCCAGTGTGTTAATGGTCTAGTGCAAGACCTAGGTTCAAATCCCTGTTCAGCCATGGAACCCCCTTACATAACTTTGGGACAGTCCCTCTCTCTCAGTCCGATTAACTCATGGCATCATTGAGAGGATGGAATGGGGAGAAGAGAGTTCATTGGAGGGATGGCAAGCTGTAATTGTAACGAACAAAGAACTACCATTCAGATATGTACTGGAGTAACAAATTGTGTATATCTGAACACATAACATCATTGTGTATCCTGAAAACAAAACTCCATTTTCTGGCTTCTCCTGCTGGCAAAAGGAGATATGGGGGGGGGGGGGGTTCCAGTTCTCCTTCCTCTTAAAACCCTTGTGTCCTCTGGAGTAGCAGCTGGTGTAGTAGGTGGGTGCAGGAGGAATATGTGAAAACTGGATCTCCCTGGTCTGATCAGTGGGAATCTCGACTAAAGGAACTTACATTTATAGAAGGGGAGGTTTTGTCTGTGTGTGTCCCACTCATGTTTCAAGAATCTCGGGGTCTCATGCACTTATTATGTCCTCTGTATTAGCTGACAAATACCTTATTTCTAGCCCAAACTGTATATTTATAGGAACTGCTAGCCTCAAAAAGTGTCTCCTGTATAAAATTACAAGCTTTATTGAATTTTACAATGCTTTGCAGAGCTTAGAGGTATTATTGAGTCTGTGATTAAGCAAATACATATGACAACAACAACTGATTAAAGAAAAACTGTTTAATCAGAAGAAGGCTGTGGGCTGAGGGAAACAATTATACAGCACTGTATATGCAGCTTTCTGTTATGTTTAACCAATTAATTACAGAAATATTTAGCATTCCATGCTCTGGGAGGAAATAATCAGCTAAATCTAATTTAAAAATTGGTTTATGTAAGGCAGCACATATCTTTATTTGTATAATTTATAATACAACATTGATTTCCAAAGGGTAGAAGGATAGATCCACCTTAAGTCCATAATGAGATTTTTCAGCCAAAGTGAAACTTCATTTATATAAGGAAATATTCCAGGACATATTCGTATTACCTTATCATTCAGCAAATCAATGGTTATATTCTAGTGCCAATAAGCAACTGAATTTGGGCAAATATAATTCAGGGTCATGTCAAAAATGGTGCTGCTCCCCGGATAAAATGAAAATTGTGCTGACAGAAAAGGTATTTCCATGATTGGAAAGGCCTTCCGTGGCAACAGCTCTCCACCTGTGAACAGAAGCTCCTTCCATTCATGGAAAAAGCTTTACTGGACTCTACCCAATACTTTTGAGTTGTCAATTTTCACACTGAACTGAGTCATCAACTATTGAGTCATCAAGCAAAGAAAAATCATGCAGCGAACATGTATGTGTGAGTCAACTCAGAGTCTGCTATTACACTGTAGGGCATATCTGCAGGGAAGAACTGCAAATGCTGGCACCCAGCTGGGAAGCTAAGCCTTGTAGAAGACTGTGCTTATAGATACAACTGTCATGGAAAATCCCTATGCCATGGTATATGACTGTCTAATGAGAAAGTTATGACTATTGTATTATTTATACAGTGCATCACTATGCACATACAAGAGGACAGAGCCCAACCTGAGAAATGTCCAGCCAATGTTCAATGAAAGGGAAGCAACAGAAGAAAATGAAGAAAATGGAATTGGGGTAAACAGGGAAGGAATGTACAATTATTTCAGTTATATGTATTTAGATTTAGTTAATTGTTTAGCAAAATACAACATGGATATACTAAGGTACTAAGCTACACTGTTATTTTTGAAAACATTCAGGGGTAGCTGTGTTGGCCATTGAGCAAATTCAAACAAAAATCCATCAGTGATACCTGTATTGGCCAGCCAAAATGCACAATACAGTTGTCCCTCCATATTCGTGGGGGTTAGAAATATAGAAAAATCATGAATAACTGAAGGCCCAACCCCACCTTCCCTCCCAGGCTTCTGAAAGCCCAGCGAGGCAGCTGGGGCTTGGGAGAGGGAAGAGGAGCCAGCACAAGCCCTGAAGGCCTGACCTTCCCTCCCTGGCAAACTCACAAATAATCAAATTCACAAATGCCAAAGCTGGAAATACAGAGGGACAACTGTACACTTGTTGCAAGCTTTCAAAGCTCCATGGGCTTCTTCATCAGGTAAGATGTTACAAACCAAACAGGAGAAAAACAATTAGAGATGTCAGAGGCCTACATGTTGTTTCGGTCTTTAGTTAAGATGGTATATGGTGGGGAGGATATCTTTTGCAGGCAAGCTCCTCCTCCTTCTGGCCTTGTGGCTATAGGGAGATTTTCCCAGGAAATTTAAAATCTATTTGCATATCAACAGGGACTCCTCGTTTGCAATCCAATATGTCTCCATTCCAATGAGGCCACAGGCCTCTTTGTGGCAGAGAACAATGGATTCCTCAAGTCTCCATGTTTTTGCATGAGGAATATTTTGGTGGATGTAGAGGTAAAACATACGAATTCAGTCCAAATTTAAGAAGAAGAAAAATGTTTTACCTTGGTTGAAATTCCCATATTGGATTGCAAAAGAGGAGTCCCTGTTGAGATGCAAATGGATTTTAAATTTCCTGGACTTTGCAAATCTCCCTATAGCCACATGGCCAGAAGGAGGAGAAGTCTGCCTGCAAAAGATATCCTCCCCACCATTTACCATCTTAACTAAAAACTGAAACAACATGTAGGCATCTGACTAACTTCTCCAACTGTTTTTCTCTTGTTTGGTTTGTGACATCTCCCCTGATGAAGAAGCCCATGGAGCTTTGAAAACTTACAACAAGTATATTGTGCATTTTGGTTGGCCAATAAAGAGATCACTAATGGATTTTTGTTATTTTTGAGGTACACTTCATACACTCTAACACTGGTTAAGGAAGGTCTTAAGATCAGTAAAAGAAGCAAAAATATAATCTACACTTCACACTGCAGAAATAATCCAGTTTGACACCACTTTAACTTCCATAGTTCATTGTCGTTTGTTGCAGCACCAGATCAAAGCTCTGAGAGAATCCTTTGACAGGAGAGGGCAGCTCTGATGCTGCAACGAACTACTATTCCCAGCATTCCATAGCATTGAGCCACGGCAGTGAAAGCAGTGTGAAATCAGATTATTTCTGCAGTGTGGGTGCAGCCTTAGTTAGATTACCAAGAGCCCCTCTTGTAGGCATACAAAACATGAGAACTCTAGATCTTGCCAACATTTCTTCTCAGAAGAAGCCAAGCTACTTGAGGGATCTGTGAAATGGCAAATCCAGAACTATGGTGATGGTGGAGAGGGAAACATGCTCCATTCATGAAGTGCCACCACTATCAGGAAACACATTAGCAGTTGCTCACAGCTACTAAGAACAGCATTCTCCATTCAATCCATTAAGACAGCTCTCTTAGGACATTATCACACGGGGGCAAATCTGCTGGTTAATCTACACAAAACCCAAACAGAAACTGGATTAGTGCCCCATGTTTTCACACGATGTCGCACAGAAACTGGACAGAAGGTGGACAGAAACTGGTGTTATCTGAGATCTTTTGAAATTCGGTTGTTTGGAGGAAATGCAAATGCGCAATTAAGGTAAATTCGCATTTACCGTAATGTGATAGCCAAATGCGCATTTGGAAGCATTTCCCGCATTTTCCCATGGTTCCGCGGGGTCTCCTTCCCCCTCAGCAGACGGCTAATTGAGCCGTCTTGGGGGCAGGGAAGGGGAGGGGCAGCTGCATGATCGGCGCTCCAACCCCTTCCCCAGGTTGTCGTCGGAGCAGCCGGCCCTCCGCACAGCCGGCGCTCCAGCGCTCCGAGGAGGTCCTCCCGTCACAGCATTTGCACACGCTGCGGCAGTGGAGTCAGTGAAGGTGCGCCGCACCCTTTTGCGGTGCACCTTCGGCGGCTTGAAGGACGGGCGGACGTGGGCCGCCCCAGGAAGCTGCGCTGCGGGGCCGAGGTATCCCCACACCTTGGCACTGCGGCGCAGCTTCGCCGCCCCTGAAAGGAGCGCTAAATTGGTGCTCCTTTCACAAGTCGCCGAAGGTGCGCCGCAAAAGGCTGCGGTGCACCTTCGGCAACTCTTCCGCCTCAGCGTGTGCGAGGAGGTCCTCCTTGGAGCGCCGGCCATGCAGAGGGCCAGCTGCTCTGTGGACGACCTGGGGAAGGGGTGAAAGCCGCGGCGAGTGACAGCCATGGCGAGCATAGTGCGCATGTGCTAGAAGATCATTTCTAGTACATGTACAGCATTTTCTCACTTGTGTGTGAATGTTAAATGCGGTTTCAGTGGGGGCTTAGCTTAAATGCGCAATTAAGGTAATTACGTGTTAAGGAAAATGCAACATGGGACATACAGTAATAGAAATAAAATATGTATGTGATAGTCACAGTGACTAAGCAGGAACAATCATGAAGCTACACAGGTGAAAAGGATAATGTAATTTGGAAGCCTTGAGAGCCAAGGACAAAGTTATAGAGTGTATATTGAAAACACCTGTTATAGATTGCAAACACCTGAGATTCATTAAGTAGTCAAGGTAAAATGATGAAATACTTGGGTTGGTCTTAAGTATGGGATGATCTATGTAAACCAATCAAAATGAATGTACACGCCCACTGGGTGGAAACTGACTAGTGGGTGGTGACTAACAATGGCTATAAGTGCAATGTTTGCCAATGCATATTGTGGTGTAGTGTGGAGTTGTTTGGTGGAGTAGAGATTGTGATTTGTAGGGCATATAGTATTTGTATATAGTAGAATAAAGTAGATCTTTTATATAAGACTACTGAGTTGTCTGGTGTCTTGAGGGAAGATACAAGAACCAGAAGAATCCTGGAGAAGTTTGGAGACATCTCAGGAAGAAGAGTGAGAAGGCTTGGAGAGTTTGTCAGGGTCTTCAGCCTATTCTCTGAAACTCTGCTGCTTGGGAAAGAAGCATCAACCACTGATCAAAGCTGGTCAGCTCTGCTGCATAACAAGGTGGTGAGTTAGAGCCAGAGGTGAAGAGCTACAACTCCCATCATCCCTGACATTACGTGTGAAAGCCATTTGCGGAATCAAGGTTTATTTTCGGTTTATTTTCTGAATTTGTCATTTCCACTTTATTTTCGAATTGTGGCACACGTGTGATAACGTCCTTAGTGACCTCTACCCAGCAGAGCCCATAAAGCTTTCTTATTCTATCTCCCTCACTCCATGTGCCCTTCACCATGGGGCTTAACTATCTCCCTCTTCTTTTAAAAGTGGAAATCAACCTTGAAAATATGTGCAAATGAGAGAGCAAGAACAAAACTAGAAAAGAGTGACCCTCTTGTCCTATCTCAAGCCAGGCCCAGCCATGGCTAGGGATGCAGGAAGAGGAGACTGGTGAGATTCTACTAAAGTGCAATGAGATGCCTGCTGAAGGCACATCCCAATGAAGAATACGGCAGCAGCAACAGCAAGCATTAAGAGGCGGCTTCCACCTAAAAGCCACAGCCAAGCAAACATGTCGATATCAGTTGCAAGCCAAGGGAGCTCTACTTGGTAAGCTTTCTGTGATGGAAAGAAAACTGCTCCTTTTCCTGAGAATAGAAAGTCCATCAGTTAGAGGAAAAGTAGTTGTGTTCAGGCTCGACAGTCAACAGCAGGGACCGGCAACCTACGGGCTGCGGGCTGGTTCCGACCCAGGGCCCCGCGCTTACCGGCCCAGGCGGATCCCTGCTGCCGCCGCTGCCGCCACCACTGCCGCCTGCCACCGCCGCCGTGGGTTTTGGTCGCTGTACGGCTGCGTGCGCCGCGACCACCATTTTGTTTTCCAAAATGGCGGCCGCAATGCATTTGCGCATGCGCAGGAGTACTGTGCTTGCACAAACGCATCGCGCAGTGGTGGCGGCAGCACACGCAGCGGCGGTGGAAGCGTGCAGGGGGGTCACGGCAGTAATTCCCCCAGATACACTTTCCAAGGTCCCTCCGCTTGATCCTTGGGCGAATTCACCCCAGGATCAAGCAGAGGCACCTTGGAAACAGTCCTCCAAGGTGCCTCCACTTGATCCTGGGGTGAATTCGCTCGAGGATCGGGGCGGGGGGGGCTTGGAGGACCATTTCCAAGGCCTCCCCGCTCGATCCTGGGGTGAATTCGCCCAAGGATCAGGGCAGGGGGGCCTTGGAGGGCCCTTTCCAAGGTTCCTCCGCTTGATCCTGGGGTGAATTTACCCCAGGATCAAGCAGAGGCACCTTGGAAACGGTCCTCCAAGGTGCCTCCGCTCGATCCTGGGGCGAATTCGCCCAAGGATTGGGGCGGGAGGGGCTTGGAAAGGCCCTATGGCGGCTGTCAGGGGTGCGCATGCGCACCCCCAGCTCCCACACAACCGGCCCCTGCACCATTTCTCCCCCTCCCCCAGCCCCCCGGCAACAAAGGTTGCCGACCCCTGGTCAATAGGATGGCAGCTCTAGCTATTGCTTTATGTGCATTTAGGTGTTGCTGCAGTGAGGACAGACAAAGAGATGCAAACTGGAGTGGTGGGAGAAGCCAAGCCCTCCTACCAGTTTGCCAGCCTCAAAGAAGGGAGAAAGGACCAAAAGTGTTATAAATAAACTCCAATCTGACTGTGATCCCCAACACATTCAAAACACTAGAGTGACAACTGAGCAAAGCAGCAGCAACAGGAGTCACTTCCACACCATCCATGCCTGGTTTGCTGCTCAGGCAGTTAATGTGCTGTTGCGGCTGTGTTTGCTTCTTCCTTTGTCTTCCTCTCCCTTCCCCTTGTCCTGAGTGAGAAATGAAGATGGTGTTGTGAATCAGAATCAGAACCTGCCTCTATTTCTCAATCAGAACCTGCTACTTTAAGTAGCCCTTCTAACATGAGACTTGGCTTACTACTACTACTACTACTACTACTACTAAATTGTATTCATTTATCCCACATTTTCTTCCATACTGGGACTCAAGGTAGCTTCCAAATATTAAAATATTAAAAACACAAAAAATATATAGAAGTTATTTTAAAATGCAGTTAAACGATCTATAAAATGAAAACCATTTAAAATCCATGAACAACAGGCTATAAAAAACAACAAGCCCATTGCAGCCAATTCCTAAAGGCCTGTCAAAACAGAAAAGTTTACATTTGCCAGCAGAAACTGAGCAAGGAGTGAGCCACTTCAGCCTTACTAAGGTGGAATTTCCAATTGAATGGTTCTATAAATACTACTACTAATAATAATAATAATAATATATTTATACCCCACATTTTCCCCAAAACTGGGACTCAAAGCAGCTCACAATTTAAAAGAACAATACTGTTACAAACATACAAAACATGAGCATTAAAACAGAATTAAACTATTATAATATTAAAACAAATATTACAATAGAAGAATAAAATACAATTTAAAAGATAAAAGCTACCGTATTTTAAAAAGTTCAGTTAAAACAATACAGCACCCCCTAGCCTGTTCTTTAAAAACAACTGTGTTTTAAAAATCCTGTTTAGATCAAAAGGTTTTAGCCTGCTGATGGAAGGACAAGGAGGATGCCATTCTACCTCCCTGGGAAGGGAGTTCCAGAGTCTAGGGGCAGCCATTGAGAGGGCCTTCTCTTGTGTCCCCACCAACTGTGCTTGTGATGGTGGTGGGAGTGAGGGCCTGGGCCAACGTAAACAAAGTGGCATCCAGTGGAGATGTTTCAACAGGGACATTGTGTGGTCTCTTTACCTAACTTAGTTAATAGTCTGGCTGAAGTTCTTTGGATCAGATGATGTTTCTGAACACCCTTCAAAGGCAGCCCCAAGCAGAGTGTGTTGCAGTACTCCAAACAGGGTGTAAGTAAGGCATGTATCACGGTGGCCAGATCCAGCAGCTTAAGGAACAGGCACAGCAAAAATCTGGGCCTCCAGATTCAAAACCAAATCCAGGAGTAATCCCAAACTGCAAGCCTGTGTCTTCAGGGGGAATGTAACCCCATCTAATACCAACTGATTATGTATTCTTTGATCTACCTTCTACCTGACCAAAAGTACCTCTGTCTCATATGGATTAAGTTTCAATTTGTTTGCCCTCATCCGTTGCAATACTGATATCAGACAACAGTTTAGGACCAGGACAGCCTCCTTGCATTGGAGTGGAAAGGTATAGTAGAGTTGGATGTCATCCACATGGTGCCATACTCCAAAACTCCAGACAACCTGTCCCAGCAGTTTCAGGAGTATGTTAAATAGCATGGGGGACAAAACAGAATCCTGAACGACCCCACAGGTCAACAGCCAGGGTGTCAAAGAAGAGTCCCCCAGCACTGCCTTCTGGGTTTGCTCCTCCAGGAAGGAATGGACCTACTGTTGAACAGTATCCCCCAAGTCCCTTCCCAGCAAGGTGGCCCAGAAGGATACCATGATCAATGGCATTGAAAACCTCTGAGCGGTCCAGCAGAACTAAGAGCAACATGCTCCCCTTGACCAGTTCCCTATCTAGGTCATCCACCAAGGTGACTCTCTGCCCCATTGCCAAGGCTAAATCCAGAATGAAATGAATCTAGTTAATTTGTTTCAGTCAGAAACCCCTGGAGTTGGGAGACTACCACATGCTCTAATACCTTGCCCAAAAATGGAAGGTTGAATTAATGTATGTTATTGCCAAGATGGACTATCCACAAAAGATCCAATCTTAAAGGCATTTGGTCTCTACATTTTCTACAGTATCTTCAGTCTTTTTTTAATCAACATGATACTGTTATTATCAATGAACACCGCCTTAGTAACATATATATTTTCATCAGTATGTATTTCATAATACGTGTATCAACTGCAACAATATATAAAAAATTCAGACTCACTCTAGTATACGTATTTATGCAATTCATTCATTTATTGTTTAATGTGGTTGCTAGATAACTATGTATATAGGGTTTTTAAAAAATTTGATTGTCTGCTTCTTTAACTCTCTCCTTTATTGGTTTTTATAAAGAAATCATATTCCTTGATTTTACATGTTTTAAACACTAGGGATGACTGGGAAGCCTGGGGACAGATTATGTGAAGTGTATGTGAATTATCTGAAACCTATTGTTTCCCTAAAGAGTCAGGAACATTTCCTGTGGGATAAAAATTTCGTAACATATTCTACTTTACACAACTGGGATCTTGCTAGAAGCTAAAGTTTATAGTCTAAATCCAATTGTTTGTCCCAGCTAGAGTTGACTCGATGAATCAATGGAACTTTATATAAGTGTTGACTTAACCAAGTTTCCATTGATTCAATCGGTTTAATTTATTCAGTGGTTTAATTTAGCTCAGGTTAACAACTGAAATTAAGCTTACCTTTTAAATAGCCATCTGTGATAAATATATTTAAATCTTTATTCACAAACAAAACCCTCAATTAATTAAAGCATACACACTTCTCTCTGATATTAGTTTTCTAGCTTTCCTAACAAACAGATGAAAGAGGCACAGGAAACCATCTGAAAGGAAAGTGCTCTAAGCTTCTATACCATGAAGGTCAAAACTACAATCAGATATTTCTTTGAAGGCAAGAGATGTAAAGAGCTCGGTGTAGTTTTTAATATTTGAAACCATTATAAAGCAGATTGTGGGGCGCTCAGCTTATGCTCAGGTGCTGAAGCTAATGTTTGCTTCATGTGTACCTAAAAAATGTCTCTGTGTGTAAGTTAAATGGCTTATATAAAATATCATGCCTTCAATGAATCCAATTAATCTACAATGAATTTAAGGGGCAATCCAGAAATCTACTATATAGAGAATATGGTGCAGAGCTACTGGCAGCAACCTCCATTATAAGTACCCTCCCTTTTGGAAAGCTCTACTGCCATGCTTACCATATTCTAACGTGGCCCAATAATTCTAGTCAAGGCTAGGCCATTATGTGCCTAAGATGTACAAAGATTCAATAAGTTTATTCTTCTTCAGGCACCCTGCATAGAATTCACCCTCAGAAAAAGCAGACTAAGGGCCTTTGCAGACTGCCAGAAATAGTGCACATTAAATTGAGGCACTGCCCTGGCTCAGTGCTAGGGAGTCATGGGAATTGTATTTTTTTCTGGGACATTGAGCCTTCTCTGTCAGAGAGCTCTGGTGCCACAATAAATTACAGTTCCCATGATTCCCTAGCACTGAGCCAGGGCAGTGCCTCAATTTAATGTGCACTATTTCTGGCAGTCTGCAAAGGCCGTTCTTCATTTTGAAACCTTCGGAAAGATGAGTGATATGAAGAAATCTTGCTGAATTACTATTTCTCAATTAAACTGGCTGTCTCAAAACATCAAAATAGCCTGTTGAGACTTCTGTAACCTTCCATGTTTCTTGCCTTCTTCATGAGAATGAGATGAGCATTCCCCCAACCCCAGTGAAGATTTCACAATTTGCACAAAATACCTTTAAGCAAAGCTAGTCTTTTCACTTCACAAAGCAAAGACTCACACTGCATCAACCAAGGGAAGGCTGGCTGATTATCAGAAAGATATAACCCCTCCTTCTCCCAACCATCTGATATGTCTGAATTTTAAAAAGCCATGCAACGAGGCAACTACTATTATCATTTGGCTATGCAATTTGTGCAATCTGTGCAATTCTTCCACATGCAAAAATTCTCCTGAGATCAATAGAAAATATCACACTGTCTCATACATGAGAAGCATTTTGCAGTTTCCCATTCCTGTATCACATGCCTAGAAGAACATATTGCAAGATGATTTAACAATATACAGAAGAGCTTTACATGACTTGTATAGCTGCTGTGTCAGAGGGTATTCAGAAGAACAACAACATGGCAGCTTTCAGAAGTGTGCAGAGTTATAATCAAATCTTGGTGACAAGCAATATGACCTTCTCATACAATGGGAAAATTCTAGGTTTTACAGTTCTTTAACATTCAAAGTGCAATTTTCAAAAGTTAGAAATGTGAATGTCAGCCTGGGCTTCCTCTTCCCATATCCTGCTGTTACTGCATCACTTTGTACTTTCAGCATTTTTTAAAAAAATCTCCAGCCATTATTGTGTTACCCCAGTCAGTGCCAACAATCTGCCAGGAATATATAAAAACCCTGGAGCACTATTTTTTCAAAAAGAAAGGCCAGCATTTACAATGTTTGTCACAGGCCCACAAGACAAAGTCAGCCCAATGTTTTATTGATACATAAGCCACTGGCCCTGGCATAACTGCACATGTTCCTTCCCCATGTGGTGCAGCAGCAGTAGCAGCAGCATACAGAGGAATTCCCATCCGGCAATACAGAATCCTGCATTATGCTCTCCTCACAATGTTTTTGTAAGCCAACAGTGAATCAGCCTCTTATCACCATCCAGCCTTCTCCAATTCATGCTCTGAGCTACTATTTTTTAAATGGGAATACGAATTGAGATATGGGAGGGTAATATAGGGCTTCACTTCTCTGTGATGATAGAGTGGTTGCATGGGAGGCACATAAACATACAAAGAAAATTAATTAATAACCACTGTTAAATAAAAGGTGAAGTCCAGATGCCCCACAAGCAATCATCCACCATGCCACAGACAAACATGAAAATCTATCATTCATTCCCACTGCAGATAGTAGGAACAATAAATAGAATTTCCTTTATGTAAAGTGAAGCACACAAGCAGAAGAGTATCATACAGCAACTGCTACATTCTTGTATACTTCCCTTGTGTATCTGACCCAGGCCTAATATAAACAGATGGGTCATTTGGTTTGACCTCATCTGACAGTTCCTACGCCCCACTAATTAAATCAAACACAAGATGTAGGCTTTAAACAAAGACAAATTGTTCCACCACTGAGACTGTTACAGAGCTGCTCATGTGAAAGTTGGTACAAATCCCTGTACTCATAGTGTCATTCCCTGTTTTTATGTGATACAAAATTCACTGCATTTTTTTTCTTTTGAAGAATACACAGAAACCTAATTAGCAGAAAGCCCATACACTCATTTTCCAGTGGAAATGGTTATGTCAAAACGCGTGCATGCACACACACAAATACATCACACACTCAGGAAAAATTTATTACTCAGAAAAAAGGGTAGGAAAAAATATTAAGAAGCAGGACCATACAAGTGTATCAGTTCAAGGAAACACAAAGGGTAGGAATATAAACCTTTCCTGTCTTGTTTTCATGAATGAGAACAAGGGCAAGAACTTATTTTCTTATTAGGTGTGAAAAGTCAAGATCCTACATTTTACTGATTTCAAGATATTTTTTCATTTGTAGGAAAAAAATTCAAACAAATTGGATAAACTACATAAATGACACAAATTGCATAGCTAAACTATGAGAACTGCTGCCTTGTTGCATACTCTTACAAACTGGAAGTATCAGCTATGTTGATTGTGTCTTCTTAATCAAATAGCCAGTCCATCTGTGCTTTGCTATATGTGTGTTTTGGACAAATTTTGGACATTTTGGACAAAGCATAATAATCCCAACCCCCCAGAAGTGCTCACTGTCTCATTCTTGCCCAATGGTTGATAAATCTTGCTGATGTTAAGGAACTTCTGACAAGCTGTTCCATCAATGAAATTTCTTCTTTCAAATTTTCTTCCCCTGGATCAGTAACAATGACATTTGTGGCATAGTAGGTGTATCCCCTCTCCCCACTGTCTACAAGTTCAGGTGGCATGTCTGTATAGGACAACCTCTGCTATATATACAGATACTTCCCATGATGAGGAAGTCTGTGCAATCATGACAAATATGCTGCTTTCCACTTTATATACAAAACACTGTGATTTTGGAATGCTTCAAAATGTTCATCAGCATTCTTCAGAGTTAATAAAGTGCTCCAAATCTCTGCTGGACACATACACACACACTCACTTCATCAGTCATATACCCTAATGCTCAGTTAAATCTTAGAGCCAGTACTTAATAACTACTTGTAATGAGGAAAGTTGCCTCCAAGTGACTAAACAAAGAAGTCATAAACAGTGGAGGGGGCGTTCTTTTCATTTCTTTAAAAGTCACTAAGGACCAACACAGATTATGTTTGGCTAGATTAATTTACTGTTAGTGCTCAATTGTATGTCTTTGCTCTTCAGTATCTTTTCCAGTTCTTTTATAGCTGCCCTTCTCATTCCTAGTTTTCTTCTTATTTCTTGACTGCAGTCTCCATTCTAGTCAATGTTTGATCCTAGATATGGGAATTCTTTAACTATTTCAATTTTCTCGCTGTCTAGATTGAATTTGTGTATTTTTTCTGTGGTCGTTATTTTTATTTTCTTTATGTTCAGCATCAGACCTGCCTTTGGACTTTTATCTTTGATCTTCCTTATTAACTGCTCCAATTCCTGAATGTATTCTGCTAATATTATGGTGCTGTCTTAGGTTAATGTTGCTTCTTCCTATCTTAACTCCTTCTTTTTCTGTTTCTAATTCTGCTTTTCTTATGATGTTTTCAGCATATAAGTTAAACAAGTAGGGTGATAGGATGCAACCTTGCCTGACCCCTTTCCCAATTGGGAACCACTCTGTTTCCTCGAATTCTGTTCTGACAGTGGCTTCTTGTCCTTGGTTTAGATTCCTCATCAGATGTAGTGGCGCCCCCCCCCCCCATGTCTTTGAGTGCATTCCATAGTTTTTCGTGATCTATATAATCAAATGTTTTGCTGTGGTCTATGAAACACATGCTGATTCTTTTTTGGAATTCTTTGGTGCACTCCATTAGCCATTGTATGTTTGCAATGTGGTCCCTAGTGCCCCTTCCTTTTCTGAATCCTGCTTGCACCTCTAGAATTTCTCTTTCCATGTATGGTTGGAGTCTATGCTGCAGAATTTTGAGCATTATTTTGCTTGCATGTGAGATTAATATTATTGTTCTACAGTTGCTGCAGTCTTTTGTATCTCCTTTCTTGTGGACTGGTATGTATATCGAGTGTTTCCAGTCTGTAGGCCACTGCTTTGTTTTCCATATTTGTTGGCATAGTTCAGTTAGCACTAAAGTTGCATATTTCTATAGGCACTATAGCAGTTCAAATGGGATATCATCTGTTCCCAGTGATTTATTTTTTCCTATTTCCCTTATTGCCGATTCCACTTCACTTCTTAGAATTTGGGATTCGTTTTCATATGGCCCCTCATTCCAAATATCATTAATTCCCTCATCTCTTTTGTATAACTCTTCTGTTTATTGCCTCCAGTGTCTTTTTATTTCTTCTTGTTCCTGTATTATGTTGTTTTTTCTCCATACAGAATCCCTGCCCTTGGTTTGAACTTGGCTATAATTTCTCAGATTTTTTTGATAGAGGTCTCTCATTCCTCCCTTTTTGTTGTCTTCTATTTCTCTGCATTGGTCACTGTAGTATTTCTCCTTATCCCTGCATGTCAGATGTTGGACAGTTGTGTTCATACTTCTGGCTTTGTTCCTATCTCCCATTGCTTTTGCTTTCTTTTATTGCATGAAGTGTTTCATCTGTTATCCATTGTTTCTTATCTTTCTTTTTGGCCACTCTTAGTGTTTTCTTGCATTTGTCCTTAATTACATCTTTGACTTCTGTCCACAGTTCTTCAGGTTCCCCATCGATTACACTCAATAGTTCAAATCTGTTTCCCATATCAGGGTAGTATTTATTTTTCCCATATTTCCTATACCAGGCTGGTATTTATTTTTCTGTTATGCTGTAATTTTGAACTTTGCTGAGTGCAACCAGCTACCTATTAATTCATCATGGTATTATTCTCTGGTGGAAAATACTCAACAAGATTATCACAAAGCATAGAACAATAGACACTTGCGCATTTCTTGACAAATGCAAGTTTTCCCACCCACTCTCTCTTGAGAACCAATACCAGTAAATATGTAAACCTGTTTATTACAGCTTTTCTAGCAATACTTTGGGAGCAGTTTGTTCATAAAATAATATTTTATGAAACATTACATACCATCTTGATACCAATAAAAACAATTTACTGTACTTTTTTATGTTTAGGTCTATAGTTTACATTCGTTCACATTTCTCTTATTTCAGTTTACTACCTCAAATTTTATATAGTAGGGAAATAACCTTCAAAATGCACCTTTCTGTTCCGTAGATGCCCTTCAAAATGTATTGACTAGTGAGAAAAAAATCTGACTTAGATGGAAGGACCAAGAGCTGTTACTACAAACATGGTACCAAGGGAAATGAGACATGAGCAGATTTGAATACAGAGATTTCCCCCCAGAAAAATGGAAGGATTTTTTTTCTCAAAAAAAAGTGGGTTTTCCCCCCCAATTCCCTCCTCCATTTTTCCCCAAGCATTCACATCTCTAAGACAACTGCAAATCCATAATTTCTTTCCAACTTCACTGATGTCATAAAACTTATTTTAAATATATTTATTTCTATACCCCAAGACCACCATTTATAATGCCTCAAGATAGCCAACAAGGGATTAAAATAATCTATAGCAACTGATACAAATTACATTATTTAAGGCTAGGAAAGAATAAAAAGATGTTGGATGTAATACACAGAATAATTATATAAGAGATGACAAAATGAAGGACACATGAAACAAAGAGCTATATGAAGATGAACCCCAAATTCTAAAAAGTGAGGTGGAAACTGCAATAAGAGAAATAGAAAAATACAAATCACCAGGAACAGATGATATTCCAACTGAACTGCTGTAATCCACATTGAAAGAGTCAACTCTAGTGCTAACCAACATATGTCACCAGATATGGAAAACAAAACAATAGTCAACAGATTGGTCGATATACATCCCCACCCACAAAAAAAGGAGATATAAAAGACTACAGTAACTATAGGACCATAGCACTGTTCTCCCATGCAAGCAAAATCATGCTCAAAATTCTGCAACATAGACTCCAACCATACATGAAGAGAGAAATCCCAGAGGTCCAAGCGGGGTTCAGGAATGGAAGAGGCACTAGGGACCACATTGCAAACATACAATGGTTAAAGGAGCGCACCAGGGAATTCCAAAAGAAAATCAGCATGTGCGTTATAGACTATTAGATACTTGGCTGTGGCTAAGTTGTTTTTAGACACAGATAAAGATGAACTAATAGGGGTTGCAGACTGCCAGAAATAGTGCAAATTGAGTCCACTTTTAGGGTTAGGGTTAGTGCTAGGGAATCATAGGAATTGGTTTTTTCCTGAGACATTGAGCCTTCTCTGTCAGAGAGCTCTGGTGCCACAATAAAATACAGTTCCCATGATTCCCTAACCCTAACCCTAAAAGTGGACTCAATTTGCACTATTTCTGGCAGTCTGCAACCCCCCTAAAATGCCAGGCAGAAGTCTGATATGTCCTAAGTATTTCAAACAACAGCAAAACCAGGTATGAAAGAATGGAACTGAAGGAGCAGTCCTCTAAAATGAGGAGCTCTTTCACCATTTATCTTTCCAACTGAGATTTACTAAGGCCATCCTATACATTTGGGATAAGCTCTACTGGTTATGGTAGCACCTGATCCTGGGTGAAGATGCTTCTAATTGCACAGAATCTCTATAAAGCAGTCCTGCCAAAGTGAACTCAAGCAAACCAGGTATAATGTCCTTTCAGCTTATTAACAATCTCTCTTTCTCTGTCTTGTATAAGCAGATAAGGCATACAGTTCAAAGCAGTCTTCATTCAACCTGACAGATCATCACATACACAAGTCTAGTATAAACTGTGGTATATATCTACCACAAAACAAAACTATTTAACAGCCAGGTGTTCATGTAGACTCCTTTCAAAGACAAGCCAGGTTTGTGGAATATGTAATAGATATGGAACTCTTGTGACTGTTTCCCTGAGCCTTGCTGCAAAACCCTACAGTGTAAACCAATTCTTTATCATGCCATACAACAGGGGTAGGCAACCTTTCCCCTTTAAGGGCTGAGGGACTTCAGCTCCCAGAAGCCTCAGGCATGTTGGTCAATAGTCCCATGTTGGCCTATAGCTCCTGCGATTCTGGGAGCTGAAGTCCCTCAGCCCTTAAAGGGGAAAGGTTGCCTACCCCTGCCATACAAAATGGGTAGCATCTTGGAAACCAGTTTCCTAATAACAATGCAACCAAAACCACTAATATCTTCCCATCCCATCCATTACAGTATGCCCTCCATATCTGTGGACTTGCCATCCGTGGATTCAAGCATCCGTGAATGGCAAGCCTGCATTGCGGAGGAGTTGGAGGAGGAAGGGGCAGCGGAGGAGAGGAAAGTGGGGGAGGAGGGCCGGGAGAGCATTTGGAAATGGAGGCTTCTGGTGCCACAACAAGGAGGTAGAAAGAAAGAAGAGGCCAGGGGAAGCCATGATCTCTCTTGCACATGCACACTCCCTCCTTCACTCGCACCCCCTCCCTCCTTTTGGCCTGGCTCTCTCTGCCCCGGCCGCCCAAAGCCTACTTTGCCACCCTGACAGTGGCAGGGGGCTGGGTCCTCCCCCTCCTCCTCCGGCTCTTCCCACCGTAACCTCTTCCTCCACCGCCACTGGTAATAGAGGATGGGTCTGATCACCCTGTTCTGGCTTTCCTCTGAGGTGTGTGTGTGTGTGTGTGTGTGTCCTTTTGCACCTCTAATTTGGGCACAAAGTGATACACACACACTCACACACCTTCAGAGGAAACCAAGACCAGGGTGACCAGAATGTCCTCCATTTCCGCTGGAGGTAGTGGAGGATGAGGAGGACAAGTAGGCGGCAGCCCCCCACCATGGATGGCAGCAGCAGGAAGAGGTCATGTCTGGTCACCTGTGCTAAGAGGAAGAGGTGGCGGCAGTGGCAGGAAGAGCCGGAGGAGGAAAAGGAGGCTAAGCTGAAGCACACACAGGATTTAAAAACCCTCTTGCAATTTTGTGTGGGGCTGAGTCCTTTTGGAAGCCCAGCCTGACACCCTCCCTGAAATAACCATCTGTGGATACTGGACACGGGGAGGTAGGCTGGGGGGTGGGGGACAAAGTGCCATTGTCCTTAATGGTGGCACAGCCCAGAATTATGGGACTTTAGCATCCGTGGGTTTCGTTATCCGCAGGGGGGATCCAAAAGGGATACCCCGCGGATACCGAGGTCCTACTGTACTTTGTGTGGCTGTTCCATACAGAGGATTAAGTCAGAAATTCATAGCATCTGTGTGGTTGCATCTAATTTAAGAGTAGTGTGAAGTCTTAAGAGAGCAGTCCAAAATGCATTTGCTATGGATTTAGGACCATTAGACATAGTTGAGGGATTTAATTCTTGTAAACATGCATGACATTTTACTGTCAAATCTGTTGATAAAAACTAAACCAAACAAACTATAGAGTCATTAGCCAATGTGCGAGTTAGAACTTGGTGACATATATGAACCATGAAGTTCTTGGAGCATTTTTGTGTTCATGTGCAATCTTATGGGCTCTAATCAGAATCTTGGAACTGAGCTCTCACTGGAAAAAATAACAATTCTAGCCTGAGGCTTATAGTAACTCTATAAATAGATCAGTAGAAAAAATTAAAAGTATTTTTTAATGTGCTGCAGTCCTTTCTTCTACACTTGGCACATAATTCAGTTACATTAATATCCAAGCCAGGTGATCACAAAATCTTACTGGTTTTGATGATTTTTTCAAGATTTCCTTCCCCCAAATTGAAAACATAGTGGAAGAGTCTACATGGACTAAAGACTAGAGTGGTAATAGACTGTAAATAGTATTATTTATAATAAAAATGCTACCTGGATTACCTTTCCTCATTTGCTTGTAACACACAAGCCTAGTCTGGATGAATGAAAAGACAGGACTCCCCCCACCAACTCAGGCTTATCTTGCTTGAGCAGTGCAATGGTGCACTCCGCCCACAACCAAGAACTGCTAAATAAATCAAAGACATCCCCTACATGCCTTGTTTATCAGTACATGGATGGAAACTCAGGTTTATCTCTTCTCAGGGTCTATGGTTTATATTTGGCTCATCCAGGAGAAGGCAAACCAATGTTCTAAGTTCATGTAACATGGAAAATAAATCCCAGACAGAATATCCATGGTTTGTTCATCAACTTTTTCTTGCAGGTAGTGACAAGCTGGTGGGACTGGACAGAATGAATTACCATGCTGCTTATTTGTCATAAGCCAGAATTCTGGTTTATTGCTATGTCCAAATACTATCATTGTTTGAATTAACCATGGCTTGTTTGCAGATGAACAAAGCATGGTTTGTTTCATTTACTCTTGTTTCATCTCCTCTGCCTACTCAGCCAGTTTCCATCTGATATACCCAAATGCCTTTGTGGCTTCCATACCGTACTTACCAATAGAAATGGTAAGTTTAATTTTCTTCCTCAAAGATGATACCTACCTTAAGGTCCAACATATTTCTCACTTGTCTTGCAAACAATTTCATTGTCCAGAAGGTGGAAGTGGCAGCTAGAGGATTAGTTACTGTATATACTCGACTATAAGTCAACCTCATGTATACGTCAAGGGCAGGTTTGGGGGCCAAAATTATGGATTTTGATCTGACCCATGGATAGGTCGAGGGTAAAACTTAGAGGCGCGTAACAAAGAATATAAAGGATGAACCTAAGGAAAACGATGTCAAAACTCTGGCAGGCAAACTATTTGTACTTTTCCAATCCAGGCATTCAAAAAGGTCAGAAGTGGAGCCGTGATGGACAGAGTAGAAGAGATTAGTGCTTCTTTTAGGTGCTCTTGGAATGGCATAAGCTCTTGCCTTTCGTCACTCAACTCAAAGAAAGAGAGTGGTTCCTTTTTTTGACCTGTGGATAAACTGACCCAGATTTTGGGATCAATTTTTTGACTGAAACTTCTAGACTTATACATGAGTATATACAGTATTTTAGATCTGATCCTACCAATAGGGGTGATCTGGTTAATGGTGTGGAAGTGACAGCATCCTTATGTGGGAGAGACCATGTTCTCCTGGAGTTTGTTATACAGTGAAAAGGGGAAGCCAAGCATACTCAGACATGCATTCTAGACTTTAAGAAAGCAGTAAAGATAAGGAAATGGTGTCTGTGATGCCATGGTCAAGAATAGTAATGGAGAACAGGATTTATGAGGCATGGAAATTTCTTAAAAGTGAGATATTATTGTGAGATTTTATTGTTGTAAGCCACCCCAATTGCTTCGGTAGAGGGGCGGGATAGAAATTATTATTATTATTATTATTATTATTATTATTATTATTATTATTATTTCCAAACAGTTCCAATGAGGAGGAAAAATGGGAGGTATGTAAAGAAACCAGTGTGGGTGTTTAAAGAACATTCAACTGAGCTACAATTTAAAAGGGGCATATACAAGAAAGGGAGGGGGGAATCAGCAACGAAGAATTCAAACAAATAGCCAGCCCGTATAGGGAGAAAGCCAGAAAAGTTAAACTACAGAACAAGATCAGGCCTGCTAGAATGGTTAATAACAATAAAAGGGGCTTTTTTGGTTATGTCTGTAACAACAGGAAGAACGAGGAAATGATGGGCTGCTGTGTGTAGAAGATGGAGAACTACTAACAGGGGCAGTGAAAAGGCAGAGGTATTCAACACATTCTTTGCCTCAGTCTTCTCTGAAAAGGGGGAAAGTGCTCAACCTGGGGGAAATGGAGCAAATGATGCAGTAGAAGAACTGCAGCACAGAATAGGTAAAGAGATAGTACAAGAATACCTGGCTGCTCTAAATGAATTCAAGTCTCCAGGGCCATTGAACTACATCCAAGGGTATTAAAAGAACTGGCAGAATCAATCTCAGAACCACTGTCAATATTCTTTGAAAATTCCTGGCGAACAGGAGAGGTCCCATCAGACTGGAGGAGGGCAAATATTGTCCTCATCTTTAGAAAACGAAAAAAGAGGACCCAAATGATTACCACCCAGGCAACCTGACATCAATACCAGGAAAGATTCTAGACAGATCATTAAACAGACAGTCTATAAGCACTTACAAAGCAATGCTGTGATTACTAAAGGTCATCATAGGGTTGCCATATTTCTTTTTTTCCTGGGACGATCCTGCCTTTTCAGGCTCTTGGAATGTCCTGGCTGGTCTTAAGATCATGTCCCAGCTCCAGTCCTGCCCCAGAGAAATGGTTGCCTCTCCCGGCCTCTCCTTCCCAGGAGGCAGCGGCCATATTTGTGGGAGCAGCTGGAGGGGGTGGGCTTCCAGCTCCATTGGCCAGGCCCAGGAAGAGGAGATTTTCAGCAGCCTCCCCACTCCTGCACCTTGTTGGGATCCTTGCGGGGCGGCACAGGCACCAGAGAGCGAGAGCAGAGAGAGAGGTTTTGGCAGCAGAGGCAGGGATTAGCAGAGAGGCAGCAGCGGCCGGAGGCCCAGGAGCCTGGTAAAGCCTCACTGGGGAGCTGGGGGGGGGGGCTAGGCCGCACTGCTGCTGTCACCTTTCCTGTGTTTTCAGTGGCAGTTGCAGGCAGGCCCAGGGCCCAGCAGACCTTGCTTGGGGGGCTTGGAGGATAGGCCATACCACCCAAGACCTTGTGGGCCTCAATGGAGGGGTTGGGAGGCTAGGCTGTGCCACCATTGCCACCAGAGCACAGCAAGGCCTCGCTGGGGGGCTTGGGGGAGGCTAGACCATGATGCAATTGCTCGGTAAGGCCTTGCTGGGGGGCTTGGGGGGCTAGGCCACGCTGTCATTGTTGCGTGGGCCCAATTGGCCATGCTGGGGGGCTAGGCCGTGCCACCGTCACCATCAGGGCCTGGTAAGGCCTTGCTGGGGGTATGAGGGGCTAGGCTGTACTACCGTCACTGCCCTTCCTGCATTTTTGGCAGGGCAGTGGGCAGGCCCAGGGCCCGGTAAGGCCTGCCATAGGGTTTTCTTGGTAAGGTTTCTGCAGAACGGTTTTTGCTTTAGCCTCATCCTGAGGCTGAGAGAGTGTGACTCATCCAATATCACCCAGTGGGCTTCGATGGCCATATGGCCATTTTGTTTTTATAACTTTGAGTCCCATTTGGGGAAAAGAAATCACCCATCCATGGAAACCGCAAGCTTTTGAAGAAAAGGAAACCCATGCTGGCCAGAGATGAGGAGCTCCATTTCTGCCTTCAGTCCAGGAAGAATGTCAAAATCTCCTCCATTTTGAGCATTACTAAGAAGCATGCATTTATATTAATGTTTTTTTTCTAAATGTATTAATGTTTTTGGCTTTTAGTTGGCCGTGTCCTTCATTTTTTAATGTCTTACATTTTGTCCTGGTTTTGTGGAAGATAATTATGGCAACCCTAAGTCAACATGGATCTCTCAAAAACAAGTCATTCCAGACAAAACCTATCTCTTTTATTGAAGAGTCACAAACATAATAGATGAAGTGAATGTTGTGGACATAATGTCTCTTAATTTCAGTAAGCTCTTTGACAAAGTCCCCCATGATAGCCTTGCAAAGAAGCTAGTAAAATGTGGGCTAGACAATGAGACTGTTAGGTGGATTTATAATTGGTTCACTGATCAAACCCAAAAGATACTCAATAATGGCTCCTCCTCATCCTGGAAAGAAGTGACTAACAGGGCACCACAGGGTTCTGCCCTGGGCCCAGTGCTATTCAACATCATTATCAATGATTTGGATGATGGAATAGAGGTTATGCTTATCAAATCTGGGGATGACACTAAATTAGGAAGGTAGCTAATACCCCAGAGAACTGGATCAGAATTCAAAATGACCTTAACAGGTTAGAAAGCTGGGCCAAAACTAACAAAATGAATTTCAGCAGGGAGAAATGTAGGATACTACACTTCAGCAGTAAAAATGAAATGCACAGATATAGGATGGGTGACACCTGGCTTGACAGCAATACATGCGAAAGAGTCACCCCAGTGGGTTTCCATGGCCAGGCTGGGAATTGAACCCTACTCTTTAGTCCAAAACTCAAACCGCTACAAAATAAAAGCTAAAACACTAACGTAAATATAAATTATAAAAGCAATAACATAAATCAATCAATTCCTTTCATATGGTTTATTTACAGCTATATAATATATGTGGTGTGATGCAGCAGGCTAAAAAGGCCAGTGCAATTCCAGGCTGCACGAATAGAAGTATATTGTCTAGATCAAGGGAAGTAATAGTCCCACTCTATTCTGTTTTCGTCACCCTCACCTGGAATAATCCTGTGTCCAGTTCTAGGCACCACAATTCAAAAAGGGTGCTGAGAAGCTGGAACTGTGTCCAAAGGAGGGTGACAAAAATGGTGAAGGGTCTGGAAACCATGCAGCTCTATAAGGAGAGACTTAGGGAGCTGGTTATGTTTAGCCTGGAGAAAAGAAGGTTAAGAGGTGATATGATAGCCCTGTTTAAGTATTTGAAGGGGTGTCACATTGAGGATGGAGCAAGCTTATTTTCTGCTGCTCTACAGACTGGGACCCGAAACAATGGATGCAAACTACAGGAAAAAGAGATTCCACCTAAACATTAGGAGGAACTTCCTGACAATAAGAGCTGTTCGACAGTGGAACACAATCCCTCAGAGAGTGGTGGAGTCTCTTTCTTTAGAGGTCTTTAAACAGGGGCTGGATGGCCATCTCTCAGGGGTGCTTTGATTGAGAGCTCCTGCATGGCATGGGGTTGGACTGGATGGCACTTGTGGTCTCTTCCAACTCTATGATTCTATGAGATCTAGGAGTCCTAGTGGACCACAGGCTGAACATGAGTCAACAATATGATGCAGCAGCTAAGAAAACCAATTTATTTTTAGACTGCATCAATAGGAGTATAAGGTCTAGATCAGGGGTAGGCAACCTAAGGCCCGGATGCGGCCCCCTGAGGCCTTTGGACCGGCCCCAGGCTGGTCCTGCTGCCGCCGCCGCCCCCCGCCATTGCCGCCCCCCGCCATGATGATATTGATTATTATTGTTATTACTTGTTCTTGGGGTTTTCTTGGCAAAATCTCCACAGGGGTTTTGCCATGGCTTTTCTGGGAGTGAGAGAGTGTGCATGCATATTTTTTAAATTTTTAATTTAAAAAAAATATTTATTTATTTATTTATTTATTTATGGTGCTTCGCCCCCCCAATTGTCTGAGGGATAGCAACCCAGCCCCCGGCTCAAAAAGGTTGCCTACCCCTGGTCTAGATGAGGAAATAATAGTCCCATTCTATTCTGGAATATTGTGTCCAGTTCTGGGCACCACAATTAAAGAAGGATGTAGACAAGCTAGAAAGTGTCCAGAGAAGAGTGACCAAAATGGTGAAAGGTCTGGAAAACATACGCTATGAAGAGCGACTGAGGGAGAGGGTATGTTTAGCCTGGAAAAGAGAATGTTAAGATGTGATATGATAGCCCTGTTTAAATTTTGAAGGAATGTCATATTGTGGATGGAGCAAGCTTGTTTTCTGCAGCTCCAGAGAATAGGATTCAGAGCAATGGATGCAAGCTACAGAAAAAGAGATTCCACCTTAACATTAGGAAGAGTTTCTTAATGGAAGAGCTATTTGACAGTGGAATATGCTGTCTCATAGAGTGATGGAGTCTAGGAAAGGACTGCCTTCCCTAGACCCTCTGGACCGGGGTAGGCAACCTTTCCCCTTTAAGGGCCGAAGGACTTCAGTTCCCAGAAGCCTCAGCCACGTTGGCCAATAGTCCCATGTTGGCCAATAGCTCCTGGGATTCTGGGAGCTGAAGTCCCTCGGCCCTTAAAGGGGAAAGGTTGCCTACCCCTGCTCTGGACAAAAACTACAGGCCAGTCTCACTTTTGTCATTCTTGAGCAAGGTGATTGAGAGAGCAGTCACCATTCAACTCTAAGCAGTATTGGAGGAAACTGATTATCTAGATCCATTTCAATCCGGGTTTAGGACAAGATATGGAGTTGAGACTGCCATGGTCACCTTAGTCGATGATATCTGTCTGGGCATCGACAGGGGAAGTGTGACCTTGTTGGTGCTCTTGGACCTCTCAGTGGCCTTCAATACCATCGACCATGGTATCCTTCTGGAATGCTTGGGAGAGTTGGGAATTGGGGGCACTGCACTGCAGTGGTTCTGTTCCTATCTCTCAGGCATACTCCAGATAGTGATGCTGGGAGACAGTTGCTCTTTTAAAAGAGAATTAAATTCTGTTGTCCCTCAGGGCACCATCCTGTCTCCCATGCTATTTAACATTTACGTGAAGCCGCTGGGTGAGATCATCCAGAGATATGGGGCAGGGTGTTATCAGTATCTCTCCTTTGAATGAATGTCTTAAGGCGGTAATGGACTGGATGAGGGGAAAAAGACTCAAACTGAATCCAGATAAGACAGAGGTACTTGCTATAGGGACCCCCAACCCAGGAATGGAGATATGTCAACCAGTTCTGGATGGGGTCACACTTCCATTGAAGGACTGTGTTCGCAGCTTGGGGGTACTCCTGGACTTGTCTCTCCAGTTGACACCTCAGATAGACGCAATGGTCAGGAGTGTCTATCAGCTTCGGCTGATACGCCAGCTGCGACCCTTCCTGGAGCCAGGCAACCTAGAAACAGTGGTACATGCACTGGTAACCTCTCGTCTTGACTTCTGCAATGCACTCTACATGGGGCTACCCTTGTGCCAAGTTCAGAAACTTCAACTGGTGCAAAATATGGCAGCCAGGCTGGTTGCAGGTACATCTAGAGCCGACCATATAACACCTGTTTTAAAATCTCTCCATTGGCTGCCAATTAGTTTCTGGGCACGGTACAAGGTGTTGGTTATAACCTTTAAAGCCCTAAATGGCCTAGGTCCAGACTACTTGCTGGAGCGCCTCCTCCATATAATCCACTCCACACACTTAGGTCCTCTGGGAAGAATTTGCTGCAGCCTAAGAAGACCAGATTGGTTGTGGTAACCCAGAGGGCCTTTCCATCTGCAACTCCTGGGTTATGGAACAGCCTGCCAGAGGAGATCCATCACATTACCACTCTAGAAGCCTTTAAAAAGCCTGTTAAGACAGATCTCTTCCGGCAGGCATTTCCAGATTAGCCTCCGCTCCACTGATATTGATATCCCCTGTCTAACCCAAAAAAGAAAATGTTTTGCCTCTAACTACCTCTAATTTTAGCTAATTTGTTATTTCCTTTGCTTTTAATTAGTTTTTTATATTGCTATTATATTGCTATTCATTTTATATTGTTGTTTTTAGTTTACTTCTTTTTCTTTTTTATGATTGGGAGGGGAGTTGGGGTAAGAGTTATTTAGAAATCTGGTTTTAATTGTATATTGTATTTTATTGTTATTTCTAATTGTTGTAACCCGCCTCAATCCGCAGGGAGAGGTGGACTATAAATAAAATTTATTATTATTATTATTATTATTATTATTATTGAGTTTCTTTCTTTGGATGCTTTTAAACAGAGGCTGGATAGTCATCTGTTAGGGGTGCTTTGATTGTGTATTCGTGCATGGCAGAGGGTGGACTGGATGGCCCTTGTGGTCTCTTCAAACTATGATTCTATGATTCTATATCATTCAGTATCATTATGCATCTGAACACTGGTTGCTTATAAACATGGGTATATGAGCAGGAGGCAGCAATTGTGTTCATGTCCTGTCTGTGGATTTGCCCTAGGCACCTGTCTGTCCTCTGTAAAACAGAATACTAGACTAGATAAGCCTTTGGGCTGATTCAGCCGAGCTCTTCATTTCAGAAATATTCCCCACAGAATGTGCACTGTCTCTCTCACATCCAGGTCATCTTAAGACAGAATAGAGAAATGGCAAATGTCATACTGGTGGTAATATTTCCATGGAAACCCTGCATATGCAGCTCAGCAAAGTATGATGCTAAAATGTGCTATCTTGTAAAAGCTGTCTTGGAGAAAACCGATTATCTAGATCCATTTCAAACTGGCTTTAGGACAGGATTTGGAGTTGAGACTTCCATGGTCGCCTTAGCTGATGACCTTCGTCTAGGCATCGACAGGGGTAGTGTGACCCTATTGGTGCTACTGGACCTCTCACTGGCTTTTGATACAATAGATCACAACATCCTCTTGGATCGCCTGAAAAGGTTAGAAATAGGAGGCACTGCATTGCAGTGGTTCCATTCCTCCTTCTTGGGCAGATTCCAGAGGGTGTTGCTCGGGGACAGTTGTTCTACAAGGAAAGAGCTTAAATGTGGTGTCCCTCAAGGTGTCATCCTGTCCCCGATGCTATTCAACATATATATGAAGCCGTTAGGAGAGATCATTCGGAGACATGGGGTGGGATGATATCAGTATGCTGATGACACCCAGATATATTTCTCCATGTCTTGGTCATCAGCTTTGACTTCAGATGGCATCTCTCCTCCCAGTTTCTGTCTTAAGGCAGTAATGGACTGGATGAGGAAAAATAGATTGAGACTGCATCCAGATAAAATGGAGGTACTTACAGTAGCGGCCCCGAAACCGGATATTGGGATACAACCTCCAGTCCTGGATGGGGTCACACTCTCCTCTAAGGACTGTGTTCACAGTCTGAGGGATGCTCCTGGATCCGTTGCTTCAGATGACTAATCAGGTAAATGCGACGGTTAGGAGCACCTATTATCAGCTTCAGCTGATACACCAGCTGTGCCCTTTTCTGGAAGTAGGGACCACAAAACTGTGGTGCACGCACTGGTAACCTCCCGCCTTGATTTCTGTAATGCGTTCTACATGGGGCTACCCTCGTGCTTGGTCCGGAAACTCCAATTAGTACAGAATATGGCAGCCAGGGTGGTCTCAGGAACAATAAGGTAGACCAACCTATTCTAAAGTCACTTCGCTGGCTGCCTATTAGTTTCCAGGCACAGTACAAGGTGTTGGTTGTTACCTTTAAAGCTCTAAATGGCTTGGGTCCAACCTATCTTTGGGACCTTCTCCTTCCGTATAATCCACCCCACACACTCAGGTCCTCTGGGAGGAATTTGCTTCAGCCTTTAAAAACTAGGCTGTCTGCAACCACCCAGAGGGCCTTTTCAGCAACCGCTCTCAGATTATGGAACGGCCTGCCAGATGAGATCCGTCATATTACCACCTTAAATAGCTTTGAAAAAGCTGTTAAGACGGATCTCTTCCAGCAGGTCTTTCCTGATTATATATCCTGGCCTCAAGAGCTAGCCCATCCTTTCTCCTATTCTTTACTACATTTATTGTTAGTTGTCTGCTCTGCCACTGCAATTTTAGTTGTTTTAATTGTTGTTGTTTCGTTGTTGTTTTAATTGTTCACTGTTCAATACTATTTTAAGGGGTGGGTGGGTTTTGGAATTGTATATTTATGGTGTTTAATGTTGTAAGCTGCCCTGATTGCATCAGCAGAAGGGCGGGATATTTATTATTATTATTATTATTATTATTATTGGGATGCATGTCTTATTGCATAACATAAAACAACAAAGAGATGCTTTGCTTTTTCTAAAGTTGTGATTTTGTCCTATTGGGGGAGGGATAAATAAATAAATGACCTGTCAAAAATATAAAACTTAGGTGAGGAACTGTAATGCATAGTGCAAATCAAACATTGCAGGAGCTTGCTATCATTCTTGTTATAACTAGCTCCCTGGAAGCAAAATGTTACTGAAACACCCCTTTGCCATCTCTTTCTGCAACTGCACTATTCCCTCTTTATCCACTTCTTACCCTCTCTCCCCAGCTGCTGAAAGAGGGGTATTTTAGAGGGGTTAAGAAGCAAGGTCTTTAGAACTTCCTGAAATTAAACCAAAGGCCCACCCTGTGATAAACAAACATCAAATGCACCTTTTAAACTAAATCAACATGTCAAGAAAATGTCAATTTGCCTTTAATATGATACTTCAAAGTCTCTAGACAATAGCTTGTTAAGGGCAAGAGAAGGGCAGCAAACAGGAAGAATAGATAGAACATTTCCAAATCTAAAGTCATCAAAATTATAAATGCCCATATTTTTTTGTCATAGTTCTGCTGAATCAGGAGAGTATTAATATGCAAATGACAAACCCTATTAAATAATGGATTTTTTTCTCTCCAACTTTTCCAAGAACATCAGCCAAATACTAGCCTCCTTCAAAATTATGGGCAATGGACATCCATAATTTTACTTTATGGCTTACCAGCTAACATGAAGAAGTTATTTAAGGTACTGGCAGGTTTCACAGTATAGCTTTGACCTTTTCCATCCTCAATTGTTTCTTCCAGTGACTGAAGAGATTTCTCTTATGACACTCATAATTTAGAGCTCCTTGGCAGACACACATAACCTCTTGGCTGCATTGTTGCCAAACAACTTGGGTTTCTATCATAAATCAAGTCATATCCGTCACCAGCTGATAAACAGAATCACAAACTATGTTATAACTAGAGCCCTTATGCTACAAATCCAATGATATATAGGGTAAAGACTTTACTTACAACTTACAAATAACCCTGCTGTCACTTGCGGAAAATTTCAGACACAAATAAAATTAGGAAACAGGGTTTGAGGAGGGAAAATTAAGATAGTTAACTACAAGGATTGATGTAGTCGTATAGTTAGATTTAGTTTTGTAAATGGATTGACTGATATTTAGATGGTCTTTATAGTGATTTTAGAGTGTTAAAATGATTTGGTCAAAAGGATATGTTTGCTTAAGTTAAAGAGAATAATAATGATACACAGAGCTATATAGTTTTAATAGGTGTAAATTGGAAGTCTTTTTAAAATTTATTTAATGATGTATTAATTTGTTTAGTACAGGTTTTACTGTGAGTTGTTTTGTTTCTCTTTTCTTCTGTTTGTTTGTCATTATAATTGTTTCCTTTTTTGGAACTGAATCAAGATATTTTTTAAAAAAAACCAGGGAACATCTGAAGTACAAAACAAAAGGCAGTATCTTTGTTCAAAAAGAAATATGGAACTGGGACAGTCAAATGATTTGGAACTCCTCAAATCATCACTCCCATTTATTCTTGATGAGATATCTTCCTAAGTTTCCAGGATTCATCACCAATATAAGACGTAGTGTTCATATATGGAAGTCATATAATCACAGTTCCCACAATTTTTCAGACATTTACAAAATGTATTTTTTCCAGTTGTCTGAGAGTGTGGAAAGTTTGATCAGCAAGACAAAGAACTGTAGAAGAATCAACCATGAAATTTCTACTGAAACTCCTTCCATTTAGATCATAGAAGCAGTGAAACTAAATAGCTGCATTAAGAGCTCATTTGTAGTTGATCAGATTGATTTTTGGTAGAGAAAAATCATCTGAAAAGCAGCAGGAAATTTTTAAGAATTTTTTTTAAGACTGGAAGAGATAAGGTTGCCAGGGGGGATCCTAGGGACACAAAAGTAGAGCTCATGGCCACATGTAGTCACATATTGCCCTCAATCCTACACTCATAGAGGAGATCTGGAAGTATATGGAGCTGAGGATCATTCAGGTTTCTTTCAAAACAGGAAATCATTTTTCCGTTATATAAAAATGAGCCTCAGGTTCTCATCCTTTGAGTGTAGGGATCAAAAGTTTATCCTTCTAAACTGACTTTGCAATTTCTGAACATGAGGAACTTGGGGGTTTTCTACCTGTGATTAAACTAAGATGTCAAATCACAGTTTTGTCATGGTTTGTTTTAACTAATCCTGATCTGAATATCTGAGTATCTGAATACCTGAAATGGACCAAGGATAAGGCAGCTCCTTCTCACAAGGGTTCAAAGGCTACACTTAAGCAGTTCATTTTCCACTACTGCTAAGGAATCCCAGCATCTGTTTTGTTGCTCATGCCTTAATTTCCCTTTGCCCAAGCACTGTGTTCTCATCCCCTGTGGCTTGATTATTATTTTATTATACAACTCTGTGATAATAAGAACTGTGGCCAAGAAAATGTTTCCCATACTCAGTAGGCTATGGAGACATTAATCCTAATTAGTCATCTCAGGAGGTTGCTGAAAACCACAGCTGAAAGCTCATTTAAGGAGCAATATTTTAAAATGGCCAGCAGGGACAATATCAACACAGGTACAAGAGCAAAGCAAGCAAACATTTATCTTGTCATCACTGTTGACAGAATAAGAGTGCCATTAATTCACTATTAGAGGTTTGGCATCTTCTGGTTCACTTGTTTGGGGAGGAGACATCCTGAAAGTCTGAATAATTCTTATTTATTTTTATTTTCAAAGATAAACATCCAGAACACTCATGCAGAGTGCTCACATACATGCGTGGCAGGCTCCAATTTCCTCCATTGGGTCCCACAAGATCTGCATTCTAGCTCAGCTGACAAGGCATCTAAAAATAAAACAAAGAAGCCTAATGTTCCATTGACCAGGGCACAAAATTTGCCAAACTTGTGAATGAAGTTTCACCTCATGTTATTAAATACGGAGGGTCACGATTGCTCTCTCTCTCTCTCTCTCTTGGTCAGAAACAGCCTAACGGAAAAAAGCAAATAGAAGTATCTTTTCCCCCACCCCTTTCTTTGGCAAAAAAAAAATCCCTTTAAAAATGAATCAAGGCCCAAGATACCAACTGAATTCTAATATATTTTGGCAAGAGGTATCTCAAGTGGAACATTGGTCATTATCTTCACTTCAGGATGAGTCATGTTAATTACTAAGGGACATGATAAACCAAGGCTTGCAGAGATCTCTAATTTTTATTTTTATTTTTTACAAAGTTCTCCACTCAGGCAGATTCTAACCATTACTAATAAGGCAGTATCAGCTGGGCCCTCCTACATAACAAGTTTAATCATACACTTAGCTACAAAGGGAAGATGTCTCTTGTGGTTGGCAATGTGAAAACTTTTAAAAAACAACTTTAGACTCTGCAAGTGTTCAGAAATACACGAGGAAGAGTGAAAAGTAGGACACCTGCTTCCCATTTGATTAAAAGCACTTCATGGTAAGACCTTTAAAAGGCTCTCTAGTAACTAATGGCCATCTGAATTTCAGCCAGGTCACTCATCACTTCCCTCCCTTGTAGAGAAAATCACCAATTCAGGATCTTTTGCTTTATAATCCTATCATGTTTTCAACAAAGCCAGAGCAGAACAGATTTTCTTGGGTAATCCAAGAATGTAGTGAATATAAATTTGCCCTTTGCAAGAGAGCAATAAACCCAAACAAATGGTAGGGGGTTGGTTCCAGGTGAATTTTGGCTCATAATGGTGACTCTACACAATTTTAGGAATCCTCTTGTATTGCAGTTTGGTTCCCTAATTCTTAGTGCAGCATTTTTCACTGAGTTGAGGGCAGACAAGGCAGAATTTGGTAAAGTTCCTTTTTGGGGCTACAAACTTCAGAATCCCCTAGACAGCATAGTCAATGATCATGCTGGTGGATTCTGGGAGCTGCAGCCCAAAACAATAATTTTTCCAAGGCCTTGGAAAGGAAAGTCATCTGCTGACACCCAGTGAACTGAAGTGCAGAGATGGTTGTTGCATCTAAATCTTCTCATTAGAAGGTCCTGGGCTGACTTTCTAATGACTGCACTACAGAATGTCTCATCCACACACCCATAAGCTCTGTACATGCCAGAAGAGTATTGCAATCATCTGCAAAACAAATGGCTGAAAGTCTTGTACAGCACTTGTTAGTCTCTCTGTCTTTCAACAGCAGATTGCCAACTTACTTGTTTATAACTTGAGGGGGGAATGGCAAAAATCAACCCCCCAAACTGGGTCATCTTATTCACCGATAAATGCCAAAAAAGTAGGTGGGGGAAAAGGGAATGCTGCATTTCTTCCTCTACTTTTGGCAAAGGAGTGGGAATGTGGTGGAAACGTTGCTTCCATGGCAAGAGGAGCTTCTCACCTGTGCCTCTTGTCACTGCCTTTGTGCCAGGTCCCTGACAGCTTTCTTACTCTTCTCCCTCCTCCTCTTTTTTTTTCAGGTCACATTCTCATTTTACCCCCTCATTTATATTCCTTTCCCTATCTGTATTTGTATAGAGGTAGACATTTTAAGATCAGTAGTGCCATTCACACACACACACACACACACACTGCAGTTGTAAAAGAGCCTTTCCTTTTCTTTAACTCTTCCTAAGTATGTTCCTTCTATGCATTTTTTTTTAAAGTAGATGAAAATATTTGTCCATAATATTGGCTCCAAAGCATGAAGTCAACTTATACACAAGTATATACAGTAAGTGATATAATGAAAGATAAAATGGAAAAGCAAACCAAGAATAAGAAATCATCCAACTTATAAAGTTCTGAGTAAAAATTGTATTTTATTACGAGAAAAAGAGCACTAAGGTTTTTATCTTCAAAGCTAAATGAAGATTTTACAAACACATTATGGAAAAAGACTGAAGTACTTTTTTAGCACACATTTAAATATACATGATTTAAAATAAGCTACCAGTTATACTTTACACAATACAATGTATGAAATTTAAGCGATTTATTGAAAGTACAGGTATAATTCAGTTAACAATGTTGGTGTGTTCTTGGGCATTACGTCTTTAACAGAAAGTCTGGTACCAGGGGCAGAAATCATAGAATCATAGAATCATAGAGTTGGAAGAGACCACAAGGGCCATCCAGTCCAACCCCATTCTGCCATGCAGGAACTCCCAATCAAAGCATCCCTGACAGATGGCCATCCAGCCTCTGCTTAAAGACCTCCAAGGAAGGAGACTCCACTAATCACATGGAAGGAATAGAGATAGGTTCCTATTCCACAGGAGTAGTTTGACATGTCTCAGCAATTTTTTTGTCCAAAACTAATAACACGCATATGTGTAAAATGAAACAACTAGGCAAGGTAAACTTTGTATAAATAAACAAAATCAGTTTGAATCTTGCAGGGACTACTTCAAAGTTTCTTCCAAAGTGCATCCATAGGTGATCTCTTCTTTTAACAGTCTCCACTCCCCATTTCCATTTTGGTGGAATCTCAAATATTTTTTTAAAAAAATGTTTTGTTTTGTTTTAAATATATGTTGGATGTAGCTGTTGTGACAAGCTTATCTGCTTTCTCCTTTTTCCTCTCTGTTTTGCTTTTTGTGCATGCTGAGTAAGGAATTCTGGAGGCAACTGCTGTTTAACTTGCCTACTGTAGGCAGACACATATAGCTACAGTTGGATTAGAGTACAATCCCATTCTTTCTCAGCTCAAGATTTATTGTATTGTTTACTACAGACATGCTGCTGCAACACAGTACCAAAGATCTATGTTTCTTTAGCCTTTCTTCATTATCCTTCCAGTGCTGATGCTGCTAAAACACTTTCAGCTAGACTCAAGGATGAAAACAACAAGGGGAGCAGGCAGAAAAAGACATTGTAAAAAGGAGGGTTTTTTGCTAGACACTTTGTTAATTGAGATACACCTGTCTAGATACTTGTTACATTATCTTGACTTTTTGCATATGCCTCGATTGCTTGGCAGAGAGGCGGGCTATAAATAAAAATTATTATTATTATTATTATTATTTTAGATTTGTCCAAATAATGAGTAATTTTGGAAGGAAAACTCAGTCGTTGCTCAGGAAATGACAGGAAAGAATGTGACTATTAATCTAACGTTATCTTTTTTTTAAAAGAGATTTTAATTAGTACCATCTGCAATACAATTTACAAACAAATTTACTTCTGTAAATATACACATTGTAGATTGCCATCCAATAATCTAATGCTATCTTACAGGAATTTGCAAGGCAAGAAATTGACACAGATAATATCCAGTTGATAATGAATTAACTCAGTGTATCCAATTGGAAATCTCTTTCCACAGGGGAGTGAGGGAGTGCATGGATTCAGGTAGACTGGATGTTGAAGTTCAAAGGTTCAGTAAATTAAAAATCATAAACAAAAATATCTAAATCAACATAAACAATAGCATATGAAAGCTGTGAAAGTCAAACTTCAGACACTTCTAACAGCTACATTGATGGAGCTACCATTCTGTTCTTCTTTCAGGTAGTTTAGCAAACAGCAACGAGATGGACAACAATTTAGAAGGTCACATACATAAAAAGCAATTAGCAATTGACCATTATGTTGTGACCAAACAGGATATAGAAATCTTATCTACTGAGCCAAATCTTACCTACTGAGCCAAACCAGTGGTCTGTCTAGCTCTTATGATAGTTGTTCCAAGAAAATGAGAAGATTTGATGGGTGGACAAACATACTGGTGTCTCAACCTAAATATGTTCCACTGATATTCAGTGATGTTTACTTCTTCATACAATATTAGAATTGGGATATAAATGGAAATCATTTGCTAAATTTCTTTCCAAACAACAAGGTCTAGTAAAAGTGTTAGAATACAATTTCCTGGAAGAATTCACATGGTACTTAATACTCATGGCCCTGACAAATCATGCACTTCCAGCACAGTTCTGAGAATAAAATGGTCTAACTCCCTTGCACTCAGCTCCCTGATGGAAAAGCAGGTTTCACACAGCACAAACATGAAATAAGTCAGATGACACAGTGTATTGCTAGATGACCAAATCTGGAACCACTTTAAAACTAATGACACAAAATTAATTTTTCACTTTATGCTTACTGACAGAGAATAATCTGATATTCTAGATCCACAGAGCAGAATCCCCACTTCACATATAAGCATGACCTGAAAGACTCAAAAAATCCACCTCCAGGCAACAAAGGAGGGCAGCAAGGAGCAGGGACATCACCACATAGTGGTAAATGCCAAACTGTGGATGAAGCATATTACACTCCTCCCTCCACATTCACTAGGTTTGGGGGCACAGGACCCCCGTGAATGTGAAAAAATCACAAATAACAAAAACGCTATGTTTTTACCTGAAAGAACACCTCTCTAAGAATATCTAGGTCAGCGACAGGCAACCTTTTTCTTACCTGGGCCGGTCTGCCGTCGCCCAGGTCGCGGCTGGGCCAAGGGGGGAGAAAATGGTGGCGCGCACGCGCGCACCCGCCGCCACCGCGCGCGATCCCCCCGGACATACAGCCGCCGCGATAGCTACTGCGGTTGCCGTCGTAGCGCGCGCGGCTCCAGCCGCCACGGCGCATGTCATGGCCGCCATTTTGGGAGTCAAAATGGTGGACGCAACACATTTGCGTATGCGCAAGAGTACCGCGCATGCGCAAACGTGTCGCAACCGCCATTTTGACTTTCAAAATGGCGATCGCCGCGACCGCACCCAGAAATGCGCTCTGGCAGCGGCGGCAGCGTGCGATGGCAGCGCGCGGCAGCAGCGACGGTGGCAACCTCCGGCCGGGGCCGGTAAGTCCGGAGCCCGGGGCCTAAACCGGCCCCCGGGCCGTAGGTTGCCGGTCCCTGATCTAGGTCCTCCAGTGCAACTTTGTGGTCAACATCTGCCAGACATTGACCATAGAATTGGGCTGGAGGAGCCTCAAATGCCTAGTGGAGTGTTCTCTTTAGGAATCTCTGGGCCCTTCAGTGCGACTTTTTGTTAAGTTGACCATAAAGTTGCACTGGAGGACCTAGATATTCCTAGAGAGAACATATTAATAAAATCTGTGAATAATCAAATCCACAAAAGTCAAAGCCATAAATGTGCAGGGATGAGTGTAATTGGAATGCAATCTTTAATATATAGCTTGATCAATTTTGTCTTGTTATCTGCCTTCATGTTGTTTCTGACTTATGGTGACCAGAAGGCAAATCTATCATGGGGCTTTCTTGGCAAGATTTATTCAGAGGGGGATTGCCTCTGCCTTCCTCTGTGGCTGAGAGAATGTGACCTGCTCAAGGGCTCCCAGTGTCCTAGTCCAACATTCAGACCACTATGCCATACTGGCATTTGTCTTATATTGACAAAATTTAATTATGTTGATGATGAAAAGGCCAGTTGAGAAGAAGAAAAGACTTCATTATTCACCTTTTTATATTGTAGTAGTCTGTATCCTTCAGTCTAATTTCAAAAGTTGCTTGCAAGCAATTCAAATCTCTCTCAAGAGCAATCTCTCCCTTCCAAAAACCCAATGCGTGAGAAGGAACAGTGGGTGCTAAGAAGGGTGGGGTGGAAAAGGGAGAGAAAACTGAAGTGAGGCTGCGAACCACTGGACTTGGCATGAAAATAATCTCATTGGAATTCAGCCCTTCAGAAAGAAAAAGGTCTCCCACTTCTATGATCTATACCAGGGGTAGGCAACCTTTCCCCTTTAAGGGCCGAGGGACTTCAGCTCCCAGAAGCCTCAGCTATGTTGGCCAATAGTCCTATGTTGGCCAATAGCTCCTGGGATTCTGGGAGCTGAAGTCCCTCGGCCTTTAAAGGGGAAAGTTGCCTACCCCTGATATAGTCATATATGTATGACTATCCAACTGCCCACCTATCCTGCCTGTGAAACTGTCATTTGAAGATGTTGCTTAGTCTAACTGTCCTGTATCCAGGAAATGTAATGATACCAGCTGGCACACTGTTTGGTAAAAATAATATTGTCGTGCCCTTATAACCCCCTAACAATGTGTTATGAGTAACATTGTTATTTTTATCTCATTTCTTCCAAATTCTCATTATTTTCTCCTAGACTTTTAAAAGTCTACAGAATAGCTCATGGCTTATAATCATCCCACTTTTAACACCTATAAAGAGATTTTATTCATCTTTAATTATACAGTACCTATTCCACTGTTCAAATAAATTGTTCAGCTTGCACTGAAACAAAATACAGACACAAAACCACAATACAAATCATATTTGAAAACTGTAACACATTTCTTGACTGAAAATGACAATGGGACCCCCCCCCAACAAATTAAAAATGATGGGGGAGGGGGAAGTTAAGCAATCATAGTTTCTTTTAAAAAAACAAATCGCACAAAGTCAGCTGAAAAACTCATCAGGATCCCAGGAAAACAAAAAGAAGTTAGCTAAGCAACATGCTTTGTTGAAGTGACTTTAGTATTAACAAGTACAAGCTGTGTTTCCCTTGAAATGCTTGGGACCAGAGGTGTTTAGGATTTTTATTTTTATTTTTTTGGATTTTGGAATGCCTGTATTTGTATGCATGTACATGAACTGGATTTGGTGAAACAGAGTGGTTCCCAATAGGCAAAGGTGTCAGCCAAGGATGCAGTCTATCACCCTACTTGTTTAACTTATATACTGAAAACACCATAAGAAAAGCAGAGATAGTATCAGAAGTAGGAGGAATGAAGGCAGGAGGAAAAAATATCAACAATCCAAGGTAAGTGGATTTTATTTATTTATTTATTTCCAGGATTTATATCCCATCTTTCTCCCACAGTAGGATTCAAGGCGGGTTGCAGTATTAATGGATGATACCATAACAATGGCAGAAAGCATCACAGACTTGGAATGGCTAATAAGGAAGATCAAAGATGGAAGTACATAGGGAGGATTAATGCTGAACATAAAGAAAACAAAAATTACGATGAATGAAGAGATAAAGATATGCAATCTAGACAATGAGGAAATCAAAATAGTTAAAGAATTCCCACACCTAGGATCAAATATAGACAGGAGTGGTGACTGCAGTCAGGAAATAAGAAGAATATTGGGAATGGAAAGCTATGAAAGAACTAGAAAAACTACTGAAGAGTAAAGATATACATCTGATCTCAAAACTTAGAACTGTCCAAGCCATTGTATTCCCCATCACTATGTACGTATGTAAAGTAAGACAGAAGAAAAATCAATTCATTTGAGATGTGGTGCTGGAAAGGAGTGCTTAGGATACCGTGGACAGCCAAAAAGACAAACAGATGGGTCTTGGAACAGATCAAGCCAGAGATCTCATTAGAAGCCAAGATGTTAAAATTGAGATTGATGTATTTTGGCCATATATTGAGAAGGCATAGATCACTGGAGAAGACAATGCTAAGAAAGGCAGAGGGCAGAAGAAAGAGAGAAAGACCACATGCCAGATGGATTGACTCAATCTGGGGGAATACAGGCATGGGATTACAGTGAAGTGGAAGACAGGGGTTCTTGGAGGTGTCTCATCCACAGATTCGCCATGAATTGACGTCATCTTGGGGGGCAGTTAACAACAAACATGAGGAGATATTCTAGAGATGGGACCCAAGCTTAAGTGCAAAAAGCATTCATGTTTCATATGTACCTTACACACATAGCTTGAGGGTAATTTTATACACAATACTTTTTAAACGTCTGTGCGTGAAGCAAAGTTTCTATACAGTGAACCTTCAGAAAGCAAAGGTGTCATTATCTTGGTCACCTATGAAAAAAGTTTTGGTTTTTGGAATATTTCAGATTTCAGAATTCCAGGTAAGGCAAGCACAACCTGTACTTTCAAATAAGGCTTATCAGAATATCTCATGTCTACTTGAACAAAGAGAGAGGATTTGTCTAATTGTCAGGAGAAGATTGACCCTGAATCTAGAACTTCTACAATTTCTGGTATGGTAATGTTGCTAGAAAACCACAGGTGTAGACTACTGATTATTATATTAGCTATAGAGATGCCTGGTCTGGAAATGGGAGACACAAATACACTCATGTCAGACCAGACCACTCATTTGCATGGGGGGGGGGAGGTAGAAAAGAGGCAGGAACAAATCACACTGAAAGCTGAACTGTGAAAATCAGAATTATCAGCATTCCACATACCTCATTTAATGCTATAGATTATTTCAAATGTTTACAAGCTACCAATTTATCATATAGCCAATTTGTCATGCAATTACAACATGAGAATGAAAACATTCTCAAAGTCACCATGCAGAGTTGCAACAGAAGCCAATGCATAGTTATAACAACAGTAGTCCCTCTCAATTTGCGGGGATCCATTCCGGAACCCACTCTCTCCCGTGAATTAAAAAAAATGCAAATATTTAAAGCCCATTGGTTAAAATTGGGCCGTGCTCCCGAGCATCCACGCCATTTTGTCTCTCCTCGCTTGCTGCCCGCGAAGGAGCAAGACCGTGGATTCTCAAGTACGCAAATGGGGAGGGACAATTGTATTGGATTTGTGCAACATTTAAAAACTGATGGAAGTTAATAACAATAAGAGTTTCAATGTATTTTTAAAAATCAAAATATAAGGAATCTAAATGTCCAGCATGATTTGTATTCCAACACCTCCATTTGTGAATTTTCTTTGTAAGGCCAAGTATATAACTTAAAAAGCAATACCTTCTATAATAACTTCCAGGACTATACAAAAATGTATATAGTGAATTGTCTAATTAGGTTAATCCTCCATGAGTAACATTACATTACAATCCATGCAAGAGTCTACAAAGTGTTCCACTCTGACTGAATCACTACAAACTGAAAGAAAATAGTACTAATTAGTTTTTTCATCATTAATTTTACATTACAAAATCCATAACTTCACCCAACATATAGCAGTAATACATTAGCAGGTCTGGCATAAATGGATAAATGACAGATGAGACACATGTTTTGCAGAGCTGTTCTCTCCTTATAATGGGAACAATAACAGAAAATGCATATTTACTGCAAACCAACCATTTCAAGATTTAATACATTTCTTGCACAGACAAAAAGTGTGACCCTTAGGAAAAAAAAACTCAATACTCTTTACTGTTATCATGAATTCATTACTCTCAATTTTGGGTATGTGTATGACCCCCACATGACCCCAGCTGGACTCTGCCACGCAGTCCGACATAATCTCCAAGGCAAGAGGTCAGGTCCACCTCACCCCAGGATAACCTAACAGACGGGTTTGGGAGTTGTAAATGGGAGACATTATTATGTCCATAGTCAGGGAATTGGACATTTGGCCACACTTGATAAATCCAATAAGGCTTAATCACCCCCATTCGCACCTTAAATGTTTCCAGACCATATTACCTCATCCCATACAATTCTATGTATATTCCTTTGCCGGGCAGCTAGTTTTAGCCTATATAAGACCCCCAAAGACTCCCCCTTGTGCTAGATCAGGGGTCCTCAAACTTTTTAAACAGGGGGCCAGTTCACTGTCCCTCAGACCACTGGAGGGCCAGACATGCGCACTATGGGCCTGGGACAAGTCGGCTGCTCAGCAGGACAGGCAGCAGCAGCAAAAACACCTGATGGTCCGGATAAATGTCCTCGGCGGGCTGCATATGGCCTGTGGGCCGTAGTTTGAGGACCCCTGTGCTAGATGGTATCCACAGGGACACGCTGTCGCTGTGAATCTAACTAGCTCCGGCAGTTCCATTCACCCAATGCTCACTAGAACGGCTGTGTCCCATGCCACTTTAACCAATTGGACTCTGGAGAGCAGCCTCATCTTGTGTTAAGTGTTACCCTTAGTACTGCCACGAACTATCCCAAGCTACCCCCTGATTTCCTGAGCCTTGAATGAATGAGTGAGAGATAGTGAATTTCTGTGTGATTTTCCCTTTTAATAAAAATATACTTTAATTCAAAAACTCTGCCTCAGCACAATCTCTTTGGACCTCCTTTCTCTTGGTATACAGGTAGGAAACGATTTCGAGGGTCCTTGTAGCTGACCCCCTCTTAGTATTGAGCTAATTAAAATTCCCCTAACAAGACTTTTGGCTACATTATCCAATTATTTTCCTTTTCCTACACTATGGGTAGATTCAGATGTTATATCAGCTCACTGTTCCTATAACAAAATCTATCTTTCCCAATCCATTTCCCAAAACTATAGAAGACTACAGCTTTCATTTAAAAAATGCTCTACAAGGGCCATCCAGTCCAACCCCCTGCCATGCAGGAACTCCCAATCAAAGCATCCCCGACAGATGGCCATCCAGCCTCTGCTTAAAGACCTCCAAGGAAGGAGACTCCACTACTCTCTGAGGGAGTGTGTTCCACTGTCGAACAGCCCTTACTGTCAGGAAGTTCCTCCTAATATTGAGGTGGAATCTCTTTTCCTGGAGCTTGCATCCGTTGTTCCGGGTCCTGTTCTCTGGGGGAGCAGAAAACAAGCTAGTGCCCTCCTCAATATGACATCCCTTTAAATATTTAAACAGGGCTATCATATCCCCTCTTAACCGTCTCTTCTCTAGGCTAAACATACCCAGTTTCCTAAGTTGTTCCTCGTAGGGCATGGTTTCCAGACCCTTCACCATTTTAGTTGCCCTCCTCTGGACACGCTCCAGTTTTTCAACATCCTTTTTGAATTGTGGTGCCCAGAACTGGACACAGTATTCCAGGTGGGGCCTGACCAAAGCAGAATACAGTGGCACTATTACTTCCCTTGATCTAGATCAGGGATAGGCAAACTGTCCCTTTTAAGGGCCGAGGGACTTCAGCTCCCAGAATCCCAGACTATTGGCCAACATCCCAGACTATTGGCCAACATGGCTGAGGCTTCTGGGAGCTGAAGTCCCTCGGCCCTTAAAGGGGACAGTTTGCCTACCCCTGATCTAGATACTATACTTCTACTAATGCAGCCTAAAATTGCACTGGCCTTTTTAGCTGTGGCATCACACTGTTGACTCTTGTTCAACTTGTGGTCTACTAGGACTCCTAGATCCCTTTCACACTTAATCTCGTTAAGCCAGGTGTCCCCCATCTTATATCTATGCATTTCATTTTTTTGCCCTAAGTGCAATACATTACATTTCTCTGTGTTGAAATTCATTTCGTTAGCTTTGGCCCAGCTTTCTAATCTATTAAGATCATTTTGAATTTTCATCCTGTCCTCTGGGGTATTAGCTATTCCTCCTAATTTGGTGTCATCTGCAAATTTGAGAAGCATGCCCCCTATTCCTTCATCCAAATCATTGATAAAGATGTTGAAGAGCACTGGGCCCAGGACAGAGCCCTGTGGCACTTGACTGATTGCACTGTCATCTGTTTCTATCTTCTACTCCAATATGACCAATGAAATTATGAAATTTGAGAAACAGATTTTTTTAAAGGATGGTTGCAACCACAAGTACAAAAATCAAACCAAATGGGAATAGAAAGAAAATGTGGCAATCCGACTCACTGCTATGAAGCTCAGATGGTGGCCCAATCACTATCTCTCACCCAAGCCAACATAAAAAGGTTGCTATGAGGATAAAATGAAGGAGGGGATCATATACATTGCCTCCAACTTCTTGGATGTATAACTGCAAGCAATATTCACAAACAGTGCCCTACAAGATGAGTATTAGTGTTCTCCTCCACCAACTAAACATTAATCTGCAGACACAGATTTACTATCCAAGCTGCTGTTCACCATCCAGATCATAGTGAAAGATGGAAGCATGAATAGTACTGCAATTGGATCAAACAGCTCAGTGTATTAATGCAAGAAGTTCGTCTGGATCCCAGAAAGATGGAATTAATTATTAAAACTATGTATTTATTACAGTAAATAATAAACATGATGTAACAAATAAAATGTTTTAATAATGCAGGTTACTTTTGTTTTCAGCAAATGAAGAAGGCAGAAGCCAAAACGTTTTGTTAATATATTAATTAAGCTCTGTTGGTTAATCTCACACACACTCAAAGAGAAACACACACATATATAACAGTGTACACTTTGACACAAAATAATGTACAGTTGATAAAACAGGAGGTAAACAAGTCAAGTAAGGAGTGTCCAACAAGAATCTGTGGATCTAGAATATTTGCTTGTGGAAAAAAATGATGAAAGCTTCTACCTATATGTTTGTGTGCAAAAGGAACAGGCTGTCAAAGCATGCAATTTCTGAACTAAGATGACAGATTTGTAAGGCAAAATGACCTTCTAATTATTTTCTCTTTCTGAAAAGACGTGAGGTTTGATGCTGGAACAGCATGCTCCAGAAGAGTGCCATGACACACACAGTTTGTTTTGATCAGGATGGAGGGAGAAAGTAGTGGAGGTTTGTTGATGCTGTCTTTATTATGTTAAATTTAATGAGTAAAAATGCTCCCACTGGTTAAATTATGTATTACAAAATGTCTCATGTAAATGTAGTAAAATGCAAAAAAAGAAAATGTGCAATTAAGATAGCAAGGAAATGCACACTAAAGAATGTTTCTATAAATGAGAGAGGAGAAAGAAAAAAATAGAGAAATTATGAGAGGACAAAATTTAAAAATAGGAAAAATTATAATAATAATAATAAATTTAATTTAAGAAAGGGAAAAGGAAATAATAATTATTGTTCTTTTAGTGCTTATTCCAAAAATATAGGAACTACTGGTGACTCAAAAATCTGTCAGTGTCACTTTTTGAAGATGGGGAACCTGATTGGAAGGGGCTTGTGGGCCATTATGTGCAATCCCCAGCAGGTACCATAACTTTCCAGCCTTTTTTTTTTTTTGAAGAACTCCAGAGAAAGAGACCTCAATATCGCTCTAGGCAATTGGTTCCATTGCTGAGCCACTCCTATTGTCAAGAAATAAACTAAAATTAAACTCTTCCCCATCTTCAAATTAAATAGATGACAGCTGTTCTCAGAGCAGATATGACCATGTTGTATATGCTTATCATACAGATGTTAAAGATACGAAACCTATCAAGAAAATTCAGCACCAAAATGGATTAATTCACAGGATTCAAACACAGACTTGCCAGAGTTAAGTGCCTGAAGCCCTGGATGTGGATAGCCAAATCTCCAATTTGTTTCTCCCACATTCCAGAATTATAACTTCTTTCCCACTGAGTTATAAAGATATATGGTAATTCTTATAACAGTCTTATTAAAAACTTGGTAAATACTTGTTAAAATTCTAATTAAAAAACAGACCATAATGAAATTCTTACACATACCTTTAAAATACAGGAGAAAATATACCAATGTGAACAATAATGTAATATAACCTGAAGGAAACCACAGGGAAACACGCAGATGCAATGCAACATGAAAGTAATGAGCAGAAAATGAGTGAAGAATTATTGTAACATACACTTAAAAACAGAAAGCAGAAAAAGGAAACTTGTTGGGATTTCTAGAAGAATTAGGGATTGTTTAGAATTATATAAAAATGTAAGGCAGGAAAACAAAGCCTACAGTATTAGTTCTACTTTTGTATATAGAAGAATGACTCTATTGAAATATATTATTACACTTTAAAGAGCTAATATAAAAGAATATATTAAAGAATACAGTCTGGCTAAACTTTAAAAAGACAAACTGAAACATTGGTTGACACCATCTGACAATCCTCAGTTTTGAAATGAAAACAAAGAATCTCATTTTCTAGCATTAACAAGAAAGATAAATTCAATATAGCTATTGCTTCAGATATTTTTAAAATGTTCTTATGGACAAGGATTCAGTTGCAGATCAGAAAACTGAGGAGACAAGGGATCAAAAGAGTAGGGCAAAATAAGCTGGTTTCTGGCAGGATTCAAGGTGGGGCGTTTAGATGACACACACCTGCAAACCGGCTGGAAACCACATCCAAGCCGTGCTCCAGGGCTAAAAGCTGCACTAAAAAGGAGCTGAATTTTTCCACTCTTTCCCAGAAACTACACACCTTCACATGGATGTCTAAATGCCCCAATGCCAGAGTGGTTCTAAAGGTGCACTCTATCCCCTGATTCTGCATACAAATGCCCCATCGCAATAACGCAGGGGTAGGCAACCTTTCCCCTTTAAGGCCCGAGGGACTTCAGCTCCCAGAATCCCAGGAGCTATTGGCCAACATGGGACTATTGGCCAACATGGCTGAGGCTTCTGGGAGCTGAAGTCCCTCGGCCCTTAAAGGGGAAAGGCTGCCTACCCCTGCAATAACGCATTAAGAAAGGACAAAGCTGCCATACATAGGTGGTGAGGGTGGCAATGCCCACAAGTGAAAGTGTGGCACCTCTCATGGAGATAAATACAACATACAAAAACCAGACAGTCCAAGCGGGGGCATGGGATGAAGGGGGGGGGTAAGGGGGCATGATTGGATGCTCCGATGCCCTGTAGTGGTGGAGGGTCACATGTGCGACTGTGTGGCTGATCAAAAGCATCCAATGGGATGGCTTCTAAGGATGAGGCAATAGCCGGCAGCTGTGTATTCGTGTGACAGTGCACAGGGATGGGGAGATGACCAAAAAAAAATTACCCAGTGACTTGATGCCGCACTATGTTTGCATCCCTTCTGCCTTGGGAGCTACCGGTGTGGCTGGTGGGTTTTCAATACGGTTTCAGAAAAAGCAGCTTGAAGCTGCTTTTTCCTGCCTGTCTGTTTCTCTCCAAGGTAATGATTGAAAATAATAGGTGATATAGCAAAATTTAATAAGAATACCTGAATTAATATTTTAAAGGCTAGATCTTAACTGAGTTGGGTAAAAAATGATTTATTAAGGATTTTTTAAAATCAATATGCATGATTAAACGATGTAATAAAAAGGTGAAAAGAATTTGCTAAGTTAGATAAGGATAACGCTTAGCACTAATTAATTGCAAGGAACATGTAAGGTTAAATTCAACTGTCAGTTCCAAGTGGAGTAGAACCATTATATCAGTGGAGCTTATGCAAATGTTGACTTAGCAATTCAACTCTAGTTGGAATATAACCCAAATACACTATTTAAAAAAACTTCTAAAGAACTAGAAATGCTTCTTGTTTTGCTTCTTGTTGTTAGCTGCCCTTGAATCTAACCTCAACTCATGGAAATACTGTAGATGAGACACCTCCAAGAACCTCTACCTCTCTGGTCCTGCAGGCTGAGTCTAGCCATGAGACTTGCAGTCTTCCCCTATTTCTGCTGCCTTTCACTTTTTCTAGCATCATTACCTTTTCTAATGAGTCTTTCTTTCTCATGGTATGGCTAAATTGAGGTTGCCATACTTTGGCTTTCAGGGAGAGTTTGGGCTTGACCATTTGTCTTTTTGGCTATCCATGATACCTTTGGTACTCTTCTCCAGCACCACATCTAAGATGATTTGATTTTCTTTCTGTCTGCTTTCTTTTATACCAAAATATGATCTAAATAATATCTCAACAGAATCTTATGATAATATAAGAAACAGATTTGCACTACTAAGCATAATAGACCGAGAACCAAAGGAACTATGGTTTGAAGCCAGGGACATAATAAAAGAAGAATGCAGACAGACACTTTCAATAAACAAAAAGAAAGAGAAAAATCCATGGATGACAGAAAAAACACTACAAACAATAAAGAAAAGAAAAGAAGAAAAACAAAGGGAAGAACAAGAGATCTATTTCACAAGTTCCAGGAAAACAAAGGAAAATTCAAACCAAGGACTGGAATGATCTATGAAAATAAAAATAACGTAATTCAAGACCAGGAAGGAGTAAAAAGACATTGGATGCAATACACAGAAGAATTATACCAAAAAGATGACAAAATGAAGGACACATGGAATGAAGAGCCACATGAAGATGAACACCAAATTCTAAAAAGTGAGGTGGAAACTGCAAGAAGAGAAATAGCAAAAAATAAATCACCAGGAACAGATGATATTCTAACAGAACTACTGCAATTCACATTGACAGAATCAACTCTAGTGCTAACCAACACATGTCAACAGATATGGAAAACAAAACAATGGCCAACAGATTGGAAGTGATCAATATATAGCCCTGTCCACAAAAAGGGAGACACAAGAGACTGCAGCAACTATAGAACCATAGCACTAATTTCCCATGCAAGCAGAATCATGCTCAAAATTCTGCAACACAGACTCCAACGATACATGGAAAGAGAGATCCCAGAGGGCCAAGCAGGGTTCAGGAATGAAAGGCACTAGGGATCACACTGCAAACATATGATGGCTAATGAAGCGCACCACCAGGAATTCCAAAAGAAAATCAGCATGTGCCTTATAGACTATACCAAAGCCTTTAATTGCACAGGCAATGAAAGGCTATGGAACACTAGTAAAGACATGGGAGGGCCAACACATCTGATAGTCCTGATGAAGAATCTGAACTCAGGGCAAGAGGCTACTGGCAGAACAAAACACAGAGAAACAGAATGGTTCCCAACTGGCAAAGGGGTCAGACAAGGCTGCATCCTTTCACCCTATCTGTTCAGCCTGTATGCAGAACATATTATAAGAAAAGCAGGCTTGGATACCAGAAGAAAGAGGAGTGAAAATAGGAGGAAGGAATATCAACAATCTAAGATATGGAGATGAGACCATAGTACTAGCAGAAAACCTCACAGACCTGGAACACCTACTAAGGAAGATCAAAGAATAAAGTGCAAAGGCAGGATTAATGCTGAACATAAAGAAAACAAAAATAATGACCACCGAGGACCTTCACAAGTTCAACGTAGACAATGAAGAAATAGAAATAGTAAATGAATTCCCATACCTGGGATCAAATATTGATAGAATGAGAACTCCAGTCAGGAAATCAGAGGAAGACTAAGAATGGGGAGGCTGGCTATGAAAGAACTAGAAAAGATCCTAAAATGGAAAGATATACAACTCAGCACAAAAGAATCATACAAGCCATCATATTCCCTATTACCACGTATGGATGTGATTGCTGGACAGTTAAGAAAGAGGATAGGAAGAAAAACAACTCCTTTGAGATGTGGTGCTGGAGAACAGTGTTGAGGATCCCATGGACAGCCAAAAGGACAAGCAAATGGGTCCTAGAGCAGATCAAACTGGAAACCTCCCTGGAAGTCAAGATAACCAAACTGAGGCTGTCATACTTCGGACACATCATGAGAAGAGGGGACTGTTTGGAAAAAAACAATAATGCTGGGGAAGGTGGAGGGAAGTAGAAAGAGAGGAAAGCCACATGCCAGATGGATGGACTCTATCAAGGAGGTCAGGGGTATGGGGTTGCAGGATTTAAGCAGAGATGTCTCATTCATAGGGTCACCATGAGTCGAGATCGACTTGAGGGCAGATAACAACAACAACAACTGCTGTCTTTATTGTCCAACTCTCACATCCATACATTGTGATAGGCAATACAATGGTTTGGACGATCCTAACTTTAGTATTCAGTGTTATGTCTTTGAATCATACTTGCCTAGTTCTTTCACAACTGCCCTTCACAGTCCCAGTCTTCTGATTTCTTGACTGTAGATCTAAGGTATAGGAATTCTTTTACTGTTTCTATTTTATCATTATCTAGGATGAACTCATGTAGTTCTTCTGTGGTCTTTGTTGTTTTCTATTAATATTATAGTGTCTACATGTCTTAGGTTGTTAATGTTTCTTCCTCTTATCTTCGTTTCTCCTGCCTTTGAGTCTAAGCCTGCTCGAGAACAAAATAAACATGTGCTTTATTAACTATACAGCAAAGCTTTCAAATGCATAGATCATGAAAATCTATGGACTCCTCTCAAAGGAATAGTTATGCTACTACAACTTATTGTCTTGATGTGTTACCTATACTCAGGCCAAGAGACCACAGTCTCTTTTGCTGCAGGTATTAAAAAAATTAAAAGGTACTGAAATTTATTTTTAAAGTTAGCACTGGTCTCTAAAAATCAAATAACTCAAGGCATAGTTACCGTAACTCAAGAGACTAGAGCATGGAACAATGGACGCAAGCTACAGGAAAAGAGATTCCACCTCAACATTAGAAGGAACTTCCTGACAGTAAGGGCTGTTCGACAGTGGAACACATTCCCTCAGAGAGTAGTGGAGTCTCCTTCCTTGGAGGTCTTTAAGCAGAGGCTGGATGGCCATCTGTCGGGGATGCTTTGATTCATGGCAGGGGGTTGGATGGCCCTTGCGGTCCTTCCAACTCTATGATTCTATGATTTTTCTAAAAGTTTGCTGAAGGCTGGCCCATTCCCTACTTTCCTTTCTCCAGCAAGAAAAAGCATTTTCATTTAAGCAGGCTTTTCAATTTGGAAGCAGGGGAGCATCTTATTGGGATGCTTTATTTATCTTTTTAAAACTTTTGACTCTCTTTTAAATGATTTCATATTGTTTTATGTGGTGATTTTAGTTGTTTTTGTTGGAAGAATTATGCATTGCATTCTCCTGTCTCTCCTTAGTTAGATAGGGATTCTCCCCCTCTCTCCTTCTAACCATCATGTGACTTTGGTCACTGACTTTTGGAGACAGTTTAACAGCTCTCTCTGGAGATTCTAAACTGCTTCAAGCAGTGTCAGTAATCCCATCTTCCTGCTTTCTTGAAGATGGTGAGATTTCTTCTCTATACCCAAACCATTTCCAGTTAATTAGGTTTTAGTTCCTTTATGTAAAGATTTATTAAAGCCATTATTATTTGTTTTTGGAACCACAAACTACATGCTTGTCATTTTTGAGTTAGTCTTTATTCTTTAAGAAGACAGATTTAAAAATAGTCTGACCTATGCTTCTGTTGTTCTGCTAATGAAAGTTAGAGTCTAACAAGTTTAACTTTCATATTTGCATATTTTTGTTTCCCTTTAAAAGGGTTAACACCCTGGAAAACTCAAACTGCACCTCACAGTTTTTAAATTTTTATTGTAAAGGCTTTTTAAAAATTGATTCTCTCTGGAAGCCATCTTGGGTCCCACTCTGGAAGAAAGGCAGCATACAAATCAATAACAACAACCACAACAACAACAACAATAGTTTGCTCCATGGTTTAAGCCAGCTGCATGGCCTGATTCTGATACTAGCAGTTTCTACATCCCAGTTACCAAGGGACAGCTGCTGTTTCCACATAAACAGAAAAACACATGATCTTGCCTTTAGTCTCTGGCTATTCAAGTACAAATAAACCCAATGCCTGAGAGACAGCAAAAGTCCAGCAAAGCCATAATGGAGAGAGGCTTGTTGGTCAGGGAAAAGCTGCACATGAAAGAATCCCTCCGGCAGGCTCCGTGTTCCTGCCTTGCTCTTTACACAGTTCAAGCATCCCTTGTGTAATGAGATGCGACTCTTTTGTCAATACCTAGGAGGCTGTCACACAGCAGTGTTTTTCTATAGACTGACACAAGTCACTGAGGCATGGGAGCTGCTCAAAGCCTGATAAAGGAGGTATCCAAAGCTGCTCTTGTCATTTAAATTAGCTCAATCGACTGAGAAGGAGCATAGTAACACAGGCAGGAGATAATAACTGTAGCATTACGTTGGGTTTCTTTCCCCTGATGGATTCCCCACCCTTATTCTTGCTTCCCACCCCCACTCCGAAATGCCTCCCTCACCCATCACAGTAAGTGAATGCATAACATAATGCAAATTCTATTTACTGAACTCAATTTTCCCATCACTTCAATGACAGAGGTTAGCCTGACTGCATTATCTCCTAACACACAGTTCTTTGCCATTTAGAAATGTGCAAGGCAGCCCAAGATAACCTGCAAAGTGGGTCAAGGCCTCTATTAAGAAAAGGATAATGAATGATTAAATCCTAAATGGTCCATCTCAATTTCTGACAGTGTGTGGGGGGGGAAACCTCACTGTGCATCCCCACAACTGTAGCAGGCATCTCATCTGTTTTATTAGCAGTTGCACTGAAGAAGGAAACATGTGGATCACAATAAATGCCTAATGCAGGCTATAAGATCTCATCATCTTAAGGCTATTAAAATTCACAATCACCATCAACATCCTTTGCATTAAAACCTAAAAGCAAGGATATTCAAGTACTGTATGTCTTTATCCAAAGCCTACAAATAAAACTGGGTAACTTAAAAGAAAGGGTAGTAATCATGATTCTTGCCCTGGAAGCTAGATGCACATCCTATGAGGCAGTGACTGGCAAGCATCAGCTGCACAGCTGAAAATTACATTAAAAGATCCTGTCTAATGCAAAGTGTAAAGCAAGGGTAGGCAACCTTTCCCCTTTAAGGGCCGAGGGACTTCAGCTCCCAGAAGCCTCAGCCATGTTGGCCAATAGTCCCATGTTGGCCAATATCTCCTGGGATTCTGGGAGCTAAAGTCCCTTGGCCCTTAAAGGGAAAAGGTTGCCTACCCCTGGTGTAAAGGGTAAATTTGGGTGTAACATGAAAGTGTAGTAGGTTAGGAGGTCTGGGAGGATGGTTTTTATTGCAGTGGACCTCTCCCTACATTCCTCTTGCCAGCTAGTGGGTGTTAGGAAAAGTACTGCATACTTTTATAATATGGACTTCCACTGGCATAACCTCAGTTTGCCATTGCCTTCCTCTGAGGCTGAGAGAGTGTGACTTGCCCAAGGTCACCCAGTGGGTTTCGTGGCCAAGCGGCAAATCAAACCCTGGTCTCCAGAGTCATAGTTCAACACTCAAACCACTACACCACACTGACTCTCATAACCCATTACACAAGTTTAAGTCACCAAATGGCAGGGTGACCGGATGTCCTCCTTTTCCAAGACATGCCCTACATTTCAACCTCTTGCCCAGGAGGAATTTCAAAATATCCTCCAATTTGAGCATGACTAAGAATAATAAATAATAATAATAATAAAATTTATTTATACCCCGCCCAATGGTAGTCCAATCCGGATTACAGATTAAAACAGTCAGATACAACATAAAATTCCAAAAACAATGTGTACAATATAACCCCCTCCCCCCCTTAAAATAATATTAAATCAATAATAATTAAAACAACGCTATTTAAAAACCCAATTCAAGTACATTTTTTAAAAAGCCTCAGACAATCCTCACCATCAGGTAGATGGGGCCATGAGAGGATTGCCATTGTAGAGCTGTTTGTATCTGAGGTGGGAATTCATTGGTCCGGAAAGGCCTGCCGGAAGAGATCCGTCTTAACAGCCTTTTTAAAGCTGTCCAAAGCTGTTAAAAGACGGATCTCGTCCGGCAGGTCGTTCCAGAGTTTGGGGGCGACAACTGAGAAAGCCCTCCGGGAGGTAGCCGCAAGCCTCGATTTCTGAGGTTGCAGCAAATTCCTCCCAGAGGACCGAAGAGCGCGGGGAGGATTGTACGAGAGAAGGCGGTCCCTGAGGTAGTTTGGACCCAAGCTATTTAGGGCTTTAAAGGTAATGACCAACACCTTGTACTGGGACTGGAAACTTATAGGCAGCCAGTGGAGGGACTGCAGAACCGGAGTAATGTGGTCCCTCCGAGATGTTCCCGATACAAGCCTGGCCGCCATATTTTGTACTAGTTGTAGTTTCCGAACCAAGCACAAGGGTAGCCCCATGTAGAGTGCATTACAGAAGTCGAGGCGTGAGGTTACCAACGCGTGGACAACAGTCTCGAGATCCCTTACTTCCAGAAAAGGGCGCAGCTGGCGTATCAGCCGAAGCTGATAACAGGCGCTCCTGACCGTCGCATTAACCTGATTTGTCATCAGGAGCGACGAGTCAAGGAGCACCCCCAGACTGCGAACACAGTCACTGGAGGAAAGTGTGACCCCATCCAGGACTGGAGGTTGCAACCCAGTTCTTGGTTTCGGGGCCGAGACAGTGAGCACCTCCGTCTTGTCTGGATTCAACTTCAATCTGTTTTTCCTCATCCAGCCCATTACCGCCCGAAGACATTCATTGAGAGAAGAGATGCCATTGGAATTCGAGGCCGACGAACGAGACACGGAGAAATAGATTTGGGTGTCATCAGCGTACTGATAACACCCAGCACCATAACTCCGTATAATCTCACCCAGCCGCTTCATATAGATGTCAAATAACATCGGGGACAGAATAGCTCCCTGAAGGACCCCACAAGTGAGTTCCCTCTTACTGGAGCTACAGTCCCCGAGCAGTCTGTAGCTTTTATTTGGTAATGCCCTACACTGTTCTTCAGTATCCTACACTTTACAGTGTCTTGTCCTACTTTGCCTTTATGACATCTGGGCTCCACCCAATATTACCAGTGATCCTAGGACCTTACTCACTGGTGTAGCAGTACCAGTGCCAGCAGAAAGAGGAGGAGGAGACAGCTCAAACCATACACACCACAAGCAGATGTAGAAGGACAGCAAGGTAAAGTTGCAGGAGGAGACCACATGAGGTAGGTGCTGAATTCTTCTTTAACTCACATTAAAACTTGAGCCAAATAATACTTCTACAGAGGACTGGAATGCTCACCTTGAATCTGAGGTAAGCATCCCAAGATAAAGAATGACTACATTCAGTGACATTTAGAAACAATTTTTCATTAAATTAATTAAGCAATTTCCTACAGCTTGAATAAAAGCTTGCAGACATTCTTGATCCTTCCTTATCTCTTAATTGTATAAACTGCGCTCAGTAAAATATCTCAATCATTTCATTTTCAAATGAGACACATCAATTTTTTCTCCTCAGCTGTGTGTGATCTCAACAGGAATTTGTGCATTTGTGACATCTCTCCCCCTCACCAATTTTGCTCCTATGCAAAACTATGGTAGTTGCTGCTTTGTTCTATGGACTCTTACCAGAAACATTTGCATCTTTTAAATCAATTGCCAAGTATACATGTGCTTGTTGTGTGCATGCACACTGCTTCACAAATGGAAAAAATGTGGAAAACACATTTTGCATAAAATCCAGAAAGTGAAAAGAGAACTTGTTGTTTCTTTGGCTGTATCTGCACTGCAGAAGTAATCCAGTTTGACATCATTTTAACTGCCATGGCTCAATGCTATGGAATTCTAGGATTTGTAGTTTGAGCTCTCTGACAGAGAAGCCTAAATTCCCAACATTTCATAGCATTGAGCCATGGCAATTAAAGCAGTGCCAAACTGGATTATTTCTGCAGTGCAGATGCAGCCTCAGTTTCTCTGGAGGTAGAAAATCTCTTAAGGGTTACCAAATAAAACTTCAACAAGAACTCTCAATATGTCAAGCTGGCCTATCATGATGAGAAGACAATTCAAGAAATCTTGTTCTTACATGAAAGAACAAGAAAACTCTGGTTCCCCTCTGGGAAAAACGAGTTTTTCAAGTTTTGGGTTTTTTGCATTATTTAGATTTTATTGGTGCAAATTAATTTTTGTGTGTAAACTACTTCCCCCCTCCCCCCCCCATGAACTATCATTCCTGTCACCCTATTGTGCTGTGTTTCTAAAAGTAAAAGCCTGAGATATGTTGTTTGCATCTTTCATGCTTGGTATAGGCCTGTGCTTTGCCTTAAAAGGGTAAGGTGAAGAAACTAGATTTGTGCAGACATTTCTCCTCCAAATTGCTGAGACACTGATGCATGGGAAGCACTGGTCTTTTTGCTCCTGCAACAAAAAGATGAAATATCTCATAATGGTTGCCAGTTTTTCAGTGGACTGTGTAATTGTGTTGAGATGCCATTTTTCTTCAAGAACAAAAAAACAAGTGTGAATATTAATTACATCAATTGGAATAGCATTTGACTGCTGCTTATCTACAAGCCCAAATGATACAAGCTAAAGTCTAAATAAAATATGGGGAAAAATGTATCCTTATAACAAACATATATGTGTGTGTGCTTTCAAGTTGCATGTAAACCTATGGCAACCCCATGAAAGCCATAGGGTTTTCTTAGGCAAAGAATACTCAGAGATAGTTTCACTAGTTCCTTCCACTGAAATGTTGCCTACAGCCCCTGTCTTTTGTTGGCAGTCTCCCATCTAAATACAAACCAGGGCTGAACCCTTCCTAGCTTCCAAGATCAGCCAAGATCTAGTGCCTTTAGGGTACTTAGGTAGGCTACAACTACACCAATACTAAATTGTATGCTTATCCATCTTTTCCGTCCCACTCAAAAATCTCTCACAAATAGAAAAATTCTCCTTTACAGCCACTCCATAAAATGTTCACTTTCTTATTAATATTATTAGGTTTTCCCATAAAATGAAATAAATCACAGAGTTCCATTTAGAGTGAGAGGAAGGCACAATGTGTCATGCATATCGTTCTCAATCTTTTCTTTGTCTTGAGGGCATTCTTTACAATGAAATATTGTGAGAGATAATGCTGCCCGGTTATTATAGGATGTGAACTTCCTCTTCGTGTTTTCTAAAAACAATGCAGCCAAGTGGTTTTGAAGTGACTTCAACCTCTGCACCCCTCTGCTTCCAAATTCCCAAGCTTCTCCCTGGCATAATGCCAAAGGCTGATGGAAAGGACAGAGTTTGGTCAGTTTTAGGAGTTTTGCTGAAGCTATGCCATCCAAAAAATCAAAGCTATCTTTATTAGAAAGAAAGAATTAGGCTGATGTGAAGTAACCTTCTGCAACAATAACTTCTGTTATGAACAAAATCATGAAGTTTTGGATTGGGAGGGCATTCCTATTTATGGTGAGCAAAATTATTACAAATATAATTATATTAAATGCAGACGTAATAGTGCATGTAAATTTAAAGCCAAGTTGTTCAACTGCCAGGATGAAATACCAAAAAAACAAACAAAACCCAGCACAAAACCCGCTACAGGTTGAGTCTCTCTTCTCTGGAATTCCAAAATCTGAAATACTCCAAAAAACAAAACTTTTTTCATGGGTGGCTGACACCCTTGCTTTCCGATGGTTCAAGGTACACAGACTTTGTTTCATAAACAAAATTATTAAAAATTATTGTGTATAAAATTACCTTCAGGCTATGTATACAAGGTATATAGGAAACATAAATGAATTTAGTTTAGACTTGGGTCTCAGCTCCAAGATATCTCATTACGTATGAATATGCAAATACAGGTATTCCAAAATAAAAAAACAAAACAACATCCAAAATACATCCGGCCCCACACATTTTGGATAAGAGAGGGTCAATCTGCATATGCCATATATTATATAGATGAATAAGAGTGCCAGTGAGCAGAAATGGTTTGAGCATTGGACTATGCCTCTGGAAACCAGAGCTCGATTCCCCACTCAGCCATGAAACCCACTGGATGACCTTGGGCAAGTCACATACTTTCAGCCTCAGGGGAAGGCAATGGCAAACCTCCTCTGAACAAATCTAGCCAATAAAACCCCATGATAGGTTCCCTCTAGGGTTGCCATAAGTCGGAAAGAGCTTGAAGGTATAGCACCACAACAACACATATATAATCAGTACTACAGCAATATGACCTGCACTATAATTTCATAGATTAATATGGTTTGTTGGCGAAGGGGTTTGTATTACTACTTGTATTGCTATTATTGATTAAACATTGCTGCAGTGCTTCACTACAGACTTGTGGGAGAAGCATTTTTAAACAGTTCAGCTCCTCATGTCCCCAACCCAACCTGTTCCTTCAGGAACAAAGAAGACCAAAATGCTCTTACTAACAAGGACAGAATTGCAACTCTGCATTTCAGTATCTTCTTAAATAGATTATTATTTACAGCACTGTGTTGCCCTTACCACGTTAATTAAGCTATACTGGGTATCATCCTATGCATTGTCCAAGCAATTAGGATTTATACTTCTTGTTTACCACTTCATTTAATCCTTCATGCCACAATTTTAATAAAGACTGCAGAACTTGGGGTAAGTTTTAATGTTCCTTTGTTGTTGTTAACTGACCTTGAATCAACCTCAATTCATGGCAACCCCATGGATGAGATCTCTCCAAGACTCTCTGTCCTCCACTGCTCTGCTCAGTTCATGCAGACTCAGTCCTGTGGCCTCTATGATTGAGTCAACCATTTGGCATGTGGTCTCCCTCTACTTCAACTGTCCTCTATCTTTCCTAGCATTATCATATTTTCTAATCTCATGATCTCAATTTAGTCATTCTGGCTTCCATGGAGAGTTTGGCCTTGATCTGTTCTGGAACCCATTTTTTTGTCTCCTTGGCTATCCATAATATCCCCAACAGTCTTCTCCAGCACCACATCTTAAATGAATTTACAGTTGTCCCTCCTTGTTCATGGACTTCGAGTCCGTGGTCTTGCTCTTCATGGGAGGGAAAGCAGGGAGGGATAAAATGGTGGTGTGCATGCCATTATTTTCAATGGGGCTTGAATATTTGCGAGCCACCATTTTCGCAAGGGGGTCCCCCACAAATTGGGAGGGGCTACTTATTTTCTTTCTGTCAGTTTTCTTCACTGTCCAACTCTCACATCTGTACATAATGATAGGGAATATGATGATTTGGACAATCCACACTTTCATGTTCAGAGTCACATCTTTACCTTTTAGGATTTTATTCAGTTCTTTCATAGCTATCCTTCCCAAACCTAGTCTTTTTCTAATTTCTTGAATAGTTCTTCATAATGACTCATGTGTGGGTGGGTGTGGGTGAGTGCACAGTGGCCTGAGATAACCCCGACATTGATTTTAAAGTTAGCAGAGGAAAGCATTAACTTTTTTTTAAAAAATGCCTTAAAAATGTCTTAATATTGCTGATTGTAATACAGGTTAGGTATATCTTATTTGAAGTACTTGGGACCAGAAGACTTTCGGATTTGGGATTTTTTCAGATTTTGGAATATTTTCACATACATATTAAGATATATTGGAAATGAGACCTGCATCTAAACATGAAATTCATTTATGTTTCATATACACCTTATACACATCGCCTGAAGGTAATTGTATACAATATTATTAATAATTTTGTGCACGAAACATAGTTTGTATACACTGAACCATCAAACTTGTCAACATGTCAGCGCTGAAAAGATTTTGGATTTAGGAGCATTTTGAAATTTTGAATAAGGGATGTTCAACCTGTAAATATTAATTTAAATAAATGTAAGACTGAGATGATATACAGAAGAATGACATGGCCAGAAAGGATAGTAGGAACTGTCCCAATTCAGAATGGAAGGCAATTCAGAATGGAAAGCAGACTCCTCTGAATGCTTCATCAACCCAAAAGACTCCTTTAAAATAGAAACAAGGGCATAATGGGTAAAGGCGCATAAGTCTTGGTCCTGCTGCATATGTGTTGTGTTGTCACATTCCCACACACATAGCCTGAAATGTGCAGTCTATTCTATCCCCCTACTTCTGCTGCATTTATAGACCAGATCAAGAGATCACAAGCTATTTCTTAATATTAATTACACTCCTTTATTAAAATCATAACATAAAGTTCTAAAATAGCGCTCCTTCCAGAGCGGGCAGAAGGGCCGCTGGAAGAGCCATCACACTGTTCTTCCGCGTCTCTTTCGGCTCAGCCCATGCAGAGGCTGGGCCGGGAGGACATTATCGGAGCACTCGCTGTGTGCAATGGCAGGCACTCCGATGACATCCCTGGGAAGGGGTTGGGCTGGCTGGCAGCCAGCTGCTCCTTCCCTTCCTTGGCTCTGCGGACGGCGCTTTGCGCCGTCTGCAGAGCCCCTAAGTAACCCTACCTCACTAGCTATCCCCAGAAGGTTAAAAAAGCACAAAGGCAAACATAGCTCCCTCAATTACTATCTACTTCCTAATTGGTTCCCACAGTAGTACTAGCAGCAGAAAAGGTGGCAAGACATTTTTGTCTAATTTTTAAAAAAACTCACAAAATAAAATTCCCTCCCAGCTTTGTTGCTGGACCAGCAACTGCAGAATAAGTTAATAAGTAAGTATAATATACTGGAAGCTATTAAACAGAAGAGTGGGAGAAGGGAGCTCCTAGGAATGTGATGGGCAAAGTTTGGAGGCTTACATATATCCCACTTCCACGCAAACTTACTCAAGAGAGCCTGTGCTCCTCAGTTTGGTGAAGAGGAGAATAGATAACCTTCTTCCAAACTAATTTAAGGGGAACTGAGGCAAGGGGCATGTATTCACCCATAATTATTTATTTCTGTGGCCTAATGAAGCTGAAAGAGGTATCTGCATGCTGCATGGAAGTTGAAAGCAGGCCAACAGAGGTAGCTCATGCAAATTTTTATGAGCACTAAGAACCTACTGTTCCAACAATGGGAAGATAGAACATCACCAGCTTCTATTTCAAGGGGTTCATTGCTCTGTTTTGACCATGCAATCAACCATCCACAGTACCAGATGGACCTATATCACAATATCTGGGACATATACAGACCTGAATGTGTAATGGGCCCTGAATATAAGCTGTTGCAGTGGTATTTATGACAATTTCTACCACTACATTAAATGATCTAACAGTTAAATCTAATTTAGAGAAATGGGACTACTATGGTAATATTTACAGATCTCAATCTCTCCTATAAAGCCTGAGTTGCATTCCCTAATGTTATGGAATATGATCTTAATATAAAGAATAACCACATATTTTTGGGCTCTACTAAAATAACAAGCTACATGCAGTTAATTTAAAGAATAGATGCAAACATTTTCACTCTCTCTTTCATGGCCACAGAGGAAAAGGAGAAGTGGGGGACAGCATTTACCCACACCTGAGGCTTGATGTATTTCATTCTCATCATGACAAACCAGGGTTTACTGTGATTTCTGAATGCAGTCAAACTTAAGGAAATTTAAAGAAAGGCATGGAAAGCATAATTGTTTTTATAAGGCTCAGCTGAAAATCACACTTGGCCACCTGCCCAGAGGTACTGGACAGTTGCCTGCTATATCCTCAGGTTATTTTTAACTTAAAGACATGTTAAATGTTAAATGTTAAAATTAATTGTGGTTGGATTACACTCCAGGCAAAATTTTCCTCTCTTAAATTTACAATCCAGTGGAGAAACCTGGAAAGATCATACACGATGATATATTTCATGCTCTTCTGAAGCAGAATACACACAAGTTGGAGAGGGGGAGTGTGCACTCTAGAAAACTACAGCGAGATCCTAGTTATGGTTGTGGTTTCAGCTGCAAAATTAATATTAGTGTATATACTCATATATAAGTTGACCTCATGTATAAGTCAAGGGGAGGTTTGGGGACCAAAATCATGGCTTTTGATATGACTTGTGGATAGGTCGAGAGTAAAATGTGTGAGCATGGAAAGGACAAAAGTGACCTCTGTCTGCCAAGGCAGGGAAATACCAAAAAGTCTCCACCGCTGCTGCCATTTTTATTCCCAGGTATTACAATAGGCCACTTCCTCAACAGGAAGAGTGGGGTGTCCAGCGGCTTGTCTTTGACTATTAAATCCCTACTACCTCTCTCTCTTTCTCTCCCTCCCTTTGGCAAGACCCCTCTCAAAAGATCCTGCTCTGGGTATATGAGCAGTATTACCGTATTGACCCATATTTAAGTCAATCCAGGATTTTGGAGTCCATTTTGGGGCATAAAATAATTTTTTGGATTTATAGACAAGTATATACAGTAGTTCAAAGTCCAGTGCAATAGATCACTCTCTGCAAAGTTCAAATGAAAATTAAATTTTGGATAACTTTAATACTTTTTGCCTTCTTGCTGCTTCATACTTCTTTTGGTAAACAGGTTGGCAATATGGCTGAACATGAATTTTGTTGTAAAGATACAAAAAGGATGCCTATAATTAAGTGGAGGGTATGTGTTTTGAACATGTCATTTTAGATGCCAAGTAGAGCACAAAGAATGAAATCATGCCACACAACTAACAATTCCTACATCTCTTCTTTGAGGCATCCACTTTTCTGTTTGCAATTTTTTTAAAAAAGAAAATATTATGCTGAAAAGCATCTGATCATGTGAGCACATGCTTGCAGTCTGAAATGGTACAATATAATACAGACATATTTCAGTTGGTTAAGTCGATATGTTCCAAGTTGGCATTACTTCTTTAACAGAAACTTTGGTATCAGAGACTCACTAGTTGTTGAGTGGAAGGATCACATACAAATTTTCACCTGGCATGACAGTAAGGAGCTGGATCCAGTAATTCAGAACATTTTAACCCTACAAGACACAGACCTCTAGACATGCAAAGGCCTGCAAGGATTCAGAGATCTGACTCTCCAAATTTATTAAGGGATATCAAGAATCTGGAGATCTACTTTTGACACATTATGCATTAAAATGTCTTCTCCTCCCCCAGGACTGATTTTTTTTTAAAAAAACAAAACACTCTTCCTAGAGTAAGTGATTTAGTTCAACTGAAGATAGCAATTTTGAAATTGCTAAAGACCTCCAGGCACTCCTAGGAGATTACCACAGCACTAATTAAACCGCCTTACCTGAGCCGGCTTAAAATTTAAAACAGGCAACATCCTGATCTTATCATAGGGATTTAGCCACCAGAATCGATGCCTTGGTCCAGCCCCACTCCCAGGGCCACTCCAGTGGCCATTTCCTTAAGCTGGAAAACTCCTGGCTTCGAAAAGAGGCACATTGAGCACCCCTGCAAGCAGGGGTGGACCTGGGCAGCGATTTCAGTGGCTAAATCCTTGTGATAAGACCAGGATTCCACCCATTGAAAATTTTAAGCCAGCTCAGGTAAACCAGTTTAATTAGTGCTGCGATAATCTCCCTAATGTATCTCAGAACAGAAGAAATGCAGAAAAAAAGGAAGAACCAACAAGGAAATAAACTCCTTTCCTAACCAATATCCTACCTATCACAATCCTTTTAAGCACTATTATTTATAGCAGTTTCTCTATTCACAAAATGATATAGAGTTAAATTTAATTTATAAAAGATGGAACTAAGGAAAGGTAATATATGTAGATCTGTTTTTGTAATTGTTATAAAAACATTATGCTGCAGTTGCTAGCTCTGTTTTATGTTGTTTGATTTTATGGCCATTAAATAGTTGCTCCATGTTTAAATTTTCCTGATTTTAGTAGTGTTTGATATATGTATTGTTGTACTTCTGTCTGACACTTTCATCATTTCTACATAGAAAAATAGGCTAAAACTTGTTTGGAATAAATACATAAATAATTCAAGAAAATATCCACCTCTACCCTTTCTCAAGTTGCACAAACTTACAATTTAGCAGATCTCATCCTTTTACCCCTTTTCGAAGTAGCTTTGTTTCATTTCACTTTTTTAAAAACACATTACCATAATTCATCTTGCGTAATAATAGATTTCACTGGTATTGTCTATCCCAACAGTTCATTTAGGGAACATTTATGTTTTATTGGGCTTCATGGGTCCTGAGAGGATAAACCAGCTAAGGAACCCACAAGGGAATTAGAGCAAAAGACCTTGCAAGTTCCTCCTCCACCACCTAAATTGGTGGATTAAATAGCATTGAGAATAGCTGCAGTGGAGGAGTTCTCATCACTACTGGCAGCCGAGAAACATTTGTGGCTATGTGAGACAATATGTGTAAAATGTACACTTGTGCTAAATATTGGATTTATTTAAATGAAACTGTTCTAATTTGGGAGTTATTTCTTTATAAAATGGTAAATTGTGAATATACATGAATGTACAAATGAAAACATGCACAATAAACAAATGTTTTTATTCATTGAGCATGGGGCCCCCAAAATCTCTGCATGTAGATGTAAAGGGGGTCACAAGGATAAAGAGTTTGAGAACCACTGCCCTACACGGTTTGAGTCCAAGTTGCTAATGGAATTGCCTGCCTTCTCCTGTATAATCTGCCCAGTATACTCAGGTCCTCTGGAGAACATTTACTTTAGTCAGCAAGACCTGGCTGGCAACTGTTACCCAGAGGACTTTTTTTCAGCCGCCCTCAAATTGTGGAATTACCTGCCAGAAGAGATTTGACAGCTGGATACACTATCTGAATTTAAAACAGCACTAAAGGCATATCTCCAGCAAGCCTACCCAGATGATTTTTAAATTATGAGATTTTAAATTATGAATTGATTGTTTATAACATGTATGCTTTTTAACTTATTATGTATTTTTAATTGCTGTTAAGTTAATGTCTATTTGTTGTTGTCTTTAATTTGTTCTTCCTCACCTCAACCCACAGAGAGAGCCTATTGCTGTCATCAGAACTCACCTTAGGAAGCACCTTGATTCCTACAGGGAGGCTTTACGTGCAGCGCAGAAATCTTTCTGTTCTGCACGTATTGCGTCTGCAGAGTCTCGCCCGGCAGAGCTGTTTAGGGTGGTGGGGGATTTGACGCAGATTTCTCCTGCACCGAATCCTCTACTTAACCCGACGACAGCCTGCTGTGAGGCATTTAATATCTACTTTGCAGATAAAATCTCTCGGATAAGAGCCGACTTAGACACCAGTATTCTGGCAGAATCTGTAGACGAGGCGTCCAGTAACTCTGTTGATGGCATTTTACTGGATCAATTTCAATTTGTGAGTACTGAGGACGTGGACAAGTTGCTTGGAAGGATGAGGAAGACAACTTGCCCTCTCGATCCTTGTCCATCATGGCTGGTCGTCCAGGGTGGGGACGCGTTGAGGGTGTTTCTCCGAGACACGATCAATGTGTCCCTCAGGGAAGGCAGTATACCATCTTGCTTAAAAGAGGCGGCAGTTAGGCCACTCTTGAAAAAGCCCTCCCTGGATCCCCTGGACAGAAACAACTATAGACCAGTCTCCTTGCTGCCATTTTTAAGCAAGGTGATCGAGAGGGCAGTTGCCTCCCAGCTCCAAGCTATCTTGGATGAAACCGATTATCTCGATCCATTTCAAACTGGCTTTAGGACAGGATTTGGGGTTGAGACTGCCATGGTTGCTCTGACCGATGACCTCCGCTTGAGCATCGACGGGGGAAGTGTGACCCTGCTGGTGCTCTTGGACCTCTCAGCGGCCTTTGATACTATAGATCATGCCATTCTTTTGGATCGGCTGAGAGAGTTAGGAATTGGAGGCACTGCTTTGCGGTGGTTCCATTCCTTCCTCTCTGGCAGATCCCAGAGGGTGAGGCTCGGGGACAGTTGCTCTTCTAAAATAGAGCTTAATTGTGGCGTCCCTCAGGGCGCCATCCTGTCTCCGATGTTATTTAACATTTATATGAAGCCGCTGGGGGAGATCATTCAGAGGCATGGAGCACGGTGTCTTCAGTACACTGACGACACCCAGATTTACTTCTCCATGACCAGATCATCGTCTCAGACCTCTGATGGTGTCTCTCCTCTCAATGACTGTCTTAGAGCGGTAATGGATTGGAAGAGGAAAAACAAATTGAAGCTGAATCCAGACAAAATGGAGGTGCTCACGGTTACAGGTCCGAATCCAGGTTCGGGATTACAGCCCCCAGTCCTGGATGGGGTCACACTCTCCTCCAAGGACCATGTGCGCGGTCTGGGGGTACTCCTTGACTCGTCGCTTCACATGACCAATCAGGTGAGTGCGACAGTCAGGAGTGCCTGTTATCAGCTTCGGCTGATACGCCAGCTGCGCCCATACCTGGACAGGAAGGACCTGGAAACTGTGGTGCACGCACTGGTAACCTCACGATTAGATTACTGCAATGCACTCTACATGGGGCTACCCTTGTGCCTAACTCGGAAACTTCAGTTGGTTCAAAATATGGCAGCCAGATTAATTACCGGTATATCTAGGAGGCAGCACATTTCTCCTGTGCTGAAATCCCTCCACTGGCTGCCAATCAGTTTCCGGGCACAGTACAAGGTGTTGGTTTTGACCTTTAAAGCCCTACATGGCTTGGGTCCATCTTACCTTAGGGACCGCCTCTCCCCGTATGAGCCCCCCCGTGCCCTTCGTTCAGCGGGGAAAAATCTGCTCTCACAACCTAAAACGAAATTGAAGCAGACTTCCCTAAGGGCATTTTCAGTCGTTGCCCCTAAACTGTGAAATGGCCTGCCGGATCAGATACGCCTTATTACGTCCCTTACCACTTTTAAGAAAGCAATTAAGACGGAGCTCTTCCGGCAGGTCTTCCCAGAATAACTCTGTACAGGGATATGCACAGCTGAGCCACTTATCTGGTCTCTCCACCGAGAGTGGCATTTTGTTTTATCTTTTATTATTTATTTTAGTTATATGTCCGTTTTAACTCTATTATGTTTAATACTGTTTTTAAGGGGGGAGGGTAGTGGGTGAAGGGCAAGAATGTGGATTTTAACTGTAATATTTTAATTGATGTACGCCGCCCCGATTGCCGAGCAGAGGGGCGGGTTACAAATAAAAATTTATTATTATTATTATTATTATTATTATTATTATTATTATTTATTATTATTATTATTATAATCTCTATGACTGAACCAAGTCCTATTCTGACACACTCAAAGAAGCCCTAAACCTTGGCCTTATTCTTCTCTTACACAATGAACAGACAACATGGGAATCACCTTAAATGGTCTGTTCTTTAGTCAATAGGATGAACCTGGCTCAAATCCAAGCACTCAGGCAGACCTGGTTTGTGGCTTGATGATATGAATAGCATTTTTAAAGGTACCTATCAAAAAAGGAACTACATATCAGTGGTGTAATTACTGATGTCTGATGAAGAAAAATACCACTGTGGGAATAGTTTTCACAATATGATACATAGAGCTAAATCAATAGCTTGTGCAGGACATACTCAGCATCCATAGACTGGAGAGGGCCAGCCTGCAAACAGGAACAGATGTTTTGAAAGGGTAAATAATTTTCCCACAGCTGGCTGGTATATTGTCCACTCTTTTGACCTTGCTTTTCCAGTGCTTACCTTTCCTTATTATGCCCATTAGTCAACATGCTGACAGAGGATAAATACTCCCCTCAGTGCACTATAAATCACAGTCTGTGAGATTTAACTCCCACTCAAAGCCTCAGCTTGTAGTTCCCTTCCCTCAGTTCAAGCCTCCCCATGTAGAATTTTATTTTATTTCAGCTTATTTATATCCCAACTTTCTCCCAGAACAGTTCATAGCACACTGTATTTAAAAATAGGAACACATTAAAACACGTTAAAATCTTAAGTTACAGATACTTTTTAAAATAGTTTTAAAAAACACAATTAGAAATTACAAAAATTAAAAGTACAACACTCACATATTAAAAGCTCTGTCCTCAGCTGCCAATCAATTACCAAAATCATGCCTGAATATGGCTAAAGCAATAGGGAGAGGACCCCTCCCACCCTCCTCTGGAAGGCAGCTCCACAGGCTTGAATAGCCGCTGAAAAGACCACCTCTTATGTCCACACCACATGGGGTGGCATCAAGAAAATGCCTTCACCATATAAACCAGGAAGGCTTATATGGAAAGACATACTGTAAATACCCATGTTTAAGTCTAAAATTTTTAGTAAAAAAACTGACCCAAAAAAACTGGGCCGACTTATCCATGAGTCAGTGTAAGCACTATACTTTAACTCTTATTTTAAAAAAGGAACCATCTCCCAGTGAAAGGCAAGAGTGTAATCTGTCCTGGAAGCACTGACCCCCCCCTCCCATCTATCTCTCTCATCCATTGAGACTTTAGTAAGAGCGCAAACAGTCATGCCTACTGCAATTCTGTAAATTCTTTGGCATTGTTTTCCTTTGCTTCATCTTTTGAATCCCTTGTTACATGCCCCTAATGTCTAATTAACCATTTGTAAGCCGCTCTGATAGCCTTTTGGCTGAAGAGCAAGGTATAAATACTTAATAATAATAATAATAATAATAATAATAATAATAATAAATACCCTCAATTTATCCACTGATCATATCATAGTACGGCCACTAGTGCAGTGAGTCACTTGCTCTGAGGTCACAGCAAAGGGCTTTGGGTCTTCCTGGAGACTTCCTCTTCCTCTTCTCCCCCCTGCCTCCACAGGCCTCCAATATTCTGGGAAGATCCAGACCAAACAATGAGTTTGTTTAATTTGTTCTAAGGGTGTCACAGCCCGAGATTGCTGCTGAACGGTCCGGACATCGTCCGGACTGTTCACACCAGAATTGAGGATTAGGCCCTTTGTCATCCAGACTCTGCAATGAAAAGATGGGGGAGGGCATTTTATTTGGCTTGTGTTGCGGTGACATTAGCAAATAATACAACGTTTTCAAAAATCCTTTTTGCTTCAACATTAGCTAATCACTGTGTGAAGCACCATTCAAAATGGCAAGTGAAGATAGTCAAATTCTCATCTGACCAAATTAAGCACAACTGTTACCCAGACTCTGTGTTTTTGTTGATATACCAAGAATGGATCCAACCACCTGGGAGACAAAGAGACTCTGCAATTTAACAATCTGAAACCTCAGCCATAATCATACAGCTAAGGGAACATGTGAAGTGGGATGTACTGCTTTCTCAGGAGCTTTAGAGATTGTACAATATGACAGCTGGGGAAAGGTGCTACTCAAGTTTTGTAATTGCTTCTTGCAGTTTTGCCATGATGAATTTTAATTGATTTTACTATATTTCCTGGTGCTGTATATTTACTTTAATTTGATTATTAATAGCCGCCCTTGATTGCTGGTAATTGCATTTCAGATCTTTTTTTAAAAAAAGATGGGATGTAAATATTTTACCAAAAAATAAAACAAATGCCCTACTTAATACAGAAAATTGATTAGAAATACAGGGAAGAGTGTTGGGGCTGAGGGGGAGTTGGACCAAGTCAATCTGCCCCATCTGTTTTCAAAATAGAGCATGCATCCAAAGATGAATTGCAGGATCTGTTAAACATAAGGAGCCATGCAAACAGATTTTTAGAAGTAAACCTCCTGAAAAAAAGAAGACAGCTTGCTAAACTGCACCTTTTGAGCAATGTTGGTTTTATTTTAAAAAGGAAGTACTAGAGTTGATTAGGTTTCTTTTGAATTTGTAATACTTCTGCATGCACAAGAGGCTACTGTAGGTAATTTCTGACAGTACCATATAATATTGGTACTTGTTGTTGCTGTGTCATTTGAAAGTTAATAATTAAGCTAAAGCAGAAGCTGTGAAAGCCAATGTGGTGTAGTAGTTTGAGTACTGGAGTACAACTCTGGAAACCAGGGTTTGAAACCCCACTCAGCCATGGAAAGCCACTGGGTGACCACGGGCACGTCCACTCTCTCTGCTTCAGATGAAAGCAAAGGCAAAACCCCTCCTGAACAAATCTTGCCAAGAAAAACCCATAATAGGTTCACCTTAGGTTGTCATAATTTGGAAATGATTTGAAGTAACAACATAACAAAGAAGCTGTACTTATGTGTGCATACACTTACATGAAGACACAAAAACCTTATCCCTTTATATCTAAAAGGATCTATCAGTTTAGTCACTTAACAAAGGTGAGTTACATCAAAAGCTTCTTAACCACCATTACATCTTTCTAGTAAAAGTGTGTATTTTTATTCAATGCATGCTCTCTGAGTAAAGCAGGGATCCCCTATGTAGCCCATATGCAGCCCATATGCAACCCGGGCTTATTTCATGGCTTTTCAAGGATGGGGAAATCCTGTCCTTGAAAAGTCACGGGATAAGCCCAGGTTGCATATGGGCTGCATACGGCAGAATGAGGAAAGACCAATCTCATATATATATGGCACATTCGCTGTATATATATACAGCGAATCAAAGTCTTAAAAGAAGAAAAAAGAAATATAAAATGCAAACATACTAATACACATACACTAAGCACAATACACACACATAAAAGTATATTTCACATAAAAAACGTTTATATCCCACCTTCATTCCCCCCCCCCCCTTTTTCAGGTCATTGCATCTTAATTCTCTTTCCCTACCTCTCCTTTCCTTAATCTCCTTCCTTGTAGCTTCTTATAACCCCTTCTATCACCGTCATCTCAACTCCATCTGTATTCCTTCTATCCATTCTCTCACCTATCTTCCAATACCTCCCCATCTCACCTCTTCTCCCAGCCTCTATACATTTACTCTCACCCTCACAACATACATCCCTTCTTCAGTTTCCATCTATAGTGGACCCCTTGTATACACTGGGATCCATTCTGGAACACACACACCCCACATATGGGAAAAATGCGGGACCTCAAGTCTCATTGTTTGCTATGGCCGCACGCTCCTGCAAGTGGTGCCAAGAGCGCGCCATGAGCTCACACACCATTATAATGCCCAGGGCTTGCCATCCGCATGAGCTGATGTGATGTTTATGTGTAGAGCTAAACAGAGAGACACTGAGGGCCTTTGCAGACTGCCAGAAGTAGTGCAAATTGAGCCCACTTTAAGGGTTAGGGTTAGTGCTAGGGAATCATGGGAATTGTTTTTTTCCTGAGACATTGAGCCTTCTCTGTCAGAGAGCTCTGGTGCCACAATAAAATAACAGTTCCCATGATTCCCTAACCCTAACCCTAACCCTTAAAGTAGACTCAATTTGCACTATTTCTGGCAGTCTGCAAAGGCCCTCACACTATTACAGAAATGTTAACTGGAAAGAGAGCTTACATACAGTAAATTGTGCTATCTGTTGGTGTAATACGCCTTTAAACACAGAAGAATATTTTGATTGACTGAATGATAACTCAGAGCCAATATTCTACATTAGTGGACTAGGAGACTGGTCACATGTCAAATGACAGTTGAGAGTTAACAGCTGGAATGAATGTTCGGCTGGTTGTGAGCCAATGTTGGAGCAGCAAGTTATTGCTGTGAGCTATTGTGTTTTAGTTTGTAGCTGTGAAACAGATGATGAAGTTGACTGAAAGTCAGAAAGGAGTGCATATATATATATATATGTATGCTGTTTTATATTCTACATATTATAACTGAAGATAAAAACCTCCAGCACTTTGGATGAATCAACTCTCTCTGATTGTTTCTTTTAAGTGTAAAAAGTGATCAGTGCACTACCAATGCCAACAGCTGGGGGGTTGTTTTTATACTTTGCTGTGTACAATCGTCCCTCCATTTTCGTGGGACCACCACCCCCACAAAAATGGAAATTTGCAAATATTCAAGCCCCATAGGTTTGAATGGCTGCATGCTCCCTGTGCGCCATTTTAACCCTCCCCACCTGTTGGTCCGCAAAGGACCAAAACTGCAGACTCGAAGTATACGAGTATACATTGTTTTGGCTGCAGCTGGGTGATTTTTACCCAGACTGTGCTGGGAGATGGTCTTCGTACCAAATTTAATATACTGGCCGACAATGTCTTGCTCACATTATATTTCTGAATGATATAAGTTTACATGCCCAGATCAGAAAGAGCATTTTGGCAAAAAGATTCAATAAATGGGAGAATTTAATGGCAAATCAAAACTAGAAACTAGAGGTCAAATCATACATGACACTAAATCCACTGCTAGCCACTACACCTGTTCTTCCCTGTGCCTGACACTACCACAGGGGAGACCATTTTCTTTGGGACCACATTGCATTGGAAAGGATGAGCTAAAGCCTCCATTCCTAACAAATAGCCACATTGATGAAAATCACCCCTCTGCACCTAGTACAGCATGCCCGCGCCATACATAGGCTTGCCGTACGTGGCTTTGTGCTTACGCATATGGCAAGCCTGGGAGGACAAAATGGCGTGGGCGCTGCAGCGCGAACACGGCACTGTACGCGGGAGTGCACCACCATACAAATCATTGAGCATACACTTTTTCCCATACGGGGGGGGGGGGGGTCCAGAATGGATCCCCCATGTATAAGGGCCCACTGTAGTAAATATTTTAAACCCCAGGTCACTTTACTAACTGTTCACCTCAAAAGGTAAGCCAATAGCTTAGCAGTTTGGGCATAAATCCTCTATCTTGATCTTTGTTACATAGCTTAATGTACACTAGCTACGTAACAGAGGCCCTAAGAAACCCTATTAGTGAATTGTGAAGATACGTAACAGGACACAATGCATATCAAGCTCTACTGATGTATATCAACACTCCCTAGCTGTGTTGTGATGCACAATAGGATTGATGCACAGGGATCCTGTTGTGCATTAATCCTGATGCACATCCAGCACTTTGTCAACTCCCCTATGTAGTAGCATAAGAGCAGCCCCTTGCTGGATATGAATGTTACAGAGCTGCTCAATTCTATAGTGGTCCCTCCATATTCGCTAGGGTTAGGGGCACAGGACCCCCGTGAAAGTGAAAAAAGCACAAATAACAAAAACACTATATTTTTAGCTGAGAGAACACCCCTAGGTCCTCCAGTGCAGCTCTGCCAGATACTGACCATACAGTTGGGCTTGAGGAGCTAAAAATGCCTAGTGGAGTGTTCTCTCTAGGAATCTCTAGGTCCTTCAATGCAACCTTTGGTTAAAGTTGACCATAGAGTTGCAATGGAGGACCTAGATATTCTTAGAGAGAACATACTAATACAATTCATGAACCATACCACAGAACCTCACCCTGCTCCTTTGCAATGCCAGGTCGATAAAGAATAAAACCTGTATCATCCAGGAGCTTCTCTTGGATGAGGTTGCCGACCTGGCCTGCTTCACAGAGACCTGGCTGGGAGAGGAGAGCTCAGCGATCTGGGCGCAGATCCTCCCACCCGGGTACTCTGTGATTGAGCAGGTGAGGGGAAGTGGGCGGGGGGGCGGAGTGGCTCTGGTTCATAAAAACCATCTGGTCTTGACCAGGATACCTGTCCGGAACGTGGTCCACTTCGAGTGTATGTACCTTAGCCTGAAGGCCAGGGATAGATTGGGGATTTTGCTAGTCTACCGACCACCCCGTTGTCTAGCAGACTCCCTGACCGAGCTGATGCAGCTGGTCTCTGAGCTGCTGTTGGAGACCCCCAGGCTGTTAGTCTTGGGGGACTTCAACATTCCGCTCGAGACCAGTTTAACAGGTGCGGCTCGGGAGTTCATGGAGGCCATGACAAACATGGGCCTATCCCAATTGGTCAACGGGCCCACACATTGTGCAGGTCATACACTCGATGCGGCCTTCTGTACGGAACAGGAACATCCGTGGGCGGAGGTGGTAAGGACCTCCGCATTGTCATGGACGGATCATTTCCTGGTCAAGATGGAACTGAGAGCCAATATCGGCCCCGCCGGGGGTGGTGGACCTATTAGAATGGTCCGCCCTCGAAGGCTAATGGAGCCTATCGGATTTCGGAAAGCCTTGGAGGGTTTATTGGTTGGTAATGCCGGGGACCCTGTCGACGCCCTAGTTGATATTTGGAACACCGACCTCACTAGGGCTGTCGACACGATCGCTCCCAAGCGTCCTTGCCAACCCGCTCCTAACCGGAGGGCATGGTATACACCTGACCTCAGGAGAATGAAGCGGTCTGGACAACGACTAGAGCGCAGGTGGCTGAAGACTCGACTCTTATCGGACAGAACTCGCCATAAGAAATTTCTTTATTCTTATCGGGAGGCAGTACGTGCAACGAGGAGGGCTTTCTCGTCTGCACGTATTGCGTCTGCAGAGTCTCGTCCAGCAGAGCTGTTTAGGGTGGTGAGGGAGCTGACGCAGGTTTCTCCTGCGCCAAATCCCTTGCTTAATCCGACAATGGCCTGCTGTGACGCTTTTAACAACTACTTTGCAGACAAAATCTCTCAGATAAGAGCCGACTTAGATGCCGCCATTGAAACAGAGTCGATAGGCGAGGTGTCCAGTGACTCCGCCGATGTAGTTATACTGGATCAGTGGCAATCTGTGAGTACCGAGGACGTGGACAAGCTGCTTGGTAAGGTGAGGAAGACGACTTGCCCTCTCGACCCTTGCCCATCATGGCTGGCCGTCCAGGGGGGGGATGCATTGGTGTGTTTCCTTACGGATATCATCAATGCATCCTTTAGGGAAGGTCATGTTCCATCTATTCTTAAGGAGGCGGCCGTTAGGCCGCTTCTGAAAAAACCTTCCCTGGACCCCCTGGAGATGAAAAACTATAGGCCTGTATCATTGCTGCCATTTTTGAGCAAGGTGATCGAGAGGGCGGTTGCTCTTCAGCTCCAAGCTGTCTTGGATGAAACCGATTATCTAGACCCATTTCAAACCGGCTTCAGGACAGGCTTTGGGGTTGAGACTGCCATGGTTGCCTTGACCGACGATCTGCGTCTGAGCATCGACAGGGGTAGTGTGACCCTGTTGGTGCTTTTAGACCTCTCAGCGGCCTTCGACACGATAGATCACGGCATCCTCCTGGACCGCCTGAAGGGGTTAGGTATCAGGGGCACCGCTTTGCGGTGGCTCCGGTCCTTCCTCTCAGGTCGGTCCCAGAGGGTGCTGCTCGGGGACTGTAGCTCCAGTAAGAGGGAGCTCACTTGTGGGGTCCCTCAGGGGGCTATCTTGTCCCCGATGTTATTTAACATCTATATGAAGCCGCTGGGTGAGATAATTCGGAGTTATGGTGCTGGGTGTTATCAGTACGCTGATGACACCCAAATCTATTTCTCCATATCTCGTTCGTCGGTCTCGAATTCCAATGGCATATCTTCCCTCAATGAATGTCTTGGGTCGGTAATGGGCTGGATGAGGAAAAACAGATTGAAGCTGAATCCAGACAAGACGGAGGTGCTCACGGTCTCGGCCCCGAAACCAGGAATTGGGTTGCAACCTCCAGTCCTGGATGGGGTCACACTCTCCTCCAGTGACTGTGTTCGCAGCTTGGGGGTGCTCCTTGACTCGTCGCTCCTGATGGTAAATCAGGTAAATGCGACGGTCAGGAGCGCCTGTTATCAGCTTCGGCTGATACGCCAGCTGCGCCCTTTCTTGGAAGTAAAGGACCTTGAGACAGTTGTGCATGCACTGGTAACCTCACGCCTGGACTTCTGTAATGCGCTCTACATGGGGCTACCCTCGTACCTGACTCGGAAACTGCAGTTAGCGCAGAATATGGCGGCCAGGTTGGTATCTGGGACATCTAGGAGGGATCACATCACTCCGGTGTTGAGGTCCCTCCACTGGCTGCCTATTGGTTTCCGAGCCCAGTACAAGGTGTTGGTTATCACCTTTAAAGCCCTAAATGGCCTGGGCCCAAACTATCTAAGAGACCGCCTCCTCCCATATAATCCTCCTCGCGCCCTCCGATCCTCTGGGAGGAACTTGCTGCAGCCTCAAAGATCCAGGCTTGCAGCGACCTCCCAGAGGGCTTTTACCATTGTCGCTCCCAGACTCTGGAACGGCCTGCCGGATGAGATCCGTCAATTAACATCTTTACACAGCTTTAAAAAGGCTGTCAAGACGGATCTCTTCCGGCAGGCCTTTCCGGATTAGATAACTGGCCCGGGGACCCTTTGAAAGCCAGGGATAGGACCCACTGCAATTTCTTGATTGCAGGGACTGTTACGCGTGCTGCGTTGTGTGTTGCGTGTTGTATAGGTAATGGTTTTAGATTGTTACTGCTTATAGCAGTTGTTTTAATACTCTATTGTTTAATAACTTTTTAAGGGGGGAGGAGGGATTGTTGTTGTTTTAATTTGTTTGTAATTTTATAAATCTTGTTCACCGCCTAGATTGGTTTTCCATTGGGGCGGTATACAAATAAACCATATTATTATTATTATTATTATTATTATTATTATTATTAATCAAATCCAAAAAAGTCAAATTCGCAAATGTGGAGGGACAACTGTAACCCCACTTATGACGGCCTAAGTCACCAGCAGGATTCTGGTCTTGTTTTATTTGTTACATTTATATCCACATTTTCCTCCAATGAAGTCACAAAGACATACATGGCTCTCCTCCTCCCCATTTTAATCTCAAGATGTAGACAAATTTTACTTGTAAACAATCAAATAAACTGAGGTCAAACAGCAGTATAGAGATGCTATCCAGTTTTATGTCTGTCTGTCTTTCTGTCTGTCTGTCCATCAGTAACTGAAATCAAGCAGCAGTATAAAAATACCATCTATCTATCTGTCTGTCTGTCTGTCTGTCTGTCTATCTATGAGTGAAGTGTATTTAAGGATCTCAAAGTGTTTGCCTTGGGCTGTATCAGTAGACAGCAATTTCCTATTAATATTGAAAATCGATTGACATGTAAGAGACTGCTATGCAAGGAGGAAAGACACCAAAGCCAGAATGCAAAAAAATTAAAAGGGGGGATTCAGAAAGGAATCTATCAGTATCTATAAGGCTAACTTATAGAATACTATATTCTATGTAGAATACATATCTGTATTTACAAATTCCAATCTATTATTAGCAGAGGTATGATTAAAGATAATGGTTTCATGGTACACCAGATAAGTCTTCATAACTGCATATATCAGGGGTAGGCAACCTTTCCCCTTTAAGGGCCGAGGGACTTCAGCTCCCAGAAGCCTCAGCCATGTTGGCCAATAGTCCCATGTTGGCCAATAGCTCCTGGGATTCTGGGAGCTGAAGTCCCTCGGGCCTTAAAGGGGAAAGGTTGCCTACCCCTGGCATATATAATCAAGGAATCTCCTCAGAGAACATTCTGCCTTAGGGGAACTAACTTTGGGAAGCAGATATGTGAAAGCAGACACACTGCTTTCACATATCAATAGCAATAGGCTAATTAAAAAGTCATGACCAGCCATCTGATATTGGAAGCTAAGCAGGGCAGTCTTGGTAAATACTTGGATGGAAGACTATCTATGAATACCAGGTCCTGTAGGCTATATTTCATAGAAGGAACTGGCAAAAACACTTCTGAGTCTTCCTTGCCTAAGAAAAACCCTGTGGCGTTCACGGGATGGGATCGTCAGAAGTCAACAAGTGACTTGAAGGCATGTGCTCACACACACCAGCCACTTGAAACAGATGCATCATCACAAACAGTCCTTTGAAGAATTGTGGCCATTTGCCTCTTTCTGCATCATATTACCCTCTATGGCACTTCCACAACTCTGGAATTATGATTTAAAAACTGTGGCTTTAATGTCATTCTCTCAGAGCAACTGAAGAAATGGATTAATACCCACAAAAGCTTGTGATAACATATTTCAGTTAGTCTTAAAAAGTACTGCTAGAGTCTCCCTCAATTCTGAGAGAGATTAACATGGATGTTTTCCCAGAAAACTGATAAAAGGCCAGAGAGGTTACTCTCTGCCTTCAAGGCACAGGCAAACATTCACTCTGGAACTGTGGAAATTAGCACATGGCTAGCCTTTTCCCATAGACACTGCAGTTCTGTTTATAATCTAAAATTTATTCCTGCTTTGTCACCAACCTTTGGCTCACAAACATACATAAAATTCCCAAATCCTGAGGCAAGCTTTGGGCACCTTAGGTGAAAGAATGAAGCCAGCACTATCTCTCTCTCTTGGCTTCCTAATTCTGGCAGAAGGCTTTAATTATAAGACAGCCAGGGAGTGAGGGGTCCAGAGAAAAAGCCACAAATTAACACTTTGACAAATTTAGAGCCAAGTCAGACAAAAAGGCAAACAGATCAATTACAATCCTGAGCATCTTTAACCAAATTCAGTTTGCCCAGGATGCAGAAACAATCTGGTTTGATTACTCTTTCACTGACATGGCTCAATGCTATGAAATTCAGGGAATTGTAGTTTGTTGTGATGCAGCCTCAGTGACAGAAACCTGACCAATTTGTGCCTCTATATTCATACATATTCATATACACTCAGCCCTCCATTTTCACAGACTTGAAGTCCGCGGTCTCGATTCTTCGCAGAGGGGTGACCTCCATAGGACCAAATGGTGTGCATGCCTCAAGCCAATAGGGCTTGAATATTAGTGAGTTTCCGTTTTCGTGGGGGGTCCGGAATGGATCCCCCGTGAAAACAAAGTATACATAGCTTGTTCTTCCATACACCAGACAGCCAAAGGTGTTTCCAAGACTAAACCCTTACTGTGCAACCACTCTGTCTCATGCATATTTTAAAGGGGAGCATAAATTCTCTAGTCTTCAGTTTATAGCCGTCTTGGACTTTTCTACCACTTCCATCTTCTCCAACATCCTTACCATTAAAAAGAACTATTAAGGAGAAAAAGAAAGACTAGATGCCCAATTCTTTTTGACTGAGAAGTCGCACTAGAAACCTCCATCTGGCAGCATGCTGAGTTTGAGGTAGGAATGGCTGGTGTTTCCAGAACATAGGGCCATAGTGCTAAATCCACCTAGCCAGGACATTTTGCACTGTACCATTCAGAAACTCAGAAATTCCTCCTATCTGTTCCAGCTGTGTTTGGGATGGCAATCTCTCTTATTAGGTATGGTAGCGACATGGAAATTCCAGAGGGAAAATTGGAAAACACTGGCACAAGCATTCTAAAATCGCTCAGTTGGTCACTGATGAAAACATCAGTCTAAATGGCCTACTCTTGATAAAGACACTAAACTGAGTGTGTGTGTGTGTGTGTGTGTCGTGTGCCTCCAAGTTGTTTCCAACTTATGGTGAGTTTAAAGCAATCTTATCATGGGGTTTTCATAAATTCTAATTGTTAAATACTAATTCTCCCAAATGGCTGAACAGGTCCTACACTTATGCTAAACTTTAGAAACATGCCATAAAGTGGATACCAGTGTGAGTTTCTTAGGCTCCCTTTCTTCTTCTCCTTCAAATAAATCTGGAGTATGTAACCTACCTCTCTCCAGCCCACCTAATTCTATTAAGTTGCACAGTATTTTTTAAAAAAATCTTCCTCCTGTCAGAAACTTGAAGGATAGAAGCATTCTTTTCCTACAGCTATTTTTATTTATTTTTTTCGCATCCAGGTCTCATAATGGCTTCCAAAGGAAGAAGTTGTTGAAAGGGGATGTATGTTTACTTTTACCTAGGCCACAAAAGTACGTTTTTCTGTTCATATACTTTTCCTCATTATTTCAAATTAACAGAGGCATTGTATGCAGTGTGTTCTCTGTACAAGTCAGCACAATGAGTCCTGGGCCAGAGCTGTAATGTTCCAATGGATTTTCTCCAGAAGATAGAGTTGCCAAATACCAATCATTTTAAAGGAAAAGAATCCCCAGTTGCAAGCATACATATTTTCAAAAGACTGCTCTTCATTTTCAGTAAGATACACTTCATGGGGGGGGGGGAGAGATAATGTTATTCTGTCCCTTTTATTCAAATTTGGCACTTGTAGAGGCGATGCTGAGATATCATGGTACAAAGCCTCAAACACAAAGGGAGATTAAGCCAGAGGGTGAAATCCAAGGACCTATATTAACATATCACTTTTGCCATTCTCTCTTCTGGGATAGTTATCACAGTGAGAAAGATGGGGCATGCTGCTACACCCAAAAGGTAGGGAGTCGAAAGCCCTTCTCCAACTCTTGATATCCCCTTACCTTGATTTCCTGAAGGTTTGTTTCCTCAAATAGTAGTTTAAGATATTTAATATGGCTCCTACTGACACACTTGCCTGGCTCAAAGCCTAAATTTATCTTCAGACCAGGAAATAACAGACTCACTACACATTTTTCCACCAAAGTGACCTGAGTCTTCATACTCAATAGAGGCAGACACAGTTCTTTACTCATTTTGTAAAGTCAAATGAAAATGAAAAACTGTACTGATCTTCTTTTTATTGCCTCTGTTCCCAGTCAACTCATGGTCTGTGTGGCCTTTTTGCCTACATATCCACTGCTTCTACAACATGAGTACATCTCTATAACTAGTACAGTCAGCCCTCCATGGATTCAAGCATGCACTGATTGAAAATATTGTTAAAATATGCAAATTCCAAAAGCCAAACCTTGACTTTGCCATTTTATGTTAGAGACACAATTTTACTACATTGTATTAAATGGGACTTTAGTATCCATGGATTTTGATATCCACAGGGGGTGCTGGAACCAAACCCCAATGAATACCAAGGAGACACTCTACACCAGGGACCGACAACCTACGGCCTGGGGGCCGGTTAAGGCCCCAGGCCCCGGACTTACTGGCCCAGACCGTAGGTTGCCGCAGCCGCAGCCGCTGCATGCCGCCGCCACCGGCACTCGCCGCCGTCGGGGGGAGTTTTCGGCCGCGCTTGCTGTGGCCGCCATTTTGGAAGTCAAAATGGCGGTCGTGACGCATTTGCGCATGCGCAGTACTCTTGCGCATGCGCAAACGCCTCGCAGCCACGATTTCAACTTCCAAAATGGCGGCTGCGGCATGTGCCGTGGCGGCGGCGGCAGTGCGCGCTATGGCGGCGGCCACAGTAGCGGCCGCGGTGGCAGCATGCACGGCGGGGTCATGCGCGGCGGAGGAGGGTACGTGCGCTGCCATTCCCCCCCCTCGGCCCAGCCGAGACCTGGGCAACAGGAGACCGGCCCAGGTCTCAAAAAGGTTGCCTGTCCCTGCTCTACACCTATCACTTCCCACCCTCGGTGTGGTTTTTTAACCACCTTTGCCAGTGAATTTCAAAAACTAGCATGATGTGTATTGCACCTTTTTGGCTGGACTAATAAAGTTATCATCACAACATGGATACCACATTTAAAGAGCAAGAGAAACAGTTGAAATGAGATATTGAGATACTTTCCCCAGGCTTCTGGTGTCTCTCATTTCAATATTCTGAGGACAGACAATTCAGAACAGGAAGAATGAATCAAGCTTTAATGGAGGTATAAAAGATGCCACTTTCCTCATTCAAGATACATCCTGTTGCATTTATCATCTGGGAAGAGGCAGCTCTTTTGTTCTTATTAACTGTCCTCAGGTCAACTTTGACTTTGACTTCTGGCAAACTTGTGAATGAGGCATCTCCAAGCCAAGTCTTCAACACCCTGCTCAGTTCCTAGATTTAAAGCCATGGCCTCTGATTGTGTCTATCCATCTGGTGTGAGTCTTCCTCTCTTTCTACTGGCCTCTGTCCTTCCAAACATTATTATCTTTTCTAATGAGTCACAGCTTCTCATGATGTGGCCAAAGTATGATAGCCTCAATCTTGTCATCTTGGCCTCTAGGGAAAATTCAGATCTGATTTGTACCGATTTATTTGTTTTTTGTTTTTTTAGCTATCCATGGTATTCTCAGCACTCTTCTCCATCACCACGTCTGAAATGAGTTGATTTTCTTTCTATCAGCTTTCTTTATCGTCCAACTCTTGCACCCATATATAGTGATGAGAAATAAAATGGCATGAACAGTCCTCACTGTAGTGTTCAGTTGACTATTTTTGCACTTTAGGATCTTATGTAGTTTTTTCACAGCTGCCCTTACTAGTACTAATCTTCTGTACATACCTTTTAGCAACTGTTGTTCACTATCTGAGGTATGTGTCTATCCCTTTCTGTGGTACTCTGTTTTTACAGGACAGTGACTTCAGAAAGCCACACATGCAATGGATTAGAATGACTTTTAGAAACATACCCACCCCTCTTTCCCATAAATTATAGTTCTATGGGTTTTTAGTAGATTGCGAGGGTCAGAAGTGTCTGGTGCCCAACTCTGCTTTTAGAAAAAGATTTATCTTGTCTACTGGAGTTTTGCAAAACCAGAAAAATAGCTGACTCCACAAACTGACATCCTGGAACATAAAACATTTCCTAGATTGCTCTTTGCCTTATCCTATAAAATAAAATAAAATAAAATGCTTATACAACACACACATACAATCCCAGGGGGACAAAGCACATTTTAAAATTTTCATGTTAATTCATAATGAGTAACTTTTTTGCCACAGAAAGAATAATATAACAGTGTCTTGAGCTTTTGCAAAGTCAGGCAGCATGTGATAAAGAACAAAATGGCTAAATAGGAGAATGTGGAAAATGAAGCAAGAAAGGAGGAAGACAAATCATTTGTTCAACTTCCCTCATTAGGAACAGGATATCTGTTTCAAATAGCATATAATAACTATCTTCTCCCACCCTCATAATAATTAAATGATTATTATGCCTTTGGTTTCTTTAACTTGGCGTGAAGCCTGCATATCTTTGTGGCATTTTGCTTACTTGCAATAAATTAGTTTTGTCCCAGCTCTCCAGTCTGTCAAGGTCATTTTGAATTCTATTCCAATCCTCTACAGTATTAGCTACCCCTCCTAATTCCGTGTAATCTGCAAATTTGATAAGCACGTCCATAAACAAATCGGGAGGGGAGAGAGGGGGGTATCTCCTTTACTGGTAACCGAATTTCAGTATTTCTTCAAAAGTGTATGTAAACTGCACTGAATATGTGCACACAAAAATGGCCTTGGGGAGGCACATACAACTGCAAATGAAGCTTTGCCCATTCCTGGCCTGAACAAATGTGGGAGTGGGGAACAAGAGATTGGACTCTCCAAAATTCCAGAGGCAATGAGTTCAATAATTCTGGACTTCCCATACTAAAAACACTGTTCCTTGAAATCAGTGGTATTTGGAGCAGGACTTCTATAGGAGCCTCTTACCACAGGCTGGGTATGCTGGGAGAGAACAGTAGCTTAATAATAATAATATAATAATAATAATAATAATAATAATAATAATAATAATAATAAAATTTATTTCTATCCCGCCCCTTTGCAGCACAATCGGGGCAGCTTACAACAAATTAAACATCAGTAAAATACATCCAGTCCCCAAGCCCCACCCACCCCTTAAAAAGTTATTAAACTAAGACAGTTTAAAACAGTAGGGTAAATCAATTAAAACACAGCATCACAACAGTACAGAGCAATCAGCAGCAGCATGGAAGGGAGAAAGATTAGCTGACTCTTTGGGCTGGGATAATTATTCAGGAAAGGCCTGCCGGAAGAGATCTGTCTTGACAGCCTTTTTGAAGCTGTCTAAGGTGATAATAAGATGGATCTCGTCTGGCAAGCCGTTCCATAATCTGGGAGCGGTGGCAGAGAAGGCCCTCTGGGAGGTCACCAACAGCCTCATTTTCATAGGCTGTAGCAGGTTCCTCCCAGAGGACCAGAGTGCACAGGGTGGCTCATACGGAAGGAAGCGGTCCCGAAGATAGTTTGGACCTATGTAGGGCTTTAAAGGTCATAACCAACACCTTGTACTGTGCCCAGAAACTAATAGGCAGCCAGTGAAGAGATTTTAACATAGGTGTAATGTGGTCTCTTCTGGATGTTCCTGAGACCAACCTGGCTGCCATATTCTGAACTAATTGAGTTTCTGGGTCAAGCACAAGGGTAGCCCATGTAGAGCGCATTACAGAAGTCAAGACGAGAGGTTACCAGCACATGTACCAGTTTCAAGATCCTTAGTTTCCAGAAAAGGGCGCAGCTGGCATATCAGCCGAAGCCGATAACAGGCGCTCCTGTTGCATTTACCTGATTTAACATCTGGAGCGATGGATCCAGGAGCACCCCCACAGTGTGAACACAGTCCTTGGAGGAGAGTGTGACTCCATCTAGGACTGGAAGTTGTATTCCCAAACCTGGTCTTGGGCCTGCAACTGTTAGTACCTCCGTTTTGTCTGGATTGAGTTTCAATCTGTTTTTCCTCATCCAGTCTATTACTGCCTTAAGACAGTCATTGAGAGGAGAGACGCCATCTGAAGTTGAAACTGAGGACTGAGATATGGAGAAATATATCTGGGTGTCATCAGCATACTGATGACACCGCGCTCCATGTCTCCGGATTATCTCTCCCAGCGGCTTCATATAAATATTAAATAGCATCGGGGACAGGATTGCACCTTGAGGGATGCCACAATTAAGCTCTATTCTAGTAGAGCAACTGTCCCCGAGCCTCAACCTCTGAGATGTGCCCGAGAGGAAGGGATGGAACCACTGCAAAGCAGTGCCTCCAATCCCTAACCCTCTCAGGCGATCCAAGAGGATGGAATGGTCTATTGTATCAAAGGCCACTGAGAGGTCCAAGAGAACCAACAGGGTCACACTACCCCTGTTGATACCCAAGCGGAGGTCGTCAGCCAGAGCAACCATGGCAATCTCCACTCCATATCCTGTTCTAAAGCCAGTTTGAAATGGATCTAGATAATCGGTTTCATCCAAGACAGCTTGGAGTTGAAGAGCAACTGCCATCTCGATTGCCTTACTTTAAAAAAGGCAATAGGGAGACTGGCCTATAGTTGTTCCTATCCAGGGAGTCCAACGAAGTTTTTTTCAGAAGTGGCTTAACTGCCGCTTCCTTTAAACAAAATGGAACAAAACCTTTCCTAAGGGACGCATTGATATTCTCAATGTGTCACCCTCCTGGATGGCCAGCCAAGATGGACAAGGATCGAGAGGGCAAGCTGTTTTTCTCACTCTACCAAGGAGCTTGTCCACGTCATTGGTACTCACAGATTTAAGCTGATCCAGTATAATTTCATCAACGGAGTCGCTGGACACCTCGTCAATAGATTCTGTCATAACCCTGGTGTCTAAGTCGGCTCTTATCCAAGAGATTTTATCTGCAAAGAAGTTGTTAAACGCGTCACAGCAGGCCGTTGTTGGTTTAAGTAAAGGGTTCTGCACAGGTGGAACGTGCGTCAGCTCACCCACCACCCTAAACAGCTCTGCTGGACGGGACTCTGCAGACGCAATACTTGCAAAGGAGAAAGACTTCTGCGCTGCACGTATTGCCTCTCAATAGGAATCAAGGAAATTCCTATGACGAGTCTTGTTGGATAAGAGTCGAGTCTTCTGCCAGATGCATCTAGTCGTTGTCCAGCCCGCTTCATCTTCCTAAGCTCCTCTGTATACCACGGCTTATGGTTAGAAGCGGGCTGTAAAGGACGCTTGGGAGCGATTGTGTCAATAGCCTTGGTGAGATCGGTGTTCCATGTATTGACCAAAGCTTCGACAGAATCACCAGCGCTTCCAACAGAATCACCAGCGCTTCCAACCATTAAACCCTCTAAGACTTTCTGGAATCCTATTGGTTCCATTAGCCTTCGAGGGCGGACCATTCTAATAGGTCCCCCACCCCCGGAGGGGTGGACAATGGTTCTTAGTTCAGTCTTGACCAGGAAATGATCTTAGATCTGAATCCTAAAAGAAATGAATAACCAATAAAGATTTTATCATACAGTATACACACACTGTACTCTATGAGTCTCTCTTTTTCAAAATGCTTGTGACCAGAAGTGTTTTTGATATTGGAGTTTTTTGGAGTTTGGAATATTTGCATATACATAATGAGATATTTTGGAGATGAGACCCAAGTTTAAACATGAAATTAATTTATGTTTTGTATATACCTTATACACATAGCCTGAAAGTAATTTTATACACAATATTTTAATACTTTTGTACAGGAAATAAAGCTCGTACTCTCTGTACTCTGAACCATCAGATGCAAAGGTGCCACTAACTCAGCCATCCATGTAGACAATTATGGATTTTGGAGTACAATATTTCAGATTTCAGAATTTCAGATAAGAGAATCTGTATACTGAAGCGTCTATCAACAAATGGACAGTAGCATATGGGATCAGTTAATGTTTCAGTGTTCCTTTAGTATGTAGCATGCTGCAGCACTCAAACAAAACAGGACAACAATCCTGGAAGCCAGGTGGAGAGCATTTGGATAAAAATTAAAGGGGAAGGAAACAACAGGGATGTTATTGTGGGAGTCTACTACAGACCCCCGACTCAGGCAGAAGAATTGGATGATGCCTTTCTAGAACAGATGACCACACACTCAGAAAGGAGAAATATAGTAGTGATGGGTGACTTCAACTATCCTGATATTTGCTGGAAGTCAAACTCAGCAAAATCTTCAAGGTCTAGCAAATTCCTCACTTGCCTTGAAGACAATTTCATTGTCCAAAAGGTGGAATAGGCAACAAGGGAGTCAGCTATTTTGGATCTGATCCTAACTAACAGGGAAGACCTAGTTAATGGGGTGCAAGTGGTTGGATCCTTAGGCGGGAGTGATCACGTTCTCCTGGAGTTTATTATACAGTGGAAAGGAGAAGCCAGGCATAGTCAGACACACATTCTAGACTTTAGGAAAGCTGATTTTACTAAACTTAGAGAAATACTGGGGGTGATCCCATGGACAGGAATACTAAAAGAGAAGGGAGTTCAAGACGGATGGGAGTTTCTCAAAAGGGAGATACTGAAGGCACAATTTCAAACCGTGCCAACGAGGAGGAAAAATGGGAGGTGTCTCAAGAAACCAGGATGGATGACTAAGGAACTTGCAACTGAACTATGTTTTAAACGGAACATGTATAAGAAATGGAAAAATGGGGAAATCACCAAAGAGGAATTCAAACAAATAGCTAGCACGTGTAGGGGTAAAGTCAGAAAAGCTAAAGCGCAGAATGAACTCAGGCTTGCTAGAGAGGTCAAGAACAATAAAAAGGGCTTTTTTGGGTATGTCAGCAGCAAAAGGAAAAAGAAGGAAATGGTAGGGCCACTGTGTGGAGAAGATGGCAAAAAGTTAACAGGGGACAGAGAAAAGGCAGAATTACTCAACGCCTTCTTCGCTTCAGTCTTCTCAGGAAAGGCAAAGGGTGCTCAAGCTAAGTATAATGGAGCAGAGGACAGAATAGGAGAATTTCAGCACAGAATAAGTAAAGAGATAGTACAGAAACATCTGGTTAATCTAAATGAATATAAGTCTCCAGGACCAGATGAATTACATCCAAGGGTATTAAAAGAACTGGCAAATGTAATATCGGAACCATTGGCAATAATCTTTGAGAATTCCTGGAAAACAGGAGAAGTCCCAGCGGACTGGAGGAGGGCAAATGTTGTCCCCATCTTCAAAAAGGGGAAAAAAGAGGATCCCAACAATTATCGTCCAGTTAGTCTGACATCAATACCAGGAAAGATTCTGGAGCAGATCATTAAACAGAGAGTCTGTGAACATCTGGAAGGTAATTTCATAATCACAAAAAGCCAACATGGGTTTCAGAGAAACAGGTCATGCCAGACAAATCTGATCTCTTTTTTTGATAAAATTACCAGCTTGGAAGATGAAGGGAATGCTGTGGATATAGTATATCTTGATTTCAGTAAGGCCTTTGACAAGGTTCCCCATGACATTCTTGCAAGCAAGTTGGTAAAATGTGGGCTAGACAAAGTAACTGTTACATGGATTTGTAATTGGTTGACTGGTCGAACCCAAAGGGTGCTCAACAATGGCTCCTTTTCAACTTGGAAAGAAGTGACCAGTGGGGTGCCACAGGGCTCTGTCCTGGGCTCAGTGATATTCAATATCTTTATTAATGACTTGGATGACGGTATTGGGGGCATAGTTATCAAATTTGCAGACGACACCAAATTAGGAGGAGTAGCTAATACCCCAGAGGACAGGATCAAAATTCAAAATGACTTGAACAGACTAGAAAGTTGGGCCAAAGCTAATAAAATGAAATTCAACACGGAGAAATGTAAGGTACTGCACTTAGGGCAGAAAAACGAAAAGTACAGATATACGATGGGTGACACCTGGCTGAATGAGACTACATGTGAAAGGGATCTAGGAATCCAGGTGGACCACAAGTTGAACATGAGTCAACAGTGCGATGCAGCAGCTAAAAAGGCCAATGCAATTTTAGGCTGCATCAGTAGATGCATAGTGTCTAGATCAAGAGAATAGTGCCACTCTATTCTGCTTTGGTCAGGCCTCACCTGGAATATTGTGTCCAATTCTGGGCACCACAATTCAAAAAGGATGTGGAGAAACTGGAGCGTGTCCAAAGGAGGGCAACTAAAATGGTGAAGGGTCTGGAAACCAAGCCCTATGAGGAACGACTTAGGGAGCTGGGGATGTTTAGCCTGGAGAAGAGAAGGCTGAGAGGTGATATGATAGCCGTGTTTAAATATTTGAAGGGATGTCATATCGAGGAGGGAACAAGCTTGTTTTCTGCTGCTCCAGAGACTAGGACCCGAAACAATGGATGCAAGCTGCAAGAAAAGAGATTCCACCTCAACATTAGGAGGAACTTCCTGACAGTAAGGGCGGTTCGACAGTGGAACACACTCCCTCGGAGAGTAGTGGAGTTTCCTTCCTTGGAGGTCTTTAAGCAGAGGCTGGATGGCCATCTGTCAGGGATGCTTTGATTGGGAGTTCCTGCATGGCAGGGGGTTGGACTGGATGGCCCTTGTGGTCTCTTCCAACTCTATGATTCTATGATTCTATGATTCTAAAACCCTTAACTCTGTATTTACTCACTATAAAATGCAGAAATTTTCCAACATAAGGAATTTTGAAAGGGTTATCAGTCTTCTGATGCAGACATTCACAGATCTAATGGTGCATAAAAGCTAATAATTTCTGCATTGAACACAACTGTATAAGCAGTGACCGTATGACCAGTTACTTGGAAGACAAACATAGAAGTATTGTCACAGGCTCAGCTTTATTACTACTTCCTCAGAAAGAACCATAATTCACACTGGGAGTGGTGAAGAGGAGATAAATCGCAATGCAGATTATCAGCACTCAGTCCTGCAGAGGTTGTGAAAATCCACATCAGGCACAGTTAGTATTGATCAACTATTCAAGAGAAATATCTCTGTAGACCTACACAATGATTTCCCTTGTGCATTTTAATGTTTTATTGAGGATCACTTCTATTTTTAAGTCAAGGAAAAAATATGCACACAGACCAACACCATTTCGCCTTTGCTTCCATAGAAGGAGGACATTTTATTTAGAAACAATCAAAGTATGAAGAGGAGGAGAAAGAGGATGGAAGGACAGAATTGCTAATGCTTCTTAGAAAACTGCTAAACAACATCCAACACATTAAATAAAGTGAGTTTTATAAGATGATTTTTAAAAGCAATGTATTATTGGCCTTCAGTAATTCAGAGAGAGAAATAAAGTGTACACAAACAATACTCCCTCCCTACCGAGGGAAGCTACCCAGGCCTCTTCCCTTTCTGCCAGCAGGCAAAGACCTTTTTATTCAAACAGGCATTTGGCAACTGACTCCAATTGCTGCAGGAGGTGCTTTAACTGGGCAAGTTCTGTATTTTGTTGTACTGTTGTGTCTTTCAATAGTGTTTCAATTGTTTATATTTGTATACATTTTATGTTTCAATTGTTCTGATTTCTTTGTGATTTTTCTTATAATTTAATGACTCCTGTTCTTGGGAGAAAGGTGGACTATAAAATCAAATAAATAAATACTTTCTACTGATGGTTAACAATGCCAGTGCTAACACTAGATCCCATGAGCTACACAGCACATTTGAATTGCCAGTCCATGGTGCAACTACTTCCAGAAAGATGGAGATGAGATGACTGGCAGTACCCCGGGGGGGGGGGGGGGAGGGGATACTTGGACACTTTCAGGGAGCTAAAAATTCAGGAATTAACAGATCATATAATCAAATTATTGGAAAAAACCATTTTGTCCCTCAAAAATTTTAATGGAGGACCAGCCATCTGGAGAAGAACTGCAGAATTTATGATGTGCCATGATAACAAACTCAACCAGCTATATATTGTGGGGTACCAATGTTTGACTCTTTCTCCCTAGGTTTCCACTTTCCCAGACAGACAGCAAAAGCAAGGCATTTAAAACTGAGCCCATCATAGTTTTGGTGGGTCATGCACTGAATGGTATAGGGCACAGATTCTGGGCTTTGGTGGTGGTGTTTTTTAAGATTATAGAAATGATTCCTCATATATTTGACAATGAATCTTTACAGTTCTCTCCCTGAAAAAGTGGCCTAATTCCTTTGATTGGACAAAAAATACAGAATACAGAAAACCAGTTTTCCCATGGACTGAACATATTTTCTTCATGATTCTGTCATTTTATACTATTTCATACCATCTCATACCATTGTGGATTGGACAGCAGAAAACTGGCTCACAAATTTACACAACTTGTTTTTTCACAACTTTTATAAATACACTCCTCTGTGAAATGAGAGGATGTGAAAATTCAGTAGCCTATGAAAATGCCCACAGACATTTGATAATTGAATAGCAAAGAACAAGTCCAACTATGACCAAACCAGAGAAGATTTAAAAATATATATTTCTCTTTTTAAATCTATTTTTACTATGACAGGATTTAAAATTTATATATAAATACTATTTTTTCTGAACTGCCATTTAGAAATAAAGGTTAAATTAAATCTTATCACAAACATGCTACCTAAAACTAAGAAAAACAAATTAATGGTGTCGTCATATTTACATGTGTTGAATAACCTGCAATCACCTATTTTTCAGTTTATGAATAAAAATCAGTTTTGATGCCATAGAAATCTTAAGGACAATGTATGGCTGGCATCCTCTTCAATATTGATAGGCTCATAAACCAGGCTTTTGGTTTCATAACTGCTGAGATTCACATTTTCCTTCATTAATGTGAATGTGACCTCTTCCAAACCTTGAGGAGTACTCCAATGGAAAGACCTCTGAAGTGCTGCAGCTTCGGATGTTGGGAAGTGAGAATTGCAGAGCTCTCCTAGTCATGAGGCACAAAGATACAAGCAGCTGTGGCAGGAACTCAATGGGTTTCTTCAGCTACCTGTCTCAACATGTCCCATAATCATGAGAGTCCTAGCTCAGCCATGGAATCCCCCTGGGTGACCTTGGGCAAGTCACACACTCTCAGCCTCAGGAGAAGGCAATGGCAAACTCTCCTCTGAAGAAACCTTGCCAAGCAAACACCATGATAGGGACGCCTTAAGGTTGCCATAAGTCGGAAACGACTCAAAGGCATACAACAACAACAATCTTAGAAGTCACACTCTCTCAGTCTCAGAGGGTGGCAAAGGCAAACCTTGTCTGAAAAAACACATAGGCAAAAAATGATAGGTTCATGATAGATTTGCCTTAGTGTCATCACCAGTTAGAAACGATTTGAAGGCACAAAACAACAACAGCAACAACAGTAGTCTTGGGAGTCACACTCTCTCAGCCTCAGGGAAAAGCAATGGCAAACCCTTTCTGAACAAATAGCAGCAGCAGCAACAAGAAGAACACCACCTCCCCAAATTCCTGACTCAGGGGGCCATCAGGATGGATCTCCTCCTCCTCCTCCTTGGCCAAAAGGAAGGGGCAAGATCCACCCCTGGAGGGGCCCAAGCCTGGCTCTGGAGGATGCTGCTCTTGCCGCTGCCCGGAGCCTCCCAGGGCTCCATCGGGGCTGGATGGCTGGAAGAGGAGGAGGGACAGGCTCCAGACAGGGACCACTTGGACCCAGGGACACCACCATGCTCCCCACGGACCACTCCCGGGACAGCCCCCCCTTCTCCTTCTCCTTTTCCATCCTTCTCTTTTTCATTCTTCTCTTCTTCCTCCTCCTCCTGCACCACTACTGTTTCATCCTCCTCTCCTTCTTCCTCCTTCCCTTTTTCATCCTTTCATCCTTCTCTTTTTCATCTTCCTTCTTTTCCTCCCCCACTTTTTCTTCCTCCTCTCCTTCTTCCTCCTTCCCTTTTTCATCCTCTTTCATCCCTCTTTTTCATCAATCTTTTCCCTCCTCTCCTTTTCCTCCTCTAACCTGGACCTTCTCTCTTCCCCCGTCGTCTTCCTCCTCCTCCTCCTTATAACCAGCATATAAGATGACCCCTGACTTTAACCCCCAGATTTTCCTGGGTTAAAAGTTGTCTTATACGCCAGAAAATATGGTATTTACTGTTGAGATTATTTTTTAAAAGACTGAAAGCATTAAAATGTTTTTAAAGCAAGCAGAATGGTATAGTGACCAAATGATCCAAATTCTGGCCTTTCAACACCCACTTCAAGATGTATCACAAACTCCTTCCATATGGCTGCCTAGTATCTTATATATCCAATATCCTCTCTGCTCACCTGGGGGACTGTTCCAAATGTAATATCTGTGGGAAGCACTTAGGAACACTAAAACTGTTTTTAAGGTGGGGAGTGCTCAAGATGAGCAAAGCAAATCATTATAAATTTCATCCAATTGCAGATCATTTTCAACTCATTAAACACAGAGGATATAAGAAATAAAAATAATAAACAAACAAGAAAATATGCACTCTTGTATTTGATTATGCAAACTCTGCAATCCCCATCTCATACTGATGTTGTTAGGAATTCATACCAATCAAAAACTGATAGTCATTGTGACCATGCTGCCCTGATAACAACAGCACATTTTTTTAATTTTAAAGGTATCAATTTATACTACTATATCAATACAGCCTTCTTTTGCATACAATGGGAACAACAAAGTAATTAAAATTGGAGCAATCAGACTGAGCGCTGAGAAAAACTAGCTCCAAAGAATATATATAAGGCAAACATATATTATTTTTAAAAAGAGTAATTTGGCAGTAGAATATTACTCAAGGATGACTGATTTATGACCTTGTAGTAGGCCTTCCTCTTCAGATTTTTCTCAAGCAAAGAGTAAAAATGGATGTTGTAAACTCTTTCTCATTCTGTTACTCCAGGAAATAAACCCACCCTGCTCAGTGAATCAACTTTTAAAGGGTACAGGGTCATCGAGGGCAGGATCTCTGCCTGTTGCTGTGATCTCGAATTTTCAGTCATGTCATCACAACAGACATTATAGAGTCTCAGGACATTCAGGAGAAAGGCAAATTACTGTTCTAATTTAATCAGCCTTGAATAAGCGCAAGGAGTCCTCACCATGCTTTCAGTAAGCACATCCTAAGTAAATGTACACAGAAGATAACAGCAGTGAGAAGTGTGCAGCCCTTCAGATATTAATGGACTGAAACTTCTGAAAGCCTTACCCAGCATAGCTGGTGGTGAGGGATGCTGGGGGCTGCTGTCCAACAATATCTGGCAGCTCTTTGGTGCATCACCTCAAAGGAGTTCTGAAAGGAATTGGGGCTTTGAAAGATCTGAATAAGACATTTGTGTATGTTTTTTCAGCTTTTCTGTGATAAAATCAGGCAAAGTTATCATATTAAATTTAAAGGCTCTAATCACTACTAACATGATTGTTTTTGCTTTGCTTTTCTTTTTCATCCTTTTTGGTATGTGTGCACCTGTGCCTGGTTGCGTCCCCCACATATCGCACAGCCACCATTTACCATAGTTCCTTCCTCTTCCATCCAGCCTTAGGTTGAGCACAGTTATGCCTGCCAGAATTTTCCAAGTTCTTTGACATTGTTTTCTTTTGCTTCATCCTTTGTTACATACCCCTAAGGTTTTTGGCCCCAAAACCTTCCCTTGACTTATACATGAGATCAACGTATAGGCAAGTCTATACAGTATATTTTAATGATTAGATTTGTACCATTGTTCAAGCAGTATGAGAAGCAGAAGCAAGGCAAACTTGAATCAGGATTCTATTGGGGAAAATCAGTCCACCCTAGATTTAAACAAACACACACTTACACAGTTGAAAGTTCTGTATAGATAAGCAGATACTGGATGCTAGGTGGCATGGTTGAAAACCACCAGCCTATGTCTGCCTATGTTGCCTGGATTCTTAGAAGCTGGTGAAGGGTAGCACATAGTTATTCCTGAAAATAAACAGAGGCCCAATTATCTGATAACAAGTCCAGTCTGTAGTAACCAAATAACCAAATAACCAAACTCCAATATTTAACTGTTAATAGCATGCAAAGTACATTCAGTGGCAAGCACTCAAGAAACTGCTGTTACACTGACCAAGGGAAGAATAAAAATAACATTCCAGAAATGTTCCAGCTTTAAAAGAAGAACCAGACAGGCTACAATAGTGATAATAAGCTTCAAGTCACTCCCAATTTACAAAGTAAAATAAGAAGGCAAATGATACTTTGTTGTTAGCTTAAGCTGTTTAACTAATGGCCTGATGGCAAAAGTTTACATTCCAGTTGCGTAAAGTCTCCCCAAACATTTTTGTCTTCCTTTTGTCCTCAATCTTGCTGGCCTTATAATGGCTAGGGTTCACTGTAGTTCTGCTTCAGGAATTCAAGAAACGTCTTGTAGAACTATGTTCAAGCTTTTACAGGTCTTCCAGAAGCCCCTGAATGTGCATTTTTCCTACTCCTGGTGAATAAATGTTAACTGATTATAATGTGCATTCTTCATCATTCTGTCAGTAAAAGCAGTGGTACCTAGAACTTAATTGTAGGCAACAGAGGGCCTTTGCAGACTGCCAGAAATAGTGCAAATTGAGTCCACTTTTAGGGTTAGGGTTAGGGAATCATGGGAACTGTATTTTATTGCGGCACCAGAGCTCTCTGACAGAGAAGGCTCAATGTCTCAGGGGGGGAAAAAACAATTCCCAAGATTCCCTAGCACTAATCCTAACCCTTAAAGTGGACTCAATTTGCACTATTTCTGGCAGTCTGCAAAGTCCTAGAGTCTTAATTGAATGTAATAGAATTTAGTGTCATATGCTTCAGTCTATTCTCCTCCCTCCTCTCTATAGTGGAGCTCGACGTCCATTTCACCCAGTCCACGATTTCATCTAAATTAGGAACAGCATTTAGTATTAAGTTAATCAAATTTTCAAGCCAGGATCATTAACAACTGTTCAAAGTTGGCTTATTCAGACTTCTTGTTGTTATTGTTATGTTTCTTCAAGTTGACCCCAATTTAATGGTGACCCTCTCCAAAGGTTTGTTTGATAAGATTCGTTTATTGATTAATTGATTGATTCCATATCTTGCCTATTTCCCAAGATGGGGTTCAGTGTGGCTTACAATAAATTTAAAAGCTCAAGCTAAAACATGAATATACAAAGTTTAAAAAAGAATCAAAAACATTGTTTTATGTAAATGTTAAACAGTATAGGGACAAAACTGAATCCTGGGGGACCTGCAGTCCAATGACCATGGGGTCTAGCAGGAATTCCCCCAGCACCACCTTCTGAGTTCACCCCTCCAAGAAGGTCTGGATCCAGTGCTTCCAAGTAGCATCCCAGAGAGGTGGCCCAGAAGGATACCATGGTCAATGGACTGAAAAGCATTGAAAAGTCCAGCAGAACCAACAGGGATGCACTCCCTCTTTCCAGTTCCCTGCATAGGTCATCCACCAAGGCAACCAAAGCTGTCTCCATCCCACAGCCAGGTTTCAAGCCATACTGAAATGGCTCTAGTAAAATAATCTGTTTCATACAGAAACCCCTTGAGCTGGAAGGCCACCACACACTCCAGAACCTTGCTCCAGAAATTAGAGACTGGCTGGTGTAGTCAGGTTCAGGGAGGGTTCTTTTATTAAGAGCCCCACCACAGCTTCTTTTAGACAAGATGGGACTTGGCTTTGCTGCAGTGAGGTATCCACTACTCCCATTAATAACTCAGCCAGTCCCTCCTCTGGCTGTTTTTATAAGCTAGGAAGGGCAAGGATCATTGGAGAGGCTCTCACCCCTCCAAGGATCCTGTCCACATTCTTAGATTGCTGAAACTGAAATGTAGACAATCAGGCTGTTCAGAGCGGGTTTGCCATGGCCTTCTTCTGACACTGAGAGTGTGTGACTTGTCCAAGGCCACACTGTGGGTTTCAATGGCCGAGTAGGAATATGAAGCCTAGGGGGGTTGCAGACTGCCAGAAATAGTGCAAATTGAGTCCACTTTTAGGGTTAGGGTTAGTGCTAGGGAATCATGGGAATTGTTTTTTCTGAGACATTGAGCCTTCTCTGTCAGAGAGTTCTGGTGCCACAATAAAATACAGTTTCCATGATTCCCTAACCCTAACCCTAAAAGAAGATGGTAATACTTCTAGTCTCCTATTATTTGGTGGTCCTGAAGAAAAACAGAGAGGGAAATGGACAAGCCTGAAGTTCATAAGCATAACATAAACCTGGGGGTTTTCTGCAAATCATCATTGGCTTAGTGGCAAACTAAAAGCAAACCCAAGTATACTTTTGTGCCCAAAATTCTATGGTGCATGTTGTATTTCTTACTGGAAAATACATACATGAAATGTATGGAATTATCTGTTGGGGCCTCCGGCTTTTCTATCCCACCCTGTATGTTTATTTTCTTTCTTTTTGGATTCCATCCAAACTTGCAAATGTGGACTTCTGCTGGGCATTTGGACTTCCTCTCCTCTCTTTTGCATGACCCCACATGTCCTCCAAATCTGTTTTGGAAATTTTCCAAACCCTCTGGAGCACTTCTGGGGACAAGCAATGAGGGGTGGGAGCAATAAAGTTTATGTTGCTGATTTCTGTTCTGAAAGTAGCAGATTAGATATAGCCCATTGTCCCTCTGTCCAATTGTTAGGCTTTCAATGAGCTTTGCCTCTTACAAGTGTTCTACAGTGCCTTATGTTCAAGTACAAATCCAACAGCTGATGTAATAGGCACAACTTCTGAAGTTATTCAACTTTCCAGGCTCTTGCTGCAATCTTATCCATTTCTCTTAATACGCAAAGTATTCTGCACTCTCATATTTGATGGCTACAATCTTATAGACATTTACAGGGGTGAGAGGGTAAGTCCCTACTCCCTACATCCAGTGTCAATTTCTCCCCAGGAAATTTTTTGTCCCCAAAAGATGGCAAATCATCCTCGAGTGACAGTTTTCTCTAATCCACACACCATCTACAAACACTTCCCAAATGTCTTTTTAGAAATTGGAAGACCCAACTATAAGTGGTTTCTGGTTTTGATTTTTGGGCTGTGCAACCCACCAAAAGGGTGAAAACTGGCCCCCGCTCCTGCTGTAGCTTCCCACTCCTGCCCTACACAGTCACTTTTTCATACATAACAGAAAATTGTTTGTCATGTTTAGCTGGGCAGAGTAGTAGAGGACAGCAGGGGGAGGGGGCTGGAAATGTCGCATCCATAGGGTCACCATGGGTTGAGACCAACCCAAAGGCAGTTAACAACAACAACATGTATATAGGAATGAACTTATTTCATTTCAAGCAAAGTAGAAGGAGACAGGGAAGGAATTAATTTTGTTAGATTTTTGCATTCAGACAAGCCCTTCATAAACATCTTTTTAAGATGCTACATAAATATTTGTGAGAGCCAGTGTGGTGTAGTGGTTTGAGCACTGGAATATGACTGGAGATCAAGGTTTCAATCCCAGCTCAGCCATGTAAACCCAATGGGCGACCTTGGTCAAGTCAGACTCTCTCAGCCCCAGAGGATGGCAATGGCAAACTCCCTTTCAACAAACTTGCCAAGAAAACTCCATGACAGGTTTGCCTTAGGGTCACTAAAAGTCAGAAATGACTTGAAAGCACAAGGCAACAATAGCAAAACATACACATTCAGAAACAGAATGTTTTCCCTTTTAAAAGCCATGGCAAGTAATGTTTAAATTATCTTAAATTAAATGATATTAACTATTTTTTAAAGTAGATCTAATCATTTAACTAGAAGAAAGTGCTTTGGTGTACAGCTGAATAATTAACAAGTATTTAAAGAACTAACTTAGCAGAACGTTAACAAGAAAAGCAAAAGATGCTAATTGCAAAAATTAACACTATTCATATTAATTAACAGCTGTAAAAATGTAATTAATAATTTCTAGATTACTGCATTCCATTACTTTTTTTAAAAAAACTAATATTGCAAGTTCATAGGTCTCTGAACAATTCTAGTAGGTTGGCAAGGATTTCTGACATTTAATGTTTTAAAAAATACCAAGTAAAACAGAAGGATTATATTTTAAAGTTCTACCATAGCTAGCATGGAGTTAATTATTTTTTGTTCAAGTGTTTTTGATTTCTGAAATATGAGTATATAATTGATTCTCCTTGACCAGGTCTGTGTGCAGCAATACAAGCCATTCTGTGTCAGAATCCTTGATTTACAGTAACCTGGATTTAAATTTGTACATCAGCACATGGCTTATTGGGTTGCAGCTGGTAATTGATTCCATTATTACCCTCCCACACAAATATACAAATTTGCTGATAACTCTGATTTGTAAAGTTCAGGATTCTAACAAATCACAAAATAGAGATCCCACAAGCCTGATCCACCCTTAACTTAAATGATGCTTCAGAAATATAGTAGCAGATATTTCTGGCATGGTTCATTCAATCACAAGCACTATCCAGTTACAAATTTTGTTTGACATATAATGACTCAATGCCAGGTTGGTAAACGGAAAAACACTCTTGATCCAGGACCTGATTGGACAAGCATGCCAACCTGGCTTGCATAGCAGAGACCTGGCTGGATAAAGCTGGGGGGAATTGCCATCTTCCAGCTTGGTCCACTTGGGTTGCAGTGATATATCACGATTCCATCTCCCTCACTGCTGCAAGGTTAAGTAAGGGCCTCTGCAGACAGGCCTAAAGGGCCGGCCTGGAGGCAGAGTTGGGGCGGGGCAGCCACACACTAGTCACCCTAACCCCACACTGACGCTGTCCTGACGCCGCACGCCATTATGCATGGTGCGTGATGTCAGGACACCCTTCCAGCACAGCGTTCAAACACACTGTGCTAAAAAGGGCGCTGAAGAGCCGCGTGCCGGCTCTTAGGGTGGCCTTTTGCTGCCCCTAAAAGGAGTGGCAAAAGGGAGGATCGGGGCCGTGGCGTGGGGTTGCTGTGGCCCAGAGCTGCTCGTCTGTAGTCCCCCTAAGTCTCATTTTGTCTAAAAGAAGTTGTAGTGAGGCTCTTACTAAAAGAGCCCTCTCTGAACCAGATTCCACTGGATAACTACCAGCCAGTCTCCAACATTATTTTTCTGGGCAAAGTTCTGGAGTGTCTGGTGGCCTCCCACTTCCAGGGATTCCTGGATAAAACAAATCATCTAGATCCATTTTAAACTGTCTTCAGGCTTGGTTATGGGACAAAGAAAGTTTTGGTCACCTTGGTGGATAATCTATGCAGAGAACTGGACAGAGGGAATGTGTCCTTGTTGATTTAGATGCCATCAACCTTTTGGGCCATCTCTCTGGTGTGAGACTTACATGAAACTGCTGGGAAAGATCAGCTGGAATTTTGGGATTCAGTGTCATCAATATGCTCATGACACACAACTCTATATCTCCTTTCCATCCAATTCCAAGGAAGCTGCCTCTGTGCTAAACCAACGTCTGCTATGAGTAATAGACTGGATGAAGGCAGAGAAATTGAAATGTAATCCAAACAAGACAGAGGTGCTCCTGGTCAGTCAGAAGGAGATTAGGGAATAGGAATTCAGCCTGTGCTGGATGGAGTTACATTCCCCCTGAAATCCTAGATTCACAGCTGTGGCCAGGAGTGTATTTCCACAGTTAAAACTAGTGTACCACCTGTGCCCATTTCTTGCCAAGTCAGATCTGGCTACAGTGACACATGCTTTTGCACAACTAAAACTGGTGTCCCAAATGTGTCCACTCCTTGAGATGGGTGCAGCTGGCAAACATGCCTTGTGGCATACAGGAAACATACAATGACACATTGCTTGATTACATCCAGTTTGGATCACTGTAACACACTCTATAGGAGTTTATCACATGAGGGACAACTGGAAGTATAAATGGTGATTAACCCGTGATTATCCCGTAATTGCACTAATGGTTTTCACACGACGTCAAGATGAAACGTGATTTAAAGTGCCATTATCCCATGAATAACCAGGCAAGAAAAAGCAGCAAATCATTCACGGGATTTTCCTGTGAATGATGTTTTGCTGTTTATTGCCTGTTTATTCACAGGATAGCGGCTTGTGTTATTCTCATTCTAATCGCATTTTAACGTCAATTGCGTGATTTTCACAGGTTAATTACTATTTAAACTCCTAATTTCCTCCTGTGTGATAAACTAATGTCAGGCTGTCTTCCTAAACTGTCCAGTAATTCCAGCAGGTCCAAAATGCTGCAGGGAGATGCAGTGGCTTAGTGGTTAAGACGCCAATTATGATGATTGGAAGATTAGAAGGTTGGCAGTCTGAGGACTGAGTGCTGCATGGTCGGGTGAGCTCCTGTCACTAGTCCCAGCTTCTGCAAACCTAGCAGTTCAAAAGCATGTAAATGCAAGTAAATAGGTACCACTTCGGTGGGAAAGTAACAGCATTTGGTGCAGTCATACTGGCCACATGACCACCAGAGTAGTCCTCGGACAACGCTGGCTCTTCGGCTTAGTAATGGAGATGAGCACTGCCCCCTACAAGTGGGTTACAACTAGACATTCATGTCAAGGGACTACCTTTACCTCTATTAAAATGCTGCAGCCAGGTTGCTGAAACAACTCCACTGCCTGCCGTTCCATTTCTGTGCAAAATTCAAAGGGCTAGCTATGACGTTTAAAATCCTACATGGCTATATGAGCCTGCCCTTGCTCTAAGATCCTACGGGGGAAGGCCTTCTCTGGGTTCCATCACCATCCCAGGAATATTTGATAAGGACACAAAATCTGGCTTTGTTGCGGCTGCTCCCAGGTTATGGAATTCCCTTCCCCAGGAGGTCTGGTTAGCCTCCTTCCTGTTGTCTTTCTGCCAGCAGCTAAAGACTTGTCTTTATTCAAGGAGGCATTCGACCTTTAGTATGCTGCAGATAGAGTGTAGTTTTTTTAAAAAATTTCATTCTGTTTTAATGGTGTTTTAATATTTTTACTGCTGTTTTTAATTTGAGGTTTTTAACATCAAACTTGGTTAATGTTTTAATTTTTGTATCAAGAACTTTTGAAATTATACTGTTTTGAGATGGTATAGTACCTTGAAACCCATGATGAGAAAAAAATGAGCTATTAATTAATTAATTGACAATTATTAAAGACAATGACAAGCATCTGGGGGTGACAGAACAAGATCCAGTGGAATAAATTCCCCACTGTGGAGCTAGAGGTCTGGGGTATGTTCAGGAATCAGATGATAGAGAGGGAAGGCAATTGTCTATTGCCAGGATAATACCAGATTTAACCCAAAATCAGGTTTCTTGTTGTTGTTGTTTCATGGTTATGGCTCTCTCACTGAGAAGGGGATTCTGACTCCAAAACAGCAAGGACCTTTTACTCCTGTCTTTACTGTCAGACCAAACTACAATGCAGCTAAAGATATAGGCTGCCTCTTACACAGTAGATAACTTTTTTGAAAAACTTGTTTTTTTATTGTTGAGAAACTATGTCTGAGAAAAATCCTGATGAGAATTTTCACAGTTTGGGACTTATTCTGCAAAATAAATAAATAAATAAAAATCACACATGGTTGTTTTGCACAGAAATCTGTGGGAAACAGAACTTTTTGCAAGGAAAAATAATATTTCAATGCAGAATTCTTAATTTCTGCATTGAAAATGCTGGTTTCTGCACAGAAAATGCTGTACTAGGGAGACTCTTAATTAAATTCACACAATTGATTGGCATAGAAACCATGATTTTCTGTTCAGAAACCAGGATTTTTGTGCAGAAATCAATATTTATGAATTGAAATATTATTTTCCACACACAAAATGCTGTTCCCTGTGCAGAAAACACTATTTTTTGTGCAAAACAACCACATGTGAATTTTGTGTAGAATAAATCCTGAATTGTGAGTAGCCTCTGAAAACTGCAGTTTTCAAAGACATTCTATCAGCAGGAACAAAATTGTTACCTTTGAGAAGAAATTTAGTGAAGAATTACATCCCTACTATATAAAGACTTCATAACATTTAACTGGCTGGCATCTTCTTGGTGAATCACAATGGTGTAAGTCAAACTTGTGCTATCACAACTCACTTTTTTGATCGCAGGTGAGGTCAGTCAACTACAAGATGACAAAAATACCCCCAATACACCTTTTCTGGGCTGCAGTCCCATTTCCTGGTTAGTAGAGCAGTGGGAACACGATACAAGAATCCATCCATTTTCCTATAAGTGGATACAGAACAATGGCATCATCCACAGAGGCCTCTAGTGCCTAAGAAGGTGCCATAGGTGACTGTTGCTGTGTCTTCAGCTTTAGGAAAATAACTGGATGCTTGTCTGCTCCTTCTCTTGCTGTCCATTAAGCAGTAAAAGGCCAAGTTCAGGGATTGCAGCTGAGAAAAGGTAAGTATTTTGAGAGGGTTGGACGAGACTATGGTAGCCATATTTCATAGCTGTGTCTCCTGATGCACGATTGTGGTGAATGTTTGAGCAGTTTCCTAATGTTGCTCTCTTAATAATATACAGCTGGCCACTAAATCAGTAATGCCAACCAGAGATTTTGGTCACAAACCAAGCCTCTGACTCAAGAGTTTATCACACGGGGGAAATCCTGTGCAGAAACGGGGTTTTAAATTGAAAAAAACCCGCAAAAGCAGGCAGATTTTCAGACGACCAAACGGAAAGTAGTCAGAAACTGCTTCTTTTTACTTTCGGAAAATCCCGAAAGTAAAAAGAAGCAGTTTCTGACTACTTTCTGTTCGGGTTAACCCCATTTTAACAGCAATGTGTGTGAAAATCTGCCCGCTTTTGCAGGTTTTCCCCACCTTTTAAATCCCGTTTCTGCACGGGATTTCCCCCGTGTGATAAACTCCATATATTGAATCGAGCTAAAATAAGGCACATCATTTCTACACAATACTTTTTGTTGTTGCTGCTGTTTTAAAGGACTTTGACTATGGTATAAGGGACAGCCACTTCAATAGAAAATTTAGAGTTTTGGCTCTTAATCAGTGGAAGTATTGACGGGGCAGGCATGGCTATACTAATATTAAAGCCATTTTTTTCTGGGGCTAACACAGCCATGCTACAACTAAGAGGATCACACTGAAGAAAAAGCACCTTGGTGAGCTGTTTGTCATCCAAAAACATTACAGGTGATGTTTCATTCAAAGAGTCAGTTCCACTTTTCCAGCAGGTTTTGTAGCAGTGGGATATACTACCCACTCATACTCTTCCACTCATCCCAGGAATGGATAGTGTAACATCCATACTCCAGGTAGGCAAAATACAGTACTACTGAATCAAGCCTGTTTAATTACTGAATGCCTATGAGGGAGTAGAGACCCCACGCATAGTTTGTCCACCCATATCAAAGGGAACAAGCAAGAAAAGTGTCTATTGCTGTAACACCCACATTGGTAAAAAGTCTAAACAGCTGGGAGCCTAGCTTGGATCAGAGAAGAGTTATAAAGCAGAAGCACATGATGATGCAGCTGTTTCCAAACTATGCTATCAGAGAAAGTAAAGGGGCCAGGGGAGGGGAACAGTGTAATTACTCTGTCCATGGCTCAGATAATACCAAGCTGATGCAGATTCCAGTATGAAACAATCAAAGCCACATGACAGAGTCACTGGAATGAGTGATTCTGTGTATGTTTTATGCATGCAAGTAGCGCCTCTGGATATTATTTATACTCCACAGCCTAGTTCCACATGCAATGTCTTCTATTTTTCAGCAAACTCTCCTGTCCTATCTTGCAAGATACATGCCAAGATACTTTTAGAACTGAGCCAAAAATAATGTTGCCATAAAAAGAACTGACAATACTACAGCATATATGAAGCTATGGGACTGCACCATATATATATATACACACACACACACACACACACACACACACACGCAGCTGGAGCAGCAGATATGCGAAATAATCAAAAAGCAAAACAAGATGAAATGCTTAGAGGTGACATTGAAATTTCATCTAAAATAAACACTGAGATGAATTTAGAGACGCTTCCTTCAACAAACATAAGGGAGGAATTTTGAAGGGAGCCAGGAAAAAGTTTTGATAAGATTAATGCAAGGAGACTTCTTAGTATTGTGTGTGTGTGTGTGTGTGTGTGTGTGTACAACAAGGATTTAAACCATAAAACATATTGAAACATAATTCTTGATATGAAACATTTTATTTCTTACTCAGGAACATATTCTTACTTTAATATCTGCATAATGTGGTTGGAATGCCTTAAAAGAAGAGGGTGGGGACATAGAATGGCTCTTGATATTACAAATGTAAATAAAAAAATCAATTCTCTACATAGCTAATAAAAAATAGGCTACAATTTGTTCAATGTGAATTACTCCCAGGTGAGTGTGTAAAGAACTGCAGCCTCAGTCATCATTTCCACTATAGATTTTCATCAATATACCTTCTTAACAAGAATCAGCAAATAGCAGCAGCTGAATGGTATGAACATAATTTCATTTACATGGCCTTTATCCACCTCCAAACTTTAAAACGTACTCATAAGGAAACAAACTAAAGAAAATATATGCACCAGTGGGGCAGTGCCAAAGAAAAATTAGATTTCCATGGTAACAAGCTACAGCCTAGGTAACAAAAGACCTGTTAACAGTTGTGAGGCAATTGCCGACACAGATTTTAGTTTTGGATGGCTCTGAACCTAAGCTCTTGTCTTTACCCTAAAAGACACCAGGTTAGATAATCAGGTATTGGCTTCACAAGTCTAACAAGCAGGATTTACAATTTGCAGATCATGAGAAGAACTTGTCTCATAATTTGAACTAAAAAAAAAGGAGTTCAGCAAATTGTAGCAAACATTGCTGATGTTCTTGTAATTAGGAATTGCAGAATGCTTTTGTTGTTGTTCTTGTTGTGTGCCTTCAATACATTTCAGACTTATGGAGACCCTAAGGAAAACCCAGTGTGGTGTAGTGGTTTGAGTGTTGGACTACAACTCTGGAGATCAGGATAGAAATCCTCACTCAAGCATAAAAATCCACTGGGTGATCTTGGGCAACTCACACTCTCTCAGTCTCAGAGGATGACAATGACAAACCTCTTCTGAAGAACTTGCCAAGAAAAGATAATCTTATTATAGGGTCACCATAAGTAAAAAAAAAAATGACTTGGAGGCACACAACAACAACAAAAGGAGAACTAAGGGCTGTTCGACAGTGGAACACTCTCCCTCGGAGTCTGGTGGAGTCTCCTTCTTTGGAGGTCTTTAAACAGAGGCTGGATGGCCATCTATCGGGGATGCTTTGATTGTGATTTCCTGCATGGCAGAATGGGGTTGGACTGGATGGCCCTTGTGGTCTCTTCCAACTCTATGATTCTATCACAGTGTTTTCTGGCTGGTCTATAATACTTAGTCTTTACGTGCTTGAAGTACATTATATACTTTTGCCTCATTCAGACATAAACTTAAACCATGATTCTACATCAACAATGAATCTCAATTTAAGACGAAAGATTCTTGGATCCATGCAGTTCCTTCCTACTCATACGTTCTGCTTTGTTTATTTACGTCTGTTTAGCATGAACCACAGTCTGACACTGCATCTGCTTAACCATGGTTTCTAATCCCAGTTCAGAGACCAAATGTAAAAAATCATTTACCATTTCAGGTGTTATTGCAATCAATGGCATGTATTAAATGGGAAAAATAAATTAATCAGAGCACAGAAGGGGCCAGCACACACGCCACCCAAGGTTCCTCCAACAAACTATCTTGCAACAGATGTGTAAGGAGCACAAGTATTATCGTTCGCATACTCCTGTTGGGTAAGGAGCTAAGGCTGGGAGAATGGCACCTTAGAGATCTGATAATGGATTCATAATTAAGGCAAGAGTTGCTCTGAAGAAGTCTGTCTGTTCAAAATTAATGAATGATCTAAAATGGAAAACTTTCTCAAATTAGCTATAGAAATGGGAGGTAAGGCTGCTTCTCTTCTGCTTATTTGGTCAACTGATGTTTTCATTAAACTACTTTATCAACAAACATGGAGGTGCCAGACAGATGGAATGATCTATGAAAGTGATATTCCAGCACACTCAATTGCTTAACCTAACAATTTCTAAAGTTATAGGAAATCTATACAGAAAGATTATAAGGTTAAAGGAAATCCAGCCCTGTATTTATTACAGCAAAAGAGCCTCTGTCTGTCTAGACCAGAAGCAGGTACCCCCCTGCAACCAAAGATTACTCTATGGATTGATTTGACCAAAATATTTGTGCACTCACTATCTTCCATTTGCCATACTTTTCAATCCAGTTGCAAGAAATAAACAGTGGGTCAATTAAACAGAATATAAAACATAATGGTCATATTTTAGGAGATACTGCACAGTGTATTTCTTACTTAATGTCTAAATATGCATGCAGGTGCTAGTAAATAAAAGCTGTAATGTCATTGGGACATTAAAGGAAACTACAGTGCATACAATGCATCAAAACCATGTAACATATATTCTCTTTAATTGTGAACTTCCATTTTCTTTTGCGGTTATTTGTGGACAGTCCATGCTGCAACAGGTGAATATTTGATCTCTACCTCTTTGGAATGAATATATAAAGGACTTTATCACACGGGGGAAATTCACAGTTTGGGACTTTTTCACAGTTTGTTCAGTGCAGAAATGGGGTTTTAAATTGGGAAAAAAACACAAAAGCAGATAGATTTTCAATGACATAGTTGTTAAACGGAAAGCAGTCAAAAGCCGCATCTTTTTCTTACGGAAAATCCCGAAAGTAAAAAAGGAGCAGCTTTTGACTACTTCGGGTTAACAACAGTTTAACAGCGATATGTGTGAAAATCTGTCTCTGGAGCTATAAGCAACCTCTACCCCATGTCCATGAGCAACTACTGTTTTTACTAAATAGAAAAATCAGGTCTCCCTATGTAGAAATGAGATTATTGCAGATCTTTTTGCTATGGAATACTGTACATTGAAAAGAACTCTTTCTTTTCCAAACACTGCAGAAATAGGATCTATAGGTTTAATGTTATTAAAAAAAACCTCCACCACCCCCAAATTATTTTTTATAATTTGTGCATTACACAAACATTGTGCATTACATAATTTTTTCATAACTCAGGAATTACAATGCAGGATTGGGAGGATTTGCTACAAGCATTTACTACACATAGGGTTATATTGAACATTAGGCTAGCAAGAAAAAAAAAAAAAAGACAAGTGTTGGCATTGTTTCACTGATAGCTCCACAGCTGCTTGCAGAAAAAAAGCAGCAACAACTAGTGCAGGGTGAGTGAAGTTGTAATGAGTTGTGCAACACACTACAGAAGTGAAAACAAAGCCCCAGATTTGACACTAGCACAAGGATGACATTGGTGTTTCTGATCTTGCTCTACTCATGTTAATGAGCAAATATACCTGAAGTGATCTAGGTTGTGACCTGGTAACAGTTAATAACTTGTTTACACTTAAATTTCCTTAAGATAAACATTATACAGTGCCAAGACACGACTAGGAGCAACACAGAAGGCAGTTTCAAGAACTAACCAACAGCTTCTGACTTTCAAACACCACCTTTACACTTCAGAGCTACCTAGAAGCCATGCATGCATGCTCACACACCTTGAATACTACAACTCCCGGAAAAGTGGTGTTCCAATTTCCTAGCACAAAACTGAACCCGCATGGCTCTTAGTAGCCAAAGGCCTCCAAAACACCCAACATATGAGCCTTACCTGTTTCAGTAAAAACTTGTCTTCTGCATTGATTTTGAGAGAAATGGCCAGGTGGATGGCAGACAGCACCACGCCACTGATGACAGCAGCCCTCATCCTGACCGGCAGCAAGGTGTAGATGCTGTAGATAAAAAAGATAGTCCACCAAATGCCTTCGGAGGCACTCCTGGGCTGCATCAGCAAGCAGCCAACCACTTGCACAGCGAACACCACTAGGATAACGGAGTAGCACATGAGCCACATATGGTCCTGGTGGAAATCATTGCGATTGCAGATGGCACCCAAGGCCACCATGAGGAGGATTGCCAGAGACAGCACCACCACGTAGGGCACCTGGTAGTGGCCGTGAACCGTGTGAAACAGCAACATGACCAAACAGACCAAGACTAATACGGCCATCAGCATAGTCAGGCTACTCTGGTTGAGGCGGAAAAAGTAGCGCTGATAGAGGTGCTCCAACTTCTCTGACTGAAATTTCTTGGACCTGAAGATCTGCAACAGGCTGCTGCAGCAGCTGCCCATGGAGAAGACCATCTCCGACCGCCTTTCATCATCCAGCCGCTCTTCCTCCTCCTCCAGCTCGTCAATCTTGGCCTTGATCCGTTTCTCCTCCAGCCCCAATTCCACAGAGCGTGGACGCACCTCGCCTTGCTCCGTGCCATAGCGCCTTGGACTGGTGCCCAGTGAGATGTCCCCTGGCCGGTGGCAGTGCTGGCTCTTGTCACCCCCATGATCCTGCCAGGCCGACTTAGACCTGAAGCTCAGCATCCTGCAACCACTTACCCCATGGTTCCTGCTGCCTGGCAGCTCATACTCCTCCTCACTTCTCCACCTGTTTGCCATCCGGGAAGATTTCTTGAGCGAGGCCCTGGTAGGAAATGGGTAGGAATAGCCATTGGCTCTTGATTCAGCTTCCCCCCAGGCAGAGCGATGCTGTTCCCCACCTCCACCCCTGGTTATAGCAGGGGCTCCAAACCCCGGAGGGCTCACGCTGTTGGAGCGGGACATGCCCTGCCAGGGCAGAGGAGAAGGGAGAGGGATTGGGCAACAACCAGAAGAGAAGCGGGAGGGAGAGAATCACCCAGAGGAAATTCTACTCATGGCTTGAGGACCAACTCTTCCAAGCTGTCTCTCTCAAGAGTTGGGTTGAGGACCAGCTCTTCCAAGCTGTATCTTTCAAGAGTTGGCTTGTGGACCACCTCTCCCAAACTGTATCGCTCAAGAGTTGGGTTGAGGACCAACTCTCCCAAACTGTATCGCTCAAGAGTTGGGTTGAGGACCAACTCTTCCAAGATGTATCTTTCACCCTATGGGTAAGAGTGGGGTGCAGCAAACAAAACAAGAGTGTCAAGAACTTTTGAGGGGTCAGTCCTATCTGAGTCCAAGTCAAACAAGGATAAAGGGATCTGGTTCCTTCTTTAAAACCAGCTGGAGAGCCAAGTCAGTCAGCCAGACAGAAGCTGGGATAATGAGACTCCTGTCTTTCTTCCTCCAGGACTTAAACAGCTGCTCCAAACGGAGATGGGAGATGAGTTTCCCTCCCTATGGAAGGCTGCCTCTCTGGTGAGGAGTCCCATTCTGACATTTGGTCTCCAAGGGCTTTACCCATTTGTGGGGGCATCAGTAATGCAAAAGACAAGGTAAGCACGGAGGACGAGGGAAGGAAGAAAAGGCACTGGGGTCTTCCTTCCCTCCTTCCTTTTTGCACATTAAGTCCAGCTCTCCACCGGTTTGAAAGGCAACTTTGGCAGCATCTTCCCCAACCATCCAGGCTCCTCTCTCTCTTTTCTTCCAGCCAGGTCAGAAAGGTGTCCAAGAGGCAGCAGATCTCACTCTTTGGGGGTGCTCTTCGGGGAAGGGAGCCCAAGGGCTGGGGGGCCTCATGATGCTTAACTGGGCTCCCTAGTCGCCTGGATCCCGGTCATCTGAAGAAGAGGAGGAGGCTCCGCAGAGGACGGTGGAGGCAGGGAGCCCTGTGGGTCATGATGCTGGGAAGGGGCTCAGTGCAAAGAGCTCCAGTCCTGGGCAGGTGCATCCCTCATCCTGGCCAGCAGCAGGGTGAAGATGCTGCAGATGCAAAAGATGCCTTCCTGGGAAGCAGGAGGAAGTGTCTGCAGTGAGGAAGCCCAGGCTGGTCTCCCTCCTCAATGCCTGCCGGGGCTGCTCTGGGCTCCAAGAAGAGGAGGAGGAAGAAGAGAAGAGGAGGAGGAGGAGCAGGCAACTGCAAGGGGGAGGGATATACAGCTGGAGTTGGGGAGCAGGAGGGGCTCCTAGCTGCAAAGGCAAAGGCAAAGGCAAAGGCAAAGGCAAAGGGAGGACGCGCCAGGGAAAAGGGAGGAGGAGGAGGACAGAAAAGCTAAAGGAGGCAGACTCACAGGAGGTGATGGCAAGGCATGCTGCCTATAAGTCCTGCTCAGAAGGGAGGGCATTCAAGGAAAGAAGAGGGAGGACGGCACCCCAGAAACACCTAAAAGAGACTCATAGGACTGAAGACGAAAATAAGATTTAAATGACAAAGGTGTATTTATTACACACTGGAGGAATGGGAAGTCAACTATAAATACGTATATTTGGAAAAACAAACATTTGATGATGATTTTGTATGCAACTATCTTGTATATTTCTTGCTGCAAAAATTAATTTAAAAAAAGGAAAAAGAGAGAGAGAGACTCTGATTATAGGAATGTGGATTCGTCCTCAGTCAGGCTGAAAAGGGGGGGGGGGCGAGCATTGAAAAGGTAGAAAAGGGAGGACGCGACCAAGAAAGAGCGAAAAAAGGACTGGCAGGGATGTAAAGCTCTTTATTTATTAGTCAGGCTGGGAAGGGAGGACCCTGAAGGGAAATGGAGGACATGCAAGGAAAGCCCCAAACACGCCTAGAAAGGTCACTTCTTGCTTCATAGTCCTTCTCAGAAAAGGAGGGCATGCCAAAATAAAGGCGAGGGGAAACAATACATAAATAAATAATGAATAAAGGCGAGGGGAAGGGGAAAACGAAAAACATAAGCACCACTCACTCATTCACTCACTCACTCACAGCGATGTCAATGCGTGCTTCTTGGTCCTTGCTGGGAAGGAAGATGGAGAAAAGCTCAGAAAACGAAGGAAGGGTACAGTACAGTCAATTTCGTGCTTCTTGGTTGGTTGGTTGGCCCTGCTCAGAAAAGGGAGGAGGGCAGCATGCCAGAACAAAAGCGACCAAAAAAGTCTCCTAGAAAGAAAGGTCAAATCCGTGCTTCTGAAGTCCTGCTCCAAATGGGAGGATGGGGTGGTGGTGGTGGTGAATTCCTCCTGGAGAGAAGGCTGGGGTGGAGGACGCGTCCGGGAAAAGGAGGACGCTTCGGCAGGCACCAGGGGTCTCTCTTTGGTTGGGGCTTCGGAGGAAGGAAGGCGGGCGAGGAAAAGTCTGTCTTCCCTTTTCAGCTCCAAGGAGAAGGAAGGAGAAGGAAGGAAGGAAGGAGCATCAGCCACTGCAGCATCAGCATCAGCAGCCAGAATAAGGGTCTGAGGGATGCTGAGAGGCTTTGGGGGCGTCTGCCTGTTCTGAGGGAAGCAACGGTGTCCAGTGCCTCCTCAGCGCCGCCAAGGCAAGGGCCCAAAATGGAGGACGGCCCAGGCCTGGCCCCAAGGGAGGAAGGAGGGCAGGACGCCACCCGAGCCAAGGCACACGCTCGCCTCAGGGCAAGAGGGTCAAAATGGAGGACAGAAGCCCAGGAACACTCCCTAGAGGCGCCAATTCGTGCCTCTCAGTCAGTCAGGCTCAAAAGGGAGGACGCTGAAGAAGGCAAATGGAGGACGGGAGACCAATAAAGCCCCCAAACACTCATGGGAATGGATGCTTCTCAGTCATGGTCGAAATGGAGGACGTCCAAGAAGACGAATGAAGGATGGGACCCCCAATAAAAGCCCAAAACACTCATAGAAATTGATGTTTCTCAGTCATGGTCTAAATGGAGGACATTCAAGAAGACAAATGGAGGACGTGACCCCAATAAAAGCCCCCAAACACTCATAGAAATGGATGTTTCTCAGTCATGGTCTAAATGGAGGATATTCCAGAAGACAAATGGAGGACGTGGCCCCAATAAAAGCCCCCAAACACTCATGGAAATGGAAATTCTTGCTTTTTTGCCATGCTCAAAATGGAGGAGGAGATAAAAATGGAGGACGTGACACCAAAAAAGCCCAAAACACTCATGTAAATGGATGCTTCTCAGTCCTGCTTTTTAAAAAAATGGAGGAGGTGATCCAATGAAGGATAGAAGCTCTCATACAAAGACAAATCGATGCTTCTCAGTCATGGTCAGAATGGAGGACGTTCCAGAAAAGGAATGGAGGACGTGACCAAAATAAAAACCGGAGGGGGAGGGAAGACTCATACAGAAAAAGGTAAATGGATGCTTCTGAGCCTTGCTCCAAATGGGAGGACGTTTGGGGAATTCCTCCTGGAGAGTAAGGCTGAAATGGAGGACGTGTCCTGCAAAGAAATTAGGAGGGGAGGGGGAAGGAGGACACCCTCTGTGGTCACCCTGGATTCCAGCCAAGGAGGGAGGCTTCCTCTATTCGTGGGGGCACCTTTCCCCCTCCCTCTCCTTCCAAAGCAGCCCTGGCAGAGAGACTGGCACAAGAGCCTTCCTCGCTGCTCCCTGCAAAGAGCAGCTGAGGAGATTCTCCTGCTCCTGCTGACACCTTGGCCCTTTCTTCCCAGGGAGGGCGCGCGCGCTCTCTCTCTCTGCCTGCCTGGCGCGCGCTCTCGGTGGCGGTTGGAAAAGCCAAGCTAAACTAATCTCGCTCGCTCCTGCCTCGCCTTCGCGCGCCGGAACCACGCCCCCGCCCCCGCCTCGTGGCGATTGGACGCGCTCTGACCCTCGCTCCCTTGCCATTGGGCAGCTCTAGGAGCCGGTCCGAGGAATGGGTGCTCTTGTCCAATCCAAGAGTCCCTGAGCAGGAAGAAGGCGGGGAAGGTTGGAAGCCAAGGCAGGAGCTGGCATCTGCCAGGAAGAGAGAGGGAGAGGATTAAAGGGGGAGGGGGTTGCTTTTAAATTCCTGTGGGGAGACCAGTAATTGATTATAAACGGCGTTTCAGAAGGGAGGGACGTCTGGTTGTTTGTTGCTGCATCCATGATAATGCCTGCAAAGAGATGATGATGATGATGTTGTATAGTTATTATTTAGAGTTGTTACTGTTGCTATTATTGTTATTATGTAGTTGTTATTTAGAGTTGTTGCTGCTATTATTATTATTTAGAGTTGTTATCGTGGCTATTAATATGTAGTTATTATCTAGAGGTGTTGATATTACTATGTAGTTATTATTTAGTTGTTATTGTTGCTGTTGTTATGCATGGTTATTTTGGGTTGTTATTGTTGCTGTTATTGTTATTATGTAGAGTTGTTATTCTGTGGTTGCCATTTAGTTGTTATTGCTATTATTATTTGTAGCATTGTTAGAGTTGCTATTACTATTTAGAGTTATTAGTATTATGTAGACTTATTATTTAGAGGAGGAGTTGTTGCTATTATTGCTGTTACTGTTGATTGTTATGGACTAGAACCAGTGTAGTGGTTTGAGCCTTGGACTACAATTCTGGAGATCAGGGTTGGATTCCCCACTTGGCCATGTAAACCCCCTTGGGTGATGTTGGACAAGTCACACTCTCTCAGCCTTGGAGAAAGGCAAAGGCAAACCCCTTCTAAAGAAACTTGCCAAGAAAACCCAGTGATAGGGTCTCCTTAGGGTCGCCAATAAGTCAGAAACGACTTGAAAGCACACAACAACTATCATTATCATCATCATCATCATCATCATCATCATCTGTCTACATATATTAACATCACACCCTGGGATTGTTTCATTTTAATCTGTTTTATGATGTTTTAATGTGGGGATTTTAAATCGGTTTTAATGCTTTTTGTAAACATTTTGAATTTGATGTTCTGTAAGCCACCCTGGGTCCTATGCTGAGAGAAAGGTGGCACATAAAATAAATAAAAACAATTTTTTTAACAAAAAATATTTTTACTACAGCTCCTAAAATCTAGTAGTGCAAAACAAACAAACAAACAAACCTAACTTTTCCAAACTCTTAAGATATGAACTTGCCTTATATACTGAGCCCATCATTGTCAATTCTGACTAGCAGCATCTCTTGGGCAGTTGCTTTCCCCAACCCTCTACTTTCCCTCGCTCTCTCCTTCAAGAAACATCCAGGGGTGTCCATGTTGGCCATATAGCAAACCCAATAATATATAACATATATAACATCAATATAGGATGCAGTGGTTAAGACGCCATTTCTGACGATTGCAAGATCAGCAGGTTGGCAGTTCAAGGCCTGGGTGCTGCATGATGGAGTGAGCTCCTGTCCCTAGTCCCAGCTTCTGCCAACCTAACAATTTGAAAGCATGCAAATGCAAGTAGATAAATAGGTACCACTTTGGTGGGAAGGTAACAGCATTCGGTGCAATCATGCTGGCCACATGAATCATAGAGTAGTCTCTGACAACGCTGGCTCTTTGGCTTAGTAACAGAGATGACCACCGCCCCCTACAGTTGGTCATGACTAGACATTCATGTCAAGGGACTACATTTACCTTTTTATAACATCCAAAATCCACCAAACAGTGATACCTTTATTGAGCCAACTTTAATGAGATGAATCCAGCCCCAAATGGTGCCCCCCAAATGCCCAGGCGCACCAAGCTGAGGAAGAGGCATCGCTCAGGGAAGTGCCTGTGCTTTGCATGGTGGAAGTCCTGTGTCCAATACCTGCTGGTACCTCCAGTTGGAATTAGAGAATCCAATGACATCAAAAATCCATTGAACAGTGATACCTTTATTGGCCAACTCAAATGCACAATATACATGTTGCAAGCTTTTGAAGCTACACTAGCTTTTTCATCACACAAAGTGTTAAAAACCATACAGGAGGGGGCAAAGTTGAAGATGTTAGTCCTAGGCCTGCATTTTGCTGTTTTTGTTCTCAGTTCAGAGTCCCTGCCTGATGAAGAAGCCAGTGGAGCTTCAAAAGCTTGCAACAAAAATGTGAGTTGACTTATCCACAGGTAAAGGTAAGTACTGTAATTTAATTCTTTTCTTTTTTTTAAAAAAAAAGGAACCATTTCCTGATGAAAGGCAAGAGCATAATATGTCATGGGAGCAGTGATCCCCACTACTCCCTCATCCTTCCAGCCTTTAGGGTAACCAGAAACAGTGATGTCTGATGGAATTTTGTAAGTTTTTTGGCATTGTTTCCCTTTAATTCATCCTTTAGATGCTGTGTTACATGCCCCTAAATTTTATCCTTGACTTATCCATGGATCATAGCAAAAACCATAATTTTGGCCCTCAATTTATACATGAGGTCGACTTATGGTGGAGTATATATAGTAGTTCTCTGATCAATATTTAGTTAAAACACTTAGAGGATTCTAGGTTGGGTGGATTCTAGGCTAAAACTACCTCTCCATTAGACTCTTGCCTTCATCTGTGCCCAAGCATCTTTAAGGTCAGTCCATTTGTAGTTCAGTAAAGGATGGCAGTGGTTTACTTTGGATGAGTTGAGGAGTCTGGATAGCAGATTGGCTAAGCTACCAGTCACCAGTGCCAGGGCCTTGTGCAGGACCCCAGGAATTTACACTGTACACATAAGTAAAGAGATAGTACAGAAACATCTGGTTAATCTAGATGAATATAAGTCTCCAGGACCAGATGAATTGCATCCAAGGGTATTAAAAGAACTGGCAAATGTAATATCAGAACCATTGGCAATAATCTTTGAGAATTCCTGGAAAACAGGAGAGGTCCCAGCAGACTGGAGGAGGGCAAATGTTGTCCCCATCTTCAAAAAGGGGAAAAAAGAGGATCCCAACAATTATCGTCCAGTTAGTCTGACATCAATACCCGGAAAGATTCTGGAGCAGATCATTAAACAGAGAGTCTGTGAACATCTGGAAGATAATTTCATAATCACAAAAAGTCAACATGGGTTTCAGAGAAACAGGTCATGCCAGACAAATCTGATCTCTTTTTTTGATAAAATTACCAGCTTGGTAGATGAAGGGAATGCTGTGGATATAGTATATCTTGATTTCAGTAAGGCCTTTGACAAGGTTCCCCATGACATTCTTGCAAGCAAGTTGGTAAAATGTGGGCTAGACAAAGTAACTGTTACATGGATTTGTAATTGGTTATCTGGTCGAACACAAAGGGTGCTCAACAATGGCTCCTTTTCAACCTGGAAAGAAGTGACCAGTGGGGTGCCACAGGGCTCTGTCCTGGGCCCAGTGATATTCAATATCTTTATTAATGACTTGGATGACGGTATTGGGGGCATAGTTATCAAATTTGCAGACGACACCAAATTAGGAGGAGTAGCTAATACCCCAGGGGACAGGATCAAAATTCAAAATGACTTGAACAGACTAGAAAGTTGGGCCAAAGCTAACAAAATGAAATTCAACACGGAGAAATGTAAGGTACTGCACTTAGGGCGGAAAAACGAAAAGTACAGATATACGATGGGGGACACCTGGCTGAATGAGACTACGTGTGAAAGGGATCTAGGAATCCAGGTGGACCACAAGTTGAACATGAGTCAACAGTGCGATGCAGCAGCTAAAAAGGCCAATGCAATTTTAGGCTGCATCAGTAGAAGTATAGTGTCTAGATCAAGAGAAGTAATAGTGCCACTCTATTCTGCTTTGGTCCGGCCTCACCTGGAATACTGTGTCCAGTTCTGGGCACCACAATTCAAAAAGGATGTGGAGAAACTGGAGCGTGTCCAAAGGAGGGCAACTAAAATGGTGAAGGGTCTGGAAACCAAGCCCTATGAGGAACGACTTAGGGAGCTGGGGATGTTTAGCCTGGAGAAGAGAAGGCTGAGAGGTGATATGATAGCCGTGTTTAAATATTTGAAGGGATGTCATATTGAGGAGGGAACAAGCTTGTTTTCTGCTGCTCCAGAGACTAGGACCCGAAACAATGGATGCAAGCTGCAAGAAAAGAGATTCCACCTCAACATTAGGAGGAACTTCCTGACAGTAAGGGCGGTTCGACAGTGGAACACACTCCCTCGGAGAGTAGTGGAGTCTCCTTCCTTGGAGGTCTTTAAGCAGAGGCTGGATGGCCATCTGTCGGGGATGCTTTGATTGGGAGTTCCTGCATGGCAGGGGGTTGGACTGGATGGCCCTTGTGGTCTCTTCCAACTCTATGATTCTATGATTCTATGATTCTATATTTTAGGAAGTCATCTGAAATAAGTTGTTGAAGGCAGGAATGCAAGCATGGATAGTATCCATTTAAATTCTTGATTCTTTGATGCAGAGAGACTCCTCCAGCAAGGGTGTAAGACTCCTACAAAATTGAAAAAGTGGGCAAGTCCTGATGTTTTCCTCTCACCATCCAGGAACTGAGGTTCCCACTCAAAGTCCTTTCCTGATAGAGAACCATATAGACTCTGAGGATCAAGTGCTGGGACTCGCTCAAGACATTTTTCTGCCTCAGGCAATGCCGCAAATAGCATCCCCCTCCCAATGTATTCCATTACCCAAAGTGACCAAATTGTATCAGCACCTGTAAGTACACATATCCCTGAAATTTTAAAAACAGTAATTAAATAACCAGCATTTTTGCTCTACTTTCATGGCACCAAAAGTCTGGAGTGGCCAAACTCTGCCTAACAGGAGAGCTGGACTTACTATAGCCATTATGTGCCTTGTGATTTGAAGGCCTGCTATTCAAACGACATTGCATTGGTTTTTCCTGGCATCACAATATTCCTCCCATATGTATGTATGCTGGACAGCTCCATCCATGTCATGCCAACTATTCAGCCATATACCGTATTTTTTCTTCCCCAAAACGAGGTTGGGGAAGTTGGTGCGTTTTATAAGGCAAATATACAGGCTGAGGGCAAAATTGAGAAGTAACTGCCGAGGCCACAGCTAAAAGTAGGCCTCATTTCAGCCTCAGCCTCAGTGCTTCAATGGGCTCCTCCCATCCCAGGAAGAGCCCATTGAAGCACCCAGGACGGGGGTGGAAAGAGTCCCCTTTTCCTGGGTAGTTGAATGGGCTCTTCCTCTTTTCACCCCCGTCCTGGGTGGTTGAACCTCTCAGCCTCAGAGAATGGAAATGGCAAACCCCCTCCTCTGAAGAAATCTGCCAGGAAAACCCTCATGGTAGGGTCAAAATGAGCCAGAAATTACTCCAAGGCACTGGATTACCCTGGCCAAGTTACACTCTCTCAGCCTCAGAGGGTGGAAATTGCAAACCCCCTCCTCTGAAGAAATCTGCCAGGAAAACCCTCATGGTAGGGTCAAAATGAGCCAGAAATTACTCCAAGGCACTGGATTACCCTGGCCACGTTACACTCTCTCAGCCTCAGAGGGTGGAAATTGCAAACTCCCTCCTCTGAAGAAATCTGCCAAGAAAACCTCATGATAGCTTCGCCTGAAAGTCAATGCATACAACAGCAACAACAACAACACGTTAAATTTTAAGGCTTACCTGTGCCCAGAGCCAGCGGTGGCACCATGTCTTGGAGCAGAGCCCAGTGAAGGGGCCTCAGGAAGGCCCAGAACAGCCCCGCGCGCCGCAAGGGGGGCTGGGGAAAAGCCCAGGCTTCGGTTTAAACCCGGTTTTTCCCGTCCCCAAAGGAGGGACCCTCTGCTTTGGGAATTGAAAGCCAAGGATCGATCCTCTTTAAACCGAAGTCAAAGCTCTGTTCTGGGTTGCTACTTCAATGGGGCAGTCCAGGAGAGAGCCCTGGCTTCAGTTTGAAGCCGGTTTTTCCCCATCCCCAAAAGAGGTCGCGCAGCACAGGGGGCAGGGGGCGGAGCATGTTGAGAGCAACCCGGCAGCCATTTTGTGTTGCTACACAAAAGGGCGGCTGGAGAAGCCCGGCAAAAAAACCCCGCCATGGCGGCAGTGCCGCTGCGGCAGCGGCTGTGGCGGCAGGAACAAAACGGGGCCGGTAACAAGGCCTCCCTGGGCCAGATCCGGCCCGCGGGCCGTAGGTTGCCGACCCCTGCCCTAAGAAATTCATGGAGTCGCCATAAGGCGACAGGAGACTTGCAAGAAAGTTGGGCAGGGAATTTGTGCAATATCTGGCCCTGCTGCTGGCTAAAACTTACATTTACAACTTAAAATTGTTCTTAAATTGCTGTTAACTTTATACAGTTGATATAAAATATTTTACTACAGTATTTGGTTAAGAATCTTTTTTTCCCTAGATTTTCCTCCTTTAAAATTGCTCTCTACCTGTGTTTCAGTAGATGCATATAGATGCAAGGGGATGACCCAGAGTGACTCAAGATCCCACCAGTCCCCTTACATGGAAGAACCCCTCTGCTCCCTTTCCACCCACTGCTGACTCAAGCCTTTGAATGTTAACTGTCTGAAACAAAAGGTCTTTTAATTGGGGTGTGTTGCATTTAAATCATTTTAACAGATTTTAAAAACGTCTTTAAATTAATATTTCTAATATACTTGTTTGCTTACTTGTTTCTTAACCTATATATTAACTATTGTTTTAACTGCGTTTTGTTTTAACTCATATTGTGAGCCTGTTAGATTTTGCAACTTTTGCATACTTGCACTCATTAATTGCTCATTTGCAAACTTCCTGATCATTTGCTTTCCAGTCACTGTCTACCATACACATGTCAAAATAGGGACTACAATGGCAAGGACCATCCTAACTTTAGTATTCAATAGCTGCCCTCCCCAGTCCTAATTTTCTTCTGATTTCTTGACTGCAGTCTCCATTCTGATTTATGACTGAGGCAAGGTTGGAAAAGCTGGAACTTCATCATCTACTTTAAAGTTACGTAAATCGTCTATAGTCATTATTTTTCTTTTTTTTAGTGTTCAATTTGATTTGCACAAGTTATAAGTACAGCTACCTTTCTACCTTTCTACATATTGCAAAGAAGATTAATTATTTTCTCTTCTAGGCCCTGTGGATGGCTGAGTGTAGGACCATTTGTTAAGCTTTTGCCTTGCCAATTGGTTACTCTGCTTTAGTGATCCACTACTGTTTCTCACATTTCTGAACACATCCTGGCCTGTTTCTCCAGAGTAGCCAACACATGCTCCTGGGAAGCCCACAAGCAGGTCTTGAAGATAACGGCCCTCCTCTGTTGCTGCCCAAACAACATACTTTTTTGGAGCTTTTGAACAAACAATCAGCTTTCCTGGAATTCTTGTGGCCATTTTTATTCATAGGTAGCTAGTCTTCTCCAAATTATAGACAGAGGGAGCCTCTTTGTCAACTGTTATAATTACTATACAGTTCCCGTCAAGTGCAATAGATATGCTTTTATCTGAACACTGCACCTAGCATGTTGTCTGTTGATCCTTATAAGTATGACCTACTATAGGTTGGACATACCTAAGCTTGTGGATGTCTGAACGTTACCATTATATGGCTTTAACTGAACTGTATCTTTTCCAAATGTTTTGGATGTCCTCAGGGATATTTTATATGAGATTCTTCATTTGATAAATATTAGTTGAAGCACTGAACACTGCAGAACATGAGAGGAAGCTATCTATTTTGCAAAACAATATCATAGCAGTAGTTGATGTAACTGCCTGGCTCTTTTATTTGCACCAATTAGTTTCTGTTTCAGCTGTTTAAGTAGATAAGAAATTGCACAAAGTCATTAGGATAGTTCATATACATTGTGTCACGCATTCAGGTCATCCTGAGCACTGCTTCTCTCTCTGTATAAATAATATTTTCCTGTAGCTTGAGTGAAAATAGCCTTTCTGGATGTTGGTTTTTTGGTGGCACATATGCATGCTTTTATTGTCATTTTTTAATTTATCAAAGTACACCTCAATTAAGCAGGGAGCAGTTATTTTATAATAGATTTTTTTACAAAAAACGAGAAGCATTCTCTCATCCAAGGCAATATTCATACAACACAGGCATAAATCACCTCTAACCAAAGAAAATTTAATGTAACTTATTAGCTAATTGTGTGAATTTTCATAAATTAACCAAAGATATCTTAATTTGAGTGCTAGAGTTAACATAAAACAGACTACGCTGAGCTGTGAACAGAACTATATGCCAAATGCATTATGTGTTTATAATGCTCATTTTTTCACTCCAAAACTAATTTTCAGATATACTGGAATAATCAAGGTTTTGAATTGGCATTTTACAGGGGATCTTGATTATATCCTAGACAATTTTTGTTTGCATTGTCTTCAGTTTGCTTCTCACCTCCACACCACAGGTACAATGCTTGGGATTTTCAAGTAGTTAACTGCCACTGCTTGAAGGCTCAACAAATTAATTAATTGTCATTCCATTTGTAATTTTTAAAGTACCTATCTTACTTTCCTCTTTTTAAAAAATAACAAAAATAGGAAGATGTAGTTACATTGTTTTAAAAAAATGAATGCAACAAGGTAAAAACCTTTAGTACAAAACATATCTGAGCAGTATAATCCTAACTGGCCAAGATAGCCAAGGTGAGCAAACACTAGGCCAGTTGAAGCTGTGCTGAATCCATATCCTAGGGATACTTTTGCTCTGTCCTAACTTTGTCTTGGCATTGTAACCTATGGCAAATTTTGACTTGCTTTATACCAGTGGAGCAATGAATCCATTCCAGGTTTTAGTCCAAACTTTATAGAAACTATGCAGGGTTTTGAAGCCCTTTAGGGATAGGATGTAGCACCTTGAATATTTGCTTTAGAGTTCAAAGTAAAACCTGAAGCAGATTCACCAACCCACTAACATAGGAGCTATAAGCTGCCTCTGACTATGGATATTATCATGGACAGGAGGAGGTCTGAATCTAGCAGAACATGGCTCCTTCTTCATCCCACCCTCTTACTTCTCCTCCCCGTTTTCTTGCTCTTCTTACAACCAGACCCTAGCCCAGGGGTAGGCAACCTTTCCCCTTTAAGGGCCGAAGGACTTCAGTTCCCAGAAGCCTCAGCCATGTTGGCCAATACTCCCATGTTGGCCAATAGCTCCTGGGATTCTGGGAGCTGAAGTCCCTCGGCCCTTAAAGGAGAAAGGTTGCCTACCCCTGCCCTAAACCTATCATGGGATTTTCTTGGCAAGATTTGTTCAGAAGTTTGCCATTGCCTTCCTCTGAGGCTGGGACTGTGTGATTTGCCCAAGATTACTCAGTAGGTTTCATGGCCCATAGGAATCAAACCCTGGTCTCAGGTCACAGTCCAACACAGTCCAAACTATGCCACATGGATAGTTAGACATTATTAAAAATTACCTCAGACACTCCAGCTCTTCCTCTTCAACAGCAGCACTGTTCAGATGACTTTCTTGTCCTGGGACTGAAGATGTCATCTTCCAAAATGACTCCTTCTGGTCTTTGAAGATGCATTACTGTTCTCGCCAGTGTTGCCTCTTACTTCAGCCTTTCCCCAAGCAACTCTTACAATCCCTGCAAGTGTGCAGAAGGCCCCCACATCTTTTGACATCAAGCAACTTTATTTTTAAAAGGTCAATTAACAATGCAATCCCATACATGTCTAATCATGAATAAACACCATAGGTTTCAGTGGGGCTTACTCTTGGGTAGATTGCAGCATGAAAGACAAAGTGACTCAGAAGAGGAGCTTAACCCACTGTACTCTCTCCCTCCCTCCTTCCCACTTTCCTTTGTACATTTGCACTTGAAAACATAGGCTTCCCCTCTCCCAATTCAGGCAAAACTGCAGATTTTTTGTCTGCATTGGCAGGAGTGGGAGTGAGGAGGTTAAACTCCCTCACTTTATAATCTCAGCAGAAGCCAATACTGCACAAAAGGAGCTGCATTATTCCTGAGATACAAGTGTAAATTAATACAGTTATAGCAGGGGTAGGCAACCTTTTTGAGCCGGGGGCCGGGTTGCTGTCCCTCAGACAATTGGGGGGCCGAAGCACCATAAATAAATAAATAAATAAATATTAAGAAAAATATGCATGCACTCTCTCTCAGCCCCAGAAAAGCCATGGCAAAACCCCTGTGGAGATTTTGCCAAGAAAACCCCAAGAACAAGTAATAACAACAATAATCAATATCATCATGGTGGGCAGCAGCGGCGGCGGCAGCAGGACCGGCCTGGGGCCGGTCCAAAGGCCTTGGGGGGCCGCATTCGGCCCCCGGGCCTTAGGTTGCCTACCCCTGAGTTATACATTTGCGAGTGGCTCCTGCATGCAAAACATGTTGTCTACCACTGATCTTTGCAGATTACACATTTTGATAAGGAGCGGGGAAGCAGAGAATGCAGTGATTCAGTTGTGCAGAAAAAATGTTCTTCATATGCTTTGTTGTTGTTATTGCGTGCTTTGAAATTGTTTCCAACTTATGGTGACCCTAAGGCGAACATGTCATGGGGTTTTCTTGGCAAGATTTGTTCAGAGTGGGTTTGCCTTTGCCTTCCTCTGAGACTGAGATGTGCCTTGCCCAAGGTCATCCAGTGAGTTTCTATGGTCAAATGTGGATTCAAAACCTAGTCTCGAATTGTAGTCCCAGGCACTCAAAACATTTCATATTAAAATTGTCCACCCTTGATTCACTGACTGATCTGTCTCACCCAGCCATTTATTGCTCTACTTCCAGTAGATTTGTGTCCTCTAGCTGAAATAAACACCTCATTCCTTAATAATTTGAACATCTGCTCTTATTAACCTGTAACAAACAAGATGTTTGAAGGGTGAGAGAGCAGTTTAAGTACCGGCAAGGGTGGAAAGAAGAAAAGAGAGATTAAGTTCAGTGATGAAATTCAACTGGACAGGTTGTTAAAATAAGATCCCATGCTTTCAGATAGATTCATACAATCCAACAGTTTCAAGCCATATTGGAATCCCGCCAAGCCAAAGAAACCATATTATGGGCTTGGTAGTTCATCTGGGGTTAGAAGAAGACAAATTTTGAATTGACCACTTCCCTCCCTAAAGAAACAGATGAAAGAGCCAAATAACAAAATATGCCTTTAGGGATCAGTAGTGATTTAACCCTTATGTGTTACTTGTTTGAGAAACCCCTACAGAATTGTGTGTACTTACTAGGTGAGTTCAGAAAGGGAGGGATTGCTGGAGCTGGAGAAGAACTGCAGTTGCCAAGGCTAAAAAGTAGGGTCTTTTCTCCTTGAATAAGGGCTTTAAGATAATGTCCAAATGTTGCAATACTACAAAGCAGCACATACAGAAGAGTCCTTTACTGGCACCTCATTGGACGGACTGAACTTTGGGACATTGCATATGAATCAAATTTAATATAAAATTTGTTGCATTGTTGTTGAATAGATATATACTGAGACTTAAATTACAGCTATGGAGATTATCACACGGGAGAGGGAAGCATCTTCCTCCCGTGCTTAATTCATGTTAACTATGCAATTGGGGGGAAGATTATCACACACCCCATGCTCATATCCCATCCTTTTCCTGTCTGAAAACAGTAATGGACCCATCATTGGGTATTAACAGGAGTTGATCCCCGATTGTGCTAATAACACGAATTAAGCATGCATGGGAGAAGGATGGGATGTTTGCAATGTTAAATTAAACTTGGACCCATAGAACCCAGAAATAGATACAGTGACAACCTCAGTGCTGCTCTTTGAAAAGCCCACAGTCGGTTATGAATGTTTCAGGCAACAAAAAGTGGGGACCAAGTAAAGGTGTATGTGTGTGTTGTGTGCCTTCAAGTTGTTCCGACTTATGACCTATCATGTGAACCTATCATGGGGTTTTTATAGCAAGATTTGTTCAGAGGCTTGCCATTGCCTTCCTGGGGGACTGAGAGCATGTGAGTGGGCCAAGGTGTGTGGGAAGGGGTACAGAGGGCCATACAAGAATACAGGGGGCGACATGCAACTTTATTCAGTACATTCAGCCACAGGTATGCTTACCTTCAAGCTTTAAGAAAAAAGGTCATCTGGTCCTACCTAGAAGGCTGCTGAAGACATCTTTGCAGTCCCTAATCAGAGACATTATGAGGAGCACACAGTTTTTGTGCTCTTCATAGAGTCACAGTATCAAAGAGTTGGAAGAGACCACCTGGGTGACCTTTGGTGAATCATCCCCTCTCAGCCCCAGAAGACCCTGGCATAGGTTCACCTTAGGGTCACCATAAGTGGGAAACAACTTGAAGGCACACATAGAATCACAGAATCATAGGGTAGGAAGAGACCTCAAAGGTCATCCAGTCCAACCCCCTACCATGCAGGAACTCTCAATCAAAGCATCCCCAACAGATGGCCATCCAGCCTGTTTAAAAGCCTCCAAAGAAGGAGACTCCACCACTCTCCGAGGGAGTGTGTTCCACTATTGAACAACTCTTTTTCTTATTATATTTATTGGAATAACTGTTTTAATTTTTACAACATTAGCATTGCCGTGATAGTTAATCCATGGTGAAACCAAAACCTTCCACTGCGTTAAGCTTTTATTAAGGTAGGAGAGGGACTCATCTGGGCCTCCAGTTGTTGGAGATCAAGTCCCAGCAGTCCAACCAGCATCAGCAATGGGAAGGCAGTCTGCCAGTTTCCAGTTATATAAATAAGACTCCAAATGAAGGCCAGGCTCCAGTCTATTATCAAAGCCCACAAGGGAAATAATTTGTGCTAAGTACAGATCTATATTTCTACTGTCTCAATCTCCCCCAAAGGGCTTCCTGCTCAGCCCCAAGAGGCTAGCAATGTGCGGAGGGCGCACTGTCCATGTGTCTGTTCTGTACAGCACCTTCATTTATTGTACTGATTTAATGGACTTGTACATTACCCACTAAACAACATTTTATAAGTGCCTTACAATCTGTTATTACTATCAAAGATTTAAAATACAACTATCAATACCATAAAACAATGACTGAAGAAACAAAACATAAAGCCAGAATAAAAATGCCAGCAGTGAATAAAACATTTCAGCATAGAAGACCAAATTAAAACCAGCGGTAGGAATGGGGGGGAAAGCAAAACAGTAAAAAACATCCAAACAATTCTTCAGATGTCTGCAAGAATAAAAAGGTTTTCACTTGGCATGAAAAAGACCACAAAAATATGTGCCAGATGAGCCTCTAGTGAGAGGATATTCCATAGATGGTGGTTGTTGTGTGCCTTCAAGTCACTTCCAGCTTATGGCAACCCTACGGCAAACCTATCACAGGGTTTTCTTGGCAAGTTTCTTCAGAGGAGATTTGTCATTGCCATCCTCTGAGGCTAAGAGAGTGTAGCTTGCCCAAGGTCAACCAGTGAGTTTCAATGGCTGAGCCAGGATTTAAGCTCTGATCTCCAGAATCACAGTCCAGAGCTCAAACCACTCCACCACATTGGCTCATTCCATAGATAGAGATTCCATAGATAACATGTCTAAAAAAATCCCTGTGCCTTGCATCATTATTGTTGGGACACCTGGTGTTGGGCCTCAGCTGAAGGTTAAGCTAGGTAAGTATGGGATGAGACACTCCTTCAGGTAACCTGGCCACAAACCATTTAGACTCTAAAATTTAAAACCAATCATTACAATTTGGCTTCAGTTTGGTAATGGATACAGATTTTAAAATGTAGGCAACGTATGGTCAGATCATCCAATCCCATTCAGCCATGCTGCTGCCCTGTTTTGGACCAACTGAAGCATCTGGGGCATTTTCACAGTCAATCTGCATGTGAATCATGTTGTAGTTGTTCAAATGACAAGTTACTCAAACATGAATGTCATTTGGAGTTTTATCCCTGCTCATTTAAGATAACAATTGATACGAGGATATCGTATATCAGCATAAAATAATAAAGGGCACTCAGAGCCTGTGCCATCAATGACCATGTTGGATCTAAGAGCATCCCCAAACTATGAACCTTTAAGGCAAGGCTTTATCCTGTATAGTAGCTTGTAGATGAAGTACTTGGCCTAAAACGGTGGCATCTCTCGTCAAACTCATATGTCTTGGCCACTGATAGGTGCCCCACCCCAGAAGTCCTGCCTTAATCGGAAGTCCCGCCCCAGCCAGATATCCTGTCCCTCCCTGGAAGTCTTGCCTTCTCCAGATATCCTGCCCCCATGGCAGATGTTCTACCCCAATAGGATTCCCCACCTGTAGGTGGGATGTATGAAGGGAGTCATGTGACCCCCCTCTATGAGCATGTGACGCCCCTGTGGACCAGTAGGCAGAGGTTTTAGGGTCCTGTGACCCTGCTGGTTCATAAGGTGGTTTTGGTAACTCTGCCTTGTGTAGGAAAGCCTTCGGGCAAACCTGGACATGTTCAAAGAAGACATCATGGAGGCACCCACCACTTCTGCAAGCCTTCTGGGGAGGGCAGGACTTCCAGCAGGGAGCAGGATATCCGGAGAGGGCAGGACTTCCAGGGAGGGATAGGGACAGAGCAAGAAACCCAAATAACAAATGTGAAACCAAAAATCAAAAAACGTATCAGCAATAGTTTGGATGATGAGCTCTATACTTATGCTGAATTGGCTAAAAAGGAAGCTGGTGAGATTTCCAAAGCATGGTGGACACTATTTCAGAAGACCCGCCTGTAATGCAGATAAAAATGATGTTTTTTTCCTTTTGGAGGGATTTGGCTAACCTTGCAAAGTTATCTTGTTTTCATCCTTAGATTCATCAATTCATTAGCCATACCTGGTACATCACCGAAAGTCATGGATAAAAAATAAGTTCAAAATATTCCTCTGGAGGTGACAGCACAGAACACAAAAGGCATGGATAAAAAACAGTCCCAAAATCTAGGACAGCCTGCAGATGAAGAATTAGGTAAAAATCGTGCTTAACAACATTAGTATTGTTTTGTTATTTTTTTGGGGGGGGGGTTCTTTCTGAAATTAGTGCCTACTTTCTACAGAACTGACAAGGGGAAAGAGATTGGTGAAGAAAAAGAAAAAAGAACATGAAGAGTGGCTTTAGGACAGGATATGGAGTTGATACTGCCATGGTCGCCTTGGCTGATGACCTTGTCTGGGCATCAACAGGGGTAGTGTGACCCTGCTGGTGCCACTGGACCTCTCAGCAGCTTTTGATACAATAGATCATAACATCCTCTTGGATCGCCTGAGAAGGTTAGGAATTGGAGGCACTGCATTGCAATGGTTCCATTCCTTCCTCTCGGGCAGATTCCAGAGGGTGGTGCTCGGGGACATTTGCATTGAAAGGAAAGAGCTTAATTGTGGCATCCCACAAGGCACCATCCTATCCCCGATGCTATTCAATATATACATGAAGCCGCTTGGAGAGATCATTAGGAGACATGGGGCGGGGTGTTATCAGTATACTGATGACACCCGGATATACTCCATGTCTCAGTCCTCAGCTTTGACTTCAGATGGCATCTCTCCTCTCAGTGATTGTCTTAAAGCAGTAATGGACTGGATGAGGAAAAACAGATTGAGGCTGAATCCAGATAAAATGGAGGTACTTACAGTAGCGGCCCCGAAACTAGGTATTGGGATACAACCTCCAGTCCTGGATGGGGTCACACTCTCCTCTAAGGACTGTGTTCACAGTCTGGGGGTGCTCCTGGATCTGTCACTTCAGATGATAAATCAGGTAAATGCGACGGTTAGGAGTGCCTGTTATCAGCTTTGGCTGATACGCCAAGTGTGCCCTTTCCAGGAAGCTGGGGACCTTGAAACTGTGGTGCATGTGCTGGTAATGGAGCTACCCTTGTACTTGGTCCAGAAACTCAAACTAGTACAAAATATGGCAGCCAGGTTGGTCTCAGGAACAACGAGAAGAGACCATATCACTTCACTGGCTGCCCATTAGTTTTCGAGCACAGTACAAGTACCTTTAAATGGCTTGGGTCCAACCTATCTTCAGGACCCCCTCCTCCTGTATAATCCACCCCCCGCACTCAGGTGCTCTGGGAGGAATCTGCTGCAGCCTATAAAAACTATGCTGTCTGCAACTGCCCAGAGAGCCTTTTCAGCAACCGCTCCCAGATTATGGAATGGCCTGCCAGAGGAGATCTGTCATATCACCACCTTAAATGGCTTCAAAAAGGCTGTAAAGATGGATCTCTTCTGGCAGGCCTTCTCTGAATAGATAACCCGGCCTTCAAGAGTTAGCTCTACTTTCTCCCTTAATCTTCACTGCAGTTATTGCTATTTGTGTGTTGTTTGTAATTGTAACCTATTTTAAATGTTTTAAATTGTTACATTGTTTAATACTATTTTAAGGAGCGGGTGGCTTTATGGGATATGTATTGTATTTTTACTGTATTTTTAATGTAAGCCACCCCGGTTGTGTATGCAGAGGGATAGGATAATAAATAACAACAACAACAGCAACAACAACAACAATATAACAATTAGAGTGGTTTGCTATAGACCCCTTCCAGTCCCCTACCCTTGCAAAAGCGTCTCTTTTGTGATGTACAGATTTAAGTTTCTGCAGAAAGGCAGCATTGCAATTCCAAGATTTGTCAATTACTACAATCAGTTTAAGAGGTTTTTAACACTCTCTATTCAATGGGTTTTGTATACTGAGAATAAGAAAAAGCTTGAGATTCAGTATGTTTTAAGTGGTGGAGAGGTTAAAGTTGGCAATTATTTTCTTGATGGCTACGTAACTGTAGGTAATAAGAAAACAGCCTTTGAATTTAATGGGTGCTTTGATCATGGCTATGTCCTGTGTTGTTCTCCAGAGGAGAAAAACCCTGTGGTGGGGAAATCATATGAATTTCTCTACAATTCCACACAGAAAAAAGCAGTTGAACTCCAAAACATGGGTTTTGAAGTGAGGGCCATTTGGGAACATGAATGGAAAATCTGGTAAAAACAGATTTGAGACTCCAAATGTTTCTTGCTTCAGCCCACTTTCCAGAGCCCCTACAGGCCAGAGATGCTCTCTTTGGGGGTGGGGCATACAAACACCATTTGTCTCTATTATAAACCTAAAAGTGGGGAGACAGTGAAATACAGCCTGTACCCCTATGTTAACAAAACCAAAGAATACTCTCTGGGGCATCCTGTAGTCATTTATAAAGATTCTGAATCGGTCACAGACTACTTTGGCATAGTGAAGGCAAAAGTTATTCCTCCCAGAAATTTCTATTTTCCAGTTTTGCCTTCCAGAATCTCTGGAAAACTTACATTTGTGCTTTGTTCAATCTGTGCAGAAGTGCAACATTTGGACCTGTGCAAGCATACAGATGAGGAGAGAGTCTTAGTGGGATCATGGTGTTCTATTGATCTGAATGTGGCTGTAGAGAAGGGGTACAGGGTTGTTGAAATCTATGAGGTGTGGCATGCAGGTCTTCTGGGTTGTTTTCAAAATATATTGAGATAAATCTGCAGCAGAGGCAGGAAGCTTCAGGCTATCCTTATTGGTAGGTTACTGATGAAGACAAAGATATATAAAGGATTACTTAATGGAGAGGGTGTGCTTTTGTGCAAAGACCAGATCATTGTGAACCTTACAAAGAGTCAGATTGTCAAAGTATTTTTAAGTGCTGAGAGACCCCAATGAATTATTTCAGCTTCTGTTTTCTGATGTTTACAAGGTTTAAATGTTTGCATTTGTTGATGAGGCTGTCTGCATGTCCCGGAAATATTCTGAGGACCATGTGACAACCTCAGGTAGAAAAAAGTGAATTCATAGCCTGCATTACCACTGCTTATGCAAGGCTGAAACTTTATGGATTATTAGACAAGCTTGGGAGACGTGTTTTGTACCATGACACAGACAATGTAATATTTGTGAGTCAGGAGGGGGATTGGGACCCACTTATAGGGGATTACTTAGGAGAGCTCACAAGCAAGGTTTCTGCAGATCAGACCATTACAGAGTTTGTGTCAGCAGGTCCTAAGAGCTATGGGTATAAGTTGTTTAATGGTACAGCCTTCATGAAGATCAAGGGGATTACACTGAATAGTGCTAATTGTGAAAAAATTTAATTCTGACAGTCTCAAAGGCCTAGTATTCACCTACATCTCACACAAGAAAGGATTCACACTTCGTGAAATTGTGGTACAGCAGCCAGGTATTGTAAGAAATAAGCAGCATTGGACACTTCACACTAAAACTCTTGGGGAAAAAAACACAAAAAGTAATACTTACTATACTATACTACTCAGAAGTACAAAATGTTGTGGAACAGTTAATTTTCAGGAACAATTAAGCAGTCTCTGACTACACCTGAGATATCTAAAAATTAAATTTCACACCTTGTCATCTATAGCTCTTTCTGAGTCTACCTTAAATTCACAATGAAAATACAATGTCTATGATACATGTAGTAGAGACTAATTATCAACTTGGAAATGTCAAAAGTGGTTGGGAGGAACAAAAGTACTCCAAAAGTTTATTTTTAAGTATGCCTCATTGTTTATAGTATGTTTTCCACTGAGACACCCCCCAAAATGTCCTGTTATGGAGTGCTCCTGTTCATCATACCAGTCTGTTAGTAATGTACCCTGGAGTATTTTAGTGGAAAGAAGTTCCCAGTCTCACCTAGTTTCCCATGTCCCATCTTATCAGTCAGCATTCTCATGTTATGAAGGCCCATTTCCCTTTAGGATTTCTGTTCAAGATATTTTTGTTGCACCTCTGCAAACTATAGAGTTCCACTGAGCCTACTGATATTTTCTTCTTGTGCATGCGTAGAAGAATTTCAGTTACACTGGCATCTGTATTAACACCTGAATGTGAGAAACAAAGGGCATAATATATGTGCTTTGTCTCATGCTAGGTGAAGAAAAAAAATATAGCCCTTATGAAGCATACTGACTATTTTGGCACTTATTCCAGCAGCTGATGGGCCAGAGTGCACAAGAGAAATTGGGAGTGAGGGGAGACAGGATTAGTGAAAGGGAGCAAGCATACCTTTCTAGGCAGAATGCAAGAGGATCTTGTAGCACCTTTAGATTAACTGTGTGAAAGAAGTCTACAAAAGTTTGTGCTACAACATCTTTTGCAGTTAGTCTTAAAGGTGCTACAAAATCCCTTTACATATTGGTATCCAGACTAACATGGCTATATCTCTGTTTTCTAGGCAGAGAGGGCAGGAAGCATTGTCCTCATTCAGATATGGTTACATTTTGGCATCAAATAGCCAGATACAATTAGTTGCATCACGTCACAAATGACAACAGAACCAGCTGCAAGACTGTTCCATGATGAGGACAAGCATAGATAAGCATTGCCTTTGCCTTCCCCCGAATCTGAGAGAATGTGAAATATGAATTATATGTCATAATTCACAAATTCCTGCATCAATAGCTCCATCCTCAGTAGGAGTTATATCTGATCTTGGTAAATATTATTCTATTGCATACCCTTTCAATTCACACATTGTAACAAAGAAGCACCTGTGAAACAACAGACAAAGAAAAATGGTTAAGGTACCAAGATTTGTTGTAAGAATTACCAAGAAAAACATATGATGAAAATTAAAGACCAGCTTTTGACTAAGGGGTTTGGTTTTTAGTAGGTCTCTTAGAATCATAGAATCATAGAGTTGGAAGATACCACAAGGGCCATCCAGTCCAACTCCCTGCCATGCAGGAACTCAAAATCAAAGCATCCCCGACAGATGACCATCCAGCCTCTGTTTTCTTATTGCAGTTATTTGAAAGTTGGATTTAAAAAAAACAACCCTATGGCTTTGAACAAAATAAACCAGTCTTTGAATTGCAATTATGTACTAATGATGAACAGGTAATTGGTAAAATGTAAAAACTTTTGTTAACATTTGAGTTGGAACAACTGGAGGATTGCATGATAAAATGGTCAAGAATTCTGGATGCAATATTCAAATGTAGCAATGAGAGAGGATGTGTGCAAAGGGTTCAAAATTTACCTAATAATCTTAAAGAGAACTTTTATGAAATGATGGATTGCTGGTATAGGACACCTGAGAGATTGTCTAAGATGTGTAAGAAACTGTGAATGTATGTTGGAAATGTGAGGAACGAGGGACTTTCTATCATATCTAGTGGACTTGTGAAAGGGCTAGAATGTACTGGGTGAAAATACATACTTTGATGCAGAATATTTAAAAAAATTAACATACAATTAAAACTGAACTCTTTTCTTTTGGGACTGATAAGATGATCAACTAGACAGGACTTATGTAAAAATACTTCAAAACATGACTAAAGCAGCAAGAATATTATATGCTCAGAAGTGGAAGAACAACATATTGCCTATTAAGGAAGAATAGTTTTTAAAAATGTGTGAATTTTCAAAGATGAACAAATTGTCTATTTTGATTAAAGAAAATAGCAGGGTTTTTGAAAGATTGGAAAACCTTGGTTGACTTTTTTTTTTTTTAATAAAGGTGATTTGAAGGCACTGTTCTGAATATTAGATTGAGTTGATTAAATGAAGTGTAATATTTAGTTTACATAGAGGAATGTAGGATACACTGTATAACCACAGAAAGGATAGTCGTCGTCCCCCCCTTTTTTTTGTGTGTGTGTGTCATCGTTGTATTTTATCTTATGGTAGTTGTGTTTTGTTATGCTTTTTTCAATTTTTATTATTAAGTGGAAGGATAATAATAATAGTAATAATAATAATAATCCGGGGTGGGGTGGGGTGGGACATCCAGTGATCTGGCTTAAATACATCATGTTCAGTCTAATATTCTGGACGAAATGACCAACCAGCACTTACAATGCTTCTCAGGGCAATTTGTTCTATCAGTGACATTTAACACATAAATGCCATTCTGGACCTGTGCAACACACATCATTACAGAGCAGGAGCCACCTTTGATTACCTCCATGGAGGGTGGAGTTAGAGGCAATAAAAGGCCCGCTTATCTCTCCATGTGCCTTTTCCCATTCACACCCAACAGAAGGCTGAAGATGAAATACCTGGCCTCAGCTGAACCCACAGCAGGTTGCTCTCCACTCTTGCTTCCTCCTGGGTCATCAATGACTTAAATAGACTCTAGGTCAAGAAAGTGGACCTTTATTTAACCCAACACTCTGTGTTTGGTTTCATTATTCCATGGTAGGCCATCAATAACTATAATGTAGGAGGCACATACCTTTCATCAGAGTAAGATAGAGATTAGCACAAGACTTTATCCTTCATTTTGCCCCCAGCAATAAATGGTAGTACAGGAGTCTGCTTTTTCTCCTAGATGTGATATACAAAATGAATGACTGGGTTACTTTCCCCTTTTCAAACAACCACTGAGGTAGGAATTGCTCCCATTTTTCATTCAAGTAGCACTGAGAGAAGATACACCACTTTCCCAATCAAAATTGTTCCTTTGTAGTTCTTATCAGTTCTAGCAACAAGTTCAGAAGGATAAATGTACATACTGGGTTTGTTTTTCTACAACAGGTGAACAGCAACTGTTTCAGAAATGAGGGTTATATATTTGCATCTGAAAATAAAAATACTGTTAATGCTGGCTATTTGGAACCTATTATGACTCCAAGAAATTCTGAAATCTTCTAGCAGATAAACGATTTCAAATCCATGCAAAAGTAAACAAAACCCACACAAGGAAATAACACTTTATTAATAATGGAATTAAAGTAAACACTCGTTCATACACATTTATATACTTACACTAATATATTACTGCATTCCAGGTTCATTCAGAATATTTTTAAGACTACTGTACAGTGCTTTGATATCACTTCTCAATACTCTAAATCCAGGCATACACAACCAATTTACTTCACAATGCAATATAGGTCTGTGTGTGTGATGGGATTACTTAGCAAACCATTTCACTGTGTATCAGGTATGAATATCTTCCAAACATGCAGAAAAAGTTGTCTCTCAGAACTTCAGTCAATATTATATTTGAAAATATATGAAAACATTTACATTGTTGTAAATTACTTATAAAATTACAATTGTATTTTTCACAACATAGAAAAATTACAAAAGACTACTGTTTTATCAAATTCCATCACACGAATATGCATAAAAATCCAGTTGTATATCAATGAACTTTTATCTGAAATGTAATAACTTTGTAATCTTGACTACACACAGATGCAAACCTTTTCTTTAATGAGGCATTCACATTTGTCATAATTTGCCATTTATCTCTATAACATTAAAAGATAATGTGTATCTGCCTCTATGATAGCTTCAAGTCTGCTAAGTCTAGACCAGGGGTAGGCAACCTTTTTGAGCTGGGGGCCGGGTTGCTGTCCCTCAGACAACTGGGGGGCCAAAGCACCAAAAATAAACAAACAAATAAATAAAAATAAAAATATTTTTTTAAAAATAAAAAAATTAAAAAATATGCATTGCACTCTCTCTCGGCCCCAGAAAAGCCATGGCAAAGCCCCTGTGGAGATTTTGCCAAGAAAACCCCAAGAACAAGTAATAACAACAATAATATCATCATGGCGGGCGATGGTGGCGGGTGGAGTGGGGTGGCGGCAGCAGGACTAGCCTGGGGCCGGTCCAAAGGCCTCGGGGGGCCGCATCCAGCCCCCAGGCCTTAGGTTGCCTACCCCTGGTCTAGACAACTCAATGGATATTAGGGAGTTCTATGGGTATGTACGTTATTGTTATTTATAAGAGGGTTAATGTAAATCAGTTTAAATCTGCCTGCAGCCAGCAGTACTACTTCAGTCAATAGGTGACAAACTAATAAATATGACTGTGCATGTAGCCTATAATATCATCTTCAGTCCCTAAATGGCAGGTTCCCCTAAGCATGACATAGATATTATTCAGGACAATGTCTCCTATTTAAAAAAAGAAAAGTCAGATTGCAAAAACAAGTTGGCTTGTAAAACAAAAAGACAAAACAACCCCACCCATCCCCACAATAAAAGCTGATATGAGCAACTGCAACTATAAAGGAGAAGACAAGAGCGTAAATGCTGCATCCAGAAAATGAGGCAAGTCACATTATTTTGCTCACAGCAGACAGAGATAAAGTGTCCAATATTCAGAACTCTGTAGCATTGCTTGAAGTCATTCATACATCACACTATAAGGGCTATTCCAACACATGAGAAGCTGGATACTTTTGCTTGTTTTGCAATAATTAATTGCTCAGAATGAAATCTCTTTACTATCCCATGCTTCTTCTCCAAGCAAGAAGCACTATCTCAGGTAAAAAGTAATCTCAGAATAAGTAGAAGCTAATATTAACTAACAAACTAGAATTCCCTTCAATATTACTATTAGGAACAGCACAGAACATGAGCATGGCTTATGCCATGATGGCTTTTGCTGTCGCTTTCTCATACATGCATAAGATCACAATCAGTATATGAGGAATTTTCTATGCTACAGGGGGGGAAAATGACCGCCCAAGCTCTCTAGGATTTACTTATTAAAGTATACTTCAAACACCACTCATTCTTGACCAAAGAGAAATTAATTCTTAACCAATGCCAAAGTTGCTGCCCAAATCCAGATTCTACATGTTGCCTTCATAGGAACTGAGAGTAAGTAGATTTGGGTAAAAATCAAATAACCATTTTATCAATAGAAATAGAAAGATTTGAAAAGATTTGAAAATCTATAGATTTGAAAACTGGGTAGGGGAAATCACAACCGTGGGTGTGTTCACCTTAAAGCAGTGGTTCTCAAACGGTGAGCTGCAACCCTTCACTGGGAGGCGAGATTTGCTCAAAGGGGTGTAAGCTTTGGAGGCCCTGAATTCTCCTCCTCTCCCACTTCCCAAACTTTTTTACATGTATTAAGTGATGCATTTAAATAAAACTGTTCTAATCTAAATCGTCATTTCTCCATAAAATGTTAAAATGCATGAATGCAAATGAAAATGCACATACTAAATAAACAAAGTATTTTTATAAATATACTATGTCAAGAGTGTGTGTGTGTGTGACATCCACATGTAGATGTAAATGGGGGCCTCAAGGGCAAAAGGTTTGAGCACCTCTGCCTTAAAGGAATCTTATTTACATGTGTGGATCTATTAATAACCATAAATTTGCCTTCCTAGCAAAACAAACAGTGAACGCAGAATTAAAACTAATTAAGCAATTGGTGGGATCAAGTCTTTCATTTGACGAATGATACAAGATATGCTTCAAACACTCCACAAAGCTTTGATGAACACAATACTGCCCTATGTCTACAGAGTTGCCTTTTCATTAGATGAGCTGGGGAACAATCTATGTGTACAAGAAAATCAGCTAAGCATGCACATTGCATTCACTGACCCACCAAAAAAGAGTGACAATTGTTTGTTCAGCCTCATCGAGATGCTGCAGTGCAACAGCAGCAATTTCAGCTTTCCCTTCTTTACTGCCCTGCCTGGTCTTCCACAATAGTGTAAGGCAGCACGATTCAAAGTGGCCATCTCTGGCCCAGTACTGACCCATAAGCCATCAGATGCTAGTCTGTGGAAAGTTTCCAAAGCAGGTAACAGTGGTAGCCAAGGGGCACAAATACAGTACTGGTACATTAGGGGGGAAACTGCCATTCCCCCATATCAGAAAGCCTGAGGAGCTCTGGTCTAAGGCACTGGTAAACTACTTTTGAATAGACACACTCAGTACACCATTCAGGTTCCAGTGGCCAATGTGAAGTGGAAGCCTACACATAACTTGTTGGTATCTGGTAGAGGTTTTCCAGATTCTTGGAAAGAAGGACAACTTTCTCGTATGAAGGTTAAGATACATCATATAATAAAAGCTCCCAAATAAGAGTGATAATGCTCCTTAAAGGCTAAAGATAATCCATAGATTTTATGTTAAATATAGAATATATACATTTTTTCCAATTTTTAAAAAATTAAAAGCAGTCTAGGATTTTGTTAATACAGGTTCAAATTGAACGAAACCACTTTCATCACATTTGAACTCACAGTCAGATATCTTTACACCAGGAGTAGGCAACCTTTCCCCTTTAAGGGCCGAGAGACTTCAGCTCCCAGAATCCCAGGAGCTATTGGCCAACATGGGACTATTGGCCAACATGGCTGAGGCTTCTGGGAGCTGAAGTCCCTCGGCCCTTAAAGGGGAAAGGTTGCCTACCCCTGCTTTACACTGACCCCAGCCATTGGCAACCATGATGTTACTGGCAACTTGTCAAATAATTAATCTTAAAATGAAAGTTCTGCTCTTTCTCTTGTATTCTATCTCCGTGAAGATTGTTTTCTTATTGTTCTTATTCCTTTTAATTTTTTTTAAAAAAGCAGTCAAGGATAATTCAAATTTTGTAGAAGGAACCTTTAAGAAAACTTTTAAATCATATGTTCAGTGCAGACCATATCACTTTCCCCCAACTTTTTAAAAATTAAAAACAAACTGGGCCAATGCAAATTTTGTTGAAGGGACATAGCAGAAAAAGAAATTCACCTTTCTGCAAGGACAGATTCCCTGTTCAAATTCTTTCTCCTAGCTGTTTTTCATCCCAGATGAGAAGAAATATATACCTGTAACTTTTTCTCCCAGAGAAAAAAGTAGCTTCTCTTTCTCTAGCTTACTCACTCTCACACGCTCAAACCTTTGGAGCAGGCAACTTTGAATAAACCAAGTCTTTTGCAGCTTTTTCAACTGCATGACTATTCAGCTACAAAACCTATCTCTGGTCGCAGCGCCTATTCATGAATTACTGGAAGACATGCACAACAGCCAGGCATGTGGAACTGGTACATAGAAACTTCAAATGTCAACCTTTAAATGACTTAACAGAAAACCACTCGTCTCCAGTTGTTTGTTTTTTTTTTTGGGGGGGGGGGTCCCATCTCAAATCTCCAACATTGTTTCCACTCCTGCTTCTATTTATTTCCTGTAAGTGACTGCTGGTCAGTTTGTACAACGTATTGCTGACCAATCCTCCTGGGTCACTGGCTGAGCACACCTCCCTTTCTTTTTGGCCACGATTTCTCTTTCTGGCACAATTTCATTGGATAACACTATGATAATTGTCTAGTGTGAGAAGCCTAACCAACATTTGCCAGGTTAAATGTCAACCGGTTATCTCCCTTAAGTAAGAGAAGAGCTCTTCACTGAGTCCAAACCATAAAGTTTATTTGATGATGGTAATAATAATAATGCTAATAATAATTTTTTATTTCTTACCCACCTCTCCCCAAGGCTCTAGGCAGGGTACAACACAGATTAATGGGGAACATTCAATGCAGGAGGAAAGGCAAGAGAACCTTGTCATTGAAGGTTACCCATCCACAATTTTAGAGTCTAGGCCTGTTTCCACCTTACAATTCTCTCTACGCTGCCAATTCCCAATGCAGCAAGGAGGGTGTATGGCTTTAAATATCCTGTCCTGAGCCCACGAAGGGGTTAGCAGCATTAACTGGGATTCCCCAACAACACAGCTCCAAAGGAGCCAAATCTGATCATGTTAGCATCCACCAGTTCTCTTAGAAGTTTTGTTTTCCATGTGTCATTATCTTTTCCAAATTCTTCTGGATATAGCAGGAAATTTAGGCAATGAAAGGAAGCTGAAAACAGACGGTTTCGTTTCAAATGTAAGACATATAACACTTTGTTAAGTGTTTCTTATGTTGAATCGTGGACCACACCCTCTCCAAGGAACAAGTATTTACATGGAGGTTCATGAGTTTTTAAAAAACCATAGTTTCCCATATCCTCAGGTTAACTTTAAAGCTGCAGTGTAAACATCTGAAAGCTAGCCAAAAAACAATACCTCACAAATATATTTTTTTAAAGTAATGGTGTCCCCATATTTTGAGATTTCACTAATTGCTGTAACATCTTTGAGCCACTGGTCTCAGATGTCTTATATCCATATTTTGGAATCCATACTGAGCAGCCAATATATCAACTTCTCTGGCGGGGAGAAATGCAGTGGAGACTATGTCCAAATCCTTCACTAGTTTATGGTGTTTCCATGGAATATCTAGAAGACAATCAGATTAACTCTTCCATAGGCAATGTGTATAACAGAGAATTATAACTCAAAGATAAGTGAAATGGACTAAGTGAAACAAATACTAAGTGAACAATAACTAAATACATAATAGAGGGTGCATCCACACTGCAGAATTAAAAGTTTGACACCACTTTAACTGCCACAACTCTATGATACAGAATCCTTGGATTTGTAGTTTAGTGACAGACCAGGCTGAATACCTCACCAAACTATAAATTGCAGGATTCTGTAGAATAGACTCATGGCAGTTAAAGTGGTGTCAAACTGCTGTAATTCTGCAGTGTGGATTACAAAAAATAATCACAGCTACTTAACCAAAATATTTGGTTCAAAGTCAGATAAAAGTAATAATTAAACACCTGCATGCAGATGTTGCCCCCCCCTTGTTGATGTAACATAATATATGAATATTTTGTTTTTGAACGTGTCTTGTCCCAGTAACCAGGATGGGGGAAGTAGTAATAGCGGCTCAGGATGGGCCCCACCAGAGGCCATGATCCAGCAAGCTTCGCCACTCTCCTCCTCCTCCTCCATGCAGAGGCAGCTACTCCAAACATCCTCCTCACCTTTCTCTTCCCCTCCAGGACAGAAAATGTTTGGGAAAAGGAGGGAGGTATCAAGACCTCCACATCTTGTGCTCACCCCTACCCCCCTTGAGCAACTCTCACACCACTTGTCCCAGTTTAAGAACCACTGATGTAGATGGTCCTATTAGACAGTTTCTTCCAAGTGATTAGTACATGATCCTGGTTAGATAACAACAGAACAGAAAGAGCCCACAGGACTGGGCCCTTAAACGTTACAGAATATAGAAGGTGCTGTAGGACAAAGCAACATAAAGAGATTCCCATGGTAATGTTGCAAACTATAGAGGGCAGCTCATCTATAAAATCAGCCTCGAAAATACAATCTCACCAGAAAGTGAGATCAAATCCTCAACCTTCAGTGTTGATCTTTTTGCATTATGGAAAGGAATACAAAAGGTGGGTCAGTAGCAGACTTTTGATAAATTTGATGTGGAAGTAGGGCAGAACCTTAGCCCAGTCATTGCTTGAACAGATCAAAACAGAACACAACATTTTTGGTTTTTGGAAACATGCTTGTATAAAACCTTTACAGACAATATGATGTCAAAGATGGGCACTTTGTGCAATTACAGAAAGTTTCTCTACATTTGTTCAAATTGCAGCTACTGTATTTGCAAATTGGATACATAACTTATAAAAAAATTGCAAAAAGGAGTTTGTTTGTTTTTAAAAAAATGGATGTCCCTGAACTTTGTAGACCTTCAAATGCTGCTACTTTTATTTTTAGTGCTCCGCCTAAGTGAAATCAAGCAATGTAACAGGACAGACGCTCATATAAAGCAACACTGGCAGGTTCTACAGTCAGATTAATTCATATATCTGTATCTCATAGTTCCAGAAGGGTCTGAAAGCAGCTTAAAAATATCCTCACAATTATTCTTACATAAGCTTATCACAAAACCTTGATAGAACAAGACACTGCTGCTGTTAATTGAGAGAGTTGCAAGGAAGAATGCTAGTACTAAGTCACCCAGTAACTGCCTGTATTCAGCCACAAATGAGCATAGATTCATGTATTTAGGAAACAAGATGGGCTGCATCTCTGCATCAAACAGAAAAGAAAAACCTTATTGCTATGTAAAGCAGCCTTTAAGAGCTTCAGCAGAGTTGGAGTTGATTTCGAACAACTTTTCATGCTGACTGATGATGGGAGTTGCAGCACTGGCAGAGCAGCTGCTAGCTAAGGCATAGTTTTTTACTCTCTACTTACCAAAGGATGCATGTAAGCAACAGTCTTGAGTACATTCCTGATGTACCCAAAGTCCGTACAAAATTTAAGCACAGAAATGCTGCCACATGGTTCTGATGTACTCATACCATTTTTAAATCTTAGCTTTTAGATTTGTGTTGCCTGACATCTGACAAGGATATGTCGTACTTAAAGCAACCAGTGCAAAATCATGTTTATAAGGAATACTAAGAATTCTTGCCCAAATCACAGGGACAAAAGAAAGCAGAGGCTCATGGAAACTTGTTGTGACAGGCCTGTATGAGCACTACAAATGCAAATAGAAAGCACAGTAATAACGGTGGGAAATTGCCTACATAGTACCATATGAAAAGACAGGCAGGTTATAGGTATGAGTTGGATGATGTTGGTATAGAAAGTGCTGATGTGCCCTGTTACTGGTCATCTAATCATATACCAAAATCTACATTGTTATTTTTATTATACTGCAAATTAGGATACATTCAGATGGTATTCCTGAGCTTCCTGTGCTGAGCAAGCATGCTGAGCTGAAAGTATGCAAAGTAAAGAATGCCATGATTCTTTCTGAAGCCTTCTTACAGCATTTCATGATCTGAAGGAGAGCAGGGGTTGTTCATTTAGTGTACATGTCCTCAAGAATTCATCTTAACTGGAATGCTTACAGGACCTTCTGCCTTTCAAGGTTGTGCTAAATCCAGGATGAGTATGAATCTTGCAGTCTACATAGCAAGGAATGCTGTAAGGCTGCAGAAAGAATCATGGCATTCTTTACTTTGCATACTTTCAGCTCAGCACAGGAAGCTCAGGAATACCATCTGAATGTATCCTAATTTGCAGTATAATAAAAATAACAATGTAGATTTTGGTATATGATTAGATGCACATACAATTTCCAGAAAAGTTAGGCTATGGATCATTCAAGACAAGCTGGGATTTGCTGACATGTTGTTATGAAGGTACAATGGGTTAAACTCTTTGAACAGGAAGAAATAACCAAGCTGATTGCAAGAAAACTGCATCTTGATGAAGAATGATCTCATGAACATGGAGAGAGACTGAAGAGTCAAATCATTTTTTCTAATGCTGGAGAACAAAAAATAAAGTATGACAGTGGAGGTGATATGAATTGGTGCCATGGAATAAATGAGAAATATGCTGGATATCACTTTCAAAAATTACACCAACTGGAATGACATCCCATGTGAAAGTAATTATGTTTATGATTCAGTATTATTGATAGAGTGACCAATACTAGTGCATTAAAAAAAAACTAATTGTATTTCACATTCAAAACATTAATTTTATCATTTGTTTCTCTTCTTCAGGCATCACATGGACTAATAATTAACGATTATCTCTGTTCAAGCAGAAAGAAAACATTTTAAGAACTAGTAGCAATTAGCATTATGTACTAGACTGTTCTTAACAGGTTGTTTAATAAAAAAATTCAAAACCAACATTTTCCATGTTTACGTTATAAAATGCAATTCGCTGAATGAACAAGCTTCACAGTAAATTGAACGCACCAGCATTAATAGTGCCTTTAAGCACAATATTAATGACCTCATTAAAAACATTTTGAACTTTAAACTTGCTCTTTAAAAAGCTTACTTTAAGAAAAGGATGTTTAGAGAACTTTTCTAAATGATGGAACATCAACATCAGATATTTTCATTTCCAGTAACTCTTGGAAATTATTAGTTCTCATATGAAATTAGTGTCCATTATAAATTATGTATACAGTGTGCATTGTATTTTGTGCATTTCAATAAAATTAGGTGTCAAGTTAAAAAAACATCTAAGAGGAGCATTGAAGAACAGCAGGAGTACAACACAGTTTTGAGGTATAAGTTGCACCTTTCAAACACATTTTTGTGCAACACTGCATTATTTTAAGGCCCTACTCTTTAAAAACAAAATCACTTGTGCAGTTTAGGCAACCAATTAACTGCTGCAGTCAACATACAGCCAGTCTCTCTCTCTCTCTCTGTAGGAGTTTCTCCTGAATCCCGAGGAGTATAACCCCTTCCAGACCCAAAGTCAGTACAGTCTTTTGTGGGACTTCATTAATCTGCTCATTATCAGTTCTAGACCAAATGTTAAAAGCATTCCAGATAATATTGTTACAATGAAGTACCTAAGGATGTGCCATGCAAACAAGCTGTTAAATAATAAAATAATCCCAGTTCGAGCACTGCATACACTTTATCCCTCATACCACCAAGAAAACGATGTCATAATAGGGGGTTTTGGCAAAAAAAGGGAAAACAAAAGAATGATAATATATTTCATTGTAAAAGAACATGATGAAAAAACAGTTTCACAGGGTGATGCTTTAGTGGCAAAATGACTACTGCTGATGTGTAGCAGTTTACCAAACTTTTATTTTGACTCTCATTTTAATACCCTCTATTGTTTATAAACTTCTGAAAACTTTTTTTGGATCGTGTGTGTACATCAGTGCATGTGTCCACGCACATGCATAGCTCTGAACAAAAGTTGGAATTACTCAGATTTCTTGTGTTCTTCAGTAAGGGAAAGTGTTTTTCTTCTCTGGTGTAGCATATGAAAATACAGCTGAGGAAAGACTGAAAACCAGAACAGAATTATGTAAATAAAAGTGAAGGTTTTATGTATAGACAAAATTCAAAGACATAGTCATATTAGTGTGGATCAGTATGCAAGTTGATCTTGTAGCACCTTTGAGACAGAGAAAGAAGTTGGTAGCACAAGCTTTCATAGACAAGTCTCAAAGGTGCTACAAGATCCTCTTGTATCATGTATAAACAGTTGAGTTAATATTATGTATTCACACAAGTATATCAATGTTGCCCAAGATATTTTGCTGTCTAAGGCAAACCACAAGCTGCTGCTGCTCCCTTCCCCCTACATTCCATGAACAAAGTGATTGATCTGGTTACCGAAGGCTGGTTCTACACAAGGAACACAACAGCACTACTATAATTGAGGTAGCAGGTTAGACTTACTAGATTGCTGCACTACAATCTTATAGCGCTGCTATTCCACTTTGCTCTGGCTGCCTCTTGTTGCATTCTGGAATTTGCAGTTTAAGGAGGGGCATTTAGGCTTCTCAGACAGAGAGATCTTAAGGGTAAAGGTATTCCCCATTGACAAGGTTGTCAAGTTGTGTCCAGCCATAGGGGGCAGTGCTCATCTCCATTACTAAGCCAAAGAGCTAGCGTTGGCCAGCATGGCTGCACAGAACGCTATTTACCTTCACACCAAAGTGGTACCTATTCATCTACTTGCATCTGCATGTTTTCGAACTGCTTGGTTGGCAGAAGCTGGGACTAGTGATGGGAGCTCACCTAAGAGAGCTCTTAGGCCTCACTAAACTACAAACCTCAGAATGCAAAGAGGCCGCCAGAGCAGTTAAAATGGAATAGCAGTGCTATAAGATGTCGTGTGGTAATGTGGTTAGATGGTGACACACACAACTTTGTCCTGTAGCAAATCTGGTCATCACCTCCAGCCCAACTTGCTTTATTCTGCTTAATGGTGATACTAGTCCTGAAGAAGCCAAACACATATACTGGTGAAAGGTAGAATGGTATATAGAAAAGACACCAAAGTAACTACAGCTATTTAATTCCAGGCTCAGCTGAAAGCAATTTTTTCCTGCATGCTTTCTTATTTTAAAGATTTAATGTACATCTTCTCTCCCCCCCCCCCCCTTTCCCTTTCTTTCTCTGTTTCAGTATGGCATGCTGTACATAAAATTGTCAAGAACACACAAAAGTCTGCTAAACTAACTGATTGTTGCAAACAGGTTTTGGGGAGAAAATTGGATTTTTAAAATAAAACTTTGACACATTTTACCCTATGGAAACACATGTTTGAGGCATGGACAGGTTTAGGCACAATCTACCTACACTCACTGGAAGTCCCGTAAATGGTTTTTTTGGGGGAGGTGTGTGTGTTATACTTTGTGTAACTATAGTCCATAAAAGCTTTTGTTATTATATTAGTGTTTAAGGTGCCATAAGATACATAATTGTTTTTTGTCCAATTGGTTATTCAGAGGCCTCCATCTTGTTTTTAAATGCAGATGGATGCTTCCTGTCCATCATCTGTTCACTTCAATATTATCTACTTCATTTTCTCAAGTCTCTTTTCTAAAGCTGCACATGGCTATACAAACAAAATAATGGTTCTTTCTGTCTCAGCACTGTGTGCATGTTGATGGATTTTCATCAAATTCAGAGGGAATTTTTGGGATAGTCTGACTTCACATATCAGTAATATCACATACTCAAATTCACTTTGAGAGCTCCTGCATTATTTTTCATTCATACAGAGTAATGTGTTGGGGATCATACTCTCTCAAGGGTAACTGAGACAGGCCAGCAATGTGAGGAATGTTTGAGTACCCAAAGACATAGACAGACATCCTCCAGAGCAGCTGGAATTGAACCATCATTAACAATGACTAACACTGAGATACTACACCTAGTTTAAAATAAAACAAACAAATATTTTAGACAGCTCAGATTTCTTCATGAAACAATTAGATAAAGGGCATTTTCTATTAGTTGGCTTCTTTTATTGCTTTAGGAAGGCTCATGTACCAATACAGCAAAATACAGTGAAGACAAGCAAGGGGCCTATCAGTATCACTGTAAGCACAAGAAATCTGCTGCACCAAATTGTTTTTTCTTGTGCAAAGAAAACTAGAAACATTGTTTCACAGTGTGAAGCTAGTGTACTTCAGCTGACTTAGGAAACTGCTGAATTGAAATGGATGAGCAACTTATGTAAGGTCTTTGCACATGTTGCAAATGTGTACATTTGCCATTCAGGGCTGAAATTTTTTAGTTTTATTAGAAGGTAAGTGTCATAAAAATACTGGCACAAACAGATATGCCAGCATTACACTCTTTTGTATCAGCAACAAATTAGATTTAAAGGATTATTATCACAGCAGTTGAATTTATAAGCTAGGCTGCAAAAACCTCTTGAGTCCCATCAACCTGAACTATCAACAGAGGTTGAAACCAAGGGTCTTTTTGTATGCAATTTTCTTTCAAAACATGAAAGAAAAAAGAAACAGTTATAACTAGCACCCTTCAAACAACCACACATTTCTTATATTTGTTCTTATCCCTTATTATACCCATAGGTAAAGGGCTTGGATAAGCCAGTGTGTGACACTTGTAGTATTGAAACACAATTCAGAAAGGTCTTTTTTGTCCCACTCCTTAGACACACACAATCTGTCCATTTAGGTTTACTGCTAATTTTTAATTGCTGAAATCAGACCATTATTTTTAATGCATACTTGTTCAAAAACACAAAAACATTTTGCAGTTAGGACACAAAACAGTATGCAGACATTCTAAATTTTAGCCATGCTTGAATCTCAAGGACAAAATGATTCAACTGAATAATATACTTACTTGGAATATAAGATATCATAGTCAGGATCAGGAATGTATAGTAGTCAAAGGAGAAATTGTATTTGTTAGGTAAACTAATGGAATATAAACCAGATTGCCTGACAAAGGGCAGAGCAGCATATATTGTGAGCAATTCTCCTGAAACTCCCATTGGATACAGTACGATGAACAATGTATATCTATAAAACAAAATAAATATATATAAAAACATAAACACCAGATAACTGAATTTGGCACAGTCCTAGTTACGGTTACTCAAAAGTCCAGCTGAATTTATTGGGATTTCCTGTATGTGAGATTAGGACTTGAATTTAATTTTGAATTTATTATTTTGAATATAGTTGCATCAGAAATGCCTTCAAGTCATTTCTGACTTATGGTACCCTAAGGTGAACCTATTACAATTTTTCTGACAGAATTTGTTCAGAGGGAGTTTGCCCTTTCCTTCCTCAGATGCTGAGAGAGTGTGACTTTCCCAATGGTTTCCATGGTTGAACGGGGATTTAAACCCTGGTTTCCCAGTGTCCCAGTTCAACACTCAAACCACGTATGCCATGCTGGCTTAAGTAATCAATTTAATTAATATTAATTATCAGGCATTTCACTGATGAATGGTATGAGCTGTCTTGTTTTGAATGAATTAAAAGCCAAAGCTTTTACTTTACTAAGTTTCACTTAGCTTTCTTGTTCCTTGTCGCTGGTAATCCCCCCCTAATCACATCTATCCAGAGTAAGTACCATTGAATTCACTGGGACTTTTGACAGGAGATACATAAGATTGCCTTGTAAGCTGAAATAGCCTGGAAAATTATCTTGCTCTCTTTCAAGGACCTGCCAAAAAGCTTGCCAACACATCAAGTGATTTAGAAACAGCACACAGCACATTTCAATTTCAAATATCACTGCTTTACTGTTTCTCTGTAAAAAGTCTTCCTAAAAATCATCATATTACAAAAAGATATTTTTAGATAATGGAAATTTTGACAGAGAGCTGTACTTAAAGTGTGTGAGTGTGTAAGAGTAGGCACATTACTTGAAAATATTCAAGAAGCCTACAAAAAGGTTACTAACATAATGCAACTGAGCATTTTCTAACAAATAAATTAGAGGTTAAACTATATCAAATATTAACCATTTAACCCAGGGTGCATGTGTATACAGCAGTTGCTTGAGGGCAAATGCACTCCTCCCCAACACACACTGATGCTATCTGGCATGGGAGGGAAACCTATGAAACAGAGGAACACGTTAAAACCTCCAGCCTGTGAAGCCTTTCCTGACCTGACTCCAGTTATTATTTCCATTTAAAAAAAAGATTCATTGGAATTCCATGTGAAATTTGGCTCTGACTTTTCATATTATATGTGTAAATGCCTTCAAGTTGCCTGTTGATCTATGAAGACCTCACATGTTAAGGAAAAAGCAACATGGGATATACAGTAATAGAAATAAAAATATTTATGAGAATGTCAAAGTGACTAAGCAGGAGCAATCATGAAGCTACACAGGTGAAAAGGATAATATAATTAAGAAGCCTTGAGAGCCAAGGACAAAGTTATAGAAGGTATATTGAGAACACCTGTGATAGATTGCAAACACCTGAGACTCATTAAGTGGTCAAGGTAAAGTGATGAAACACTTGGGTTGGTCTTAGGTATGGGATGATCTATGTGGACCAATCAAGATGTATGTACACACCCACTGGGTGGAAACTGACTAGTGGGTGGTGACTAACAATGGCTATAAGTGCAATGTTTGCCAATGCATATTGTGGAGTAGTGTGGGAGATATTGTGAAGTGTAGAGATTGTGATTTGTAGGGCATATAGTATTTATGTATATAGTAGAATAAAGTAGATCTTTTATATAAGACTACTGAGTTGTCTGGTGTCTTGAGGGAAGATACAAGAACCAGAAGAATCCTGGAGAAGTTTGGAGACATCTCAGGAAGAAGAGAGAGAAGGCTTGGAGAGTTTGTCAGGGTCTTCAGCCTATTCTCTGAAACTCTGCTGCTTGGGAAAGAAGCATCAACCACTGATCAAAGCTGGTCAGCTCTGCTGCATAACAAGGTGGTGAGTTAGAGCCAGAGGTGAAGAGCTACAACTCCCATCATCCCTGACAAGGGTTATGGGCCCAGTTACTAGAGCAACCAGCATCCACAGAAGCCGAAAATTCCAGAGTGTGGAAGAAAGTTTTGTGGAGCCTTGTGAGTAAATCATTTTGTGTTTTGTCTGCTGTGCATACTCAGAGGGACTGTGTCAAATTGAGTCACTGCACAAATTAAGATGGAGATACTAAAGTTTAGTAAATTAAATAGAAACAACTACTCTACCTGGACGATATATGCCCAATCTCTACTCATAAAGGAGTCTCTGTGGTCGACAGTTGAAACAGGGCTGGCAGCTGATGCTAATGCAGCCACTCAAGAAAGAGACGCTAAAGCAAAAGCATGTCTTTATCTCATGCTAGAAGAAGACTTAACGACGTAAGAGATAAAGTGTCCGCCAAGGATGTGTGGGATACTTTGCAGAGATTACACACTCCTTCAACTGCGTTTGCAAAAATGCTTTGGTCTAAAAGAATTTACAGGCAGAAGATGACTAAAGGACAGTGTGTAATAGAACATTTAAAAACAATGCAGGATTTATTTGTGCAAGCTGAACTGAGAGGAGTGGAAATTAGCAAGGAGCAGCAGTGTTATATTTTAATAGAATCGCTGGACTCTTCTTGGGACAACATAACAAATAGCTTGCAAAATTTGCCAGAAGCTGAGCTGAACAGAGACTTAATTGTTGCAAGAATATTGGAAGAGAACTTGAGAAGAAAGTCTGAGCAGGGTGACTCAGCAAGTTTAAGGACTGTGCCAAAACAACAAACAACGCCTGATCTACGAAAGCAGGAAGAAGCAGCTTCTACAAGGGAGCAACGGAGGTGTTTTTATTGTAAAAAGATTGGTCATCTACAGAGACAATGTAAACAATTCGCTGCTGAGAGAAGCAAGCAAAAGGAGAGCAGATGGCAGCCGCGGCAGTATCAAAAACAGTCCAAACCTCCATTTTTGAAGGACAGTGGTAACAAAAAGGGGTTTGCAACCATGATTAAGGAAAAACAAAATACTAATTGTAAATGGTTAATTGACTCAGGAGCATCATCTTCAATGTGTAACAATATTAATTTGATAAGTAATAGAAAATCAGCTAATGTAAATGCCGTAGTTCTAGCTGATGGGAAAGAGCTCAGTACTGTAAATCAAATGGGTACAGTTTTCATTCCAGGGCTAAAGGAAAACTTTAATGATGTGTTACATGTAAAGGAGTTAGAAAATAATTTGTTATCAGTAAGCAGATTAACAGAGACTACACAGTCATTTTTGAAAAGAATATGTGTAAGATAAAACTGAATGGGGAATTGCGAGGCATAGGCTTAAAAAAGGATAAACTTTACTATTTGGAAGACAATATTGATAGCTACAGTGTTGAAAATGCTAATAACATAGACAATAGTCCAATTCATAAAGACTGCATACATGAACTACACAGGAAATTTGGCCATGCTAGTTTCAAATGTTTAAAGAAGTTAATCAGTATGTGTCCAGATTTAAAAGTTGCTGAATGCAAAAATCACTTAGATTGTACTGTATGTAATCAGGTAAAGGTCAGAGCTTTTCCAGTAGCCAAGAAAACCAAAAGAATTGCCCAAAGACCATTTCAGTTTGTACATGCAGATGTTGCCCAAGCTAATTGTTTATCTTTAGGTGGAAGCAAATATTTTCTGGTAATTGTTGATAGGTATACAAGGTTTGCTTTTGTAAGAATATTGAAAAACAAATCTGATGCTGGGCAAAGTTTAAAAGCATGGGTGAGAATGGTGGAAAGACAATTTCATATTAGAGTAGGCACCATTGTTACTGACCAGGGAGGAGAGTTTCTAAGTAATCAATTGTTTAATTGGTTTCAAAAGGTAGGAATAAGGCATGAAACTACTAATCCCGCTTGTCCTAACGAAGATGGTTTAGCGGAGAAAAAAATACAAGATATAAAAAGGATAACTGCTTGTTTGATGGCAGATGCAGAGGTAAAAGATAGTTTCTGGGCAGAAGCAACTTTGACAGCAGTACATATTAGTAACAGACTGTATCATTCTGAAATTGAAGACATTCCCTACAGGGTATTGTATGGGAGAGTGCCAAATTACAAATATTTGAGAGTCTTTGGACAATTTGCTCATGTTTTCATACCAGCTTGTTTCAGGAAAAAGGGAGAACCCAAAAGTAAAAGACTTAGGTTTTTGGGGTATTCAGGAAATAGCTATAAGTTTCATTTAGGTGGAAGAGAAGTGCAGTATTCCAGGTCTGCAAATTTCGAGAGACATGCCGGTTGGGACAAATTGCATGCCAATAAGGAAGTTTTCTTGAGGTTAGGAAGTTCAAATGAGCCAGAAACACAAACTGAACCAACTCCAGGAAACGGAGGGGTTTCAGTTAAGCCAGAAGCATCCACTAGCAGCAGTGATAGTTCTTCAGATAATGAGACACAATCTAGACCTATTACTACCAGAATGACTGAAGACAAGAGATTTAGTCATAGAACTATAACTCTCAGCACAGAAAGTGAGGATGAAAGAGGCAGATCAACAGAGTTTATTCCCAGACGTAGTCACAGAGTTAGAAAGCCTCCAGATAGGTTTGTTGTGACAAATGCAAGAGCTTGTTTAGCAAGAGCCTGAAAGTTTTGAAGAGTTGGAAAGTTTGTCTAGAGAAGAACAGGAAAGATGGATTGATGCAATGGATGATGAGTTTGGTTGTCTGGTAAATAAAGATGTTTTTGAAGTCGTTGATAGACCCAAGGACAAGAAAGTAATTGGTTGTAAGTGGGTATACAAAAAGAAAGAAATGCCAGATGGAAGTATTAAGTATAAAGCAAGGTTAGTAGCTAAGGGTTTTGCACAACAGCAGTATGAGAACTATGATAAGACATATTCTCCAACTGCAAAGCCAGAAAGTCTGAGAATGGTTCTAGCTGTAGCAGCAAAAAGAAGTTTAGTTGTAGAGCATTTTGACTTTGAAACAGCCTACTTGAATGCTAGTTTAGATGAAGAGATATTTATGGAGCAGCCACAAGGTTTTGAAGAAAATAGTAATCAGAAAGTTTATAAATTGAAAAAAACATTGTATGGATTAAAACAAAGTGCCAGAGCATGGAATTTGTGCATTAATGAAGAGTTAGCTAAACTAGGATACAAAAGGAGCATTGCAGATGTTTGTGTCTATACAAAAGGAGACATAGTGTTAGTAATTTATGTAGATGATTTGTGCGTGGCAGCAAAGTAAAAACAGGAAATTGAATCAGTAAAAAGAGAATTGTCTGAAAAGTTTGTCTTAAAAGATTTAGGTTTATTGAAGTCTTATTTAGGTATTGGTGTTGAATGGACAGAAGAAGGACATTGTTTGTTAAGCCAGAGAAAGAAAATTGAAAATTTGATTGAAAAGTGTGGATTACAAAATGCTAAAATAGTAAGAGCTCCAATGACAACTGGTTTTGTATCTGAAAAAACAACTAGAGATTTTGAAGACAAGACTTTATTCAGGAGCATAATAGGATCTTTACAATTCATATCTTGCCACACCAGACCAGACATTTCATATGCTGTAAATGTATTGTCCAGAAGAGTTAATGATCCAAAAATTGAAGACTGGCCAGCAGTAAAACACTTATTGAGATATTTGAAAGGAACTCTAGATAAGAAATTGATAATTAGAAACAGTCATTCAGATTTAGATTGTTATGTGGACAGTTCTTTTGCATCAGAATTAGGAGACAAGAAGTCAGTTACAGGAATAATAATCAAGTACAGTGAAAGTCCAATAGTCTGGAGAAGTAGGAAACAAACAAATGTAGCGATAAGTACGACGGAAGCAGAATTCGCAGCTTTAAATGAGATAGTAAATGAGGTACAGTGGGTTGAGCAGTTATTGAATGATTTAAATGAAAGTTACAAGATACCAGTAGAAATTCTGGAAGATTCAGTCATGCATAGCAATGGCTGAAACTGAAAGTTTGAAGAACAGAACAAAATATGTTGGAGTAAGATATCAAAATGTGCGAGACATGGTTCAGAAGGGTAAAATAGAATTGAGATATATAGAAACACAACACAACATAGCAGATTTGTTCACAAAAGCATTGACGGCGGAAAAACATGAAAGACTAACACAAATGGTTGGAATGACATTGTAAGACACATACAATATTTTATTTCGGAGGGGATTGTTAAGGAAAAAGCAACATGGGATATACAGTAATAGAAATAAAAATATTTATGTGAATGTCAAAGTGACTAAGCAGGAGCAATCAGGAAGATACACAGGTGAAAAAGATAATATAATTAAGAAGCCTTGAGAGCCAAGGACAAAGTTATAGAAGGTATATTGAGAACACCTGTGATAGATTGCAAACACCTGAGACTCATTAAGTGGTCAAGGTAAAGTGATGAAACACTTGGGTTGGTCTTAGGTATGGGATGATCTATGTGGACCAATCAAGATGTATGTACACACCCACTGGGTGGAAACTGACTAGTGGGTGGTGACTAACAATGGCTATAAGTGCAATGTTTGCCAATGCATATTGTGGAGTAGTTTTGGAGATATTGTGAAGTGTAGAGATTGTGATTTGTAGGGCATATAGTATTTATGTATATAGTAGAATAAAGTAGATCTTTTATATAAGACTACTGAGTTGTCTGGTGTCTTGAGGGAAGATACAAGAACCAGAAGAATCCTGGAGAAGTTTGGAGACATCTCAGGAAGAAGAGAGAGAAGGCTTGGAGAGTTTGTCAGGGTCTTCAGCCTATTCTCTGAAACTCTGCTGCTTGGGAAAGAAGCATCAACCACTGATCAAAGCTGGTCAGCTCTGCTGCATAACAAGGTGGTGAGTTAGAGCCAGAGGTGAAGAGCTACAACTCCCATCATCCCTGACAAGTACTAACATCCCTGACAAGAGCTACAACTCCCATCATCCTACTGTCCAAGTACTAAACAGGGATGACTCTGCTTAGCTTCCCAGATCAGATGGGATCTGGAGTCTTTATAAGAATGGGAAAATCAGAAGGTGCTTTGAGGCGCACTTTCGCTGTCTTGTAAAAGGAGCGGCAATTTGCCGCTCCTTTTAGAGGCGCCGCAGGAGTGCCGCGGTCCGGCTGCCGCGGTCCCGCGGCGTTCCGGACCAGGGCGTCCTGGTCTGCATCCCCCCCTTAGTTTCCTTACTTGCAAAGGACTGATCTTACTACTAACAATATTCTCTCTCAGATGTAGCTTCTCATGAACTAATTAAGTTTAATGTCCTTACCTGGCCCATTTGATGAGATAAGGGAGATGGTTTAATAAGCTGAATGTATAAAAGGAGTAACGGATAATCTCTGTGATTGTCCAGGCAATGACAAAGAGGAGGACACTGTCTTCACTTTGCACCTGTATAAGAAAAATGAAATTGCTGAAAAATTCAAAATCAATGATCATTTGTTAAAAATGCAAGTCCATGCTTATAGCCTCCATCCCCAAGCAGGTGCACTACATGTCACAGATCTGGGCAAAAGGAGGCTATAGATCAGTCATTTCAAACAATTTCAATATAAGCACACATAGCCATGTTACTTCCTCCCCTTTTAAAAGGCATACTAAGTTCTTCTCTAGTTGTGAATGGTTTCAAAAACAGATTACATGATTGCATTCCAAATAAAGGCATAAAACAAGAATGACAATCCCTGAAAATGACAACCCCTTCTTACACCTGAATATTTATTTATTTATTCTATTAATTCAATTTCTATGCCACCTTTCTCCCAGAAAGGGACCCAAGGAGGCTCACAGATAAAATTGCTTAAACTTTACAATAAAAATTTAAAAACAATTAAAATCATATAGCTAAAACAGTATAAAATTATATAAAACATTAAAAAGTTTAAAAAACATAACTAGAGCACACTCCTCATCTAAAAGTCTCAGACAAGATTACATATTAAAAATATATTGTGAAGCAATCCTCTTCAATTCATATGTCCCAAGAAGGCGAATATGACTATAGTTTAAGGAAGTGCCTGCATCCAGATTGCCTGCTATGAATACTTTGCTTGAAGAACATCCTCTATAACTGATATTTCAAGGACTCCTTTTACCTCAGCTAAGCAGGAATTGCTCTTACACTTTCTGGAGCTGAGGTAAATCTTAAAGAACCCAACACTGTGGGCAGAGGCTAATCATATGAACTTTCTCATGCAATGTTCTTGCAGGGATGCTAATTCAATGGACAGGTCCTATCTCACTCGCCTGTTCATATGGGATCAAGGCAATGTGCACCAGGGGTGGGAATCTCAAGGCCCTTCTGAAGCTGTTGAACTACAGCAAGAGGCAACAGCCATTACCAGCATAGCTAATGGTGAATGCTGGGAAATGCAGTTCAGCTACATCTGGAGGGCCACACAATTCCCACTCCATTTTAAGCATTAAATGCAGCATAAATTCTACACAGTAATGCTGCTTCCCACAAAGTCTCCCTTTGTCAATCCATTATCCAGGAACCTTCAAGGAACATTCAGAACAAGGCATTTAAGTAATATATAACACAAAACAGAGAAATGTCTGTGTCTGGGCTTCACAATTCAAGAAGGATGTTGGCAAGCTGATCCAGAGGAGGTGACCAAAATGCTGAAAGGCCTAGAAACCATGCCCTATGAGAAATGGCTTAGAGAGCTGGGTATGCTTACCATGGGGAAGAGAAGGTTAAGAGGTGATATGATAGCTATGTTTAAATATTTGAAGGGATGTCAGATTGAGGATAGAGCAAACTTGTTTTCTGCTGCTCCAGAGACTAGGACATGAAGCAATGAATTCAAACTACAGGAAAAGAGATTCCACCTCAACATTAGGAAGAACTTCCTGATGGTAAGAGATGGCCATCTGTTGGGAGTGCTTTTATTGTTTCTTCCTGCATGGCAAGGGGTTGGACTGGATGGCCCTTGTGGTCTCCTCCAACTCAATGATTCTGCTTCCATTTTTCACAGACTCTGGCTGTTCAAAATTTTACAGACTTGGTCTAAATGTCAGTACACAGTCTGTATAACTATTTAGAATTGTTGCTGATGCTTCTGGACATAGAATCATGAGTTGGAAGAGACCACAAGGGCCATCCAGTCCAACCCCTGCCATGTAGGGACTCAAAATCAAAGCATCCCTGACAGATGGCCATCTAGCCTCTGCTTAAAGACCTCCAAAGAAGGAGACTCCACCACTCTCCGAGGGAGTGTGTTCCACTGTCGAACAGCTCTCACTGTCAGGAAGTTCCTCTTAATGTTGAGGTGGAATCTCTTTTCCTGTAGCTTGCATCTGTTGTTCCGGGTCCTATTCTCTGGAACAGAAGAAAACAAGCTAGCTCCCTCTTCAATATGACATCCCTTCAAATATTTAAACATCTGTCTGTTGGTTCTGAGACAGTGGTTTGTAATCATGTGACTTCAGTGCCATGGAAGTCCCCAACAGTGCTGCTCTTCAACAATGTGAAAAAAGGCAAAAGACTCACAGGGAAAACAAAGAATGACTGTAGTTGCATGATGACCCAGAGATGCCCCACAAAAGTAAAGGAGCCAGGGCAATTCCATACTAAATACTTAGTGTGGAAGCACACTTGTTTTAGGTATTATTGCATGTGGCCCTTTTCTTTCTTTCTGTCCTCCCTCCCTCTCTCTCTAAATGTAAAGCTGGTTCAGAAAAATCAATGCTAGCCAGCTCAGATGACAAGGCTGTAAGTATTTTCAGTTCTCAGCTTGCAAAAATAGGCTCATTATATAACAAGATAGCTGCATGGCAGAATATTACCAATTTTGCCTTATACACAAATATTTGACACTGCTTTTTATTTGAAATCCTAGCTAGTAACTTTTATTCTGCAGTCTAGCCCCAAATGGCATTTATATTTGAACATTGCTAAGCAGACGGGTGGGGTATAAATAATAATAATAATAATTATTGTTGTTGTTGTTGTTGTTGTTGTTGTTGTTATTATTATTATTATTATTATTATTATTATTATTATTATTATTATTATTACATCCTAACTTAGCAGAGCAATTCTGAACTGTTCCTGAGGTAATGAATTCAAATCCTTACACTACTACTGTTTCATAGTGTAATGTTGTTGGAAGCTGACAAGAATACAAAGTCATCATGCTGCGGGGAGGGAAGAATCCTAATATTGATATGGCTTAAAGGGAAGCCTGTATCAAATGAACATGATGATGCTTAACTGCATAAATTAAAAATGCTGTTTTCAGTGTTGTGTAAGGTTTTAAAAACTTGAATAGTAAGCAGGAAGGGGTGTTTAAGTGTGTGCTCTGCTAATTAAAATCACCACCGTTGAGATGCAGTCAGTGACAGGGGAAAAACATACTGTAGTCTCTTTAATCTCCTCTCATGGAGTATTATGATCCTGATTCAGCATGGATTCCCAGATTTTATCTTTTAATTTTTTGAAAAGACAAGCACACACTCCAGGCAATACATTTGACATCAAGTATACTTAGACCCTTATCACACAAGTTTTGTAAAAATCATATATAGCATGGGATTTAGTGACACCTACTGGTCCTATCAAAAGTATTTATATACACTCGTCCCTCCACATTTGTGGCTTTGACTTTTGAGGCTTTGATTATTCATGGTTTTTATTAATATGTTCCTTCTAGGAATATCTAGGTCCTCCAGCGCAACTCTATGGTCAACTTTAACCAAAAGTCGCACTGAAGGACCTAGAGATTCTTAGAAAGAACACTCCACTAGGCATTTGTAGCTCCTCTAGTGCAATTCTGTGGTCAATGTCTTGCAGAGTTGCACTGGAGGACCTAGAGATTCCTAGAGAAGTGTTCTGTCAGGTAAAAACATAAATGTTTTTGTTATTTCCCATTTTTCCACATTCATAGGAGTCCTGTGCCCCTAACCCCAATGAATGTGGAGGGATGTGTGTATTCAGTTTAGCAATTTTCTGTTGAAAAAAAACCACAGCTGAGTTTAAGATAGTCTACTGCCTGGAAAACCACCTACAATATTATCAGAAACTACAGCTGTTAAAAGAGTTTACCAGGGCTCCTACATGATTTGTTAGTTGTTAACAATACCAATGCTATTAGACTTGAAAGTAACTTACCACTTAAAATGAAACACAACCATCTCTCTGCCCACAAGCAGATAACTTTCTATCTATAGCTGACAAGAATTATGCTTTTTTTCACAGATGACCCACTATCAAGACAAAACCTTGTCATTACTGAAGACAACACTAAAAAACACGTGATCACTCTTCCAGAACGCAGAAAGATAAGGAAGCCTGCCATGTACTAGCTCCTAGTAACAATATGCATACTTTCAAGTAGATCTAAGTCTGCTTGGAAACATACAATCTGAAGATAATCAATATATTTAAATAAAAACTTTGCACATCACAATGAATAATGAACACATTGCGTATCAGTGATGCCATGTTAGCCATTGGAGGATTGGCTGCATTGGCTGCATGAAAGGTAAGAGCGATGCTACCTAGATGCATATCTTGTAAGATCTTGATCCTCTTAAGTTTTAAAATCATGAAGTGGTTTAGGTTCACACCTACGCTATGAATCATATATTACACATAGCATGTTCATGTTTTGATTTAATAATTGACATTACAATAATGTCTAAAGCAAAGTGTTCTTCAGAAGGCTGATATCACACCAATGTACAGAGGAAGACAGACATGTGGGCATGTGTATGTATTGTACATACAGTGGACCCTTTAGATCGGCAGCTAGTTATCAGCGGATTTGACTGCCTGTGGATTGGCACACTCCATATTATTCAATGGTGGCGCATGCACACAGACACGCTGATGTGTCTGCATTCACATTGCTGCCATTGAATAATATGGGGTGTGACTGCTCATGTTTTTGCCATTTGCTCAGAGCTCCAAAACCGAATCCGTGCAGATGGGAAGAGTACACTGTACTGGCGTAACCGAAGCAATGGCCAAGGCTCCCAGACAGCAAAAGATAATCTTGCCTACGGAAACATTAGCAATACATTAATTTGTTGCTGATCTTTAAAAACAAAGATGGACTGCTTTCAACAGGCATGAAAGGATATGTTGGCTGTATTAGGATTCCATCAATAGAATCTCCCCCCCCCCCCCCCACTTTTACTCTGCTTGCCAATACTGATTTAGAGGAGAATTAAGGAACATGGTGGCTCAGTGGTTAAGATGCTGACTGATGATTGCAAGGTTGGTTGGTCAGCAGTTCGAGACTCATGGGGTGAGCTCCCATCACTAGTCCCATCTTCTGCCAACCTAGCAGTTCAAAAGCACGTAAAAGTGCAAGTAAACAAATAAGTGCCACTTCGATGGGAAGGTGACAGTGTTCTGTGCAGCCATACTGGGCACACGACCCGCAGAGTCGTCTTTGACAATGCCAGCTCCCTCGGCTTAGTAACAGAGATGAGCACCACCCTCTACAGTCGGACATGACTAGACAATCTTGTCAAGGGAAAACCTTTACTTTTTAGTAAGTATGGCAGGCAGGATTTCTTGCTGTTTTGAAAGCTTTATTTACTAATCTGTTTTTGTTTTGCCACCAGCTCTACTTTCCCCTTCACTACAGAAAGGCAGGAGCGCAATATTCAAGCTGAAGTTTTAGAGATGTGTTCTCAGTTAAGGAAATTTCAGAAGTCAAGAAACAGACAGGATACAACATGCTAACAACCTGACCATCTTAGGAAGGAGAGCAAGCACATTCTTCAGACACTACTGAGCTACCCCATGCGATTAAACATTAGGCACTACACTTCAGGAAGTCATAAGAGAAAGCATATTATGAGTAACATCTCAATGACATCTGAGTTACTAAATCAGGTAATGATTTGATTAGGCTGACCAGAAATTATGAAAGACAAGTTTTTTCTTCTTCAAGAGTTAGTTTCATGAAAAATCCAAACAAATGGAATATTAAGAGTTTCTCATTCAAGAATCTAAGAGTATATGAAAGGTTTTGACTCAAGAGACTGAACACACTACTCATGCATCCATATGTCAAGTCTTACAAAACACAATACCTGAATTTCTTCAGGGAGTTCAGGCATGTACACACCACTTCAGAAAAAAAGGAGGAAAAAAACAACTTTCATAACAATTTAGGTTATGTTCATCTTTCAAAAAAAAGTAATTTTATTTAAGTGTCAATTGACAATTCTTTTATCTGAATTGCTCCCTTTCACCTATCTTTCACTTATTGAAAAATAAGTATCATATCTGCAACCTGCAATATTTTGGCAACCTGACACTACGCAGTCCACTTCTTGCTACTTTTATTACTCAGGTGTTGAAAAGATCTTCTGACTCACATTTTAGCTAGTAATATGAAAATAATGAATTCCAGGTGTATATACCAGGTATGTTGGTTGTTTGAAAAATACACTCCTCCTTCATTCTAGCAAGGTTGCACTTCCTGCTATTAATACAATATAGTATGAATACAGCTGATGGCCCACTGCAGAATTAATACAGCTTGACACTGTTTTAACTGTCATGGCTCCATCTTATGGAATCCTAGGATTTGTAGTTTGTTTTGTTCTCTGACACAGGCAGCTAAATATATCACAAAACTATAAATCTCAAAATTCCATAGCATTGAGCCATGGCAATTAAAGCATTGTCAAACTGCATTGTTTCTGCAGTACAGATGCAGCCTTGGTTATGTGTAAAACACAGAAATACAGTTCTAGGTGAAAGCAGGGAGTCTGATTCCTTGTCCTTGTCAATATAGTAGACTGATCAGCCAGATCTACATACAGTATATGTCTGTTATATGTGTGTATGATTCTTGTTTCAGAGATACTAAATTGTTGGATGAACACATACATTAGGAAAGCACAGCAGTAAACACTTTAGGCCAAGCTGCCTTGGATTCAATCTCAGGAGGAAGGTGGAGTATAAATTCAGCAAACAAACAAGTAAATAAAATGAAGTCCAGGCCACTGAAAAGGATCAGCAGAACTGAAGCAATGTGACTGAAAACCTTATCATTCATATACTGCACATCTAGCCTGATTCAATCCCACATAATGCTTCTTTCCAAACAAAGGGTGTTTGCCCAGAGAACTCTTCTGCTCTATAGAGAAGAGCCAGTAAGGAAATACAATACAGGGATAATAAGGTTTAGTCCCTCATAAAAGTGTTGAATTTAGAACTGTAACATAAATAGCTCATGCAGAGATGTCAATATAGGTCATATATTGTGGACCCAATACAGTAGGATATGAGATTTCCAAAGAGTCCAAATTTAGATAAAAAGTGGTCACGCCTTCTCTTTTAACTTACCTCTTTTACACTATGGGTTACAGCCCAAGTCAGAAAAACTCTTGACATCACCTGGAAAGTAGTCAGTACAACAGAAGAAGGAACAATCCCTATAAAGACAGTTTAGAATTTATAAATATCCTTTGTTTCAGTGCTTTATATAAAAGTTCTACTGCATTTTACTAGAAATGAGATTATGAAAATGACAGTCTTCCAAAAACAAAGCTAGGGAAAGAAATGGGAGCATATAAACCAGAGGCTTGTTGCAGTTTTTGCTTCTAGTAATAAACCATAGTTTAGTGATACATGCAAACACCAAGGTAAGTACATGTACATGGCTACTTTTCTATCTGAATATCAGATGTTGGGGATAAACAACAAGAGATTGCTCCAATATGTCCCAGATGTATATGGTTACTGATGTTGATGCCAAGTTCTGGACAAAACAACCTGGTTTAACCTATCAAGGTAATTCTTATGTCCTTACAAAAACTGCTCTGTCAAATGCCCCCTTTTTAGCTGAAGAATCTAGCCTTGTTTTCTGAAACAGCACTTCCCTCAGAAAATAAAGGACAATAGCAAATCTGGATGGATGATTACTGAATATTCAACTTTCTGTGCCTGATGTTGGCAAGAGCACAACTGCTGCATGTATTTTACATAAAGTGCCTCATATACAGTACATAATTATAGGCAGGGACTATTCGTGCAGTTGCTATTCCAACTCAAAACACACTTTCACTGCAGTAGATAAATACGCCAATCAATCATAGAATCATAAAAGCATGGAGTTGGAAGAGACCACAAGGGCCATCCAATCCAACACCCTGCCATGCAAGAACTCATAATCAAAGCATCCCAAACAGATGGCCATCCAGCCCCTGTTTAAAGACCTCCAAAGAAGGAGATTCCACCAGACTCCGAGGGAGTGTGTTCCACTGTCGAACAGCTCTCACTGTCAGGAAGTGCCTCCTAATGTTCAGGTGGAATCTCTTTTCCTGTAGCTTGCATCTGTTGTTCTGAGTCCTATTCTTTGGAGCAGCAGAAAACAAGCTAGCGCCCTCCTCAATATGACATCCCTTCAAATATTTAAACAGGGCTATCATATCCCCTCTTAACCGTCTCTTCTCTAGGCTAAACATACACAGTTCTCTAAGTCATTCCTCATAGGGCATGGTTTCTAAACCCTTCACCATTTTAGTTGCCCTCCTTTGGACACGCTCGTTTTTCAACATCCTTTTTGAATTGTGGTGCCCAGAACTAGACACAGTATTCCAGGTGGGGCCTGACCAAAGCAGAATACAGTGGCACTATTACTTCCCTTGATCTAGATACTATACTTCTACTAATGCAGCCTAAAATTGCATTGGCCTTTTTAGCTGCGGCATCACACTGTTGACTCTTGTTCAACTTGTGGTCTACTAGGACTCCTAGATCCCTTTCACACTTAATCTCGTTAAGCCAGGTGTCCCCCATCTTATATCTGTGCTTTTTGTTTTTCTGCCCTAAGTGCAGTACCTTACATTTCTTTGTGTTGAAATTCATTTTGTTAGCTTTCTAATCTATTACGATCATTTTGAATTTTCATCCTGTCCTCTGGGGTATTAGCTATTCCTCCTAATTTGGTGTCATCTGCAAATTTGAGAAGCATGCCCCCTATTCCTTCATCCAAATCGTTGATAAAGATGTTGAAGAGCACTGGGCCCAGGACAGAACCAATGTCAGCGTAAGACAAAAAAATAGACTTTATTTGTGCTTTGTTTATGGTTAATCGTTCAGCAAAAGCTCCAATATCTTCTTAAGTGTACTGAGATGTGATAGTCAGGAATAATTATTATAAAACAAACCATGCAAATCAATTTCTGGATTATGTATTAGCAGATCATTTCTCTGACCCTCTGGTGATCTTCATTTGGAATTTCACTATACAAACAATGAGTACAAAGACTTACCTATTGCACAGTGCAGGATCTAAAACAAAAAGAATATTTTAATCAATAACTTAATAACATATTTCGCTTTATTATTACAGCAGTCTGTTTTATGATCAAGAACAACGGTAAGTACTGCCACTAGCCATTTGCCATGTGTCTATTTCATCTTTTCAGTGGCCATGTTTCTAACCTATATTTTTGTTTTACTGTGCATTCAGGGAGGAAAATGTTGTCAGAGGAAGATATACTTAATCCACCCAAACCTTCTTAGATATCACTGGGATTCTCAAATATTAATCCTTCCCTGGAATGGTTCCCTAAACAAAATAAAAAATGGAGCAGAATTTTAGCTTTCCAAACTAAAACATCTCCAGTGAGGCCATCAATGGAGAGAAAAACGAAGAAGAGAACTAAGCTAGGGCGTGTATGTGTATTGCATTTCTGTGATTTTACTCGTAGAGATTTAAATGATTATAGCTACAAGGCGAGATAAGATCTCATTGTCACATAATGATGGGAAGTCACAGCTTAATAGTTCACTTCTTCCCAAAATAGCAGGAAGGGGGAGAGAAACTATTCAAGAATCTATAGTTCAGGATGTAAAATAACTAAACCTATATCTTGCTCTGAATGGACAACTACCGAAGGAGTTCAGGAAGCAAATGAATGTAAAAATATTTTTTTAAGTAAACAATGTTCAGATGGGCAGCTGTCCCATATCACACATACCTCAAGCATAGCTCCAGTTTGGAAGAATTTCAGAGGCTTTTCTATTGAATAGTATAGATTGTGGTAACTACCCTTGGCGAGATATGCTCTGACTAAACCAACAGCTATAACAAGCCAACTAGGAAAAAAGAGAGAGAGAGTGAGATATTTTGTTAGTGCTTATAGAGAAACAGATCTGTCCATTATTCTCTTAAGAGCAGAGAAGTTACTGATACAGGCCAAGCTGACTGGTAATTGCCTTCTCCGTTTTATATGCTGGACTGAACCAGTGGTTTATGTAGCTGACTTTATATAGATCTGATTTTCAGAGCAAGAGAGACATGCCTGCAGTGTTGCACTTTTGCCTTCTTTGTGTACTCTGTCCTTCTGAGGTTTGTTCACCACTACTATATTTTCTTCATTCAGGCACTAATACTGGTTTAAACAAAACTTTCTGAGGATACAGATACGTACATGTAAATTGCAGGTGGTGAGGAGCTTTAATACCTCCCATGTCCCCATGAAAAACCAAGACCCCCAGCTAGCTGTGTGCATACCGGGGTATTGAAAGATATGGGCTTTTCCTACTAGCATAACTAACTAGGCTCCAAGAGCAGAAGACAAAATCCACACAATATAATAGCATAACTGAAAAACCAATATCCTAAAGGTTATAGTAACTTCCATGTGTTTATTCTGCTGGAGACACCAGTACTTAGCAATGATAAACAGGAACTGGTTATAATTAATTAGATACAGTATGTTACACCATCATTCACATGAAGATTTGAGCCGAGGCATTATTACATTATGTATGTATGTACTATGGTGCATTACTATGTGAATATTAACACACAACTAATCTGCTCAAGTGCCTTTTATTATCACTTATTAAAAACATCTGGGTTTTCTTCTGTATATTTACAATATTGAGCAATTATTCTGAACTGTCTGACAGAGAAAAACCTTCTAATAAAATTGATTTATTAGAACCATCTGTTTAACTAGTTACAGAGTATATTCTAGAAAGTTAAACTTGAAGAGGTTTTCATGTTTATTCTCCCAATATTACCAAAATGTTCAAATGATTTGTTCAAGGTTCAGTGCTTTTTGTTTTATTAGTTGTGCCAGTCATTGATTATTGTTTAAAATATTAGATTTTAAACTGCTTGATTTAATTGTAATTTAAAGGGGGGGGGGTTATATGATTGCTATAAACTGTGGGAGTGTACTTTTAATGTAAGCCGCTTTGATAGCTTCGGCTAAAGGCGGGATATAAATAAAATTTTATTTATTATTATTTATTATTTTTGTTAAATCAAATGCTGAATAAGGTATTGAATGTATTACTTCTGCTTTGGCCTGTTTGCTTTCTGAGAAAAGAAACAAGAGTCAACTCCTAAATACTAAACTGCTTCAATTTGGTGCAGTATTTGCTAGGGAGCCTTACTGCGCGAGAAAACAAAGTGGGAGTGGAGTCGCAGAGTAGTGGCTTTCCCCATGTCTTACCACATGTCATCGTGACACTTTAGTTCTCCTCCTGCGGGAGATGGTCATAAAAGAGTGTCTTTTTTTCTAGCTGGAAAAATCATTTTAACAAAAGACATGCTTTGACAACCATCTCCTGAAGGAAGAGAACTTAAGCACTACAATGCCATGCAGTAAGGCATGGAGAAAGCTGATAGTATCTGAGTTCATTTTGGATTCTTTTCTAGTGCAGTAAGGCTCTAGGCACAATGAATTTGGTGAACACTAAGATAGTATGATAAATGTATTAATACTGACTTTGTTGGCAGGCTATTACCCTCCATAAAGTAATACATATGTAGTTTTATTATTAGATGAAAGGTAGCTAGAGCTTTGTTTCAGGAACAACCATGTCAAATAATCAAACTTGTACCTGTTAAAAAGAAACTATTCAAAAATACTTTAGTAAATAGAACACATGAACACGATAGATTATAAATCCCTCAAGCTTTGATCAGTAATGTCTTCTTCTCCCTCAAATGCAGAGACATCTAGTGATGTCTGACAATAAGGCATCAGACTAACCTATGCAGTCTATGATATGTACAAAGTAAAGAAACAGTGGTTCTTATAACCAGTTCAATTGTATTAAGTCTAGGTCAGGGGTAATTTTATTAGAAGGTTTTTCTCTGTCAGACAGTTCAGAATAATTGCTCAATATTGTAAATATACAGAAGAAAACCCAGATGTTTTTAATAAGTGATAATAAAAGGCACTTGAGCAGATTAGTTGTGTGTTAATATTCACATTTCCCCTTTAAGGGCCGAGGGACTTCAGCTCCCAGAATCCCAGGAGCTATTGGCTAACATGGGACTATTGGCCAATATGTCTGAGGCTGCTGGGAGCTGAAGTCCCTCGGCCCTTAAAGGGGAAAGGTTGCCTACCCATGGTCTAGGTTGTAATGCTACACCACTGAACACAACCAGATAAGGAGTTTGGATTTTTATAGGATAGTCAAGGAGTTGCCCCCCACAACACTACTGATTTTAAGATGGGATGACTTGTCTGAAATAAGTGGATGGAGAGTGGTGGGGGCTGTAGTTTGCAGGTTTCATTAAAAGTCACTCTACCTTTTCTTCCAAAATCTTAATATTAGCCACTTAGCATCAATCCATTAGCTTCATCCTTCTTCTGTTATGCTCTAACTCAGGGGTAGGCAACCTTTTTGAGCCGGGGGCTGGGTTGCTGTCTCTCAGACAATTGGGGGGCCGAAGCACCAAAATAAATAAATAAATAAACATTTAAAAAATATGCATGCACACTCTCTCAGCCCCCCAAAAGCCATGGCAAACCCCCTGTGGAGATTTTGCCAAGAAAACCCCAAGAACAAGTAATAACAACAATAATCAATATCATCATGGCAGGCGGCGGCAGGACTGGCCTGGGGCCGGTCCAAAGGCCTAGGGGGGCCGCATCCCCGCCCCGGGCCTTGGGTTGCCTACCCCTGCTCTAACTCCATGATCCCCAAACTTTTTTAAGGCTGGTGCCCCCCTTTTCTGTAACAATCCTACTGCCACCATGCCTATTTATTGATATGAAACTGTTCTGCAAATTCAAAACAACAAATCTAGCACTATAAAGTTAAACAAGTGTGTGTATTTCACAAATAAAATTTAACTTTGTAAAACAATTAATTTAATATTTTTTTAAAAAAATACTTATGTCTCATCTATAAAACATTATCTTCAACTTTTAATGGGGTGGATATACTTGGTTCAGGGATATTAGTTTTCATCAACAGACTGGAAGGCACTAAGAACTCTTAGATACCTATGTTCAGTAATTTTCAGTTTGCTTCTTTGCTTGGAAAGAAGCCAGGCAACTGTACTGAAGCCTTGCTCTCCTACATATGTTGGGAAGGCAATAAAGTACATCTTGACTTTGTCACACAGTTCAGGGTAGCAGTCAGATGTTTTGTTTTTGTAACCAAAAATCTTGGTATGAGTTTTTTTGAAATCTGGCCTCAACTCAAATGTTATTTTGGAATTAAATCAATTCTTCCTCCCTTATTTGTTTCCTCATTGCTATCTAAGAATGATCACCCAGACTGGTATTTTAAGCAAAAAAAGATCATGAAATCTACCAAACATGTCTTTGTGGAGGTCATCCAGGTGGTCACAATAAATTAAAAGGTCATCATCTGATATGCACTTAGACTCAGAGAATTGGAAGAGCCCACAAGGGCCATCTAGGATGTGCTTTATAGATGTTTGCAATGTGTGGTTGCCAGTGCCTCTTCCTTTCCTGAAATCTGCTTGCACCTCTGGGATTTGTCTCTCCATATATAACTGGAGTCTGTGCTGCAAAATTTTAACCATATTTCTGTTACATGTGAAATCAATACTGTGATCCTACAGTTGCTGCAGTCTTTTGTGTCTCTTTTTTTTAGGGTTTTACTTACAACAAAGGTAAAACTTTTTCATTGGATATTTGGCAGGTTTACTATACAGCACCGAAAAGTTTCTCCAGATGCAACAGTACACTTTGTGAAAAACTCAATGTTCTTTGCCTAAAGAAATGGCTGGGCAGTTTCACACAGTTCTCATGATTCCCTAGCACTGAGCCAAGGCAGTTAAAGTGGTCTCAAACTGGATTATATTTAGCAGTCTGTTCAAGCCCCTTGTCTCCCATTTCCCATGTGGCCAAAGAGGGAAGTGGCTTCTGCCTGCACTGATATCTCTCAGATCATCTTACCTGACAACAAAACAACATCTTGACAAAATGTAGGCCTCACATGACTCTTAACATTGTCATTTCCCCCCTCCTGTAAGATTTTCAACATCTTTGCTTGATGAAGAAAGCAGTGGAGCTTCGAAAGCCTGCACTAGTTATTTTGTGCCTTTCTGGTTGGCCCAATCAAGGTATTGCTGTTTTGTTGTTGCACTTTGCTGCATGGCCTACACAGCTTTCCCTGATTATGTTTTCTAGGAATTGAATGTTTTTGCTGGAGGACAGGGAGTTTACCGTACATACTTGTTTATAAGTTAAAAAAATGTATGCCAAAAATTTGACCCCAAAATCCTGGGTTGACTTGATCTAGTATACAGGTCAATATGATAATACTGCTCAGAAATGTCCTAAAAGAAGTGCCACTCAATGTCCCATTCTCCCTACTTCAGCAGCTGCTACCCAGGCAAAGAGAGGTACTCCTTGCACATTTGTGTATGTGTGTGTGTTGCCCTGCTTCACCAGAGAGATCCAAAAGAGCTGCTGCTCTTGCAAGGAGAGTGAGAGTGTGAGGTGACTGGTGCTTCGCTGATGTCCTTGCTTTGTCCTTTACATCCTTTGTTACATGCTCCTAAGTTGTACCCTCGACCTATCCACAGGTCACATCCACAAAACTTGCCCTCGATTTATACATAACAATGACTTATACACAAATTTATATGGTAGTGAAGTTTTGGTATTCAAAGCAAATTCCCAAGCTCAAAAGTCTATTACTGCATAATGTTTTTTACATCTGGTTTTGAGGTCAGGCAAGAAAAAGAAAGAAAGAAAGAAAGAAAGAAAGAAAGAAAGAAAGAAAGAAAGAAAAGGCGGGGGGGGGGGAAGAAAAAGGCAAAGTAGACCCCACAAGATTGAAATATGCCCACCATACTTGAGTCGAACCTATCACAGGATTTTCTGGGGCTGAGAGTATGTGACTCACCCAAGGTCACCCAGTGGGTTTCCATGGCCGAGCAGGAAATCAAACTCCTGGTCAGAATTGTAGTCCAATGAGCAAACCACTATACTGTGCTGACTCTGGCTACACTTTACATATGCTACTTTTTAAATATAGGAAATCACTATGAACCTACAGTACCACAAGCTACAACCAATATGCAGTTCTCAACCAGCTAAGTAGAGATCTAATACTGCAATATAAGTGGGGACAATCATGGCTTATATGCAATGCAATCACTTGTATTTTTATTTGCCATTCTCACTCATCCAAAGAAAGGAGTTCTACAAATTCTTCTGCTACTATGCCATCGGCAAACGCTTGAATTTCCATCCCTTTGTTTTTTCACCTGCACAAGGCATGGACTTCAAGAATCTAACAAGAACAGACTTCGTAAATGCCCAAACTTCACCACACTATGGTTCTGTTAAACTAGCTGGTCTGTACATGTGTAGAAATAATACAAGGAAGGGGGAAATTGGATTCCCAAGATATGGCTGCAAAATGATGCCAAAAGATAATGCCCTGCATGTGGGAGCACAATTCAGAAACCAGTCCAGGCACACTTCACAGATGCTATCAAATGCTACTTATTACAGGCTGCAGAAGGCTCTCTAGTGCACCTACCTTAATAACACAGAGGTTTGTGATGTGCCTACAGAGACATGCTAAATTCTATTATTATTGGTATTGCTCTTCAATATTCCGACATAGTGTTGGACTACAACTCTGGAGACCAGGGTTCAAATCTCTGTTGAAGAACCCAGTGGGTGACCTAGAGCAAGTCACTCTCTCTCAGCCTCAAACGATGGTAATGGCAAACCCTTTCTGAAGAAATTTGCCAAGAAAACCCTAAAACAGTGATGGCGAACCTTTTAGGGGCCAAGTGCCCAAACTAAAAGGTGTTACCCAGTGACAGGGGGCAGGACCTCTCTCCTCCAAGGGCAGGACCTCCGTCCTCCCCACCACGCTCCCTGCCCTCTGTGTGCAAGGTTATGGCCTTAGGGTCACTGTAAGTAAAAAATGACATGGAGGCACATAACAACAACAACAACAATAGCAAGGGCAAAACTCCTTTGAACAAATTCTGTCCCAAAAATCCCATGCCAGGTTCAGCTCAGGGCTTGCCCCATAGGTCGAAAATGACTTGGAGGCAAACTATAATAGGAGAACCAGCTTGGTGGAGTGGTTTGAGCATTGGCCTATGACTCTGGAGACCAGAGTTCGGATGCCTGCTTGGCCATGGGAACCCACTGGTTAATTCTGGGCAAGTCACACTCTCTCAGCCTCAGATAGGAAGGACAACCCCCCTGTGTAAAAACTTAAGAAGAAAAACCCCATGATAAGTTCACCGCCCGAGGATTGTCGTAAGATGAAAATGACTTGAAGGCACACAACAACAACAAGAATAGCAGCAGCAACACAGCAAGGAAGAAAGATGGGGAAGAGGGAAGGCTTGCGAAGGTTTTCCATCCAGGGTGACCAGATATCCTCCTTTTCCAGGGCATGTCCTACTTTTCACCCTTCTGCCCAGAAGGAATTGCAAAATGTCCTCCATTTTGAGCCTGGCAAAGAAGCACGAATTTACATTTTTAGGCATCTTTTTAGCTTCTAGATGTCATGTCCTACATATTTTTCTTGAATGCCCTCTAGTTTGAGCTTGGCAAAGAAGCATAAATTTACATTTCTGGGAATCTTTCAGCGTTTACTGTGCTATGTCCTGCATATTTTTCTAGAATGCCCTCCATTTTGATCTGGCAAAGAAGCCTGAGTTTACATTTCTAGAAATCATTTTAGCTTTCGTGGCGTCATGTCCTACATCTTTTTCTAGAGTGCTTCCATTTTTGTGGTGCCTTGTCCCCTCTCCCTTTCCATTTCTAGGAGTCTTTTGAGCTTTCACTGGGTCATGTCCTCCATCTTTTTCTTGAATGCCCTCCATTAGGAGTGTTTCTACCTTTTATTTGGTCACGTCCTACATATTTTTCTCGAATGCTCTCCATTTTTGTGGTGCCTTGTCCTCTGCCCCTTTGCATTTCTAGGAGCCTTTTTTTTAGCTTTTATGGTGCCTCATCCTCTCCCCCCTTTCCACTTCTAATTGTTTTTAGCTTTCAATAGGCTATGTCCTCCATCCTTCCTCGAATGCCCTCCATTTTTGTGGTACTTTTGTCTTCTCACTTTCCATTTCTAGGGGCATTTTAAGCTTTTATTGGGTCATGTCCTCCCTCTTTCCTCAAACGCTCTCCATTCTGGGCCTGACTGAGGACCATGGCTTTACAGTTCTAGGAGTGTTTTTTTTTTTAAATAATAGCTTTTATTGAGTCGTGTCCTCCCTCTTTCCTCGAGCGTCCTCCATTTTGTGGTGCCTTATCCTCTCTCCCTTTGAGGCCAGGAGATAAATACCTGACCAGCCTTAAATCCACGCTTCTTTGCGTGTGTGTCTCCCCTGCCCCCAGAGCCCCAAATGAAAGCTTTAAAACACTCCTAGGAATGTAAAGGCGTGCTTCTTTGCCAGGCCCAAAATGGAGGGCAAGCCCCCAGCCATTCATCCGCTCACCCGGCCGTCATGACCACGTTGTAAATGACCAGGTAGGCCGTGGCCAAGGGACCGTGGCCTTTCCGACGACGGGACAACGACGACGACGGCGACGAGGAGGGGGACGAGGCCTGTTGCTGCTGCCCGCCATTGCCATTATCCGCCCGGCGGCTGCCGGAGCTGGGGCTGTTGGCCGCCATGTCTGCTCCGCCTCAGCCTGCCAAGAGAAGCCCAGGAACCCCGGCCTCCTCCTCCTCCTCCTCCCCGTCTTTCCTGCCCCTTCGGGCCTGGAGGTGGAGCTGAGGAAAGGCCCGGAGAAAGGCAGGCAGGCAAGGAAGGAAGGAGAGCCCGCCCTGGCAGGCCCGGAGAAGGCGGAGAAAGGGGTGTGTGTGTGTGTGAGAGAGAGAGACCAGGTGGCCCCTCAAAATGGAGGGCCCTGAGGAGGAGTATGGCGGCGGGGGGACGGACAGGGACATGACCAAAATAAAAGCTCAAAACGCTCATAGAAACGTGTCAATTCATGCTCCTTAGGTAGGCTCAAAAGGCAGGGCACGGCACAATAATAGCTGGAGGGCTCCTCAGAAATATTTATCTATCTATCTATCTATCTATCTATCTATCTTTCGGCTAGAGAGAGAAAGAAAGAGACCATAGCTAGCTTGCTAGATAGACAGACAGACACGTATTTTGTTGTTATTAACTGCTCTCTAGTTGCTCTCAACTCATGGCAACCCTATGGAGGAGACACCTCCAAGACCCCCCTCTGTCCTCCACTGCTCCGCTTAATTCCTGCAACCCCTTCATACCCAAAATGACCTCCTTAATAGAGTCCATGCATCTGGCATGTGGCCTTCCCCTCTTCCTATTTCACTCCACCTTTCCCAGCATTATTGTTTTTTCAAGTGAGTCCTCCCTTCTCGTGATATGTCCGAAGTACAACAGCCTCAGTTTTGTCATCTTGGCTTCCAGGGAGATTTCTGGCTTGACCAGTTCTAGGACCCATTTGTTTGTCCTTTTGGCTGTCCATGGGATCCTCAGCACTCTTCTCCAGCACCACATTATCTCAAATGCATTGATTTTCTTCCTATCATCTTTCTTAACTGCCCAGCATTCACATCCATACATGGTAATTGGGAATACAATGGCTTGTTTGATTTTGACTTTTGTGCTGAGTTGAATGTCTTTGCATTTTATTTATTGTATGTCATTTGCAAAGACCAAAGCACATATACATATACACATATACCTACACATATATACATATACATACATACTCTGTGATCATGTGGCCAGCATGATTGCACAGAATTCTGTTTACCTTCCCACCAAAGTGGTACCTATTTATCTACTTGCATTTGCGTGCTTTCAAACTGCTAGGTTGGCAGAAGCTGGGACTAGTGACAGGAGCTCACCCCATCATGTGACACGTGACCTTCAGGCCTCACTGCAAAGAAGAATGAGGCACCTCAAAATAGAGAGTGTTGAAGAGAAATGGGGGGGGGGGACATGACCAAAATAAAATCTCAAAACACTCATAGAAACATGTCGATTCATACTTTTCAGTCAGGCTCCAAAGGGAAGGCGCTCATGAAACAAAAATGGAGGACGCAACACATTGAAAGCCCAAAAGACTCAGAAATTAAATTCATGCTTCATAGTCGTGCTCAAAAGGGAGGACATTCAAAAAAAATTGAAGACTCAACACAGTGAAAGCTCAAAAGACTGATAGAAATGTACATTCATGCTTCATGGTGTTGATAGCTGCCCTCGAGTTGGTTCCAACTCATGGCAACCCTGTGAATGAGACATCTCCAAGAATCCCTATCTTCCACTGCCTTGCCCAGATCCTGCAGGCCCTTGCCCATAACCCCTCTGATTGAGTCTATCCATCTGGTTTGTGGTCTTCCTCTCTTTCTTCTACCCTCTACCTTGCCTAGCATTATTGTTTTTTCTAGTGACCTGTGCCTTTCATTATGTGGCCAAGGTACAATAGTCTCAACTTGATCATCTTTGCTTCCAAGGAGAGCTCTGGTCTGATCTGTTCAAGAACCCATTTGTTTGTCTTCTTGGCTGTCCATGGAATCCTAAGTACTCTTCTCCAGCACCACATTTCAAATGAGTTGATTTTCTTTCTGTCTGCTTCCTTCACTGTCCAGGTCTTGCATCCATATGTTGTAATTGGGAATACTATGGCCTGAACGATTCTGACTTTAGTGCTCAGTTGTATGTCTTTGCTCTTCAGTATCTCCTCCAGTTCTTTCATAGCTGCCCTTCCCATTCCTAGTATTCTTCCTATTTCTTGCTGCAGTCTCTATTCTGGTCAATGTTTGATCCTAGATATGGGAATTCTTTAACTATTTCAATTTCTTCGTTGTCTAGATTGAATTTGTGTATTTCTTCTGTGGTCATTATTTTTGTTTGTTTTTTATGTTCAGCATCAGACCTGTCTTTGCACTTTCATCTTTGACCTCCTTATTAACTGTTCCAATTCCTGAATGTCTTCTGCTAACTTTATGGTATCATCATATCCAGAAGTGTATGGATCTGTCATGATGAGGAATATAAGGGAGTGGGGGTAAATGATATGCTGAAATAGTGATATGTTGAAATAGAAATAATTTGATATGGTGAAATATCGCTATGGTTAACTAAAGGGAAGTGAAGGGTGGGGGGCAAAGAACGGAGGGGAATTATGCTTGGGAATCAAACGGATAATAGGGGAACTGTAGTTTCAGCAATAGCAAGTACATTTCTATATCGCTTATCAGTGCACTTAAGCACTCGCTAAGCGGTTTACAATGTGTAAGCTAATTGCCCCCAACAAGCTGGGTACTCATTTTAGCAACCGCAGAAGGATGCCAGGCTGAGTCAAGCTTCAGCTCTTGGGTGGTATTGAACTAGCAAGCTTGTGGTTTGTGAGTGAGCGGCTGCAGTACAAGCATTTAAACCATGCACCATCAGGGTTCCTTTATGTTTTATGACCTGTTTATTTCCTGAGGTAGAACTGACTACATCATCCTTCCCGGGACAAATGTTATGATAATGGGGAAGAGGAAGGGAGGAATCTTCAAAGGATCTTTTGATCTGGTTCAAAGACCAGGACCACAGACTGGGAAAAGGGGGGCTGGAAAGAGAATCCTTAAAGGTCGGATGGTTTTGGAGGACAATTCAGATTTGACACTACCAAGTCTGTGGCAAACTTCTGTCTGGGAAATCCAAAATAGAGCTGTTGTAATTTTTCCACTATCATGCTGTCTTGGTTCCTGCATTCAGGTCCTGCTAAACATGACAGGTTGTTAATGTTGCTTCCGCCTATCTTAACTCCTCTTTTTTCTTTGTCTAATTCTGCTTTTCTTATATGTTTTCACCATATAAGTTAAACAAGTAGGGTGATAGGATGCAGGACCCTTTTCCCAATTGGGAACCACTCTTTTCCCCCGAATTCTGTTCTGACAAGTGGCCTCTTGTCCTTGGTACAGATTCCTTATCAGGACTATCAGATGTAATGGCACCCCCATGACTTGGAGTGCATTCCACAGTTTTTCGTGATCTATACAATCAAATGCTTTGCTGTAGTCTATGAAACTCATACTGATTCTTTTTTGGAATTCTTTGGTGCATTCCATTAGCCATCATATGTTTGCAGTGTGCCCCTTCCTTTCCTGAATCCTGCGTGTACCTCTGGAATTTCTCTCTCCATGTATGGTTGGAGTCTATGCTGGAGAATTTTGAGCATGATTTTGCTTGCCGGTGAGATTAGTGCTATTGTCCTATAGTGGTCTTTTGTATCTTCTTTCTTGTGGATTGGTATGTATATCTAACATTTCCAGTCTGTTGGCCACCGCTTTGTTTTCCATATTTGTTGGCATATTTCAGTTAGCATTAAAGTTGCATCGGTCTGTAGGCACTGTAGCAATTGTGATGCAATAAAAGCTGAAAAGACTTAGAAATGTAAATTCATGCTTCATAGTCAGGCTCAGAATGCAAGACATTCAAGAAAAATGGACATGACAATAACTTTTGAACTCAGGTTACCTTTCACCCTTCTTCTATATTGTAGCATCTAGGACATTTTCCTTCTGGATGCAATCCATCCTGACAAAAACATGGCAGAAATGACCTCCACACACACTGGCATCTGAAGTCATTTTGGAGCATTATGGACAAAAATATTTTTTTTTTCTGGGAAATGGAAAAAAAAATGATCCTAGGGATGGCAAAAACAGTCCTGTGGGTGAGTTTTCCATCCCAGCACATGTGCATGTTTTTTAAAGAAAATATGTGCATATAACACAGTTGCATTTGATGCTCAGCTCTTCTAGAAATCCCCATACCAAAGGGGTGTTATTTTAATATATAATTAAGCCCTACATGTGGTCCAGAATGAAGAATTATACAAGGTGCAGCTTTCTACCCATATGGCCCCTGAATCACACCAACAGTAAAACGTGCTCCCATGGGACAATTTGAGTGTATGAACAGCTTCTAAATTCCAAGTTTAGACCTAAAACAGGAATAGGAAACACACAGCCCTCCTGATTTTGGTTAACTACTGCTCCCATCATCCCACACCATTGGCCATACTGGCAGGGACTGATAAGAACTAGAATCTTACTAACCCTGCCCTAGATCCTAGGGTTATATATTAGCCCTAACCATGCTAAGGTAATTTAGAAGAATTTTTAGGTGCATGGAATTGTGAGTCAGAGTTGCTTTCCCCCCAGTTTTTGTTATATTATTTAACCTAAGATAGTCACTCTTTATTTAGAAATTGGTCACTGACTATACATAAAATTACTTGTTCCAAGTTTCTCCTTTAATGTCCTCCTAAGAATCACTAGACATATATTTAATACTTACACCTGTTCAAATAGTTTGCAAGAGTAAAACAAAACCGTATTTTTCACCATATAAGGCGCTCCGGCATATAAGACGCACCCAATTTTAAAGGAAAAAAATCCAGGAAAAAAGGATTCCTCCCTTTAGCCGCGGCCGGTTGTTCAATGGGCTGGTGCTGGGATCGGAGAACTTCTCCGATCCCAGCACCAGCCCATTGAACTGAGGTCACGGGGGGAAGGAGGGCTCCTTCCCCCCGCGACCTCAGTCTTTGAATGGGCTGGTGCTGGGATCGAAGCGATCCCAGCACCAGCCCATTGAACTGAGGTCGCGGGGAGAAGGAGCCCTCCTTCCCCCCGCAACCTCAGTCTTTGAATGGGCTGGTGCTAGGATCCCAGCACCAGCCCATTCAAAGACTGAGGTCGCGGGGGAAAGGAGGGCTCCTTCTCCCCGCAGCCTCAGTTCAATGGGCTGGTGCTGGGATGGCTTCGATCCCAGCACCAGCCCATTCAAAGACTGAGGTCGCAGGGGGAAGGAGCCCTCCTTCTCCCCGCGGCCTCAGTTCAGTGGGCTGGTGCTGGGATCGCTTCGATCCCAGCACCAGCCCATTCAAAGACTGAGGTCGCGGGGGGAAGGAGGGCTCCTTCTCCCTGCGGCCTCAGTTCAGTGGGCTGGTGCTGGGATCGCTTCGATCCCAGCACCAGCCCATTCAAAGACTGAGGTCGCGGGGGGAAGGAGGGCTCCTTCTCCCCGCGGCCTCAGTTCAGTGGGCTGGTGCTGGGATCGCTTCGATCCCAGCACCAGCCCATTCAAAGACTGAGGTCGCGGGGGGAAGGAGGGCTCCTTCTCCCCACGACCTCAGTTCAATGGGCTGGTGCTGGGATCACTTCGATCCCAGCACCAGCCCATTCAAAGACTGAGGTCGCAGGGGTAAGGAGGGCTCCTTCTCCCCGCGGCCTCGGCCCTTCACCTTATAAGGCGCACTAACTTCCGCACGCACGTTTTGGGGAAGAAAAAGTGCGTGTTATAGGGCGAAAAATATGGTATTATTCACCTTTGGGCAAAACCCTAATACCTCTCAAAGGTATGATGATGATGATGATGATGATGATGATGATGATTTATATTCCGCCCCCCTGCATTGCAATTGGGGCGGCTTAAATTGAGACATTAGCTCAATTGGAGGTGCAGTTGGTATCTTTTTAAAGAAGTCCTGAGACTTGGAGTTACTGAGCAGCACAGGTTTGAAAAAGTAATTTCAGCCAACAGGTGTATAATCTGCAAAGATTTCACAGAAGCAATTTTCTTTTGTTGGTAACTGCAAACAATAAAGGTGAAATTAAAAGGAAGGATGGTAAAGCCTGGAGAAAAATGGAAAACTTGATTGGGAGACGGTCAGTCTGAATGTGGCCCAACTCTTATCCAAAGCAGAGGTCACATTTAATTTTCACTGCACAAATTCATATTATTAGCCGTTGCTTGTGGAACTTGAGTTTTGGAATAAAAGATTTGAATACATCCCTGCCCCTCCAGACAAGGCAGGAGCTGCTGTAATGAGTTCATTTTTGTTGTCATTTTACATAATTTATTGACTCAAAAAACAGCGCAGTTTATTTTATCTACATTGTCCCAGTGCTACTTACTGGAATTTCCTGACATTTGGAAAGAGCAGAGATAAATTCCAGGACATTACTGACCATTATGGAAAAAAGAAAGAAGAGACGATGCACTCATTCTACAACATAAGCTATACCCAAGTCCAAGAAACAGCCGAAAGTTGACAACTTGTTAATAAGCAGGCAATCATCTCCTGTAGGTCATTTAACTCCCTCCAATCTTTCTGGTAGATATGAAGCATTGGAGTGGAATTTACAAGCAGAGAACTTGTAACTGGAAACTCAATAACTCTTAGTTGCTGGCCACTCATCCAAACAAACTGCTACCTATTCAGAAGCTGCACAGCTTTTGCAGGATGGGAATGCAAAAACAAAAACAAATTTAATAAATTTACAGAATAATAACATAATTTATTTTCTATCCAGACAATGCCTTTTCACAGTACAGACTAGTATTTCTATTTTCAAGCAGCTGTCCATAATCAAAACCAGAGTAGGTTTGTTAAAGGAGAACTTCACAAAGTTTATTGAAAATCAACCAAAAGACACTTCTGTTAAAGCCCAGACCTGCACCAAGTGTACTATGAAATCAGTCAATAGGGAAGTTATGGGCAATCACTTCTACTTGGGCAGCAAAGCAGAGAGCAAGTGATGATCAGATAGCTGGCTACACATGTGGAGAGGGGTGAGAAACAAATACCTTGTGGCCATACATGCAAGGGAGAAAGGCATTTAAATGGCAATACAGCCTAATCAAATCACTTCACAAATATTAAACAATAAAGTTAATAGAGGACGATGAGGATCAAAAAGAGTTACTCTGGGCAGAAACAGATGGTCTTTTTGCACCGCTGTCCAGGTGGCTTCAGAGCACGGCGTTTTGACGATGCACACTCTGAAGCCACCTGGAAGTTGGCTTCAAGCCACCTAGCTGCCCAGACATAGGCTGGCCTCTAGGCACTCTGGGGGCACAGTGTTTACATGCTGCACGCTGCTGGTGCATCATGAATCTGGTTTCTGGCCATGGTGTGGGCAGCAAAGCTGGCTTTTTGCTGGCCAAAAAAGGAACAGTTCTTTACCACTCCTTTTTCGGCCAGATTCAAGGTAGATTGGGGCTGTGGCATGTGTTTGCCGCAGCTCCAAGCCATCTTCAGGGTTGTCTGTGTCTTTAAGCCAGTTACTATGCTGTGAAAGGCAGATGGTCAATTTGCGGAAGGTTGATTGGCTTCCACCCAGCAGAGGCTGTGAGCACCCCCCAATGAGTCATTCCCTGCATCTTTTTTCAAGTTTCCCAGTACATGTATTTTGCTCAAAGGAACTTGGTCTACTTTTAAATCAGTCAGTTCAAGAGAGTACTATCACTTTAAGGAACAAATGGGATAAACTGATTTCAGATAATTTTAAGGACACTTTATCAACTTTGCCTTGAGCAAGGAAAGCTCAGGAAACCAACTTGTGTTCTCTACAAGAAGAGAACATGCAAACGATTCCCTGGAAGGAAACTTGATTAACTCTTATGGTGACTTGTCAGACCTCAAACAAGCTGACATTGGGCTGAAACAGATGGCTCTGAAGGGGCTGCTTGGGACTGCAGTTCCAATCCACCTTCAGTGTGGCCAAAAAGTAGCAAAAAAGATCTGCTCCTTCTTTGGCTGTCAAAAGGCAGCTTTTGCTGCCCTGCCGCGGCCCCATATAAACACCATGCTGCTAGAGCGCCTTGAAGCCGCCCACGTCTGGGTGGCCACCCAGCTACTGGATGGCTTCAAGGCGTCATTGCAACATGTAGTGTCTAAACACTGCATGCCAATGACACCCTGAAGTGGGTGTATTTGGGCCGTCTGCTCCGCCCCATTGTCAAAAGATTGGATGATTTGAGAAAGACTTTAGTAGCAAAACGCAAAGTAGCTAAACCACAAACTGGCCTGGTTTTACCAGCTACTCAGGCCAATTATAATTATTTTGAGAAAGAATATGTTGTCATCTTTGACTCTTCTTGTGCTACGAGACAGACAGACATGCAGAATATCAACACAGAGTCCCCTGGGTTAGACCCACATTCCTCCACCTTATTCCCTGTTAAAATAATACAGGATTTAGCGACTGTAAAGGACAAAAAGTTGGAAGCTGAGATCTATCAATATATTAAAGATAAACTGATTTTGTATTTATCTTTTACCTTATTACACAATGACAGTTTATTACTACTGTATTGACATATATTTTATTTTACTTTAGTCTATTTTATTCCATTGTATTTTATGCACCCTTTTCTCTTGTATGTTATAATGTTTGATGACAACTGTTTTGATATGGTTGACTGACTAATCAATAAATCATTTAACTATCTGTTACTTGCTCTGCTACAGGTGTCCAAAATTTTTCAGCTCTTTCATCATTTTATGATATTGTCCCATCACCAATCCTATTTATTTTTAAAAGCTGCTCTGAAAGGTTAAATCCTCACAATGTGGCATGCCAACACTGCAGCAAAAGCATGATCAGATGGAAGACATAGCAGCCACAGTAGCAAGGATACAGAATATTTGCAAAGCTTTTGAGAATATGCAAGCTTATTGCAAATTCAACTGAAGCCAGATTTTTAATAAGAGCCTTTGATGCTCACCTAAATGCCTAAGCAGCAAGAATGAGTAGGTACATGATCAACAGGAAAAGAGTTACAGTTTTAGAGACAACGACAAGGCCTTATTTCTTGTGCACATCAAGCTAACAGATCTTAATGGGAGGCATGTGAGATGGACTCTTGATGTAAATTTTAGTGCATGGTAATGATTACACAACTGAAGATAGTCCTTCAGGTAGCCTAGTCCCAAATTGTTTAGAACTTTAAAAGTAACACCCTTTATTTGAATTAGAACTGAAAGGCCTTTTAGCAGCCAATGTGGTTGACAAAAAAAGGGGTTATATTTGTTGACTTACTGTTGTCTACCATTTGCACTAATGGAAGCTTACAAAGAGTCTTCAAGAGGCAGCCCTATATAAACTGCACTGCAAGTACAGTTTGTAGGTAATTAATGCCTGAGAAACAGAGGCAAAGCCCAGCCCTTCTAGACACACCTGTAATGAGTATACAAGCCAAAACCTGTAGACCTGTGGCAACTGGACACGTCCAGGAGTATCCTGAGGCTGTACTTCTAATTGTTCCAAGGATATCCAAGATCAAGTTCAGTGGAGGGAGAATGAAAAGCTCCCTTGACGTAAGTATGCTGGACATGCAACTGATATAAGTGGAAGCCAACAGTGCTTTGAGGAGTAGGATATACATAGGTATTCCATCTGGCATGTCAACTAGCTTGTTGTGCCATACACCTTGCGTTCAAGTTTAGACCTCTCTTACACAAGGAGATTTAAGATGACTCCTGGTTTGCATGGGAAATCTGCAATGCTGGCACAATGTGTGAGCCAGATTAGCTGATTTCCCAATCCACAGAATCTTCTTAATTCCTAGAATAAAGGTCAGCTTGTTCTTTATGCATCCCATTACAATAATAATATTAGACATCAGGTCTGTTAAATCTAAAGACAAGTAATCATTCAGGGCCTAACTTTCAGTTCCTTCTCTATCAGTTTCAGTATAGCTTGGAACTGTAGCTTCCTCAGCAGGGTTCACCTGATCATACTTTTCTACTCCATCATGACCATGCTTATCTCCTGTTTCCAGTTTATAATCCTAGGTATACGATACATAGTCTTATTTTGTCTTTGCAGAATCAGATACATACAGTATTTAGCACTCTTTTAAGAGATCATAGGGATGATCATACTTACACTTATGCATAATAATTTGAGACCTATAAGATAATTTCTCTAATTTTTTAGAATTTTTAAAGAGAAAATGTCTGTATTCTTATAGAGATAAATGTTAAACCACATAACCACTATTACATTCAGTTGCTCAGTATATTAGAAGTATGCCCACTTGCCACTTTCTGATAGCTTGCCAGTACAAACGATCCAGTGTGATTGTATCAATGATACAATATTTCATTATTCCTTATCACCTTTCCTAACCAGTAAAGCAGGGATGAGTGAACTGAACCACTCTGCCTAATTTCACATAGCTCTTAAAAGAAACTCCAGTTATGAGTGGGGAAATGTTTTGTGTAGCCTACTATGCTGCTTTGCAGAAGTAATGTAAGTGTTGTATAAAGGAGAATGATTGAGGAGGTCTAACCTAAACCAAAAATCACCATCAGCTGATAACAGAGAGTTGCAAGAAAGAAACTAAGCTACTGGACAGGAGTGAACAAACTGAAACATGCTTTGTGGCATTTGTTTATTGAGAAATTGTGAGTAACTACAACTGTAGTGTTCTCATATCTTGCAGCTCCTTTGGTTTCAGAAACCAAGAAAACATCAGCATATTTTTAATTAAGGTATACACAAAAAATACACCCCATTGTTTTCTTAACACATTGAAAACATGTGAGAAAATACTTTGTATGCACTAAATTAGAGATGGGAATCATGCAGCTCTACAGATGTTGTTGAACCTCAACTCCCAACATTCCTCACCTTTGGCCAAGCTGGCTAGGACTTTTGGGAACTGCAGTTCAACAGCATCTGGAAGAGGGGTTGTATAATTCCCACCCTGCACTAAATAATACTAAAAATCTTTCCTTATAAGATTGTGTGGCAAACTGGCAATAATTGTGTTTTACTATAACAAGAATTCTTTATCCATTCAAAAAGAAGACATGCTGGTAACCTCAACCTAGCGAGAAACAGCAAAAGCAATTATAAAAACCCACAGCAATTGTGAGTGAGCAATCATATATATGGAATTTTGAATTGTTGCATTCAAACAGGCAGAGGAGCAAATAATAAAGAACACATAAGACTAGGTAATATCAAACCCTCTAAAGATGATACCGTATACATCTGTAATAAAGTACACTTAGTTTCCCCACTTTGCTTCAATGAGCAAAAGAACGCTTTGTTGTGTTCTTTTGAAAAAGGTCAACTTTTTAAAGTTATATTTGAGCATCTTGCTCAAAAAGTGGGGGGGGGGGAGTCACACAACTGGAATGATGCAACAAGAGTAGACATGTACTATTATGCGATTATGTGTAATGTTTCATGGCCTCTGGCTTGCAACTAATTGTGAAATAGAAACAAAATGAACAAATCTGAATGTATGAATTGGTAGAGGGAAGAGATCGTTGTTTAACCATTGGTTGTGCTGATTTTTTTTACTTTAAGGCATGCCTTAAAACTAAGCGGTGGTTCTTTGAAAATTGTAAAGAAGCTTGAAATCTAGGCTCCCTTTCCTTGGCTACTCCAGTTTCCAGGCTGGCATGAAAAGAATAAACTTATAATAGCCAAATAAAACTAAAATATAGGTTAAAAACCTGAGTTTCACCACAGAGACACTGAATTATGCAACAGCACTACAGAATGTACTTTCTGAATTCAATATATGCCCTGCCCAGGGAGGAAGAGAAACATGGGGCTACCTTTCATGATTCTGCTGATGGCAGTGGTAGGGAAAAACCTGTCAGTACTGTATCAGCCTGCAGCCAAGTATCTGATATCTGCAGAATTTGGGTTTCATGACAGTAGTGACAACACACATTTTGGGTTTGTTGTAGTATGCCAGATCTTGAATGTGAATGTGCTACTGTGGATTGGCCAAAAACTTTTCAGAAATTGGCTTTTTTCCTGCTAGCTGCTGACTTGATCTTAAGAATTGGGACTTACAGGGAGAGTCTCAGCTGAGGAAGGAAGGAAGGATCCACTGCTCAGCTACAGCAAATTAGTAGAAAATGTCTCTTTACATTTTCAGAGCAGGACAACTTGTTTGTGATTGTTAGTCCGAAGTGCTTAATTTAAGCTAAATCAGCTCCCTTAATTCCAGTGATAACTATATTGGCTTAAACCTAGGTATTTCAGTTTAAAATTACAAATCTTCAAGTTCAAAGGGGAAAGTAATAAATACACACAACAGTTTCAATGTGAAAACTAAAATGGTTTTTTTTTGGGGGGGGGGGCAGGAACCTTCACTTATAAATCTGCTGGAAATGTTTTATAGGGCAATGGTTCCTATTAGTGCCAATAGAGAAGTCTGTAGGGTCCAAGGACACAACCCACCAGTTTTATTATTGAGCTTCTGTCCTTTCAGGCCTTTCACAGACAAACCTACCGATGGATTGTGCCCATTGTACTAAAAACACACTTGCATTCATGAAAGCTCCAAATCATACGATGGAACATCAATGAACCAAGTACAATGTGTAGATGTGTTTAGGAGGATTATGTGCCAGGGAGTCCATATTCTCTCTCTCGTTATGCTGGTTGATGGAGCAATTAGTGCACTTGGGTAATCTCTCTCTCTCCTTATCAATTTATTTTTTTCAACAAATAATTTGTTGGCTCTGGCTAAAATGGTAGATGAGCTTCATATGGTGTATTCACATTCATTGTTTGGGCTATGCTTTAACTTAAACTAAATCCAAGCACAACAGCCACCTAAAGTGCTTGCTAATTCAAGTTAATGCCCTTAAAAACACAAACAGGTGTCAGCTCATTGTGCTGATGAAACAAACCAAGAAATGAATGATCTAATGTCAACTGCTTGAGCCTGAAAAAAAGTCTTTTACTGGGTGATTGCTCCAATCTCTTGCCCATTCCATTTTATTTCATTCTTCCTCCTCTTCTTCTTCCTCTTCCTCCTCTTCCCCTTCTTTCCCCATTGTTTCCACAATGAGTTCTGCGGTACAAGTTACTTCTCCAAGGCAATTAACTGCCTTGCAAGTATATTTGGCATCATCGTCCCCACAAACTTCAGAAATGGTTAAAGAGCAGTTGCCATCCTCATCATAGTCTATTTGGAAGTGCCGGGACTCCTTGATAGATTGATCATCTTTGTACCAAATCACCTCTGGGTCAGGGTAACCTGTGGAAAAGGGGAAGAGCAAGCACCACAAATCAAAGTGCTGAAATTATTTTCATCTATGTATATCCTTAATAGACGTAGTGATGATCCACTGTAAGAAGGAAGGAAGTTTGGCTCACTTTACCAGGAAAATAAGCGTGTGAATACATCACTGAACACAGACACAGCCGTGTTAGTCTGGATCAGCCTGCAAAGGGTTCTTGTAGCACCTTTGAGACTAATTGAGAGAAAAAAAGTTGATAGCATTAGTGTAGACAAGTGGATCTGATGAAGTAGACTTAGGACTTTACTGCCTGAGTTCCGTTCTCACTGCAGTCACACAAGAAATAATAAAATGGGAAAATACCACTTCCAGGCAGCCATCACTGGACCTCTCTCAACTGCACAACCAGAGCTGCTGCCCCCATTGCATTCTCTTCCTGACCTCTTCCTTCACCTATCTCTCTACCTAATGCATGCTTTTGGGGTTTTTTTTTAAAAAAAATTCTCCCTTCTTTCCACACAATTCCAGAGATCTGCTGTTGCAATTTAAGTCTTAAAAAAGAAAGAAAGAAAGAAAATAAATGGGGAAAATAAAGAAAAGTAATTGAGGTGCTTTGGACTAGAGGGGGAAGGGAGACAGAGGGGAGGAGGGGAGACTGATACCGCATGTCTGGCAATATGCAACTGCCCCGGGAGCAATGTTTTTGTACTTGGGGACTTGTGCAATTGCCAGGTTATTCAAGGGTTGTAAATGAAAGAGATGGGTCAGAGACAGGACAGCTATAGGTTGGAGGCACTGTCATGTGTTGAGTTTCACCAAAGTTGCTTCTTTCCTGGTATAATTGTAGTTTAAAAGATCTGTAAAGTAATGTCCTTAAGTCTACAAAAGCTCATGCTACCTTGTTTCTTTCAATTAGTCTCAAAGGTGCTATAAGATCCCTTTGCACCAGTAAAAATAATTATGCTCGACACACAAAAGTGATAGCTAATCATATTTGAGCATGTTTTCATGGATGTGTCTCCAGTGTTCAGTGCAAGGAACACTCTTCACACCAATGACTGTCTTCCACCAGGGGTTATCTTGCAGAGGATCCATCCTAGGAGAAGGCAACATTAACAATAGATGGGGCTAAGGTTATCCACTTTGCACTCCTCCCTCCCACAGCAAGTTCTTGTTGTGCAACTCCAAGTCATTCCTGACTTGTGGTGACCCAATCACAGGTTTTTCTGGTAGGCTTGAAAAATGTCTAGGCTTGAACAAGAGGCAGTGTATATGGAGGGGAGGATTACTCCTTCCTTGAAAAATTACTCCTGTGCTGCAGTCCACAGGGTGTTTTGTTCAAGCTACACTGATTCAGAAAAGCAGAGGAGGGAGAGAGACAGGGCTGAGCATGTGTGAGCCAGCTGTGAGGGGAATGTGGGTGGAATCTGGGTTCTGGACTATCATGATTCTCCATTTCTGATTAGGTCTCATTCATCTCCACCTGCCCTCTCACAACTTGCATCGTTCACTTGGTGGTGTGCCAATTGTTAACATGTTGGTTGACATGTGAACTGGTTGCCCCTTTAAGCATATATTAAGCTTTTAAACCAGGGGTAGGCAACCTTTCCCCTTTAAGGGCTGAGGGACTTCAGCTCCCAGAAGCCTCAGCCATGTTGGTCAATAGTCCCATGTTGGCCAATAGCTCCTGGGATTCTGGGAGCTGAAGTCCCTCGGCCCTTAAAGGGGAAAGGTTGCCTACCCCTGATATATACCATTTGTGCTAAACTCAACTAACCATTAGAACTCCCTATCTTATACATCAGTGATTTCCAAAGCGGGTGGTATGGCCTCCTTGGGGGCAGTGGAAGAGTCCAGGGGGGCAGTGAGGTAGAAAGGGGGCAGTAGGGGTGCAGTAAGGGGAAAGGGGGGTGGCAGGGGGACCTTCAGTCAAAGTATTGGTATGCAGGAAAGACAGGCGGAACCAGCAGTCTTTAGGACCATGGTGGGGATGAGAATTACATTAAACTTCTTTTAGGGTCCCCAGAAAACCAACACACAGCCTTGCTGATCATTTTCTGTGGTGGTGTCTCCTGCTCTTTGCCTGCTCATGTGAGTTTACTCCTTTACTGGCATCTTTCGCTAGTAGTGACAGTTGGAAAAATTGTGTGAGGCTGGGGTACAGGGCATCACTTCTGTGACTCAGAGCGGCACCATTTTGGGACAGACTGGAGCAGAGACTTAGAGCACATGGTGGCAGGGGAGAAGTGGCAGCAAAAAGGAGCTTTCAAATTTAGGACCTTGCTTAAGCTTTGTGAGCTTTGCTGGAACTTGGCTATCAGGTTGGAGTTGCACTGCTGCTTCTGCTTCTGCTTTCTTTCATCAGACAAGCTGAGAGAAGAGGTAGCAGAAGAAACAATATTTATGTGGAAGAGTGGATAGTTGAAGCTGTATGGGGAAGACATGTTTCCAGGGAAGGAGTATCTGTGCTCAATTCTTGGAAAGAGTCCTTTGTCTTGGAGCAGCTCCTGTAGTTAAAATTTCTCCCTTTCTGGCCCACACCAGTCTCCAGTCCAGAGCATGTGGCCTCTGTAAACCCCAATGTGCCTTTCTCTGCCCCGATGAAGGATTGAGTGTCCCTCCTCTCTAGTGAGAAGCCTCTCCCTTGCACCTGGTCACCCTGGGAGCAGCAACTGAGCAACTGCCTGAGCAGCAACTAAAAGGCCTCTTGTCCACACTGGCCTTTACTGCAAGGCTGGCACAGGCGAGAGGCTTCTTGATCACTACTCAGCCAGCTGTTCAGTTGCTGCTCCCAAGCTGACTGGGTGCAAAGGGAGCAGCAATCAAGACTGGTTGTTTTGAATTTGCAGTAGAAAAGGTAAAGGTAAAGGTAAAGGTTTTCCCTTGACAAGATTTTCTAGTTGTGTCTGACTGTCGGGGGCGGTGCTCATCTCCTTTACTAAGCTGAGGGAGCCAGTGTTGTCAGAGACAATTCTGTGGTCATGTCTAGATGGAGAACTACATGGAGCATAACTACATGGAGAACAGTAGACTTAATATAAAAGAACAGCCACCAAAAAGAAAGGGGGTAGTAGCCCGAAAAAGTTTGGGGATCACTGTTATATGTGGTGCAGCCTAGGCACCTGGTGTCACTAGGGTTGGCATAACTCATGCTGCCAACCCCCTCCATTGACCTCCTCCCATACCCACCATACAGAATCCTTAGCAATGTTTTTTATATCAATGTAAGTTGTAATTCTTGTATATCACTGAATGTAATGGTAATTGTTGTGACATAAATAACTAGCAAAATTAAAAGTATATCTTTAAATTACAATATTATATGCACAGCTTAAAAGTATATGTACACAGTTTCATGTGGTTAGAAAGAAAATTTGGTAAGATGTGATGTTTTTAAAATTCTTAAAATAGTTTTTTTAAAAAAATTAAAAACTAATTTTAATTTTTTAAAAAAAAATAAATGTAAATTAAAAAAACCTGGGGCCTATCCTTTCTCCTCCCAGTGAGCCTTGTCCCACTCACACCGTCTCTTCAGTGTTTTAAAGACACAGGTGAATTACACAGTTCACTTTTGCCAAAAGGCAGATGTTTGGGGAGCATCAGAGTGTCACTTGATGTGGCCTGCACCCCTGCATCCTCCAAGTGATACCCCTGTCTAGAACTACACTCATTGCACTTGGCATGGTGAACGTATCCATTCAGCCTATATAATACTTAAGCTAAGTTGAGGATGTATTTGTGGCAATTTATTTTGATCTCAAGTTAAATGTCCATATGAAATCCAGAGAAACTCTCAGTTCCTCTGCTTCTGGTCACTGAAGCAAAGCTATCTTTCAAATAGAATTCTATCTATGAGATTGTCTAGAAGAGCTGATTCTTGAAGAATAAAATGAAGCAGGTAATTAGTGGACAAGCTATACGTCACTAAAAGGGGAAACATACTGAAGGAGCAATGTACAAAAGCTGGTACCTGGACAGCTGAAAATAGACCATTAAAATTCCTGAAAAGTACCTTCAATTTTGCAGTCAAATCTAGCAGCACTGCCTTCCACAACTTCGATATCTTGAATTGTTTTAGAGAAAAATGGCTTCACGTGGGACCTTTCTTCATCAACAGCTTCCAGGAGAGAATTGGCAGGCTCATCTAGATGAAATAAAGGCCTGTTAATCTTATGGAGGAGTTTCTCTAGCAAAGGTTCTTTGTGTGTCTTCACATTGAATTTTTTCCTTTGCTACAGTAACACTCTAGCACAGGGGTAGGCAACCTTTCCCCTTTAAGGGCCGAGGGACTTCAGCTCCCAGAAGCCTCAGCCATATTGGCCAATAGTCCCATATTGGCCAATAGCTCCTGGGATTCTGGGAGCTGAAGTCCCTCGGCTCTTAAAGGGGAAAGGTTGCCTACCCCTGCTCTAGCAGTTTAGGGAAGTCTACTTTGTGTTCTTCTTTTCATGGCAATCTTTAATGGTTGTACTCTCTTAAAGTTACATGAGCTATCATTTTGATTTTTTGAGTAGCATTCTCATAGCTCAGTCATAAACATTCTTACCTTGTAAAAAGCTTGAGCTCAGTGGAACTTGCTTCCTAGTGAGAATCACTCAGAGTTGCTGCCTTCATTGATCACAATGCACAAAACTATTTAAACAGTATTATGATTGCAATAGATTTCTCTACTTCTGTTGTTGGGAGCACACATCTATATACTGAGATGGGGACACATGCTCCTCTAAATGTTGTTGAACTTCAATCCCTTCCCCAACCATCCCTGATTACTGGCTATACTAACTGGGACTAATGTAAGGTGGAGTCCAACATCTGGAGGACTTAGATTCCTCAACTCTGATATGTGTGTGTGTATATCTGTTGTCTGATGGGGCTTAAACATCAATAGTGAGAAGAAAACAGTGCCATATATATAACTGGTTACCTACTGCTACCGAATCATTTTAGCAATAGCAAGTACATTTCTATATCACTTATCAGTGCACTTAAGCACTCCCTAAGTGGTTTACAATGTGTAAGCTAATTGCCCCCAACAAGCTGGGTATTCATTTTCGCGATCTGGGAAGGATGCCAGGCTGAGCTGACCCTAAGCCCCTGGCTGGTATTGAACTCACAACCTTGTGGTTTGTGAGTGAGTGGCTTCAGTACAGTACAGGCATTTAACCACTGAGCAACTAGGGCAATACATTGCCTGTATTGATCCTTTTTTCTGAAAATGTCCATATTATCATCTAAATAAGAGAATACATGCATATAGTAGTGAAGCAGTCCTATTTATTTCAGTGAGACTTACTCACAGGTAAGTCTGCATAGGACTGGAGATTGAATCTCTGTGTCTTTTGACACAATTCCTAGTATGATCTGGAAGGCTTTCTTGAAGTACACCGTCTCCACTTGCTTTGGTAATACATCTGAAAGTTTCTCAGATGCCAGCACAGCTGTCAACTCATGCTCGCTTTGCTTCATCCCTTTCCATTTTGAACTGGTGATTGCTCTCCCTTGCACTGCTTAATTAATCAGGAAAGCTCTGCCACAAAAGAACACTAGTCAATCTCACCTGGAACCATGTTCTGCAACTCTGCTGCAAATATTTTGTCAAGTCATTGCTGCATGTTAGTTTCCATGAGGAAACTAACTAAAAATGTGTTTTTACGCTCTCAGAGACCACACCTGAAGTGGACCAGAAATTAGTTGGGACAGTTGTCTTATTGATGATGAAAGCAAGGTAGGAGAGCAGGCAGCATAATTTTGCATCAATTAAAGGTTCAACAACCACTGTTGCCAAGGCACTGTAGTGGTTTGGGGCTACCTCCCTGAGTTCTTTGGTGGTCTGACATGAACTCACCACAGATATTTTGTACAGTCATTACTGTATGTTAGTTTGCATGAGGAAACTAAGAATGTCTGGATCCAGAGGGTTTTTTTTGGGGGGGGGGTTAATAGTGCTAGTGTACCCTTTGTCCCCCAGGGGGGTCCCCTTGAGGGACTGTGAGTGTGCTGGCAATTAGGGTTAGGTTCAGCTTGGGGACTGTTGGGCATGTCTCACTCCCATGTGATAGGAAATCATACAGTAGTTGTGTGACCGCATGGTTTCCACAACTATCACTCCATGGTTAATGGCCAGCAGGCCAGGGGTGGTGTGTATCCCATGACAGGGATGATGTGTATCAGATGATAGGTAGGTTATTTGATCTCTGAATCCAGGCCCCATGTCAGGCCAACATTATACAACTGTTAATAATAAAATACTTTTTTGAGGTCTTGAGGTCTTTTTAATTCTGGAATGGATTTTGTGTGTGTCCTAGCTCCCTCTGTGCCAGCATGGGCTTGCAATCCTTTTCAATAAGGATATGGCTGCTGCTTTTGAAGTTTGAAGTAATTTTTTGTGTCAATATTATTTTGCTGTTCATTGCCTTGACTCTTTTCTTTTCTTTTTCTTTTTTTTAAAAAAAGAAATACAGGAATATAAGTATTACAAACAAACAAGGTCTATATCATAAAAGGTGCACTGGATTAAACCCCAAAGCCTCCCACTGTTGCTGACCAAATGTCTGTGGGAAACCCACAAGCAGGGTGTGAGTGGAGCACTCTGCTGCTGTTTCCTAACAACTGGTATTCTGAGGTAAACCTATTCTTGCCAACTGCGTGGCACTTTGCCATTCAAGTTAACAGTCAACTGAAGTTTGCCATCTTTATCTTTGAAGTTATATTGAAAGTTGAAATGGCAGCAAGGATGCCCTCAATAAGATTGTGTGATATCTCTTCAGAAGAATTTGTAGAGCAAATTGTGCTGAAAATGGCAGCAGGATAGGGACAATGCAGCGGCAATACAACACAGCAGCAGGCCACAATACTGATGAGTTAACATACTCACAGGTGTTTAACCCAGATCTAGTGACAAAGGTAAGAGCATGTTTAGAAAACAATGGCAGGTGACAGAGGAAATGGCACTGCAGGCTGCACAGAGTCATGAACTGTGTACCTTTCAGAGTCCTGCCCAGTATGGGAAGAACTAGTCTGCTATTGTGTTTTCATGCATTATACAAATTGCCATACCTTCAGCTTCAGTCTTCTCTGCATTAACAGGACTGGTTGGTGAGCTTGAAGAGGACTTTCTCCCACTGAGGCCAGAAATCATCGCCATAGAGGACAGCCTCCCTATGGCACGGACAGCATTCCCTGTTTTCTGGAAAATGGCACAGGAATGAATCCTTACTCATGATGCCTCATCCTCAAATGTTTATAAAATAAGAAGCGGATTAAGAAAAACCAAATGGTTCAAGGTCATTTCGTGCTGTAAAAGGAGATCTAGAAGACATGTTTTAAATGAAAGTGGAGAGATCCTCCATGAGGATTTTCACAACTTACAGTGTTTAAACTTTAAAGAGTTTCCACTTGAAGAGCAAAAATAGAGAATGGAAGGAAAGTTGGCACTGACTTAGGTGTGGAATACTAAGAAAATCATGAGAGAAAACTCTCACTTCAGAATGGCACAATTCTTGGTCCTCCCTTCTTCTGCTTTCTCACTAGTGTCAGATAAAAGTATTGAAATGCCTGAAGTCTTCATTCACCCCATATGCCCCAGAGAAAAATCTCCTCAAGGAATCTTTCTTACAGGGCCAGTAAAGGATACACATCAAATTATACCCATAAGACTATTAGTTTGCTTCAATTTAGTCTAAATTTATGTACTTTGCAGGGAATGGGATGGAAAGAAGAAAACTGAGGGTCTTCCTCCCACATCCCCCAACAGCTTTCCTGCAAGGATGCAAGTTCTTCATAACAAAAAGTTTTTATTCCCATATTGATCCTAAAATCATGACCTTTATAAATGGCAGACATGGGATTTGTAGTACATGTTCCTGTCCAATGTATTACCTGCCATTTTCTTCTAGCCATGTACTTTTTCATCCTATCTTTGGACAATTTTTTGGCTTCCATAGTTTTGGTGTCTTTTTGCAGCCAAGGATGCTGAAGGCATTGAGTACAATTTAAACGGTCCCTGTAGGTTTAGATGGAGACAAGTCAGAGGTACAGTGCAATTGATATGAAATTAGTGTGCATATTACTTCCCAAATATCACAACATGAGTTCTTAGATTATCTTCTAGATGCAGCTGGGTATGCTCAATTTCAATATTGTATTGTGAAAACATACCTGTTCTTATGCTCTGTGCCTTTCAAAGATTTTGACACTTATGACACTGTCTGACTGTTCACCTCCGCCTACCTTAGACCAATCAGTCTTTGACTCCGTATAGTACACCATTAGCCCCAGTCCCTGGATGGATTAATGAATGACTGTGTATTCTTTTAACCAGAGGCAGAGCAAAATGGAATCTGGCAAATTCCAGACTACCAGCCTTTAAATTCTCTTTTTTGGAGAATACCTCCTACTGCCCCCAGGAAAAACATTCTATCTAGAACTGTCAATTAAAGAAATATTTGGGATAAACATGTGTTTAATTTAAGGAATCACACTGGCTGCCAACATACTTCTGTCTGAGGTCAAGACAAGGCTGAGACATCTGAAGCTCTAAATGGCCTGGGACCTTCATAATTGAGGGATCAGCTTTCCTTTTATATACCTCATTGAGTGTTAAGTTGTGCAGAGTGACTTTCCTCTGTGTTCCATTGTTGGAAGTGATGTATAATGTGAGGATGCATGAGAGAACCTTCTTGACTGTGGTGCTTGGATTATGAAATGTCTTCATCCCAGTGGCACTGACACGGGCCTCATTTTGGAACCAAATGAAAACCAGCTACTTACAAAGCACAGTTCAGTTATTGTTTAGCATTGCTGATCTGGATTATTGGTTTTTAATTATTATTTTAGATTGCATTTTTAAATTCTTTCCCTGAGATCCACTGATAGAGGGTGGGTTAATATTGAATTTTTTAAAAATTAAACCACCAAGAATCAAGGAGATAAACCAGATAACGATTGCCCTAAAATGGTATGCTCATAAAGGGCATGATTAACAAATGGAAAAGCTTATGAATTAATAAAATGACCATATGAGTGGAATTATGTCTTGTTCTTCATTGATATGCATAAACTTCACAATCAGTTCTTCTTGATCTATTTGCCCATCTCTGAAAATATCATGTGCCCTGTGGATTAATAATGGGGTTATTACTATTTAGAAGAAGCAGTTTAAATACACTACAACTTTATAATTCAAAATCTGGTATCATAATAGCCATTTTCATGTCTGGAAGGCCCTTCATCTTCCAAACTAAGAGAGTGCTACATAATACTATTCCCAAGAATATCCACAGGGCATATTTTGCCTGTTCAATTACTAGTCGTTCAATTATATAGGTCACAAATAAAAAAAGAAAAAGGTAGACACAGAACTGTAGTTCTTCCAGCAATTTTACACACTGAGTGAATAACTGGTCCTACAGCACAGTTACAAAAAGAAACATATTGGGATCATAATATTGAGATTATACCCTGAGTAGATAGATATTATGCAGGCATATCAACAATAACGTGCAAAGGATTGTATATAAGGCATCTTTACTTCATATCTTTCTTTAGAAGGCTGCTTATGAAGTCCTTGGCATCATCAGAGATCTCATCGAAAGCTTCATCATCAAAATCCCAGGTGGCTGAGGTAACATTGGCTAAGGTTTCATTGTCATTGTCACCCATGAAAGGGGAAAGTCCACTGACTCTGAGGAGTAAAATAAAAACAATGTCTGAAAATTAGCAAAGGTGAGAATTAACACATTATGAGAAAAAGGTATATATTATTTGCAAATTTCTATATCCAATGACTGTAGGCATACTGAACATTAGATAGAAGAGATATTGTAACTTCAGAAATGGGATCTCAACTTAGCTGAACACACTGATTAACCAAATATTTACATAAAACGAGATAATCTGGGAACAGTATGGATTTTCAGGGAATGGGCTATACAAGGAAGTTGTGTATGTTTATAAAGGTAGGGAGCAACTTTTCCTCTATTTTCCTACATCCACATATACCAAGGATGTAAATGTACAGGAATGTGTTCATCTTCAGTGTTGATTTTGAAGTCTCCCAGAGGGAGATATTCCATTATTTAGCCACTAGATGGAACCAATAAACTGGAAGAGTTTTGTGAAAAGAAGGCAGCTTAGGGAAAACCTGGTGTTTCTACTATAGATGCAAGCCATATCATGCAAATTCTGCATAGTCCCATCAGAAATAAGTAATTTAGATCAGTGACAAACTAAATGAATGGCATAACAACAGCAAGCCAATACACAGTCTAAGGAAGATCAGTGTTAAGGTATCTTTAGCTAGGGAGGCTGTGTATTCTGCTTCATACAGGAGAGTTATCTGCTCAAAGAGTCCTCTGAAGGACTGTCTGGTCCAAGTCTGGTTTAAGAACAAGGAACCATTAGAAGGGATAACAGTGCATTGGTGAAGTCCTCTACTGAGAGTCAGCACCCAAACAGCACGCAGAGTAGGCATGTAGCTCACTTGCTGATAAGTATTTCTCATTACTGTGGCTGAATATGCTTGTATTTAAGATAGTTCCATATGAAGTGGAGTCACTATGTTGGCCTTAAGGAATATGAAATATAAAACTCTCTTGATAAAACATTTCAGTGGACTTGTTTATATTGATAATAGAACTATGTAGGCTCTTGAGTTATAGTGAAAATAGTGTAGCATGAAATGGAAAATATAGCTATATCCTTTTTCATTTCAACTGTATAGGATTTTTTTTTGTCAAAAATACCATTACTTGCTACTGAAGTGAAGAATGGAATATTTGCTACGTTTAGAAGAGCTTTAAACTGATTAGGCGATAAAGAAAAAAAAACAGCTATAATAGGCAAATGTATGCAATTTAAAACAATCACATGCCTTGCCCAGGTTAGAAGTGGAGGTGAAATAACTGGAAAACAGCTATTCTGCAATTGAACCGGTCTCTCAGGGCCTGGAAAAGTTACCTTTTCTGAGACACCATCAAATCCTCTGCCAGACTTGAAAATTCACTTTCTCAGCCTTAGGAGAAGGCAATGGAAAACCTCTGCTAAACAAATCTTGCCAAGAAAATCCTATAATAGGGATGTCATAATTCAGAGAGAGCTTGAAGGCATGAAACAATAAGTGAGTTGCCTCCAGCTACTTCTAAATGGAAAAGCTGAACAAAAACAGTTTTAATAAAATAACAATAATACACTAAATTCCATCTCAAAGGAGTGCAACCAAAGCCTGCTCCGTTCTGAACTACAGAACTGAAAGGCCACAGTATAAGACACAAGACACACATGCATATACACACGGAAATCTTTTTTTTTAAACTGCCTTGAAACTAGTTCTAGGGAAAGGCATGTTTCATTAATAACTTTTCATTAATAATATTTTTTTAATTTAGAAGGGGAAGAACAGGGAGTACAGGAAAAGATGAAGTTTATCTTTAGAATGTTTCCATCTTTATCAGGAATCTTCTTGACCCAGTTCTCTGATCTCAGTTTTATTTAATAGTCATGCAAGAGTGATGGAGCAATATTTCTACAAACCATGGAAACTATTTCCTTTCTGCAATTTTAAAATCTAAGTAAAAAGACGAGCAGCATCTGTTATGAAGAAAGTAGTTTGAAGCTTTGCAGTTCCTACTATAACTAAGAGTGAGATGTTTACTATAACTAAGAGTGAGATTTTTTCAGGTACTTAGATCAGGCATCTTCCTGGCAAGGCGAGTATAAGTATAGCTTAGATGTCTATTTACAGCACCCATTTTAACAGAACAAAGCTATATATCCCTTTCAACTATGTTGGATAGAAATTCAGATATGTTCTCTCACCATCACAATCAATATCTGGAGTAAAGAATGTGATCTGCCAAAACCAGTCTCATCTACACTACTTGGGGATACTGGGTACCTCCAAAATGGCCTACAGAGAGAAACAGCACCTATCCAGATGGCTTATTTTGGATAGAAATGAAAATTTCTATAGAATAGATAAAAATGAATATTGCAATATATCAGTGCAAATTATAGGGTGTATCCTATTACATAGGCACTGAATAGTTTAAGACTTTTAGCTGACCTTCACAAGAGTCATAAAAAACCCAATGCTAATTCAAACCCCAGAGAGACTGGCTGTCAAAAGCCAATAAATGATGCAATTAATTCAGACCAAATGGAAAGATACAGGTAGGATTCCAAATTACAACTAACAATACAGGGAATAAACTGCATACATGGATATATTTACAAGGAACTGGAAAATACAGCTTCAAGAACAAGAAATAAAAGCAAACACTGCTAAGAATGATTCTGCTACAGCTTTCCACATTTATTTACTGATGCATTCATTTATATTCAAATCTTTGACCTACAAAGGGACTCCCAGAGCATATTAACAGAACATCTTAGCAGTGTGTATAAAAATATTAAATCATATGGTGGCCTAACAAAGGATGGAGACATACTTAAATAACAGAACAAATCAGGCAGCAATAGTTCTGGGGAAAAAGAGGGCCAAAAGAAACAAATAGGAAAAAAAAATTCAAAGACAGGAACAAAAACTAAAAAAAAAAAAAAAAAAAAAAAAAAAAAAACCAAGCGTGAAAACAAGACTGTTTCAACTTAATTTCCACCAATAATTAGTAAATATGGAAATACAGAGTGAAATAAATATGGAAACTGGGAAAAGAGAAAACAAATAAATGGTTAGTAAAAATAATCACCCTAGAACCAATGCTGAACTGGTCAAATGTTATTGGATTTGATATATGAACAAGACTACCCCTGAATGTTTTCTGGATTTCAAGATGCTGCAATAGGGGAATCCTAAAGAGAGAGACAGTGGACTGGGACCTCCCTATTTGAGGTTTTTGCCTCCAACAAAGGTAAAACATTCCCCCCCTAAAACTGGGACTGTATTGGCATCTTTTGCCTCAACACCACCTAAAGTTTTCCTGATTCAAAAGCATGAAGACTTCTTGAGAAATTCAGTGTCCTCTGCCTAACAAAGGGGCCGTGGCCTCACAAAGGATGGAGACATACTGGATTGCATAGGAGGTATTATTTGTTGCAAATGGATGTTAAAAGTTCCTAGACTTTGAGAATCCTCCAGTTGCCACATGGAGGAGGTGCCAACCTGCAAGAAATGCCTCTCCATACCATCTGAACTAAGAACAAAAACAGTAAAAAGGCCTATAACTAACATCTTCTGATTTTTTTCTCCTGTATGGTTTTTAACACTTTGCCTGATGAAAAAGCCAGTGGAACTTCGGAAGCTTGCAATGTGTACATTGTGCATTTTGGTTGGCCCAATAAAGGTATCACTGTTTGGGGTATTTTGGACATTATTGGATTGGCCCAAGCAATAAAACTGCTGTCACCTCTCCTTTCCTGGCAGTCTTCCAGGTTCTTGGAGAACAGCTTCCAGCCTTCTCAGTCTCTCAGAATGGTTTTTGGCAGTGCATATGAGACCATGATGGAGAAAAGGTAACCTTCACAAGAACCACCCCCTAAATATCCCAGGTCTCATGTTTGTAATATGGGCTGTTACCTTCCAGACACTTTTCTAATAGAGAACAAAAGGAAATCCAAATGAACACAAAAGTAATTGGAAATTCTACAGTTGGCTTGAACCAGGAAAGGCACCTTTCTACAGGACGATAGAAAATGGGCAAAATAATTCAGCTTCCATGTTTTAACAATATCCTTCTACCCAACATTTTCTAATGATTAAGTGAAACAAATGTCAAGCTGAATTCTAGGAAGGAACTACAGCACTTGTGAATGAGTATCTGTGAGAAATAGGTGGAAGTACTGTGACTTGAATAAGGGAATATATCCCACATTCACTGGTTCATAAATATGGCATTAACATGTCAATAGGATCATGTTCCAGATGTGAATTGATATATTTGGAGAAGTTTTAGATAAAAATAGGATTTGGAGAAAGAATAGGGGTATTTGGGTGAAATATAAGCCAGAATTAAATAACCCTGCTGCATAATGCCTGGGTCTGCAGTGGTATATATAAAGAGGCCCAGGAGTATATACATCACACAAGGGATGTGTGTGTGCATGTGTGTGCACGCATGCATGCATATGTTCACACACACTCATTTAAAAGAGATATAAGCTGTCCATCAGGATTTTCATTAACAGGATATGAATAACTTTCAAGATCTGATTCAGCAGCTTACTTACAAAATGTAGCAGATGACTCCTATGCTCCACATGTCTGTTGCATACCCAATAGGCTCATAGTTTATAACTTCTGGAGCCACAAACTCTGGTGTCCCAAAGAGCACCTTCAGAGAACCTGCATTTTCTGTGAATCAAAAGAGAAAGAAAAAAATCTGAATGCACAGAGTGTAAAACAAACTCCCTTTCCTGTATTTTATTCCTTGTAATACTTCTTTCTCTTTGCCCCAATATAGCAATTTCCCAAGTTATCTAGAAGATAGGCTGAGAGACTGTAAGTTACTGAAGGCTGTGCAGGGAGTTTCAAAGTTGAGCTATAGTTTGAATCCAGGCTACCAAGGTCAATCTACTAGTTACAACAGAGATGGGCTACGTTGTGATTCCCCAGATGGTGTCAGCTGCATCTTCCCTCAACCATAGCCAACAGAGCCAATGGTGAAGGAAGACAAGAACTTGTCCTCATTTCCCCTATCCTATTTTGCCTCTCAACAGTTTTAGGTGAGGAACTGGAAAGGCAGAAGGCTGCCATTGTTTCTCCCTCCCGAATTCAGCAGATGGTAGAATCAGAATCAAGCATTTACAGGCTGAGTCGCCATTATCTGAAAAGCTTTGGACCAGGAGTGTTTCCGATTTTGGAATATTAGCATATACTTAATATTTTGGAAAGGAGACCCAAGTCTAAATACATCTTATATACCCAGTATGAAGGTTTTTAAAATAATTTTGTATATGAAACAAAGACTGTGTACACCAGCGGTCAGCAAACTACGGCCCGCGGGCTGAACCCAGCCTGTCGAGGCCTTGTAACCGGCCCGTGGCCAGTCCTGCCGCTGCCGCCGCTGCGTGTGATGCAGGGCGCCATTTTGCTTTCAAAAATGGCGCGCACGCATGCGCATGACGGCAGGCGCCATTTTGCATTCCAAAATGGCGCCCGCCGTCATGTACATGTGAGCATGGGCACCATTTTGCTTTCCAAAATGGCTCCGCGCTTACGCACGCATGTGCACGACGGAGGGACTAGTGCACACGCGCCTGTGTGTGCGCACTCCCCCCTTCAGCGAACCGACGATCGGGGGACAGCGGAACTGGCCCCACCACCAAAAGGTATGCCAACCCCTGGTGTACACTGAACCATCAGAGAGAAAAAATGTCACTATCTCAGACCCCATGTGAACTATTTTGGATTTTGAAATATTTTGGATTTCAGAATTCTGGGTAAGGAAAATTTATTGCTGTTGTTATGTGTCATCAAGTTATTTCTGATTTATGGCAACCCTAAGGTGAACCTATCATGGGATTGTCTTGGCAAGATTTCTTCAGAGGGGGTTTACCTTGAGCCTGAGAGTGTGTGACTTGTCCAAAGTCACCCAGTAGGTTTCCATGGCTGAGCAGGGGTTTGAACCCTGGTCTCCAGAGCCAGAGTCCAACACTGAAACATCATGCTGCCTCTGAATATTAGTTAGTCTAAAATTAGTAAAGTGAGCTTTATTCATGCTGGCTGGGGGATTTTTTGAGCTGGAATCCAAAAAAGTAAAGTAAAATAGCCAAGCACTGGCTTCTATACCAACAAAGATTCTCTTTCCTTAAAATTGCCATCTGGCCCAGCACCCTGTTTCTTATACTGATCAGCTGGAGAAACCCCAACAGGGGTCTTTCTATATTAGCATCTTGTGAAATATGAAACAAAGCCTAGAATTGCATTTGCAAAGAACAGACCTAATATGAAAGCCATCATTTCCCACTCAGTGGATGATATAAATCAACTTAGGACAAAGGCAGAGCTGTCTGTGTATGGTAGAACTACCAACAGTTTTGGAAACAAGCCCTTTTAGTGCCCTATGCAGAACAAATCAATTTCTGTGTTTTGTTTTTTTTAAATAATCCAAAGAAGACACCCTACAGAAGGAAAAAAATCTCACAGTTCCCAATTCTCAAGTTCTAAACATACCAAAAAAGGTCAGGAAAACTATCTTGCTACATCGTTGGCAATCCCAGGCAAAACAGGACAACTAATTATTTGCAGAAACTGACCACAAAAGGATCACTGGTCTTAACTAATTTAAATGAGATCAAAGCTCGGGAGATTAGTTGTACCATTTCTTTTAATTACTGGTGACAATACAATGAGAGGGAAACAAAGATTTGAGGCTGGAAAACATATGGTCATAGACTTCTTTCTGTTATCATGTCTGTGGAATGTATGACGAGGGTAAACTAAGAAATGTCTGAAATTAATTGGCCCAGCAGTTTTTGCATTTGAGAAGCCAACCTCAGAATCTGTGATCTGGATGCAGCAAAATAAAATGCAACTGGTCCGGTAGCAATCAGAGTGCAGGGACAGGAATGGGGACATCTAAATCTAAATCCCCTGTCAAGAAACATATGGGGTTACCTGGAGCCAGATCCAACCTCGCAGTTTGATTGATTCCACTGAGTTATTGTAAGGATAAAAACAGAGTAAGTGGAGAGGGGCGGGATATAAATAAAAATTATTATTATTATTATTATTATTATTATTATTATTATTATTATTATTATTATTATGATACCACCACCATCACTGCAGCTAGGTTTCTATTCATTGTTATTTTTCTCCATGATTTTGTAAGCACTACAGAAAATTTTGCCCAAAATAATTTTGCTGGCAAGACCATTTTCTTTAGGGATCTAAGTAAGAGATCATTTTGTTTCTAGTCCATATTAATTATACTTCTGTTCATTACTCCCCTCCAACCCCTTGTTATACAATTGGAATTGGTATCCTGTTAGTGACATACTCAAGTATAAGCCTTATGCCCATGTACGTCTTTTTTTGGTCAATACAGAAGCTGATATTCTCTTCCACCCTTCTCAACAACCAAAGCCAGTTCCTCAACAAACTGCTGAACTGGAATGACCCTCCTGAATTGCCATTCTGTGACTGGTAAAGAGTGGAGGGGATTGGAGAAACATCAGGCTATGTTTCCATAGCCTGATGAAGACCAAGAGACCTCTCAAGGATCCCAGTGTTTTTTGGTGGAAGATGTTCTCAGTTGGCATCAAACTATGGGAACATAGCCAGATAGTTCTCTGATTTCCAAACCACACTCCATTAGCAATGAAATGCGCGTGGGGGGGCCAGGGTATGCAACAGTAAGTGCTAGGGGAGGTGATGTGAGAGTCATAGTGGAGTCCTACACCCAGAACCCTAATGCTACACTTGATCATGTAGGGTCTTGGCCAATGTGTGATTCTGTTAAAAATCTGTACAAATGTAGTACAGTACAGCCTCCTTATCCATGGACTTCCCATCCACAGATTTCAGCATCTGTGGATGGCAAGTCATGGTTGTCCCCAATGGTGGCACTGCCACTAGGGACAATGGGGGCTGTCCATAATGGCTGCGTGGCTGCATGCATGCGCTACCATTGGGGACAACGGGACTTGAGGTTCCAGAGATTTTGGGATGTGCAGGGGGGTGCAGAATGGACCACTTGTGGATACCAAGGTCCCACTGTATATAAACATGTATTTAGTTTAATTTTAAAAGAAAATCTGTATTTATAAGCATAGTTTATGTAAATGCATACATTTCAGAACATATTTTCTCCCCAAAGATGTATGAGGGGGTATTGTAAAGTAACAATTATCACCAGGAAATTATCATGGTATACTGATGAAATTTTGTCAATGTCATCATCATTTAAGTGCATGATGTTGAGAAAATCAACTCATTGTGTCCTTTATTTTTCTTACAGGTTGTTCCAGAAGTGACTAAAGTATAAGATGGAGACGTACAACAGGGTATTGTAAAGTAATAATTATCACTCGGAAGTTATTATGGTATATTGATGAAATTTTGTCATCACCAAGTGACTTTTTCTTTTTCCAAAAATGAAAAATGCATTGCGGGGTCGCCGATTTGACAACACAGATAATGTCATTCATGAAGTGCAAGAGTGCTTTAAGGCACAATCTGCAGACTTCAACAATAATGGTATTCAGAGGGTCAAGAAACGCTGGGAAAAATGTGCAAATCTGGATGGTGACTATGTAGAGATAAGTTAATGACTACAAATCAAAACAAACTTTCTGTCAATTTTTTAAAAGATGATATTTAAAACTTTACGATACCTCCTTGTACTTTTCAAGTTTTATGTGCTGAAAAATGCATTGCAACGTTCAGAGAAGTGCAAATCCTGAACAGTAATTACATTCTACTTGGCACAATGGACCAGGAAGTGCTGATCAGGTCAGTTTGCATGACAAAGACTGAATCCTTCTAACACCCCTATATTCATTTCTGTTATTAGGGGCTATGTTCCGTCTGTTCTCCACATAAACTCAGTTGCCTACTGAAGTCTAGTTAGCAGGCACTATTCTTTGGGTAGTCTCCATGAATGTTAACAAAAATGGCAAACATGAGTTGGACTTTTACAGTGGCTGCTCTAATGCTCTGGAATCTCTGATTAAGATCTTTCTAAGTCAATGTAGGAGGACTGTGGCCATCCAAAGTGTAAATCTTTTCAGACCTACCTCACATGGAATCCCATGGTACATGTCATGAAATAAAATGTGTATGAGGTCTCATACATGATAAAATGCTTCTTAAGTGGTTAAGTATAAAAGCTCTTATTAAATTATTTGCATTAACACAACTCAGAGAATTCATTGTTTTGTTTTGCTTTGCTTTTACCTAGTCTTCGTGCAAGTCCAAAGTCAATCAGCTTGATTTTTGTACCAGTCTTGTTGACGCACATAATATTTTCAGGCTTCAAATCCAGATGAACAATGCCTTGCTTATGAATGTACTGCACACCTTCTGAGATCTGCTTCATGTATTTAATACATTCCCTCTCTGTTAGTTCAAAGTCCTCATCAATGATTCTCTCAAAGAGTTCCCCACCAGAAACACTAAAACAAAATTCAAAGGAGAATTTTAAGAAAGATTTTGAATTGGTAAATTGTTTTGAAATTTGAATTGTTTTGAAAAATTGGCTGCACTTGGGAAGACAACCTGGATATGCTAAATTGGTAGATTCTGCTGGAGAAAGTGGCAAAGAGGTGGGGAAGGGAAGAGGAGCCAGAGGCTGCTTCAGTGCCCAAGCTTTCCTGAGGTCCAGCATCCAGCCTTCATTTATTCATCAAAATGTGTATACACCAACCCACCTACTGTACCTTTATCAGAGAAAACATTTAGGGCAGTGTACATAACATTCAACAGAATAAAAGCAACTTAAAATCTAAACATAACAGTGAAATAAAGGGATTAAAATTATCAACCACCACTACAAATAAAAATAAAACAACCAGAACTACAAAAATTTTAATTAATGTTTGTGGAAATAAGTTTTCAATCAAATTGGAACACAGAACATGTACATGCGTAGAATACCAATTTATTTTTGAAGGAGAAGAAATGAATGCTGCGTAACATAATCCAACACACATTGCATATTCCCTCTGTTTTCCATTAGGGCTGCCAGTTCTCTGTTCCAAGCTTGGTAGGATGTCTTTATATGTATATATAATTTATTTTGCCCACTATTTGCAACCTGGTCAGTTTTTACATCTAAAATAAATCTTCAAGCCACAAAGAAGTTACATAACAAGGATTCCATCTCTGAACTATGCCAGTATGGCTGCATTTTTCAGGTGGCAAGCAGGGGTATGTGTGAGGAGAAGGAAAATCTGTGCACTATTTTCTAAGAGCAGCCTTGCCCATCCTGGGGCCCATATACTGGGTTACAATACCCATCATTCTATGCTCGCAGTCAAGTAGTCCACATATCTGATGAGCACCAGGCTAGGGAGAAGATAGCGATATCTTAATATTTTGCTCTTGTGACCAAAACATTGATATTCTCCATTCCTTCCCTGTTAACAGGGTAAAACAGAAAGCAGCAGCCATTGGCTCCTTCCCTTTCAAACTTTTGGGGAATTATGGAGCTAGGTTTCTTACCTCCTCCCTCTAGCATTCCTGGTACTACAAAATAATTATATGAGAAATATGGGAATACTTTGTAATGCAACTTCATCAGTCTATAACACAAGCGTTCTGATATCAGGAACCTTGTAGTGTACATGAAGAGCAGGGAGTTATTAAACTTCCTATTTTAAGGAAGAAGGTGCTCCCTGCCAGATTGGAAACTGTTTCTGAAACCTTCTAGAGTAAGGTTTTCAGATGTATTTGAGGGCAGAAGAGCTTCCAAAGGTGACTGACCCTGCTGAAATGCTCATAGGCAATACTGATGCATGCAGGAGCAATGTTTTAGTCCAGGAGTAGGCAACCTTTCCCCTTTAAGGGCCGAGAGACTTCAGCTCCCAGAAGCCTCAGCCATGTTGGCCAATAGTCCCATGTTAGCCAATAGCTCCTAGGATTCTGGGAGCTGAAGTCCCTCGGCCCTTAAAGGGGAAAGGTTGCCTACCCCTGTTTTAGTCATTTACCTTGAGGGACAGGAAGGAAGCTATTGCCACTGTGGGTCTTAGTTCTACTTTTAAGAACTGAGGTAGTGACACAATGAATCCACCCATAATAAGTGGTAGCATAATGCTCTGGGACCTTGAGCATTATATCATCATCAGTGAAGGACAACAATTTCAGCATATATTATATTCATTTACATTAAGAATAAATTTCCAAGCTAGCTAGCTAGACATGCAAACAGGCAGGTGGACAGCTCTGGAAATCAATAAACAGAGTACAATAAATAAAATAAATACAATATAGAGTAAAGTAAATACAGTAGAATATTTAGATTTATTAGATTCCTAGGAAGATTTCATAAGAATATCAAATCATGATTCCAAGAGTAGAAACACTTTAATACTAGTACTAGCATTTTTCCTTTGGTTTATACTTACAGTTCCAAGACCATGACAATATTAGCTTTCTCTTCAAAAGCGTCTACGCATTGGACAAGCTTTGGATGGTGCAGACAATTCATAATGCCAATCTCTTGCCTTATGTTTTCCTTATCTTTAGCTGAATAGGCTTTAAAAAATTTTCCTGCCCAAACTTTTCCAGTTTTCTTTTCAACAAGGCGGAAAACCTGTCCAAATTTCCCCCTGAAAAGTGCAGAATAATTGCCATGAAATTATTTCCAAGTGTTTATGAGTCAGTACCCAACACATACACGAGTATATGTATATATAACAGCAAAACATGCTTTATGACACCCTGGAATTTCTTCTATGACTCTTGGACTCAGATGTGTGCTCTGTAAAACCAGTGAGCAACGAGTCATATAGATAGATATGAAAGTATATAGTGAAATAGTCGTACAAACATGGAAAGCAGCCATATATATCAAGTCTGACTCAGTGTTTTCCAACCTAGCCCAGTTTAAAAATATATAAAGGAATCCTGTAATACCTTTCAGACTAACTGAGAAATGGACATTTCTAACATAAGCTTTTGTGAACTCTGGTCCACTTCATCAAATGCCAAGCTAATCCAGCTCAGTTTACTTTGGCAGTGGCTTTCAGAGGTTCAGGCAGAGGCTTTCAACAATACATAATGTATGAAGTCTTCAATGTGAAACTGAGAAGTGAACATGAGGCTTTTAAGGTGAAAAGCACAGACATTTCTACTATTTCTCCCCATACTCAGGAAACTAATTTTGATTTCAGATGTAGTTTAAATCTTTGGGGATTACCTGCACTGGGTATGGCAAAAACACCGCAGCACCAGTGTATTGTTCCAGACACATTTCCAAAATCTTTTAGAGTAAGCCAAAAGTAAGGTAGTGCCAGGTAGCATTTTCTGAAGCTTTTACAAGCAAAGTAAGAAGACACAGTTTGAAATGCATCAAGAAAGCTACATGTTGGTATATATCTTTTTCTGTGATATTACTGGCTTTTAAAGAAGATTTTTGTTTTGTTTTTGGATGCTGTCCTTGTTGAAAGTATGGGACAATCTTCCAACAGTCCTAGAATACCTCTGGGGCCTCCTTATCTTTCTGGACCACCTTCTTTCCTCTGAGGCTATCCACTTTCTTGGTGAAGGATCGGGAATATATGGCCTTCTAATGCAGTTAGCTTGCAGTTTCCATCAGCTTTAACCCACATAGCCACTCTATTAAGGGATGATGTCTGTTGCAATACAACAACATCTGGAAAACCACACACACCTCCTGTACAAATGAGATGGACCCTTGTCTTCTACAGTTAGGGGGGGAAAGGTAAAGGTTTTTCACTTGACAAGATTGTCTAGTTGTGTCCGACTGTAGGGGGTGGTGCTCATCTTCGTTACTAAGCCAAAGAGTGAGCGTTGTCCAAAGCCAATTCTGTGATCATGTGGCCAGCATGACTACACAGAATGCTGTTACCTTCCCTTTGACAAGGTACCTATTTATCTACTTGCACTTTTACATGCTTTTGAACTGCTAGGTTGGCAGAAGCTGGGACTAGTGATGGTAGACAAAAGCAAACAGCTTTCTTGATATGGCTAAGCTCTGGAATTTCCTACCCAGGGAGTTCAATTTGGTCTCATCCCTCTTGAGTCTCTCAATTCCAGAAGGCATTGAAAAACAAGAGATTCATTTTATCCTATTACATTTTAAAAAAAACCCATCCCAGTCCACCCTGAATACTCTCTAATTTCTTCCTCCAGCCTTTTGTTCCTTGCTGGTTTTACTATTATCATTTTTAACAGTATTCCTTTCTGAAAGATTTTTTTTCAGATGCTTTCTAAGCAGAATACCAAAAACTAACATTAAAATTAATGAATAAATAAATATGCTTGTACCAGTCATACAATTTGACCAATGACAATCAAGTGGCTTTCAATTCATGAACAGTCATTATGAAATAAATCTTCTGAAGTGGTGAAGTGTGACTGTTGTCACTACAGGCTATGAGCAGCACATGGGCTGTGATGTAAATAATTATTCTACTAAATTTGATTAGCAAACTGATTAAATGTGGAATAGATGGAAACACCATCAGATGGATCCATAATTGGCTGAGAAACCATGTTCAAAAAGTCATCATTGATGGCTGCACTTCAAACTAGATGGATGTATTGAGCAAAGTGCTGCAGGGTTCTGTCTTGGGGACTCTTTAATACTACATGTGAAAAGGACTTTTGGATTATTGTTGATCCCAAGTTGACACAACCCAGCAGTGTGATTCTGCAGCAAAGAAGGCAAATAATATTTTAGTCTACCTTAATAGAACTTTAATTTCTGTATTAAGGGATATACATTTAATAGTCCCACCATATTTTGTGCTAGTCAGGCCTCACTTGGAGTACAATAGGCTTGATCCATCAGTGGGTGGGTGATCCAGAGATTTGACTGCCTGCGGATTGCTGTGCCCCATTATTATTCAATAGTGTGTTTGCATGCAGACACACTGATGCAGACATGCAATATCACCACCCATTGAATAATATGGGGTGTAATCATCTGTATATTTCCCATCTGAAGGGCCCCCAGAACTGAACCCACGGATGGGAAAGGTTCACTGTACAGCATTCAGTTCTCAGTGCCTCATTTTCAGAAGAATAAAGACAAGTTGGAGCAGGTTCTGAGAAGGGCCACATGGATAAGAGGTATGGAGAACAAAACAAAGAGCAGTGATATGATTGCACTCTTTAAATATCTAAAGACATGCCATAAAGAGCAAGGTGAAGGTTTGTTTTCTGCTGTCCCAAAAGGTAGGACCAGGTTTAATGGTTTTAAATTACAGGAGGGTACATTCTGATTTAATATTAGAAGGAACTTTGCAATGGTAAGAGCAGTTTAGCAATGGAACTAACTACATTTAGAGATGGCAGGGTCTCTTTCTCCAGACATCTTCAAAAAGAGACTGGACAGCTAACCACTGATTTAACTCAAGTTCCTGCACCAAGAAGAACATTGGACTCAATGGCCTTCGGAGCTCCTTTCAATTTGATTCTGTACTATATATTAACAGTGTGACCTTACATATGTTTACACAGACATATGCTCCATTTTCACTGGGGGTTTGCGGCCTAAGAATTCATTATGCATATTTAAATACGCCAGTTTTATAAGTTACATATATGCATTATTGCACCTGAGATCCTACTACTACTGGCAGATAGTTGGTTTATCCAGTTACAGTTATGCATGTATATATTCAATGTTAAAAGACTCAATGGGGCAGAATTCAGCATGACTGTTTTGATTAAAAGCCACCTCTCTGAGATAATAAAATGTGGAAAGCTACGTCCAAGAAATAAACCATATGAGAACTTTCTTCTTGCAGGCGAGGGAGGCTACATGTATAGAGCTAATGAAAGGCAATTTAGAGCTGACCTTCTCTAAGCAGGTGCCATTAAATTTCAGTTTGTATGCTTTCAGGATTACAGCCAGTCTCAGCAAGAGATCTTTCCTACTGGCAAGGGAGAAGATTTAATCTCATTATCCCAAATGAAGCTGTAAAATGACATGGCAGGTAACTGCTATTCAGTCACAGTACAAAGCACAAATGAAGCCAGCTTGAAATACTTACAACCTATATATATTTGTAGGCCTTATATTCAACACAGCAATTTCTGAAACTATTTAGGAATGGTTATAGAAAGGGACACGCTCATTTGTAAGACTGAACTATAGAAGGAACCATCAGTGAAAACAGAAACAAATTGGGAAAGGCAGTTTACAGAAAGTTAAAAGGGAAAGATGGGAGTGACTCGCTTTTTGTTAAAAATTCGATTTCTGAAAAAGAAATGATAGCACATATTTTACATTAATACTAATTCTAAACATATTTTCTGTAAAATAAGGCCTATTAATTTTGTTGGCATGAACTTTCAAGTAAGCATGCTTATTATTTCAGGTATATAGGTTCAGTATATTGTGAGAACCAGCATGAAGTAGTGGTTTGAGTGCTGGACTAGGACACTTGGAGACTAGAGTTCAAATCTCCACTAAGCCATGGAACTGAACTGGGTGACCTTCGGCAGTCATATGCTCTTAGCTTCAGAGGATAGCAAGAGCAAACCACATTTGATTCTGCCAAGAAAACCCCTGATAGGTTTGCCATAAGTTGTAAGATAGGTTTACCACAAATCAGAAACAACTTGAAGGCACAAAACAACACATATAGGTCCATTACAACTTATATGTGAAGCATGCCTTTTCTTAAGTAAGTACAGGGATCCAGTAATGAGGGTGGAGAGGTGATATTTATCTTAAAGGCTGCTTGCCCCCCTTCCCCAGTCCCAATTATAACAGTTAAAGCGCATGTGAGACAGAGAGAGAGAGAGAGAGAGAGAGAGAGAGAGAGAGAGAGAAATGGAAAGAAAGGATGGAAACTAGGAGACTGAACAGGCTTGAGCAGGCAAGACTGTCTTTATTCAGTTTAACCAGATGCTCGAGCTAATGATAAAATTAAGGAAGGACCAGAAGACAATGGAAAATACCAAAGTGAGTACAACCTGTTATATTGTCATTCTTTCACTTCTCTCTAAGAAACCAAGCATTCTGCACCAGAAACCCTCTGACTACTGTAATATACAACTTCCCCAAAGCAAAGAAAAAGCTGGAAAGCCTGAAGCAGGGATAAAGGAGAAACTGACAAGGTAATGTGTAAAGGAGGCTAAACCACAAAAGAAACTCAAGTTGTTATCAGGGCCAAGCCAAGTATGAATAAATTTGACGACATGGTGATACATTTTCATAAAGATAGTGTAGCATCTCTACAACAGCAAGCACAAAAATATTATTAAACTTACGATCCTAATCTTTCCTCCACATTGTAGAACTCTGAAACTTTCTGTTCTGTGTTGACAGTTACTGTCCGATAGTCAACTTCTGTTTCTTTCTCTTCTAGAAAGTGACAGGAAAAAAACACCATCCGATTACAAAAAGATCTACATACTAGAAATATAAGGTGCTGAGACAGAAAAAAATCTTACCATCATCAGATGCTTCAGCTTCTTCCTCTTCCTCTTTAGGACCTATAAGCAAATATGCAAATATGTCAGTATATCCCAAAATCAATTTGTTCTTATACCATCTTTTCTGATTTTAAAACTAAAAGTTGTGTTCCCTCTTGATGACGCCCTGCTGGACTGAACACATCAACATCGCTCTACCGACCTGTTTTGCAGATGCACATATATTGTTAAATCTCATTCCTATGGATCATGAACACACTGATGGTTGCCAAGAAACCTGCATTACATGACCAGAAGGACCAGACCCCAGTGGATCAAATACTGTGCACAGCACAAAGTGTCCAGTCCCCTGAGGCATCAACCTACTGCTTTCCTCAAGTCCAACTAAGCTCCCCTTCCCATGCTTAATGAGAAAGCTGCAAACAGCTTGACAGGATGATGATTGAGGAATAGTCCATCTCACCACTTAGCTGCTGAGATGCTTGTTCACAGTGGTTTTCCTCACTGTTTTCTCCCCATGTTTTGACTAGAGACTCCAGCAATCCAGAGCTGGTCCAAATTATCATGAATATTACTAATTAAACACTTGGCAGGTTTTGCTAGAGGGTGCTCCACATAATTCTGGATGCAATGTAAAGCCCACTGGAAAGAAGATTGTGGAAAAATTACTTTTTTAGACTATAACTTCCAAAAAACCCCAGCCAGCATGGGCATTAGTTGACTATGCTAGCTGCCACTGGCCATGCTGACTGGATTGTGTTTGTGTGTGTGAGTGTGGGGGGAGTTGTAGTTGAAAAAAGTAAATTTTTCAGGCTGTGTTTGAAACATCTTCACAAAGCAGCTGATTCACACATCTACAATATGTTCACAAGGAGCTCTCCCACTGTGTGGTTAGTCTTCATGTGGCCAAGAGACATGTCTGGTAGTAGCTAGTAGTGTCCAGAAGCTCTCTTTCCATGTGAAAAAAGAATCAACACCTAACCTCACTCTACACCTATCATTCCGAACAACCACTCCATAAGACCATTCATAGCAATTTCCAGGTCATATAAATCAGACTCAGACAGTAATTGGGCAACAAAAGCATAAAGAAGAATTGATGGGAGGAGATAGAGCCAATCCAACAATCTGCATATTCACAGAGGAGTACATTTTGTTACTAAAATAAATCAGAACTGTGAATTCTGAAGGGATTCACCTAACCAATAAAGATAATTCATGCCCAACTGAATTCTTACATTCTAACTTAACATCTGAGAGCCAGCATGGTGTAATGGTTTGAGTGTTGGACTACAACTCTGGAGATCAGAGTGCGATTCCCTGCTTGAACATTAATACCCACTGGAAAAATCACACTCCCTCAGCCTCAGAGGATGGCAATGGCAAACCTCTTATGAAGTAACCTGCCAAGACAACCCCATGATAGGTTTGTCTTAGGATTGCCATAAGTAAAAAATGACGTAGAGGCACACAACAACAACCAAAAACTGAACATCTCAAACACCACAGATAGCAATCCAGCAAAATCACAACTGCTAACCAGCAACCAGCTGAAGGGTTTGCACAAGCCCAAAAGGCAGGGCTGGTATATTCATATTTTTATAAATGTCCCCTTTGAATATGTTGCGCTGAAAATTACAGCATTTTAGATAATTTAAACATCAAGAAATCCTCAAAGAGGTTCCTCTTGGAACCTTGGAGGTGATTTTTCAACTCCATGCCTGAGTTGCCATCTCTCCAGCCCCTTTGCTGCCTTCTACTTTCTCTGCTATTGGGGATGCTGCAAAGTTACTCCCAGGGTATATAAAAGAAAACCAGGCTGATCTTTGGTGAAATGCCACATCAGTGAAATCTTAAAATGAACATAAGCTGGAGGAAATGTGGGAGCCAGAATTACTAATGCCGAACAGTTCTGAACTACTGCAGTGTTGTTTTACTCTCAGATAGTATAATGAACCCTTTGTGTGTTATGCTGGAGTCAATTAAACCTACAAAGGAGATGTATAGAATGTACTTAAAAACAGGAAGTCAGGATTGGAACACATAATCCATTCCCCATGACCTGGATGTTAGAAACCTCATTCTTGTTAAATAAATAATTTTCTAAGTGCTATATGTAGACAGAGCTTTGAATAACAATCCCACATGTTACTAGCAAGAAGTTCACTGCTACTAACTTTGTGCTTGATGTTTCATGATGTAATTTGTAATATTTCTGCTTTTCTAAAAAAAATTGTCATAGTGGCCACAGTGCCCATATGATCAGCATTTATAGTGGACCCATTCTTCCCTGACTCTGCTCAACTATGGAAAATAAGTGACTCAGACTGATGCCAAATAATTTCAGTATCAAAAAGAGATACAATTTATAAGGGCAGAACTCATGAGGTTTTCCTCTTGCATTCTCCGTGCTTATTTGCTTTTCATGAACACAAAATTAATTTTCATTCATTCATTCATTCATTCATCTGGCACACACACCCACATGCAGTTCAAAAGGCCAAAAAAGTGGTTAGTTTTAAATGCTTTCTGAAAACACACTTATTTAAAAAATCCCTCTCTGGCTTATAAAACAGGTTATGGTGCCACTCTTTTAATTGTTTAATGCTTACATTTACTGTACATGCATTTTAGCTATGTTTTAAAATAATCTTTTGCTTGTAAAATAACTCTAAATGTAAGAATAATTTATTGTATATAAATGAGTAATTTTAAAAAGTTAAAGTCATGTATATCACAAGCAGATAAATAAACTCAATGTAGATTTACTCATTGCAAGTAAACACAGATGCAGGGCTGCCACATGTTGTCTTCTGCCTGGCCTCTACTGTCTACATTGTCTCATTTCCAACACTGTCATCTCCTGAAATTCCCTCAGTCTAAAATCAGATCCATGTAGAATTTTCTTTCTGTTCAGGAAATCAAATTAAACGTGGTTGGTGTTACATTAAGTGGATAAACTAAGGATCAGGAATTCCCTGCTTCTAATTTTGCCTCAGCCATGTACGTGCTAGGTAGCCTTCAACAGGCTACATCCACAGGCTTAGAGACCTATTTAGAATAGGTGATTATGATGTCAACCTATTTTATGTGGTCTTTGTAACTATGAAAACAGAACAAGTAATTAGAAAACCAAATGGACCTTCCAAACTGCGGATGGGGGGAAGTCTTCTGCACTAAATATGACTAATACACACCTGAGAAAATGGTAGATTCTGTATCTTATCCTGCAATCTATTACCTGTGCTCCATCTCCCAGGGCCCTTGCCCTCCTAACATACATCACCCAGATCTTTTATGCCAATCTATTTGCTAATTTTTTATTCATCCCTTTCCTCAAGCTTTTCATCTGTTAGCCTTATTAGCATGGGTATGAGGATGGCTTGGTTAACATTATCTAAGAACACATAATACTGCTTTATCTCAGGTGAGACCATCAGTCTACCAAGCCAGTTACTGTCTTCGCTAATTAGTGGTGGCTCCCCATTCTCTTCAACAGAGTTCTTCCCAACACCGCCTAGAGTTGTCCTTTTAATACACTGCCTCCTACCCCTGTATTCTAATTCATGCTATCTCAACCTCTTTTTTGCACCTCTCCAAGTCTCCCAACCCTTCCCATTTTCCAGAAAAAACTGCCACCTCCATGCCCAAATCTACCACCTGTTCCTAGAGGACAGAAAAAGTGCAACTCTGCTTGCACCTCCCTCTCTCAAAGAAACCTCCCGTATATGTGGGCATCACAACTAGAAGTAGATGTCTGGTCACTTCTGAGTGCAATTTTTGGCAAAAAACCAAAACAAAACAAAAAGCAAAAACCCAGGCAGTGAGGAAGGTCTGTGTGGGGAACTGGCCCCAACACCCACCACAGTTACTGAGGATTAAATAGGAAATACTAGGGATTAAACCAAGGACTTTCATACATAAGTATGGCTTAGCTTTGGAAATGGGAGCATGGCTAAGATAATGTTTTCAGGTCATGGGCTTAACTGCTATGCTACACCAGCTTTTCCCTACTACACCCCTAATCTAACAGGAGAATGCTGGCAACTAGATTAAACCAGAATTCTTAAACCTGAGTTAAATAATTTTTTTTATTATACATCTTTCCATTCCAAGGCACTCAAACTCATACCCTCCAATATGTCCCTCCTCCACATACAAAACCTGGCCCATCTAACCACCTAAACCATGAACAGATAATTCACAAAAAACTGTTCTGACATGTGGATTCAGCCTAAGAAAAAAGATAATGTGCATTGAAGGTGCAAATGATAGGCAAACACAATTATGAACTCTGTGATGGCAAAGACCTACCTTCTTGCTTCTCTCCTACTTTTACTAGCTCAGATTCATGACTCGGCTCACTTATTCCATACACATTAGCAGCTCGGACTCGGAATTTGTATTCCCTGTCTGCCAGTAGGTCCTGAACATTGTAGGAAGTACTACGACAGCTTGTGAGATCTGTCCATGTCTTGTCCACTGTGTTCCAGACTTCCACAGTATAGGACTGCACTGCGCTTCCACCATCGTAAGAGGAGCCATACCATGAGAGGGTGAGGGAAGAACTCCTGACGTCTGATGCACAAGGTGTTCCCGCTGGAGGATCAGGTTTATCTATAATTATGAAACAGCATGGGAGAAGGTGTTAACAAATCTATCATTCAATTTTTCCCTTGTCAGGAAGGCCCCGGTTAAGTTAGAAAGAGTCCCTGGGAAGTTTTGGGAAATTTATCACAACAGCAGCAGTCCATGCAACTATTCAGGGAGGGGATTTTTGCCTCCATGCATCTCTTGTGCACTGTACTGCTGCATTGTCAGCACCCTGAAAATAACATCACAACTCTTCCAGATTCTGTACTGGCCGATTTTCAACTGATATTCTGATTTTTTAAAGTGTGTGTGTGTGTGTGTGTGTGTGTGTGTGTTTTGTGGAGGGTGAAACAAAGAAAACCACCATATTTCTGGGCATCATCATCATCATCTGCTACACTGGATATTTTTTTTAATTGGAAGACCCATGTGCTTTTGGGGAGTCCTGGGGTGCAAAAAAGGTGTTGAGCCATATGTGGTCTGTTGGCCACAGTTTCTCCATCTCTCATTTAAAACTTTATATCCATTCATGATTGTTTGCTGCAATAAGCATGTTGTCCTTATATGGGAAAAGGACTCAAGGCTGGATTTGAAGGATTGTGGGCTGTCATCCTTAATTCTTCTCTTATCTTCACCTTGAATTCAATATACTTGCCACTCAACACTTAAACTTTATTCCGGCTATAAGAGCCAGAAGTAACCCAGCAACAGCTACACTAGTATTTTATTACTGTACTATTGCAAGCAGTATCATCTTGCACTATTCTGTGACAAGTCCAGTCTTTCACAGTAGCAGAAATGTGACTTCCACTAGGCAAAGTTCAGTGGACTTCCCACCCTCTGATAGTAGATAAGTTTGACCTATAACACATATGTATATGATGCAAAGACCTTGGGATTTCTGGCATATGTTAAAAAGTGGAGAATAGATTTTAGGAAACAACTGCCTATTAATAAAATATCATACAGTTTTGATATCTTCAAGTAAACAGATTTGACATGAATACTGTTTCATTGTCAGATCTGCATTCAGGATTGAGTAGGCATCTTATATATATAGCCTACCCTTTTAATTTTTTTGCCTGTGAGTAAGATTATAGGCTGGTTTTCTGCAGTGGAATCAGGTTGAGAACTGAGTCAGAGACACAGCTTTGTCTTCAGAGATTTTCCATTTATTGTCTCATCAACCATAACATTTGTACATTTAATTCCCAGTGGATTGGTGACCATATGCTAGTTCTCAACCAAAGGAGATAAGTGTCAAATCTGTTTATGAAGGTGGTTGGGTTTCTATTCTGTTCTTTTTTTCTTTAGAGTATGAAGAAAACATGTTCATCAATCCAGTGGGAACTGGCAACATCTTTGCCCCAGTGTTCTAATTTTATGTGACACCTCCCACCCATCCACCTCATTCATGGCTTCCCTTGCCAAAATCATTAATGCTTAGGGAGAATTTTTCCTGAATATTAAAATGTATTCCTTTCTTATCACTTACTCAATATAAGGCTACCACAATTCAAAATAAAAATTCAAATTCCTTGGAGCCCAAATCAAATTTTTGGAGTCAAACATGGTAATAAAGCTGAAAATAAAACTGTCATCAACATTCTTGAGAGGAGGTCAGGCTATGAGGGCAGAGATCTTTCAAGCTCTGCTGGAACAACAATTTCAAGATCACAACTTCCTACCCATAGTCTCGCAAGTAGATTGACTAAGTTGAACAGAACTTCTCTGGAACATGTCACTGGTCAATTTTTAAAAAAACTTTTCCTGATTGACAAAAATGATATAAGATGCTTTGCTCTAAATTAAACAAACACTAGATATACATATAAGATATGTAACCAGAAAATATGGATATTGTGTTAGCATAATCCACTCAGTACTAATTTTACAAAAAAAGGTCATAATCTGTTTCTTGTTATGGAAGCAATTAGCAAAATAAACTACTTGGGACTGCCCTGAGGGGATGATAATTTTGATACAGTTGAAAGAGTACCATAATATAAAATACTGAGCAACAGTAAAAGAGAGCTAACTATGGTCAAGGGAAATATAAACTGAACAGTCTAGCAGTCAACAAATTAGGAAGTAATGATAGAGCTATTTTAAAAATATCCAACACTGAAACATATTGGTTCTCTAAGGACTGGTATGTGATCAATAAACACGCAAAGGAAGAATACATCATCTCGGCTCTTTAAAAAACATAACCAAATCAGTTCCTCCACCACCTGACTCTTCCAAAGATCTTTTCTTGTTTGTGGAAGATAGGGTATATTCTGATACAGCTTAACTCTAAAATCACAAGCATCTTCACTAAGTACCAGCCTAGTCATACAACCTCTGTAGACTATGATGGCAATGTTTCTAGATGGCTGTGTGTTTAAATTAGGTTTTAGCTGTGCCCTCTCCTTCAGAGACTGTTGAATTCTAGTTCCCATGAGCCTGTCCAATAATGATGCATGATGGGAGTAGCAGTTCATTAACAGTTGAATGGCTAAACACTCCCACATCCTGCCATAAGAGACATTAAAAATCAGAGACAGAAGCCATGGGCCATATGAGCAAAGAGAGGTCTATCAATGGCTACCAGTAATGGCAAGATACAAGTTTCAGAAGCTGTATGCCACAGAATCCTAGCTGTTGTGAATGACCAAAATGAAGAACTAATGTCTTCTTAAACTGTGGACAAGGTGGGATAGAGGTCAGAATGTATGATTGGGACTTGGGAAATCCAGGTTTTAGTCTCCCCACTGAACCATGAAACTCACCGGGTGATTCTGTGGCACCTTTTCTCAGGTTTATGCAACACAGGATTGTTGTGAGAATAAAGTGGGGTGGAAGGTAAATGGGAGCTAACTCAAAAGTACTGTTTGTCCCTGTATGTACACTTGTGTTTACATTTTAGAACATCTTGACGCTCAGGGAAAAAACATTACAGCTGGAAACATAGCACGTAAACTGATTAATTATGGCTGCTGTTATCGTGATTAATTTGTATTGTGTTTGAAAACTAGCAGACCTTAAGCAAACAAAGGGTCTTTCACTTGCAATGGAGGGACATGGATGTTTTCTTTTTCCAAACTGATTAGATTTGTAGTACTAAGTTCCAAAATCAACTTCTGAAATACATCGTTTATTTTAGGAAGCCTCTTACTGTCCTATCTTATTGTTACCACTTTTTAATACAGAGTACAAAGCATCAGCAGCATGCAAAAATATACAAATGCAGAAGACAATGTTCAAGCTTAGGTTTCTTTTTATAGAAATCTGTATTGATTTCTGAAAGCTCTCATGAACTGCCTTCCATTACCAGATAGATGGAGATGGAGGGTTCTGCCTACATGGGTCACTACCTCCTTAACAAACATGCACATGGGGAGCTGCACACTTGGAAACATCTTTATGCTGAAATCTCTTTGCACGCATCACAGGGGAAGACCAGGCTTCAAAGCTTTCTTTTGGATGCACCAGGTTTTCTTGCTCTGAGGGACCTGTGTTTGGGAGAGCATTTTCAAAACAATAGATAACCTAATAATTCACTCCTTTCTCCAGTGAACAAAGTATAGCTACATTACATGATGACTGCAACCTGGGGGGTGGGGGCATAACTTCATTCCTTTTGCAGTAGAACGATAATATTTGCCATTTCTATAACTAACTTTTTGCAAGAGAGCCAATGTGGTGCAGTATTTTGAGTGTTGGACTGGGAGACCAGGGTTGGAATCTCTGCTCAGCCATGGAAAGTGGGCGATCTTGAGTAAGTCACATTCTCTCAGCCTGAGGAGAAGGCAATGGCAAACCTCCTCTGAACAAATCTTGCCAGGAAAACCCCGTGACAGGGTCACCTTAGGAGCACCATAGGTTGGAAATTATTTGAAGGCACACAACTCACAATTTTTGGCAGTTCCAAACCCCACCCATATTCAGATGCTTCTTTAGCAAGTAACTACTAAAAGTAATTAACAACACTGATGGATCTAGGGATCAATTTCTGCCTCTAAGGAAATAATGTAGTTTGACACCATTTTAAGTGGCTGTAGCTCCATCCTATGGAATCCTGGGATTTGTAGTTTTACAAGGTCTTTAGCCTTCTCTGCCAAAGCAAGCTGGTGCCTCACCAAACTACAAATCCCAGGATTCTGTAGGATGATGCCATGGCAATTAAAGTAGTGTCAAACTCAGGTTGACTAGACACCCTCCTTTACCAGGACATGTCCTACATCTCAACCTTCTGTCCAGGAGGAATTTCAAAATGTCCTCCATTTTGAGCATGACTAAGAAGCATGAATTTACATTTACATGAGTGTCTTTAGCTTTTATATTGTGATTTCCTACATTTTTCTTGAATGTCCTGCATTTTATGGTGCCTTGTCTTCCTTTGCAGTTATGGTGTCTGGTAACCCTGTGTCATATAAATGCACCTTAGGACTGGGTGGGGTAGGGACACAGAGTGCCAAACAACAACAGAACAAAAATGTTGAGGTTTAGTTTTGAAAAGCCACTTATTTTATTAAAAATGCGAAACACAGGAGGCCTGTGATATTTTAAAATGTGAATCACCACTACTGGAGACACATCCAGACAAAGGCAACTCACCCCCACCTTTTTTTTTTTTTGGAGTGGGTCAGGAAAAAAAGCCCAGCACAGGGGACTGCAACAACAGCAATAGGGTAATATGCAGCCCCAAAGTTGTACCTTGTTCACTCTTGGATTAGCTACAGTTGCTTTAGCCTACACCATGAAAGCATTCCTTGCCATGGTTGCTCACAAGGAGTCAGCCATTCAGGGATTCTCTGCCAGGACCGAAGAGTTGCTTCAGAAAGGAAGCTATGTTCTCAAGGTAGTTTCCTTTCAATACCTTGCCTACTTTTTAGTTTGACTCATCATATTACCATTCCACACTATTATTAGCTATTGCAATATTTGCCTGCCAGATGAAGAGCAGATGTAAAGCAACAATTAATTCCTTTCCATGGACTAGGCTGTTTAGCCAGAGAAGGTATTTAATATACTGCTAAAGCCTGTTGGATGATGTCCATGCCGACATTGCTGGCAAAGGCTGCACTTGAGATTCATCTGTGGGAGAAAAATGAAACCATAAAAGGCCATAACTGAACTCTGTGTTACCACTCACAGGACTTAGAGGTCACTGTAAACCATTTTGCTTTCACTGGGAAAACATACACACTGTGCAGCTTATATTTCCAAGGGAGGAAAGGGCTGTAATTTAAAGGCATTATTCCATACAGATACTAATGAATACTATCTTTAGTATAAACATGGATTGGAGAAAGGGAAACATGTAAATCTCATCTCTCTCTCGCTCTCTTACAATGTGTCTTTACACAGCTATCAAATTCTACAGTAAACATCTCCTAATAAAACAGCATCTTTCCACAATATTCAAACCACAGTGAACTTTGATTCCACATTTTACTCTCCATAAGAGCTTCTGTGTGTCACTCCTGTGAATCACAACATAGTATTTTGACCCTGTCCCACACCTCTTCTTATCCTTTTCAAACTCTGCTTTCCCACAGCCGTTAAAAGAAAAGTGCTGATGAACTTTTCAGCATAACCACAAGGGTTAAAAAGCTGATCTTTGAAAAGAGAAGCCTACTTTTTTGGGGAATGCACATGGTTACAGTCTTCTGTGAATATGCCCTTGTGAGAGCGGAGCTGGGATGGCAGGGCTTTATGGGTAAAAGTTATTTAAAACCAGAATATGCCTTGACCTATCTATGTTGGTTGTGGAGTTCTGAGGCTTGGAAACCACTGCCCACATTGAAAGGAGTAGATTATTGAATAACAATTAAGGAATGTAGTGTGACAATGTTGGCGACCTTTTAGCTCTTCCGGATGCAATAACTACAAACCACATCTAGTCTGCAGACAATTTCAGTTAATGCTGATGTTATGCAATCATATCTATTGCTTTGCTTATATGGACTATATATAGGCTTCTGAAAGGAAGGCAAAGGAAAGTCATGGAAAAGGTCAATTTCTTCCAAAGGACAAAGATCAAATTATTGGCATAGTTTAAGCCTCCAAATTAGGATGTGGTTAAGGCAGAGCTTGGAAAGTTACATTTTAGAAGAGTGGATATAATGACATGCTGAACCCATCCATCACTGACCAAAGTTGGAATCATGCCCTGGGACCTAGACCACTATCCTACCCTTGCTCAGTTATGAGTGGCTTCAGCAGATCATTACATTCACTGTTCTAAAATTCTAAGACCCTAAAGCAGGGGTAGGCAACCTTTCCCCTTTAAGGGCCGAGGGACTTCAGCTCCCAGAAGCCTCAGCCATGTTGGCCAATAGTCCCATGTTGGCCAATAGCTCCTGGGATTCTGGGAGCTGAAGTCCCTCGGCCCTTAAAGGGGAACGGTTGCCTACCCCTGCCCTAAACTCTGGATTAAAGTGCTTTCATCTAGTAGGGTACAGAGATGGGAATGAATTCAGGGCAAATTCATCCAAGCCTTTCACTGTTCTAGCCAGTTATCTCCTAGGAGAAAGAGTGATTTTGCTCAGCATCATGAAATGTTGTTTACTTCAAGATGGCATACCTGTTTGGCAGGGACAGTCCCAATTAACACACTGTCATCTCACTATTTCAGCTGCCTTTAAAAAATTCCCCACTTCATCCTCAATTTACTTCAATTGGTGCAAACTGAGTTCAAAATACAAAAGTAATTTGCACTCAGGTAACTCACTGGGAGAAAGGAGAGATGGGTGTGGAGTCTTGCCCTTCCCAGTAGGTTCAGGCAAAAGCTGCAACCGCACCTAGCTTCTACGTTCTTCTTCAATAATACCTTTTGCCATCTTGACCACATGTTGATGCTGCTTGGCCATGTCAAGCAGAAATCATGAACCTGGCCACTGGCTGGATGTCTTTTTTTTAAATATCTGATTCCAAAGTGAGACCAGAAAGTGTTGCTCTTATTCTGATTTGTTCATACCATCATTAAGCCAAGAAAGAATGAAGGTAATGCTTTCTATAGTCACTCCACAGCTTTTTAAAAAAAGTTAAACGCCAGCAGATGGGAATTGGACTTTTCTATTGCTGTCTTTATCATGACCATAAAAATATGGTGTGGTGGCAAAACAAAATAAAGCAAAATAAATCAAATAAAAAGCATTGACAAGGAGGCAACTGTACTATTATAGGCTCCCCATCCAGAGTCCTCACCTGAAGAAAAAACACACATTAAAAGAATTGTCTATTGTGGCTCAGTTTCAGTACTCTGGAAAACTATTCTTTTTCTTAGATCTTCCAAATGAATGGAAGTGAACCTTAGAAATGCAAACATAGTATTTTTTTCCAATGGAAACACTCTTTCAGCTGTAACAGATGTATGTCCTCACAGTTCTTTTTCTCTTTCCCCAAATTGCCACCTACACATCTCACTTCCAAATCCAGTTCTTTATGACCCACAACAACTCTCCTTTTCTCTCTATTCTGGTTAATTTCAGCCACTCAAGATTTTCTACTTTTCTCTTCAAAAAAGTCACTTCCTAGCTAGGATTAAATATTCTAATTTTCCTATCCCTGTTGCAAATACAAAGGGCTAGTCCTAAGAAGTTTGCTTTTCCTTTCTGAATGAATTTGCCATTTTTTGCTAGCTCAGTTTTCACATCCAAAATGCCCAAAATGGCAAAGCTGCTCACAATTAATATTCCATTTGTGGATTAACCACCTAATTCTCATAGGCATATACTCTTATATCAAAGAAGTATCTATGTAATTTTTTTTACCTTAAATTGTTTGCCTCTGTGTTTACATTTGTTAAAAATGAAGGCACACTTCCTCACAAATGATTACTGTAAACTTGAATTTACATCTTGCAGGATTCCAAAGCTGCAAGATTTTTTGACAGGTTTTCCAATGCTATAAATCTCTCAACAACAGCCAACAGAAACATCGAATGTGTGCATCCTGGGACAATTTTTTTATCTGCAAAGACCTGCCCCCATGTCTACAAGTGTAGGTAGATGGTTCCTAAGTTACTCCAAAATTTCTGGAGAAAACTCATTCCACTTGGAGACAAAAAAGTATGGCTGTGGAGCAGCAGACAATTAAAGTGTCTCATATTTACTTGTTTTATTCATTTATTAAAACATTTCTATCCTACCCTCTAGCTTGAAATTTCACAGTGGCATACAATTAAGAACCAGCATTATGTAATGGTTTGAATGCTGGACTATGACTCTGTACAGCAGGGTCTGAATTCCTGCTTAGGCACAAAAACCCACTGAGTGACCTTGCGCAAATCACAAGTCTCTCAGCCACAGAGGATGGCAATGGCAAATCCCTTCTGAAGAAACTTTCCAAGAAAACCCTGTGATAGGTTCGCCTTAGGAAATGACTTGAACACAAACAACACAATTGAAGGCAAGCAACATGCAATTAATATAAAGAGGCATTTTAAAAGTATACCAGATAAAAACAACATAGTAATTTAAATACAAAAGAATCTTATGAAATGGATCATTGGGTTAATACAGCAGAAGAGGCTAAAACAATTAAAACTATGTACATGCATTGCATAAGAAGCAATAAGTTTATGCCTAAAGGCTTTCCCTAGGAAGTGATGGGGGCTTTTAGGCAGTAGAGCCCCTTAACCTGGTAGACATCTTTGGTGCTCTGAGCTAATTTCAGAAGGGCAGGACTACTGTAGTAATGGGCCTCTGCCACTGAGAGCTGTGCACAGTCCTGGTGTAATGCTGGTCCTTTTGACCAAGATGGAAATACAGAAATAAACTGTGTTTCCTCTTTACCCTGCTTTCTGTCATGACCATAACTACTCTTCATATTTATTATCCTGTGAGAGCCATTTACATTTGTTTGCTACATGATAAATCAGATAATCCTAAGGCTACTGGAGAGTAGCAACATAAGGGGGCTGGAAATATCCTCTAAAGAAACCCTCTTAAAGCAGGAATTCCCTAATAAGAGTGATCTCATGTACAGATTTAATGGTTATTATTACTTCTTATATAATAGTCAGATGGTCTATTAATTCTAAACCAAGGCTTGAACTTCTTTTGCATGCCAATGTTTCTCACTTTCCCACAACAAAATAAATTTCCATGAAACCTGCCTGTAGTTCTGGCAGAAATTTTTCAAGTTAAAATTAAAGGGTGTGCAATCATTACCAAATCAAGTTGAAGTAATTGATTAAATAAATAAATAAATATGCATTTTACCAAATCCACAACACAAGTACTTCTAAAAAGTTAAAAATTATCTTTGAAATATTTGCAGTGTAGCTACATCACACCATGGTATGGTTTGTGAAACCTGGCTTCTTTTGATGTATGGATCCATCTTTGCTAACAAACCTTGGTTTGTTAACCAGTCAGAAACTATAATCTACATCCATGCTTTGCTGAAGGTTTATGAAATCTGGTTCTAAGCATGAGGTATTGCCTGGATTAACAACTATGTGGGGGCCAATTTTCACTCCCACATATTAGGCAGTGCATCAGACATGATATCATATCACTTCCAGTCCCTCTTTTGAACAGTTTGAGACTGATTTTAAGGTGGGTGAAGAAGCAAACTATGATCTTTTGGGAGGAGGTGTTGGTCTGTTGGGTACAAAAAGCCCCCACCCCCACTTGAAAATAACTATTAGTGGTCAAATGCTTTGAGGAAGTGCCGGGGGATTGCATGTGGCTTGTGGCCCCCATACACTTTACTCATCCCTGGCTTATTGGAACATCTACTAAATCTCCTAGTTTGTCCCAGGCACACTGCACCAGCTGTCTGCTTGAAACAGAGCTGCTGAAAGGGGTGTGAGAGAAACCATTCATGACTTAAGTAGGAAAAAACCCCACAACATGGTTAATCATGATCCACTTGGGTACTCATACAGCTATGTAAGCTCTAACAACTGAAGTTTTGACAAGAGCGAAATACTTTTTTCATCCAATTTATATTGCACACTGCACCAATGTTCACTGAAACAAATAGTCCACTTGACTTCCAACATGTGATATACTGCTGTTACAAGAGCACAAGAGTGATAACTTTAAATTATAAAGTCAACTGGCACATACACACATTTTTCATATTCATATTATATTTGATACTAAAATCTTATGTGACCTCCTGACTTGGCTTTTATTGTCTATAAATCAAAGTTCATCATTCCACTATAAAGAGATTACTGCAGCTATTCTAGCAGAAGTGAGTGTTGTGAAGAAAACAAAAAAACGTTTTCTAAGACTGATAAAATACGTAATGAGAAATAACTTAAAGTGATTATAGCTGATAGCTGAAGAGTATAAAGCAATCTCTCTCTTACATGCACAGGTTAGTATCTAAAGATGCTGGTCAGCTGAAGACACTACTTTGCTTTTTAACTGAGGAGATGCTTCTTATTGTTATTTGCTAACTATTGTTCTCTGTTGCTTTCTTGTAATGTCCTTTTTTGTTATTATGTGCCTTCAGGTTAGTTCCAATTTATGACAACCCCTATCACGGAGTTTTCTTGGCAAGATTTATTCAGAATTGGCTTGCCACTGCCTTCCTCTGAGACTAAGAATATGTGACTTGCTCATGGTCACCCACTGGGTTTAATGGTCGAGCCAGGAATCAAACCCTGGTCTCCAGAGTCATAGGTCAAGATTCAAACCACTACACCAGGGGTAGGCAACCTTTCCCCTTTAAGGGCCGAGGGACTTCAGCTCCCAGAAGCCTCAGCCATGTTGGCCAATAGTCCCATGCTGGCCAATAGCTCCTGGGATTCTGGGAGCTGAAGTCCTTTGGCCCTTAAAGGGGAAAGGTTGCCTACCCTTGCACTACACCATGCTGGCTCTCTAAAGTCCTTTATGGAATGTTATTATGAAACCTGAAAGTTCCTGTACTCTGAGGCAGAATGTAAATTGGTTCCTAAAACAGAAGGCAAACATAAAATCAAAATCTAGTATACTTACCTACAACAGTGAGGTTAACCTGGGCTTGTTTGTTGCCCTGCTTGTTTTCTACAACTAAAGTATAGCATCCACAGTGTTCCTGCTTTGTGGAGGAGATAGTTAGTTTACTGCTGTTCTCAGCATTCTCAATTTTGATGTGCTCACTTTCTTGGATCTGCCAAATTAAATAAGTAGATTTAGATAGATATTTAAAAAAAATTAAACTATGTGAGTTAACCAGAAATTTATAAAAAGAAAACGATACATGGCCTGAATCCTATTGTTAGCTTCACTTAGAACAGTCCCCAATGTATCTGCAGAACTAACATATGTGTTAACCTACCAAGTTACCATTGATTCAGTTGGTGGTTTGGCTGGACTCACCAATCCTAAAATTGCACCTCTATTTGCTCTTATGTTTAGATGCCCCTTGCCTCCATTCTCTTATTTGCCATGCTGAAGCAAAACAAGACAAGAATCTTGCAGTGGCACCAATTTAATTTTTATTCATTTTTATCCCTCATGGAAACAGCAGAGGGTGGAGACGGAGGCTTCCCCTACAAGCATGAGTTGTCTCAATCAATTGGGCTTAAAGAAACTGAGCCTCAGCTGCATACAACATGTTTAATGTTGCAGGTAGTGTAGCTATTTGTGTTGGGAACAATTAAGGCTTGTTTACACATTACATGAAAATATAGTTAGTATTCACCTGCCATTTTGGTAGAACTGGAGGTAGCCTTGGGATTTCTCACAGTTGAAACTATTAGCTTCAGGCCTTTAATTCTACTCCATTGATACAACAGGAAAAGCACCAGTGAAAAAAAGTACATATTTTGCACCACTGAGTGTTGCTTCACCCTTTACCAGAAATCATACTTGTCGCAGGTACAGCAGTGCTTCCCACAAAAACCAGAAAAAACATGAGCGAAACAAGCTCTTAAACATCAGCATATAGGAAAAGAGCCAAAGTCCAACCGGTGTACAGACACTCTGTAAAAGTGACTCTAATACTTAAGTAAATCATAGACATATGTACAGACACACAGGAACACATCCATCCACCCAAATATATTACTCTCACAGCAACAGACATATCTCTTTTGATTTTAAACAAAACACAGCAAATGCTTCAGGTTTCCAAACTGAACAGTTTAAATGAAACTGGACTAGTAGGAAAAAATGGACTAGGATCCACAGTGTTCCTGCTTTGTGGAGGAGATAGTTAGCGTATGGCTGCTCTGAGCATTCCCAGAATAATATATTTATTCTCAGAGGAATGCTATCCAGTTTTGTAGTGAAAATCTGCAAGTCCACTTTGAAACACTTCTCTGCAGAATCAAGATGAGAACTACCACACACAATCTCAAGAATACAATTTGCTCAGTAAAGGAAGATACTTAATTTTAATTGTTCATTAAAAAGCACAGTGTGTCCTAAATGGAAAAACAGTAAGAGCAGTAACTTCCCTCCTCCCCTGCACCCCTCAGCCATTTCCTGTTAGATAAGAGTTGGTCCAGCTCACCCACAGAAATTTCATTAAAAATGAAGGCTATTTAGTTTGGCTTGTCCTGTCATACATCTTGAGACAATAAGGGTAAAAGAACCATGGAGGTCTATGTTACAAAGTCTATTTTGGCATAAGATCATGAACGCTAGCCTCTTGTACCTGATCCAGCAAGTCTAATAACAAAATTACTGTACAATATCTTAGGAGGGAAAGCAGCTGCACATTTTAATCTGCTTTTGGCACTTTTCTATCTCTGTCTTTGTCATGTCCACTCAGCATACCTTAATTACATATCTATGAACTCCAGATGTGAAACAGAAGAAACCTAAACATCTAATTTATGCACCATTCAAAGACTGATACATGGAAATGATGCCACCCCAATCAGAATTCCTTACCATTGGGCATGAAAATTAGGACTTCTGGTAGTTGAGTCCAAGTCATCTGGAGAACAAAAGGTTGAGAACAACTAATCTAGATAATACACTTATGTGTGGTGAACTCATGATCAATAGACTTTTGGCCCTTGGTTGACTATATAGTATGGTGAGATGCTCTAGTGAATGTATTAATATGTGCTAAAATCACCAGATCCTAGAAAACCTTGAGAAGAATGTTCAAATTAGTATACAACACTGTGAGTTTGCCACAATAGACATAACTATTGGGGACTCAAAACTGCAAGACATATTATAGATACTAGGACTCAATAAGCGATTAGGGCTCAACAAGAGACAGCCAAATAACCAGACAGCATATTGCTCTGTTGGTTCCTAGGAGCCTACACCCTCCTCTTGCTTTCATACTTAGATCTATTGCATTATCACAAATATTTTATTCTCCCCTTCCAGTTTAATGGATACTCAATAGATTCATGTTTAACATTTCAATCTTAAAACATTAAAAAGCTAAAAGCACATCAAATGAAATTATCAACAAAAATGCAAAATCGATCCTGAAGGAAGAAAATCAACAAAATGACAGGGCAATAAGCTTTGCTGAAAGAAGAAGTTTTCAGAGGTAGCAAAGTCAGCCCAAAGAAGGTGCCCTAGGCATTGCATCAAACCACTGCAGAGGCTTATAGTTTATTTGTAATACTATGTTTTCCCATGTTGTTTTAATGAATACAGTTGGACCTTGGTATCAGTGAGGAATCTGTTCTCGACCCTCCACAGATACAAAAAAATTCACACCCTCAAGCCCCATTGTCCCTAATGGCACATACCACCATGGGGATTGCTGTCTGGAGATGCTTAAATCCATGGATGGCAAGCCCACAGATAATGAGGCCCCACTGTATTTTAAAAATATAGAAGGGCCACAAAGGTCTCCTAAAGATCTGCTTAAGAAGACCATAAGGGTCTCAATTGTGGAAGGTGAACAACACATCACATATAACAGCCCTTTCTGATCCTGTTCCCATGTGCCCTGTTCCTTGTTTCCAGACACAAAATTATCAAATCTTTAAACTTTTTTTCATCAGTCCCATACACATCTCCAGTAGTATAAGATTTGGGTTTGATACTGGTTTAGTTAGATAAAGGCATTAAGAGACGTTCATATACAGCACATGCAATGTACTCATCACTCTATTCAACTGGCCAAAGCTTGCTCATTTCTTAGATTAACATTGATCTAAAATAAACAATGCGTACTCTTCTCCACCCCCCTGTCTCCAAACCAGCTACCTGTTAACATCAGATTTTTCTCAATTTAGAACTGTTACTAAAGGATGTAGAAGCAGAAGCATTTAAGGCTATACATTGAAAATACTGGAATTGGTAAGAAAAACAGAGGTGAGGAAAATAGGGGGGGGGGAAATGAAACCATATAGTAGACCAACAGCCTAGGTGTAGTCCTGGTTTTATGGCCTCTACCATGAGGAAAGGTGAGCAATACCACTAATCAAAGGCTTGAAGACATTTGCTGCCTCTATACCAGCCAGCAATGGGATGAAAGGTCCAATCCCACTAAGCATCCATGGAAGCTTTTATCAAGGTGGGAAAAGCTCACTAAAAGATGCATTTATTTCTCTGTGTAATATAATTTATCATCATCATCATCATCATCATCATCATCATCATCATCATCATCATTCAAAACATGTCACTGTCAATGTAAATCTGAATTATAATTGTTCAAAAGCAAGTATACAAGTTTCTACCTCCAAGGAGATTACAATATGTGCTCCTGCTGAGTTAGTTATAGTGAGTATTTTTCTGGAAGCAACCCTCTGTCAAAGAAGTTGAGATGAGAAGAACAGCAAGAAGAATTTTATCACCTGCTTCCGAAATTTCATCCAGGTACATGTTAAGGGTGGGGTTCCTGCTACTTTGCACAACAGCTCCACTGATTCACCGGCCCGCACTTTTTGGTCCTCTGGGAACTGAACAATCTGCGGGGGAAGAGCTGTTAAAAAAGAGAGGTTGAGTTCCTTTAGAATCAGGATACTTAGAAGTGCAAATATTAGGCTCAGGGTAAGAAAGGATTCATTCTCTCTTGCCCATCAATGCAGCACCTCAGCTGTGTTGACAAATGTATGAAACCATAAAAGTCCACTATGGATTCACATGGCTCTTCTTTCCACTATGTGGGGCTAAATTTCCAAGACAACCTGATGAACCTGTAGATAAGACTTTTGTAGACATATTAAATAGGGACAGATTATTTAGCCAGTGATCTGAAACTACAGTTGCAGACAAAGACCAAGACAAATCTAGGAACGTCAGAAGCTCTTTAAACCTGTTTCTTAGCTACCAAAGACTGTGAAAGCTGGCCATTAATTTGTCTGAATAACTGCATTTGACTGGTGTGTGCATGTGTGTGAGAGACAAGTTAGCCAGCATTGGATTCAGCATGTGGACATTTATGTGACAGAAACCTTGCCACTGTTTCTTTTTTAAAAGTTTAATGATGATCACAACAACAGCCCTGGGAGCAGAATAAGAATTGGATTAGTTTCTGATCTGTTAGTGCATCATTCAAATCTACTTTTGTTTTTTGACCCAGGAATAGGAGATGTTTAGCAAAATGCATGTTTGAATTGTTAGTAAAATCCATGGCCTCTCATAGCCAAAGAAGCCAATATGAGACCAGGGATGGACAAGTTTAGCAGGCTGAGCAGGGGGGTATTAGACCCACTGTAGACTGCACCTCTCCAGAAATAAAACCAACCCACCACACTTCCTAGAAACCTGATTTGGAAGTCAAAATAAGCATGGAGGGCTTATAGCTTTGTGTTTTTTTTTAAAGAATCTAGTTACTTAGAGGCTTCCAGGAGCACAGTTCTTTTAAAAGAAAATATGGGGGAGGCAGTAAAGAAGGTTTGTAGGGGCTCCAAACCCACAAAAACAGGTAGGAGGGTTGCAAGTAGGCTGCATGTTGCTCACAGACAATACACTTGAGAAAGAATACAAGTAAGTGAGAAGCAAAACTTGAGAAAGTTACTATTTCAGACTGCAATTCCCAGAATCCCCCAGTCAGTTTGGCCAATTCTGGGAGTCATAGTCCAAAACAAAAGCTTCTGAGAAGTTCCATCAAGCTAAAGGAAATTGAAAGATGGGAAGCAAGACCATTTCATCTCCTCAGTTGAAAGGCTGCCTGCCTCCTCCTTTCCCCAAATTGTTTCCACTCCAGTTGGTCACTGCTGATCCATGGGTGCAAGAGATTGCTCCCCGCCTTTTTTCACTATTTTGTTTTCCTTTTGTGTTGTTTCTCTTTAACGTTACATCTGTTGTCAAGGGCTTTCTTTTTCTGATCAGCAGCAATTCTAGGCAGCCAATTTTATGCTTGGTGCTCACCTCCATTACTAAGCTGAAGAGCCAGCGTTGTCCGAAGACAACTCCAATGGTCATGTGGCCAGCATGACTGCACCGAATGCTGCTACCTTCCCACCAAAGTGGTATCTATTTATCTACTTGCATTTGCATACTTTTGAACTGCTAGGTCGGCAGAAGTTGGGACTAGCGATGGGAGTTCACCCCATCATGCAGCACCTGGGCCTCGAACTGCCAACCTTCCAATTGTCAGAATTGGTGTCTTAACCACTAAGGCACTGCATTCCATACTAGAGGCCCTACAGAGTGTCAAAAATACAAGGGGGGGGGGGGGGGAGAAGAGACATGGATGGAAAAACACTTCTAATTTTGTTTTTTAAATGCTAAATAATGTTTCCCCATAACCTATTTAAAAGGTGAATTCCTGCTCATAGAGATGTCCAGGAGAGAATCAATTCATCTTTTTATGGCTAGAAAAAAGGTAGTCTGGGGAGTCTAGAGATTACATGTAAGCCACTTTCACAACCTGAAGAATGAGCTAAAAATAGTTTAAATAAATAAATGCTGTTCAGAGCCATAAATTTGTACTTCACAGTCCTCTCAGATAGGTTTAAAATAACACAGGTATTGATAATGGGCTGTAAGACTACATTCTATATTTGTTCATGGCTCTTTGTAATTTACAAGTAGCATACCAATCAATACCTGCTTTGGGTGGAGTTTTTGGAGCTGGTTTCTTCTTTACTGTTGCCTCACCTAATGAAAGAGAGAGAGAGAGAGAGAGAGAGAGAGAGAGAGAGAGAGAGAAAATAAGCAGTCACTTAAAAGCTAGATTTTTAAATGAACGCATGAAATGATATGAAAAATGTTTTTCTTTATCTAATAGATTTTTCTGAAAATTATCTGTTATGCTCTGTAAATGGTGAACTGCTATTAACACAGAAGAATGATAAGTGTCAGAGCCAAACTATGAATTATACTGGACGTCCCAACATATGTCTATATTTTTTAAAGTCACAGGGTGCCTTGAGATGGATGAGGGGGAAAGGGGGGGATCTAACTCTCTCCTCACCCCTTGAGAGGCCCCTAAAGAAATTTGTTTTCTTGGAACTTCTCTTAGTTACAGAGTGTGTAACTTTAAAAGGTTAAGCCAGCAAGTTTTCCTTCCATAATTTATAGCAGTTCATTGGGGACCACCTCAGCACTCTGGGGACATGAAGGAAAAGTGTTAAATCATATCTTCCATGCCATGCAATCCAAATCAGATCCCTTTTACAGAAACTGGCTTCTGGTGGGACCTCCAGCTTTATGTATAGCTTGGTCACTGGAGGGTTATAACACATCACAGAACAGAGTCATAGGTATAAAACAGGGGTAGGCAACCTTTCCCCTTTAAGGGCTGAGGGACTTCAGCTCCCAGAAGCCTCAGCCATGTTGGCCAATAGTCCCATGTTGGCCAATAGCTCCTGGGATTCTGGGAGCTGAAGTCCCTCGGCCCTTAAAGGGGAAAGGTTGCCTACCCTTGGTATAAAAGTTTTACATTACATACAGCAATAACTGGGCATGACAGAGGCAAATGGCTACCCCTCTAGCACTGTTAAATGAAGTGGATTCATTTTTGTAAGTTCTAGCACTCTGGAAATCAGGATTCGAGACCCTGCTCAGCTATGGAAATCTCCTGGGTGATCTTGGTCAAGTCACACACTCTCAGCCCCAGATAACTCCATGATAGATTCACCTTAGGATTGCCATATGTCTGAAATGACTTGAAGGCACACAACAACAACGAAAGCTCAAGGTAGCTGCCCAACTGAATCTCATCATTCACTTCATTCAGGTGGCTTTGGAAAACCTGTTATTCTCACTTAGATCAGTAAGAACACTTAAGTAAGACAAGTGAAATTCACTACCTTGCAATTGATGGCCCTTGAAATGATGCAATACACCCACAGGCGTAACACACGGATCTCAATGATGCAACTACTCTATAAGATTGATGAACATAAAAAGCAAACAGTTGTATCAAGTTTGCTTTGGTACTCGATCTTGAAGCACATTTCATACAAAAAATACTTTCACAAGAAAAGGAGTTGCTCTCGTGTAATCCACCACATGGCAGTGGCAAAAAGTTCTGAAAGAATATAATACTGAAAGAATTACGGACGACATGGGAGAACTGAAAGCACAGGCTTGAAACAAGACAATGCATGACAGCTACCCATAATGAGCATTACTTTCCCCATGTTTCTGTAGGAACAAGCAACTATAATTTATAATTGGGAGGAAGAATTCTGAATCAACTAATTAAACATTTGCACTGATTTCTTTAAAGGATTTGGAATTTTCAGAGCATCATCATGTTGCCATTAAAGCAGCATCATTTCAGTCATGAGAATATTGTACTTGTATGTGGGATGATCCTCTGGGAATATTCTCTGTGGTCTTGCAGGAAGAGCTTAGGAACATTAGCTACTTTGACTACAACTTGCAGAATCTGCTGTAAGTTGTAATTCCAATAATAATAATAATAATAATAATAATAACAACAACAACAACTTTTCAAGTTACTGGCAGCCATTGAACATTTTGACACACCATTTCTATGACTTAGATGGCTACAGTCCCATTAACAGAGATGCTCAGAAGCATCTGTGTTTGTCTCTGTCACAGATTCCTTCTTGTTTCCCTTTTCAGGCATTTTACTAAAAATAGCAACGCAGAATACCCAGCCGCTCCTGATTCTCAATAAATAGCTTTCAGCACAGTCTGAGCCACAGTAAATCCACTAAGTGGGGAAAAAAAACACCTCACATCACTCCATAAAAAGTTGAGGACTAACTGGGCAAAGCCTATATCCCCGAATCATTAAGTTACCGTCAGCCCTTCATATCCACAGATTCTGCATCCACTGATTCAACTCCCACAGTTTGAATTTTAAAATAAGTCTAAAAAGCAAACGTTGATTTTGCAATTTTATATAAGGGACATTTTACTGCCCTATTATATATAATGGGACTTGAACATCCATGGATTTTGGTTTCTATAGTGGGTAGGGTATCCCGGAATCAAAGCCCAATGGATACCAAGGGTCCACTGTATTATCTTTTGCTCAAATCTACTTCACCACCACACAGGAAAAGCTTCATATACTGAGAAGCCCTGGTGGTGTAGTGGTTAAATGTCTGTACTGCAGTCACTCACTCACAGTCGCAAGGTTGTGAGTTCAATACCAGCCAGTGGCTCAAGGTCAACTCAGCCTTGCATCCTTCCGAGGTTGCTAAAATGAGTATCCAGATTGTCGGGGGCTTAGGGAGTGCTTAAGTGCACTGATAAGCGGTATAGAAATAAACTTGCTATATTGCATATACATAGATGCTTTGTACACACAGTCTGGCTGGCATCCCGTTAGTGGAATACACATATGGCACGTGTGTAGAGTGCATGCAGAGTGATTTTTTGGACAATGCACAATGGCCCTATCCAGCTGATGGCAATGTAAGTGGAGCTGTGCATGTGGGACCTTTTTGCATGTGGTAGTACATTAAATAACATAAGAGTAGTGTGTGTACATTTCCTCTATGCACTGCCTTTTAATACAGTGCAAGTGAACAATGGGTTGCCAGCTATGCACACTGACCATTGATCCACATACATTGCACTACAGTGATATTCAGTATAAGGGCTGTATAATGTAACTCTGCTTGTGAGAAAATGATGTAAGATCTCATCCCGGATATACTTTGTATGTGCACAATGCTCCAGGTGCACCCATGCACAAATCACTATAAACACTGGGCTCATGCAAGCAACACCCAGCATATACAGTTACTGTCACAGAAATGAATTCCATGAAAAAAAAAAATAGTTAGGAACCAGCTAACACACAGCTCCAAATTTGTACTAATAAAGTACTACAGTAAGTGATTCTCACTCAGTTTGCAGTCTAATTAAGAAAGACAAAGATGGACACCATAAAGGGGCAGGGCAGGGCAGATGCAGAAATCATGTGGACTGCTTAACTCAGGGCTAGGCAACCTTTCCCCTTTAAGGGCCGAGGGACTTTAGCTCCCAGAAGCCTCAGCCATGTTGGCCAATAGTCCCATGTTGGCCAATAGCTCCTGGGATTCTGGGAGCTGAAGTCCCTCGGCCCTTAAAGGGGAAAGGTTGCCTACCCCTGGCTTAACTGATAAATACATATACCCCATGGGGCCGTACAAATAATTGAAGGAGGAGGGGAAAAGATGTTTTCTTCACACTGATAGCTGATATCATCTGAGAAGATGCTATTTGAATCAAGATAATTAAACAGGATCAATCCTACTATTGATTGTTTATGACAAATAAAATGAGTAAGAGTTTAAGATGCCAAGGAGATTTGTACTATTGTAGAAAAAGAGAGTGCCAGAGGTAAATAATTGTCTTCCTACTTAGCTATGACCAAGGAGGAGAATGTGCAGTGCAGAATCTGGGTATTACTTGTACAATAATCAGAAATGATACCCTCCCTGCTGTATCTAAATGTGCCACAAATCCTTGCTTGTTGGGGCACCTCTGCCATATGCAGATGCTGGGGAGTTGATATTTCTCAGTACAGATCAGACAGAGACTGCTGAAGGGTTTCCCCCCCTCTATAATAATTTAATACAAAAATAACCAAAGCTATCTGGAAATGCAATTACAGCTTGTAAGGAACTAACTACAAGCCACAGGTCCATGCACAAATTAAATGCCTGATGTAGTTTAAAAAAACAAAACAAAATTAAACTAGAAAATAGTTTTTTGAGAATGGAATTTGTAGGAAACAAAGGAGAAAGGGTGAAAGGAGGAGAGTAAACTTAACCGATCCTAGCCTGCTCCATATGGCCCAAGTAGTTTCCCCTTTACTCATGCTACAAGACCTCATGTGAACTGTGGCTAGGCTGCCATGTGAAAAATAGAACATGTCTCCTGCTCCCTTAATGGTGACATAGGAGGAATTTCAGCAGGTGATGGTTATGTGCCAAGCAGCACCTGCCCAAATTCCTTCTAAACAAACATTAAAGGGGCCGGAGCCTTGCCCTTTATTTCACCTGGAAAATCTTATCTATGGCAGATGGGCAGAGATACCAACTACATGCTCCAGCTCCTTGCAAAAAGAAGAAGCACCCATGCTGTTTAATTGAAAAATATATTAATAGGATGTAAAACATGAAAAAGAATCTCTCACAACAAAAGCAGGGGTAAGAGAGCCAGTGTGGTGTAATGGTTTGAGTGTAGGATTATGATTCTGGAAACCAGGGTTCAGTTCCCCAATTGGCCATGAAACCATTGGATGACCTTGGGTAAGTCACTTGCTCTCAGCCTCAGAGGAAAGCAATGGCAAATCTCTGAACAGAACAAATCCTGCCAAGAAAACCTCATGATAGGTTTGCCTTAGGGTTGCCATAAATCAGAAAGGCACAAGACAAATTTTAAAGAAATTGTACAGTGGAAAATGTATTTTTAGCATAAAAAGAAAATATATTCAAGAGCTGCTTTAAAACTCCTACATCCTTTACCAGTAGCATCAGGAATTTGAGCAATGTGTTCAAGAACCAGAAAAACAGAGCAAATTTCATAGCTGTGTAAGTATGTTTTAGTATAAAAGGAAGAGAAAGGCGGGCAAAGAAGGACAAAAAGTATTCTTGCAGAATATTTAAGATTAACTAATTTAATTTAGGATGGGTTTTTGGGAATTGCAATCCCCTGGTGGCGCAGTGGTTAAATGCCTGTACTGCAGCCACTCACTCATAAACCACAAGGTTGCGAGTTCAATACCAGCCAGGGCTGAGGCTTGACTCAGGCCTGCATCCTTCCGAGGTCGCTAAAATGAGTACCCAGCTTGTTGGGGGGCAATCAGCTCACAGTTGTAAACCGCTTAGACACCCCATAGCGTGGTATGAAGCGGTATATAAATGAAGCTGCTTTGCTTTGCCTTCCTCAGATTTCCTGATGAAGTATTCAAGCGTCAAATATAAATGCACAGTTACATACTTCTGGGAGGCAGGATAAGACTGAAATACAGAGGAATACAGACATGGTCAGATTATGAGAGTAGGGGGCTGAAGGAAAAGGTGTTGCAGAATTTCTCTTCTTCTCCAGTTGTTTTCTAATCTCCCAATCTTTCTGAGAACATCAATATTTTGTGTTACTTGAGTAGTTAAGTAAAAATGCATATGATCACTGTCATTCTCACTTGGCAACAGGGTTGTCAAACTGAAATCTGGAGATGGCTCCTCCACCTTTAATTGTTGTGTATATGGGGGAATTTCAGAAGGTGTTGCTTGTCACACAGCCAAGGAATAAAAAACATCTGCTGAAATTCCTTCCTCTACACAACCATTAAAGGCACAGGAGCCCTCTCCTGTTTTCAATCTGTCAACCCTACTTGGAAGTTGAAGGGCTGAAAATAAGTTCACACCTGAGCCTTTTGGTGATATTGTGCTCTAGATATCATTTAGGAGCCCTGGTGGCACAGTGGTTATATGCCGGTACAGCGGTCACTCGCTCACTAACCATAAGGTTGTGAGTTCAATCCCTGCCAGGGGCTCAGGGTCGACTCAGCCTTGCATCCTTCCAAGATTACTAAAATGACCAGCTTGTTGAGGGCAATGAGGTTACAGTTGTAAACCGCTTAGAGACTGCTTTAGTGTGGTATGAAGTGGTATAGAAATGAAGCTAATATTGCTATTTACTGCTACCCCAAGAACAAGTCACACATGTACAAGAAGAGGTCCTATTTTCCTATTTCTAGAAGTGCTCCAGGGCCCCAACTATTTTGATCTGGCCACAGATAGAGAAAAACAAAATTGTAACACTGGTCATAAACCTTCAAGGGCTGATTTAGAGATAGAATTATTCTCTTGTGTTTTCCCCCAAAGCATTTCTTCCCCAGCCCTTCCAAACGAGCACCAGCAATTTTTAATGACTTCACCAGCAGGAATCAATGCCCAATGTGCCACTGTTAAGCTTTTCAAAACAGTAGCTTACAGACTAAGCTGCTAAAGCTCCACACTTAGGCCCTTTAATAAGCAGCTTGAGATTTTAAAATGCTAGCCATTTAACAGCTCAAACTTCATCTACATGTTCTGGACAGCCAATATTTTGAGTGACATCAAGCTCCTGCTTTAAGAAACAGAAATTAAAGGGATGTTTTAAGCAAAAACTTCAATATTTTTGCTTCAATATTTCAGGATAGAGTACATTCATATATAAAATGCTGCTGCCAAATGATGGAACTTTTGACAGTAGAAGTGACTGCAAGATAAAACCCTCAACCTACAATAGGCAAAATTTCTCATTTCCCATGCCTCACTTCCTTGTCCCAACCTCATACCATACACTCTTGACAACAGTTTCAACATAGTAGAATGCATGGTAAAAGACAGGGCTTCATGAACATCATCCATCAAAATTAGCAAGGTTTTTTTTTTTAAGGAGCCCATATTCCCTCTGTTCTTACTGCTCTCTCCACTATGATAATTTTAAATTTCAACAGAATAATAATTAATTACAACTTTGCAGGCAGAATTAGTTACTTAGCTAGACATCTAGTAAGTCCACTTCCACTATTAAGTTGGCAACTTGGCCTACTGAGAAATGTGCAAGTCTAGATTGTTCCCTCATGAATTGCCATGTGTTTGAGTAGCCAGTATTGGTTCCATGTCTAGGTCAATGCTTCATAAGGGTTGCTTCATTTCCTGACTATCATGGCTGACAGGATATTTTGCTGCTTTAAACAGAGTTGCAAATAGGAGGTTCCCCATTCCCTGGAACACAAGGCAGGAACCCCCACAGGCTCCTGTCTCTGGTGGAAAAATAAAATAAAAATAAATCACATTAGAGTTTACAGCCCTTTCTTGATAGACAAAATATGCTGCCTGAGACAGCCACCAAACTGTGCTTATTAGGACCAGCCATGCTGGATATGGATGGGATTGCAAAAAGCTTTAAAATTGTTAGAAAGTGCTCTGGGTTACCAATACAATGTTAAGTAACTTTCAAGGGGGAAAATACATGCGATGTCTCAAGAAAGACATAAATGCATTTATGTCAGGTGATAACTTATAGCAGCATCCACAAACCTTAAAATTCATTTCATATAAAGTTTCATTTTCAAAAACGGACAAAACCAGCACTCCCCCACCCCAAGACCAACGTTTTATCTTCAGCTTTACTCAAAATAGTGTGGGGTGTTAACCTAAGGCTGAAATCAGTTCATGAATATACACTCAGCCCTTTGTATCCACATGGGTTCCATTCTGGACACGCACACACCACCCCATGGATGCCAAAAAACATGGGACCTTAAGTCCCATTGTTTTTAATGATGCCACTGCCATTGGGGAAAATAAGATGGGGCCATGCGACAATCTGCAGATGGCAAGCCTGCAGATAGGAAGGGCCAACTGTACTTTCTAGAGTAAAGAAAATACAAAAATCCAAAGTGTTTGTTTGGAAAGTATTCAAAGCAGTAGACAGATTGGGCTCAAAACCTTCCTTTAATCTTTGTTTTGGTATCTTTAAATAACACACTACACTTATGTGACTGTGATCAAACATGTTGAGCTGCACAGAATAAAAAGCAGATAGACAGACAGACAAACACTGTAATTATAATATAATGACCTCCCACTTTCAGGCCCTGGCTGCAAATTCTAGTGTGGGAATCTCTGCTGTTGCTGCTATAGAATATTACTAATTGTAAATAAAGCACACCATGCATTATAACAGATTAAGAAGAGTAAGAACATCTTTGGGAGTATTAAAGTCTGCATATGTATACATCAGTCTTTACAGCTCCCATATTTCCTAGAGTTGCCACATATGTTGTTATTGTTGTGTGCCTTCAGGTTGTTGCCAACTTATGGCAACTTATCTTGAAGTTTGTGTGCCAACATTTGTTCAGAGCGAGTTTGTCTTTGCCTTCCTCTAAGGCTCAAAGAAAAAAGTGGAGACTGCAGAGAAAAACCCCCCCACATTATTTTGGAAGAGGCTTTCAAGTCACCTCTAGAAGGTTCCAAATGTTTTTCTTTACTTATACAAGGTTTTCCTCACCTGGTTGTTTCTTTTCACATGTGCATAGTGTTAGTTTTGAATAAGAAGTCTGGTGAAACACGTAGAGCTTCTCTTCTTTTTTTTGTAGTAAAAAAGAACCTATCCTGGTCTTTCCATATTATTTTTCTCTGGTATGATATTTTCTATTAAAGAAGTAATGCCCAGGAACACATCTACTTTATTAACTGAGGTATACTTTTATTGGCACTATCAAATTCTATTTCCCATTTCTGCATAGAAGGGGGAAATTCAAAAGCTAGGAGAGGAATTTGAGAACAAAAGTAGAAGGCAAAAAGGAAAAAAGGCTTAACCAAACATTGTGCCTACACACAACCTGAACAACACCCCTTTAGTATATAAAGATAATGTAAATGTCTAATTGACCAGGAACCAGAAGAACTCTAGACCAAAGGCAAGGACATGTCAAGGGAGGAAAGCAAAAATACATTATCTGCAGCCAAAAACAAACAGAGGCCTCAATGGAGACTCTTCAAATAGTTAAGGGCAGCTGAGAAGCAAAAGTAAAAGGTGACAAAGAGAATTAGAGTCAGGACTGTGAACACAACTGTTCAATGACTTGTCTGCAGGGACAAACAGAGCTACTATAACAATGCAGAGAAACAGATGGTGCAAACAAATAGGGTAGAGCAAGACACTGGTTCCACAAGATCTGAGAAATCAAAGAGAAATTTAAACCAAGAATGGAAATCATGACCAAATAGAAATTAAAAAAAACTATAGGAAACAATACACTGATGAACTATACAAAAGAGATGAAAAGGTGATAGATTCATTTAAGGAAGAACCATTTGATTGTGAACCTCCAATTTTAGAAAATGAGGTGGAGGCTGCGCTCAGAGCACTTGAGAAAATGAATCACTAAAAACAGATGGCAAACCAATAAAGCTGCTTCAAGCTACACAGTCAGAATCTACTCTAGATTCACCATAAATCAAAGTCTTTATGCTAGTTAACAATAACAAAAAACAGATGTGTAAAAAATGCAGTGGAATACATGAACAGAAAGAAAGCAAGAGCACCTTTACAAAGACTCTCCAGGAGGTAGGAGACTTCTAGGATAGGATATTCACTATGATAACATGGAAAATCTGGGGACAGTTTTGAAAGATAGCAGCTGGTACACTTTCAGTTTAGAAATTAACATTTCTGGGGGGGGGGGGGGAAGAATAAGAAACTATTACTGCAGCAGCAGAAAAAAGATGTTATGGGCTTTAGGTGCTCTATAGATAAGTTCTCATGATCTACATCCATACCTGGAAATCAATCAGGCCCTGAAAATTTTTTGGACTACAGATCTCAGAATTCCTCAGCTAAACTCTGAGAGGTCAAAAAGGTTACTTTTCCAAGTTCTCCAATCAAGAGCCATCACCCTTTTCTTTTTGTCTGTTCCCAAATAACCATGCAGAAAATAAACCGTAATTAAAGCCCTCATGGAAAATTCTCCTCTTTGCCAGTATTAACTCAGTCACAGCTTGTGTCTGGATGGCATAAACTATAAAGCATAATAACTTGGCCGAGACTCAAATAACATACCTAGCATAAGCTTACCGAGTGCCAAGGAGGAATGGCTTGTACAACTAGAACATTTCCTTACTGCTTTGCCTATATTATTGCACAGGAATTTCCACTTGGAGTCTGACAACCTGAAGAAACTATCTGCATATAAGGAAAAATGTGCACACACCTTATGGGGTGATTTAGGTGGCTGAAAGTAGATACTGATCTGACTGGTGGAGCTTGAAAAACTGCCCCAACACCAGAGTGCTCTTTCTTGAGCATGGAATTCTGCACAGTCATTGAAATGAAGTGTAGCTGGTCTGGCCCTGCTATTAGGCTGAAACAACTAATTCTAGGTGTCATGAAAGGGCAACAAATTGCAAATTTATTTTATTATTGTAGCATTTTTAGTCTCCTCCCCACAATTCAAGAGAATACTGTTGAGCTGCTATGGCTGTCTAACTTGACCTTAAAGCAGAGATAAAACTCTTTCCTCCTGGAGAAAACAAAACAAAATGTTGTTGTCATCGTTGTTTTCAAGTTGTTTTCCACTTATGCCGAGTTGTTTTACCAGGTTATCTGGGGCTAAAAGTGCGTGACTCACCCCTCCGACCTGGATGTTCCTCTGTCTCATCCTCCCAACAAATATTAAATCAGCACTGCACCTTAACCCATACCAATAATGACTGGGCCAAATTCTTCTGTCAAGCACTAGTTTAGATAATAAATGTAAGAAAATAACAAAAGGCAATTTGCACAGATTTTGTTCTGGACAGTGTCAGTGGTGACATTTATTAACACACTCAGTAGGAGAACAGGATAACCTGGCCAAGACTTTTGTTTGACATAAAATCAGACAGCTTTCATGCAGTAGCTGGCCTGAGGATTTATTTCCTTAAAGAGTCTAGATACCACAACACTGTCCTTTTGATTGTTGAAAGAAAGACGAGAGAAAGAAAGAAAGAAAGAAAGAGAAATAGTGTTACAAAGTAAACTCTTTGGAACTGTTGGAAATGTTTTTCAATAAGCACAGAGGGAAAGTATTACCTTGGTGGCTTAATATGGGAGAGTTTTTTCAAATGTTGCTTTAGTAAAACTTTGTGAGAAATGGATACAAGGAAGCCAGCAGAAGGAGGAAATGACTGACAGCAGTATAATAAAATGGAACCATGGACAGAGCTTATACTTATATTACATAACTGTAGCACCACTTTAACTGTCATGGCTTCATCCTATGAAATCCACAGTCTTTTTGACACTGCACAACTGTAGCAGTTTGATGCCACTTTAATGGCCGTGGCTACGTCCAATTGAATCCTGGCATGTCAAGCAACAAGGTCTGAATCAGCATTCTGCTTGCCTTCACTTGAATGCAAGAGGACCTCCTTATGTGATAAGATACTATATTTATTGAGGCTCAATCACTCTGAGTTTTAAATTATTTGTTTTCTGGGTGGATTCAAAGTTTAGACCATTTCACCACAAGTAAATCTCACCCCAAATATTTATATCTAGGCCCCAAATATCTATAGAGCATCCAAGTCTATAAAAGTAAGTGGTGATATTTTGTTTGAGCCCTAAGTCCTTCAGGAGAGGCACTTATGTCCAGCTAGTTTTGCAGGCTCATTTACTGGGATCAAAGGAGAGGGCCTTTTCGGCAGCTTCTCTCTTTGGAACTGTCTGAGAAGGAAAGAATGTCCCCATCCTTGCTCTCCTTCCACCAGGCAGTAAAACCTCTCCTATTCCATCTGTAATTTAGGAACTGACCGTGTTGAGCTTTTAATTGTATGCTCTGCTGTTTTGTTGGTGTGCTGTATAGCTTAATGGATTTTAAATGGTTCTTACTATGCAGATGGTTTGTTTTTCAAAATTACACACACACACACAAACATGCAGAGAGTAATATAATGCAAATATTGCATCAACGAGAGCTAGGACGTTATCACACAGGGGCCAGTTAAAGCGGATAGAAACTGGAAAAGAACAATCCCTCAAAGAAAGCAGAAAAGAGCTTAATTGCGGAATTGTTAAATGCAAAAAAAAAAAAAAAAGCGTTATTACCTTTCAGACGTAATCCGTAAATGTGACCAGACTCCTCCCCAGAGGCTCCACCTTCCCGGTTGCCTCCTCCTCCTCCTCGGCCGCCCCCTGCCCCCTCCGGCTCCTGTGGCAGCTGTCAGGGCTGCGGGGGCTGCATACTCTCTCAGCCTCAGGGGGAGAACATGGCAAGGGCAAAACCCTCCTTCGAAGAAACCTTGCCAAGGAGAGACAGAGGGGGAAAGGATAAGGCAGCACTCCTGAGGGAGGCCTTCCTCCTCCTCCTCCTCGGCTGCCCCTCGGCCCCCTCCGGCTCCTGTGGCCAGAGAGAGAGAGAGAGAGAGAGAGAGAGAGGGATGGAGGGGGAAAGGATGACAGCACTCCTGAGGGAGGCCTTCCTCCTCCTCCTCCTCCTCGGCTGCCCCCCGGCCCCCTCCGGCTCCTGTGGCCAGAGAGAGAGAGAGAGAGAGATGGAGGGGGAAAGGATGACAGCACTCCTGAGGGAGGCCTTCCTCCTCCTCCTCCTCCTCTGCTGCCCCCCGGCCCCCTCCGGCTCCTGTGGCCAGAGAGAGGGAGAGAGAGAGAGAGAGAGAGAGATGGAGGGGGGGAAGGATGACAGCACTCCTCAGGGAGGCCTTCCTCCTCCTCCTCCTCGGCTGCCCCCCGGCCCCCTCCGGCTCCTGTGGCCAGAGAGAGAGAGAGAGAGAGAGATGGAGGGGGAAAGGATGACAGCACTCCTGAGGGAGGCCTTCCTCCTCCTCCTCCTCCTCGGCTGCCCCCCGGCCCCCTCCGGCTCCTGTGGCCAGAGAGAGAGAGAGAGAGAGAGAGAGAGAGAGAGAGATGGAGGGGGAAAGGATGACAGCACTCCTGAGGGAGGCCTTCCTCCTCCTCCTCCTCCTCGGCTGCCCCTCGGCCCCCTCCGGCTCCTGTGGCCAGAGAGAGAGAGAGAGAGAGAGAGAGAGAGAGATGGAGGGGGGGAAGGATGACAGCACTCCTCAGGGAGGCCTTCCTCCTCCTCCTCGGCTGCCCCCCAGCCCCCTCCGGCTCCTGTGGCCAGAGAGAGAGAGAGAGAGAGAGAGAGAGAGATGGAGGGGGGGAAGGATGACAGCACTCCTCAGGGAGGCCTTCCTCCTCCTCCTCCTCGGCTGCCCCCCAGCCCCCTCTGGCTCCTGTGGCCAGAGAGAGAGAGAGAGAGAGAGAGAGAGAGAGAGAGATGGAGGGGGAAAGGATGACAGCACTCCTGAGGGAGGCCTTCCTCCTCCTCCTCCTCCTCGGCTGCCCCCCAGCCCCCTCCAGCTCCTGTGGCCGGAGAGAGAGAGAGAGACAGAGAGAGACAGACAGACAGAGGAGGAAAGCCTGAATGGCAATGAGGAGGAGGAGGAGCCGGGACTCTTGCCTCTCTGGAGGCCACTCCTCCACCACCTTTAATGCGGATTTGGTTTTCAGACATGGCAATTCCGCAATTACTTTAAATCCGCAAATGCATTTCCTCTAAACTCCCGAACTTAAAAAGATCCACTTTCTGTCCACTTTCTGTCCAGTTTCTGTGTGACGTCATGTGAAAACATGAGTCTCAAGTCCAGTTTCTGTTCGGGATTTGTGTGGAATAACCAACGCAAATCCCCCGTGTGATAACGTCCCTACATGGTTTAGTGAAACAACTAGAAATATGGTGACAATTCACATTTCCACCTAGGTATCCTCTAACTCTTACAATTCCTCATTAAAGGACTACCTCCAGAATATACATCTACACATTTAAAAAATGACATCTGCACAAGTGTGTCACTAGCACTCTCCTGTTGAACAACTAAGCAAGCTGCAGAATGCCTGAAAGGGCTTCCCTGCTTTTCATTCTAACTGCCTACACAAATCACTCCTCATTCAGACCTGTGCAAAAGCACCAAAATAACAGTGTTTAAAATTTCAGGGAAATGTTCTTAGTGCATAGTTCATGAAATCTCTTTGGAGGAGGGGAGTTCTTTACTCCTTGAGTTGGATAGTGCTGCCACAGGAGGTAGAGCCTAATTATATATTTCTTGAAGGGTCAGCTCAAGGCATTGTGCTGCCTATCGCAGAACAGCTAGTGTTCCCCATCTATCCAACTGAAGTTGCAAATAACCCAAACCAAATGAAGTTGCAAATAACCCAAACCAATGGCATTATTTTGGAATTTCAGGCACAGAATCCTATTAGCACCACTTTCCCTACCTGATTTCCCCCCAATTACAATAATAATAAAATTAAATTATTAACCATTTGTGCCCCCCCCCCATGGTATCCCAAATAGGAGGGCTGATCCTGACTTGCTAGAAATCTCCCTGCGTCCCATGTGCTTAGCAACAGGTGAATGCTAGCCCTGTGTCAGTTGGGGAAGGAAGAATAGGGTGGAAGGGGGTTACAGAAAGAATATAAAAGGAGAATCTGCCCAAATTTTAGTGGAGATGTCTTCTTCAGATTAGGTTAGAAAAGCTTAGGGGTTCTGTAGCTCCTTTGCTTTCTAGCCCCATAGGCCAGGTCAAAGACTCCATAAACTGTGGAGAGTTTATGCCCAGTTCTTTCTAATGTCCAAAACTTGGATTAAAATTGTTTTGCTGTAGTGTGTCTTCAAGTCATTCCTGATTTATGGCAACCTTACCACAGGGCTTTCTTAGTAAGATTTGTTCAGAGGGGGTTTGCCTTTGCCTTCCTCTGAGGCTGAGAGAGTGTAACTTGTCCAAGGGCACCCAGTGGATTTCCATGGCTGAGTGAGAATTTAAACCAGGTCTCCAGAGTCATAGTCCAGTGCTCAAACCATTACACCACACTGGCTCTTTGGATTAAAATACAATGCAATTTCTATTTTACAAAGCAGAAAAGTTCTGACAATAGCAAAAATGAAAACAAAACTAAACAGATGGTTCTGGCTCCATTTGCTACTACTCACAAGGTGCAAATAAAGCCTCAGCAGCTTTATCTGTGTTTTGCCAAGAGTACTGTAAAGAACCTGTCACACTACAACTTGAACTGCATGAAAAAATATAGAAGTAAGCAAGCTGCAAAATGAGGTTTTATGTTTATACGAACTCCACAAAGACATAACTTCAGGGATTTTAGTACTAGGATTACATAAACATTATTGAATTCATTTCAGTATAAAATTCTGCACTTCATATAAACCTAAAAAGAATAAATTTTAAATAACATTTCTTTCAGTTCAAATGTGAACACCCATAAAACGTTGAAAACTAATACTTTTTACTTAAATGAAATGGGTTTTTCCTAGTATCTTCATAAAGCTACAGTCAAAATGAACTTCAGTCAAAATAAACACCATAAAATTAAAACAACAACAGGTGGTTATGGTAGGAAGAACTTGTTCAAGGGACATGAGTAATGGCTGCATATGAAAAGACATATAATTAACTTCCATGGATGAGAAAATCCATCTTCAGAAGCATTCAAAGACTTTGCAAGTACAACAATGCTGACTGATTTTAGTATCACTATGAAAATGTATTTGCAGCTCACCCACTTAATCTTTCCCTATGCAGGAGCTTGTTATCAGTTTTTGTTCTTTTTCATTTCTTTTTCTCAATCCTTGATTGTTTTGTGAAAAATTCATTTTGGCAAAAACAACAACAACAACAAAGCAAAAACCCCTTCTCATCTGCCCCAGAAACAATGGTTTGTGCAGAACAATGTTTCATATGCAAAAACATTGGGGGTTTTTTTAGTAAAAAAGCAATTTTTTTTTAATGCCAATCAATTTTTTCACCAAAAAAAGTTCCAATAAGTATGTTATACCATTTGATCATTTTTGTAATGGTGTGTTTTAGCTTGTCAAGATGCCCTGGTTTGTTAAAGATCAGAAAAACTGTGATTATTTTTTACCTCTCTTTATGGGTAGCAACCATCCCTAAAATGGGTCCTTCATAAATTTTGGACTACCACTCCCATCAGCCCTGATCATCTTGGCTACAACTAATAGAAGTGATAAACCCAAAACATCTGATGGGATTCAAGTTGTGGAAGACAGATGTATTACCAAGCACCTCCCCAATATGGAGCCAAACAGATACATACGCAGCAATTCTCACATTACATTGGTATGCCTCCCCCCAACCCCCATAAGACTTCATCTCATGAGCAAAAAAAAGCAGCATGTGAACTTGGCTCAGGATACAATGACAAAATGAAAAGGGAGAAAGCCATAATGAAGTGTTAGCTGCATGACACTTGTTATTCCACAGCTGGCTATAAGAATTGTGTGCAGTGGTCATGAAGGCATTGCTCCCAATGCAATGTGCACTCCCAACCAACAAGGAGTAGAACAAGTCAAGATATATGTGCTCTTCTCCTACTATAATTTATATCAGATCATACAGCTAGGAAAAATAGAAAAACAATGCTTGAATAGAACTTGTTCAGAAAAACAAGAATATCCACGAGAGTGGGCTGAATCGAGAGTTCCTATGAATGGAACTCTACTTCCAGAATGTTCTAATGGGAGAAAGAAAGGGACAATTTTAGTTAATTCTACTTTTCCCTTAAAGCTCCATGTTCCTCCTGAAAAAAACTGTTTTGGATGGTCCAGAATTATGAAAGAAGAGATGAGCAGAAGTATACAAGAGGAGTCTGCAGAAAATAATGTCTTGGCTTCCTCAGCAAGAGCCTGTAAACTTGCAGAAGGGCAAAGAGGGATCAACACATATCAAACGATGTGAAGCAAAGGGGGAAAAGTAGAACAGAAAAAGAATGAATGCTGTACATCTGGACACTTCACCCAATTTCAAATACATGATCTCCCACATGAAAACGTACCCAACTGGGGGGGAAATCCATTTTTTCTGTTTGCCAAGAATAAAGGAGTTCCCTAAGGGAGTTCCCTAAAAGCATAAGGATTTGACTTAGTATACACCTTATATAAACCACCATTTCCACCTCTTGATTTTTACCATATAAGATATTTTTATATGAGCTAACACTTTTATCCTGAGTAAGTGTTTGTGGACTATAGACTGCAAAGAGATTCTGCCCAACAACATGTTTTTCTGTTGCTTTCTAACAATATATTTGCATAATACAGAAACAATGCTGCTTATGAAATTCACTGCTTGTTTGCTGTGTAAACTGGATGTTGGGAAGAAGTTTTCTCCACATGAGCAGATGTCTTCCTATATACTTGGCAGATGGTGGCACCAACCATCCATGCAAAGTATGCCCCAGCCTGGGTACAAAGTATTGATAGTGCTATCTTCTCTTCTCTTCGCTTTCTTTTCTTTCCTTTCTTTGGTGTGACTTGGCTTGTTGTCATGAAGTCCTGGGAGTCAGGTGTGTGAGTGTGTGTCTATGTGCCTTGAAGTTGCCTGTCTACTTATTGAAGAATTATGGATGAAACCCATGAATTTCATAGGGTTTTCTTAGGCAAGGAATACTCAGAAGGGTTTTTACAAGCTCCTTCCTCTATAGCCTACAGCACCTGGTATTTGTTGGTGGCTTCCCATCCAAGTACAACCAGGGCTGACCATGCTTAGCTTCCAAGATCAGAGGGGTTTTGGTGCCTTTAGGGTATTCAGGCCCTCTGGGAGTCATGTACCTGGTCAAATACCTGCACAAATTCACCAAAAAGGTAGTAAAAGCAGAAGCACTTACTCTCTGTTGAAAGCACAGGAGAGAGTGAACTCTTCGGCTTTTTGCTCTTCTTTTCAGTTAGCTTTGAAGACTCTATAAGAGGGAAGGAAAAGGGAGAGTTAAGAATCAAACCATATATTTGAGCTACAGTGGAACAGCTATGGTGGAAAGAGACCTCAATTGGCCTTTCATTTGATTCTGATTGGGCTGAAATGCACATTAACATAGTTGGCTTTGAGATGTTTAAACAAGTTTTTGTGTGCATAAACTGCACACTAAGTTCTGCAAGAAATAATAAATAATGCTTTCTCTGCTGCTCAGGAGATACTGTGCTCAGAACTCTTTAGAAAGCATGGATAAATGTAATACTTTAGAATGATGATGCAATATTGCTCCACTCAGGTTACTCTGATTAAGCCCCAACAGGAGATTTAAAACACAAGGATCAACTGGAGAAGGCTTAGAGTAAAGAGGTTAGGAAAAAATAAGACCATCAATAGAAAGCTGAAAGATTTCATCACTTTTCAGTTCAGGAATACAACAAAAAGGTTAGTTATTAAAATTAGAAACAGGGTTTTCTGAATGTCAAAGAAAGAAGGATTGTGTGTAGTCCCAATAGGTAAACAAGCTTTTTTAAATTTTTAATATCATTTAAAAACCAAATTTAATCAGAAGCAACAATGGGAAACCACACAAACACATACAGAAATGGAAAGGGGGCATTTTAGGAATGCATGTATCACTTGTCAATAAGCTATGCATACTTTACGTATAAGAACCTCACAGATTTAAAAAGCTGTAAATTAGAGATGGGCAACTCTTTTGGGTCCAGGGATTAATTTTGCCCTCTTGGACCAGTCACATGTCTCCTCCTTCTCACCTTCCCCCGTCATTCAACAGTAAATCTTAATGCCACATTTCAACAACTAGCCACTAAAAGGCCAACAAAACAAGGACAAAATGTTGGTTTCAATGCTGGGCTCCTAGGGCCTTTGCAGACTGCCAGAAATAGTGCAAATTGAGTCCACTTTAAGGGTTAGGGTTAGTGCTAGGGAATCATGGGAATTGTTTTTTTTCTGAGACACTGAGCCTTCTCTGTCAGAGAGCTCTGGTGCCACAATAAAATACAGTTCCCATGATTCCATAACCCTAACCCTTAAAGTGGACTCAATTTGCACTATTTCTAGCAGTCTGCAAAGGCCCTTAGTTAGTCACTGAATTTCAGCAGCAAGCTACTTAAACCAAATAAAATCAACCATTTCCCATTTGTTTTAAGGGTGTTTGTTTAGTAGTTTGCTGCTGAATTTTGGTGGCACTGGGGCTTTTCCAGAGACGGGGGATAAAACAGTCTTGTGGTACATGTTGCTCACCCCTGGCATAAATAGCCAGTTCCCTAGGTCACCTAGAAGATAAGGACAGACAAAGAAGATTTACAAAACTCAGTTTCTTTTTGGTGCCTACTTGTTCAGGTCACATAACATAACATAAGCATGTGTGGAGAAGTAGATTAATAAATAGGATCTGTGATGTAACAACTGAGAACCAGTCTGGTGTAGTGGTTTGAGTGTTGGACTAGGATTCTGGAGATCATTGTTTGAATCCCGGCACCTCCATGGAAACCCACTGGGCAACCCTTGGCAAATCACAATCTCTCAGCTTCCAAGGATGGCCATGGCAACCCCCCTCTGAAGAAATTTGACAAGAAAACCCTGTGATAGGGTTGCCTTAGGGTCGCCATAAGCCAGAAACAATTTGAAGGCTCATAACAACAACAAATGATATAACAACACAGATGAAATTAATCAAATCTGTGCTTGGTCAGTGCCTGGGCAGGAAAGACGTTGGCATCCTATACTGGCCACATGTTGCAAGGAGCTGGCAATTGTTTTGTTCCAATATGCCAGGAACTGGCACTATATTTGTGCCTATTGGCTACAATTATTTCTTTCTTTCCTGGAAACTCACCGGGCAAGCAATGGCTCAGGGACTGGCCCTGGCCCAGGGACCACTATTTTGAGTAACACTGCCATAGAAGATAGGTAACATATACTCAGAGTAAATATTATTTAAATTCTTCAGAGGATTTTCTTAGCAAGACTTATATATTTGTGTATCTGGGCTAGGCCACCTTCATTTCTGCTCCCTTCCTATCGTGTCCCTGGAATCTTCAACCGTACAATGAACACTATATTTCTCATTTTGGCCACAGTATCAAAAGATGTGTAGTAAAACCACGAGCATCATTTTCCTTACTTTTCAGTATACAGACAGCTTCTGAGCAACGAACATAACAAAAGCCGGGGGGGGGGGGGGGGGGGGGTAATTATTCCAAAATTAATCCAAAATACAAATTTTGCTTATCCCCAAAATGAACTCATGTTAAACTCTGAAGTTACTTAGGTAAAATATTAGAGAAACCTTAGGACAAGGAAGCAGCCATGAAGGATACTGGAGACTTCCTACTGTTAGCAACATTTTATAGCATTGGTTTATGGACATCTTACAGGAATATGTGAATTCTTGATTCCGTCTGAGATGAATTGTCTGTTCATGCTAGTCTTATAAATTGAAGAAAACTGGGGAATAAGGATGCTTTGGCACTCTGCTGGTACCACTGTAGGGAAAGGTAGATATAGAGGCTGTCAAACAACCTAAGGTGACTAAGAAGGTTGAAATTCAGGACACATTTTAAGTAGGCTGGTAAAGGAGTTGAAGATGCTGATGCCTGCCTTATATGGACTTTTTGAAAGGGCCAGGATCTTGTCTAATGCCCTTTGCCATGATTTAACCTCTTCAGGAATTATCTACAAATGACCAAAGAGCTATGTAATAGGGCAACAGATTCTGGAAGAGAATGAACAGTGGAGGCAGCCTGTTAGTATTTTAATTCCCTTGACTTTTAACTGGATGCTAGAACTGGCATGCCATCAATGCCTCTGGAATTCAACACATAACTGCTCACTGTCCCATAACAAAATAGATGGGAGGGCCAGTATTTGTGATAAGACAACTGGAGGGATGACGAGTGAAACAAGTCTAAGCCTTTCAGTAAGGAATCACTTCTACTCTGAGTGGTGCCTGGACACTTTCTCATCAGTCTGTGCCAAAAAGAAACTCTTGGCTGGAAGCTCTTGGAAGTATGAAATCCAGTCCTTAGGACCAGAGAAAGACTAGTGGAGAAAGGCTTTGGCAGCTCTTTAGTTTAGCAGGAACATATGGAGGAGGAGCAGAATTAGAGCTTTTCCTCCCACTATCACACCATTTGCTGGGAAGCAACAGTGAGAAGGAGCTTAGGCCACTCCTGAAAAAACCTTCCCTGGATCCCCTGGATAGAAACAACTACAGACCAGTCTCCTTGCTACCTTTTCTTAGCAAGGTGATCGAGAGGGCAGTTGCTTCTCAACTCCAGGCAGTCTTGGATGAAACCGATTATCTTGATCCATTTCAAACTGGCTTCAGGACAGGATATGGAGTTGAGACTGCCATGGTTGCTCTGACCGATGACCTCCGCCTGGGTATCGACAGGGGTAGTGTGACCCTGCTGGTGCTCTTGCATCTCTCAGCGGCTTTTGATACTATAGATCATGCCATCCTCTTGGATCTCCTGAGAGAGTTAGGAATCGGAGGCACTGCTCTGCAGTGGTTCTGTTCCTTCCTCTCGGGCAGATCCCAGAGAGTGAGTCTCAGGGACAGTTGCTTATCCAAAACTGAGCTTAATTGTGGCATCCCTCAGGGCGCCATCCTGTCCCCGATGTTATTTAACATCTACATGAAGCCGCTGGGTGAGATCATTCGGAGGCATGGAGCACGGTGTCTTCAGTACGCTGATGACACCCAGATATACTTCTCCATGACCAGATCATCGTCTCAGACTTCAGATGGCGTCTCGTCTCTTAATGACTGTCTCAGAGCGGTAATGGATTGGATGAGGAAAAACAGATTGAAGTTGAATCCAGACAAAACGGAGGTACTCACGGTCACAGGTCCGAAACCAGATTTGGGAATACAGTCTCCAGTCCTGGATGGAGTCACACTCTCCTCTAAGGACTGTGTTCGCAGCTTGGGGGTGCTCCTAGAGTCATCGCTTCACATGACTAATCAGGTGAATGCGGCGGTCAGGAGTGCCTGTTATCAGCTTCAGCTGATAAGCCAACTGCGCCCTTATCTGGACATGAGGGATCTGGAAACTGTGGTACATGCCCTGGTAACCTCACGTCTGGATTACTGCAATGTGCTCTACATGGGCCTACCCTTGTGCCTAACCTGGAAACTACAACTGGCCCAAAATATGGCAGCCAGGTTAATTACAGGAACATCTAGGAGGGAGCACATAACACCGGTGCTTAAATCCCTCCACTGGCTGACGATTGGTTTCCGGGCACAGTACAAGGTGTTGGTTTTAACCTTTAAAGCCCTACATGGCTTGGGTCCATCTTATCTTAGGGACCGTCTCTCCCTGTATGATCCCCCCGCGCCCTCCGGTCCTCTGGGAGGAATCTGCTACAGCCAGTAAAAACTAGGCTGTCTCAGACCTCCCAGAGGGCCTTCTCTGCGACTGCTCCCAGACTATGGAATGGCCTGCTGGATGAGATCTGTCTCATTACTACGCTTGCTGCTTTTAAAAAAGCAGTAAAGACGGATCTCTTCCGGCAGGCCTTCCCAGAATAATCCCCTGGCTCTAGGGGAGATGGTTCTTAGTGTTCCTTGTATTATGGTTGCCCTATTGTTTTGTTGGTTTTATTGTACTACAGCATTTTAATTTCCTTATAGTTTAATCTTGTTTTAATGGGATGGGTGGGGAGATTTTGGGATGAGGGAATGTTTTTAACTCTGTATGTTTTAAAATGCCCCGATTGCCGAGCAGAGGGGCGGGCTATAAATTTATTTATTTATTTATTTATTTATTTATTATTATTATTATTATTATTTAAGCCCCACTGATGGGCTTTTTTTTTTTTTGGAGGCATCTGTTTGACCATTATATGAAGCAGGAAAATGGACTACATTAGCAGCTCCCAATCATTGATCTCCAGATGTTGTTGGACTACAACTACCATCACCCACAACTGGCCATGCAAGGCTGCACCCACACTGCACAAATAATCCAGTATGAGACCACTTTGTCTGCAATAGCTCGATGCTATGGAATTCTGAGTCTTGTAGTTTATTGTGGCACCAGAGCTCTCTGAGAGAGAAGGTTAAATGCCTCACAAACTACAGTTTCTAGAATTCCATAGCATTGAGCCATGGCAGTTAAAGTGCTGTCAAACGGGATTATTTCTGCAGCACAGACGTCATCTCCTAGTTAGAGATGATGGGAATTCTAGATCCAGGAGTCCAGCATTGAGAGGCATGTGGAGATGGATCTTTTGTCTAATCCAATACAGTTCTATACTGTTGCACTCTTAAGTATCTGTCCAAAGTGTAAATTCATTATTTGTTATTGTTGTTTTATTAAAAAAAACAAAAACTCCACCTACCAAGATTACTTCAAATTGCATTTGTTTCTGGTGGATAAGCACTCTGTTGCTCACATATTACCATCTATGTTAATGGACAATTTCTCCCCAAAAATATCAAGAACAAGGGATATATTCTGGATGGAAATAGGAAATTTAGCAGGGAAGGGTTTAGTTAGTGTGTTTAGTTAATTATTAATACGGTCAAAACCCCTAATTAAATTACACTTACATTGGAAAGAGATCTTCTTAAATTATTAAGTTTAGATGAAACTGCCAATTAAATTTAACAACCTTGTTGATTCTAATTAGGTAGTTCCTATCACTGATTCTGGTAAGGGCAAGAAAAGTACTGTATTTTCCATGTGTGTATGTGTGTGCATGTGTGTGTGTGCACTCTTACAGTTACAATCTGTGGATTCCCGAGGACTGAAAAAAACCAGGTGCTGAGAGCGAATGAATGTAAGAAGTTACTTTCTATAACAAACATATATTTAATGTGCTTATCCTTATCTCTGTGAATATTTTTATTTGCTTATCCTTATCTCTGAATTGCTGCTCAGAGCCTGTACATAATACAGGTAACTTAATATCAACAATAAGGAAAGGGAGTATTCTGTGGAGAAATGACATTTAAAAGATACCCTTTTCCTCTGCTACTGTCAACTATCAGGATCACTATAATTCACTGGTATACTCTGATGAAATATTATGGAACCACTATTAACAATTAAGGCACCCAACCAGAATAGCATGAGCCTTGTAAATGGTTTTGTGCCTATTCATAATCACAGGTATCTTCACACACTACAATCTCCAGAATCATCAAGCCAGAAGGGTCACTGGTCATGATGGCTTTGGGATTTGGGAGAATTAGCCCCTGAAAATAACTTTTCCAAGCTCTGAATAATTGCCTCCAGGAAAGAAAGTGTTGTCAAAATAGAGAGAGTTGGTTCTTATGGCAACACTAAGATTTTTTTTGGGGGGGGGGCATGTTTCTTCAGAGGTTTGTCATTGCCATCCTCTAAGTCTCAGTGAGTGTGACTTGCCCAAGGTGAGTTTACATGGCCGAGTTGGGGTTTGAACCCTAGTCTCCAGAGTCCTAGTCAAACGCTCAAACCACTGTCTTGGAAATTATTCTTGCTACAAATGGGGGTTGTTGTTTTTTTGCTTTTGGAGACAGCACAGAATCAAATGTAAGATGTGGTAGGTAAGAGTTCCCTCTTTTAATATTTCAGCTGGCTTCACACTGGAGGTAAAGGTCTTACCATCTTCACATTCATGGAAATGGGATTAATGACATTTTCCTTGCTGAACACTCTCATTGCCACTACTTGAAAGATCCAGAAGGAATTACTTGCATCTTTCTGCAACTGGCTCTGTTGATGTTGGCTTTGAGTTTTCTGTTCTGGGCACCAAATGTTTTGCAGATGACATGCCAAATATTTTAATCACGGCAATTACATATACCTCACCATGGTAAACAGAATACTGATATCAGTTTCACTGGTGCTAGAAAATTAGCTGGCAAAAATGTCAGATGTTAGGCTGGTCAGACGATTATTATAACTCTATATTTTGAGGCAATGGTAATTTTCTAAATGAAATGACAAAAGACTTAATTGGGATTTTAGAAATAGAAAAGAAATGCACTGAAAGCAGAGCAGCCAATAAGTGAAAAATTAGTCAGGATCTTTTTCAGAAATGTTGCTGGGAAAGCTTGGGAGAAGCTTGCCCTGTTATCCTTTGATGCTTATGTTAAATTAATTATCTTATCTTTGCCCCTTTGTTTAAACAAAAGCTAGCTGTAAACTGTATTTTCAGGAGACTGAAAAGGTTTTGCTTATCTGCTAGTCCTGCAGCCTAGCTGTTGTTGTTTTGTATTTTCAAGTAATTTCTGACCTACACCAACCTTAAGGCAAGCCTATCACAGGGTTTTCTTTGCAAGATTTGTTCAGAGAAGTTTATTTTGCCAGTGCCTCCCTCTGAGGCTGAGAGAGTAAGACTTGCCTAAGGTCACCCAGTGGGTTTCCACGGCCAAGTGGGAATTCGAATCCTGATCTCGAGAATCATTGTCCAGTGCTCAAACCACTGGTGGTATATAAGTATAATAACATTAATAAACTGAAACAATGGAAGAACTTCAGAACATAGGAACAGCCCTGCAGGATGAGACCAAAGGCCCATCTAGTCCAGCATTCTGATTACACAGCATTTTGATTACATTCTGATTAATACTGTGGCCCATGGGAACAGCAACAAAAAGATATTAATGTAGCATTAATCCTGGAACTGGTCTACATAGTTTTTGCAAGCACTGGATTGTTCTGGGTGAGTTCAAGTGATTTTCAGAAATGCTTTGTGTCAAGCCTTGTACAGGTTGATGTCAAGGGAGCTTAGCACAAGCTATTGACTGCAGGATGCCTGCTAGAAGCAGCAGCATATGGCTCTCACCAGTACCATTTTTTTGTGGTAAAATCTCCCAGCTTCAATTTGGTGGGTACCAGATCTAGCACAAAAGAAGTATCAGTTTTTATTTATTTAATTCCTACATAACCCACCAATTGGCTCAATTGTTCCTGAATCATCTATTTACATGAGGCTTTAAACCAACATGGAAACTCTGCATGCGGTACTATGGTAACCCCGAGGAAGCTTATGAGTCCATATAGAAGCATGTTTTGGCAGTGTGAGTATGTGGGGTCTTTAACTGAAGCGCATAGCAATGTGGACACAGGGCTGAGTTCCATATAGCTGGTTTACTGTTTGTTTTAGGGATTGAATTACAAGATTTTCATGGAAGGAATGCAACAAAAAAACATACAAACCCCACCTCTATTTTATTCATAGTTACACAATCAGAATCAGACTGGAAGAAGCTAGAGTTTGGCATAAACAAGGTCATAACTGCATCAATTGATGTAGAATGGGTGGATGGGGAAAGTTACTTCAGGGTTTTCCAGCTTTGATCAGTACACTTACCTTCCACCGACACATTGCAAGTGCACTCTGATTTTCCTGAGGCATTCTCAGCTATGCATTTGTACTGGCCTTCATCTTCAGGAAAGGCTTTGTCAATGATTAGTGAGCACAATGATCCTAATGGAAAGAAAGAGAAGGCAGAGATTAAGTAGGGCCACCAGGCCCTCCTATTTTGCTGAAGTACAGAACTTTTCACACAATGACAATTACAATTAGTTCTTATTCTGTCAGGACCAGAAATTATGTAGAGAACCTCTTATAAGACTTGTCTTTTATTTTAATATATTCATATGCAGAAAAACCATAAGAGAAAATAATCTGCTTCTTTCCTTAGCCTTCATCCATATGTATTTTTATTTACCAGAACCCCTTCTGTGGCTCATCCCCTTTGGCTCCCTTGTAAAGAGGAAGGCAAAAGTAGCAGAAGAAATAACCACATGCTAACCCACCACCACACAATATATGAGATGTGATACAGAATGTTTATAATGTAACATATAAAGCACACCCATGAAAGCAGCTTGTGATGTACAATTTAAAAAACAACCCAATAATAACTGAGAAATACTATAAGCCAAATCCCAGGACATGGTTTCCATTAAACTTGGGTTCTGAAACATTAATACTGGAGTGGAGTGGAGTGGAGTGGAGTGGAAGGGGGACTTGTGGGACTACTTGTTGCTGAGTATGCCAGTCAGGTCACTGTCAGTAATATTACTAGGCTTGAAAATGTAACTTAAGTCACACAAGATAAGAGCATCACTTAAAAAATTAGGAACATACCTCACCAGCAAAATATCCCATTGAAACTCAGTGTGGGCTAAAGCCATACATTTAGCTGAAAACCGTTTCCTTCCCTTTCTTACTCCAAACCAAAAAACAAGTTGTTCAGGACACATGCAGCTTCATGCAATGGCTACAAGCACCTCAGAAAGCTTCCTAGAAATGTCAATGATGTTGTGCCCTAGAGCTATACCCTGTAGAAGTTGTCTGACTCTTTTCTGGAAATTATACTGCTACCATTTTGGAGGGTTTCCTAGAGCATCTGAAGCTTTCTAAAGAAGTCATGCAACCTGGATTTTGTTTTCCAGAATGAAAGAGAAGGAAATGCAGCTCAGTTTTTTGTAGTGGGGATGGGTTCTAGCCCCATCAGTTGCAGTGTAACATTTCTAAAATATGAGTAATCACTACTCATTATGCCACAAATAGGACAATTATCATCAAAATTACAGCGGGGAAAAAGGAATAATATTATGACTTATTGTTTCAAATTTTAATGCATTTGGAAAAGGGACAACTATATTCATTAAGATGTTATTTTCAATCCCTCATTAAGCTCTACTATGTCAGAATGTGGGGAGGGAGAAGCTATAGCTCAGTGGCAGAACATATGCTTTGGAAACTGAAAGTCCTGGGTTTGATATTCTGCCGATAAGGCTGGCAGATGATTCCTGTCTCAAAAAACCTAGTCAAGTTGCTGCCAGTTAGTGTAGATCAGGGGTAGGCAACCTAAGGCCCGGGGGGTGGGGTGGGGGGGCTGGATGCGGCCCCCTGAGGCCTTTGGACCGGCGCCGGGCCGGTCCTGCCACCGCCGCCACCTGCCATAATGATATTGATTAGTGTTGTTATTACTTGTTCTTGGAGTTTTCTTGGCAAAATCTCCACAGGGGTTTTGCCACGGCTTTTCTGGGGCTGAGAGAGTGTGCATGCATGTTTTTAAATTTTTTTATTTTTTTTTTTAAATTATATTTATTTATTTATTTATTTATGGTGCTTCGGCCCCCCAATTGTCTGAGGGACAGCAACCCAGCCCCCGGCTCAAAAAGGTTGCCTACCCCTGGTGTAGATAATAGTGGGCTACATGAGCCAATGCTCTTATTTGGTATAAAACAGTTTCCTAAGCTAGCAAACTGTGTATCAATTCTTCTACTCATAACAGCTCCCTCAACATACAGGACGATAGTGGATTCAAGCTCATTTTTCTCACAACTGGGTGAAATATTAAAAAGAAGAGACCCATACCAGCACCCATGATACACTTCAACAAGACCTATACAGCGTATGATTCACCTGATTATGAAAACAGACTTTTTCAAAGATTCTTTATTTCTGGTACAGCAGCTCATCCTTACTTAAGTGCTTATTTCTACCTCCTCCAAATGTAAGCACAATGACTTTACAACTTTATTTTGAGAAAATCACTTTAAAAGTGCTTTTGTTTTCTTGCAAAAAATGCTTCTCTATTTCCAAGTATTAGATCTCTTTCTCTCTCTAATGTGACACAACAATTCACATTCCTGTCTACACTTTGGCATTCCTTCTATGCTTATTGCTGCTCTGCCAAGTTATTTTATGATCTACAGTATAATGAATCATATTCAAAGAAGAGTTCATCAGCCTAAAACAATCACACAAATTTGCATATAATTAACATCATACAAAACTTTGCAGGCATTTTATGCATATAGGTAGGATGAACTCATGACATATCACATCTTAAGCTGCATGCAAATTCATCTTTCAGAAACCAATGGTGATGGTAAGACTGTAAGATTGACCATCTACCACCAACCCTGGAGCCCTTATTTATTTATCTATCTCTTCTGTACTAATGTTGTCTCAAGTGAAACAGGCTTTGCAAATAAGTACAAAAAATGTTAAATTATAGACTAGACTGGTGAAAAATAAAGTATGTGCTGGTGGGCAACCATATTCACCTTCAAATCTCTGAAAAACTATTGTTTGCAATCGGATTTAGAGTGTGCTTTGATGGCAACTGTGATCCAACAACACTTTAGAATCCATGGTTGGGAACAAACTAATGAAATTTATTATCCTGCTTCCCACAATGGCTAAATAGATGCCTCTCACCAGGGCATGAAGATAAATACTCTTTCCCATCTTGCTTCCAAGCAAATGGTGTTAACTGGTGGTGTGTTGCTTTTGCATCTGGTGAAATTGCCGAATGGCCATCATAACTAACAGTCATTCTCCTCACAGACAACATGAGCAGAGAAAACTACTTCTCTGAGAACAAATGAAGGCTTCCATCGTTCCATAGTGCAGCCATTTTATTAGTATAATCAATGATGTTAAGGAAAATAGGTTTTTCATTGTCTAGACAAAATGAGGCTTGGGGGGAATAGGAGTCTCAAAGAGCCATTGCCACAGCAAAGCAGATTACTTATGAGTTATGCCTTAGGATCTGTTACCAGTCAGAAGTGGTCCAAGACATTTTACCAGAAATGACGGAGAAAACAGCACTTCTTTTGCAGTTCAAAGACAGCATCTACCAGGTGAATCTTACTTTAACACTGCAGTGAGAAAGTATCTAGCATCCTTCACCATGTCTGAGAGAACAGTCTAATTTAGCAGACCCAACTCTTCATTCCAGCAGCAGATAGCTGGAGACTTCATGAAAACCAGCTGGGAGGATGCAACATCTACTACCAAACATCTGCTGCCTGAGCTACCTCCCTCAATTTTCTTAATGTTAGAGCTGGCCTTTTTTATGAACACGGCTCACCATTCTTATTTGGTAGAGAAATTATCCTAATGTTGCAAGTTTATTATTATTTGAGACAGACAGACAGACAGAAAACAGTGATGGAGGCTAGCAACAGAACTTGCTTATTTCTCCTATGCTCAAGACATTGTTTCATATGGGAATCCTGTTTCCAAATCTCATTTTGTCTAAACACTGCTCCTTCTTCTCAAGTCAAGACTTCCTAAAGAAGGGGCAGGGAACTCGTTTGGTTTGGGAATTAAAATTTCCCTCCTAACCAATATGGCAGGGCCAGATGATGTTAAGTAGTAGAGCACAGTTGTACTCTGTCTTCCACTCTAATGACCCTTTCCAGTTTCTCAATGCAGACAAAAGCTCAGAACATTTTGCTCCTCACTATTCAATGAAACAATAAGGAGTATGAGAAAAAGGAATCGCCATGTAATCCCAATCAATCAGAAATATGGATGCTACGACCCTCTCCCTGCTCCATTCATCTTCTCACTTTGAAGGAGGGTGCCAATAGGCATGGCAGAATCCCTATGCAATCACTGATTGATGATAAAATGGGGATTGCTGCCAGCTACCTTCCCAACTGGGATGGAGAGGGGTGGAGCTTGGACAAGACCCTCCTCCAGGGCTTCCATGATCCAGTGGCTAGGTTCATGGGCCAAAGGTTCTCCTCCCCTGTTCTATGTGAAATAATCTGAACTGCACTTTCTAATTCCTAGAAGATATTTTCACAAAGCTACAAACTCATCATCTTGAAACTCAAGGGAACAAGCCTGTGCCAACTGTACACAACCGAGTATGTGCAGAAAGGAAATAATAGTGATCTGTGGACATAAAAATATACAAAGTGTTCAGTGTCCAATATATTCCTCTCAAAGTTCTTTAAATAAATGTACAAGTACAAAGTAAAGCTGTCTATATTTACTGCAGACACAAAACGTTCCAGAAAGGTTTTCTGCATTCTGTGACCTAGGCAATTGCTTCATTCCCTGAACTGGAAGGTCAAATGTCTCTCAATGAAGCATTTGGTATTTCCTCTACCATTGCTCTTGCTGACCTCCAGAGATGGGATTCTTTTCTCATAGTTCTGAGAAAGCTCTGTCTGGTGACTCCAGTCAGGAATTTTGAATTTCTTGGCACCTTACAAAATAAAATCCCAGGAGGGACAATAACAAGATTGCTGTGAATGTTGACTCCCCACCCCCATCTGTTTATATAGCTGTCAGCCAACTAACAGTGTCTTGCAAAGTTTGCATGTCTGTAAAAAGAGAGCACTGAAATGCCTTGAGTCAGCTCTGCTTGGGTATGAGACACAAAAGCATGGTTGAAATATTTACAATGGGAAATATATTGTAGTATCTTCAGCAATGCTACGAGAAGGATCCAATCAGCTGGAGAATTTAAAAGTAGATTGAGGATTACACGCTCTAAGGCACACTCCCTGGAGTTTTGGGGTTTACATGAAGACAATGTTTAGTTTAACCAAAATAGCATAAACTTGGCTAAAGATTTCTAGCTCTTGCCAGCTTGATAGTCCATGAACTTCAATACAAATATACACAGCATCAAAACAGGATAGCTCTTGTGTTTTACTTTCCTATCCTGGAATTGCAAAATATGTTTCCCTCTCTTCCAGCTGCAATAACTCAAACTGTGAACCATGTACAGTTTTAGAAGGCAAGAGATATTGAAAGGAATGCTGAAAACTGAGAATTGGTTAAGATTAGGGCTCCAAAGGAAACCATTTTGAGGATTTCAGCTTAGTTAGCTTTACTGTCTTAAGGTCCCACAACACATTAATGTTTAAGTGGAACACACTCCCTCGGAGAGTAGTGGAGTCTTCTTCCTTGGAGGTCTTTAAGCAGCGGCTGGATGGTCATCTGTCGGGGATGCTTTGATTGGGAGTTCCTGCATGGCAGGGGGTTGGACTGGATGGCCCTTGTGGTCTCTTCCAACTCTATGATTCTATGATTCTATGAAGTGTCCTCAGCTAGCTACATGCCCATTTTCAAATAAATAAATAAATAAGTAAGTAAGTAAGTAAGTAAGTAAATAAATATCACATATATACTACAGAAACACTGGGGACTTTGCAGCAATTGTAACACATCATGGTGAGTTTCCACAAAAGACATACCATGAAAATATGTGTAACAATTGGAACAATATGAAAGAGTGCTAATTTTCCAAATTTTACTACCAGAAGCAGTGGGTGGTGCTTTCAGTCAGTTCCTGGATCATCATAGGAAGCATAATCCATCTAGAATATATCTAGGGGGTCTTTCATACTGTTAAAGCAACCATGGACTCTTTTATGATTCCTCTTTAACTGCATGATTCTGCTGTAACCGCAATGGTTGCATCCTATGGAATCCTTGTATTGCAGTTGAGGGAGCAGCATTTACGGTATTATTTTCAGTGAGACAGCTTCTCTGGTACCTCTGACCAAATGACAAAACCCAGGATTCCATAACTGCCCTTGAGTTAATCTCAACTCAAGGTGACCCTATGGATAAGACATCTCCAAGACCCCTCTGTCCTCCACTGCTCTGCTTAATTCCTGCAACCCCTTAATACAGGGGTAGGCAACCTTTCCCCTTTAAGGGCCGAGGGACTTCAGCTCCCAGAATCCCAGGAGCTATTGGCCAACATGGGACTATTGGCCAACATGGCTGAGGCTTCTGGGAGCTGAAGTCCCTCGGCCCTTAAAGGGGAAAGGTTGCCTACCCCTGCCTTAATACCTGTGACCTCCTTAATTGAGTCCATCCATTTGGCATGTGGCCTTCTTCTCTTCCTACCTTCTTACTTCCGTCCACCTTTCCCAGCATTATTGTCTTTTCCAATGAGCCCTCACTTCTCGTGATGAGTCTGAAGTATGACAGCCTCAGTTTGGTCATCTTGTTTTCCAGGGAGGTTTTCCATTTGATCTGCTCTAGGACCCATTTGTTTGTCCTTTTGGCTGTCCATGGGATCCTCAGCACTCTTCTCCAGCCCCACATTATCTCAAATGAATTTATTTTCTTTCTATCATCTTTCTTAACTGTCCAGCTCTCACATCCATACATGGTAATATGGAATACAATGGCTTGTATGATTCTAACTTTTGTGCTAAGTTGTATATTTTTGCATTTTAGAATCTTTTCTAGGTCTTTCATGGCTGCCCTTCTATCAATGTTCGATCCCAGGTGTGAAAATTCTTTTACTATTTCTATTTCTTCATTGTCTAGGTTGAACTTGTGAAGGTCCTTAGTGGTCATTATTTTTGATTTCTTTAAGCTGAACACTAAGCCTGCCTTTGCACTTTCTTCTTTGATCTTCCTCAGTAGATGTTCCAGGTCGGTGAGGTTTTCTGCTAGTACTATGGTGTCATCTGCAGATCTTAGATTGTTGATATTCCTTCCTCCTATTTTCACTCCTCCCTTTTCTGTGTCCAAGCCTGCTTTTCTTATAATATGTTCTGCATACAAGTTGAACAGATAGAGTGATAGGATACAGCCTTGTCTGACCCCTTTGCCAATTGGGAACCATTCTGTTTCTCCGTTTTCTGTTCTGACAGTAGCCTCTTGTCCTGAGTACAGATTCTTCATCAGGACTATCAGATGTGTTGACTCTCCCATGTCTTTAAGGGCATTCCATAGCCTTTCATAATCTATGCAGTCGAAGTCTCGAAGTCTTTGCTATAGTCTATGAAGCACATGCTGATTTTCTTTTGGAATTCCCTGATGCACTCCATTAACCATCATATGTTTTCAATATGATCCATAGTGCCTCTTCCTTTCCTGAACCCTGAACCCTGCTTGGACCTCTGGATTTCTCTCTCCATGTATGGTTGGAGTCTATGTTGCAGAATTTTGAGTATAACTGCTCCTTGCATAGGAGATCAGTGCTATGCTATCTTAATTCTGCAGTGCAAAAAGGCCCCCAAGTCCTAATACAGATAAAATGTGTCTACCTTTTCGCACAGCAACAATGGCTTTCTCATATTGTTCATCTGCTCATTCATTTAGCCAGCCTACAAGAAGGTTAACAAGGAGTCCTGTTTGCTACTAGAAATTGGAGACAGATTTTACATAATGACAGATGAGGAACAAATAGGATGACCATGGCTATCTCATCTCCCATATTACTGCTGCATTTAGAAAGTGCATACCCACTTTGTGGTCACTGCAGTGGTTATTTATTTTTACTGCAGCATGGGAAACATCCCCAAGGATAGTTTCTGAGCAGGAACTATTCCCAAATCCACCCACCCACCAAATTATTTTATTTAATTAATTTCATTTATATCTGCCTTTCTCCTAGAATGAGATCCATGGCAGCTTCCAAAGAGAATCAGCTAAAATACCTTGATAAAATTTTAAACACAATTTTCAAAATCCTCCACTATACAATATAAAACTATTTAAAAGCCATATAAAATATTTAAAAATAAATAAAATGGAGATGTCACTTAAGATTTGTGTGTGGGGGGGTCTCGGAAGGAAGGAGGAATGTTAGTCTTCTGCTGATTTGCAAAGTAATTAAGATGAAGGAGAAAAACATCTGTTTAGTAACTTAAAACATTAAAAGAATCTGAAAAGCTTGGAAGCTGGCTGGAACCATAACTACTGCCTCATCTCCCACTAAGAAAACATCTGGCAGTGTGCACAGGATTGTATGTTGTTCACAGTCATCTTCCAGTGTTTCCAAAATAATCATTTCCATTTCCAAATCTGCAGAAATCCTACCCATTTAATGAGAGACAAGTTTTTAAAAAGAGTACACTAGAAAGGTATAAGGAGTAGGGAAGAAGGTTTGTACTTGTAAGATAATTAACAAGCAATCCCTTGATGAAGGTTGAGGAGAAATCAATAAAAACTGAATGATACTATACTTCCATTAATAATGTATTTAAATAGTAATTATCATTGTTGGAGATGCAAAAATTATACTTGGATGCCTTTAAATTTGCTGCAACTTTGTCACCAACTGGAAACTATCCAAATAAGGCCTTTACAGACTGCCAGAAATAATGCAGCTTGAGCCCACTTTAACTGTCCTGGCTCAGTGCTAAGGAATCATGGGAACTGTAGTTTATTGTGGCACCAGAGCTCTCTGACAGAGAAGGCTCAATGTCCCAGAAAAAAAAATACAATTTCCATGATTCCCTAGCACTGAGCCAGGACAGTTAAAGTGGCCTCAAGTTGCATTCTTTCTGGCAGTCTTTGAAGGCCCCATATCAACTTGATATTAATTTGGCTGAGATACATAGCCATAAGGGCACCCCCATAATCACCGGATATAAAATACCTGTCTATTTTTTATTTTCCTAAACAGTTTGAATCTACTTACTAGACATGACAATTCTATTAAATTATGTACACCAGCCAGAGTTCGTCTTAAGAATATTTGACCTACAAATGGTAACTTTCGGTAGAAACAATGGGCATATGTTGATGTATAATATAATACATTATGGAAGACAATGTGAGACTTGATAATATCCAAGGTCCCCTCCAACATTATGATTCTATGCATTCATTTATAGTGCACTGGAATTGGCTATACCAACATAAAAAGCATGTCAAGAAATACTGGTTTTGGTATAATCTGTTAGGTTAGCAACATTTTTAAAAATCTTTTCCCCCCCCCAGATTTTCCACCATAGCCTTTCTGTGGTGATGGGATCGCGTGTTCCTGTGAGGAAAGAGGCTATATTGACAGTGATGTTGGTAGGGGCTTCCATGTCAAACAGGCTTTTGCTGAGGAGCCAGACTAAAAACAGCTACTGGGCAGCAGTAGTGTGGTGTGTGTGTGTGAAACTGGCAGAGGACAGTGGCAGTGACACCATAGCTAACACCTATTAGTACTGAACAAAAGAAGACAATGAAGCCTTTTATCTTGAAAACCCTTATCTTGACAGTCCAAAATGAAACAAGAGATAATGTCAGAAGATGAGACTCCCAGGTTGGAATGCATTCAACAAGCAGAGGACAATGTATGAGTAGTGTTGTGGCTAATGAGGTAACTGGACTCAAGCTGAAAGGACATTTTGTTGTTGATGTGCTCAGATGCAAAAGGAAAATCTAAAGCTGCACAACACGTATTATAGGTATTAGGATGGAGTCCCATGGGAAAAAGTACAATGTGGGATGACATAGAAGTGACCAAGCAACAAAGGGTCACAGGCAGCCATAATGACAAAGCCTTTCCACCAGGTGCTGAGTCAGGGGAAGTGACATCAGGTGATGGTCACCTGGTGCAGTAAAGCACTTCAGAAAGGCTGCAAAACTGCAAAGTCACCAGGTTGAGCGACAGGTGTCAAAAGGAAGAGGCAGGGCCAGAAGGCCACATGGAGCCCTGGCTATATAAGTGAGTTGCCTCAGGACACTGAGTGGGTGGTGATGGTGGAGACGGTTGTGAGTTGGTGGATTTTGTGTTGTTGGTGGATCATGGTTGATGTACAGTTGTATAATAGCCTTGTACATAGAGGAACCAAGATTAAAAGCCTAATCTGAGAGACGCCTGTCTGAAGTGTCTCTGTACTCTGTCTGGAAGGGGAGAGGTGCTTCTCCAGCACACAAGCTGCTACCTACATCCCAGAAGGTGGTGACTCTGGTGCCACATGTTGACGTGGAACATCACACGCTGCGTAACCACACTAACAATAGGAATATGGAATGCAAGAAGCATGAATCAGAGAAGCTAGACATAGTAAAACAAGACATGGAACTTATAAACATTGCAATACTTGTAGTGAGTGAGCTAAAGTGGACAAGAATGGGACATTATCCATCAGATAATTGCACAGTGTTTTACTCAAGAAATGAAACTCTAAGAAGAAATGGGGTTGCATTTATTGTGAGAAGAGATGTGGCAAAAGCAACCAAAGGATATAATGCAAAATATGACTGAATAATATCAATAAGACAAGGGAAAATCCATCAATATAACCATAATCCAAGTTTATATTCCAAAAACAGGGGCAGAAGAGGAAGATTGTGCAGGAGGACATTGATCACATACCAAAACAAGGCATATTGTTAATCATAGGTGATTGGAACACAAAAGTAGGAAATAGAGCAAATCAAAAATTGTAGGAGAATTTGACCTAGAATCAAGAAATGAAGGAGAGCAACTGATTTTGTGAAGCCAATAGTTTGTTCATCACAAACCCATTATTCAGGCAATCAAAGAGGTGACTGCTACATGGGCATCATCTGATAGCCAATCCAGAAATCAGATAGCTTACATAATTGGAAGCAGAAGATGGAGAAGTTCCATTCTCTCTGCAAAAACAAGACCAAGAACAGATTACTGCACAGACCATGAACTGCTAATCTAAAAAACAGAGTAAAGATAAAGAAGAATACTTAATGAATCATTGTACAAAAATACAACCTAAAGACCTCTTGTACAATTTAATGATGATGTAAAAAATCGATTTGAACTATTAAGGTTAACTGATCAGGAATCAGAAGAACTCTGGATTGAAGCCACATATATTGTCAGGGAGGAATGCAAAAAGACACTATCCACAGCCAAAAAGAAAGAGATGTTTCAATGGTTGACAGATGAAACTCTTCAAGCAACTAAGGACAGATGAGAACCAAAAGTAAAAGGGGAGAGAGACAGAATCAGAACCTGGAATGCAATCGTTCAACAACTTGTGCACAGGGATAAAGAGAAGTACTATAACAATCAATGCAGAGAAATAGAAGACCACAAAAAAAAGGTAGAACAATGGATCTCTTCCATTTTCTGTCATTTTTTTCTGTTTCTTCTGCTTGTTTAAATTATAGCACATCTCTTTAAATAGTTCATATACATCATGTGCAAAGACCAGATAGGGTCTATTTTGTTCTCATTTAGAATCTATCCTGCACTCCCAAGCACACATATAGCAAAACAGAAATCAAAATGTGCATGGAATACACAAGATTTCCTTTACAAAGTATGTGACAGGAGAGAGGAACAAATATGAGGCAGTCCCAAGGCCTATTCTGTATCATATGAGCTATTCATGGTGTCTCTGCTTCTATTACAGAATGAGATACAACATCAATAGGCTTAATTCACACAATAAAGGCACATCATCCATAAAGAAGGAGCATTACATAACTATTGCCTTGTTTTGTCTAAGAAGTCAGTCAATCAATTAGGGTGTAACAGTTATAGTTATGAATATGTAACATACAGGGTGAAACATCTATACTTCTCTATTCATTGCTGAAACTAGGACTATTAGCCAGTTAACATAGATCCAAAACACATTGCAGAAATAATCCAGTTTGAGACTGCTTTAATGGCCCTGACTTAGTGCTAAGGAATTCTGGGAAGTGTAGTTTTATAAGACATTTAACATTCTCTGTCAGAGCACTCTAGTGCCACAATAAACTAAATTTCCCAGGATTCTCCAGCACTGAGCCAAGGCAGTTAAAGTGGTTTCAGACTGGATTATTTCTGCAGTGTGTTTTGGACCATATTCTTAGTCAGATGTTTTAATGGATTAACAAATTAACAAGATGATGACAATGACGACGACGACGACGACGACGACGATGATGATGATGATACAATTCTAATGATAATATGCTTTATGACAAGGATCCCAATATAAACTCACTGAATTCAATGGAATTAATGGAACTTGGAAGAGTTGTAAGTAATTTTTAAATCTCATTGATTTTAATGGGTCTCCATGAACTATATCTGGTTCCGACTAAATGTTTTCAGAAGACATGTGCATGTGTCACAACTAGTGTCCCTAAGTCAGGACTATCCTAGGCTCTGAGAGTTTAAGGTCAGACCCTGAGACATGGGAACTGCCCCTTGTGATGTCATTATGCATGATATATTAAACACTATCCACAACTGCACAGAGTATGACATTCAAATACTACTACTACTGTTACGACTACTTCTCCTTCTCCTTCTTCTTAAATATTTATTTCTATCCTGCTTTCTTCCCAAGACTGGGACCCAAAGTGGCTAACAGTCTAAAAAACACAAAATAATTAAAAACATACAAAATAACAATTAAAAGGGTATTAAAATTATTACAATATTTAAAAGATCATCCATTTAAAAATAGAATGCAATTTTAAAAAGATAAAATCACTTTAAAAACGATATACTTTAAAACAATACACTCACCCCTGGGGCTTTACATTTTTTCCGTTCTAAATACAAAGCCTGCCGACAGAAGGACAATAAGGAAAGGGCCATCCTTATCTCCCTGGGCAGGGAGTTCCAGAGTCTAGGGGCAGCCACGGAAAAGGCCCTCTCTCATGCCCCCACCAACTGTGCTTGTGAGAGTGGTGGGACTGCAAGAAGGGCTTCTCCTAAGGATTTTAGAGTCCAGGATGGTTCATACAGGAAGATATGATCTGTCAAATGGCCTTGACCTTATAGGTCACAGCCAGCAGTTTGAATTGTGCCAAGAAACAAACTGGTAGCCAGTGAAGATGTTTCAACAAGAATATTGTGTGTTCTCTGTAACCTGCCCCAGTTAACAGCCTGGCTGCAGCTCTTTAGACCAGCTGGTTTCTGAACACTCTTCAAAGGCAGGCCCAAGTAGAACACATTACAGTAGTCCAAATGGGATGTAACCAAGGTATGTACTATTGAGGCCAGATCTGGACTCTCACGGAATTGACAGCTGGCACACAAGTTTTAAATGTATAAAATCATTCCTGGTCACTACAGAGACCTGTACCCCCCAAACTGTGAACCTACGTCTTCAGAGGGAGTGTAAACCCATCTAACACAGGCTGGATCCCTATTCTCTGATCTGCCTTCTGACTGACCAGGAGCACTGTCTTGTCTGCATTAAGTTTCAATTAGTTTGCCCTCATCCAGTCCTTTACTTATGACAGACACTGGTTTAGGACCAGGACAGCTTCCTTGGATTGAGGTGGAAAGAAGTAGTAGTGTTGGGTGTCATCTGCATATCGATGGCACTGCATCCCAAAACTCCAGATGACCTCTCCCAGCGGTTACATGTATACGTTGAATAGCATAGGGGACAACACAGAATCCTGAGGGACCCCACAAGCCAATGATCAGGGGGTCAAGCAGGAGACCACCAGCACCACCTTCTGGGTTTGCCCCTCCGAAAAGGAATGGAGCCACTCTAATCCCATCCCAGCAAACCAGCCCATAAGGATAGCATGGTCAATAGTATTGAAAACCATTAAGCGGTCCAGTAGAACTAACAGGGACACACTCCCCCTGTCTATTTCCCTGCATAGGTCATCTACCAAGGCTGTTTCCGTTCCATAGCTGGGCCTTGTTCCTAAATAAAATACATCAGGTCTAACAAATAAAAATTATATATATGTACACATATTTCAAAGCAGTGTTATAGCTCTGAAATGTCTTCTTTATCCCCAAGGACTAGAGAAGATTTGCCAGGCCTTGAGATATGGCAGTCCACGTCACAAACATGATTTAAAAAACAACAACACACTTCCCAAAGGAATGTATACCATTTTAAACATGGGCCTTCCCAATTGCAGTTTTTATATATTATATTGGTATTAAAAACAGTTCTAAAAATCTGATTAATGAAGGCCACTTTTAATAGCCCAAAATCTATTTAACTGATCATTTAAAACTGTTTTAAACCAATTGAAAACTCAGACTGAAAGTGTGGAAGGCGACCAAAAATAGACCTAAAACCTGGTTCTGATTAGTTTTTTTTTATAACAGAATAAAGCGACAACTCAAATATAGCTTTGTAGGAATTAAATCCATTAAGGTGAGTTATCCCCAAGTAGCATTAAGTCACCTATTCTCTACTGCACCAGACTTTTTTTAGCAGAGCACAACCAGGCATGATTAGATTCAAAGTTTATTAAATGTTGCTCCTAGATTGCCTGAAGCGACAGCCATACAAGGCATCAAGTCTAGGCATGTTTCCCTTTCACCACACCCATATCTAGGCATGGATATTGCAGGCCACAACCTACTGGTAAATGCATTATTTTCCATCACTCAACTCAGCAAGATTAAGATGTTTTTCCTTACCACAAAGAATTTGTGATTTATAAGGGTCACAGTTTTTGCTCTGGGAAATTAGAGGGTTTGAAAGAAAAAGATGATGCCAGTCAAAAGAAAATCAGATCAATGCTCCTTTCTTTCTTACACAGGCTCCCTCTTCAAAGTTGTGGTTTAAAAGAAGGCTTCAGGAGACCAATCTCCTGTCAAAGGATGCATTCAACCTACTTTTATGAGATGCATCCTTGATGGGTGTGTATCTGATAAAGTAGGATGAAGTTCACAAAAGCTTATACTACATACAACTTGTGAGTTTTAAGGTGCCACAACACTTTGGGTTGATGTCACCAAGAGTCAGCTGTTGGGGGCAGCATGCTTGGGGTGAGTGATGCTAAAACTAGAATTGAGCAGGCCAGAATGAAAGTGGTCAGGCCACTCTTTTCTCCATCCTTCTGCCTTTGTTCACTCCCACAACCCCCTCCCCTTCATGCTTTCTTTTCCCCTCATCCTTCCTGCCCCAGGGCAAGAGAAAATCATTCTTGCCAGAGGTTTGAATAGATAAACTTGTGGGGGGCTTTCCTCTCCTCTCCTTGCTCTGTTCATTTTGATTCCTCCCATTTCCTCTCTCTTGGAGCTCCCACAGTTCCATGGAACTAGAACAAGGGCCACACCTGCATTGAAAGAAGGATTGAAACACATAGAAATTCATTCTTGCAGCAAAGCATGAAAACATCAGCAAGTGCTTCATATCAGTTCTACTCAGTGGTGATCCTGGACTGGTATTGCCTGCCAGCCTGCAGTGAGCTTCCAGGAAAGAAAGAAACAGGTGTAGTTTGCAAACAGAAATATGGTACTGGTCCTTGGCATGTTAGGAGGGGGAAAAACTCAGTCCACCACATCATATAGCCTGAGAGGCAGTCCTTTATATTTACATTGATGCCTTATATATATTTTTTCCACTGACAATGCAGCCTTCATGGGCTCATTTTTTTCCCTTTCTATTTTTTGGCAGTGGGAGAGATTTCCAGCATCAATCCCTTTTTCTTAAGGGAATAGCGAAACTCATGACATTATGAGGACAATGGCAATACAGCTGCAAAACTGGGTAAAACAACATTCTGCTTTCCCTATTTATTTCATTTGGCTTAAAGAGAATGTCACATAGTAGGAATCCACCAAACAGTGATACCTTTATTGGCCAACCAAAATGTACAATATACTTTTTGCAAGCTTTCGAAGCTCCACTGGCTTCTTCATCAGGCAAGATGTTACAAAACAAACAGGAGAAAAAAATTGGAGATGTTAGTCAGATGCCTGAATTTCTGTTTCTGTCCTTAGTTAAGATGGTAAGTGGAGGGTATCTTTTGCAGGCTGGCCCCTCCTCCTTCTATCCATGTGGCTATAGGGAGATTTGCAAAGACCAGGAAATTTAAAGTCCATTTGCATCTCAACAAGGACCCCTCTCTTGCAATCCAATATGCCTCAATTCCTATGAAGTCACAGGCCTCTTTGTAGGCAGAGGACAATGGATTCCTCAAGGAGTCTTCATGTGGTCTTTGCAAATCTCCCAATAGCCACATGGACAGAAGGAGGAGGGGCCAACCTGCAAAAGATACCCTCCACTTACCATCTTAACTAAGGAGAGAAACATCAAAATACAGGCATCTGACTAACATCTCCAATTTTTTCTCCTCTTTAGTTTGTAACATCTTGCCTGATGAAGAATATTGTGCATCTTGGTTGGCCAATAAACGTATCACTGTTTGGTGGATTTTTGTTTGAATTTGCTAAATGGCCAACACAGCTACCCCTGCATGTTTACATATTAGGAATGACAAGCTTGATAATGTAAAATATGGGAAATGTGTTTCTCCAGTAGAAGATGTGAAGAGGAGCATGAGGCAGAGGGCATATTGGCTTTAGAAAGAACACCAAGCAGTTCTATTTATTTATTTATTATTGAATGTATATGCCATCTTTCACCCTGCACAGGACCCCAGATGGCTATCATTAGGATACATTGAACACACATAGATGATACCATAGGCTCTATTCATCAACCTGAGGTTGGAAACTTCCCAGCGATGGGTGCAGCATATTGGATCTCCCAAATATACCAGAGGTTGTTGTATGTTACAGCATTGGGTTTTGGTTACCATGATCATGAGGAAAGTTAACTGTCTTCCAAAACTGTTGCTGGTCCACCAAATTTAAGTGGCACAGCAACAGGGGAAACCCCCAACTGTATTTCTCTTTAGCAACAAAAATTGTGCACACTGCTTTCACAGCTTGCGCACTAGGACTACAGTTCTACTTTAAAACACGTTGCACACTGCTTTCACAACTTTTTATGGGAATTGGTGGCACAGTAGCATTATGGGAATTGGTAGCACAGCAGAGGTTGTGCTGAGGCATGAGACTACTCACTGTCATACACCTATGTGCATTCAATGCAGGCAGGGGTCTCCTATGGACATTTTAATTAATACATTCAGGTGCGGCTGGAGTCTGTTACTTTGGCAAAACACCCTGCTCCCTTACAGACCTATTTTATTATTTCCTAGTGAAGGCTTGACTAGGTCTTGTATCTGTCTGTGGTGTGTCACATAACAACAAGCAGAGAAAGGTGAGCAATACTGCATTTATGTATAAATACGCTCAGGACTAGTGACAAGTCAAAGCAGCAACATAACTGGCCTATACAACTCTAGCCTGCTCATTCTGCCAATGGGCATTTTCCTTCTGAGGAACAGCTCCAACCCACTGTGTTTCAAATAGATAAGCCCACAATATTCCCTTAGTCAAAAGATGTATGACAGTGGGAACTTTCAAATCTAACTTTAGAGACACAGAATTTTTTTTAAAACACAAGCCAGCAGTAACGCCATTCCTGCAATAGCATAATCCAGGTTGCCAAAAGGAGAAATTTAGGGGTTTATTTAGATGATAGCAAACAAACTACTCCTGCATTTCTATGCAGACGCTTAATAATGCTATAACTCAGACATTATTTAGTAAAGGTTTCAAGTGTGGTTAGATTATATCCTGCATCAATTAGATTCTCCCAGATAAATTTCACTGTGATAGAAACTGTATTACAATCAATGGAATTTGGGGGCTGATGACAGAATTTTATGGCTACAATATCTGTACAACTACACTGTCAGGTATACATTCTATGCAAAATGCAGTGCCCAACTAAGAAAGGCTAATTTAACAAACAAAACAGCCATTTACTTAAAAATAAATTATAAAAACAAATTATGGTGTCTTTAAGATTATGTGAAATTGTTTTATTTTAAAAAGCATGTGCTTTTGTAAGCAATTACTAGCTTCATCAGACATGGAAGCTTGTGCTACAAGTCAGAGAAATCAGTAAACAGAATATTTCTCTTTAGAACAGTTACCTCTCTATGAACTGGACACTGGAAAATTCAGGCTGCAATAATAAAAGGCAAACAGCTATTTATAAGAACTATTTCCATGTAATTCTCTTGCTGTGAATTGAGGCTATGCTTCACTGATATCTCAGAACTACAGCTAGGTGGCACATATACAATTAGACTGCTTTAATGTGACTGGTATCAACCTGGGGGCAACATGGGGAAATTTGATGAGTACCTAGTAATTTGGCATGCCAGCAAGCAGTACAGTATCACTATTAAGTGATGCAGATACAGTTTAAGGCAGGGGTAGGCAACCTTTCCCCTTTAAGGGCCGAGGGACTTCAGCTCCCAGAATCCCAGGAGCTATTGGCCAACATGGGACTATTGGACAACATGGCTGAGGCTTCTGGGAGCTGAAGTCCCTCGGCCCTTAAAGGGGAAAGGTTGCCTACCCCTGGTTTAAGGCCTAGTTCTCACTGAGATAGTAAGCAGGTATCAGAATTGTACCACCTTACAGTATCACTTGATGGAATGTTTTTCCATAAAGAAACAAAATCCTGACTTCCACATAGAAAACTAGCAGGCCTGGGAAAAGGCATGCTAGTGTGGTGGAGTTTCCTTCTTTGGAGGTTTTTAAACAGAGGCAGGATGGCCATCTGTCAGGAGTGCTTTGCTTATGTATTCCTGCATGGCAGGGATTGGACTGGATGGCCCCGTGGTCTCTTTATAATTCTATAAAACCACTAGATCTCCTTCTCTTCCTGCTGAGTCTTGCCACCTGTTTGCTTGTTTATCAGCCCTCTGGATACAGAAAGGTAGCAGGGGTGAGTAACAGTAGATAATTCTTGCTTGCTGCCTAGTCTTCTCCCTGTCACTTTCATAACATCTTATCCCTGGATCTGAGCAAGTGGAAATTGCAGTACAAAATATCTAGAGGACATCAGACTTTCTATTCCTTTCCTATGTTTAAGAACCTGAAGCATTTCAATTTATTAAACGTGTTCTGGGCAGTGCACCTATAACACTGATTTAACTCCCTCAATAAATATAGGTCAATATATATATATACAACTGCAAAACACAGCTGGATAGGATAGCTTTGATCATGTATATTTTATGAAAACAAGTTGTTATCTTCAATAAAGCATTTCCTCACTCTATCTATCCATCCGTCTGTCTGTCTGTCTATCTAGACCAGGGGTAGGCAACCTTTCCCCTTTAACAGCCAAGGGACTTCAGCTCCCAGAATCCCAGGAGCTATTGGCCAACATGGCTGAGGCTTCTGGGAGCTAAAGTCCCTCGGCCCTTAAACGGGACAGGTTGCCTACCCCTGATTTAGACAGTGTATCAGAAACTAGTTTTCAACAGTATCAACATTAAAACAACTACACTGAATATACAGAAAACCAACTTCCTTAATTCTTCTCAAAGAGGATATATTCCAGGCTAGAATTCTAGAACAGTATAAATCTACTCAAACCCATTTCTTTTCTTGAAGAGTTCCTGGGTACTCAGCAAGAGCCTAAGTTGTGAATTAATTTGGGAATTATTCCTGAATTTTGATACCCAAAGTGATAGGTTACCAATTACCAATTAACTCTCAGTTTCAAATGGAACTTTGCATGAAACAAAGCCTTCTGTGAGTTGTTAGAAATGTATCTCCAGGAGACATGTTTAATAAAGACTATTATTCCTTGTTTCTTTCAGGGCAACAAGAGACAAATCTGAAATCAGTTATATAGACAGTAGTAAAATAAAGTATAATGTCATAGATAACAAGTTTTTAAAAAAATATATAGTAAGTAGCCTACTACAGCAGCATGCCATGTGGCTGGCGTGCCATTTGCTCAGTTTACCTTCTTGAGAGAGGACAATGAACTTTGATGATTTGATGACCTTTCCATCCAAAGTCCAGGTGACAGCAGCAGGTGGGTCTGAGGAAACCTGACACTGCAAGACTAATTTTTCACCTTCTACTACGTGGGTATTTTGTAGCTTTTCTGTAAAGGATGGTGCTGTTCCCAGAGGCTCTGTTTTGGTATCCTTTACTTTCTCTTCAGTTAACTGTCCATCCACTATTGGTAGGCAGCCACTTTTGCAACTGATGTCATTCTTTTCTTCTTTCTCTCCCTGTTTGCCATGTGGCACTTCAGCGTTGGTGCTAGCATCTTGTGCTTCAGAGATAATGCTGGCATTCTGAGCTTTAGATTTTGAATTGACATCCTTGGCTTCTGAAACAGTATTGGTATCTGGTACTTTAGAGGTGGCATTCTTCTTGTCCAGTGATTTAGATGCTGGTGGATTCTTAGAGTTGGTGCTGGCATCTGATGCTTTGTAGACAGTGCTGGGTTTCTGTACTTCCGAGCTGGCATTAGCATTCTGGGGCTGGGCATTAGGGCCACCATTCTCAGTAGGTGCCTTTTTCTTTGCTCCAAGCACAGATCTAAAATCAGGCGTAGCTGGCTTAGGGGCTGGTGCCTTCTCCAGTAAGGAAGGTTTAGGGGCACCCTTCTTAGCCAACACTGCACGGAAGTCCACCTGTTGAGGAACATGGACTTTCCTTTCCTCTTCGGACAAGGTCTTGGGCTTGACCTGCCGCTGCAGGTTAGCACGGAAGTCCATTTGTTCAGCTGGGATTTCCTTCAGCTCCTCCTCAGAAAAACTTTTGGTGCTGACTTTCTTTGCCAAAATGTCACGGAAGTCAATCTGCTCGGCCTCCTGTTGCCTCAGCTTCTCCTCTGTACTCTCTCGAGTTTCTACTCTCCTTTTAAGCACCCCGCGGACGTCCTCCTGCTCTTCCTCAACTTGCTGGGTTTCGCTGGTATTCCTTCTGAAGCCACCAATGCTTCCAAATGTCAGTGCATTGTGATTATTAGCATCTCTTCGTTCTGCCTGCCTCCCACTGCAAGCAGAGAAGGGATGGGTGTTGGGGAGGGGGAAGAGGAGGGAGAAGAGAAAGAGAGAGCAAGCTAAGAGTTGGTTTAAAATATCCGAGAACCACCTCAGAGCCAGGACAAAATATGTTTACAGAAGACAAGGTTGATTAGAGGAACATGCTCCATTAGTTTATTGCATCAGTGATGACTTCAGGAACCATATAAGGGCACCAATCTTTTAAAAATAAAAATAAAAAAGTATTCCACACTGACTTGGTACAGTTTGCTTTAGCTGTATGATGAAAACAATTTGTTGGGTCACATTTGGGGATTAGTCTGAACAGCAGCCAACCCAAGTCTAGAAAAGAAAAGAATTAGGAGAGCAAAAAATAGAACCCACCCATGTAAGTCCCTGGGAACTGTACTCACTTGCTCTGTATTACTCCTTTGGAAACTGAACTTTCACTCAGCATTAAAGACACCTGACAGCTGCATTCTCCAACATGGTTCCTAGAAAATTATAAAAACTAAGTCAGAATCAGTTAAAAAAAAAGCTGTTCTTCCTCTCAAAGAAAGTGGAGATGATACAAAAAAGATCAGCCCATTCAACCATGCTTAAAATGTTTCCTCACCCAGCCCTATGCAGTTGATACAGTTACTTTCATTATCATTGGCTAAAAGGAAACTATATTCCCCTCCCCATAAATTTTTTTCCTTGTCTGTGTGGAGTTCATACAACTTGTGAAAGGCATATGCATTGCTAGCCTGCTTCAAAACAAAGGCGTTTGGGAGGTGGGAGTGGGAAAGGACTCCCCCCTAAACAAGCAACCTGAAAGAAAATAAATATCAGAAGCTGGAAAAACCAAGCAAAGGAAATGATGTGTTTTGCAAATGCTTAAAATTTCTCCAGACCTTTCTCCAGTGTTTGTTTATACAAAACCATGTGTTTAATTTTCTTAAAATTAAGATACTGAAGCCAGGGGTCCCTCCCCTCTTTCCCTTGCCTGCCCTCTCCTTCCCTTTCCATCCAAACAGAGCAATCAATCCGCATGGATTGTTTCAGACTCTGCGTGTTTATATTTAAAAAATTTAAAAAACAGAAGTGTCACCATATATGGTGCTGAGCACTTATTCTTCCTTTAGCCGAGGAATGCCAGCGATGCCTGTTGAAAATGACTCCCATTAAAGAAGTCATTAAAATACTTTCCCCTCTTCTCGCCTCCCCACCACCAATACCATGTTATGCTTCACTGCAGATACATCTTCAAATGGATCCTCTCCCCCAAGGGATGCAAAACAAAAAACAAAAATAAAAAAGCAACCCAAATTAAATTTCTTTAGACGATTGTATAAACACTGCCACTACATCCAGAGGAGGTATTCAGAATGGAAAAGGGAAGAAAAGAAAAGGACACCTTGATCACTTGCCAACAGTTGAAGACAGAAGAGCTATTTTCGGGTGGTAATGGGCTGGATGAGGAAAAACAGATTGAAGCTGAATCCAAACAAGACGGAGGTGCTCACAGTAGCGGCCCCAAAACCAAGAATTGGGTTGCAACCTCCAGTCCTGGATGGGGTCACACTCTCCTCCAGTGACTGTGTTCGCAGCCTGGGGGTGCTCCTTGACTCGTCGCTCCTGATGACTAATCAGGTAAATGCGATGGTCAGGAGCACCTGTTATCAGCTTCATCTGATACGCCAGCTGCGCCCTTTTCTGGAAGTAAGGGATCTCGAAACTGTTGTGCACGCACTGGTAACCTCACACCTTGACTTCTGTAATGCGCTCTACATGGGGCTACCCTTGTGCTTGACTCGGAAATTACAGCTGGTTCAAAATATGGCAGCCAGGCTTGTGTCAGGAACATCTAGGAGGGACCACATTACTCCAGTTCTGAGGTCCCTCCACTGGCTGCCTATCAGCTTCCGGGCCCAGTACAAGGTGTTGGTTATTACCTTTAAAGCCCTAAATGGCTTGGGTCCAAGCTATCTCAGGGAACCCCTCCTTCCATACAATCCTCCCCGCGCTCTCCGGTCCTCTGGGAGGAACTTGCTGCAGCCCCAAAAATTGAGGCTTGCGGCGACCTCCCAGAGGGCCTTTTCTGTTGTCGCCCCCAAACTCTGGAATGACCTGCCAGATGGGATCCGTTGGTTAACATCGTTAGACAGCTTCAAAAAAGCTGTCAAGACGGATCTCTTCCGGCAGGCCTTTCCAGATTAATTATCTCGGCCTTGGGCTTTTCCATCCCTACGGTTCCTCTCGTGGCCCCATCATTTGATGGATAAGGAACGCTGTAGGAGACTACCAGGGCATTATGTTGTGTCTCTTTTTTAGACTATGTCTTTTTTAGATTATGTTTTTAAATTGTGTTTTACTTGTTATGATATTTATTTCTGTTTTAAGGGTACGGGGAGATTTTGTACTGTTTTAATTGTAAGCCGCTTAGATTGATTTATCACATAAGCGGGATATAAATAATTTATTATTATTATTATTATTATTATTATTATTATTATTATTATTATTATTTTACCAGACGGTGGATTTTCAAGGGTTTTCAGTCCAGCCCAATCCTACAACTAGATTGGAAAGTTTTTAATATACAAGATTTAACTCTCTGGAAACAGTCTCTGGACACTGGATGTAGAAATAAGGCCATGAGGAACTCCTGAATGTTCTTTTAAAATGAACTCCATTCTGCTTTCAAAATGGCTACATTTGAAGACGTTCCACAAATATAATAATAATAATGATGTTTATTTATACCCTGCCCCTTTGAGATCACCACTGATGTACAGATGGAAGAAACCTCAAGCTCATCTCACTTTAGCCATGAACTGAGTCATTGTCTTCTACACGCATATAACAATTTAGACCAGGGTTTCTCAACAAGGATTCCCTGTAACACTATGATTCCGTTAGGTTTCTAGAGGTTCCATGAGAGACCATGCTTGAAAAAACAAAAACCACCTTTTAATGAATTGTAAATATAATAATTTTTATGCAGGGTTCTCTGAGACCTGAAAATACTGCACACATTCCTTAGGAAACTATAGAGACAGGCTGACATAGGCCATAATATCTAAAATATGAGTGGAAAATCTCTCAAGGGTCACATTTCTTCAAATGTAATCTACTGGAGGCTGTATGCTAGCAATGGGAGGGGCAAATCTGCATACACTTGAACTGAACAAAACCAGCAGTCCCTACAGAAATTTCTATCTCCTTTCAATTATGCATGGACACATTGCATTAGACAAAAACTCTGAAGAGCCTTCCTTCTTGAGAGAAGGAGAGAGAAGGAACAGTGCTTCTTCTAACATGGCATTTTTGGCCCTGACATATGGCTGCTCTGTGGATAAGACATCTCCAAGTCCCCGTATCCTCCACTGCTCTGCTTGGGCCCTGTAAATTCAGGCCTGTGACCTTCCTGATTGAGTCTGTCCATCTGGCATGTGGTCTTCCTCCCATTCTGTTGCTGTCTACCTTTTGTAGCATAATTGTCTTTTCCAATGAGTCTATGCTTTCTTATGATGTGGCCAAAGTATGACAGCCTCAGTTTTGTCATCTTGACCTCCAGGTCAGGACTTAAATGCCTTGACCTTCAGACTTAATCTGTTCAAGGACCCATTTGTTTGTTTGTTTGTTTTGGCTGTCCACAGTATCCTCAGCACTCTTCTCCAGCATCGCATCTCAAAAGAGTTTATCTGATCACTTCACTTTATCCTCCAAGTAATTCTTTAAAAGGTTGAAAGTTAAACCCCTTGGGCTAAAGTGGAGGAACATTTGTAGGCAGTAGGAATGTAAAGAATACTTGCAAATGTTCTTGTCCTTAATGAGAACAAAGAAATTTCACTCAAAAAAATGCTTGGGTTCCACCGCCCACTTACGAACAACATTTTTGCCCCGTTATTCTGTAAAAACAAAATTTCCCTCAAATGAGTTTTATTTGGGGCAAAAAGTTCCACAATGTGAAAAGCATTAAAACTGTACAAATCCTTTCATAATCTTGTAAATAACTTTTGAAATCATTAGTTCTTGCATGTGAGAACAACCTGTAGCAGGCAGAAACATAGCTAAAGAAGGTGGAGTCAAAGCAAAAAGTTTGGGGAGTTGGAGGGAGACAATATTCTCCCCCTTTTCTGTCTGTCTCTCACTTGGCCTGTTCATTTGACCATATTCCACTTGTTTTCTTTTGTATTCATATCCCCACGCTCCTGTCTCATGTAGATATTTACATACACATACAAATACATATGCATTATTCTTTCATTTACAAAATATAAACACATACAAACAGGTAAAAACATACAGCAAGTAATGACCTAGAATTAAAACATTTAATTTTTAAAAACTAGTGATAACTAAAATATGCCAACAAACATGGAAAACAAAATGGTGGCCAACAGACTAGAAACAATCAATATACATTCCCATCCACAAAAAAGGAGACACAAAAGATGGCAACAATTACAAGACCATAGCATTAACTTCCTACGCAAGCAAAATTATGCTGAAATTCTGCAGCACAGTGTCCAGTCATATATGGAGAGAGAAATATTTATTATTATTATTATTATTATTATTATTATTATTATTATTCATAGTTACAGGGGGGAAAGTAAATGATATTAAAAAGACACATATACAGTACAACTAATAGGCAGAATACAGCAAAATTTATTTCTTTTTAGCCAAGGGCTAAATTTATATACATATATACAGAAAAAAAGTAAAAGAGAAAAAACAGTCCTAAATATATTTTTAAAAGGAAAAAGAAAAAGAAGCCAAGAAAAAAAGAAACAAAAAAGAAAAGAAAAGAACAAGCAAGCAAACAACTCCACCAAAAGGAGGAAAACCCGACCCAATCCTCTATCTACTCCTTTCCCATCCTAAATCCCTTGTTGTCTTTCCACTCTTTTCTACTTAAGTCTTTCACTTAAACATATAATAGTTCATCTCTAAATAATATCCAATTATATGAACAACCTTTTCCATAACATAGAAAAAAGATCATATTTAAACATCAAATCCAATAATTACACTTGTCCCTCCCTCGCGGACTCAATCCTTCACAGATGGCAAGTGGAAAGGGACTGGGGCATGTGCTCAAGGTGCGCGCCCATGCAGAAGAGTGGGATATAATAATAATAATAATAATAATAATAATAATAACAACAACCAATGTGCCTGGAATATTTGCAATTTTCCCAATTTGCGGGGGGTGGGTGGGTCCCAAAATGGATCCCTCGCAAATCAAGAGGGACAAATGTATATTGTCTTCTGATCTTTTTTATATATGTTCTATAAAATGGTACCAAGTCTGTAAATATATTTGCACTTAATTTCTTTTTAACAAATTAGTCAATTTATCTGATGTGGCAAAGTCCAATAATTTGTCTTGTCATTCTTCAATGTTCAGGATTTTCTTCTGTTTCCAGTATCTCACATACACTGTAACCATATAACTATATATTGTAATCAGTATACTGTAACCATATAACCATATAAGTTGCTGTGACCATATAATATATTAGCATTCCATTCTCTCTTTCCAGTTTCACTCCAAAATCTAACATATTCAAAATTACTATTCAAAAGAAACAATTCAGGTCTAAGAGCTATTTCTGTGTTCAAAATTCTGATTACAATGTGTACAAACTGAAAGTAGTACTCTCAAGATCCTTATACATCAATCAGGTAGTTTTGAGGAAACCAAGCAAAGTTCCACAATCAATCATTCACTGTTATAATAGTTATAATAGTAATTTGAATTCTTTAAAGGATACTCAGTACTCTCAAACACTGTTGGGATGTTTTGTTTAAATCTTTGTGTCCACAGAAAAATGCCTTCACCTCTGGATAAAGTTTTAGTTCCAATTATTTAATTTAGAACCTAAACTAGACTCCCTACCAGCTTCTGCAATAGTTGCACTTCCTGTTCCAGTCCTGGTGGCGCAGTGGTTAAATGCCTGTACTGCAGCCACTCACTCATAGACCACAAGGTTGCGAGTTCAATACTAGCCAGGGCTCAGGCTAGACTTAGGCCTGCATCCTTCAGAGTACCCAACTGTTGGGGCGCAAGGAGCTTACAGTTGTAAACTGCTTAGACATCCCATAGCGTGATATGAAGCGGTATATAAATGAAGCTGCTTTGCTTTTGCTTTGCTCCATATTCCCCAGACACAACAGAAATTGGCTGTCCATAATAATTGCAGCCCTTTCCAAGACATATCATAGTGAGGACTGAATCCTCTTGTGGTTCCAAGCTGCAGTAGATCTATTCAATCAGTGGACCTATGTGACCCCTCACTAGTCAGCAAATGATTCAATCTACCTTAGTTCGTATAAGCTAGGGGCTATTCACAAGGTGAAAGTAATGCGGGATGAATTTGGGTTGAACCCTGTTGTTCACACACACCCCAAATACACCTAAATCAGTTGGGGGGGGCACCAAAAACCCGACTTAACCCGGAATAATCAATATCGGGGTTCCCCCCCCCCGAGTTCTTAAAAATAATTTGCATCGTCAACAGTGTGAATAAGAGACCTGGATTAAAGTTAGCATACCTTGAACATGATTCAAATACATTCTTATTGCCGACTCCTCTGGGGGACAAGGCTCCTCCTGGGTAGCTTTATGAAGAGACGCTTCGTAAAGCTGGCTTCTGGTAGCTTCCCAGGAGGAAAGCAGTGCTTCACCCTCCCCACCAGACCACGGAGGCCAAGCCCTGCCTCAGCCATGAGCTCCCACAAAAAACTCTAACAGATATGGATTGATGCCATTTCACAGTGTGAATAACAAAAATGGAATGCATGAATGGTTATTCACATCATTCCACTACAAAAAATGATGTGTGAATGAAGCCCTAGTTCAGGCTTAAATTTATACTGTCCAAAGGCCAAAAATTTCTATCTAGGGAATATAGGTTGAAGATCCCTTATCTGGAATTCCAAAATATTCCTAAATCCAAAATTGTCCACATGGATGGCTGAGACAGTGACATCTTTACTTTCTGACAGTTCAGCGTACACGTACATAAACTTAGGATGTATCCATACTGCAGAAATAATCTAGTTTGACACACTTTAACTGCCATGGCCCAATACTATGGAATTCTGAGAATTTTTGTTAGTGAAACATTTAGCCTTTTCTTTCAAGAGAGCTCTGGTGCCACAAAAAACTACAATTCTCAGAATTCCACAGCATTAACTTGTGGCAGTTAAAGTGGGGTCAAACTGGATTATTTCAGCAGTGCAGATGCAGCCTTTGTTTCATGCACAAAATTATTAAAAATATTATGTATAAAATTACCTCCAGGCTACATTTATATGTATAGGAAATATAAATTGCATGTTTAGATTTAGGCCCCATCTCCATATCACATCCAAAACACTTCTGGTTCCAGTATTTTGAATATCCTGTATAAAAAACGAACAATCTGTATATACAACTAGTGGCAGTAAGGCTTCAGTACTACAAATGCTTCTGGCAATAAAAACTAATGAATACAATGGAACTCACTTTCAGGTAGGTTCCATGAACAGGATTAGGCCACACAAGAAACGTTCATTTTGAACTGTTGACTGATCAGACTAAAACTGAAAAGGTAGTACCATAGGATTTTTTGTTTAAAAGTATCCCAGTCCCCCAAAGCCACATAGGTTAAACAAAATGAAAAATATTAACCGAATAAGGCAATAAATCTAAGCACAGTAAATAGCGTGTAATGATATTATCAGTATGAAGTTTTAGAACTGTGTTTGTCAGGACCATACCAGGGAATATGGTTTTGTACTTGATCAGCCTTGCCTGAAGGGAATATAAATCTGAACATGTTGGGTTTCTTTTTTTTAAAGTCAGAAACAATTTTCAGGAATAATTTTTTTTAAAATGCATCTGAATTTGGATTCCAGAAAAATGGAAAGTAAACAGCCAAATGAAAGACTGTACAGGATTATGAAATGCTTCTGGGAATGAGAAATCCTTGACATCTTGAACAACAAAAAGTACCTCCACTGGGACTTCAACAAGGAAGGAAGGAAGGAAGGAAGGAAGGAAGGAAGGAAGGAAGGAAGAGACTGTTACTACAGATAACTCAGCACTTTATCCACCTCTACCAGCCTGCTTGAGTTTTTAGATCTTTGAGGAAGGGCTTTCTCTGTGTACTACTACCATCACAGACATATTTGGTGAAGACATAGGAGTGAGACTTCCCAGTGGCTGCTCTTGGGCTATGGAAATCCTTCCCATGGGAGGTTTGGTTTGGTTGGCTCTTCTATGCTGTCTTTCCACCAGCAGATCTTTAGTTTTTAAATCACGTGTCAGAAGAGTGATTTCAACGTGTTGTATGTCTCCTTTTTAAAATATGTTTTATTTTTTTTAAACTCTAGGTTGTTTTTTAACTTTTGCATGCAGAATTTAGCTGAACTTTGTATAAAATTGTTGTAACCCACCTTGTGACCTATGCAGGGAGAAAGAAAAGACATTAAATAAACAAATAAATATTTTGTATCCTCAGGTCATCTAAAACGATGGCTGATGGTATGAATAGCAGACTCTACCCTTTGAACCAGATGCCAGATGATTGACTTGCTATGGATTTCCTGTAACCCTGAAACCTGTCCCTGCTTAAACAGAATACCAAAAATGAAAGAGGGGGGGATGGGACAGACGGATGGACTTCAAACCCTAATTCAAAATATGTTCAAAACAATTAGCAAAACAATAAACCCTCTTTTTCTCATACACTCATACACTCTCATACACTCTATTTCTCATATTTCATATTTATTCGGTCTTTGACCAGTATATACATACACTCTATTTCTTTCAAAAATACTCCTGATGACAGACTGCAAGTCAAATAAAGGTGGACAAAAACAGCCTTCCTGTCCCTTTCCACACCAATTCTTTTTGAGGGGAGAAATCACCATTCTGAGGGGTTTTTTTGGTTTGGTTTTTTATTTTTAGTTAAGAGGGAGACTTGTTCCTGGATGAGCATGCTGACCAGGCTTGCATTACAGAGTTCTGGCTGGATGAAGCTGGGATACAAGTTAGTTAATTTCTTCCAGCTTTGTCCACCTGGGTCCTCTATATAGCAGGAGGTAAAGCTTAGAGGGTGGTGATGTGGATCTGCAGTGACCTATTAGGATCTCATCTCCCTCACAAGGGGCCCTGTCTCATAATCTGCTGGATTCAAAAGTACATTTTTGCAGGAAAGAATAGGGATTCTGTTGGTATACTTCCCCTCTCTTCTCAACCGTCTCCTTTCCTGAGCCAGCTGAGTTGGTCTCAGCAGTGGTGTTGGAGTTCCCTTGACTTATTGTACTGGGGGACTTCAACATCCATGCAGAGACTGCTCTGTCAGGTACAGGTCAGGACTTCATGTTCACCATGAAACATGGTGGGCTTTAGGCTCATTGGGACTTGGAGCCTCAGTAGGGGTGAGGGGGTGATTAAGATAGCTGCCCCAGGAGCTTTATGGATCTAGATGGATTCCTGATGGCTCTTAGGCAATTTCCAGCTTCCTTGACAGGAAATCCTGTTGAAGCCCTGGCCGATCTCAGGAATAAGGAATTGGCCAGGGCAGTGGACATGATTATCCCTAAGCGTCCCCTCCATGAAGTGGAGCCAAGTGGTTCTTGGTTCAATAGGGAGCTGGTGGTGATAAAATGACTGGGATGGAAACCAGAGTGACAATGCCAGAAGACTTGGAGCGAATCTGACTGAACACAGGCTAGAGCTGATTGGAAGGCTTATTCCAGGTGACGGCAGCAGTGAAGAAATTATACTTCTCCGCCACCATTGCATCTACACAGTGTTGTCCATCAGAGCTGTCTCGAATGGTCAGGGGCCTTTACACCCTGGCCCACAAGGAGGAAACAAAGACCACTCAATAACCCACTGTGATGAATTAGCAAGACTCTGCATACAGAATCACTTGGATCAGCTCTGACTTGGATGCTGCAGTTGAGATCCTACCATTATGAATAATTTCTGGCCAACCTCTAACATTCAATTCCTGGGCAAGATTCTGGAGCATGTGGTGGCCTCCCAGATCCAGGGGTTTCTGGATGAAACAGATTATCTGGAGCCATTTAAATCTGATTTCAGGCCTGTTTATGGGACAGAGACAGCATTGGTCTTCTTGGTGAATGGCCCTACATAGGGAACTGGACAGATTAAATCTTTCTGGACAGCGTCTCTGGGATTGGACTGTTGTTCACTTCATGTCTTTCTTGGATGGGCAAACGCAGTAGGTGGTACTCAGGGAATCTTTGTTTGACTCCCTGGTCGCTGGCCTGAGAGTCCCACTGGGTTCTGTTTTGCCCTCTGTGATGTTTAACTTCTACATGAAACTCCCTGAGAGAAGTCTTCCAGAGTTTTGGGGTACAGTCTTATCAGTATGCTGATGACACCCAACTCTATCTCTCCTTCCCATCTGATTCCAAGGAAGCTGTCTCAGTATTGAATCAATGCCTGTTGTCAGTAACAGACTGGATAAGGACAAACAAATTCAAACTTAATTTAGATAAGATACAGTGCTCTTCATCAGTCAAAAGGTAGATCAAGGAATAAAGACTCTGCCTGCATTGTATGGGGTTATACTCCCTCTGAAATCTCAGGCTTGCAGCTTGGGTGTTCTCCTGGACTTAGCTCTGACCCTGGATGTCCAGGTTTCAGCAGTGGCCAAGAATGCATCCAGGAGTGCACAGCTAAAACTAGTGCACCAGTTGCACCCTTTTCTTAAGATATCAGATCTGACTACTGTGACACATGCCTTGATTACATCCTGTTTGGACTACTATAGCATAATCTACATGGGGCTGCCTTTGGAAACTGTTCAGAAACTTCAGAAGATTCAGAATGCTGACTGAGGCCTGTTATATGGAGCATATAACTCCCTCGTTAAAACAGCTTCACTAGTTACTGGTTTGTTTCCAGGCACAATTGAAAGTACTGGTCATGACCTACAAAGCCCAATACAGCTTGGGTCCAGACTATCTGGAATACTGTATTTTCCAATACAAACCTGACAGACTTCTAAAATCTTCAGAGGAAGGCTTCCTCTTGATCCTGCCACCATCACAGGCTCATTTGGTGATGACATGAAAGAGAGCCTTCTCACAGTGGCTGCTCCCACCCTATCAAACTCCCTTCCATGGGAGGCTAGGTTGGCCTCCTTCCTGCTTTTCTTTTGCCAGTAGGCAAAGACATTTCTGTTTAAGCAGGCTTTTAATGTATAAGTAGGTGGGCTTTTTATTGGGGATGTTATCTTATAAATGTTTGCTTGTTTTAAAAATGATTTTAATGCATTTTATAAAATAACTGTAATTGTTTTTTAAAAAATGTTATCGTAAACATTTTTAATTTACTATTTTTGGCAGATGCCATAGGTCCCACTCTAGGAGAATGGCATAAAAATGAAATGAAATGAATAAATAAAAATGCAGCTTCAGGAGACTGAATATTATCTGAAAAATAACCAGAAGGGAAGGAATTCAGTAGCTTTTCTCCAAAACAGACCCTGCTCTGCACAAGTTTATGTGTGCAAGAAAGAATGGGAAGAACAAAATTATGGAACTGGGTAGAACATGCACTTTTCCTTTTTAAACCAATTAAAAGCAGACAAATTAACAGGGAACGGGTGAATAGACTATGAGCTCCTGGGATGCTCTGTGTCTAATCCACAGAATCAAATAGTATGATGAAAGTGAAAGGGGCCATATTTTGAAAAGTTATTAAAAACTCTTAATGATCACATTTAAGGCTACACGATTAAATTTCTGAAAAGCTGCAAGCATCACAGAAAGAGACAGACAGACAAAAACATAGATGCTTCCAGTGGATTTACCTTAGTTGTATTTCATATTGGCCAGCATGACAAGGCTGCACGTTCCTTATAACCAATGTGAAGATGTCTTCGTTCTGTAGAAATTCAAAGCCTGCTCCTGTAGTCACCTTCTGGCCATCTTTGAACCAGTGAACTGTAGGGAAAGGATCTCCAGCAATGGCACAAGAAATAAGAATGTTTTGCCCAGGTGCTGCTGTCACCGACCTTGGTTTGCTAATGAACCATGGCTGAATGCCATCTTGAGGTTCTGTAACATAAACAGAGAAAAATTAACAAAATAGGTAGAAATCAATCCTGAGGTTGCCATCTTTATTTTAGATTATGACCGGCAATAGCAGCAATAGCAATAGCAGCTTCATTTATATACCGCTTCATACTGCACTATGCAGTCTCTAAGTGGTTTACAATGTTTAAGCTAATTGCCCCCAACAATCTGGGTACTCATTTTAGTAACCTCAGAAGGATGCAAGCCTGAGTCAAGCTTGCTGGTATTGAACTTGCAATCGTATGGTTTGTGAGTGAGTGGCTGCAGTACCACTGCGACACCAGGGCTCCTACAGGCCACCACTTCCTCTCATGCATAGTTACGATATCTAGTATTGTGGTTCTCTGAACTACACAGAGAATTGTCATGTGTGTGTGTGTGTGTGTGTGTGTGTGTGTGTGCGTGTGCGTGTGTGAGACTGAGGTCATACTGCCTGTCTTTGTGCAGCATGAGTGGGTAGGACAGTGGTAAGGAACAAGCACTGTATCATTGCAGCAGACCAGAAAGCTTTCAGCTCTGCACTGGAAACTCAGGTAGCAATTGCCATTAACTATATTAAACTTCAACAGTCTTCAACAAGAATCCATTTTTGTTACCCAGATATCTTCAGCAGTGGCCAGCTGGATCTGATACGGATATTCCCACATTATTTCACTTGACGAATGTGATGGTTATTTTTTGTTTAAAAAAAGCAATAGCTCCACAGACCCACACTGTTAGCACTCAAACTTTATTGAAAGATATGTGGAGCAGGAGCTGAAAAAGTGGTGTATGGGTGCACTGTTATATACACATCTGTAGGGATGGATTAGGAGTGAGAGAGCAGAGTGCTCACCCTGGGTATCAAGTTGCAATAGGGAAAGCTGAGCTAAACGGAGTGGCTCAGACTTTCTTGAGGATATTATTTGCAATGAACTAGGACAAAAAGAAAGAGAAAGAGGGATAAAGTTCATGCCTAAATTCTTCCAAACAAATTCCAGTTTGTTTCAATACTAACTATAAACATCAACTTTGGTCAATTAGTTTGAAAGTTTGTTTCTTTTTCCATTTCTATTTCCATGTATACATAAAAATCAGGAAAACACAGCTTTCCTTTGTGAAGTTTTGCAATTCTACTTAAGTCACACAACTTGGCAACTGTGGAGAGCTGGCCTGGGGTGGGGCTGGAGGAATGGAAGGTGCTCCTTGCCCAAGATGTTGTTTATCCAAAGGCGAACCTTGAACACATATGAAAGAAATCTCTTGGCATGTACACACACACACACACACACACACACACAGATCATTAACAGACATCTACATGAAGCTTCGACAGTCTCCAATGCAGACAGTGACTACTTTTTGTAAGAAAAATTTCCAAAAATGATAGAGCAGCAACTTGCCCAACTGTGAGCCGCACTTCTAGCTTGTTGAGACACAAAAGCAAAAAGGTATCAAGAACTCCAGCTTCAAAAGGAAAGAACTGAACAAAATAATCTCTTATTATAATTAACTATGGGAAGGAAGCAGAACTAGGCTGACCATACATACCATTAAACAGGACAGTACCTTTTTTTTTCATATTTCCAAACCGTCTGGAAATTTTAATATAAATGTCAATTTTGTCCCATTTTCAAGAAAAATGCCCTATTATGTTGCAAAAATGGTTTGAAGAGCTCTTTTTAAAATTGTAGTTGAAATGGTATGGGATTCTGTAATCCAGTCAGTAACTCTCTCCCCACCCCAATAAAATAATCTCAGAGCTAGAGAGCAAAAGGGATGTCAGAAAGAAATAGACTGTCAAAATGGGTGGCAGAAAGAAGGAAGGTAATGAGAAAGACAGAAGGGGGATAGTCTGGCCTGGCTTACAGCTGGCATAAACTCCATAATCCTGAAAGAAAGTCCCTAAGAGTAACCCTTCACATTTTATGTTAGCTGAAAGCTGCCCTAACCTCTTATTGGTAGAAAAATTTTGAGAGCCACCATTGGACTACAACTTAAGTGTTGGACTACGACTCTGGAGATCAGGGTTCAATTCCCTAATTGACCATGGAAACCCATTAAGTGTCCTTGGATGAGTTATACAAACTCAGCCCCAGAAAACTCTGTGACAGGTTCATATTAAGATCATAATAAGTCAGAAATGACTTGAAGGCACACAACAAAAACAACAATTATTTTATTTAATAAATAGATAAAGCCAAATAATGGACACACACACAGAGAGTGTGTGGACCCTTCGTATTGGCAGGCTCAGAGTCTGCAGATTTGACCACCTGCAAATGGCCACAGCCCATATTATTCAATGGTGGCACAGCACACAGATGCACTGAACATGTCCAAACACACATTCCCAACATTGGATAATATGGGGTGTGACTGTCTGCAGTTTTTGCTGTTGCTGGGTGGGGTTCAGAACCAAACCCCTGCAGATGGGAAGAGTCCACGCTATGATGAATCTCTACCTAACTTAACCAAAGGAGCATTCATTTGCTTCCCCCCTCCCTCCTGCTTTAAATCCTATTGCAGTATCTCTTCATCTCTACCTTGACTTATAATATATCCAAGAAACACCTTTGATGCAATTACCTTACTGATCATTCCTTGAGACTCCTTTTCTCTCTGATACCGCACTGGGGTGTTTTTTAATGTTTGTAAATCTTTTTCCACAAAGACTCCCAGCAATCACTGATTGGTTAGAGGCTCAGACACACTTCCCTTTTGGACTAGTTCCTTGAGCTCACTTATGTTACTATTAAGGCTCTTTCTGCAAGTGCTGCTTCAATAAGCAATTTTTAGAATTTTTTATCTGCAAAACATGTCTTGATGAATTCCTGTCAGCTGCAGTGAACTTGAACACATTTTTATTATTGTGATAGGTTTTTTTAAACAACAACAAAGAATAGGAGTTTGATATTCAAAATAACTACAGCTTGGAAAAGTTACTTTTTCAGACTACTGCTTCCAGAATCATCCCAGCAGCATGGATCTAAAATGGAGAGTAGAGGAGAAATGGGGAACAGGGAAGAGTGTGAGCTCTCTTCCCATGCTTATTTTAGAAGTAGGAAAATGAGCCTCCACATTTCCTCCCATGAGAAAGATATGTGTTATCCCAGTGAATATATCTTCCTGTAGGCAACGCATGAGCTCTAGGGACATTAGTGAAGTTCTCCCAAACCAGTCTGGGAAAATCCCATTTCAAAGAAAGGAATCCCCCCCTCCCCGCCCAGCCTCCAGATGATTTTTTTGCTCAGAGTGAATTTTCTGTATGTCCTTGGCTGACAAACATTTTGCACTATAGGGGTTTGGCCACTGTAATTTCACTGGGATGAAATTAAACTAGATTGCATAGGGCCAATTTCAAGATATGTGGGCATGATACTAGAGCAGGGGTAGGCAACCTTTCCCCTTTAAGGGCCGAGGGATTTCAGCTCCCAGAATCCCAGGAGCTATTGGCCAACATGGGACTATTGGCCAACATGGCTGAGGCTTCTGGGAGCTGAAGTCCCTCGGCCCTTAAAGGGTAAAGGTGGCCTACCCTTGTACTAGAGGAGCAAAAAAAACACGCCCTATGGGGGTGATGGTCCTTACACTTTAACCCATTTTTCTCGCATATTCATTATACTACTAGATGCTCCCACACAACACAGTTTAGTATTATGATTCCACTAACATCCATGGCAGCATCCTATGGAATCTTCAAGTCTGTAGTCTGCTGAGGCACTGTTACACACTTGTATCTTCTTGTTGTTATATTTCAGTGACAAAAGTGACAATATGATACATGCCAATGGCAACTTGAGTACAGTGTTGATTATCAACAAACTACCACATTTTAAAGCTCCTCATTAGCTCAGTTTTCTCATCTCATATCAGACAATCACATTCTCCGGGTTTCAATACCTATGGTCCAAAAGACACTGCAGAAATAATCCAGTTTGAGACCGCTTTAACTGGCCTATCTCAATGCTAGGGAATTCTAGGAAGGGCAGTTTTGTGATACATTTAGCCTTCCATGTCAGAAATCTCTGGTGTCACAATAAAATACAATTCCCAAGATTTGCTAGCCCTGAGCCAGGGCAGTTAAAGCGGTCTCAAACTGGATTATTTCTGCAGTGTCTTTTGGACCTATGTCAACACACACTATATACATGATTATAATTTAATACTCTTGCTATATACCTGTGCTCTGGCAACAAAATGAGCAGTGTGCAGCACAAATATCCTCCAGCAACTTTTGCAGAACATAACAATGGATTGAATTCTCTATACTTTCTTTGAAAAAAAAGATGTTAATTGGACTGAATTGAGCATATTCATTTGCAGCTGAGACATAAGCTTAATGCAGATATTTCTTTATCTTTCTTTTCTTTTTTTACCTTGCACAGTCAGCGTTGCTTCAGTCTGAATTTCTCCTAAGTCATTCCAGGCCTCACAGGTGTACTTTCCCGTGTCCTCAGGGAATACCTCTTGGATATACAGGCTATATTCATTGCCCTTCTTCTCAAAATGAAAATCCTCTGTTTCCTGGATTTCTTTCCCATTGTGCAGCCAAATTATTTCAGGAGGCGGGTTAGCTGAGCCACAACAAAACACAAGGCTTTGAGATAAACCATAAGCAGCAGCGGAAGTGGGTGAGCTATTCTACTAAGCCAACTGCAGTGGTAAGATAAGGTGGAACAAGCAACTCACTTGAACTTTCTTTTACCATAGGTTTTGAAAAATATCTACTCTGAGCTAGATTCTACCATGAATTACACTGAGGGAATGTTTGCACACTGGCAAATGAGTCTGTGCTTGGATTTTTATTTTTTATTTTATTTAGATATGCAGTATATGTATCCTTGATTTTCATCACAGGCAACCCAGAGCAACTGCACTAAATTATGTGCCTTGCTCTTATCTCCTCGCATGCTGATTTTCTGAAAAACTTTCTAGCAAAATGGATCTAGATAGTATGATGACTCCTCCCTTTTATACTTACATGACCATGAAATTCTGGAATGTTAAACCAGTTGAAACTTAAACTGATTCTCCCAAAGCATTTCTCACCTTTCTGTGGGTTTAACCTACATATACATGAAAACACTCCTAATTTTCACTTTTCTAACCATGCTTTGTGAAAAGATTCCAGATGGATTTGTTTATAATCTCCTTTCTCCCCCATTCAAAATAGTTTGATATTCCACAGTAGCTAGAAATACCACTCACTGAACTTTCTTAAAATTCTGTTGGCTTCCATATATAATGGAGCTAAGATTTAGGTGGATTTCTATCTGGCACTTTCTCTGTGGCTCCGGCTGACTAACAGCATTGACCTTAAAACATACTGTATGTGGCAGATAATGTCCGAATGCAAACTGGTATTAAAATCTCTACTGCACAAGCATATTATTTTAAAAGAAACCCTATTATTTGCACTATCCTTAAGTCTTAGGCTGGATAAGAGCAAAATATACCTAAAATAAGGACATTTCTGGGACAAACCATGACATTTCCTGGCCAGTGGAAGCCTTCCCAGATGCTGACTTTCAGAATATTAGACATAAAAAAAGAAAAATTGGCATACAGAGAAGAAGTTAAAAATCAGAAAACATGATTCATTAATAAACAACAACAAGTACCTGACACTTCTACTGTCATAATCACTTGGCTGCCATCCATCACCTTGAGATCACTTAGGCCTTTAAGGAAAACTGGAGGAAACGTTTTGTCAGCTGGGGCAGGATGTGTACTTTCCAATTTATTTCTGCTTCTCTTTTCTGCATGAATAAATAACACAAGAGTTCCTTGTTAGGTCTTTAAATAAAAGGATTCAACTTCTTTTCAATATGAATGAAAGTTAATAGGATGAAGGTATTTCTAATGGGTACATAACTCTTGATATAGCAACAAGAGGCACTTATGCAGGGCGTATTTTATATGGAGAATTTTCCATGGAAACTTTCTCATTAATTAAGAACCCAACAAACGATACAACATGGAGAAACTGGACATACAAATGTTACACATGCACACACATAATTCTGTGCACACATATAATATAATTTTTCCTACAATTTAATAGTTCTTAAAATGCAAAATTGTTTAAAGGTAAAACAAAGGAAGTACAGACCATTCTGCCATGTCTTAAAATATTTACAAGTATTCCAACACAATAATTTCCATCTAACACTTTGAATTCATGCAAATTATATTTCAATCTACAATTATTTAATCTACATTAATTGATTTTTTTTCTTATTCAGATACTTCTGTTAACTCCTTTTGGCTTTAGGAGAATGCTTTTTGGACATTTATACATCACATAAAACCCTTTTAAGAATTCCCTTTTAGTTTTATTTATATATGTCAAACAAATATGATAAACCATATCCCAATTTATGTTATTGGATAATGTTATGGAGTATAGTTGGAGGACAGCAAGAGAGTTTAGTTCTTTGGTTGGTCTCTGTCCAACTATGACAACTGGCCCAAATCTGTTGTACAGCAAAAATTAAAGTGGTGAGCTGGTGTGCCTATGAGAACAGAATAGGTAAAAATGTGCCTATGAGAACAGAATAGGCCCCAGGCCCCAGCAAACAGAATGGGAACTAGAGTTTACTACAATTTCTTAAATGGCATCCAGGGAAACAAAGTGTATGAGACTAAGGCTGCATCCACACTGCAGAAATAATCCAGTCTGACACCCTTTAAACTGCCATGGCTCAATGCTATGGAATTCTGGTAGCTGTAGTTTTGTGAGACATTTAGCCTTCTCTATCAGAGAGCTCTGGTGCCACAACAAACTACAGCCTTGACACACATTTACATAAGAAAATATATGAAAAGGTGAATGGAAAGAAACTTACAACTTTTTATGTGTGTGTAGATGTATATATGTGAAACACTGAGTGAGTGAATGAGATAACAGATTTAAATTATCACTTTATGGGACAGAATCTATATAAACAAACCAGAAAGTAGTTCTCACATTACATAAGTGACCCACATGGACGTTTTCTGTGTAATAGACTATTTTAATATATGAACAGGCTTCCTCAACAAAGAAAACTGCTTCCAGAAAACTGCAAAACCCATGACTGTAGAGATTGGGGTAAGTAATGTACCAACATGATCAATGAAGTCAGCATCAGGAAATGAGGTTGCCTTTAGATGAAATGAAATGCTTTTGCCAAATCCTTTTGTTTTAGAATAACAGGAAGAAGGAAAGTGGAAGAAATAAAAGTAAATCTACTGGCTCTAAAATGTAACCTTGGATATTGTGCAAGATGTGCCAAAAATAGTTATGAAAAACTTTGATTGCTCACTATTCTTGCTTAACACTTTGGAAATAAGAATACTCTTCTGAAAAACAACAACAACAGAAGATATCTTAAATTCCTAAAACAAAATAGAGGCACTGCTCATTAGAACATATTTGGTTATAATCTGGTGCTCAGGAAGAAAAATCATGAATACCATACTTCTATGGTATCATAGAATACCATACTATTTCATATACAAGTGAAGAAGCATGAGGAATTAGACTCACCTTAATTCTGCAATGAGTATATAAATGGATATGCTGTTGTACAAACAAACAGCTGTATCATAAACATTCACAAAATTAATAGGGCTCAGACAAGTTTCTAACAAACAGCTTCAAGCTGACTGAAAGACATAGCACTTATATTTTTTGCCTGATTAGTCTTATCATATTTGATAGAAATATAACCAAAATGGATATGCTACTTTAACAATAGTTTCACCCCTGGGGATCAGTTGATAACACACACTCACACACATTTATCTCCCCCCTTCTTTCTGCATTCAGAGTTTATATATCTACTCAGGGTGTATGTACATACTCTTAAAGAAACCAGTTAATATATATTATAAAGTGAGTTATGCCCCATAAAGATTATGCCAGAACAAATGTTATTTTTTTAAAAAATGCCATGGATCTTTTGTTATGTTTTCTGCTATTAATGCAGACACTCCACTGCCCTCTGTTAACAAAGTGAATTTCCACTAATCATTTGTCATTATTCTGTGGCTTGTCCCAGCTGCATTAACATGAGAATGTTCCTACTTCTACTTTCCCAACTGATCTGTATAAAGTCTCTTCTCCATAACTTCCTCTTTTTAATTCAGTGGAGTTTATGCCAGAAAGCTGTTCAGAGGATTAAGCATCCACTTATCCATCTCCTGATATGGTTATACTAAGGACCAGTAAGTTGATAAGAATAGTGTCTCTAGATCATTAATATGGGGTTATCATGATCCTAGTGACAGCAACTAGGTTATACAGCATAATATCAAAGCACTGGTTCACATTTTACTACGTAAGCACTGAAGACTTCTCACTCTGAGACTTAGGTCCAAAACACACTGCAGAAATCATTCAGTTTGAGACTGGTTCAACTGCCCTGGCTCAATGCTAGGGAATCCTGAGAATTATAGTTTCTTGTGGCACCAGGGTGTTCTGGCAGAGAAGGTTAAATGTCACACAAAACTACAGTTCCCAGGATTCCCTAGCACTGAACCAGGGCAGTAAAGCGGGCTCATACTGGATGATTTCTGCAATGTGTTTTGGACCTTAGCCTGCAATCCTATGCTGTATTTCTTGACAACAGGTGCCAGTGAATTCAATGGGGTTGGGCATTATTTTTATGTAGGCACATAGAGGCTGCAACACAAATCACTGGTGGCGCAGTGGTTAAATGCCTGTACTGCATCCATTCACTTATAGACCACAAGGTTGTGATTTCAATACTAGCCTGGGCTCAGGCTAGACCTGCATCCTTCCGAGGTCGCTAAAATGAGTACCCAACTGTTGGGGGGCAATGAGCTTACAGTTGTAAACCGCTTAGACACCCTATAGCATGGTATGAAGCGGTATATAAATGAAGCTGCTTTGCTTTGCTCATTACATTTACACAACTTGGAAAATGCATGTACCAAACCTGACAAGCTTGTAGAAAAGGCTTCTATTTGTTTTCAATAAAGTCTACATTGTGTTGTTTGTTACTGTGCTACGGTGCATTTTTAATTTTATTTTATAGGTAGCACAGGTGCACAATTATTCCTACAGGCACTATCTTTCTTCTGCTTTTAATACTTGGCCTCCAAAAGTTGGGAAGCTTTAGCAACACTAGTTGCAGATTCCAATGGGAAAATAGAAAGCTGCCTGCCCTTCAATTACCAGCCTAAAAAGGATCATGCTCAGTTTGAGAGATTAGAAATAGACAGAGGAAGTTTTTAAACGCCAGATCATACAAACTATATTTTCTTACAGGCAGAAGCTCACAAATGATTTCTCCACAGCATTAAAAAAAAAAAGCTAATGCAGGGACTTCTTTCTTTGTGAATGAAGAAGCTACCATGTTTTTCTAGGCATCCCAAATGCGAGTGACATCCTATATACTCCACAGGCCAGCTCCACAGGGATTATGATTCAGCTCTTCCTCCTAAGAATGTTTCCCTTGTTTAAAATAGAGGCTCATCATGCAGACAAAAAGTATCCTGCTTTCACAGTATCTGCTCCTGTTTGTGAGACTCACATTCCCTGAAAACTTGTTTCTTTCTATAAATCAAAAGAAGTACCACCAAAAACATACACTGTTACATGGAAACTGACTTGTGTGCCAATTCCATGATTCCACTGGTATGTCATTTTGGGGATCAATGAAATAGATTTAGGGATAGCTGTTTGGCCATGCAGCAAAATACAACAAAATATAAAATCCACAAAAGGGTGACATCTTTATTGGCCAACCAAAACACACAAAATACATCATGCAAGCTTTTGAGGCCTCACTGGTTTCTTCATAGAGACTGCAGTCAAGAAATCTGATGACGACTAAAATTTGGAAGGGCAGCTATGAAAGAACTAGACAAGATCTTCAAGTGTAAATATATATAATTGAATACTAAAGTTAGGACAACCCATGTCATCCTATTTCCAATTTCTGTGTATGGCTGTGAAAGCTGGACAGTGAAGAAAGCTGATAGGAAGGAAAAAACTAATTTGAAATTTAGTGCTGGAGAAGAGTTCTGTGGATACTGTGCACTGTTAAAAGGACAAATAAATGGGTTCAAGAGCAAATCAAGCCTGAATTCTCCCTAGAATCCAAGATGACTAAACTGAGACTTTTGTACTTTGGACATATCATGAGAAGATATGACTCCCTAGAAAAGACAACAATGCTTGGTAAAGTGGAAGGCTCAGGAAAAGAGAAAGCCATAGAGTCTGCAAGACCTGAGCAGAACTATTGTTGACAGGTGACTTGAAGGTCTCTCATTCATAGGGTCAACATATGTTGAACTCATCTTCATGGCAGTTAAAAACAACAATTGGCAACAAACAACTTCTCTACATAGGCAATGATTAATTTTGACCCTTCATTTATGTCTCTTAAGCCTATGCAATATACCCTAAAATGGTATCAAAATTGTGTGGACTATCTCCATGCCCTTTAGTCTATCGATAGAACAGAAGATACTAAGGTTACTGGAACAATTTGTCTCAATAGCTTAAGTAGTTTTTCTTAGATCTGAGGAACTGGCATGGGCCAATCTTGTGCCCAAGAATGGCAACATTCCTATTTTTAGTCTTCAGATTTCTTGTGGATATTGCTGTCACCCCCTCCAGCAGTCCTTTTTGTTCTCAAGACTCCAGCATAGTCTAATGCTCTGAAAAAACTAGATCCAGTTTCAAGCTTTTTCTTGTATGTACTTTTGCTGAAACCACAACAGCCAATAATTGAGGAAAGAATGTGAACAGTGGGGTTAAGGGGGATACATTGTACACATTTTAGTTCTTTACACAAACTTCAAAATATACTGGGTTATTCAGTCTGTTGAGATGGTATAGGAGCACCTATGTGCATTAGCGAATTAAACATTCTTACATAAATGAATGAATATCATCTGACAGCATGAGACTAGTATCTGTCCCTATCTCGTAAAAACACACTGAAGAGCAGGCTGATTTAAAGGTAACCAAACAGCAGAGTTATTTACACATCAGTAAATTCCTATCTAAATTCACTTTTTCTAAAGTGAGTAGAATGAGAATAATCATGTGAAGTGTTTAGTTTCTGGAAAACATTTCAATATAAGAGAAGAATCTGTTTGCCAGAACCTTACAATAAAGCAGCCAAATAATGCCTAGCCTGAATCCTTTGCAGACACACATGCTCAGCAACATTGACCATTTATGGTGATTAAAATATTGTGTTGGCTCTGAGACTAATAAATCAACTGAACTGTAGAAAAAGACTTAACTCACAAAGTGCTGGTATGCTAAACTTACAGAAGAAAACTTGCATATGGGTATACAGACCAAATAGTCATACAGCAATCTCCAAATGAGATTATATGCTTCACAAGGTTTACCTCCATTATGGTTTATGTCTAGCCTTCAAATTTTCTGATAGTATTTTAGCACTGGAAGCTCAGGGGGTGGGCGGGAAATAGGTTCAATCACAACTAAAATAGGATATGCATGTTCATCTGGTTTCTTTTTATCATTACAAAGCATTTTATTAAACTGCAAACCTACAGCCATTGGCTGAAATTTTAAAAAGTAAAAACCTGCAAATCTTATTAAGATCAACACAAACTAGGCAGATACATTTCTTTCTCTCCTTAATTCTCTATGTTCAGCTTTCTATTTTGTACATACAAACAATTCATCTGAAACCTATTTTTGAAGGATAACTATATCACAAATTATATGATCAAAGCCATCTGGATTAACGAGATGGGGTGTGTGATCAGAGATATAATCCTTTAGAAAGAGAAGCTTCTACCCAACTCATAAATATAAAACAATGTGACTCAACAGCAGCTTAACAGTTCTGCCATTCTACCTGCTACAGATTTCAATCAAGCAGCTCAGAAATTGTCACATCAATTGCACTAACCTCTCCAGACATTAAATAGGTTTTTGCTAAGCTCTGAGAGCTATTAGTACCCTATGACAGTATTTAATGGTAATTAAAAACGCAACTGAATATAGGTACCATTCCTTTAAAAGCAGTCCAACAATCGGTAAGTTCAGGTTTTTTCCCTCTGACAAAAAACACTGATAGGGAAGAGTGGATACCTTGACTTTCTCTGAGGAACTAAGGCACACACCCTTGTCATGTCTACAACATGGCAGCTTCAAAGATAAGCAGTTTACGAACTGGCCATTTCTCATTACGTTTACCTTTAATGTACTGGACACAAAAGGAAATATTTTAGTACGTAGAAAATAACCCTATTTCAGAGGGGCAGCAAAAACAACTGACAAAGAAAAAGGAAAAAACACAGATGCCCTATGTTCTGGCATCCCCCCTTCAAATATATACAGTATTTATACCACAGCCGATTCACACAATGGACATTTAATAACATCAAGGTATTAACTTAGTAAGCCAAGATATATTCATAGATCTCAGGGCCTGGCCCCTCTTCTGATCCTCAGAGTGAGGGGAGGAATCTCAGGGTGTGCATGCTACCCTGAAAATATTTTGTTTTTGTTTAAATATGTGCACTGCAAACTGCTTTGGAACTGTAGACTTACCAGGGCAGTATAGGAAAAATATTATTTTTAGTTTCAGAACAAACAGGCACTCTAACCACAATCTGAAGCTGGCTTAAGATTCTGGCTAGCTCCAAAACAGGTAACCAGTTTTCCAGTTGGTGGTGGTGGGGAACCTGAGGAAACTATGCCTGGAGACTTTATGGTTTAAGCACAATAAAACCAAGATAAATACTATACATAGGCACAAGGCTCATTTTAATAAGCTCTGACCAACAGCAAAAGGCTAGTTTCTAAAGTGACACAGTAAAGTAGCCAAACAAAAGTCACACTTCCTGTTAGCTGATTTCATATATATGGAGAATATCATTGCAGAAGTGGAAACCTCAAACATAAACAGAGGTGGAAGCGAAAGCAGCCTCGGCTCTGGCCCCACTGCCACAACAGTCTCCACCAATATGACCCCTGCCCCCAGCATGGCAATGGTGATTTATCAGGGAGCTCAGATCCCTGTCTAGCCTGGAGGCAATGCTGGGGCAGCCCTGGAGCAAGTGGGTTGATGCTGCTGACAACAGAGCTGCCTTGGAAGAAAGTTTCAAGGAATATGGGGGGAAATGAGAAGCAATGTAACTCTGTAGAGAAGAGAGGAAGGGGAGAGAAATAACTTCAGAGATGGAGACAGAAAAATCTATAGTTATCTGTTGCAATGCATGTGAAATGTTTGTCTTCTGCCAGAAAAACTCACAGACAACACCTGCATTATAGGTACACATTGTGTCTCTTCAATACATCAAAGAACAAGAGGACTTCCTAGACAGAACACAGGGATAATTTGATCATACAGACTAACAGGAAAAAACTGCCAAAGAAAATGAAGAGTCCTGTAACAGTGAGAAAACACCCTGGAAGAAAGTCACTGCTAGGAGCAGACTACATAAGGGATTCAGAGCCTCTCCAACCAAGTAATCATTTCCTACATTTTCAGGAGGATAGCAGCAGTGAAGAGCCTCAAGCAGGAATCCAGCAGCAAGGGATATCATATGCCAAGGAAGGAGTCAAGGTAACTGCCAAACACAACAGGAAGAAAAGAAAAGTGGTTGGGAACTCATTGCTCAGCAGTATAGAGGCACCTGTATGCCAGCCTGACAAGATGAAGTGGGAAGTGTGCTGTCTTCCTGGGCACAGAAGAAGGAGGAGTGAAAACAGGAGGAAGGAATATCAACAATCTAAGATATGCAGATGACACCATAATACTAGCAGAAAACCTCCCAGACCTGGAACAACTACTAAGAAAGATCAAGGAAGAAAGTGCAAAAGCAGGCCTATTGCTGAACATAAAGAAAACAAAAATAATGACAACAGAGAATCTTGACAAATTCAACCTAGACAATGAAGAAATAGAAGTGGTAAAAGAGTTCTCATACCTGGGATCAAACATTGATAGAAATGTGGACTGCAGTCAGGAAATCAGAAGAAGATTAAGAATGGGGGAGAGCGGCTATGAAAGAACTAGAAAAGATTCTAAAATGCAAAGATATACAACTAAACACAAAAGTGAGAATTGTACAAGCCATTGTATTCCCTATTACCATGTATGGATGTGAGAGCTGGACAGTGAAGAAAGCGGATAGGAAGAAAATCAATGCATTTGAGATGTGATCCTGGAGAAGTGTTGAGGATCCCATGGACATCCAAAAAGACAAACTAATGGGTCCTGGAGCAGATCTAGCTGGAAACCTCCCTGGAAGCCAAGATGACCTAACTGATTCTGTTGTACTTTGGATATATCATGAGAAAAGAGGACTCATTAGAAAATATAATAATGCTGGGAAAGGTGGAGGTCACAGGTATGTGGTTGCAGGAATTAAGCAGAGCAGTGGAGGACAGAACGTCTTGGAGATGTCTCACCAATAGGGTCACCATGGGTCAAGATCGACTCAAGGACAGTTAACAACAAGAACAAAAAAAGAGAGAGATAAGTTAAACCATCTAGAATAAATTAAACTAATTAAAATAAATATAAAAAGTTAAAATAATTGTAAACTATGTAGGCTGAATAGGATAAAACTGTGAGAATCCAAAGATTCCAAAGCTGCTTTTATGTGATGCCAAAATAAAGCTAATGTCAGTATCTGCATCAGATGGGAGAGTATTCCAGAACTGCAGTGTCTCAACAGAGAAGACCCTCCCCCATATCCTCCTACACTGCCTTGCCCCACCTGTGTAACACAGAAAGCTACTCTAGCAGACCACAACCCCAGGCAATCATATTTAGGTAGAGGCACTCCTTCAAGAGGACGTGGTGGCTCAGTGGTTAAGACACTGACTCTGAAGATTGCAAGGTCAGCAGTTTGAGGGCCAGTTGCTGCATGACAGAGAGTGCTCTGGTCACTAGTCCCAGCTTCTGCCAACCTAGCAGTTCAAAAGCATATAAATATACAAGTAGATAAATAGATACCACTTTGGTGGTAAGTTATAGTGTCCTGTGCAGTCATGCTGGCCACATGAACACCAAATTTGTCTTCAGACAATGCTGGCTCTTTGGCTTAGTACCGCAGATGAACACCGCCCCCTACAGTTGGACATGACTTGACAACCTTGTCAAAGGGGAAACCTTTCCCTTTCCCTTTACTTCTTTAAGTATCAAGGTCTCAAACCATTTAGACCTTTAAATGTTTATTACTGGTGCTTTGAAATTGGATCAGAATTGGCAGCCAGTGCAATTCCTTTAAGACCAACGTTGGGGCTCATCCAGTCTGATTAAAAAGACTGGAAATTTCCAGATTGTGTTCCTTTTCTTTTCAATTTTATGTTTGAAAATTTTATACATTTTGTTTATCCCAGAATATATTCTCTCAGCTGCTGGTAAGATCAGAGATTCTTTACACTAGCTCCCCTGGTTGGTTTATTTTAATTCAGTGTAAAATCAGAAATAACAGCAACAAAATCTAGGCTTTTCAGTCAGTATGGATGCACCTTTATATAGTTTCTGTAGGAAGTCCTAGTTAGCAGTCTAGTTGTTATGTTGTTGTCATTATATTTATTTATATCCCACCTTTTCTCAGTTCAGAATGCAAAACAGCTTACAATAGATAACATAAAATAGTTAAAAATTCATAAAATACAAAAGTTAAAAAGGGATACTATCAGAAAAAATAAAACCACTTAAAACGTAAACATTTCTAAAAATTACAACACAACAAAAATAACAAATAGAAAAGCTAGTGCATTGATTAGGCTGGATGGACCTCATACAATCAGTCTTCAAAGGCTTGTTGAAACAGAAAGGTATTGTCTGCAAAAAGAAAGTAGGGAGGGTGCCAGTCTAACCTCTCTGGGAAGGGAGTTCAGTACCTGGGGGCAACCACTGAGAAGGCCCCCTCCCATATCCCACCAGAGAGGGACAGTGTTTGCCCTTTTCCAGTTATTTGGCTCCTCACCTGTTCTCCAAGATTTCTCAAAAATGATGGCAAATGGTTCCAAGAGTACATCAGGAAGTTCCTTCAGTACTTTGGGATGCAGTTCTTCTGGCCCTCAGATCTGAACTCATTTAAGTTAGCTGGGCGATTCCTGGCTAGTTCCCTACCAATCCTTATTTGCAATCCAGATCCCTTGCCAAGGTCTCTGCTGCTGTATGGAAAAACACAGTTCTCTTTTTGGGAAAAACTGTAACAAAATAGGTATTGAATAGTTCTGCCTTTTGTTGTGATCAGGTAGCATTTTACCATCCTTACTGAACAGTGGCCCACTGTCTCCTTGGTCATTTTCTTGCTTTGAATGTATCTGACCCCCCCCCCCCCTTTGTTTTTGTTTTTTGTTGTTGTTGCTCCTTGCTCACCTAGTTAGTCTCATCTCATTTTGAGCTTTAGGTTTCCTTATACTTTTCCTGCAAGTTTGGGCTACACATCTGTACTCTTAGTGATTAATCTTTCCTTTCATTCTTTATGCATACTTTTTTTTGTTTTTATTTCCTACTCACATGTGCTAGTGCAGACACATTGGCTTTTTTGGATGTTTCCCATTTTTCTTCTTTCATGGGATTGTTTGTGATTGTGTTTTTGCAACTCCTTCTTCAAGAACTCTCACCCTTACTGAGTGGTTTTTCCATTAACATGTCTAGCCATGGCATTGCAGTCGATATTTCCCCCAAATTATTAAAACCAGCTTTCCTTAAATCCATACTCCATATTTGACTATATTCTTCTTTGCCCTGTCCCACAAATGCAAATTCTAGCATTACACGGTCACTTCCCCCCAAAGTATGGCTACTTTGATGCAAGTGACCAACTCCTCCCTATTGGTTAGGATCATGTCCAGGATTGCCAATCCTCTTGTTCTTATATGAAGTTATGGCTTTCATAGCTGGTATCCACAGTTTTTTGTGGGTTTTTCAGGCTGTGTAGCCATGTTCTAGAAGAGTTTCTTTCTGACATTTTGCCAGCATCTGTGGCTAGCATCTTCAGAGAATGTTCTTGTTCTTCTTTTTACTTTTTAAAATAAGAAATTATCTGTACAGTAGTCCAATAATTTGTTGGAGAGCCTATGCTTAGCAAAGTTAGTCTCCCAGCAGGTATCTGGGAAATTGGACTCCCCCATATCTGCTAATTCTTTATTCTTTGAGATTTCTGATTCCCCTCTCGCCCCAAAAAAGTATTATCCACCCCCTATCATTGGTTTGGTGGCCTGTAGTAAACTCCTATCACAATGTTGCATGTATTTAGTTCTGTTTATTTTTACCCAAATGCTCTCATATGAATACCTTCATATGAGAGCATACTTTCATATGAATGCCTTCATGTATTTCTGTACAACTGAATTTATCTTTGACATATAATGCTACTCTCCCTCCTTTTCTGCCACATCTATTTTTTTAAAATAGATTATTAAATCGTGCAATCATGGGAGTCATATTTACCTTTCTGCATTAGAACTTTAAGCTCATCTTGTTTGTTTCCCAAACTTTCTGAACTGGTGTACAAACATTTGAAGATTCATTTGTTCTCATCTATTAATTTACTATTTTTCTGTGGATTCTTGCCCTCAGCTTCTCCAGCAGAATTTACATCTTTGTGTTCAGAGGTTGCATTGATGTTTGAGCTATCATCTCCAACCTGCCCAAAGATTTAGTTTAAAGCTCTTGATCAGATGGATGTACTACTGTCATAGACCAGTGCTGTCACTAAGGTTGGCATCACCCAGTGCTGTAACTCGTGGTGTCACCCCACCACCACCACTGACCTCCTCCCATACCATTCTGTTGTTGTTAACTGCCCTTGAGTCAATCTTGACCCATGGTGACCCTGTGGATGAGACATCTCCAGACTCCCTGTCCTCTACTGCTCTTAGGTCCTGTAAACTCATACTCACATTCTCCTAATCAATAATCAATAACAAACAGAACTATAATTCACAAGATTCTCTGCTATGAGGTGTTACCCTCACATGAGGACCTATACTACAGTTCAGATCTTTGATGTAGAAACATCCTAAAACAACATAAGTAATAACTGCATTTTTATTTGAGACCTCAGCGATTAGACATAAAGTACTTCTATGATGTTATCATGACAACATGCCTGTATTTTTAAATGTTGTACTGAGTCTTGTCTTATGCTAAAATGAGTTCTGTTACAACTATGTATGTAACAAATAGACTGAAGCTACTTAAGTCATGCACATAGAGAAATCATTTAAATTATTAACACAATGTGTAGGCCACCCGGTAGTGAAAGCCATGTAACATGCTCCCTGCTAAGAATGTACAAGTTCTACAGGACCACTTTATATATATTTTAAAATTCCTACATGCACAAGGTACATACAAATAAAAAAAATGTAACTTGAACAGCAGAGTCATCATGGAGGTCCATCTCATTATCCCCTACAGGTTCAAGTGCAGGAGAGAAACCAGTTCTTCCAGTTTGCAGCATAAACCAGATGGGTGCAGCATTGATCAGCTCAGACCTGTTCAGCAAGATCCATCCTAATCTCCTGAACAGTTTTCGAACTTTTTAAATGGAAACAAATGTAGTTTTTGTGAATGAATATATGGAATGAACAAATTGAATTACAAGTAAAAGAGAAAAATCCATCTGAAAATGAAGGATAGTCAGGGCTGATAACTAAACTAGCCCCACGATCACTAGTATACATATTAGTCTTTATCAAACTGAGTAGAATTTGGACACAATGCAATGGGGACAGGAACAAACAGCAGCAGGTAACATCCAAACACTGACTTTTGTTGTTTCATTGTATGCATGTGCACATCTCCACTCCAAAGATATACAGGAAAGAAACATTGTTGCTTGAAACCAAGGATGGATTCTTACATGCATCCACCATTTCTAAACCACAGTGTGCTTCTATTTGACCTCTGCTCATATTATGCTTGTTTGGAATGTTGGAGGAGCAGGTTTGTGTATAAATCCATTCAGCAGAGTATAACTTGCAGCAGAGAAGACACCACCACGCAGAGAACTCCAAGCTTCTAGCAGAAGGCTTTATTATAGAAAAACATATGCAGAGTAAAAACTATAAAGTCCAATAAAGCATCACATCAGCCAGATGTGGCTAACAGGAACAAAACTACAAATCCTAAATGCTACATTGTGAAAAAGTTAGTCATGCTACAGCTTCAGCAAAAATAAAGAAACTTAATCCATACTAATGAAAGTTCAGGAACAGACTGACTTCTATGCCTGATATACAATTTCTCAGCCCAACCTTTCTCCACCTCTTGGGTGTTAACCTCAGGTTAATTGGTTGATCTGTACATGACGTATGTTAACCAAACCTCTTGTTGTTCATCTTTTACCATGTGATCTACTTTCTCATAACAACTTTTATTATTGTTCTCACTGTATAAACAAGAACACTTTCCCATCTATTCCAACTTGTGGTTTCCATTTGTTTTGACTCTTTAAACACCTAGACTGAGTTGTTGAGTTCGGCCCATAATCATGTTCTCATCATAAAAAAATACACACACACACATCTTTACATTTCATCATTGACTATATATCCCAGGGGTAGGCAACCTTTCCCCTTTAAGGGCCGAGGGACTTCAGCTCCCAGAAGCCTCAGCCATGTTAGCCAATAGTCCCATGTTGGCCAATAGCTCCTGGGATTCTGGGAGCTGAAGTCCCTCGGCCCTTAAAGGGGAAAGGTTGCCTACCCCTGATATATCCCATCAATATCCTGATAATGCTTGTGCATGCACACACTCAAAAGAATCAGTAAGTGTCAGGCAGCTACCAATAATATGCTAGGGGAAAATACACAGAGCTTTCCACTGACACATTGTCAGCATATAACAAAGTCTTTCGGCATGTCCGTTTGTCATATGTGACACCTTTACAAACAGAAAGGGCAGGAAAAGCATCTCCAGGAAAATGTTGACATAGGTCCAAAACACACTGCAGAAATAATCCAGTTTGAGACTGCTTTAACTCCCCTGGCCCAGTGCTAAGGAATCCTGGGAATTTATTTAGTTTATTTGGCACTAGAGCTCTCTGACAGAGAAGGCTAGATATCTCACAAAACTACAGTTCCCAGAATTCCCTAGCATTGAGCCAAGGCGGTTAAAGCACTCTCAAACTGGATTATTTCTGCGGTGTGTTTTGGACCATAGTAAACACAACAGCAATTTTCCATTTTACAAATAATTGCACAGGTTGCCACTGCCTTTCATTTGAGGTTCAAGACTTTAGGATCTGCTATCATGCAGTGGCATCTAGGATGACACAATTAACCCTTCTATTGTTCAGCAATATGTGGAAATAAAGAGCTGCAGTTATTTATAAGGAAGTCACCATTCACATCCATAAACTGGCAAGTTAATGACAACTTTCTCCATAGTTACCACTTCTGAAAGTACATGCAACATAATGTACTGCTCCTGGAGGGTGCCTTGAGTATTGGTGGATGATAAAGAGAAGCTGACTACAGGAGATGCAACATACTCATATCCATTTATGAAAAGATTTAAGACTAACAGTGATTTGATACCTACCTGTAAAGGTATGCACATTAACTGACAACAAACATGCACAGTATTTTGATTAAGGATACTATCCAAGTAACACTGACTATATCAGTGATAACTTTGCTTAAAATATTAACACCCACAAAGTGTTGGGGAGGGGGGATGCACAGCCACCAAAATCAACCACGATTTCCATGACATGTAGAAAAAAATCCTACCTGAAAATGATGTTATGTTTTTCTCCTTGAACTCACAGAAACTCGTTTTGCAGCCAGCATTTCTTTTCTCTGCTGTGATGAACTGGTCACAGCAGCCTCTCTGGAAAGCTTTCAGATGCCTCTAATCTGCTTGCCTGCTGACCAGTGAATGGCTGCTGTAATCAGATTATGAGGGCTATGGCTACCCAACACAAACATTTAATGCTGGGAAGCTATATAAATATCAGTGGGCAGCTCTCTACCATCTCACCTTAAAGGGTTAAATGGCAAGTGGAAGAAAGGTTTGTGCAAGCAGCATGTGGCACTATCTTTCTCTCACCAAGGCTGCATCCACACAGCAGAAATAATCCAGGTTGACACTGCTTTAACTGCCATAGCCCAATGTTACGGAATTCTGGGAATTGTAGTTTTTGAGACATTTAGCTTTCTCTGTCAGAGAGCTCTGAATTACTTCATACCCAAACACATGAGACTAGATTAATGTGGTCCATACAAAGGCTAACCTGGATACATACACCTGAAACCCACACATGCATCTGGCATGGATATATAATGTATGGAGAGTCATTTTCCTGGAAGCAGCAACATAGGTGAGAGGGGGTCTTTCAATGCAAGCTACAGTTCCTAAAATTCCATAGCACTGAACCATGGCAACTAAAGTGGTGTCAACCTGGATTATTTCTGCAGTACATATGCAGCCCAAGAAAAGGTAGAAAAGGGAGACCTATGGCATCTCTGCAAGGATGATGTTTCTCACTTGGGTGTCCCAACCTAGAAACAGCTGCTGCCAGGTCAGCAGGTAACAGGTAAATTATAAAGCCATAAAAAAAACCCCACAAATTAATCAAGGTATTATGAATTGTGTCCTTTCAATGACAGGAACACACATTATATAGGAATAAAAATAAACACTGCATCCAATTATTATGAAAATAAGGCAGAATGAAGCACAAGTATAATACACTAAACTTTGCATAAAAATAGATGTGTGAACCTCACCCCTTTTTTCCAGTCAAGAAAGGGAGAGAAATCACTTTTTACATGGAAGTTTTCTCTCTTTACACCAGGCCTTCGCATGTCTAATGATTTTAGCAGCTAAACGCCAAAAATATTTAGTTCTTCCAATCTATCATCTGATCAATGCTGTCAGCTGCTCCGATGCTGACAAGTGAATGAATAGCTTGCAACCAGAAATACTTACCATCTGTCAAAGTATAATAAATTGTTCTGTGAATGGCAGAAAACTTGAAGGTAGAGGTATCTGATGACTACCCATGAATCCATTGGGCTTAGTGCAGACATTAGCAGTTACACAAGGTATTCAACCTGTTCCAGAAAAGGGTTCAAAACCTTGAAAAGCTGCTTCAAAGCCCAGATTCACAATCCTACTGATGCGTAAAGCAGTGATTCCCAAAACTGGTCCTCTAGGTGTCTGGGATTTCAACTCCCAGAAGTCCCAGTCAACAGCCAGGAATTCTAGGAGCTGAAATCCAAAACACCTGGAGGAACAAAGTTTGGGAACCACTGTCATAAAGGAACACAATCCGCAGAGTTGCTATTCCCTGTACTGTTTATTTAAACAGGCACCTAGTGATTAAATGGTTGTACAAAAAGTTGCATATAATGGCATGTGTGCTGCACTTCCTTCCATATTGTTATGTTTTCTAAATTATTTTATACTACAGTTGAGTTTCCCTTATTCAGAATTCCTAAATCCAAAATACTCCAAAAGCCAAAATCTATTTCATGGGTGGCTGAGATAGTGACACCTTTGCTTTCTGATGGTTCAATGTACACAAACTTTGTTTCATGCATAAAATTATTCAAAATATTTATAAAATTACTTTCAGGCTATGTATATAAGGTTTATATGAAACATAAATGAATTTTGTGTTCAGACTTGGGTCTCATCTCCAAGATATCTCATTATGTACATATATGCAAAAATGGCTATTCCAAAATCCAAATAATCTGAAATCCAAACCAATTCTGGTCCCAAGCATTTTAGATAAGGACTATGCAACCTGTATTTTAAATAACTGGTGCTTTAATATATGGGTAATGAAGGGCCTTTACAGACTGCCAGAAATAGTGCAGTTTGAGGCCACTTTAACTGTCCTGGCTCAGTGCTAGGGAATCATGGGAACTGTATTTTTTTCTGGGACACTGAGGGGGGTTGCAGACTGCCAGAAATAGTGCAAATTGAGTCCACTTTTACAGTTAGGGCTAGTGCTAGGGAATCATGGGAATTGGTTTTTTTCTGAGACATTGAGCCTTCTCTGTCAGAGAGCTCTGGTGCCACAATAAAATACAGTTCCCATGATTCCCTAACCCTAACCCTAAAAGTGGACTCAATTTGCACTATTTCTGGCAGTCTGCAACTCCACTGAGCCGCCTCTGTCAGAGAGTTCTGGTGCCACAATAAACTACAGTTCCCATAATTCCTTAGCACTGAGCCAGGATAGTTAAAGTGGCCTCAAGGTGCATTATTTTGTCAGTCTGTAAAGGCCCTTAATAGCATTTTAAAACTTATTATTATTAGGTTTTTAATTGTATCTTATTTTAACCACCTTGGATCCCATGTCAGGAGAAAGGTGTGATCTAAATTAAATACAGACAGACAGACAGACAGACAAGCATCTTAAGATCAGGGTTCTCAGTTGCCTGGGACTTTAAGCTATAGTGCACTGACTTATTTCAGGCCCAAGCACAAGATTAGATTAAATGGTCAATACAAAGATTAACCTGGGTATGTACATCTGACACCCATATACATATGTGGCATGCATATATAATGTATGGAGGATCATTTTCCTAGAAGCAGCAACATGGGTGAGGGGAGCTCTTTCCATGTAAGCTATTTTTATAACCAGTTGCCAGAACATCTCCTTTTGTGCCGATAATATGCTTTCAGTTTTAGTCCTTGATCCCATAATCCAGTGGAATTTTAAAAGGCAGACTTTCCTTTTTTATGTTATTTTCCATTTGGTTTACAAGCTGCTTATATCGGCTTTTTACAAGACTGTTAATGTCAAAGCCTTTGGTTTAATTCAGTAGTTCTTACTCTTTTTTATGTATATATATTTTGAAAAATTAAGAATGGGGACAGCTCTGAAGCATTTCTGATGAAAAAGTATGAGAACCACTTTAAAAACACTTAGATACAGGTAAACGTGCCCAAATTATCTTAGCAGATGCTATTGCTATTGCTTCTTCATAATAAATTTGCATCCACACTGAGCCAAGAGTGGGAAAGACAGGCTGGACTGTCTGTACGGCACAAGCCAAAATGAGGAGATAAGAAAGTCCTAGAGAATGATCTGTGGACACATGAGTCAGCAAACTTGCTAAAGCTAATCCAGTCTTTGTTTAGACAGTGTCTCTTTGGGAAACACAGGTATGTTTCTTTGTAGTCTTTGTAGACAGGACTGGCAGAGAGTGACACTGCAGACTGGATCAGCCAGAAAAATCAGCAGTAGCAGAGCATGTTATAAACCATCCTGGGCATAAAATGCTATTTGAAAACACTGAAATTCTGGACCATGCCAATGACTATCAGGTCAGAATGCACAGGAAAGCCACTGAAATCCACAAACACTTAGACAACTTCAATAGGAAAGAAGAAACCCTTAAAGTAAACAATGTTTGGCTCCCGGTCCTGAAAAACACCAAAATCAAGACCCAACATGTGCAAATGAAAACCACCTACGGTCAGGGGATTTCCCAGCAGACAATGGATCATGAATAAATAGACACCATAGGCTTTGCCATTCAACCACAGACCAACACATGTAAATCACTTCCTCTCAATCAAGGGTCACACAGTATATATATCTTCAGAGAATGCTGGCATATATATACCCCACTCACTTCCATGCCAGCATTCTCTGAAGATGCCAGCCACAGATGCTGGCAAAACATCAGCAATAAACTCTTCTAGAACACAGCCTCATAGCCTGAAAAACCCACAAAAAAACATGGATGCTGGCTGTGAAAGCCTTCAACTTTACATTTCAATTGTTTGTCTGCTTGAATATCAAAGTCTTTTATGTCAACATTATTGACAACTTCAGGCTTTTGTTCCACCAGGTCTTTGCTGCTGCTGATGTTGTTGTTAACTGCCCTTGAGTCAACTTTGACTCATGGTGACTCTCTGCATGAGACATCTCCAAGATCCCCTGTCCTCATCCTCTCTGCTCAGGTCCTGTAAATTCAGGCCAGTGATCTCCTTAGTTGAATCTATCCATCTGGTGTGTGGCCTTCCTCTCTTTCTACTACCCTCTACCTTTCCTATCATAATTGTCTTTTCTAATGATTAATTTTTCCTCATGATGTGGCCAAAATATGGCAGCCTCAATTTAAACTTCTTGGCTTCCAGAGCAGGTTCAGGCTTGATCTGTTCTAGAAACTATTGGTTTATCTTCTTGGCTGTTCCGATATTCTCAGTACTTTTCTCCAGCACCACATATCAAATGAGTTGATTTTCTTCCTATGGGCTTTTTCACTATCCAGCTCTAACATCCGTATATGGTGATGGGAAATACAATGACTTGGATTATCCTCACTTTAGTGTTCAGAGTTATATCTTTGCACTTTATGATCTTGGCTGGTTCTTTCATAGCTGTCCTTCCCAATCCTAGTCTTCTTCTGACTTCCTGACTATAATCTCCAACCAAGGTATGGAAACTTTTTGATTATTTCTGTTTTCTCGTTGTCTAGGAAGAATTCTTGTAGATCTTCCACAGTCATTCTTTTTGCCTTGTTAATGTTTAGCATTAATCCAGCCTTGGCACGTTTCTTCTTAACTTCCTTAATTTCTCCAGGTCTTTCTTTGTTTCTGCTAGTAGTATTGTGTCATCAGTGTGTTTTAGGTTGTTAAAAGTCCCTTCCTCTTATCTTCACTCTCCTGCCTCTGAGTCTAAGCTTGCTCTGCATACTGTATTTTCTGCATAAAGGATGAATAGATAGTGTGAAAGTATGCAGCCTTGACTGACCCCTTTGCTGATTGGGAACCATTCTGTTTCTCCATATTCTGTTCTGACAGCAACCTCTTGTCCTGAGTAAAATCAAGATAATCAGATGCAGTGCACTTCTATATTCAATACATCTTTATATGTCTGTTAATATATTTTCTTTGCTGTCTTTGATGTATTCACTCATAGACTTTTCTCTTCTAGAGACATTCACTTCACTTGTAGCAACCCCAAGCTACCAATATTACATGATAAAGTCAAATCACATAACTCAATGGATGAAGATGACAAAGAAGGGGAACACTCAGCCTAGAGCATTAATCCTACAGACAGAATCAACTAGAAGTAACTTTCTCTAACTTTAGTGCTCAGTTGTGTATCTTTCCTCTTTAGAATCCTGTCTAGTTCTTTAATTGCTGGCCTTCCGATTCCTAATCTTCTTCTGATTTCTTAATGCCAGCCTCTGTTTTGATCAATGTTTCATCAAAGCTACGGGAACTCTTTCTCTTTTGATTTCCTCATTGTCTAGATTGAATTTATGTAGATTTTCCATGGTCATTATTTTTGTTTTCTTTATGCTCAGCAGTAAGCCTGCCTTTCCTAAATAATTGTTGCAAGTCTGTGATGTTTTCTGCTAGTATTATGATGTCATCCATATATCTTAGACTGTTGATGTTCCTTCCTCCTATCTTCACGACTTCTTCTTCTGAGTCTAAACCTGTTCTTCATATGATATTTTCTGCGTAGAAGTTGAACAAATAGGGTGACAGAATGCATCCTTGCCTTACCCCTTTGACAACTGGAAACTGTTCTGTTTCTCCATATTTTGTTCTTAGCCTCTTGTCCTAAATACAGATTTCTCATCAGGACAATCAGATATAGTGGTACTACCATTTCTTTAAGAGCCATCTACAGCTTCTTCACTATCTTCACATTATTCATTCAAAGAGGGAAGACAGTGCTCCAGCATGTCACAATGGATGTTATCACACGGGAGTCGCGGGGAGAAAGTGGAAATAAACCAGACAAGCGGAAGACTTTAATTTACGGAATTTGTCCTGTTCCTCCTCGTCTGATAACTAAATTCGAATTTAAAAGGGGATTAATTCGAACAAAAACCTGATCTTTTCATTTCCTCAAAAATCCCGAAAATGAAAAGATCAGGTTTTCGTTCGAATTAACCCCCTTTTAAATTCGAATTTAGTTATCAGACGAGGCGGAACGGGACAAATCCTGTCTTCCGCTCGTCTGGTTTATTTCCACTTTCTCCCCGCGACTCCCCGTGTGATAACGTCCAATGTGCTGGATATAATTCTGGCTGGAATTTAGAAGAGAAAAGCCCAGCAGCAACAGAAAGCTCTTCTTTCCCCTCAAGATACTGGGATAGATCCAGACCTTTGCTTGCCATAGAAAGGCTTGTTCCAGCCAAGGCAAGTGTCTGATCCAACAAGGAGATCTGGCTGGGACAAGAGGAAGTATACCTTAGCAATTGCAGCACCATCTCTGATATTGTTTTGTAGGATCTGCAGTTCAAGAACATGGTGTGGATGCAGGATGAGGGAGGAATTGGTAAAAACCAATTTTGGGGAAGGGAGACAGCACCCTGGAAGACAAAAGGACTGCAAAAAATAGTCAAACTGTCATAGAGGAAACAAAGCAAACAGTAGAGGGACCCAACAGTGGGAGGCAAAAAAACGTGCTAAGGCAGCAAGTAAAGGAGACATATGGTCTTAGATGTCTCTACACTAATGCACAGAGCATGGGAAATAAGCAAGATGAACTTGAACTCCTAGCGCAACAAAGCAAATATGATATAATAGGCATCACTGAAACCTGGTGGGATGAGTCTCATGATTGGAATGTAAAAATACAGGGGTATAACCTCTTCAAGAGAAACAGGCCAAACAGGAGAGGAGGAGGAATAGCATTATATGTCAGGGATATTTACACCAGTGAAGAAATCCAGGACAACAATCCTGGAAGCCAGGTGGAGAGCATTTGGATAAAAATTAAAGGGGAAAGAAACAACAGGGATGTTATTGTGGGAGTCTACTACAGACCCCCGACTCAGGCAGAAGAACTGGATGATGCCTTTCTAGAACAGATGACTACACACTCAGAAAGGAGAAATATAGTAGTGATGGGTGACTTCAACTATCCGGATATTTGCTGGAAGTCAAACTCGGCAAAATCCTTGAGGTCTAGCAAATTCCTCACTTGCCTCGAAGACAATTTCATTGTTCAAAAGGTGGAAGAGGAAACGAGGGAGTCAGCTATTTTGGATCTGATCCTAACTAACAGGGAAGACCTAGTTAATGGGGTGCAAGTGGTTGGATCCTTAGGCGGGAGTGATCATGTCCTCCTGGAGTTTATTATACAGTGGAAAGGAGAAGCCAGGCATAGTCAGACACGCATTCTAGACTTTAGGAAAGCTGATTTTACTAAACTTAGAGAAATACTGAGGGTGATCCCATGGACAGGAATACTAAAAGAGAAGGGAGTTCAAGATGGATGGGAGTTTCTCAAAAGGGAGATACTGAAGGCACAATTTCAAACCGTGCCAATGAGGAGGAAGAATGGGAGGTGTCTCAAGAAACCAGGATGGATGACTAAGGAACTTGCAACTGAACTATGTTTTAAACGGAACATGTATAAGAAATGGAAAAATGGGGAAATCACCAAAGAGGAATTCAAACAAATAGCTAGCACGTGTAGGGTTAAAGTCAGAAAAGCTAAAGCGCAGAATGAAATCAGGCTTGCTGGAGCGGTTAAGAACAATAAAAAGGGCTTTTGGGGGTATGTCAGTAGCAAAAGGAAAAAGAAGGAAATGGTAGGGCCACTGTGTGGAGAAGATGGCAAAAAGTTAACAGGGGACAGAGAAAAGGCAGAATTACTCAACACCTTCTTTGCTTCAGTCTTCTCAGAAAAGGCAAAGGGTGCTCAACTTGAGGATAATGGAGCAGAGGACAGAATAGGAGAATTTCATCACAGAATAAGTAAAGAGATAGTACAGAAACATCTGGTTAATCTAGATGAATATAAGTCTCCAGGACCAGATGAATTACATCCAAGGGTATTAAAAGAACTGGCAAATGTAATATCAGAACCATTGGCAATAATCTTTGAGAATTCCTGGAAAACAGGAGAGGTCCCAGCGGACTGGAGGAGGGCAAATGTTGTCCCCATCTTCAAAAAGGGGAAAAAAGAGGATCCCAACAATTATCGTCCAGTTAGTCTGACATCAATACCCGGAAAGATTCTGGAGCAGATCATTAAACAGAGAGTCTGTGAACATCTGGAAGATAATTTCATAATCACAAAAAGTCAACATGGGTTTCAGAGAAACAGGTCATGCCAGACAAATCTGATCTCTTTTTTTGATAAAATTACCAGTTTGGTAGATGAAGGGAATGCTGTGGATATAGTATATCTTGATTTCAGTAAGGCCTTTGACAAGGTTCCCCATGACATTCTTGCAAGCAAGTTAGTAAAATGTGGGCTAGACAAAGTAACTGTTACATGGATTTGTAATTGGTTATCTGGTCGAACACAAAGGGTGCTCAACAATGGCTCCTTTTCAACCTGGAAAGAAGTGACCAGTGGGGTGCCACAGGGCTCTGTCCTGGGCCCAGTGCTATTCAATATCTTTATTAATGACTTGGATGACGGTATTGGGGGCATAGTTATCAAATTTGCAGACGACACCAAATTAGGAGGAGTAGCTAATACCCCAGAGGACAGGATCAAAATTCAAAATGACTTGAGCAGACTAGAAAGTTGGGCCAAAGCTAACAAAATGAAATTCAACACAGAGAAATGTAAGGTACTGCACTTAGGGCGGAAAAACAAAAAGTACAGATATATGATGGGGGACACTTGGCTGAATGAGACTACCTGTGAAAGGGATCTAGGAATCCAGGTGGACCACAAGTTGAACATGAGTCAACAGTGCGATGCAGCAGCTAAAAAGGCCAATGCAATTTTAGGCTGCATCAGTAGAAGTATAGTGTCTAGATGAAGAGAAGTAATAGTGCCACTATATTCTGCTTTGGTCCGGCCTCACCTGGAATACTGTGTCCAGTTCTGGGCACCACAATTCAAAAAGGATGTGGAGAAACTGGAGCGTGTCCAAAGGAGGGCAACTAAAATGGTGAAGGGTCTGGAAAGCAAGCCCTATGAGGAACGACTTAGGGAACTGGGGATGTTTAGCCTGGAGAAGAGAAGGCTGAGAGGTGATATGATAGCCGTGTTTAAATATTTGAAGGGATGTCATATCGAGGAGGGAACAAGCTTGTTTTCTGCTGCTCCAGAGACTAGGACCCGAAACAATGGATGCAAGCTGCAAGAAAAGAGATTCCACCTCAACATTAGGAGGAACTTCCTGACAGTAAGGGCGGTTCGACAGTGGAACACACTCCCTCGGAGAGTAGTGGAGTCTCCTTCCTTGGAGGTCTTTAAGCAGAGGCTGGATGGCCATCTGTCGGGGATGCTTTGATTGGGAGTTCCTGCATGGCAGGGGGTTGGACTGGATGGCCCTTGTGGTCTCTTCCAACTCTATGATTCTATGATTCTATGATTCTATGATTCTATGAAAACAACAACAAAAAAACATTTTCCCCATCTCCATTGATGGAATGCTTGTGATGATTGGAGAGATGTCTGGATCCAACTTATATTCTCTAGAACTGTGGCCCTGCCAGCCATTGGTGAACTGCAATTCCCAACATTCCTCACTATTGCTATGCTGGGTAGCACTCCTGAGATTTGTAGTCCAACAGCCTCTAGAAGACAATATGATTCCAAATCTTCCAAGATCACAAACAAGACATTGCCTTTAACAACAACAACAACAAAAACTGGATCAAAATACAATATAGTATATCTTGATTTCAGTAAGGCCTTTGACAAGGTTCCCCATGACATTCTTGCAAACAAGCTGGTAAATGTGGTCTAGACAAAGTAACTGTTACATGGATTTGTAATTGGTTGACTGGCCGAACACAAAGGGTGCTCAACAATGGCTCCTTTTCAACCTGGAAAGAAGTGACCAGTGGGGTGTCACAGGGCTCTGTCCTGGGCTCAGTGCTATTCAACATCTTTATCAATGACTTGGATGACGGTATTGGGGGCATAGTTATCAAATTTGCAGACGACACCAAATTGGGAGGAGTAGCTAATACCCCAGAAGACAGGATCAAAATTCAAAATGACTTGAACAGACTAGAAAGCTGGGCCAAAGCTAACAAAATGAAATTCAACACGGAAAAATGTAAAGTACTGCACTTAGGGCAGAAAAACAAAAAGTACAGATATATGATGGGGGACACTTGGCTGAATGAGACTACCTGTGAAAGGGATCTAGGAATCCAGGTGGACCACAAGTTGAACATGAGTCAACAGTGCGATGCAGCAGCTAAAAAGGCCAATGCAATTTTAGGCTGCATCAATAGAAGTATAGTGTCTAGATCAAGAGAAGTAATAGTGCCACTCTATTCTGCTTTGGTCAGGCCTCACCTGGAATACTGTGTCCAGTTCTGGGCACCACAATTCAAAAAAGATGTGGAGAAACTGGAGCGTGTCCAAAGGAGGGCAACTAAAATGGTGAAGGGTTTGGAAACCAAGCCCTATGAGGAACGACTTAGGGAGCTGGGGATGTTTAGCCTGGAGAAGAGAAGGCTGAGAGGTGATATGATAGCCGTGTTTAAATATTTGAAGGGATATCATATCGAGGAGGGAACAAGCTTGTCAGTTAGTCTGACATCAATACCCGGAAAGATTCTGGAGCAGATCATTAAACAGAGAGTCTGTGAACATCTGGAAGATAATTTCATAATCACAAAAAGTCAACATGGGTTTCAGAGAAACAGGTCATGCCAGACAAATCTGATCTCTTTTTTTGATAAAATTACCAGTTTGGTAGATGAAGGGAATGCTGTGGATATAGTATATCTTGATTTCAGTAAGGCCTTTGACAAGGTTCCCCATGACATTCTTGCAAGCAAGTTAGTAAAATGTGGGCTAGACAAAGTAACTGTTACATGGATTTGTAATTGGTTATCTGGTCGAACACAAAGGGTGCTCAACAATGGCTCCTTTTCAACCTGGAAAGAAGTGACCAGTGGGGTGCCACAGGGCTCTGTCCTGGGCCCAGTGCTATTCAATATCTTTATTAATGACTTGGATGACGGTATTGGGGGCATAGTTATCAAATTTGCAGACGACACCAAATTAGGAGGAGTAGCTAATACCCCAGAGGACAGGATCAAAATTCAAAATGACTTGAGCAGACTAGAAAGTTGGGCCAAAGCTAACAAAATGAAATTCAACACGGAGAAATGTAAGGTACTGCACTTAGGGCGGAAAAACAAAAAGTACAGATATATGATGGGGGACACTTGGCTGAATGAGACTACCTGTGAAAGGGATCTAGGAATCCAGGTGGACCACAAGTTGAACATGAGTCAACAGTGCGATGCAGCAGCTAAAAAGGCCAATGCAATTTTAGGCTGCATCAGTAGAAGTATAGTGTCTAGATGAAGAGAAGTAATAGTGCCACTATATTCTGCTTTGGTCCGGCCTCACCTGGAATACTGTGTCCAGTTCTGGGCACCACAATTCAAAAAGGATGTGGAGAAACTGGAGCGTGTCCAAAGGAGGGCAACTAAAATGGTGAAGGGTCTGGAAAGCAAGCCCTATGAGGAACGACTTAGGGAACTGGGGATGTTTAGCCTGGAGAAGAGAAGGCTGAGAGGTGATATGATAGCCGTGTTTAAATATTTGAAGGGATGTCATATCGAGGAGGGAACAAGCTTGTTTTCTGCTGCTCCAGAGACTAGGACCCGAAACAATGGATGCAAGCTGCAAGAAAAGAGATTCCACCTCAACATTAGGAGGAACTTCCTGACAGTAAGGGCGGTTCGACAGTGGAACACACTCCCTCGGAGAGTAGTGGAGTCTCCTTCCTTGGAGGTCTTTAAGCAGAGGCTGGATGGCCATCTGTCGGGGATGCTTTGATTGGGAGTTCCTGCATGGCAGGGGGTTGGACTGGATGGCCCTTGTGGTCTCTTCCAACTCTATGATTCTATGATTCTATGATTCTATGATTCTATGAAAACAACAACAAAAAAACATTTTCCCCATCTCCATTGATGGAATGCTTGTGATGATTGGAGAGATGTCTGGATCCAACTTATATTCTCTAGAACTGTGGCCCTGCCAGCCATTGGTGAACTGCAATTCCCAACATTCCTCACTATTGCTATGCTGGGTAGCACTCCTGAGATTTGTAGTCCAACAGCCTCTAGAAGACAATATGATTCCAAATCTTCCAAGATCACAAACAAGACATTGCCTTTAACAACAACAACAACAAAAACTGGATCAAAATACAATATAGTATATCTTGATTTCAGTAAGGCCTTTGACAAGGTTCCCCATGACATTCTTGCAAACAAGCTGGTAAATGTGGTCTAGACAAAGTAACTGTTATATGGATTTGTAATTGGTTGACTGGCCGAACACAAAGGGTGCTCAACAATGGCTCCTTTTCAACCTGGAAAGAAGTGACCAGTGGGGTGTCACAGGGCTCTGTCCTGGGCTCAGTGCTATTCAACATCTTTATCAATGACTTGGATGACGGTATTGGGGGCATAGTTATCAAATTTGCAGATGACACCAAATTGGGAGGAGTAGCTAATACCCCAGAAGACAGGATCAAAATTCAAAATGACTTGAACAGACTAGAAAGCTGGGCCAAAGCTAACAAAATGAAATTCAACACGGAAAAATGTAAAGTACTGCACTTAGGGCAGAAAAATGAAAAGCACAGATATACAATGGGGGACACCTGGCTGAACAAGACTACGTGTGAAAGGGATCTAGGAGTCCAGGTGGACCAGAAGTTGAACATGAGTCAACAGTGTGATGCAGCAGCTAAAAAGGCCAATGCAATTTTAGGCTGCATCAATAGAAGTATAGTGTCTAGATCAAGAGAAGTAATAGTGCCACTCTATTCTGCTTTGGTCAGGCCTCACCTGGAATACTGTGTCCAGTTCTGGGCACCACAATTCAAAAAAGATGTGGAGAAACTGGAGCGTGTCCAAAGGAGGGCAACTAAAATGGTGAAGGGTTTGGAAACCAAGCCCTATGAGGAACGACTTAGGGAGCTGGGGATGTTTAGCCTGGAGAAGAGAAGGTTAAGAGGTGATATGATAGCCTTGTTTAAATATTTAAAGGGATCTCATATTGAGGAGGGAACAAGTTTGTTTTCTGCCACCCCAGAAACTAGGACCCGGAACAATGGGTGCAAGCTCCAGGAAAAGAGATTCCACCTCAACATTAGGAGGAACTTCCTGACAGTAAGGGCGGTTCGACAGTGGAACACACTCCCTCGGAGAGTAGTGGAGTCTCCTTCCTTGGAGGTCTTTAAGCAGAGGCTGGATGGCCATCTGTTGGGGATGCTTTGATTGGGAGTTCCTGCATGGCAGGGGGTTGGACTGGATGGCCCTTGTGGTCTCTTCCAACTCTATGATTCTATGATTCTATGATCTAACTTTGATATGGTGGTTTTTAAAGCAGTCTTTAAAAAACATGAGTCTTTTGGATAGCTTATACTACCAGCTATATGGGGGACAACAGAAGCATGCTTCCTTAAAATGATGTATATCCAGAATGATCAAAGCAAGAATTGGGCTAGTCAAAAATGCTGTTCACACTTGTAGAAAACAGGGAAGAACACACAATGAATTCAAATTTTTTTTTTAAAAAAAGATTATACCAAGTTTCAAATAATAAAACTTCTCTTGCCTCATTAGATAATAAAGTAGATAGATCCAATAAAAGCCACAGAGCAATATCACACATGACAGAATCACAAACCATGTTCACTATCAACTATACCTTCAGAAAGTCTGAACCAATTACTGCACCTGTGTAGAATTTTATTATTTTTGAAACTCAGTTTGCTTTTGACTTTAAGTGAATAAATCTAAAAACATATTTGTAGAACAGAACTGTGCCATATAGCACAGAGATGCTTGAAAGTATTATCCCAAGCTCTGTTTCTGTGGTCTCTCCAATATGCTGTTCTCCTTTGATAATACACAAACGTATCTAGCAAACAAATAATTTACATAGCCCTCAGTAGTAGTACCGTTAGTACACTATAAACTGTAGAGTCCACCAATATTCTTTAGGGAGCTTTACAAATGTGTGGAAAATATGTGAACAGACAGATTTGGAAACTGTGATTTAAAATTAAGAGCTATTTGCAGCAGAAAAATCTGTTTATCTCAATCAGAGACAGCAAAAATCAAACCCAAATGCAAAGTAATGAGGTTTTAACAGGATGCCCTAAATCTGTTAAAATGTTAAACATATGGCTCTAGAGACTATTAAACTATTTAAGTCTACCGCTGAAAAAACATTCCCCATTTAGTCTGTATATCTCAATTGAGATATACCTAGCCTCACTAAAAAGCATGGACCTCTCTTGTGGTTTATCTTGCTCGAATGAATATTTCATAATTTGCCTTATTTGTTTCCCTTGTTGGTGGCACACAAGCAGTGATTATTTGTTCAGGAAAGCAACAAATAAACTAAATGCCATTGCAATAGTTTTGAGACTACATGATGTTGTTATTGAAGAGAAGCAGAGAAGAGAAGAGAAGCTTCCTGCAGAGCTCCAAATAAAGATCTACATACTAAATATCCTAAAGGCAACCAGACTCCATAGGATTGTGCAAACTAATCAGGGTGAGCCCTGGTTAGTACTTGGATAGGAGGCTCCCAACAAACACCAGGAGCTGTAGGCCATATTTCAAAGGAAGGAACTGGCAACACCACCTCTGAGTATTCCTTGCCTAAGAAAACCTATGAAATTCATGGGGCTCACCATAACTGGACAGACAACTTGAAAGCACATACACACATACAAAATTAAAGTATCTAGCACAGGGACCGGCAACCTACGGCCCGGGTGCCGGTTTAGGCCCCGGGCCCCAGACTTACTGGCCCCGGCCGGAGGTTGCCGCCGCCGCTGTGCGCCGCCGCCGCTGCCAGAGTGCGTTTCCGGGTGCGCTCGCGGCGATCGCCATTTTGAAAGTCAAAATGGCGGTTGCGACACGTTTGCGCATGCGCGGTACTCTTGCGCATGCGCAAATGCGTTGCGCCCGCCATTTTGACTCCCAAAATGGCGGCCGCGACATGCGCCGTGGCGGCTGGAGCCGCGCGCGCTACGGCGGTGACCGCAGTAGTGATTGCGGCGGCTGTGTGTCCGGGGGGGGGGGGTCGCGTGCGGGCGCCGGCGGGTGTGCGGGTGCGCGCAAGCGCGCGCGCCGCCATTTTCTCCCCCCTTGGCCCAGCTGCGACCTGGGCGACGGCAGACCGGCCCAGTTAAGAAAAAGGTTGCCTGTCGCTGATCTAGCATGACCGTACAAGAGTGTTAGAATCAAATAAAAAGAGGTGGGAAAGAAAATAGTCTTGCCTCTTAGCCAGAGCAGTTATTCTTTCTCAAATTACCATTGCTGGACTCTACTATCTTAACCCCACAGAACTTCAGAAAATAAGTTTGAACATAAAAGTGACAGTGTCCAAGGTGGCAAGTCAAATCAAGAATAATGACAGAGTTTCCCGATAACTCATCAATAAACTAACTGTTGAAGTTTTTCATGCAGACTAAAAACATATGTTGCTAAGCAAAAACATATATGAAAACTTTTCAACCAATAGAACACTTACACACACACACACACACAAATCTACATGAACCCCACCACCACCACCACATGGTAGATTAGATGCATGAATATATATGTGCTGGGCCTAAATATCCTAAAGGCACAAAATCCCATCTGATCTTGGAAGCTAAGTAGGGTCAGCTCTGGTAATACTTGGATGGGAGAGCACCAATAAATACCAGGACCAACAGGCTATATTTCAGAGGAAGGGACTGACTAGCAAAACCACTCCTGAGGCTACATCTGCACTGCAGAAATATTCCAGTTTGACACCACTCCACGCTATGAAATTCTGGGAATTGTAGTTTTGTGAAATATTCTCTGTCAGAGAGCTCTGGTGCCACAACAAACTATGGTCCAAAACACGCTGCAGAAATAATCAATTTTGAGAAAGCTTTAACTGCCCTGGCTCAATGCTAGGAATTCTGGGAACTGTTGTTTTGTGAGACATTTAGCCTTCTCTGTCAGAGAGTTCTGGTGCAGAACAAACTACAATTCCCAGGATTCTCTAGAACTGAGCCATGGCAGCTAAAGTGGTCTCAAACTGGATTATTTCTGCAGTGTGTTTTGGACCTAAATTTGAACCTATAGGATTCCACAGCATTGAGCCATGGCAGTTAAAGTGGTGTCAAACTGGATTATTTCTGCAGTGTGGATGTATTGCCTTGACTAGGAAAAAACAACAACATGATATTCATAGTCATCATACATTCACAAGTGACTTGGAGGCATACATATATATTTACATATTTTTCTCCCATGATAAAACATGATACTATGACATTTTGAGGCCAATTGATGAATTCTGCTTCTAGCCATATATTCAACTTCCATATGCAATCTCTCACAATAAGCAAGGCAAAACTGTTGCTTTGAATTCAATCTATATTCTTCTCCTAAACTGTACATAAGTTAAGCATTTTCCTTCAAAATTCTCACCTTTGACAGTAACCCGAGAACTGCAGGATGCCCTTCCAGCATTATTTTCTGCCAGACAAGTGTACAGTCCATCATCTTCTGGTAAGGCATCTTGAACAGTCAACTTTGCAATTCCATCTTCAAAAACAGAGTGAGCATACTGAATTGGCTGATCTACAGAAGAGAGAAAAACCAGGAAATGGCTGAACATCTCTTTAATTGCAACTGATACTCCTTAAATCAGGGGTAGGCAACCTTTCCCCTTTAAGGGCTGAGGGACTTCAGCTCCCAGAATCCCAGGAGCTATTGGCCAACATGGGACTATTGGCCAACATGGCTGAGGCTTCTGGGAGCTGAAGTCCCTCAGCCCTTAAAGGGGAAAGGTTGCCTACCCCTGCCTTAAATCATCCACTGTTCTGCTATATGGCTTGTATATGGTTTTACAATTAATTTATATCATGGTCAAGAATCAAATGCTGCTTGTAGACACATACACACTCCTCTCCAAGAACTGCAATATAAATGAGTTGCTCATCTTTAGCTGTATCCATATTCTACTCAAATTTTCGTATAGCACTTAGATGAAGGAGCCCTAGAGATGCCCCACTGTGAATTCTTACAGAAAAACTCATACCAGACTAATACAAAAAGTGTAGACAATATTTAAACACATGGAAAGAGTCCTGTGTTGGTACCTTAGCCTTCTAGAAATTACATATTGCTTTGTTTGTAACATCTGTTTTCTGTCCTTTCTCCAAGTAATCTATGGTGGCATTTTAGCCTCACAGCAGGCTTGCAAGTAGGTTAAGTTGTGATATATCAGCATTTCCCTACTAAGTGTCATTGTTGAAATCAACTGGGGCTCTGAACACTGAGTTGCTGACCATACGTGGCTGCTGCCATATTAAGACACACAACACACAGATCATCAGACAAGCACACTTCTGTTTGGTGTTAGTATCCCTTCCCCTTCTTCTACCAGGTTCTTGCACTCTTATCTGATCAAGGTCCTGAAGGCCACTGTGGTGCTCTACTAGAAACTGTGTCTTACAGGAGCACAGTTGGAAGAACTGGGTGACCAGCCCTTCCCACTACCTTACAAAACTGGTCCTGATTTTACTTGGCTTTGCCTCAAATGTGGCCTTTTTATTATATTAAAGTCGTTACACCAAACATAAGGTAAAAGTCAATTTCCAGAAAATGTTATCAATATACTTTTATTGCATAATAGGATGCCTCTACCTAGGCTGGTCAAAAAGCCTATTACCTTCCATCCCTTTTCTGGATCCTGTAATTTTGAGAAGACATATTAACTATGCTTTAGAAATGTGTTCTTAATCTTGGCTTTCTGTGTCAAAGTTCTGGCCCTGTGCTGAAACTTATTAGAGGCAGGGTCAGACCTACCATTAGGCAGAATGAAGCAAGGTGCCAGATTCAAGGAGAGTAGCAGTGGCAACCCACTAGCTGTCCCTCCTGAGTCTCCAGGATGTTCCCTTTGCTTGGAGAATAGACCTTTATGTGTCACAGGGCCTAAGCAGACTGCCAGAAATAGTGCACATTAAATTGAGGCACTGCCCTGGCTCAGTGCTAGGGAATCATGGGAACTGTAATTTATTGTGGCACCAGAGCTCTCTGACAGAGAAGGCTCAATGTCCCAGAAAAAAATACAGTTCCCATGATTCCCTAGCACTGAGCAAGGGCAGTGCCTCAATTTAATGTGCACTATTTCTGGCAGTCTGCTTAGGCCTTGAGCCTGTTCTGCATCCCCTTATCTAGTCAACTTTCCTCAGTTGTTGTGGAGGCCCTATCTGATTGCCAATCTTGTAGGAAGGCTTAAATGCTGTTCCAGGCAGCTTCTGTATATGAAATGGAGGAAGTGGTGGGCTCATATGTTTGCATCAGGCAGCAGAATGTATTGGGGCAGGCCTGCTGAAAGATGCTTTATGACACAAGCTGAATACAGTAAGCAAGCACCACTGGGGCTCTCTGGATATTGCTGGAAAAGCAACTCAAGTTCATTCCAGTCTGGAGAGCCACTCGATTCAAGTCTGACCCAATATGGAAGTATTCTAATCTATACATTCCAAGCATCAAGCAAGAGCCATCCCAGTAATCAATATAATCTTCCTACAAGTACTGTTCTGTATTGCACAGCATTTTGCCATAAGCTCTGTTAAGCACGCCTGGAACTAGTAGTCACAGATCAGGAATGCTACTTTCTCCTTTATTTGGTTACAGACAGCTATCCTTTCCTGCAATGCATCCATCCCTGACAAAATGGAGAAGGCTGTTTGTATTCATGAAGATAACACAATTAACCAACACTATCCTTAAGCAAAATTATATCCTAAAAAGTATATGCTGAAAAGCTGCAAGAAATGTATTCAGATACAGTATTCAGATACAGTTTATAATCTAGCCCTGGTCTGTTTCTAAATGATGTATAAACAGTTATGCATCATGATCAGAAGTGAGAGAAACAAGAGTTATTTGTGATTGTTGGGCCTTAGGAATGAAAGCAACATGTTGGTGCCTACCAGAAAATATAGAATGTCCCTGCTTTCACTTCAAAATTACATTTTTTTACACTTCTCTTACTGAAAACTGTCATTGTCTACTAGCTTTTGACCAACTATTTTAATGTTTAAGAGCCAAAGCTTTGTTTGACAATTAGTCAGAGAACAGCCTCTTTCCTCACATTAAAACCCTTCAATAAGCAAAGTTCTGAATATAGAATTTTTAAAAGGCACAAGATATTGTACAAATTAAGGAACAAACATTGATACACCCCCTTCAGGGTTGATCCAGGGAGGTCTTACAGCAAAAGCATCTCTGAGCATGATGGATCAGAAAGAAAGCTTTGCTTCCAAAGCTTCAATCCCAAGGGGCCACAACAACCGCATGAAAAAGCTGTTCCAGATTCTTACAATTTATAACATTCTAGTTTTGGAAAGAAATAGGAAAGACTCTGGCACAGTCCAGATGGCATAACAAACCATGGTTTGTGCTAGCTATGGCTTATGCTGACCATAGTTTTGTCCCATACTGTGTTTTGAACTTGAACATGCAACAGGCAAACCTCAGTAAAGAGCTGTATGTGGTTTTCTTTTTCTTCTTCTCCTAAGCACTCAATTTATTATTCTTATTTCTGTCCCTATGATGATAGAGAGAGCAACTGACTCTGTGAATCAAGACACAACAGCTCGCCTGTAGCCCAAACGGTGGTTTGCATGATATGCTTAATCTATGTTTTGTTATTACAGTAAGGCAGTTCCTTGCAAGCCATGGTTTATAAAGTGGAATTTCAAGTTTTATGTGAAGCCACTCTCTATGGGTGTACAAGGCACTATTCTGGGCAGCTGGAGGCAACCCTTAGGAATACCAGAACTTAAAGAGAGAACAAATGGATTTAACAGAGGTGAGTTTGGGGAAGTCTTTCCTCAGTATATGAAAATGAAGGAATTATGACCAGAAGATCATATACAGATTGGTACATATCATCACACAGAATAAACACCACCACACCTCATCCTGATTTGCAAATTAATTATTTATTGCAGCAGAAAGTTCCAGATAACTACCAATCAAAGTACACTGTGTAGCTATCCCATCTTTTCTTTTTTTGTGGAAAGATGGCAGATGTTGGAACATAGGAAGGATTACAAGTGAAAGGCAAATGCACTCTGGACTTCTCACACTCACAGAATTCTGTGAATAAAGCATAAGACTCACACAATCAAAGTTTTAGATGGAAGTATCCATAGTAGAAGATTTAATAAAATATTCAGTCAAACTCCATTGTGTTTGGAATGTAGAGCCAGCAAAGCACCTGTTAAAAATACTGTGTTGAATCTAGACTTGTTAGTCAAAATTTATTTAAATCTCATTAGTTTCAGTTGGTCTAGTCCAAGTTTTGCACTTCACATAGTATCTCTGTGTTGTGGTTAATACAAGACAATTACCCTTTTCACTAGTAGAAGTCACATACTATATATACTAGTATGTATACTATTTTTAAGGACTTTGCAAAGAAGGAAGGAAGGAAGGAAGGAAGGAAGGCAGGCTGCTATCCAGAATTTTCTACATTGCCACGTGCTCTAGAAATCGTTACATGTTTGGATTTCCAAGAAGCTTGGATTGTGCAACATCCACTTAGTTAATGAAATATGATATCAGCAGTAAAGATTCCTAGACCCTTTACTCATTTACTTGCTAGAACAGCATTGAGTTTTACGAGAAAGAGATAAGACTAATATGTAGAACACATCATTCTACTTAACTCCCTGTCTCTGAGTTCTGTCTTATTCACATGTGAAGATCCAAAATGTAGTACATTTTCAAAGCATATACCTGTAACCAATTTGTGTTTTTAGACTTCTAAGAAGTATTCCTTAAGAGACAGATGAGCTAATTAAATATAACTGGAAAGTAGTGGGGAAATTCTTATTCAAAATATCACAAGAATCCCTAAACATGTTGAAGATATCCTCATGGTAACAGGTCTTTGTAGACTAGTCTATAAAGACTTTAGGCTCATGGAGGGAGATACAGTCTTTCAGATTGTCTGGACCCAAGCTGGACCCAAGCTCTACAGGGCTTTCTAACTCTGCCCAGAATAAACCAGTTGTCAGTGAAGTTGTCCTAATGAGGAGCTTCGGTCATTATAACCAGCATAAATCAACAAATTTGCTGGAGCATCTTGGACTCACAAAAGTTTTCAAACACATGCTAAAACATATCTAGAGTGTGTTGAAGTAATTTAAATGGGATGCAGTGGTATAGTGGAGACCCAACTCAGATGATCAAAGCCCCATTATTCTGATTAGCAGTGACTAATGTGGTCAGATCAGGTATCTCCAGAACTAGGCTCAGCTGGTACAGTAGTTTTAACTATGAAAATACACTTCTGGACACTGCTCAAATCTGGGCATCCATACTCAAGGATGAATCCAGAAGTATACCCAAGCTATAACCCTGAGTTTTCATGAAAAATCTAACCTCTTCCAGCATTTGTTGAATCTCTCTTTCTAGATCAGGGGTAGGCAACCTTTCCCCTTTAAGGGCCGAGGGACTTCAGCTCCCAGAAGCCTCAGCCATGTTGACCAATAGCTCCTGGGATTCCTGGAGCTGAAGTCACTTGGCCCTTAAAGGGGAAAGGTTGCCTACCCCTGATCTAGATCCATCTTTTGAGAGACCAGAAGCACCTCCACTTTGTCTGGTTTAAGCTTCAGTTTGTTCACTGTAATCCACCCAATTACTGACACCAGACAACGGTTCAACAACAAAATGGCCTCCTTGAAGTTAGATGAAAACAATAGTACAATTAAGAATGTTCAAACTGCTAGCTTCTAGTAGCTGACAAATACTCTACCAGCACAGCATCTGGACAGAGGTCAACAAAAGGCAATAACACTAAAAAAATAATAAACTATAACAGCTTATCAACTGTAAAATGCATTACACATGAGGACTCACATATACTATACAATTATAGGAATACCTCAATTAACAAAGCCTCTGATAGTAAAACTCCTTTTTACAAATTCTTTTAAGGTTCATCTAGCCCAGGGGCAGGCAACCTTTCCCCTTTAAGGGCCGAGGGACTTCAGCTCCCAGAAGCCTCAGCCATGTTGGCCATTAGTCCCATGTTGGCCAATAGCTCCTGGGATTCTGGGAGCTGAAGTCCCTCGGCCCTTAAAGGGGAAAGGTTGCCTACCCCTGATAGCCCTTTTCACTTTCCCCTCCTCATTATCTGTCTAAATGAAGGTTTTTTTTAGCAGCACAGACATTGAGTCAATTGTGAAGGCAGGGTGATCAGATGTCCTCCTTTTGCAGGACATATTAGTTTAAAAATATAGATTAATAAATCTTATCACCAAAATGGAAATTATAAGAAAAGCCAGGGGTAGGCAACCTTTCCCCTTTAAGGGCCGAGGGACTTCAGCTCCCAGAATCCCAGGAGCTATTGGCCAACATGGGACTATTGGCCAACATGGGTGAGGCTTCTGGGAGCTGAAGTCCCTCGGCCCTTAAAGGGGAAAGGTTGCCTACCCCTGAGAAAAGCAAAGACTGGTGATAGAAAAAGTAATCTCTGGATGCATTTTGGAAGAAGCCTTCTGATGGTCTCTAAAAGGTTCAATATGCTTTTGTTTACTAGTGTAAGAGTCATCTGACCTTATTTCACATCAGCGTATTATTAGTTTCAAATAAGATGTTTGCTAAATCACACTGGACTGCTCTTCTTTATATGGTATAGCAGGGGTAGGCAACCTTGGTTGAGGCTTCTGGGAGCTGAAGTCCCTCGGCCCTTAAAGGGGAAAGGTTGCCTACTCCTGTGGTATAGGAACCTGTCTCTTTTCTTTCCACGTTATTTTTGCCTCTGGTACCAATTTTTCTGTTAAAAGATAGTGCCCAAGAAGTCATTTATTTTATATAAATATAATACATGCCTTTTAGTCATACTCAAAATGGAGGCCATTTTGGAATTCCTCTTGGACATGAGGTTGATACATTTATAGCACTATATTCCACTTTTACTGCTATGATTCCAGGAATTTGCAGTTTAGGGATGGGCATTTAGAATTCTAGTGCCTCTGACCAGATTGCAAACCCTAGCATTCTACATAACATAGCTATGGTGGTTAAAATGAAATCTATCACTGCTAGTGTTGCTAGATCTCAGGGCCAGTCTTGAGTTTTTGTGAGTCACTTCCATGTAAGAGACAACAGTGTACATTCTCCAGTTTTGGTGGGCTTAGCTTTGGGCAAGTGGAAAGGGCTTTGTGAAAATCTCCAGGACAGCTAGTAGTGCAGAAACCTGCTGCAATTTGCAAAGCTTAACAGATTTGTTCCTTCAACTTGAAGAGACTTTCCAGACAGCATATATATTTACCTAGCTTCCCTCCCAGTTATTGTGGTAGCAGGGATCACCATCTGTTCTGCTTTGAATATATCTTCTGGCTAGAAACAAGATTAAACATTGCATATTCTATCTGGAAACAGCCCATTTAGCTAAGAGGTATCTTAATTTCCAAATAGGAAAATATGTTGTGTGTGTTCTGAATAACAAGCTGTGAGCAACTGTGTTTGGTTCTTAATACAGGTTGAGTCTCCTTTATCTGAAATGCCTGGGGTCAGAAGTGTTTTGGATTTCAGATTTTGGAATATTAACATATACATAATGCAGATGGGACCCAAGTCTAAACATGAAATTCATTTATGTTTTGTATATACCTTATACACATAGCCTGATGATAATTTTATATCCAATATTTTCAATTATTTTTTGTATGAAACAAAGTGTGTATGCACTGAATCATCAGAGGGAAAGATGTCACTATTTTCGAGTATTTCAGATTTCATAATTCTGCATAAGGGAGACTCAACCTGTACATAACACCTAATAACATACTAGCAGCCATCTATAGGTCTCAGATTTTTGCCTAGAAACTCCTGGGCCTGGGATGACCCTGAACTGGCAAATCTAAACACTGTAATTATGTAGAATGAAAGGCCCCAAAGTCAGATTAGGGTACAAGTGAAATCAATGGGCCAGAATGACTCCACAGTTGGAAACTTAACAGCCCTGCATTTAGGAAAGAGCACCTAAGTGTGAATAGTTGTTCACGGATAGTTCCCCTTTTGCAGATGTCAGGGCCGAATACAAGGCAAGTGGGAGGACAGCAGGTCAGCCCAACACATTCTGTATGATGAGTCTCAAGAGCAGCCCAGCTGGGGTGACCAGGCATCCTTTTCCAGGACAAGTCCTACATTTCAACCTCCTGTCCAAGAGGAATTCCAAAATGGCTTCCATTTTGAGTATGACTAAAAGGCATGTATTATATTTATAGCAATGTCTTTAGCATTTATTTTCTAATGTCCTATATTTTCTTGAATGTCCTACTTTTCACTTTGCCTTGTCCTCCTCTGCGGACATCTGATCACCCTGGGGCCACCTGAGGGACTGTCACTACCGCTCCTCAACATCTACTGCCTGAAGCAGTTGCCTCACTCTTCACAATGATAGAACTGGTCCCATGGGCATGGTACAGAGTTTGTTCTCACTTCCTTTTCTATTTGTGGTAACTATTTAGGCATAAACTATGTAAAAGAGGGCCTTCTGTCTCACAGGTTTCAGGAATAGTCTACTCCTTCGTGTGCTTCCATTTAAGATTTAAGGAAAAGGAGAAAAAATGGTGAGATATATTTGCCTCCGTGGCAAACGAACTGGTCAGCTACATATGTAAACATTTTAACATTTAAATCCTATTTCCTAAAGTCTGCACTCTGTTGCAATAAATTCTGTCTTGAAAAGCCCACAGCAAACGGCCCTTCTGGACAAAGCCCCAAATAGCAACAATGTTGCCTTGCTTCCTTTCAGTACATTTTGTCAGATCTTACCTATTATCATCCACAAAGGGTGTCCAGACATCCTCCTTTCCCAGGACATGCCCTACATTTCAACCTTCTGTCCAGGAGGAATTACAAAATGTTCTCCATTTTGAGCATGATGAAGCAGCCCACTGCATAACACCATGTTTGCTGCTTCCCTTTGAGAAATTTGTCTACTTGGCAGGATATCCTTGCTGCAAACTGGGGGATAGAATGGATCCTTCTAAGGTTGTTTTTTTCCTAGGAGAAGCAGCAAAGATTTACACCCAGAGCTTGAGGGAAATTTGTTTTTCCAAGGGGAAAGGGGCAGCAAACATTTTAGGCAATGGGTTGCTTGAAGATACAATGAAAATGCTGAAGGGTTTTCCCCCCTTAATTTCAGCACAATAGACCAGGGGTAGGCAACCTAAGGCCCGGGGGCCGGATGCGGCCCCCTGAGGCCTTTGGACTGGCCGCCCGCCATGATGATATTGATTATTGTTGTTATTACTTCTTCTTGGGGTTTTCTTGGCAAAATCTCCACAGGGGTTTTGCAATGGCTTTTCTGGGGCTGAGAGAGTGTGCATGCATATTATTTATTTATTTATTTATTTTTGGTGCTTCGCCCCCCCCCCCCCAATTATCTGAGGGACAGCAACCCGGCCCCCGGCTCAAAAAGGTTGCCTACCCCTGCAATAGACCAATGAAAGGAATAATTTAAATGTAGAGTCAGTCAAGATCCTGTTGCTGATAAAGTACAATTTTAAGAATTTGTCTTGCTCACAGTTTTATGAGTATATTGCAAGCCAACAAGGCACTTTAATGAAGGTAACTTCATCAGACAAAATACAGTTGAGTACATAATAAAATACAGTATATGTACTATAGTATATAAAGGTAAAGATAAGGTATTCCCCTTTGACAAGATTGCCTAGTCACATCTGACTGTAGGGGGTGGTGTTCATCTCTAAAAGCCAGCGTTGTCAAAGATCATGTGGCCAGCATGACTGCACCAAACGCTGTTGCCTTCCACTAAAGTGGCGCCTGTTTATCTACTTGCACTTTTTACATGCTTTTGAACTGCTAGGTTGGCAGAAGCTGGGGCTAGTGATGAGAGCTTACTCCATCACACAGCACTTGGGCTTCGAACTGCCAACCTGCTGATCTTGCAATCGTTAGAGTAAGCCAATGCCAATGTAATAAGAACTGTCTACCTATATAATATAGGATACATTATATCCCATCTATATATTACTCCACCCATGTATTACCAAATGTGTGATAGCACAGAAACAAAAGACGGTGCTGAGTAGTAATTCTGTTTTAGAACTGTACTGTTTTTTTCATCTATGTTTTTAAATTAGCATTTTATATGGTTTTAATTCTATAGGCAGTTTAACATTACAGTATTTAAATCTTAACTCTTTGTATGTTTTCTATATCTAGTTTTCCTTATATCTCTTTTTATTCTGTAAGCCACCTTGAGTCCCACTTTTGGAGAAAAAGTAGGATATAAATAAAATGATTAATTAATTAAGATGTTGGTAAAAGTCTAAAAAATGGGTAGGGTGTGGAATGGAAATGAAGAGAAAAGGGGGAAAATCTTAATGGCAGGCAAACAGACTTGCATCAGATTGAGTGTGGGGCATGGGAGGATTCTCCTGATGGGAGGGAGGCAGTGGAGAGTTTGGGGCTTAGACTTTGGCAAAGCAATGAACCGAGATAAAGGAAAGAGAAAGTTTAGTCCAGGATGACAGGAAGAGCAGCAAAGCATGTCCCTAGTCCCATACAATATAAACCTTTGCATTTGGACATACAGACACACATGCAGGGTGAACATCCATACGCCAAGGGATCCTGCAACAACTTTGAGACTAACTGTGCAAAAGAAGTTGTAGTATATAGCATAGACTTGGTCTACTTCTTCCAATGCCTTAGGGTGAACATGTTTACCCAAAGCTGAGAGGCCAAGAGAGAACATGCATAAAGGAGAAAATCAGTGAGGAGATAATCAATGTGCGTTGTCTTGATAGATTTGGTTCCAAAGATCTTCTCAAACTTCAAACCCTTTTAGTTGCTTCCTTTATCTCCCTGAGCTCCTCTGATGCTATCCATTTCTGGTTTCTATGATAACAAGTTGCAGGTTCTGAGTGCCACATGCTTATAGGAGTCTCATGTTAGTTCTCCCTGAGGAGTGCTTAAGGTAGATGGTTTGGAGGTAGATCTCTAGAGATAAGCTTCTTGGGCTAAAGTTCATTTTGAGAACATTTTTGCAGTGGTCAACATCTTCTTCCTTTTGGGTAGCTTGCTATCTCATTTTCTCTCTCTCTCTCTCTCTCTCTCTCTCTGGGTCCCCAGGCCGTATCTCCATTCATCTCATACACACACACCCTCACCCAATGCCACAGACAAAAAGAAGCATTTCTAATGTGGTACTGTTTCAAACTTAACCAGTCTGTTTGCTTGTTGTTAGAATACCCTATCATGCAGCCTTCTCTTCATTTAACATTTCAAATTCATAAGGTACAGAATGGTGTTCAATATGTTATCATATGTTATCATCTACCATCAATTCATATGCACACACATAAACAGCTTCAGTATATATTCCAACATATCACAGATTGCATTATAAAGTATGTACTACACTGATCACATAAGCACTAGCATTAAACATATAGATCAAATGTATATAAAAATAATTAAAAACCGAAGTTCAGATATACAGAAATATAATAAATGCATTGGCCTAAATAAGGCACCAGAACTCTTATCCTGGAAGCTAAGCAGGGTCAGCCCTGATTAGTACTTGGATAGGAGACTGCCAATAAATACCAGATGCTGTCAGTTATATTTCAGAGGAAGAAAATGACAAAACCACCTCTACGTAATCCTTGCCTAAGAAAACCCTATGAAATTCATGGGGTCTCCAAAGTCACCAGGCTGCTTGAAAGCACACACACACTACACACACTAACTTACAATACAGTGGGATACTCTGCATAACATGGCTGCTACATCAGATTGAACGTAAAAACTGGTAATCTGTCCATTAAAACAATTTCATAATATGAGCATGGGCTGAATGGACATGTTGATTAAAGTGTTAGAAAGCCTTAGGCACAACAGGGTTCTTCATGTGTGTATTTTCTTATCAAGAAAACCAAGCCTTACCGTTGAGGAGCCAAGTTATCTGAGGCATTGGTACACCCCCAACTGAGCACTGGAGCACAAAATCCTGGCCTTCACTCACACTGCAGGATTTCAGCACACTGGAAAAATGGGGAGCAATGTCTTTCACTTTAGGTCCTACAAATCAAAGCACAGATACACTATAAACAGGGGATAAAACCAATTCCTAGCAAGATTCAAATACCTACCCATGTTTAGTCTGGAAAATCAGTATGCAAAAGGATCTTGTAGAACCTTTGAGATAAAGGGCCTGTACAGACTGCCAGAAATAATGCAGCTTGAGACTACTTTAACTGCCCAGGCTCAGTGCTAGGGAATAATGGGAACTGTAGTTTATTGTGGCACCAGATCTCTCAGAAAAAATGACAATTCCCATTATTCCCTAGCATTGAGCCAGGACAGTTAAAGTGGTCTCAAGCTAGATTATTTCTAGCAGTCTGTTCAGGCCCTAACTGAAAGAAAGAAGCTTTGGTTCATGAGCCTACTTCCTCAGATACATAGGGTGGAGCAAGGTTTATGAGGATGAAAAACACAGTGACATAGTGGGTGCTTTTACTAACGTGATTGAGAGTCATTTACAAAAACAGTCAAGCCAAATGGCATATTACAGCTGTTTGTAACCTTAACAAACTAGCAGAAATAAGCCAATAAACTTTTTTCCAGCTTCAATTCACTGAGGATGGAGTCTTGTGTTTCCAATCTACCTCATCATCCACACGCCCAAATTCTTCTAGAGACCTCTTTGAAAGCAAGTTATAAAGTTTTAAACAACATGTTTAAAACAGTGCAGCAGTGCAGCCTTCTTGCAATCTTTAATGTACAGAAAACCATGGGTTTCTGTATGTAGAAAATTATCCCTGTATGGTTACTATAAAGATGTACTTATTATGTTTCTTAAATATGCATCAATCCAATGTCTTCCTATAAGCAATTCTCTCAGAGCAACAAACAAATATCTCATGTTCTTTGTGAGTCTAGATGTCCATGTATTTATAAGAAGGTAACTTACTTTTTACAGTTAAAATCCACCTTGTTGAAGCCTGGCCTTGAGTATTGGTGGCTGTGCAACAGTAAGATCCACTGTTTTCCAACTGGATTTTTTTCAGGCACAAACAATGGATGCCATCCTCTTCATATAAATGGATTCCATCTCCTGCCTCCACTGGGGCTCCCTCTTTAAACCATTCAACAGTTGCCTTTGGTTTTCCTGAAACTGGTTTATCACAGATTTATTATTAACAGAAGTAGCACTTTTACATTTGTAGTTTCAAAGTGTTCCAATCTACTTCTTTATTACCAGCATCCCCTAACATTGCCCTTTATTAAACAGAAAGAAGCCAGCTTTGAAGGGTCCTTCCAAATGATTCTCATAATGTGCATTATGCAATCACACTGCCTCACACATAAAAGTTTACAGGAGATCCAGATCATGGACCTCTTCAGTTTGTAAGTCTCCTGAAGTTTCCTCTTCTTTTCTTCAGAAAATCTGTTAATTACAAATTAGGGAAAAGTTGCATGATTAATTTTAATTCTGAATGGTAGCAGCTCTCTTTTTGGAAGCACTCAACATTACTGAAAAGACATATGGGTCACCCATTATTAGAGAAACAAAGCTGTTCATTAGGCTTGCTAGTATACAGCAGGTTGCATCAAGCCTGTTATAAAAGTGAGAATAATTCAAAGATTAAAAGGAGCAAGAGAGAGAGGAAATATTCCTTGATACACCTAATTCATTTTTACAGGGTTAAAACATAATTGTACTCCTGTTTTAACAAGTACCAAGTTCATTTCATAGTTGTAAAAAAGACACCTACATGGAAAATTTTCATCCATGGAAAGAAGTTTAGGAAATATTTCTATCAAGTTATTTGTTCTTGAACATGCTTTTTCAATATAAAATTAAATGAATCATTATTTATCATCAAAATTTGCTGTATGGTGCTTGATTTTAACATAAGTTTTTATCTACCACTTAGTTTTAGACCTTTCAATTTACAAACCTAAGCATCTGACACATCATAGTCTCCACCTCATCTACGCTGACTTGATCTCTTTGGCCTGCTTAACATATTTAACAGCATGAAGTAGCAGAGTAGACCTTTCTGAGTTCTCCTACATGTCAAATCTAGCACAGCCAGAAGAATGGCTCTAGGCCAGCCAACTAGCTACTGTGGTCTTTTTCTACTTAAAGAAAATTGCATTTTTAAAACAGGAAAAACATTCCTAGGATTCCTGATTCCTAAATATAATCCCACACCTGTCTTGTACTACCTCAGTACTTTATCAGTAAGAACAGTAGCAGCCCAAGCAAGCTTTCTTTCATATTTCTTGAAGGAAATCATAGAGTTGGAAGAAACCTCAAAGCTTACCTAGTCTAACCTCTCTGACAACACAGGAAATCAATGTCTACACAGTACTTGATAAACGATCATGCCACTTTTGCTTAAAAACATTCAACAATAGTAAAGGTAATAATTTATTTACCTTTACATCTGAATGTAACATTGTCTCCTTCCAGGGCTTCCTGGCTTTGTGGGCGACATTCAAACTGGGGAGGGATCCCTTGCGGCTCCCTCTTTACCTCAGTTATGTTTTTCTTAAATCCAACATGGTCTTCCAGTTCTTTAGTTCTCAGACCACCTTGCCTGGCAGAAAGAGCATCCTTCCAGTTTGCTGTCAGTGACTGTTTAGGCTTTTTCTCATCATCTTCCTGTCCAAAGGTGGCTGCTTTTACTTCTGTCTTTGGTCCACTTTGTACTTTAACAGACTGCAGAGTTATGGTGCTTGATGTTTTTTGCAGAACCCAGTAGCCCTTCCCCTCTTCTTTAGGAGGTTCTATATTGGGTTCCTTTAGCTTTTCCAATGAATTCAGTTTGAGCTCTTTTGATGAAGCAGGTGGAGTGTCTTGCTTCATTGCAGGTCTTTCTTTAGATTCGAGCAAAAGTTCTGTGGATGTGGATTTAACTTCTTTGGTAATCCCATTACTAGTGGCCTTTCTGAACTCTGATGTGTTAATAGCTTTGGTTGTGATGGTGGATTGTGTAGAGGCACTGGATTTTGCTGATGTGCTAAAAAGAAATACTTTTCTTAAAATACCAAAACAACAATTCATAACAATTTTTCATACTTTTTAAAAAATAAATAATAGGAAGTTGTTTGTTTATATTCAGTGTTGAAAAATGTTTTGTTTTTTTTTTAATTAGAAATACCTAACATTCTATATTATGACTGGGAAACATCAGCCTGCAGATGCTGTTGGATTTTGATTCTCATCAGCTGTCATCATTGGATATGCTATCTGGTGCTGATGAGAATTGCAAGCTAACAGCATCTAGAAGCCCACAAATTGCTTAGTCTTGTTTTACATGATGCCCACCCACACAACCAAGAAATCAGAGAGTCCATCACAGAAGAGCCACATAAGCAGCAAACCCTTTTAGGTGACAAAAACTCAACCATTCAAAGGACTCGTGAGTAGGTAGAAGGTATGCTCAAGTTTCAAGTAAAAAATACTTATTTCTGTTTGCTTCAAAAGAGTGAAAAGTTGCATTGAAGGGAAGCAGTAGGAAAACTTACCAAAGAGGGCGAGCACACACATCTCTCTTAACTGAACCTTGAAAAGGATAAAAAATTAAATGTATTAGAAACAGAATTATCCAAATTTCAAGTACAGCAGACAAATAGAGGTTTCGTTTGTTTTTAAGACACAGAAACTTCAACTGCTGAGAATTCATGATGTCCCTCAGGGGTAGGCAACCTTTCCCCTTTATGGGCCGAGGGACTTCAGCTCCCAGAATCCCAGGAGCTATTGGTCAACATGGGACTATTGGCCAACATGGCTGAGGCTTCTGGGAGCTGAAGTCCCTTGGCCCTTAAAGGGGAAAAGGTGCCTACCCCTGCGCCTAAATTATATCCACTTGTTAAAACAATTGAACAATTCAGGTCAAGCTACAAAAGCATTTGCCTGTCCAGCTTAAATGGTAACATGACCATGACTAAATTATTTATGAAACTAGGAGCTTAAAAAGTTTAACATGCCATATTAGAAAATATCCCTTGCCCCATTAATTTTTAAAAGCTTTGTTATGGTATTTCTCAGAAAACACTTGCATCACTGGAGTGAGGAGGGGGTTATCCCTCCCTTCCCCAAAACTAACCCCCTACCACCTTCAAATGCCAGTTGAGATGCAATGAACCTTGAAAAAGCTTCCATTGACATCAATGCAGGAGGTTTTAAAGCTTTGCTACTTCACAGAGAGTTTCAGAAATCCTTTAGGACAAGAAAGAAACAGCAGGCTGAATGGGAACCCACTGTGAACTGTTACTTTTCTTGCCTTCAATAATTTGACTCCTAGTTATCCAAAGGACAGCCCTTTATCCATATACACCCACTAATACTTTAAGACCCTCCTCTATGGCATCTTTTTAAACCTGATCCATTTGTTGAATATGGAAGATGGAGCTTGTTTTGTCATGGCCCCAAGAGTACAGAGGTCCTACTCCCCTCAGGAAATCTATTGAGCTTCTTTTCACTGTGCTTTTTATTGCTAATTTCTGCATATACTAACTTGGGCCCCTTGTTTTACAGTGAGCTGTTTAATGCTTCAATTGGATTGCTAAGTCTTACTGGGATTTTTTTTAATTATTATTATTTGAAAGCCACCTTGTGTGGACTTTTAATTTTTTCATTTCTAAAAGACAGTAGACAAATGTGGAAACAAACAAGCACATTTAAAGAGAATGTTTGTTTGCTTGTTGGTCAAGAGAGCCCATTGCCAAGGCCACGAGCAATGGATAATAAAAGCTATAGAGAACACAATATGTGAGGAAAGTCTAAAGAAGTTGAGCAGGATCAGCCTGATGAAGAGAAAGCTGAGAGGTGACATGATCAAACTCTTTAAATATCTGAAGGGTTATCACATAGGGGAGATTATAGGTTTGTTCTCTGTAGTCCCAGAAGGAAGGATGAAAGCTAATACCTTTAAATTACAGAAGGGTATATTTCAATTGAACATTAGAAGGAACATCTTGACAGTAAGAGAGGTTTGGAAATGGAATTAATTAACTAAAGAGGTGATGGGGTCTCTTTCTCTGGACATGTTTAAAAAGAGACAGGACAGCTACCTGCTGGAGATGCTCTAGCTGGAATTCTTGCACTGAATAGGTGGCAGGATCCAATGACTGGTGTGGACCTTTCAAACTCTGATTCAAAATGGCACTTCCCATTTTGATGTGCTCCTTCTAGACTTTTTGTTCCCTTGTTTGTTCATTATGGCTTCAAAGTAAAAATTTAAATATTTCCAAATACTTAAATATTTTAATTGCAAGTCAGTAACGCTACAGAAGCCACGCACTGCATCCTCACTGATGCATCACAGAAAGCATTTTAGTTCACACAGTTGTGGAAGTGGAGGGTGGTTGTGGTGGAGAGGAACATGTACATTCCAAGGAGGATTGTGTTTGGAGCGTGTGTTTATTTCAACCCCAAGCACTTGGCCTGTGCACATTAATTCAGAAGCTATGATTGGCAATGGTTTTCCAAGGCATACAACTTCTCAAACAGAGTTGATCAGTTTTGGTTACACTCTGAAAAGCAATATTATGAGGAAAAATAACTTCTTAAGTAGTCTGCAAAATGCTAGAACATGTTCAAAAGTCATCAAGGATGCCTGGATATTTTTTGTCAACACACTGTCTATTTCCAAGTCAAGTGTTCCCAGGTTTGCCAACACAGCATTGCCATGCACAAAAGGGACGTAGCACATTAAAATGTGGAGCAATGTGACGTAATGCTTCCAGATAACCAAAATGCTTAAGAGAAAAAAAAGCAAAAATGGAAGCAAGGGACATATCATGAAATATCCTATATGGAGGCAGTGGCATATCATGTTAACAGAATTAGTATGGGGGTCAGGGAGAGAGAGATACTTGATAACCAAGTGGAAAAGGAAATGGAATAGGATGACTAGGAAGAGATGGGGGAGGAAGAGACAGAGGGAAAAATGAATAATCTCATTCTCTGGTTAGGTGATTTGCAGGTCCAGGCTGAGAAATGTCCTCTGGAATGGAGTGGAAGTAAGAAAAAGCTGTTCAACCAAATCACTTGAGAAAACCAAGATTTAAATGTCACTGGGACAGGGCATGAGTGTTCCAACTCACCCAGCCCCAAATAAACCCAAATGGAGGGGAATTTATGCCTCTCCCAATGTCCAGTGATGCTCAAATAATCACAGAATGCTGACTGCATACTAGGGTGGGGAGAGAAGGAAACACAGTCAGTGATGGTGGAACCCTGGACAGACATACTCCATGATGCAACATTACATTGCAGGACTCCACCTGTCTTACATAATGCTCAAAGAATAATAATATTTCTTCTCTTTGGTGAAAGTCTTGCTAGATACCAGCATTAACTAACTGCAATGCTCTGGAACCAGATGAGGAATCCAGATACACTATGGTGAAGGCTTCCATATTTTTGAAATAAGACTAGAACAGGCTAGGAGACACCTTCAGAGTCTGCTACACTTCATTTGTCCTCCTGATTTCCTTCACACGACACAGTGATTTCACTATACTGCTTTGTCTGCTTCCTATGGAATCCTGGGGTTTATAGTTTAGTCATAGTCACTGGAGGAACTCCCTGGCTGAGGATTCTACATTCTGCTCCCTAAACTGGCAATCCTAGGTTCAGTATTTTGATTTATTTATTTATTTATTTATATTCCACAGGATGGCGCCATGGCAGTTAAAGTGGAATCAAAGTGATGTAAGAACTGAGTGAGTCCTGGTTAGGAAAAAACTCTCCCTTAAACAGAATCCAAGAATTCTATCTGAATTCTGGTTACAGTGGAATTGGCATTATTGTTGAATATGTCCTTGTTCTCCTCCCAGTTTTTCACACACACACACACACACACACACACACACTTAGGGAAAAGGTTTCCCAGAGTATATAAAGTGAGATTTTGAACAACAGACATATCAAGATTGCATAAAATATCACAGATGGGAAGTGTTCACAAATGGAGATAATGTTCAGCCCAGCAAGAAGTCACCAATTAAGGCTTTGCAAAATTACGGGGGGGGGGGGGGGGGAGAAGAAGAAGAGAATTCAATTTTCTGTATTTCTTTCTACCCATCACTGTGTACATTTGCACAGTGTAACTAAGTGGGACATAATTAAATGAGAGGACAATGTTATTTCAAGCAGACTGGTGTAGGATTATGTTCAGTTCCTATGCAATGCCAAGACGGAGAACGGCAATTCACTTGCTTGTTTACTTCCAATCCTGAAGTTTCATCCCCTGTGGCTATGGATTCCCTTCTTGGTTTTGATTCGATTTGAAAAGCACAAAGTCACTCTCACACACAGGATCATGATTCAAGGCCTTTTATGGTCACAATGTTAAAATTATATCTCAAACAGGCTCTAGTCTTTATGTTTGGTACTTGCTTCTTGCTATTGCTCTTTGTGTTGTTGTTAATGAATTGTCACTTTCTATACTGACTTTAAAAGAAAAGGCATAGTGACTCTGATCTGTAAAATTAAGGGAATGATTCCTCTCATCCCACTGCTCTCTGCTCAGCAATGGCATCAGCGACTGATATCCCTGGAGAGGAAACAGGGCCACCTTAATAGCTGCTTCCCCCAACACCACTCTGAGTAGTTCTATGTGGGCAATCTAGACACCCTTTTAATTTCCTACTAAGGTAGGAAGTGTCATGTCCTCTTTTGCACCATGTCACCCACTATTGGAACCGAAGATAAACAAAGCATTACATAAGGGCAGAAAAAGAGCAACTCTTTCGGCTACAGCTTCAAAGTGCATCCTAGTTTAGCAGAAATATTTTTGTGTTTGTTTTTTAAATTCTTGGGAGATGTGTGGGGAAGGGGAGGAGGAGCTGCATCTTAGCTGATCTGACAAGATGAGAAGAAAGCTCTCAAAACACTCAGCTGTCTCTACAGATGAAGCACCATTACATCTTATCAACTTAAGAGGCCATTTGTTCCTCTTCCCAATGGAAAAATAAGCACAGGGAGAGAAGCCCAACTTGGAAATAGCTTATCTGTACAAGAGGTCTACATGGTTTTGCTTAAAGTAACAATGATCCTCAATTGTGCAACAGTTTACTTTACTATCTGATTTTGTAGGGTAATGAAAGGAATGACAAATGAGAGCTTGGAGCTGTAAAATGAGTTGATAGACAAGTATGCTAAATATATAATGTTCCTTTGTACTCAAATGCCTTGGGCCTGTAAGACTTAAGAAACAACGAGTCCTTAAAAGTAGGAAGCCAACAAATATTTAGAACTAAAAGATAAAAGATCTCTAAGTTAACTGGACACATAAATACCAGTGCAAGTGTTTTGTTGCAAATAGAGTGCTGGACTTGGACTGGGAGGTACCCAGATCCAAATTTCTAGAATAGCTCAAAAACAAAATTGCAAGCAGAATTGCAGTGTGGTTATTATTAGATAGGACCTGACAAATCTGACTTCAAATCTGTACTGCGTCATAAAACTCACAGGATGGTTTTGGGCTAGCCACTATCTTTCAGCCTAACCTACCTCATAGGATGGCTGTGAGAGTAAAAGGGAAGGAAGCAGGTAAGCTGCACTGGACTCAAAGGATAAAACATTATTGGTTTTGCTGTACATGCATAATTTTCACTCATTAAAATTCAGTGTAGCCAGAATTTCCCATGTAATTTAAAACAAGATGAAAGAGCCTGAATATCCAAGTGACTTATTTCTACTACTGGGTTAATATTCAAAACTTTTCAATAATATTGACTGCTGTATGCTTGGTCCTTCATTTAAATCTCATTCTGGAGAAAGCAAAGGGGAAGGGCTGGGAGGGAAGAAGAGGAATTGGCTCCACTCTTGGAAAACTTTTAGCTGGCATGCTTGCATTCTTTCCCTTTTAGTTGTTTTAACCATACCTTGAACCATGAGCTCTGCAGACATAGAAACTTTCCCAGCACTATTCATCACAGTGCAAGTGTAAATTCCAGCGTCAGCCAGTTGAGCATTCTGGATCTCCAAAAACTGGATGCCTGCTTTCTCAAACATGTTGAAACGATCATTCTTCTGCACCTGAATTTCACCCTGCACACATGCGGGGGGGGGGGGGGGAGCCAAAAGTTTACAGATGCCTTCATCAAGATAAAGGCCAAGGAATCCATCAATTTCTGGCGAAGTAACACTTCATTCTTTACTATTTTCTACCTCTTTACCATTCAGCCTAGTGAGTTTTTGTGACATGTTTATATACTAACAAAAGATCAGACCTTGAGCATTCTAGTATTCAGTATATATCAAGGAGAGAAAGTACTCAGAATGTGAGTGTTTCAAGACATGGAGCTGGAACAGAACAGCTCTAAAAGCCGCTGTCTGGATGGCTTGGAAGCACGGTTTATACGCCGCACACTCTTGTGCTGTCCGGAAGAATACTCACCTGGAAAAGGCTGCTTTATGAAACCAGAAACTTATTTGAGTCCTACTGAAGCATTCAAGAGGGCTAGAGTGGTGTTGAATTAAGTCTCTGGGAGACCACAGTCTGAATCCCAGTCTAAATCACCTATGGAAACATACTGGGTAAACTTGAGCAAGTTACATTCTCACAACGTCAAAGGAAGGCAATGACAATGCTCCTCTGAACATATCTTGCCAAGAAAATCCCATGATAGGTTTGGCTTAGCATGTCACTCTATATGTAGGCTTGCCAATTGAACTATCAAATCCCCACCCTTTCTTCTGAGCTCTTGGACCATCTCTCTCTCTCTCTCTCTCTCTCACACACACACACAAACAATGAAGATAAACCTGTATTTTAACTACTGTCTGTACTGCCTATCCATTTTAACTTTTGTCCTAAGTATGCTTCTTACTGTGGCTTTGGTAAATAATTTCCAGCCATAGCTAAGCCAATTAGGATACATGTGCATGAGTGCTTGTGTGCATACTTTCAAGTTTGCAGTATGGGAAGGTTTATGAATCTAAAATTAAAATGGTGTTGCAATGTTTCCTTAGTAGGTTATCTTGTTTGCATGTAAAGTTCTTCGGAGGGCATTCCTTTTTTACAAGTCCTTGATGTCTTTTGATGTGCTCACTTGGATAATCTTTCACGGGATGAGCTCCATCATGTCTCACTTTAGTCTGTATTAGCGATTCTAACATGGAAATAAAGACTGAGGAATCTGTTTTTTCTTGGTTACTCCGAAAGCCTAAAAATGTCTGACACAGCAAAAGGCTGAAATGAACTATGCTATAGTTACTAATAAGTACAGAGATTTTCTTTATGGGCAACCAGATTAAATGAAAACCATACCTTGAACCAAATGACCTGAGGTTGAGGTCGCCCTGTTATCTTGCAGGAGAATTTACCAGTCTGACCCTCTCGCACAATGACTCGATTGGGTTTTGTAGCAAACTTTGGTGGACATTCACTCCATATGCTTGGCCGTTGTTCTACAGGTGGAACAGCAAGTCTGCCACTGGAAAGAAAATAATATTACTTTAACCTTTCAATATTTAAAGAAACAGAATATTAATTCTTGAACTATGCCTCTTAACAGCGTTCAATTAACTAAAGGCAGTAAACAATATTGTGCCCCCTTCTGAATTGATATCAACTTAGCTGGTGGCACATTCCTATCCTTCAGTCCAATAAGCACAGTTGTCCTTTGAAAACAGTGGATACCAATGGCCTAATTTTCTCCCAGCCATCCCCTTCAAACTGCTTGAAAGGTCATGTGACCAAATTTTGCACAAATTTAGACCTGGCACAACATAAGTATATTTTGAACCCTATTATATATATCCACACACAAGAGTGACACTTAGCTGTAGGTAACAATATTAAATAGCACTTATAGGCAGTCCATGTGAATACAGAGCTGGTATAGACCCCATGATAGGTTTGCCTTAGGGTCATCATAAATCGGAAATGACTTGAAGGCACATGACGACGACAACAACAACAACAACAAATATACACAGTAATATACCTGTTACTAATCTCTTTTGAAGACAAACATCATTTTGCTACATGCCATCATCCAATGTAAATAGAACTCAAAAAAAACCCATGCTCATCGTCAGCTCTGGTGCTTCATAAGTAACAATAGACAGGACAAGCCCTAATTATAATGAACAATCTAATCTAAATCTAAATCACTTCCTCCCAACCAAGGGTCACATAGTATATATACCCCACTCACATCTATGCCACAACCTCTGGCGATGCCAGCCACAGGTGGAGGTGAAACGTCAGGGATAAATTCTTCCAGAACATGGTCACATAGCTCGAAAAACCCACAAAAAATATAATCTAACCTCCCTTCTTGGCCAGATTTTCCTGAATTTATTCCACAAGTGCAGAAGAATTTCTATCACCCAAATGTTGATTAAACCACCTCATTTTTCTTCTGTAACTTCCAAGTAGGACTCCATAACCCTGGCTGTGCATTAGATGTGGACAACTTACTCAAAGCTTCCCTTTAATTGATTCAGAATGTGCCTGACTCCTTATCTCTTTCCTCAAAAAAGTCAAGAAAAAAGTTGAGGAATGCACTAAGTCCAAGGACATAGAAAAATTATCCCTACCTCATTCTCCCATTCCTCCAATGTCAGATAATGGGGGTAAAATAACTAATTGGAGAGGGGGATACTATAAAGCAGGGGTAGGCAATTTCTGAGTGTCTGAGTGCTATTTTCACTCTTTTCAGGACCTTAGTCTTATGGCCTAAAAATGTTCTGGTTATGTCCAGTTGCTTTTTTGCCCCAAAGGATATTTTGTGCCTGAAACCAGCCACTTCCCCCCACCCCAGTCCTTAAAAATCAAACCATGTGGGGGTCGGGAGTCCTAGGGGCACATTGGCAGCCCTGATAGGTTGTGAACCCTCCACTACGGGGGGGGGGGGGGAGCAAACTGGAAGGGAGGGAGGCAAGCCTCCCATGAAGGACCCCACTTACCTTCAGCAAGAGCTTTTCCCCACTCATATTGAAATTAAAACTCTTTGCAAAAATATCCGTAACCTACTTTGAAAATTTCTGAATGACCTGTTAAACTTGTGTTGATTTTTTGGTATTCAGATTCTACACATCTATCTCAATTACCTAATAACAAGGGGTGAGCAGAGGTGCTACAGGTTTTTATTCTGAGTGGCTGGCTTGTAATGAAGAAAGGAATCTTACTTTCTTTTGATGACCATTCTTAATGGTAAACTCAACAAACATCCATATAAAGCAAAACTGCCATACATGATATAAACAAATGTGCAGAGCAGAGATGGGTCAGTCCTTCAGCTCCAAGAAGCAAGCTGGAAATATTCTATGGCTGCACAGCTAATATGCAGACTTTCTGTATAAATTTAGGAATTAGAAGGCAATGAAGGGATATACAGAATCTATTTTGTAACCTTGGCATAAGACATCAATCTTATCATAGGTCAATTTGGCTGGCTTTTGAAATCACCTCCTGCAACAATAGGAAATGCTTCTACTTGCCAGCAAAAATGCCCAGTTAATTGATACAACCTACAGACCTATGCTCACTAGGCAAGAGATCTCTCTTTCAAATTTAACCAAAAGATGAGTGTAAGCATCATGTGATATTAGAACATCTTCCTAGTGATCAAGGTTTGTTTTGTACCAGAATGGTTTAAACTTTACTCTCAGATTTGAGAATGACATTCACATTATTTGCAATTCTGAGAATTCCACCATTTTAAAACATTGCTCTAAGACAAAAACTGGAAGTGGTTTTCCTGTTAATTTGTGTCTTTAAAAATTAAAACATTACACCTTTTTCTTGGGGCACAGTATTGACCCACCTCTGCTCATACCTGAGTCACACAGAACAAGCTATTTTAGTGGCAGATCAGAAATGAAGGTCACTTTCCGCTCCAAACAGCATTGAGATATGAGCTCACAGTGTGACATGACCCCAAACTCATGCAAGCACACAAACTTATGTTTGTCAGTGATCACTCCAGTAGCAAACATCAAAGTCATACATTGGGAGAAGGTGGTCACTGGTGATAAAAGTGAAGTCATGAGTTTCAGAAAACCAAAAACTTTACTGAACCACACAACAGCTTACCCATAAGTGATCAGGTTGTGCCCATCGCTTTCTGTTTCTACAAGATATTGGATCGCCATGAGAAACCACATAGGGCCTTAGCCCAAGGAAGAGTTACTGTGATATGAAAATTATAACACGAGTGGGAAAGGGACAGCCTGGTGATTCTTAATAAAATAAGGTCCTGGTAAAGTTTCCAGTAGGAATCAGAGTTTGGAAGTGTTCTCTTTTTGTATCACAACTCCCAGAATCCCCCCAAGATGGCAAGGGCTATGCCAACTGGAAATTCTGTGAGCTATATTCCAACCCCCCTTCCCTCCCAGAAGAAATTCCAAAGGCCTAAAAAGCAAAAGCAAACCACAAGAGCGAGAAAACAATTTATTTGGGCCTCACTTGCTAAGCCTTCATTTCCAATTTAAAAATAGAACAGCTGCTTATCTTTATATTTTCACAGTAAAACAGAGAAAACTTTAAGGCCAAAGCCGCACAATATATAAAATAAATTTCATATCTCTATCAGATTTTTTAAAATTAAGTATCATTGGGATATTCTATTGTTATGGGGCTCCCAGGACCCAAATCAGGTGTTTGTTTTTTTTGTGTGTTTTTTTTTAAAGAGAAAACAGATGTATACAATGGAATCACACATTTTATGCATTATGTACTAAATGACATTGGGGAGCCTAAGAGATTAAAACATATTACTAACATTTCCCATAATTCCTTGGTGATGCTTTTGAATAGAGAAGAATATTTATAATGCTAATAACAAGGGAGAAAGACTGCCTTTAACAATTTTTTTTAAAAATCTGTTTTAGTGCTAGGCTTGTTGCAAAACCTACCAACAGATTTCTGCTCACGGCTGTATCCGCAATGCAGAAATAATCCAGTTTGACAACACTTTAACTGTCGTGACTTAATGCCATGGAATATGATTCTATGAATTCTGGGATGTATAGTTTGTTGTGGCACCAGAGCTCTCTGACAGAGAAGGCTAAATATCTTACAAAATTACAGTTCTCAGAATTCCATAGCATTGAGCCTTGACAGTTAAAGTGATGTCAAACTGGATTATTTCTGCAGTGTGGATGCATCCTGGGAACGTGAATATCACTAGACTTCTTACCTGGAAACTTTAGTACTGGAAGGCAGGCTGTACTTCTTCAAAATAGTTCCTATAAGGAGAAAATATAAAGACAGTAAGTTAGAAATATGTTTTATGAGGACTGCATTTTATTTTGGATTAACACAAATTGTGGATTTACAAATTATGGGTTCTTTTGTGTTTTTTAAAATCCTTCCGTCCTTCAAAAATGACTTCCCCATTGGTCCACCATCTTCTATATGTTGTTCATATACCACTTTATTGTTGTGTATCTTCAAGTCACTTCTGACTTATGGAGACCCTAAGGCAAGCCTATCACAAGGTTTTCTTGGCAAGATCTGTTCAGAGGGGTTTTTGCTAGTGTCTCCCTCTGAAGCTGAGAGACTGTGACTTGCCCAAAGGTCACCCAGCAGATTTCCACGGCCAAGCAGATTGCTGAACTCTGATCTCCAGAGTCAAAGTCCAATGCTCAGACCATTACACCACACTGGCTGTGTGATCTACTACTAGAGATGGAAAAATTACAGAACATTGTTCCTATCTAAAACAGGTGAGCCATTCAGCATAGGGTGCTATTCAGCCACATTAAGCAAAAAGCCTAAAACCTGAAACCATATACACTATCTGAAACTCTTATTAAAAGTTTATGACTTTATGATTTATGACTTCACTGACATTTCTACATACTCTCAAACGGGTCCGCTTCTTTGCCATGTCCCTTTGTATTTCTAAAGATTGCATATTCATTTTTCAGGGGAACATTGACATTTTCTTGCTACAGCAAAACATGTGGTGTCATTTGAATTCAGATTCTCCAGCTGCCAACTTTTTGGCAATGCCCTTTCATGAAGCCAAGACATAACCCCTGCTTTATATGATCTACTGGATCCTCAAGTTGGCAGCAGTATATTATCTCTGGAGGTTTAGCACCATCTACTGGGCATGGGCAGTGTGACTTACAAATAAGCACAAGTAGCTAATATTAAATAAATCCTTTGCAGAACAGAGATCATGCAATGATCAATAAATCCTGAGAAAAATTAGACATATGTTTCTGGAAATAATGATAACCTCAGATGCAAACACAGAAACAAAAAGTGTCATGACCAAGACTTACCTGTAAACCAGAATATCCCAATTCCATGATGAGCTTCAGACAAACTGCTCTCTCTTAAATTCAGTTGCCCAATGACAGTGCTACAGGTATGCTGGCTTTTTAAAACATGTAATAAGAGCTTTATGCATTTTTAATTGTTTTAGATTAATGTCTTCAGGTAGTGTTTTAAACTGGATTGATCATTTAATGCCTTATTAACTCTATAGAAAATACTGTTTTAGTTATTTAGTTTTAAACTTGCATTGTAAGCCATTTTGAGTATAATTTTGGGAGAAAGGTGGCACATGAAGCAAATGAATTATACCATCTGCAATGAGGATAACAACAGTGATGTATGCTGAGGGATCCGTTTTAGGAATGACAGATAATGATCACAAACTCCTTTGAACAGTTTAAACTGTTATATGTAGATGAACATGAAGATAACATCAGAAAGAATATACTAAACAGGCAAGGAGATCTCTGTCAGTATTAAATATTTCCAGAGAAAATTGAAATGGAAATGGACACTGTCCAGGTTCAGTTCCCCATTTGCCTATAAAACCCATTGGGTGACTTTGGGTAAGGCACATGCTCTCGATCTCAGAGGAAGGCAAACCTCCTCTGAACAAATTTTGCCAATGACAGGGTCACTATAAGTTGGAAATGACTTGAAGGCACACAACACACACACATACAGAAGAAAATACGAAAAGCCATGTTGAATCAGATCAATGGCCAATCTAGTTCAGCATTCTGGTCACACAGTGCCCAAAACCCAAGCAGATGCCTGTAGGAAGTCCCATAAGTGGGAAATGAGGGCAACAGCAATCTTTCGCTAGTATTACCAAGCAATTGGTATTAAAAGGTATGACTAGTAGCCACTGGCAGACTTATGTTCCATGGATTATAATGCCCCACTAAGACTATCAAAGTTGGTAGTCATTACTATACTATAGGGTTGCACAAGGCAACTAAGGGGCTATGCAAACGGGCAGCTCTGGGTCACCCCTGATAGCTGCAGAGTGGGGCTGTGGCAACCACACACCATGGCCCCAATCCTCCCTTTTGCTGCCCTAAGAGCCGGCACACAGCTCTTTAGCGCCCTTTCCACGCAGTGTGTCAAAACGCTGTGCTGGAAGGGTGTCCTGATGCCATGTGCCATGCGTAATAGCGTGCGGTGTCAGGACAGCGTCAGCGTGGGGTTGAGGTGACCGGCATGTGGCTACCCCCCATCTCTGCCTCCAGGCTGGCCCTTTGTGCCAGTCTGCAGAGGCCCTATGTGTTGTATAAAGCATACTTCCTTTCAGCTCCTAGTATTCAGATCTAGGGGTTGACCTGGGGTTCCAGTACTAAGGATGGGGAAGCTGTTCCTCTTTTACTTTCTCCAGTCTGGAGGAGCAAGATGGGGCATGCTGTATACAGGCCATCACCTAATTCCCCCTATTCAACTGAAAGCCCCATGATCAATTTTCAGCAGCAGATTGCCTTCAAGTGGATCACCAGCATTTCACAAGCGCTCCCCTAAGGGTTGCAGACAACTAAAACTATTGATGTGGAAGTGACTTTAGCCTCAGTAGTTGTGACATCTCCATACTGCTTAGGAATAGCCATTTTTATTTTCTCCCATTGCATAATGTCACAGCTATAAAATTCTCTTCCAGCAGATATTTAAAATTTTTACTCCAATTTACTTTTCGTCTGAGATCCAGTGTGGTATAGTGGTTTGAGCACTGGTCTACACCTCTAGAGACCAGGGTTTGAATCCCCACTCAGCTGTGGAAACCCATTGGGTGGTCTAAGGGAACTCACATGCTCTCAGCCTCACAGGGAGGCAAAGGCTACCCTTGCTCTGAACAAATCTTGCCAAGAAGACCCTGTGATAGGTTCATCTTAGGGTTGCCCTAGGTCAGAAATGACTTGAAAGCACACAATAACGACCTCTCCTTTGTTTTGCTATCAAGCACACTGTATGTCAGGGGTAGGCAACCTAAGGCCCGGGGGCCAAATGCGGCCCCTTGAGGCTTTTGGACCAGCCCCAGCCCGGTCCTGCCGCCGCTGCCCCCCGCCGCCCGCCATGATGATATTGATTATTGTTGTTATTACTTGTTCTTGGGGTTTTCTTGGCAAAATCTCCACAGGGATTTTGCCATGGCTTTTCTGGGGCTGAGAAAGTGTGCATGCATTTTTATTATTATTATTATTATTTTATTTATTTTTGGTGCTTCGGCCCCCCCAATTGTCTGAGGGACAGCAACCCGCCCCCCGGCTCAAAAAGGTTGCCTACCCCTGCTGTGTGTGATAAGCATCAGACTGGCAATCCTCTCACCTTCCACTGTTAATTCCACTGTCACCTGGCGAAGACCACCAGCATTTCTGGCCTCACATGTGTATGGGCCACCATCTTCCTCCTGCACTCCTTTGATTGTCAAAGTGAAAAGTCCTCGAATGCTGCAGTCCATCACACAACGTTCTCCCTGTGTCAAGAGATGCCCATTTCTGTACCATGTGACTTGAGGTTCTGGGTTGCCTCTGACCTAGAAAGAAGGGAGGAGGGGAAGAGAGAAAGAAACATAGAAAGTGATTTTATCTGGAAGAAATGCAGCACACTTTGCAAGCCAGTGGAAAGTATTTTCTGAGGCAGTATCTGTTAAAGAAATACAAATTGTTAGGAGCCAAATGGCAACAATCTGAACAAAAGAACAGTAACCATTGAGTGCATCCTGCTGTTTAACTAACTAGCAATGTTTTTTTTCCAACAGGCACCCACTCAAACAAAGTTATTTTTCCTACTGAAGTTTTAAAAGCTAAAAATGAGAAATTCTGAAAAACAAGCTCAGAAGGCAAATCTATTAGAGCACATTCCAATGTAGAGTGCCAGTCCTGTGGCAGTTTAATCTAAGCCCAGAAGTTTACTGTAGCATGAAATTCACTTTATCATATGCTTGTACTATGAAAAGTGTTTACAAAAAGCACTGCTAACAAACAACTTTACATAAATATCACTGGTACTAAAACAGAATCAGTGGTATTATTTTTTTTACATACTGAGCCACGCATGAACATGAATATTGTCATGCATATTTGAAAGCTGACAAGGCCAGATGATTTTCATGATTATTTAAAAACAGCCATTTCTCCACCTGTTGCCTTTTTTGACAGATAGCCATGAATTCTGGAGTTCTCAAGATATAGTTGCCAGGATTGTTTATCTCAGAAATCCTACTCTTACCTCATTGCAATCTGGTGATAACCCTGAGCTTTTGAGGCTTATGCCTGCACAGCACAAGCTCCGGAAGGTCCTACCATGATAGTATAGTTTTGAGTATAGCCTCAGTGGTGGACCACACTGAGGCTAGTCTAGGTAAGTAAGGAAAAGCTTGTCACCAGAAGATTAGTCATCATCTGACAACTTAGGCATAGCTGTTATGAACATGACAATGGTGTGAAATAGCTGTCACTTGCATTGGTAGTGAGACTACCCTCAATGATGAAATCATGGGTCTTCAATGCATTCAAAATGTATAGAGCTTGAACAAAATAACTAGAGGAAACCATGCCTCTATTTGATGCATTCTGTAAGGCTGCCACAGATAATGAGGAAAAGCACAAACTGGGAAACAGTGTGCAGCATCCTGTTCACAACATACAGAGATATAAATTGTACAATACAGTCAGTCCTCTGTCTCCATGGATTCCTTATCCACGGATTCAACCATCCACAGTTTGAAAATATTAAATATATATAGAAATCCCAAAAAGGAAATCTTGATTTTGCCATTTTCTATTAGGGACATCATTTTACTATGTCATTGTATTTACTCAAATCTTTCAATCTGTACATAGGTTTGCCAATTCAATTATCAAATCTCCAGACTCTCTTTTGAATTGTTATACAAAAACCTCTTTCTCATGTACATACACAGAGAGACACAATAATTACAGATAGACCTGGATTTTAACCACTTTCTGGGCTGCCTAATAATTTTTGCTCTTCACCTAACTACAATTCTTTGATCTAATTATGGCTTTCGTCAGTAATTTCAAACTATAGCTTAGCTTTTCATAGAAATGTTCAGTGTCCAAATCCCAGCTTCTTCAGTCTGGAGAGAGAAACTACTTGAGAGCCACTGCCAGTCAATATATACTAAGGAGCTTATAGCAAAGTTTAATAATATGGCTTACCTGATCCGGCTTAAAATTTAAATTGGGTGGCATCCTGACATTATCACAAGGATTTTGCCACCAAATTTGCCACCCAAATGCAGCCTGGGTTCATCTCTGCTCCCAGGGGCGCTCAGCGCAGCTCTTTTCGAAGTTGGGAGTTTTCCGGCTTGAGAAAATGGCCACTGGAGCAGCCCTGGGAGCGGAGATGGACCTGGGATGGACCTGGGCAGTGGATTCAGTGACAAAATCCTTGTGATAATATCAGGATGCTGCCCGATTTAAATTTTAAGCCAGATCAGGTAAGCCATTCTTATTTAGCTTTGTGATAAACTCTTAAACTACCGGTATATGGGCCAGAGGCTGGATTGAGTATAGAGCAGTTTCTTGCTCCCCTCTATTCATTAGCAGTGTTCTAATAGGGTAGTATCATTTAAATTTAGTTGATGAATTAATAGGATTGGAAGTTAAGGTGGAAAGCAAAATTTAAGCTGTTCTGGTTTCTTCACTATTGTATTATTCAATGTATAAGTGTAGATATTTCTTTAACATGTTAAAATGTGAAACTGTTCCCACTGAGGCCACACAAAATCCTCCAATAATCAACCAGTAATGAATCAGTGCAACTTACCAAGCAACTTTTCAAAGACAGGAAAGAATGGAGGAAATGATATGCATGTTTCAATTCTACCGTGGTATACAAAATAAGTTAACACTGAGCTGCAACATAAATCAGGTCAAATAAAATTCTTCCTATCTGACTTTTGGAGTCTGAGGATATGGACAGGATCCTTGGAGAAGCAAAAACCACCACATGTGTATCTTCCTTGCCCTTCCTGGCTTATTAAACAGGCCAGAGAATGATTAATGTCTATTTACAACAAAGGCAGGGCTCCAAGATGCCTGAAGGATGCTGATGTAAGACCCCTTCTGAAAAAACATTCCCTAGATCCTACTATACTGGAAAATTATTGGCCAGTCTCCAATATCCCATTCTTGGACAAGGTAGTAGACAAGGTAATGGCTTCCCAGATGCAGGGGGTCCTGGATAAAACAGATTATATAGATCCATTTCAGTGTTTCAGATCTGGTTATGGGATAGAATCAGCTCAGGTTGCCTTGAGGGTTGAATTACGCCCAGAACTGGACATGGGTGTGTACATCCCAGTGGGCTCTGTTGGTGGCTTCAATACCACTGGGTACAGTAACCCCTGGGATGGGGCTTGGAGGGACTGTTCTACAGTGGCTCTATTCTTTCTTGGTGGGGTGTTCTCAGAAGGTGAAGCCGGGGGATTCTTGTTCAACTTTTTGGCCATTGGCATATGTAGGCCCTCAGGGTTCTGTTTTGTCACCTACGCTATTTAACATATGCATCAAACCACTGGGAGAGGTTGTTTGGAGTACTGGGGTCAGATGTCACCAGTATGCTGATGATACGCAGCTCTATAACTCATTTCCACCAAATTCCAAGGAAAGTGTTCCTGTGCTAACTCAATGCCTGGCAATTGTAATAGACTGGATGAGGGCAAACAAACTGAAACTTAATCCAGTCAAGGCAGAGGTGTTCCTGCTCAGTCAAAATACAGATCTGGGAATAGGAATTCAGCTTGTATTAGATGGGGTAACACTCTTCCCAAAGACACATGTTTGTAATTTGGGAGTACACCTGGATTCAGTCCTGGGCCTGGAAGCCCAGGTTTCAGCAGTGACCAGGAGTGAACAGTTAAAGCAGTGTTTCAACACCCATTCTTAGAGAAGCTATATATGACCACGGTAACAGATGTCTTGTTTACATCCTATTTCTTTGAAAAGTCCTTAGAAACATCAGGTGGCCCAAAGAGCTGTAGCCAGATTATTAACTGGAGCTGGGTACAGGGAGCACATGACTCCCTTCTTGCAACACTCCACTGGCTGCTGGTCCATTTCTGGGCACAATTCAAGGTGTTTGTTTTGACCTATAAAGCCATATAAGGCTCAGGTCCAGGATATTTGAAGGACTATACCTCCCTTTATGACGATATGAAAAGGCACTTATCTCTGTCCCACCACCTTCTCAGGCTCATTTGGTGGGAACAAGGACTGCTCCTTAGTGGCTGCTCCCAGACTTTGGAACTCCCTCCCTTCTTCTCCTTCAGTCAGCAAGTTAGGACATTTTTATGCCACTAGACTTTTGGAAACTGAGTGAGGTGGTTTTTTTTTAATGTGTGGTGCTGTTTTAAGGTGTGTATGTTGTCTTTTAATGGATTTTAATATTTAATGTTTAAGTTTATTAATTAATTGTTTTTTAAAATTTTATATTTAGATTTGTATTGAAGCTTTTGTAAAATTTTACTCTGTGCTGTTTTAAAATATGTTGTTAGACACCTCGAGTCTCATTAATAAGAGGAGGCAAGATATAAATGATGATGATGTAAGTGAAAATCCAATTTTAATAAACACTGATCTTCACCACCACCTATTGAGACTCATATCAAACAAATATGATGCTTTGTGTGCATCTGAATTTAGTTATTTGAAAATGAAAAAGCAAGCAAAGCCAACAGGGAAAGAGGAGGGGGGGAAAAAACTAAAGTGGGGGCTCTAGGCCCAATTGCAAATAATTTTTTTTGAGACAGAATAGAATATTTCTGTAAGGATGCTGCAGCAAAATATTTACAACATGTTCTGTGAGCTTGACTGGAACACTTTCTCCATATCCCCACAAAAAGGCACACACAGCACAGCGCTGTCTAGTTGACATCTATTTGTTATTTCTTCCTGGAACCAGATGAGAGTATTTTCCTTAGACAGAGGCAGTGTGGAAATCTTTGTTGGGATTAACAGACATAGGAAGGGAAATATAGCTATCCTACCATTTAAGAGTAACTGAAGAATTGGATACAAATTGCACAGTATGGTCCAATTGGAGCTAAGGGAAATAAGGTGACCCAACAGGAGGTCAGCATTTAGATGTCATTGTAGAGAATAATTCTTAGTCTCCCCTTTAGTAGACTAGTAGTGAGGCATTTTGTTTTCAAATGTTTATAGAAGCCATAATTTAGTTTATCATCATCAAATGCAAATCGAAGAGACCCAACATGGTGTAGTAGTTTGAGTATTAAAATAGGACTCTGAGAGACTGGAGCTTGAATTACCCCCTTAGCCACAGAAGCCCACTGGTTGACCTTTGGCAAGTCATACTCTCTCAGCTAAGGGGAAGGCAACAGAAAACTTTAAGAAATTTTGCCAAGAAAACTCTGTGATAGGGTTGCAAGTTGGTTGCCCCAAAATCCATGGATGCTCATGTCCCATTAGATACAATGGCACAGTAAAATGGCATCCTTTATATAAAATGAAAAAAAAATCAAGGTTTGCTTTTTGGGATTTATATATTTTTAAATTATTTTCAAGCTGTGGATGGTCAAATTTGTGGCTAAAGAATCTGTGGATACAGATGGCCAACTCAATGTTTACAATATTAGTTTTGCCTCCCCTAGATGTATCTCTTTAGCTTTTAATTTATTTCCCTGAGCTCCAATTGGACCATACTGTGTAATTTGTGTCCAATTCTTCAGTTACTCTTAAATTACACAGACATCTTTTGGCTCTTGCTTCTACATTAGCCACATTTCAGTTTTTCCCATGTGTTTTTATTTTGCAAACACTAAGTCTCAATTTGAGGGAGAAGAGAATGAGAATGGCATATTCATCCAAAAAGATGAAAAAAATCTTCCTAATAAAATGAAAAATAGCAAGACCAATTGAGGAGCAGGGTAATGGCAGTGGCTTTAACCTAATCATTGCACCCTTTTTGCATCTTCATTTATGCTGCCTGAAAAAGGAGAAAAGATCATAGGTTAATTAATCTACTGTAAAGATTTGTATTTTAATCTCATTTACAAGAAATAAACCCCTGCACTGAAAAAAGGTGTGTCCCAGCCATAAAAGTTTCAGATGAGTCTGAAAGAAACTGCCAGTTACCTCAGTTTGACACCTATGGAGCAATTCCAGACCTGGAGCAGGTTTTTATATACATATACTGTACAATTAATTCTTCTGGTAAACCCTTCTGCCTTTACAGAAACATCTGCCTTTAATAACACATCCACAATGTCCGGGTGAGGATTTATCCTTTTATTTAATGCTCTGCAGAGCAAGGCTGTAACTCTTAATTTATGGCCTTGTCTACTTTTTACATGGATGCTACGTATCCTGAGAGGAAGGATGGGGAAAATACCTTTCACTCAAGACTCCAAAACTAGCAGCCCTCTAAAAGGAAAACAAAGAATTCAATTTGCTTTAAAATCAGGACTGCTGAATACTATTATGTTGCTTGAAAAAAAGATCGGCATGTATATACACATACGCATACCGATTGCTTTGCAGAGGGGCGGAGTATAAATTATTATTATTATTATTATTATTATTATTATTATTACACACATTCACATATGCCAGGACCAAGGAAAAGCCAACAGCTACTTCTCTGTAAATGCTCCCTAAACTCCCCATTTTTAGAGATGTTAATAATCTTCACAGACAGTATAGTGTCCAGCAGGAAACACGCATTGAGTATATAGCACATGCATCTGCCATTTAATATGTGAATCACAGTTGAACATATTTTATATGTGTACATAAATAACAGTTGAATATATCTTGAGTGCATATTACGCAGAAGAATAAAGAGCTCCTAAACAAAAAAAAGTCATGAGAGCTTTCTCTGAAGGTTTTGCGTCTGTTATTTTCTGTCCAATAAATGACAGCATTATGACCTTGTTCTATAAACTGTTGAGATAAAAGAAGAATCTGCACATATTTTCAATCTACATCCAAGACTAATTGTTTCTGATCTCACCCTGGAATCAGAAGTTGGCTAAGTGTATAAGCTATCTAAAAAAATGCCCAACCCCTTTTTGAACTATTTAAACCTTGAACTTCTGCATGAAAGTGCCAGTGCTACAGCTCATAAGCACAATGAAGAGTAGCAGAACATGGTGTACCAGGCAGAAAGTACAACATGCAATGTCATCAGGAGAAGGTGAGCATCTTCTGTGCAATCATTTTTAGCAATTTTAGTTACGCTTTCTGAACACCATGAACCTTTTCTTTACACTTCCCAAAATTTTAATCAAGATTAAACATACAAAAGAGTAAGGACTCTACCAAAACATAATTTCAGGAAAAGTTTCTGGATTTTAGCCAATTTTAAACAAATGGGCTTCTTGTTCAATGATACTTCTCCTTACTCTCCTCCCCTTTCAAACCTCGACATGCAGCCCAAATCTGAACCCAAGGCTGCCCCATTCCTTCAAAGGGAAAAGCGAACTCTGTTCCTCCAGGGATGCATGTGCCACTGGCGGACACACACAGATTGATACAACAGGCCACAGCTGGATAAAAGCTTCGCTCTATTTGCAGTGCTAACTTTATAATCTCAAGACAATGCCAAATAATTACATCTTTAATCCCAGCATTAATCCCTCACTGAAATGAAGCTATACTTCAAATGACACATCCCACACAGCATCCAAGCAGCCCCTACTTCATTATCATTTTCATTGTTTGACATTTAATGAGCTATCTCATGAATTTGAGAACATATTTATTCGGAAATACTCTGTAATTTTCTCAGAAGCCAGTGTAGCACAGTGGTCCGGGCGCTGGACTAGGACTCTGGGAGACCAGGGTTTTAAAGCAAAGCAGCTTCATTTATATACCGCTTCATACCACGCTATGGGGTGTCTAAGCAGTTTACAACTGTGAGCTGATTGCCCCCCAACAGCTGGGTACTCATTTTAGCGACCTCAGAAGGATGCAGGGCTGAGTCGAGCCTCAGCCCTGGCTGGTATTGAACTCACAACCTTGTGGTCTATGAGTGAGTGGCTGCAGTACAGGCATTTAACCACTGCGCCACCAGGGCTGATCTCCCTTTAACTCCCGCTCAGCCATTAATATCTACTGGGTGACTTTGTCTGAATCACACTCTCTCAGCCTCAAAAAAAAGCAATGGCAACCCTCTACCCCCCATGAACAAATCTTGCCAGGAAAACTCCATGATAGGATTGCCTCAGGGTCACCATGAATCAGAAATTATTTGAAGGCATACATTTTTCTAACAAAAATAATTGCTTCTATTTAACATTTAAACTCACTCATCATTGAATATAGTCTTCTTAAACCACACACAATATTACAAACCCATATTTTGCTCAGTTTACAATGTAGACCAAGATGCTATAGCCAGAAGAAGGGTTTAGACTGTATAATCAGCTCTTTGTCATAAGAGAACATGGAATTAAATAAAATATATGGTACATGCTTCTGTTAGCAATTTTTTTTCTCAATTGGTCTCAGCTATCAGTTAGATTTTTTCAATAAAATTTCAATTCCAATGTGACATGAAATGACACACTATCAAGGCAAGATGTTTGCAAACAACAGACTATGCTAATGAGACCAAACCAGCTGGTTCACATATTCTGACACGGCTCATAATGCTGAACAATGTATAGTCTAGAAATGTAGATGGCTTAGATTAACATCATCCAATCAAAAGAAGAATAAAATCCAGGGCATTCAAAGCTGCTCATGCCTTTCAAAGGGAGACTCAAATGCATGATTCCACTGCAATACAAGCAGTCACATTTCTAATAAAACACTGCTTTGGGACTTCCATCTGTGGGGTATTTTGCATAAGTTTTCACATTTTGAGGATGCCATTTTTGTAGATCTATGCAGGTGTTTTCCTGTTCATATACAGGGCAAACTATGTATAGGGACTTATTACACATGTAAGTCCTAATATCATACTTATACATGATTAATATAATAATAATAATAATAATAATAATAATAATAATAATAAACTTTATTTTTGTATCCTGCCTTTTGCCAAGGCAATCAAGGCAGCTTACGTCGTTAAGATAGATAAAACAAACCCCACATTGAACAATAAAACATGATAAAAACAAGTTACCCCCCCCCTTTTTTTAAAAAAAATTAAATTAAATGCACTACTAAAATAAGTTTAAAATGACTGGTGTTCTAGCACCAGTAAAGATGTAAAAGAGAGAGAGAGACAGATTGGGGTAGAGTCTATTCTATTTGGGGAAGGCCTGCCGGAAGAGATCCATCTTGACGGCTTTTCTAAAATTGTCCAAGCTGGTTATTTGACGGATCTCTTCCAGCAAGGCGTTCCATAGACTGGGAGCAAAGATAGAGAAAGACCTCTGGGAGGTTACTGCTAATCTAGTTTTTTCTTAGTTGCAGTAGGTTCCTCCCAGAGGATCTGAGGGTGCGGGGTGGATTATATGGAAGCAGGTGATCCCTTAGATATGTTGGACCCAGGCCATGTAGGGGTTTAAAGGTCAGCACCAACACTATGCTTGGAAACCAATAGACAACCAGTGAAGGGATTTCAGAATCAGTTTAATATGATCCCTTCTAGATTTCCCAGTAATCAACCTGGCTGCCATATTTTGTACCAGTTGTAGTTTCCGAACTAGGTATAAGGGTAGCCCCATGTAGAATGCATGACAGAAATTGAGTCGTGAGGTTACCAGTGCATGTACTACAGTTTCTAGGTCCTTTGTCTTGAGGTAAGGGCACAGTTGGCATATCTGCTGAAGCTGATAACAGGGGCTCCTGACTGTCACAGTCACCTGATCAATCATGTGAAGCGACGGGTCTAGGAGCACCACCAAACTGCGAACACAGTCCTTCGAGGAGAGCATGACCCCATCTAGGACTGGAGATTGTATCCCAATACCTGGTTTAGGGTCTCCTACTGTAAGCACCTCCATTTTCTCTGGATTCAGTTTGAGTCGATTTTTCCTCAACCAATCCATTACCACTTCAAGGCATTGACTGAGGGGAGAAATGCCATCTGTCATCATGGCTGCTGACCGAGACATGGAGAAATATATTTGGGTGTCATCAGCATACTGATAACATCCTGCTCCATGTCTACGGATGATTTCCCCCAGCGGCTTCATATAGATATTGAAAAGCATCGGGGACATGATGGCGCCCTGGGGGATGCCACATTTAAGCTCTGTTTTTGAAGAGCTACTGTCCCCGAGCATCATCCTCTGGAATCTGCCTGAGAGAAAGGAATGGAACCATTGAAGAACAGTGCCTTCAATCTCTAACTCTCCCAGGCATTCCAAGAGGATGCCATGGTCTATCATATCGAAAGCCACTGAGAGATCCAAAAGCACCAACTGGGTCACGCTTCCCCTGTCGATGCTTAGGCGAAGGTCATCTACCAGAAAAACCATGACAGTCTCCACCCCGAATCCTGTTCTAAAGCCAGTTTGAAATGGATCTAGAAAATTGGTTTCATCCAAGATTGCTTGGAGTTGAAAGGCAACAGCCTGCTCGATCACCTTGCTCAAAAATGGGAGATGTGAAACAAGTCTGTAATTTTTCAAGTCCACGTAGTCCAGGGAAGGCTTCTTCAGGAGTGGTCTCACCACTGCTTCCTTTAAATAAGCTGGAACAACTCCTTCCCTAAGGAATGTGTTGATGGTCTCTTTAAGAAAGGCCATCAAAGCATCACTCCCCTGGACGACCAGCCATGATAGGCAAAGATCAAGGGGGCATGTCGTCTTCTTCACTTTTCCAAGGATCTTGTCCACGTCATCAATACTCACCGGCTCAAGCCAATCCAGTTTAATTTCTGAAATGGGTTTACTGGACACCTCGTCAGTCGGTTCTGTTATAAACCCAGCATCCACGTCAGCTCTTGAGAGATTTTATCTGCAAAGTAGTTGTTAAACGTGTCACAGCAGGCTGTTGTCGGGTTAAGTAGAGGGTTCTGCACAAGTGGAACCTACGTCAGTTCCCCCACTGCCCTAAACAGCTCTGCCGGGCGAGACTCTGCAGACGCAATATGTGCAGAGAAGAAAGATTTCTTTGCTGCACGTATTGCCTCTCAATAGGAACGAAGAAAATTCCTATGACGAGTCTTGTCAGATGACAGTTGAGTTTTTTGCCAGGTGCACTCTAGTTGTTGTCGAACCCGCTTCATCCTCTTAAGTTACTCTGTGAGCCATGGTTATCTAAAGGACGCCTAGGAGTGATCGTGTAGATAGCCCTGGTGAGATTGGTGTTCCAGGTATCGATTAGGGCTTTGACAGAATCACCGGCATTACCAACCAAGGAACCCTCCAAGGCTTTCTGAAGACCCACTGGCTTCATTAGCCTCCGGGGGCAGACCATTCTAATAGGTCCTCCACCCCCAGTGGGGTGGATAGTGGCTCTAAATTCAACCCTGACCAGGAAATGATCCATGCATGACAGTGCGGTGGTATTTATTACCTCCATCCATGGATATGCCTGCTCTGTACCAAAGACCGCATCAAGAGCCTGGCCTGGAAACCAGTTGGGATAGGCCCATGTCTGTCATGGAATCCATGAACTGCCGAGCCACAGCTGTTAAGACTGGTCTCAAATGGGATGTTGAAGTCACCCAAGACTAATGATTGGGACCTCCCAAAAATCAAAGGTATGAAATGTTGCCCTGTGCCATGCAACATTAGGGGCAGGATTATGTGCCTCCTCACAATCCCACACACAATGTTGCCCTACAAGCAACCACATGGCCATCTGCATTATCGGGGGGGGGGGGGGAGGGAAAGTATAGCAGCTTCATCTTTAATAAATCCTTCCAATCCTGCTGTTTTGAGCAGAGCTTGGAATTAACTAGCTAACTACTCATTTGTTAAGTACAATAACATCCAAAATCCACCAAACAGTGATACCCTTATTGGGCCAACCAAATGCAAAAAATACATATCACAGGCTTTCAAAACTTCACTGCCTTCTTCATCAAGCATTTGTGGATGCATTTTTTTCAAGAATGAACATATAACTGCATTGTGACAAAAATCTAATAAGAAATGTCGTTCCTTTTTGTGGATTAACTGTAACTTTCAAGTTACAAGTATGTGTATAGGATGAGGTTTATAACATTTCAGGGTTTATAGTAGCCTAAAAGCAACCTTTAAAAGCTGCTGAGAAATGGAAAATTAATTCATTGCCTTTAAAGTTATGACTATTTGGGGCACCTTGGGCCCATAACAGCAACAAATTACTCTTTAAAGATAACTCTCTTGGCTCTGATTTTAGAAATTATTGATTGAGGTATCTGGTTCCCTAATGTCTCAGATATGATCATAAATATTTATTACAGTCACAGATCAGCATAAGAACAAAACAGAGCATACAAAATACTATATACGATAGCAAAACTCATAAAAGAAGTAAAAATACATATAAATATTCCTAAAAAATACAAATACAGATAATCATCTGTCACATATGAATTTCAGGTGAAGGGCAAGCTCCATTAATTTCAGAGGAACCTCCATTTAATTGTCCTTAGAACAGGGCTTCAAATGTTAGGTTTTAAAAACAGTTAACTTATGTTAACTATTAGACATTGCAGAAATCTTTCACTGTCATTAACATGGAAAGATACCGATTTAACTCACTCCTGGAGTCATTAGCTAATTTGGCTTCCAAAGAAACTGTGGATTTGCAGAAAGTGGCACATTGAGCCACTTTTCTAACCAGTTACTTCAAAAGTAGCTTTTTGTAGTTTTAAACTTGCCTTCCTCAACCTGTCATTTTCCAGGTGCCTTAGACTAGTAATCCCAACCTGGCTGATAACTTGGGCTGGTGGGAATTGTAGTACAATGCTGCTGGAAACTTCCAGGTTTGGGAAGGCTGCTATTAATTATGGGATCAAATGACTTGCTCTGATTCAGTTTGGTCAATGATCTGCATCTTTCTTCTTTCAGCTTCCACCAATATATATCTTATTCATCCACCATTCAAATACCCTCAATTGTTGTTCTTTTTTTAACAAAATAAATATGACAGACAAGTGCAGGGTAAGTACTGTATCCTTCTATTATGCTACGATCTTTGTCCTGATTCCTTTCTACAATCTTAATTTGAACTAATTCACCTCCTTCTCACTCTTTTAATTAGAAACTAGAGAACTTAGCATGTCAAATAAAACTACAAAGTCAATTGTGTCTGCTTGTGTGTGTGTGTGTACACTATAAAGTGTATATATGGCTCACTATATAGGCACTGAGAGCCAGAAAGGTGCAGTGGTTTCAGCTTTGAACTACAACTCTAGAGAACAGGGTTCGAAACCTCACTTCTCCACAGAAACCACTGGGTGGTCTTGGGCAAGACACATTCTCTAAGCCTCAGGGAAAGGGAAAGGCAAAACTTGCTCTGAACAAATCTTGCCAAGAAAATCTCATGATAGGCTTGCCTTAGCATAGCATAGGTCAGAACTGACTTGAAGGCACACAACACACTATAGGCACTGGGCAATGCATTTGAAAAACCTAACTAAAGGGCAGCACTTTATTTTGTAGGAAGCAGATGGAAAGATTCTTAGTTCCTTGAAATGTATTATTAGTTAAAAAAAATTGATCATTGGGAGCACTCAGGAAATAACAACAAAGTGTTTCTAAAGTGACAATGAACTTCCAAGAAAAGAAGGAGGATGAGAAAGATGACAGTTTCAATATATTGCATGCATGCAGGTCTTGTGTAGTGGGTTATGATACAACCCAAAGCAATTAACTGCTAAACAGAATATAAATGTAATTCTCCAACTTTTACCTATTATCCTGATTCCATTCTACAATCTTAGTTTGAACTAATTCATCTTCTCACTTTTTCAGTTAGAAACTAGAGGAGTTAGTATATCAAATAAAACAATAAAATAGAACTACATTCCATGACACTTATTTCTGTGATTTCTGTGTTCCTTTTAACTCCAGTAGGAAGGAAAACATTGCTGTACTGAGTTACCATCCAATCAACCCATAAACTAGGCAGGTTCATGGAGAATGAGACATTAGTCATGTTGGCTACATGGAAATTCCACATTCAGAGCCAGTAGAGTGAGTTTGCAAACTCCAATCAAATGAGGATTGTCACCACCACTTCTATGAAGGCTTACTCCAGCAGTTTCCATTTCTGCATCCCAAAGCTTTCCTGAATGAAGTAATGGATTTGAGAGAGAAAAGTGGAAGCCTCCGCTGGAGACTGCCATTCCCACCCCATCAGAGTAACATTATGTCATCACCAGTCTCACTCTGGGAATCTCTGTAGAAACATACAACAGTGGTCAGCTGCCAATAGGAGGTCCAGTAGTGAGTCCCCCAACAGCCAATTCCAATCTCCACCAAAACCTGCTAGACAGATCATAATTTTACAATGGGGCACAAAGCAGGAGGCTATTAACCTAAATTCTAGAAAACACTAAATGAAGGGTGGACAAGTGAGACCCTCCACATATAATTGAACTGCAGCTCCCAGCATTCCTAATACGAGGCTATGCTGGCTAGATATGATGAGAGTTGCAGTCATAGGGTCATAAGTTGCCCACCCCTCCACTAAACTATCATTTAAAAAAAATTAACAATAATAATTTAAAACAAAAGATCATATATGAAAATGTGTGTAACATTAATCTTTTGTGTCTTTTAACTGTTGCGGGATTCCAAATCCAAAAGATTTCAAAATCCAAAAGATTTTTCAGGGTGGCTAAGATAGTGACACCCTTGCTTTCTGATGGTTCCGTGGACACAAACTTCATTTTGTGCATATAATAATAATAATAATAATAATAATAATAATAATAATAATAATATGATTTATTTATATACCGCCCTGGCAAGCCAATCTAGGCGGTGAACAACAACAGTAAATTACAACAAATTAAACAATATTATTCCATCCTCCCCGAACATCAAACAAATAACAACATTAAGATCCCATCCCTCATTCCTACCCACCCCCACCCCCACCCCCAAAACAAATCAACAAACAAATTAAAAAACAATTATTAAAATATACAATATACACTATAAAAATACAATGTGCAATATAAAATGCATAATTGCATTATTGCGGGGAAGATGTTACTGGGGAGGGATTATAAACTCTTCCCAGTCTCTCCAGCCACGCTCCAGCCACCGCTATGTTGCTGGGGAAGGTGTTGTCCCCGGCGGTCCTAGCGCCTCTGCCTCGGCCTCCAGCTCGCGTCGCAGCCGTGGCTGTTCCGTTTACGGGAGGGATGACAGCAGGCGGGCTTTTAAGGTCTTCCTGGCCGCGCTCCGGCCACAGCTGTGTTGTCATAGCTCCTCCCTGGGCGCACAGCTGTTCTTCTTGGGGCTGCACGGGCCGGCAGAGTCCTCCTCCTGCAGCTCAAAGCGCTGCTGCTGCTGTGTGTTGCCAGGGAAGGGATGGTGAAGGGCAGTGTTTTATGCCCTCAGCTCCTCCCTGGGCACACAGCTGTTCTTCCTGGGGCTGCACGGGCCGGCAGAGTCCTCCTCCCGCAGCTCAAAGTGCCACTGCTGCTGTGTGTTGCCAGGGAAGGGATGGTGAAGGGCGGTGTTTTATGCCCTCAGCTCCTCCCTGGGCGCACAGCTGAGGGCATAAAAACAATTACCTTTTATGACCATAATAAAGATCATTTTCTATTCTGTTTATAAAGTGTATACTAAACATAAATGAATATCATGTTTACACTTGGGTCCCATCACAAAAATAGTTCATTATGTATATGTAATTATTCCAATATCCAAATAAAAAAATGAAATCTAAAACAAATCTGGCCCTAAGCATTTCAGATAAGGGAGACTTAACCTGTACTGAGAACTAACCACAGTTGCTCACAGCTTCTTATAACACACACACAACATATTTTCCTACTTGGAAATTAAGACCCATTTTAGCTAAACCGGCTGTTTCCAGATAGAATTTAGAAAGTTTATTCTTGTTTCTAATCAGAGCAGAACAGACAGTGAGCCCTGCTACCACAGTGACTGGGAAGGAAGAAAGAAGCTAACTCAGGAGCAAAACAGACCGTCCCTTTGCACCGCCGTCTGGGAGGCTTCAGAGTGCAGTGTTTTGATGCTGCATGCTCTGAAGCCACCCAGAAGCTGATTTCAAACTTCCCAGCTGCTCACATGTGGGCCAGCTTCTGGGCACTACAGCAGTGCGGCATTTACACACCGGACACTGCTGGAATGTCATGAAGCCAGCTTCCAGCTGTGGTGGGGCAGAAAAAACTGGCTTTTTGCCAAGGAGTGGGTCTCCAACACTCCTTTTTCAGGTGGCTTCAAGACGAATTGGGGCTATAGCATGCGGTTGCTGCGGCCCCAATCCGTCTTCGGAAGGGGCAGCCTCTTTTGCCCCTAAATAAATACATAGATTGTCTGGAAAGTCTCTTCAAGTTGAAGGAACAGATCTAATAAGCCTTGCAAATTGCAGCAAGCTTGTGTTCTACTAGCTGTCCTGGAGATTTGTACAAAGCCCTTTCCTCTTGCCCAAAAATGAGTCTACCAAAACTGGAGAATTTGCATCCTTGTTTCTACACAGAGCTGAGTCATAAAAATTCGACTCTGGGCTAGGCCCTGAGATCTAGCAACACTAGCAGTTATAAAATGACAAAAACTAAGGTTTGTTTTTTGGAATTTATATGTATTTTTAATATTTTCTAGCCATGGATAGTTGGCTCTGTGGAGAAAGAATACATGGATATGGAGGGATGATTGTACCCAGAAAAACTCTCTGCTAACACTAATGCCTCTCTCTTCAGCGAGAGTGGAACATACCCCATCTTCTATTATTAAATCCATGCTAGTCTTCAACCTAAATTACTTGTCATCATTTCTTGATTTTACCTTACTGATTCCCTTTATCATGGTTCTATTTGAATACTGAGTAAAGTTACACGTTCTCATTTCTTTGGTTTATTCTTCCCACCCTATATTAAATAGCTGAAATTCCACATCATTATACATCAGGGGTAGGCAACCTTCCCCTTTAAGGGCCGAGGGACTTCAGCTCCCAGAATCCCAGGAGCTATTGGCCAACATGGGACTATTGGCCAACATGGCTGAGGCTTCTGGGAGCTGAAGTCCCTCGGCCCTTAAAAGGGAAAGGTTGCCTACCCCTGTTATACATGGTACCAGATGTGTAAAATGGTAAAATACAAAAGGATATGTGGAGTAGTAAAAGAAAGACCAGCACATTTGGAAAGATCCTGGAGTCAAAGCTATGGACCACCACAGTGGAAGCTGTGGCTTTTGCAATAAATACCAAAATTGCTACAAGGATGAATGAAGAAGCTCCAAGTAATCCAACATTTATGGTATTTCCAATAGAGAACTATTTATGACCTATCAAAAAAGACATGGTCTGTTAGCACAAAAGCAGACGGCAGCTGTGAGCATATTGTTGACAAGTAATCTTACTGTTTTGGAAGCTTCTTTACAAGGAACTAGTAGGTCTGTCGAACAGAAGATGATGCTTCCATTAGTCACTACAGTAGATTACTTTAACCACAGTTAAAACAGCTCTTTTGGGCCTATACACAATTGCTAGCCTCAATTAGAGGACATACTTTGAAACAGTGTTCACTTTTGTTGTTGTTGACCACCTTCAAGTTGATCTCGACTCATGGCAACCCTGTGGAGGAGAGATCTCCAAGACTCCCCATCTTTCAACACTCTTCTTAGTTCTTGCAGATCAATACCCGTGTTCTCCTTAATAGAATCCAACAATCTAATATGTGGTCTTCTTCACTTTCTTCAGCCCTCCACCTTTCCTAGCATTATTGTCATTATTGTTCACTAACCATTCAACAATTGATCCAACCGGTTTTATTCTAGTTTGGACTGGTAATTGGATTTTGGCTTATTGTCACTGTACACATGCAGAATTACTTCTGTTAAGGCAAACTGGAAATTTTGAACTACATTATATGCTCTCTCCTCAAAGTAGGAGAAATGGATAACATTTAAAATGCATTTATATGAGGCATTACACTAAAATGGAAAACAGTCAGACTTGACATAATCTAAGTTCACCAGTATTTGTGAGGACAGACCGTGAGCATTATGAAATATCAAGTATATCTGAGAAAATATGGCCAAGAAGATAGGTAGAGTCTCCAAGCCAGTGCGAGTCCTTTTTCCTGACCCCAACTGGGTTTGCTCCATCATTGACTGTATTGGGCTAATAATACTTAAACCTAAGCGGACCCTTGGTTCATCTGATATCTTCCCTAGGGACCTTATCACACGGGGGTCTGAAGCAGTCCCATCCCCGTGGCATCCCCGTCCCATGGCGCTTCCTTTCCCCGGGTGATCAAACGACGTCACAGGGAAACCCCGCCCATCCCCGTCGCATCCCCATCGCATCGCGCTTCCTTTCCCCGGGTGATCAAATGACGGCGCAGGGAAACCCCGCCCATCCCTGTCGCATCCCCGTCTCATCCCCGTTCTTTTGGATTCCTGGTCGAAATGGGAATTACATTTCCCGTCACCGGAAGGAAGCGCAATGGGATGGGGATGAGACTGCTTGGACCCCGTGTGATAAGGTCTTAGGTTTCAGTTTTGTCCCCTCCTGCTTCCTCTTTTATTTCTAGTCCAATTCCTTACTTTAGCTCCTTTCCACCTAATCCCAAGGAAGCTATTTCTGTGCTAAACCAGTGCCTGGCAGCCATGATGGACTGGATGAGGGCAAACAAATTGAAGACAAGACAGAGGTGCTCCCAGTCAGTCAAAAAGCAGATATGGGAATAGGGATTCAGCCTGTAGAGTTTCACTCCCCCTGAACCACAGGTTCGCAATTTGGGAGTACTTCTGGATTCAGCCCAGGTTTCAGCAGTGGTAAGGAGCATTTTCGCACAGTTAAAACTACTGCATCAATTGCACCATTCCTGGAGAAGTCAGATCTGGCCATGGTGGTACATGCCATGGTTGCACCCCATTTGGATTACTGTAATGCACTCTGTGTGGGGCTGCTTTTGAAAAATGCTCCAACTGGACCTGGCTACAGAGAGCATACAGCTCCCTGGTTGCAACAGCTCCATTGGCTGCTGGCCTATTTTGGAGCACAATTCAAGGTGCTGTAAAACCCTATACAGCTTGAGTCCAAGTTATTTGAAGGACTGTACCTCCCTTTATGAACCCAGTAGAGCACTTAGATCACCAGGACAGGCCCTTCTCTCTCAGGCTTGTGTGGTGGGAACAAGAGAGAAGGCCTTTTCAGTAGCTGTTCCCAAGCCCTGGAACTCCCTCCCTAGAGGCCAGGATGGCACCATCCCTGCTGTTCTTTTGGCAGCTGATAAAAAACATTCTTATGCTGTCAGGCTTTCTCAAACTGACAAGGACTGGACTTTAAATGCTGTGTAATTCAGATTTTAAGGTTTGTATAAAGTTTTAATTCATTTTAAATTTAATGTGTAATGTTTTTAACTTTTTAAAATTGTTCAATTGTTTTTTAAACTTTGTATCTTCATTTTTAATGCTTTTGTATTTTTTTTTATCTTGTACTGTTTTAATTTTTTTGTTAGCTGCCTTGGGTCCCTATAGCACTATATTGGCACATGAAGCCACATGGCATGCGAAGCCATTTTCACTGGCATGCGGAACGGGGAAGAGGAGGAAAAGGCATGCAACTGTTCCTCCTCCTCCCAGCCATTCCAGGCCTTCAGCTACCTCCAGAGATGCATCTGAAAGCCTGGGAAGGTGCGGGGGGTGGGGTGGGGTGGGGAGGCACGCACCTGTCCCTCCTCCTTCTGGGTCTTCAGCTGCCTCTGGAGAGGCAGCTAAAGGTCAGGGAGGGGGCTGGGGGAAAGAAGTCCCACCCCAGAAGACCTGTTCCACCCCAGAAGTCCTGCCTCCAGCACAGGGCAACACTTGGTGCCAGTAGGCCATTTAGTTTGGACACTCGGTTCCTAAAAGGTTCGCCATCACTGGTATAGCAGGAGAAAGGCAGGATATAAACAAAGTGATAATAATACTTTAGCCACTTCTTGTTTCCTACTCAGTATTCTATACAGCCTGCTAATTCCACCCCTTCTTTCCTCTCCTGGCACGTTTCACTTTGTCTGTCTTCACAGCCATGGCAGATCATCATTGCAGCCACCTAAGTGCAATAAAAGCACTGGCTGGGATGCCTGTCAAGGTTTTTACCTCAGATGAAAATGTATCTAGCTGTTTTGGTGCCAAAACTCAGATGCAAGGAACACACGAATGTGACTGAGTGTAACCTTGTATAAAATATATATATATATATATATATATATATATATATGACAGAAATGGGATCAAAATTCATTTTACATAAATATACATCCCAACATACTGTGACTTGAGGTAATGGAGCATCTATAGTATATGACAGGGGTAGGCAACCTAAGTCCCGGGGGCCGGATGCGGCCCCCAAGGCCTTTGGACCGGCCCCAGGCCAGTCCTGCCGCCGCCGCCGCCCGTCGCCGCTCAACATGATGATATTGATTATTATTGTTATTACTTGTTCTTGGGGTTTTCTTGGCAAAATCTCCACAGGGTTTTTGCCATGGCTTTTCTGGGGCTAAGAGAGTGTGCATGAATATTCTTTAATTTTTTTTTAAAAAAAATTTATTTTTATTTTTTATTTTATTTTTAGTGCTTCGGCCCCCCAATTGTCTGAGGGACAGCAACCCAGCCCCCGGCTCAAAAAGGTTGCCTGCCCCTGGTATATGATGTATACCAGAAAATTCCATTCCAGAAAATAATGGAAGTTTAATACAGTTTTACTCTGTACTAACATTACCAGGGTGACTATGCCAATTTAAGGCATCGGCAACACACAGCTGTATGGGTTATTTCCAGTAAAAGCATCTGAAGTTCTGTACCGATAAAGGTTAGAGGAAATAATACTGCCACATGCTTGCATCTCTCTTATTTCAAGGAATATAGGCTTCCCTCCTGCCTAGACCATGTGCGTATGTATACATGTGGAGACATACAAGTATGATTCACCTTTGACTGCTGGGAAACAAGAATTCTCCCTCTAGTTCAGGGGTGGACAATTGCAGACTTCTGGATGCTTTTGCCCTACATGACCAATAATTCCAACCAATATATAGTCAATGGTGAAAGACTGTGGTCCAACAATATATGGAGGGGCACTTTTGACTACCCATTTTATAGTCAATGCTGTTGAGAGAGTGAACCAGTGAAGTGCAGTAAACAGAACTGTAAACTACAAAATTTGGGGATAAGTCCCTACTCAGCTACAAAATCTCACTGGATGATGAAGATACATGCCTCACAGAGTTGGTGACAGGATAACATCAGAGAAAAGTGTCCACTTATCTCTGCTCCAACTGTCATGAGAAATAGAATAAAAGTATGATAAAGAAGCAAGCCTTCACTTGAACAACATTACTGACAAAAGACACTAGCCCAGAAAGCTGTGAGTTTCAGTACTGATTATTAAAACAGTCGTGCCCCCCTTTAAAAACACAGGCCACATAGTAATAGATTATCAATTCAAAAACTTTTACTTGGCTTTGGAAGGGCTCCAACTTTCTGTTCATGCTGCCCTAACCTAGAAACTCCCCAATTTTACGAAAGAGGGGAAAAGGGTCTCCACATCCCACACTCCATTATTTTTGTTCAGTTAATCTCCTGCCAGTCATCTGAAGAACATAACTTCCATTGTTTCAAAACAATGGAATTTGTTCAGTTTTTATTTCAGAATTCTGTACCATGAAAAATATCAGATATATCAGAGTGTTGTTGCAAGAAAAATATTGAGGGAAAGCTATTGCTTTTATAACGGACATATTGATTCAAAGCATTGCATTGATTCAAAGCATTCACATCTTTTTACCAGCAGCCATAGAATCTTTATCCCAGACTGAATAGTAGCAAGGGATTACTTTTTAACAAACAGTTATGATAAATCATCCTGGTGCAAGTAATGTGTGTCATACTGTTTTCCTGGCTCATGCAAACAGGTTGACATATGCCTCAAAATATGTACAGAGAGATTTATGCAGGCAGCACAATGACTTCATGTGGATTTTTAAAATATTTTATTTCCTTGTTTAAACAGACCTCAACTTTGTCATTTGTTTATGCAATGCTCTGAACAGGTGGTTTTTTATTCCCATATTCACTACTTCAGTCAGGCTGGATATAAAGGAGGGATGTGCCCCTATATTTTTGCTTAAGTTTCCCACTCTACTTTCTTGGACAATTAAATATCCATGGAAAGTTGATTTTCTAAAACGAACAAAAATCCCACAACTTTGACAACTGCTGCATTCTCCCATCTATGAAAAAGCAGTTTCGTAAACTTGTGTGCATCACAGTCATGACTGTTTATTAGTTTGCACCATTTGTGAGTGAGAATACACATTCCAATACAAATCTAATTCAGAAAAACAGCTACACTGCAGTCAAAATTAAGATATTTTTCCTAGCATCTCTTTCTCTATACAAAATAAGTAAATTGTATTTACATAACACAGAACAGGCTAACACACAACTAATGGAGAACAGATTGATTAGAACGTGTCATTAATATATAGACAACAATCGAGACCCACAACATAATCTTGCAGTTAAAACCTAGAGTTTTGCCATTTATTTCCATCCTCAAGAGGAGTGAGGCTACTCAGGACCTCAGCCATTCTGGAACAGGAAGTGGGTTTCAAAAGCAGAGAAAGGATTTTAAAAATACTCTATTTTTTCTTTTTACTATACGCTTGACCTTATTTTGCTGTGCCTAGATAGCTGCCAGCTACAAACCTCAGCATTTTATTCCACTGTAATAATAGGGATGGTTAGGGGTATAGCGGAGAATAGAGGCACACTGAAAAGACAAAAAATTCTGGAGAACAAACCAATCATTCATAATGTCATTGCACACATTTACCCAAACCTCATCTCTCATCTCTCCCTCCAGCCCCATCACAGTAACAGCTTGACCAGGACATCCCTCCACCCCACAACAAACTAACTGCTCCCTTCAGCAAGGGATTAAACTGGTATCCTAACATTCTGTGTGTTAACTGGTCTCAGCTGCAAATGCTATAGAAAAACCTCAGAAAAACTTTTTACAGACCTATATATACTGTACATACTGTAGTTAGTAAATACACAAAAATACTAAATACATTTTTGAAGGAGATAAACAAATGCTCTGCATAAAGATGTTATTTCTACGTGGATGGGTTCTGCATGGCTAGAAATTACAAGAATATGGAAAATCCTGGAGGATCTTTCATTTTGATGTTGGACAGACAGCATGTAGAGAATTGCCCTCTCAGAAAAGTTGACCTGTAGAATCAGAATGGCTGAAGAGGAACTTGAAAAAGACACATTTGCTAGGTTGGAGTCTTCTCATTGCTTTAGTAACTGAGCAAGATTTACAAGATGGTCTACCATAACATCGCTGATCATTTTGGGCCTGTGGCATCCCCACCCTTCATGTCACCCAGTCCAGGGGGGTGGCTGCTGGGAGGGACAGCGGTGACAAAAAGGCACCCTTGGTCCTCTCCTTTGCTGCAGCAGTGGAGGCCTCCCTGTGAAGAGGTCTGCACCACCAGGTCAAAGCCAGGAGAGGGGTCCTTGGCCCTCTCCTTTGCCAAGGCAGCAAAAGTCTCCTTGTGAGGGAGCCTCCATTGGCATGCAAAGCCGGGAAGACTCAGCCGGGTGTTACCCATCTTCTGGGATGTCACCTGATGTGGGCCGCATTCCCCACATCTCCCCTAGTGATGCCACTGCTTTTAGCCTCATCACTTTAAACTGGTTATCCTATTAAAGGTATTTTATGTAATCGTTATGTAAAGTGGTGATTTTGTAATTAATGTTTGTATTACTTGGTTGACTCTGTTGCAGTTTGTCATCTTATCTTTTGTTTCTTTTTTGGAAAACAAATAGAAAGATCATGGAAGCATTCTGAAGAAGCAGCAATAACTCTTTCAGATCCTTTAGGACTATGCAATTCATTTCATCATAAACATCTGCAGACACGGGTCCACTTCTTCAGATGTATATGACAAACAGACTGGTGTCAGTTTCTGTTGAAATAAATTAGTTTTAAATGTTACCAAAGACTCCTTGCTTCTTTTTATTCTGAAGAGGAGAACACCCTCAACCTATGGTAGTTCATCACAGACAGAGGAAGCTCCCCTCCCTGAAAAACCACTGTCTATAAGAAGAGAAAAACAGAAGTAGCAATGGGGATTATGGAACCTCACATATATTGAAGAAAGCTGAAGTCTCTATCTGATTTCTTATTTAGATCTTTCCTTCTTTCTTTCACCCCCCTGTCTCTCAACTCGACCAGCATCCTATAGTATAAACATATAGATTTATTTAGGTAAATTACAGAAAATCTACATATTTCTATACTTGATTTCACCTGCTATCTGTTCGGAGATTATTTTAGGCATTTAAAAAAAACACCCTTCAAGGATTAATGTAAAACTTGAGAAATTGTCAAAAGTTATCAAAAGCCTTTAGAACCTGTTATTTTCCATACATGAATCCTATGCAATTTTTGCAAACAAGCTTGAACATAGGTCCTTCGATACAAGGTATTTATTTCCAGGTATTAACATCACAGCAGCTACTAAAGGCACCTATAAAACAGTTCAGGAACATTCCAGAGGAACCATGATATATTCAAGTATTCATTTCAGGAACAGCCTCTGGCACAGGAAGTGACAGTCTTGAAAAACAAGGGCTGGCTTTCATTGTGTTCAAAAACCCATGGGGAGGGGGAACCATAACAAACAGAAGCAGCTCACTTGCTTTCACATCCAAGAATTGAGTAATTTACTTGACTGCCACTGCTGCTTTTCATGAAATTAAGGTGTACAGTCCTCCCTTCTCTCCCTCCCCCCAAAATGACAGATTGAGACATTAGAAGCTGTTTTCATTATCAGAAATTGTTTTCTTTAGCTACTGAGCAGTCCAGTGTCTGCTCAAAAGCCCCACTGTTTCAGCACTTTACTCCAAGGTGTATGAGTGTAGGGCTGCAACTTGAAAGATTTTGTTAATCTGCAAATAATTTCCCAAATCACAGTTTAAAAGCCTGTTCCAGAATGAAGAAAAAGCTTCTACCATGCTTTCTCCCAGAAATATCTTTGACTCTTGTCTTTTTGTGTGTATCTGAGGAAGTGGGCTGGTCCTCAAAGGTGCAGAAATAAAGCAATTTGATACCACTTTAACTGCTATGACTTTGTCTTAAAGAGTCTTGGAATTTGTAGTTTGGTCATGCACTAGAGCTCTCTGAGAGACCAGGCTGAATACCTCGCCAAATTATGAATATTATTCCACAGATTAACTGCAAAATATGAGTCCAAAATGTTGGCAAAAGGAAAGTGGCACACTGAAGTATATGTGGTTAGAATCTCTAAAGGAACTGAAACTTTTATTTCACAAAAAGCTGATTGGAACACTTTCTAAAACTGGTGCAAGAGAAAACAGCAAAAAACAAAAACAAAACAAAACAAAAACCCTGAAGATGGCACAAAAAATATTGCAAAGAGCATGGCTAAACCCAATTTGGTCCCTAAGAACTTCATCTACAAGTTAAGAAGTAATGAAGGAGGAAAAAGACAAAAATAGATTCAACGTTATCTGGTTTCCATTTATTTCACATATTAATGCAACTTGTAATACAAGTAGATCTCTGTCCACTCAGATGAATTGTGGAAAGATGTACTCAGTGTACAACACGCAAAAGTTCACCTGTGGCAATAAAGAAGAAAAGACCAGACTTGTGAGCTCACCAAATAAACTGACAACTTTTGTGGTGAATCTATAAAGCCTTTTATTTCATACCAATACTATGTACAGGATATTTTAAATTTTTTAATTTTAGCCTTTTTATTTATATGCTTTTCTTGTTTAGTCTAAATGGGATATTTAAAAAAACCCCACTGATGTCCATTTTAAAATTAAGTAATTCATTTTTCGTTTCTTTTTAAAATAGTATCATATTAGATTCTTTTTTAAAAAAAAAATGCATGCTATTTTCTATGAAAACTGGCGTTGTAGCCACTGGCATAATTGACATAATGTTGTCAATTGCAAAACTTCCATGATTAATAGGGGAAAAAATCCAATAAAAAAGATAGTATAGATGCACACTACATTTTTGACTGGTAAGTAGCTCAAGGAGGAGTTGCTAGTTGGTGGCAGACTTCCTTGTCTCCCCTCCCCAGCTGCGGCATCACTCTGGCCAGGCAAGTGAGGCAACAGGAGGGGACAGATGGGACACATTCGCCCCTCTTGCTCCTCTCTCAGTGGGCTTCCTCCCCAGGGAGGTAGTCCAGTAGGAGCACCCGGGAAGGACGCCTGTTCACCCCCCTGCATCAAAGGGCTGAACCTGGTGTCGCCCAGTGCAGTCCACACACACACACACACACACACACACACACGACTGACACTACTGAAAGGGGACACCAGGGATTGCAGTCACCACAGGACCAAATTGGATAATGGAGTGCACCAAAGAATTTCAAAAGAAAATCACCCTGTACTTTATAGATTATAGCAAAGCCTTGGACTGCAGATCATGAAAAACTACAGATCGCTCTTAAAGAAATGACTGTACAACATTTGATTGCTCTGATACGAGGCTACTGCTAGGACAGAGTACAGGGAAAGGGAAGGATTTCCAGTTGGCAAGGGGGTCAGCTGCAAATGTTGGACATACCATATGTAATGCAGGATTAGACTCAGAAGGAGGAGTCGTGAAAATTAGAGGAAGGAACATTAACAATTTAAGATAAGGTTTATAGCTGAACAGTAAGAAAACAAAAATAATGACCACAGATTATTTACATAACTTTAAAGTAGATGATGAAGACATTAGTTCAAGTTTTTTCCATATTTGGGCTCAATCATCAATCAGAGTGGAGACTACAGTCAAGAAAACAGAATCAAACTGGGACTTAGAAGGGCTGCTATGAAGGAACTAAACAAGATCCTGAAGTGTAAAGATATATCATTGAATACTAAAGTTAGGATTCTTCATGTCATCATATTTCATGTTTATATGTATTGTTGTGAAAGCTGGACAGTAAAGAAAGCTGATAAGAAGAAAATCAACTAATCTGAAATGTAGTTCTACAGACACTGTAGATGGCTAAAAACGGGTCCTAGAACAAATTAAGCCTGAACTCTTCCTTGCAGCCAAGACGTCTAAACTGAGACTGTCATAATTTGGGCATATCATGAAAAGACATGACTCACAAGAAAAGACAGTAATGCCGAGTAAGGCAGTAGGAAAAGAGGAAGACCACTTTCCAGATGGAAAGACTCATTCAAGGAAGCCACAACCCTGAGACCTGAGCAAGACCTGAGCAGGACTGTTGACAACAAGGTGATCTGGAGGTCTCTCATTCATGTGGCTGCCATGGGTCAAAGTCAGCTTCACGGCAATTAACAACAACAACTGTAATTACCATGTTTCAGCAATCTTTTACTCAGAACTAACAATCTGCTTGCGTGAAATGAAACAATCAAGTCAAGTAAGCCTTACATAAGTAAACAAAAACATTTTGAATCTTCTAGAGTCCACTTGCAGGTTTCTTCCAAAATGCAACTGTGTCTTTGATGTTGTTGTTATGTGTCTTCAAGTTGTTTCCAATTTACAGAGACCCTAAGGTGAACCTATCACAAAGTTTTCTGAGGCTAAGAATATGTGACTTGCCCAAGATCATCCAGGCTACTTCCCCAGATGCATGGGGTAAAGAAAATTAGGTTGTCTCCTGTATAATCCAATTTTTGTTTAATCCATTGCTACACATGAGCACTTGTTCACGACTACAGCTTCAAGCCTGATTGCTGGCGTCCCTTGTAGCTGTTGTGTGTCTTTGGGGGGATGCAGACCAGGGCGTCATGGAACCGCAGCCTCCGCACCGCGGCGCTCCTGCGGCGACCCTAAAAGGAGCTCCAAATTGGCGCTCCTTTTAGAAGACAGGGAAAGTGCGCCCTAAACGCGTCGGGCGCACTTTCCCTGTCTTTTCCGCCGCAGCGTGTGAGGACGCTGCGGCGGGAGGTTGCCCTCGGCACGCCGGTCGTGCGGAGGGCCAGCAGCTCTGAGGGCAACCTCGGGAAGAGGAAGGGGCGCCGTGCGTGCGGCTGCCCCTCCTCTTCCTTGCCTCCAAGACGGCTCAATAAGCCGTCTGCCGAAGCCCTTTGTTTCCAAGTTATGTTGACCCTAAGACAAATCTATCACAGGGTTTTCTTGGCAAGAATTGTTCAAAAGGGGGTTGCCTTTGCCTTCCTCTGAGGCTGGGAGAGTGTGACTTGCCAAAGGTCCCTCAGTGGGTTTCCATGGTGGAGTGGGGATTCACATCCAGATCTCCAGAATCATAATAAAATGCTCAAACGGGCAAGTGCCCAAAGAACTATTTCCTTTTCCACCAAGTGGAAGAGAGCCTTGTTGTACCTGGCTTCTTTAACTGAAGTATACCTGTACTGTAATGCAAAGGACAGATTTGATTTACACAGTGAAAAGTAAAGTGTGTGACCTACACAATAAAACATGAAACCTCATGCTGGCTGATACAGTTTCAAACCCAGCTTAGGATGTCACTAGTTCTATCAGCATCAACTATGAAAGCACTAGCCTTCCTGGTTCAATGAATCGGAGAGAGGATGAAGGCAAGAACAAGTGTTGGTGGCCTGGAGCCAAGGACAATAAGGTGAGAAGTGCAGTATTAGTTGATGCCTTAATTACATCAGAGCTTGGAAATTATCATTATTTTTTTTTGGGGGGGGGGGACTTTAACCTCCAGAATTTCCAAGCCACCATGCCCTGTTGCAAAAGAAACATTTTTTCCAAACTCTAAACTATATTGAGGACCTGCTTTCAAGTAACTCCAGTTGCTCTTTTTGTACAGTTCTAGACAGACACTCTGCTTATTGGGCAGCAAGAATGGCAGTAATAAAAAATATCCTTGTGCAAAGACTAATGAGCCAGGCTATGTTTTTTCACTAGACTCTTTCAACTTGCCTCCAGTGCAGGAATTAGGAAGGTTTGCAGTTGTATAAATAAAGCTGCTCAGTATTTAAACATCAAAAATGATCTTTACCATCTTTAAGTTTGTGGTAATGCTTCCTTGAAGGAAAAATAAGCAAAACATTTTTCAATTAATCAAACTTTAAAATGAGATTGTACCCAAATGAAGCAGGGGGGCAACCCTATATCCATCACCATCTTACCTTGTATAGAAAAGCCATTGTCAACATCTCTAGAAAAACAGAGATAACATGCAGCTCTAATATTAGGTTCAGTTCAGAGCAGGTTACACTTTCCCATTTCCTGGTAGACATCAAAAGAATGCCTGCGTGTAAGGATGGCTTTGTTCTAGCTAGCATTAGGTTCTCAACAGCATACTGATTTATAGAGAGTCAAGGCTATCAGCCATGCAGGATAAATGATCATACACAGATAAATTATTAAAGTGGAACATGTCCAAGCACAGAATCACCCTGCTAGGAATGATGCCTTTCTATATTTTCATTCTTCAATGATAAAAAATTAAGTTGACAAGGTTAGTTCAAGAATTTTCTTCTAGTGATTTAGAGACTTCTACAAAATGCTCCACCTGTAACAGAGACACAGCTCAATTCTTTGTCTTGCTTGTGGAAGTACTTTCAGTAATTCCCTTAAAAATGACAAGCTCATATTCATCTTTGCTTGCATAAAATGCTTATTGTCAAAATTAAATTTTCCAAGAGGGGTAGACAAGTAAGTTAATTTACAAAAGCAAGTGTAATTATATTCGGAATAAACTGCACTTTTAGTATATCAAAAGCATCATAGTTTTATGACAAACAAAGCTATATGTATATAGAAGTTTATATTCTCAAGCAACAAAATTACACTTAATCTACAAGGGTGCATTTTTTTTTAAAAAAAAATCTGATTAAAAATGTGACACAATGGGGCCTGGGTATCCGCTAGGGTTTGGTTCCAGGACCTCCCATGGATACCAAAATCTGTGGATGCTCAAGTCCCATTAAATACAATGACATAGTGAAATGTCTCTTATATAAAATGGCAAAAACAAGGTTTCATTTTGGAATTTATATTGTTTTTTAATATTTTCAAGGCATGGATAATTGAATCTGTGGATAAAAACATCCATGGATACAGAGGGACCGTTATATAAACATTTATTATGGTCAAAGACCAGTACAGTTTCCCTCCTGCTCAAAAAACAAAACAAAAACAAAACAAAACAGAAAAGTTTTTTCTTTCCTATGGCTTCAGCATTTCTGGAAATTTTACATCTATGTCACCAAGTTGAAGATATCTGTTAGCGTACTGTTCCTAATAAGGGTGTATCATTTATTTATCTGTTTATCTGCCTAGAGCAGACCTGCACAACATACGGCCAAGGGGCCGCATGTGGCTCGCCAAAGGATTTTGGGTAGCCTGTAGGGATGTGGAATGGCTTCAAGGCTCCTCTGCTGCTTGGCCTCTTCCTGAGGAGAGGATCATGCGGAGGAGGAGGAGGAGGAGGAGGAAGGGCGAACGCTCACCCTGCAAGGCTCCTCCACTTTTCAACAGAATGAGAAGCCTGTGCCAGTAAGCCAAAGCCCCCATCCACCCCAAAAGTTATTTTCATTGATCCCCAACCTGGCAGAAAGCATCCCAACTGAAAGAAAACATTCAAAAATATCTCCATTGCAAAGGATAACAAGAATCCTGTACCACCACAAATTACATTATTCCCATGCAGTCCCTCTCAAAATGGTGACTGGAATTAATGAAATGTCACCTCCTGTTGCCCTTTTGAGAGGGACTGAAGAAGAAAATGAAGATACCATAGGTGGGCTTGTTGTGGGTGGGTGGGTGAGTGGGTGAAGCGCACAGGATCTGTGGAGGAATTAACCCCTACCTCCCAAATAATTCCCCAGCCTTGCTATACTAACAATAAACTGCTTCCTTTTGTTGTTTCATAACAATAACATTTTTCTTTAGTAAGGAATTCCTCCATTTCATGTGTGAAGAATCTTACTATAACTTCCTATGACACTAACTTTTAAAATGCACATAGTATATCTTGGCATTAGTCAGTTTAAAAAAAAAGTGCTACTCTGAAAAATACTAACTCACGCGCAGACTTATTTTTTTAATCTTCATCTCTGCTTCATTATCCTTGGATTTATAAGGTCACTTTCTTTACCTCCTGCATTTTTCTTCTCTTTCATGTTCTCCTTTTAATGTAGATTATTTTACACAGTTTTTATATATCTAGGAAAGAATAATACAGACCTGACTCTGGGGGATTTTTACCAGGTTCTTTTTAAAATGAGAATATAAGATCTTTATAATATCAGCCTTATATCCTGCCTCGGAATCTCAAAGTGTTTGTTCCTTCTGATAAGATAAATTCCAGCCTGGAAAAGTTCTTTGAGGAAAATCTCCTGTCTAGCCATTTTAAAAATGTTTTAACCCAACTATGGTTTAATATTTATATTGCATGATTAAGCCTAAGTATCAGTAACATCCCATCAGAACATCTGCAGTGCATTTTATCTATGACAGAAAACTAAAGCAAAGCTTAACAGATAACATAGCAGCCGAACCCCAGTAAATGTCACCAAGCAGGTTACAATAAAAGTATGGTCGAGTGTGGGAATCCTGAGTCAAAATTTCACATCTGCATGGTATTTATATATAGTGGAAAGAGAGGATGACATACTGAGGCACTACAATGCACTGTAGCTTTTCAGAGAACATGTGCACAGAGGTAGAATTCAGAGGCATAGATGTGTTAGTCTGGAACACCAGTATGCAAAGGAATCTTGTAGCACCTTTGAGACTGTGTAGAATAGCAATAGCGGTTTCATTTATATACCACTTCATACCACACTAAGCAGTCTCTAAGTGGTTTACAACTGTAAGCTAATTGCCCCCAACAAGCTGGGTACTCATTTTAGCGACCTACGGAAGGATGCAAGGCTGAGTTGACCCTGAGCCCTGGCTAGGATTGAACTCACAACCTTGTGCTTTGTGAGTGAGTAGCTGCAGTACAGGCATTTAACCACTGTGCCACCAGGGCTCCCTGGTCCTTTCTTTGTCACTCTCCACCCACCTACAGAAGACCAGGTAAGTGATGACCCATGATGGGATGAAACCAGGTTGACCAGATGTCATAACCATAAAGAGAGACAAAGAACCATAAAATGTTGAACATTAAAGAAAAAGTTGTAGATAAGCTTTCATTGACTTGGTCTACTTCCTTAGATGCATCTATTTCAGACCAAGTTACGAAAGCTTATGCTACAACTTCTTTCTCACAGTTAGTCTCAAAGGTGCTACAACAGGGGTAGGCAACCTTTCCCCTTTAAGGGCCGAGGGACTTCAGCTCCCAGAATCCCAGGAGCTATTGGCCAACATGGGACTATTGGCCAACATGGCTGAGGCTTCTGGGAGCTGAAGTCCCTTGGCCCTTAAAGGGGAAAGGTAGCCTACCCCTGTGCTACAAGATCCTTTTACATATTGATGTGGGTAGGGGACCATGTCTGTAAATTTGCTATTATATTAAAATTTCAAAGCAAACAGAAATAAAATGAACTGCCTCCACAGGTTTGGGAGTGGGAAAAGAGCCTCTCTTTGGGGCTGACCTAGGGGCTTACTCTCTCCTGTAAAGTCTACAGACTTGTGCGGCAGTGCCTTCAGTTTGCCTTCCAGTAAATGACCAGTTGGAGAGCAACCTATGATTTTGAATTGCCCTTGGGGTCAGGTGTTAAGAGGAGGTAGTCACAGGTTGACAGCTGGTCTCACCTGGACCCACATTAGGTTGCTCCCTTCTCTCCTGCTGTTTATCCTCAGGTTCAGTTCATTAAATAGGTTCTTTGGTCAAATAAAGTGGTCCTTTTTTAACCCATTGCCCTGCGCCTGGTCTCATTTCATGGTTGTGATCAAATAAAATGCAGGAGGCAAAGGACATGACTTGAAGCTTTTTCACTGATGTGTTAATTTTGCATTTCTATAGAGCAGGGGTAGGCAACCTTTTTGAGCCGGGGGCCGGGTTGCTGAACCTCAGACAATTGGGGGGCCGAAGCACCATAAATAAATAAATAAATAAATAAATAAATAAATAAATTTTAAAAAAATAAAAAATTAGAAAAATATGCATGCACACTCTCTCAGCCCCAGAAAAGCCATGGCAAAACCCCTGTGGAGATTTTGCCAAGAAAACCCCCAAGAACAAGTAATAACAACAATAATCAATATCATCATGGTGGGCGGCGGCGGGGGGCGGCAGAGGCAGGACCAGCCTGGGGCTGGTCCAAAGACCTCAGGGGGCCGCATCCGGCCCCCGGGCTTTAGGTTGCCTATTCCTGCTGTAGAGGTTTGGCTTAATTCCCTTTAAATAACCCCTCCCACAGAAAAGCATTTTGTTTTTTCTACCTGTACCATGAGGTAGTACAGGCTTTCCTACCAACTTATTATTTCACATATGCACTAGATCCAGCTTTACTAAGCTATTTGGAAAAACTATTTCTTCACAACAATTTATGGTCCAATTCAGTAAGATCTGTTTTGATCTTTAAAGCCCTATTCTGCTTGGATCTAATCACCTCAAGAATTTCTTCCACATGAACTTGTCCAATTACAGGGATATTAGTTGGGGTCCTTTCTTTGTCACTCTCCACCCACCTACAAAAGACCAGGTAAGTGATGACCCATGATGGGATGAAACCAGGTTGACCAGATGTCATAACCACAAAGGAAGACAAGGCACCATAAAATGTAGAACATTGAAGAAAAATTAAAGCTAAAAATACTAATATAAACATAAATTCATGCTTCTTAGTCATGGTGAAAATGCAGAACAATCTGGAATTCCTCCTGGACAGAAGGCTGAAATGTAGGATATGTCCTGGAAAAGGAAGATGTCTGGTCACACTGGATGAAGTATATTTCAAAAATGACTAGTTAAATGGCTCACTATTTTTGTACCCGCATGGCTTACCTAACTGAACTTCCTGATTAATAATGCTAAAATTGATTCCATGCTTTAAATTATTTTTATAACATTAGAATTTATTAGCAGGAATGGACATACTCTTGGACATATTCAATAAAATAGAAAGCCTAAAGAAAAGTATTCGAAAAATGCATCACATGGGCTCTGTTGCTAAAAAACACAACTCACCAGATGAATACCTAAGAAGCAACTGAAGAGCAGTGATAGGGGACAACAAAACAAGAACAGAAGGGAGTGCTGGTATGGAATTGAATGGACTGGGGAAGTGATTTGTTTCCTTAGCCCTCAAGTAGCCATGGCACTTACAGAGTATTAGGCCTTTTTGCTCTGAAAGGCCTATATGTCTTTCTAGCTGATTGAATTTTTGTGTAAGTCTCTTTAATTCTCCTCCTCTATTGATTTTTTTGCTTTTTTCCACTGCATAACATACAACATTTTATGTTATTACTTGGAATGAGCAGCAATTGACCCTTTTATAATCCTTCGACATGTTTCTTAGTGCTGACACAGTGCTAGGCCTTTCAATCATTAAGTGGAAAGTTCTGCTTCCCCTCCTCACTTTCTTCTCTTTCTCTGCCACTCATTCTGTTTTTCAGTAGATCACACACTTTGAGGAGTTTGGTCAAGTTGGAACTTGGAGCCAAAAATACAGCTAGCTATATTTATTTATCTATTTACTGGATTTAAATCCCACTTTTCTCCCAAAGAATTTTCAAGGAGGCTTGAATATTCATGTCATCCCATCCCTGCCTCTTTCTTTCTTTCTTTCTTTTTCTTTCTGTCTACTCAGATCTAAGTCCCATTGAGCTAAATGAGCAAAACACACGTTCTGCCACTGATCTTTGCAGATTACATCTTTTGATAGGGAGTGGGGTGGTGAACGGAAAAATGTTCTGCATATGCTCAGAGGTATTCAAATCATTTCCAATTCAGAATTCTCCACTCTTGATTCACTGACTGTTCCTTACAGCCAGCCACTAACTGTTGTACTTGCAATGGATGAATGTTCACCAGCTGATATTAACACACCATTCTTTACTAACATCACTCTTTTTAAACATTTAATAAATGAAGTGTTTGAAGGACAACTGAATAGTGAATGGTTTGCCAAGTGTGGGAGGGGAAGGAAAAGAAGAAGACTGATATAGAACTGAACAGACTGTATATGTAATCCTGAAGTTTAGGACACACGTGTGCTTCAGCTTTTCTCAGCTTATTGGATTTCCACATGTATTGGGGCAACATATGAATGCATCAAATAAAGAGCAATAAAATAAAATTAAGGACTTCCATTCAGTAAAATGGGACAAAATGTAACAGGACAAGCCATATAAAGTAGGGCCTTCTCAGAATAGGACCTGAAGCATACATGTGCAGTGTGAAGTTCCATCAATGTCACTAAGACTAATCGCAATGAAGAAAACCCAACTGGACTGTTCAACTACTAATGGAAAAAACCTGTCAACAAGTCTCTGAAGACGCATATACTTCCTTCCAATGTAGCCTCTACACACCCTCAAAATCAACCCCTGAGGGATGGCACCACAATTCAAAAAGGATACTGACAAACTGGAGCGTGTCCAGAAGAGAGTGACTGAAATGGTGAAGCGTTTGGAAACCATGCCATATGAGGAACGACTTAGGGAACTGAGTATGTTTAGACTGGAGAAGAGACAGTTAAGAAGTGACATGATAGCCCTGTTTAAATATTTGAAGGGATGTCATATTGAGGCTGGAGCAAGCTTGTTTTCTGCTGCTTCAGAGAATAGGACCTGGAACAATGGATGCAAGCTCCAGGAAAAGAGATTCCACCTCAACATTAGGAGGAACTTCCTGAGAATAAGAGCTGTTCAACAGTGGAAAACACTCCCTCAGAGCTCCTGCATGGCTTTGATTGTGAGTTCCTGCATGGCAGGGGGGTTGGACTGGACCTTGTGGTCTCTTCCAACTCTATGGACCTTATCACATGGGGCTCAATGCAGACAGAATCCAAATGAAATCCCAACCTAATACGTATTATTTTTCCATGTGTCCACACGACGTCGCACAGAACCCCGACAGAATGTGGAAAGAACCGAGATCTTTTGAATTTCGGTTTCTTTAGGAATTGCAATTGCGTGACAGGAATCGTTTCGCTTTTACCGGAGGTATGAAAACCCAATACGTATTGTGGAGCATTTTCCCGCCTGCGCTCCAAGGAGGACCTCCTCAGAGAGCTGACTTTCTGAGGAGGACCTCCTCGGAGCGCAGACCCTGCACGGGGCCTTGCTCCAAGGAGGACCTCCTCAGAGAGCCAGCTTGAGAAGGGGTGACAGCCGCGGCTGTATTGCACATGTGCTAGAAGAGCAAATACGGTTCCCGGGAGCACTTTCCTTAAAAGCGTGATGAAGGTAATTGCGTGTGATAGCCATTTGGGTATTGTGGGGTTTCATCCGGTTTATTACTGGATTTATTCTTATTTCACTTTATTATCGCTTTGTGGGCCACGTGTGATAACGTCCTATGATTCTATATGGCAACAACTCAGACAGCACAGTTTTAGGTGGTGCAGATGGAAAAAGGGAGACCAACTTGTGGAGCTGACCACAGACTGCTTGGGAGAAGAGAGATCACCTCCAGCAAGATTCACTGTCACACTTCTTCAATCAATAAGGGGATCTGCTTGGATCCCATCTCCTGTACTGATCTGTCTAAATATATTTTAATTCAAAATCTTATGAGACAAAATCCTCTAAAGCAGAAATAGCATTCTTATGTTTCTCTCTTTGCTTGCAGAATAGAAACATCTGTGGCAAACTAAAAACAGTGGACATTTATTAACAGGAGAGCCAGCCAAAGTACAGCCCAGATCAATCAAATACCTCCAGCTGATGTTTCAGTATGACAAATATACCCTGTTCGTATGCTCTATAGCCAGCTCTCTCTCATCTTTTTTCACTGTAAGATAAAACTGCTGTGAACAGTTCATGTTGAATGTAAACTCCTGGTCAATTTTAGATAAGAACACAGAACCACAAAGCTATGAAACATGAATCTCAAAACAAAAGAAACAATTCGGCATCACTCACATTATGGCCATGTTAAGTAACTTACAGGGACTTACATCTGTAGAAAAAATGCATAGCTAAGTACTGTTAGTGAGAGCTCAAACCCAGGGTGACCAGATGTCATTACTGCAATGGAGGACAAGGCACCAAAAAATGCAGGACATTGAAGAAAAATGTAGGACATTACAAATGAAACGTTAAAACCAATACTATAAATATAAATTCATTTCATATGGTTTATTTATTTATATGCAATAATATCGTGTATAGCTGTATTTTATTAATCCTTTTATTATTTTTATTTTATTATATTTTATTATTCTGTCCTCACTGCAAATAGGGGAATAGGATGGATCCTTATAAATATCTTTTTTCCTAGGAGCAGCAGCAGGGAAGACGTGCCTCCAGAGCCAAGGTACATTTGTTTCTCAGAAGGGAAAAGATCATTAAACATGGTGTTACTCAACAGGCTTCTTAGTGATGCTCAAAATGGAGGACATTTTGAAATTTATCCTGGACAGAAGGCTGAAATGCAGGACATGTCCTGGAAAAGGAAGACATCTGGTCACCCTGCTCACACCTCACCTGCCCAAGAAAGTATCATTAAAAATTGCTCATTGTTGTTGTAGTTCTTGTTGTTATTAAGTAATTATCCACGTCTCCCTATAGATTGAGGCTGGGAACACATACCAATTAAAGGAGCACATAAAAAACAATATACATTAAATCAATCTCTATATAATTTAAAATCTGCAATTGCCATATTTTGAATGCTTAGCATGATATGCTACATTTTTCTACTCTTCCTGACTTCTGCTGGAATCTGCTTCTAACATAAGAAATATTCTAACAGTTAAAGACAGTGGAATGTTAATACCACTGATATTTTACAGAAGGTCAATGCTAAGACTATGAAAGAAAGGGATGCAAAGCAGGGGTGGATCACCTAGGACCCTAGTCCCCAACTTAATTTTAAAAACCTTCTGTAATTTGTCAGTTCTGACTAAAAATCAGAACCAATGTGCTGATATTTATTATATTTAATTGCACTTTGCATTGTTTTTAATTATACCAGACTGTAAAAATACTTTTCGTCAATGAAATGCAATGTAATATTGATGCCATTGTCCTGGAAATGATATGGGGGATGACATATTCAGTTGCTACATTCTTCCACATACCATTGTTCCTCACTTACTGTTTTCACTGAATTTTTCAATTCTGTGGCTGGCAGCACAAATGGTAGCAGCAATTGGGATAAGAGGAAAGGGCAGGAAGAAGAAGCAAGCAGTGTGCTACCTCATGATGCAGAGGCCTGCAAAATGAGGGAGGAGTGAGAGGTCAAAAGCAAGGAGGTCAAAAGCAATATGTCAAACCATATTATTTCTGCAGAGCAGATGCAAGCAAGGATGAGGTCTCTCCTTTTGCCCACACCATCTGTTCACTCTCGCTCCCTAGCATTTTTCAGAGCTTTTATGATCCCTTTCTTGGGACACATGCACAACTCTGGTGCCGAGGGCAAGGTGGTCATATCTAGGGATATTATTAATCACTGACTTTGTTCTCAAAAAAAGCCATGAGTAATTTTAGCAATTTTCTTCCTGTGGCAAGACTATCTTCAAAAAACAAACAGTTTTCAAAGACTGTTCAGACTGGTGCTTAGCATGCATCTACAATATAGAAATAATGCAGTTTGACACCACTTTTAACTGTCATGGATCCATCTTACAAAATTTTGGGATTTGTAGTTTTGTGAGGCACCAGCAGTCTTTGGTAGAAAAGGCTAGAGACCTTGTGAAACTACAAATCCCAGTTTTCCATAGGACAGAGCAACAGCGCTTAAAGTGTTGTCAAACTGGATTATTTATACAGGATAGATGCACCCTTAGTCTGAGCAAAATTTGTACATGGTGCTCTTGTGCTGAAAACAGCATGTATTGAGCAGGAAAGAGAATCTTTAGCACAGAATATTCTTTACAGAAATCTTGTTTTCTGTGCAGAAAACACTATAGCGGAGGCCTTATTCTGTACAAAATTTCCATATGATATTTTTGTAGAAGTGTTATTTTTTGTAAATAAAAATGCTGTTGTCTGTCCAAAAAACAAAAACAAAAAAATAAATGTGAAGAGCCACTCCTTCACCTTACTACTTTTTCTTAAGATGGCAGCCCTGAGTGTGTGGGGTTTTTTTTAATCCCTCCGCTGTCAACAATATGTGATGTACCAGACCACTTTTATGCTATCTATGGGTTTACTCCCCAATAGGTTTCTTTATTTCTTAATAGCGTGGAAATTCAATCCAGGTTCAGATAAGTTTGTAATTATAAAACTTTATTTGAAGGATAGGTTGAAGGATGATTAACAATATTTCAGTTGTTACAATGTTGCATTCACTTGTTCTTGTTATACTTTGTTACATGCTCTTTAACTCTAAAGAACAACAGTTACTAGTCTTTAGGACTCTTCCACTGTCCTTATTTAGGTTTATCCTCTTAACCTTATTTTGGTAATAGCCTAACTTTATCCCGCAGGATATCAAATATCAGCAACTCCCTCCCTTGGAGTGCTATATTCAAACTAAGGGCCTTTGCAGACTGCCAGAAATAGTGCAAATTGAGTCCACTTTAAGGGTTAGGGTTAGTGCTAGGGAATCATGAGAATTGTTTTTTTCTGAGACATTGAGCCTTCTCTGTCAGAGAGCTCTGGTGCCACAATAAAATACAGTTCCCATGATTTCCTAACCCTTGGGATTTAGCCCAGCTTCTCCATCATACAATCATAGAGTTGGAAGAGACCACAAAAGCCATCCAGCCCAGCCCCTTGCCATGCAGGAACCCACAATCAAAGCATCCCCAACAGATGGCCATTCAGCCTTTGTTTAAAGACCTCCAAAGCAGGAGACTCCATCACTCTCTGAGGCAGTGTGTTCCATTGTCGAACAGCTCTTACTGTCAGGAACTTCCTCCTAATGTTCAGGTGGAATCTCTTTGCATCTATTGCTCCATGCTCTAGTCTCTGGATCAGCAGAAAACAAGCTAGCTCCCTCCTCAATTGTGCTCTTTTGCTCCTACCACTTTAATTGTTATCATCCTACCCTAGAAAGTTCCTGTTTCCTCCATCGTTCCCTATTTATTTATTTTTCATCTTAGTGAGGTGCTGAAGAATTGGATTTTCATGTAGCTCTGTCTTTCTCTCCCAAGCTCAAAACATGAACTGTAGTGAGGTAAGGAAGCAATATCATAGATTGGATTTTAACCTTCATTCTGGAAAGTGAAACATACATTTGAACACCACCTCAGAATTAATTCAAGTATAACAGAAGTCAGTTTTCATTGTAAAAATAAATTAATGCAAGTTTTTTTTCAGCACAAATGCAATGTTGTAGCACATGGCTGGTTCAGATCCCCATCAAAAACAGCATATCCTTCCTTTCCTTGCCAGCCCATTGAGCAGGGAGCGAGACAAGACAGATACAGAGAAAACTAAGAAGAGACTACTCCCTTTGGGTCTCCCCATGCTCTACCAGCTTGTAGCCATTAACAGATTAATTCCAAAGGACGTATGAAGGGAGGAAGAAAGTTCACTAACTCATCATCTAAAGACATAACAGAGGTTGTAGTGATGAATCTGTATCAGTTTGATTCTGTATGCTGCCAGAATCATTTATAAGCCATACCCTGCTCAAAGTAAGTGAAATAAACTATGGGCTACAATCAATTTTACTTTCAACTAAAGGAGACTTACTGAAGTTAATGAGACAGATCAGTCAGCACTAATAAGTGCTTGATTTCAATGGCTTAATGCCAACTGGGGTAAAATCGGGGGGGGGGGGGTAGGAATTGTACAGCCATTCCAAAGTTGTTAAGCTACAACTTACAACATTTGTCACCATTGGCAATACTGGCTAGAGACACAGGGGATTACAGTCCAAAAATATCTGGAGAACTGCATGATTCTCATCCTAATTTGGCCCATGATTTCTGCATGCTTGTTCTCACTTGATAATTGGATGGAGCCAACGTTTGGCAACTTCTGAGAGTCTATGTTAAGTGATGTAGTCTTCTTTATGTAGGAACTGAATGTGGAGTTTTATAGTAACTAATCCACATTGAACTGGAGAGAAGATTGTTAGCATACCATATATATTCAACTATAAGTTGACCTTATGTATAAGTTGAAGGCAGGTTTGGCCAAAATTATGGATTTTGATATGACCAGTGGATAAGTCAAGGGGAAATTGGGGGGCATGTAACAAAGGATGTAAAGGACAAAGCAAAGGAAAATGATATCAAAGAACTTACAAACTTCGGACAAGCATAACTGTTTGTGCTTACCCTAAAGGCTGGATGGTGAGGAGTGGACTAGGGTAAATGATAGTTTTGCAATGTGTATGGGAGCCAACCAGGCACAAGTGGGCTAAGAAAATGCAGACATCATAAATGATGAAAAGGCAAAGCAAAGAAAATGGCAACTACTCTAGCAATTATTATAGGCTTTAACTTTAGTATGATAACTTTGCCTGATTTTAAAACAGAAAAGCTGACAAAAATACACAAGTGTCTTATTCAAAACACATTCCACACGGTATACTTTATTACTTTTTCCTTTTGCCTTCCCTCCCTCCACCATCATTGAGGTAGAGAAGGCAGGCCAGCTCCATCGGGCCTAGCCACAGTAAGAAGGGCCCTCCCTCCAGTCCATCTGCTTTGGTCCAGGCTTTAGAGGGAGAGAAGATCTGCTGGACTTATTCTCCTTCCCCACCACCATTCCCTTCTCCTTTTGTGTCTTGTATTTTTAGATTGTAAGTCTGAGGGCAGGGAAATGTCTGCTTAACCTTTTGTAAGCTGCTCTCAAAGCCTTTTGGCTGAAGAGCGGGGTATACATACATTAATTGACCTAAATGCCAGAGTGGTGCAGTGGTTAAATGCCTGTACTGCAGCCACTCACTCATAAACCACAAGGTTGCGAGTTCTATACCAGCCAGGGTTGAGGCTTGACTCAGGCCTGCATCTTTCCGAGGTCGCTAAAACGAGTACCCAGCTTGTTGGGGGGCAATCAACTCACAGTTTTAAACTGCTTAGACACCCCCTAGTGTGGTATGAAGCGGTATATAAATGAAGCTGCTTTACTTTGCTTGATTAATAATAATAATAATAATAATAATAATAATAATTATTATTATTATTATTATTATTATTATTATTTATGGGGAAGCACCAAAGAGCTGCCACTGCTGCCATTTTCCTCCCCAGGCATTAAAAACGGAGAATGGTGCAATGGCAGAGAGAAAAGAGTGGGTCAGTGCTTCTTTTAGGTCAGGGGTAGGCAACCTTTTTGAGCTGGGGGCCGGGTTGCTGTCCCTCAGGGGGCCAAAGCACCAAAAACAAACAAACAAACAAACAAACAAACAAACATTAAAAATAATAAAAAATAAAAATATGCATGCACACTCTCTCAGCCCCAGAAAAGCCATGGCAAAACCCCTGTGGAGATTTTGCCAAGAAAACCCCAAGAACAAGTAATAACAACAATAATCAATATCATCATGGCGGGCGGCGGTGGTGGGCGGTGGCGGCGGCAGGACCAGCCTGGGGCCGGTACAAAGGCCTCGGGGGGCTGCATCCGGCCCCTGGGCCTTAGGTTGCCTATCTCTGTTTTAGGTGCTCCCACAACTGGCTAAGCTCTTGTCTTTTGCCACTCCACTCAATGAAAGGGATAAGACAGATGGGAGTTAAAGAGTTAAAGTTCAGTACATACATTTACCTGTGGATAAGTCGGCACAGGTTTTTGGGGTCAATTTTTTTACTAAAAAGTCAATATTTATACATGAGTATACACAGTAAAATAGCTCCTTCACCATTACCTCTCTTTATCTCTGTCCCTACCCTCAGGCCCCCCAGCCCAGAGGCCCTGCTTACCTTTCCTTCAAACCTGGCTGTGCTTCCAAGTGGCACCCGAATATTTCTTGGAGGTAAAGTAAATGCTGGCGGTTCTGTTGAAGCAGGAGGTCTTAAGGAAGAGTGGTCCAGAGTCAAGGAGGCTTTGGAAATTCTAGTAGATACCAGTTTCACATCCCCCATGTTAAGAGCTTTGAAAAGCAAAAACAAAAAGCCAAAGTACAAATATCAGTCACATTCTTCTGTGTGAATGCTGTTAAGAACCACAAACAAAAGCTCAGCCATGATCTGTCATACTGCTACACATTCATTCGAGTGTAAACCTTACTCACTTTATTTCACTGGGAGAGATGAACCTGGTCAAAGCTAAAAACAAACAACTATCTCTCAAAAAGGTAAAGTTGCCTCAACATCAATAATCATGCTAAACACCAGGCTGGGCAACTTCAGCTGTCCAGGTGTGTTTTTGGAATGCAACTCCCATCTGTCTTAGCCTGCAAGCATAGCTAATAGTGAAGGATGTTGAAAGCTGCACTCTTAAAACATCCAAAAGGACATGGGATGCCCATCACTGCTACACATAGATACTTCCTCTGCAACACTTTTGCCTTTAGGAAAAAAAAAAGATTTTGCTAGGGGGACACATGTTCCTACTCTTCCCCCACTTTTTATATTTCTCCTTATATTATTATAATAATAATTTCTAAATCTGCACCCATGTATATGAATCAATATATGTATCAATACTCTTCTTTCAAGGATTATTGTGAGGAAAGAACAGTGTTGACCAGGGTGGTCAACTATGGCATGGACCAATTCCCCCCACACACTTCCCCCCCCCCCCACCTTGGCAAGCCACATCAGTAGAGAATTGCAAATGGAAGTTGCAATATCCAGTAAAGCCCTTTTTCTGTTTTTGGGGGGATATGGGACATGAATGATGATAAAACACCATTCCAATAGTGGTCTATTCTGGCATTTAGGTCAATTTTATGGTGAAAAAATTACTCAGAAATTCAACATTGGGGGTGCAGAGTTGTGGGGAGCTTGGAGAAGTATAGGGGGCACAAAAAAACCAGGGGGTTCTTGCATCCCATGAAGTTCAATTTTGCCATCTATGGTCTATAGAAAGAGTAAGCAAAGTGCAACTTATGGACCACATGCACTCCAGGGATGTTTTTGTTGTTCCCAGGACCCCCCAGATGATTCATAAACATAAAAAAAAACTTATTTTATTCCAAAATACCCCCAAAGACCCTCTAGAGAATGTAGAAGCCATACCCCACCATGCTTGGAGGTTCCAGATCAAACACATTTTTTACAGATGTTTTGGGGGAAAAAAAGTGTCTCCAAAATGCCCTTTAGGCCACAAGGTGGACATTTTCACCATGTTTGGGGGTTTTCCTGGACCAATCGAGGCTAAAGAGAAGCTTTTTTTATTTGCAGCCTTATCACATGACAAAAGAAAGCCTAGAGGCAGTGAGAGAAAAACGGCTTTCTCCTTGCCTTTCCACATGGCATTAAAACACTTCTGGGGAGGGAGATGGTCATAAAAGTGTGTCTTTTGTCAGGTTGGAGAAATCCATTTGGCAAAAGGCATGTTTTTACTACTGTCTCCCTCTGGAAGGAGAATGGAAATGCTATGACAGCATGTGGACAAGCAAGGAGAAAGGTGCTTTTCTCTCGTTGCCTCTCAGCTTTCTTTTGCAATAAGGCTCAAAAACAGGAAATTATTTCCTGTTGTTAAAAAAGTCTCTCCCAAAAACGTGGTGAAAATGCCCTCTTGTCCTCTAGATAGAACTTGGGGGCAAAAAAGTTGCAAAAGTGAGTGTAGTGTGGGGCTGCAGTTGTCCAAGATCTCCTGAGGGAGATCTAATACATTCCCCTCTATTTCCACAGTTGCTGATCCATGGTCTAAACCAGGGGTAGGCAACCTTTTTGAGCCGGGGGCCGGGTTGCTGTCCCTCAGACAATTGGGGGGCCGAAGCACCATAAACAAACAAACAAACAAACAAATAATACAAAAAAAATAAAAATAAATAAATAATATGCATGCACACTCTCTCAGCCCCAGAAAAGCCATGGCAAAACCCCTGTGGAGATTTTGCCAAGAAAACCCCAAGAACAAGTAATAACAACAATAATCAATATCATCATGGAGGGCGGCAGTGGCAGGACCGGCCTGGGGCCGGTCCAAAGGCCTCGGGGGACCGCATCCAGCCCCCAGGCCTTAGGTTGCCTACCCCTGGTCTAAACCATAGCAAATAATGTTTACATCACTTTCAACTCTCTGAAGCAGGGGTAGGCAACCTTTCCCCTTTAAGGGCCGAGGGACTTCAGCTCCCAGAATCCCAGGAGCTATTGGCCAACATGGCTGAGACTTCTGGGAGCTGAAGTCCCTCGGTCCTTAAAGGGGAAAGGTTGCCTACCCCTGCTTGAAGCAATTATGCTGTTTCTTGCTCACATTTCTTCCATCTAAAGCAGCAGGAATTAAAACTGTATACCTTTAGCTGGTTCTCACACAGTAATAAGATGCAACCACCAGGACAAGGATGTCAATTACTCTAGGGCAGGGGTTCCCAATCTTTTACTCGCTGAGCCCTTATTTCAATGGTGGACCCTCTAAAAAGGCCTACTCTATGTCTTACAAGTTAATGGTGTTTAGGAGAATATATATAACAATATATCCTTATTCTTTAATTTCATTCAATTTTTATTTCTTTCATTTTCCTGGAACGGCTGTGTAACACCTGGGAAGTGCACACAGAGCCCTAAGGGCTCCTCGGAGCACAGGTTGGGAACTGCTGCTCTAAGGACATCTTCAACAACAAAAAAGTAAGCAGAAAAAAGGCAATAGTTCCATTATTTTGATAGAAAAGAAAGCAGAATGACTAAATAAAAAACACGAAAAATGTGATGACAAAACTTTGTAAAAAGATTCCAACAAGTTGAAAGCAAGCCACACTTTAATCACTGACAATACCTGAAGAGCTATTTGCAACAATAATAAATAAATACAATAGTCTAGACAAAATGTGTGGAGTTTTTTTAAGTGGACTGTCTCCATTTAAATGGCTTTCCTGAACAGTGCAGACAAGAATTAAGTGTACTATAAACCTAGAGTTATGAGTTGTTAGTTATTCTTTTATTCCCTGTATATACGACTTCAGAAAATGTGAAGGCTGCAATGAAGAAAGAACCATATATGCAGCTATGTTTGGAAAGATACAAATGCCTTATATATATATTTTTAAAAAACTGCTTTCTAAAATTAATCTAGTCAGAACTATAGAGCTGAATCCAATTATTAGTCTCAAGTAAAATAAACCCATTAAGTCAATTAGATTTACATAAGTGTTATCATGAAACATGTCTAGAATAATTGGAATTAGCAATCTGATTTAGCCCATAATGTTCCTATACATGTCCTTTAATACCACTATAAATATTCTGTCTTATCTTCTCTTTGTAAGTTGATACAGCTTTCACCTTGCTGTGTGCTACACCAATCCTGGAGTCTATGCCGTCACTTGAATCCCACAAACCACTCTTCCTACCCACATACCACTTCCCTTATTATCATTCTTGCTTTTTTATTCATTTATTCCCACCTTTTAAAGCACCTCATAGTAGGCATTTCCAACTCTAGGTAATACAGTCATTATATCAGGGACAGGGAACACATGAGTCTCCAGAAGTTCTCAGTCTGTATCTCCATTCATCCCTCACCATTTTCTACAATGGTTAGGAATGATGGGAGTTGAGAATTCAACAGGTTCCCTGTATCTGTTTTCAACTGGCTACGTAGGATGGAGCTGATTGGTGTTACAACCCAACAACATCTGGAGGACAACACATTCCCCATCTCTGCATTTCAGGGTCTACCCCAAACTACTGTCTTTTTCAGTTGTACAGACAGAGGAGAAGGATTTTCTCCACAATTATCAGGAACTAGAGAACTTTAAGGAAAGGAAAGGAATAAGAATAATTAAATCAAGCAATATCATGGAAACAAAGTTTTTGGCCACAGGCGGTGGCCAGACAAATTAATATGTTTGCTAAACAGATAAACAAATGGAATCTTTCTTTCATGTCTGGGTATATAATAGGACACTGTCATATTTTAACTACTTTTAGCATCTTTTTGCAATGTGTATCACCCAAAGAGGAAAACCAGCATGGTGTGGTTTGTGTGTTGAACTATGACTCTGGAGACAAGGGTTCAAATACTCACTCAGCCATGAAGGCCCACTGGGTGACCTTGGGCAAATCATATTCTCTTAGCTTCTGAAGCTAACGCTTTCTGAACAAATCTTGTCAAGAAAACCCCATGATAGATTCTCCTTAGGGTCACCATAAGTCAGAGATGATTTGAAGGCACACAAAAACAACAGTCACCAAAAGAGGAAGACTCCCTCCCCCCAGGTGTAAATGTATACACTCGACATCCACATGTAATATGTACCAGCAGCTGTATTGATCCACTTCTAGTTGTACACTAAAACATTTTGGAAACTAGTGTGAGAGGCACACGCCAAACAATAGACTGTGTGATTTTATTTAAAATTATAAACATTCATCTCTTAATGTCTCAGGCAGGGAATAACAACATAAAATCAAATTACAGAATATAATACTATAAAAAATCTATTGTCGGAAAAAGACAGGATATAAATCCTTGAAATAAATAAAAATATAATAAACCAGGAACTGAACTTTTCAACCTATCATCATACGTACCAATTTTACATTTCTATGGCTATAAAGATAGCCTGCTCAGTGGTGTTCCCAGCCCGGGTGTCACTTGGTGCAGGGGCTTCTGGGGGACAGGGTTTCTGAGATTGGGGCCAAAAGGGCAGCCCCCCCCATGCCCTCTGAGTCCACCAGGGACTTGCAGGCAGGCTCCTACCCCACCCCATGCCTTCCAAATCCAGCAGATACTCGGAAGACAGCTGCAGGGGCAACATGGCACACTGGCCCTCCTCCTCTGTCCTGGGCTCTGTCCCCAGAAAGGAAACCCTGGACAGAGCAGGCTGCAAGGGTGCAGTGTGCACCCCTCCTGCCCCAAAGGGGAAGGGGGCCAATCAGGTGTCACCCCTCTTCTGGGTGTCACTTGGTGTGGTCTGAACCACCACACCACCCCCAAGTGATGTTGATGGGCCTGTTAAAAGGTATGTCTCTAGACACTTCACTCAATGCAGCTGAGGAAGTACACTGAAGTCAATAAAAGCTTAATCTACCAATTTCTTTCTTTCTCTCAGTCGTTGCAGACATTAACAATCTAGACATTGTAGCACCTTTGTGTGCTAAAATGCCCCTTTGCTTACAGATCTAACAAACAGCAATGTTGTACAGATATTCACAAAAGGTGAAATGCCAGAGAATGGCTTACCATGGTATAAAACTCCTCTCCCTTCAATGTAAACATCCACTTCACCTCTAGTGGGTAGGCATTAGAAATTTATTTAGTCAATTATTTATTTAGTCAACCATATTCCATTAACTTCAAATGTGGATAAGCTGAGATGAGTTGTTTCCTCAGCTGAGGTCAACCCATGGATGGCTTTATAGGCCTGTATTAGCACTTTGCATTGGACTCAAGATCATTAGATTGCTGGGAGGGTCCTTTGTTTTCAGTGTAAAATGGGACAATGCACCAGCATTTATATAGACTTTGTACCTTTCCTTTTAATGCTATTTGCCATACATCTAGTTTAGCATTATATCTAGCAACCAGCAGTGCTGAAAGCAGACGTATCTCCCTATACACACCTGTCCGATCCAACCAGTGCTGACATTGGCTTCATTTTGATATCAAGTTATTTTTTTAAAGCTTCCAGGACTTGGATCATAGCCTTATGAGATTGTGGCCCAAAAAAAGGCTGGCCAAAAAATGCGGATTCTGTCCACTTCAAGGGCATGGCATGCAGATTATGCATGCCCCTGACACAGCCGGAAGCCATTCTGAGACCACTGAAGGCAGCCTGAAGCCGCCAGCAAAGAAGTGGCAAAAAGTGCTCCCTGCCAGCGGCCTGTTTGGGACCATGGTTGTGGCCCTGCTTTAAGAGAGGGCCTTCTGGTCACCGTGGTCTCTGGCCAATTGGGGCTGGAGCGGCTTCACCCCTGAGACATTCTTTTGCATAGTTTTAACTTGTTTTAAATAATTTTAAAATGCCATATAGTTTTCATTGTTCAGAAAGAACCTTGTCCAGAGACTGATACAGGACAGCACCTTAATAAATAAAATACAGTAGATACATACATCTCCAAGCTCACTAGTCTAACATTAGCTCCAACTAGGAGATCAGGCCCAGAATCATACATTTCTTTACTTTCCCCTTTCTCCTCCCGTCTTTCACTTTAACCACTGTTTAGTTTTACCTCTGCACTGACACTTGCGGTTAATGCTAATAATTCCAACTTAAGGAGGGTTTTCAAATCAAGCATAAGCTGTGTTCACTGTCAAATGACATCAATGCTGAACGACAATTAAGGTTAACAAAGGTTAGGGACCCCAAAAGCTTTCTGTTATTTTATGGTACTGATCAAAAACCATTGGCAAAGTTTGTCAGTGTTAATGTCTGCACTACTCCAGTGGTAACCAGCACGGCATATTGGTTTGAGCATTGGATTATGACTCTGGAGACCACAGTTCAATTCCCTGCTTGGCCATGAAATCCACTGGGTGGCCTTAAACAAGACACATGCTCTCAGTCTCAGGGGAAGACAATGACAAACCTCCTTTGAACAAATCTTGCCAAGAAAACCCTATGATAGGTTCACCTTAGAGTCACCGTATGTCAGAAACTACTTGAAGGCACACAATAGCAATAATAACAACCTGATAATTATCTATATGGCTTTTTATGCTAACATCTGCAAAGAAGAAATGCCTAGGAGGTGTGTGTGCGTGCGCGCGGACAGCTTTAAAAAAAAGACAGTACTTCATACAACAAAGGAAAGAATTCAGAAAGGACAATCAAAAAACTTTTGATGAGGCTTTGGTATTTAACTATTAACAGAAAGGTCACTGTCACTGACCACGGTGTGACTGTCACTGACCATATGTGAAATAGTCCCAGAAATGCACAAGAAACAGCAAGTCCTTGCCCTAGGACATCTGACATTGCATAAGGTGTAACTGTCATCAATACAAGAAGTGAATAATTAACTTTGGGTCATGATGTAGTTAATAGCAGGCTTCTCTAAACCAGTATAATTTTTTCATGAAAGCACTAAAGCACTGGTTAAAGGGAGTAAAACACAGGTTAATGGGGGTGGAGTGGTATGTACCTTTATTCAAAAAATTAATTTCCTTCCTTGCTTCTCCAGTAAAATAAGTCTGAGATCACTGTTGGATCCAGTTCATGTCTGCAAGAAAGTAGACGATCCACTTGACTTTTCACACATGCTTTTTGTTTCCAAAAGTAGGAAATCCTTGCCTAGTCATTTTGTAGCCTGCCCAGTCACAAGACCCAGAGACAAATGCTGCCAATTTCCCATCATCATCTCCTTCTTCATCTCTCTGAATGCACAGACAGACAGACAAAAAAACAAAACCCAGCCATCCTCTGGCCTCAAGGCTTTCCTCCATGCTACAGCATGCCTCATTCTGAAGAGCTGCAGGGTTCTGCAGCCACAGGTTGTTAATGCTAAGCTATTACAGAGGTGATGGTAAGGTGAGGACAAGCATGCTTAAGGCTGGAATGCCAGAATGGAATACAGTCTGGTGTACTGGCAGGAAGGCAAAGAGGCACCTGGATTCCATTTCACATTCTCCAGGACAGGCCTTCATCTAAAGCAAAGGTCTTCTACTTCCCCTCACCAGCTGCTAACTAAGAAGCCCATTACACATGCCTGTGCCAAGCTTCATCTATGAGCCTGCATGGACAGAGATACAAGAAAAGTGCCGCAGGGCCTTTCATGGGCAAAATATGTCAGATTAAGTGATACCACATGCATGTGTGTGCATGTTTTTAAGGCTGGAAATGTGGGATTCTTTTCTCATGCATCCCAGTATTGACACTTCTAAATTAAGGGGTTGGCGGCCAGGGAGGGATATTTTAAGAGAGAGACCACTTGTATGCCTCATTACATTTCTGTCAAGATGGATGCCTGTAAGGAAACAGAATAATTGCTTGGCAAGTCTGTTCCAACATTTAGCAGTCCCCAAATATGCAGAGCATTCACTTCATGACAATATCCCTCTGCAACGATGTGAAGAGGATTACCAAATCATCACTTTATGTCTCTTTACCTCAAAGAAAGGCTCCTTCAACTGGGCTTATTCCAGGTTAAGCGGATATAGCAGCTCACCCTCAAATTCTTCTCAGTCCAACTGCCAATCAAACAAGCTTCTAGATTACTTCTGTTTATCTTTGTTTTATTTTACTGCAAATGGCTTTTATTTTGTGGGAAATAATGTGAAAACTAACCCAATGGTCATTCTACTACCCAGATAAACATGTTTCATCCTGAATATATTTCTGCACCTCGAATGCTTACACAGTTGGGAGATAAAAGACAACTGGGCCACTATCATTTAGTGTGGAAAAGCTATATGGTGGGATACTGTATGCACCTCATCCTGTTCAGGCAGACATTATTTAAAAGGCAGATATTTTCCACTACCACTTCTTAGAGCACCAAAATAGGATTTAGATTACACTGTTGTCAGTCAAAGATTACCATAACTGTAATTACAAAGCAGAACATAGTATAACACCCATATAACGAAAAAGGTGTGAGGAGTGGGGAAGAAATGAAATGAAAAAAAAAAGACCTGGAGGCACCACATAATGATGCACTTAGCACTTACAGTATCGATTTCTTCCACTTAATCCCTTCTAAAAAGCACACAAATCCTTACAAATTCTCACAGTATGAACTATAATCTCTCTAATACCAAGACAGACTGAATATATTTCAAGTATTTTCTGTCAGGAAAACTCTCCCACCTACATACCAACTCACCCTCCCCTCACTTTCTGCCATTCTGAAAGGAGGAACAAAGATGGGAAAAGAAAAGACTGTGCCTAACTAGCTAATCTCGATATAGGTTGAGTCTCCCTTATTTGAAATGCTTGGAACAAAAAGTCTTTGGGATTTTATTTTCAGATTTGGGAATATTTGTGTATGTTGTTGTTAACTGCCCTTGAGTCAAGCCAATTTATGAAGATCCTGTGGATGAGACATCTCCAATCCCCGCTATCCCTCGCTGCTCTGCTTAGGTCCTGTAGATTCAGGCCTGTGACCTCCCTGATTGACTCTATCTGGCATGCAGTCTTCTTCTCTTTCTACTTATCCTTTAGCTTTCCCAGCATCATTGCCTTTTCTAATGAGTCGTGACTTCTCATGATGTGGCCAAAGTACTAGAGCCTCAATTTGATCATCCAGGCATCCAGAGAGAGTTCAGGCTTGATCTATTCAAGGACACATTTCTGTGTCTTTTTGACTGCCCACGGTATCCTCAGCACTCTTCTCCATCACCACATCTCAAATGAGTTTATTTTCTTCCTATCTGCCTTCTTCACTGTCCAGCCCTTGCATCCATACATGGTGATGAGGAATACAATGGATTAGATTATTCTAACTTTAGTGCACAGTTGTACATCTTTACTCTTTAGGATCTTGTCTAGTTCTTTCATCACTGCCCTTTCTATTCTGAGTTTTATTTCTTAGCCGTAGTCTCCATTCTAACAGATGTTTTATTCAAGGCACAGGAAATCTTTAACTATTTCAGTTTCCTCACTGTCTAGGTCAGGGGTCGGCCCGCGGAGGCCCATGGCCAGTCCTGCTGCCGCCGCCACCGCTGCCACACCGCGTACGAGGGTGCCATTTTGGCATCCAAAATGGTGCCCGCGATTGTGCGCGCATGCGCACGGTGGTGGGCGCCATTTTGGAATGCCCAACGGCGACAGCGCCGTGCACATTTGCACAGCACCAGCACCATTGGGCCTTCCAAAATGGCGCCCCGCGTCGTGCACATGCGCGCATGATGCAGAATGCCATTTTGGAAGGCCCAACGGCGCCGTTGGCCATACCAAAATGGTGCCCCACGTTGTGCGCATGCGACGTAGAGCACTATTTTGGAACGGCCAATGGTGCTGTTGCCGTTGGCCGTTCCAAAATGCACCCCACACACATGCATGCGCACACGCTGGCCTGCAGCGCCATTTCCCCTCCCCCCCCGGCCCCTGGCAAAAAAAAGTTGCCGACCCCTGGTCTAGGTTGTATATATATAGGTCTTATGTGGCCCTTATTTTTGTTTTCATTATGTTTAGTAGCAAGCCTGCCTTTGCACTTTCTTCTTTGATCTTCCTTAGCAGTTGTTCCTACTCTATGATGTATTCTGCCAGTAGCAACAGCAATTGCATTTACATTTCTGTACTGCTTAACAGCGAACTCAGCACTATCTAAGCAGTTTACAGTCTGTAAGCCAATTGCCCTCAACAAGCTGGGTACTCATTTTACTGAAAGGATGGAAGGCTGAGTCAACCTTGGAACCCTGCAATCGAACGCACAACATTGTGGCTGCAGTACTGACATTTAGCCACCAGAACTCCTAGTAGTATGGTATCATCTGCATGTCTTAGGTTGTTGTTTCTTCTTCTTGTCATCTCTTCTCCTTCTAAGTCTAAACTTGCTCTTCATATGATATTTTCTGCATATAAGTTGAACAAGTAGGGTGATTAAATGCAGCCTTGTCAATTGAGAACCATTCTGTTTCTCCATATTCTGTTCTAACAGTAACCTCTTGTCCTAAGTACAAATTTCTCATCAGGATTATCAGATATAATGGCACTCCCACATCTTTAAGGACATTCCATAGCTTTTTATGATCTATGCAGTCAAAGGCTTTGCTGTAATCTATAAAGTGCATACTTACTGATCTTCTTCTGGAATTCCTTGGTGCATTCCATTATTTGTATGTTTGCAATGTGGTCCCCACTTGCACCTGTGGGATTTCTCTTCATATATGACTGGAGTCTTTGCTGTAGAATTTTAAGCATAATTTTGCTTGCATGGGAAATTAATACTATGGTCCTCTAGCTGCTGCAGTCTTTTGTGTCTCCTTTTTTGTGGATGGGAATATATATCAATCATTTCCAGTCTGTTGGCCACTTTTTGGTTTTCCATATTTGTAGACCTATTTTAATTATCACTAGAGTTGATTCTGTCAGTGTGGATTGTAGCAGGTCAACTGGAATATCATCTGTTCTGGCAATTTATTCTTCTCAATTTCTCTATTGCAGTTTCCACCTTGTTTTCTAGGATTTGTGTATACATAATGTAATATCTTGGAGATGGGACCAGAATCTAAACATGAAATTCATTTATGTTTCACATACACCTTATACACATCGCCTGAAATATATACATTTTTTAAAATAATTTTCTACATGAAACAAAGTTTTCTACAGTGAACTATCAGAAAGCAAAGGTGTCGCTCTCTTAGCCTCCAATTTTGGAATTTGGAATATTTCAGATTTTGGATTCTGGATAAAGGAGGCTCAATCTGTATATGTTCTTAGTAGACAATAATATTCAGTAAGTGGCTTCTAACATAAATGTGTGACTGCATGACATTTCCTTCACCCACTGGGAGGAAACAGGAAAGGAAACTTGGATAAAGCTGGTGTTTGCAAGCTGAAGTGGGGAAAATCTGTCTTAATTCCAGCAGCACTGTAACAGATTTCTATTAGGTCAAGCCATTTTATCTCAGCTTCCCATTATAATAAACCTTACCTCTGCCTTTCCCAAGCATCTGGATCTCCCTAGATATTTTGAACACTACTTCCCATCAGTTCCTGCCAAAGTGGGACAGTGGAAGTTTTAGTACCATTGTTACATACAGGTTTTGTTTTATCCCTTAGGGACAATAATGTACAGCAATTACATTTATAGAAAAAAAGTTATTTCACATGTAGAAGTGCCAAACATTTCAGACAGAAAAGGGCAAAATAATACAACTAGGCTCCTCTGTAGGAAAGGCACATTCATAGAAAATTCAGCACAGACAATATTAGACATTTAACTCAAGTGTTTGCCTTGTAGCTTTTCATGCACAGAAACCAGGTGATAAATTTCCCTGTACCTTTAACAGCCAGCTAGAAGATGGTATTTCAGTCTTTTCTTACTGCTGTATGACAAGATGCACCTAGTAGAAGCAAGTAGTAGTAGTTCTTGTTTTTCTTGTTGTTATGTACATTCAAGTCAACTTCCACTACCCTACCCTAAGAGTTTTCTAGGCCAGCTTTATTGAGAGAAGGTTCTGCTGTTGCCTTCCTCTGTCACTGTGATTTGCCCAAGGCCACCCAGTAGGTTTCCATGGATGAGTGGCTATTTGAACCCTGATCTCTTGGGGAATGAGTCCAGCATTCAAACTACTACACCTCACTAACTCACACCTATCCCCACCACCACCACAATACACACACACAAAATCTCTCTTCCACAGAATTCTTGAAATGGATAAAGAGACTCAGACAGCTTTCATCTCTAGCTGTCCAGGGTGGTTTGTTCAGCTCAAACTCACAGGGGGCCAAAGCACTGTAGACTGCCATCTTACCTAAACACCCATCCCCTACTCTTACAGTAGGCAAAATTAAGATTGCTTGATGCACCTGAGAGATATTCATCTTTAAATCTGCTGCTGAATCAGGAGGTGAAGGCAGTTGTGGCTTCCTCCTGTTATATACCTCCTCCCTCCTCTGTGATAATAAGCAGAGCCTTGGGATTTGTACTCTGACTGGGGAGGAAACAGAAGCAGAAATCTGCTTTTTGATACTAGGGATCCTTCACCCAGGAAGGGCAGCTCTAGAGGAAGCAGAGAAAATGGAACTGCTATTCTGCCCTTTAAAGCCCAATCTATCTATCTCACATCTGAATTATCTATTTTATTCTATTTATATGTCACCTTCTCCCAGCATGGGATCCAAAGCAACTTACAAAAGGCTAAAACAAAATAAACTAAAAGCTTGATAATAATAAAAGTTAAAACACAATTAAACACACCATCATATTAAAACACCATTAAATTTTAAATCATTTTAAAGCCAGAATGGTGTGATGGTTTGAGCACCAGACTGTAACTCTGGAGTTAAAATAGGTGAAACCCACTAGGTGACATTAGGCAAGTGACATTAGGCAAGTCACACTCTCTCAGCCTCAGACACAGGCAAGGGCAAGTCCTCCCCCATGAACAAATCTTGCCATAAAAACTCTGATAAGTTCACCTTAGGATTGCTATAAGTCAGAAAGCACACAACAAACCATAATAATAATAAAGTTAAAAATACAGCAACCCACATTAAATATCTCCCTGTAACCAACCAATCATTAAAAGCCTCTGTCTGCTGGCAAAAGGAGAGGGGGCAGCCAGACCTCCCCCCCCCAAAAAAAAATAGAATTCCACAGTCTGGGAGCAGCCATCAAAAAGGCTCTTTCCTGACAGGCCTGATTGTGCTCCTCATTTAGGTTCCATCCGCACTACAGAAATTATCTAGTCTGATACCACTTTAACTGACATGGTTCAATGCTATGAAATTCTGGGAACTATAGTTTTGTGAGACATTTAGCCACCTCTGTCAGAGGCCTCTGGTGCCACAACAAACTACAATCCACCTGAATTTCATAGCATTGAGCCATGGCAGTTAAAACAGTGTCAAACTGGATTATTTCTGCAGTGCAGACATAGCCAGAGTTAATTAATCCAGTTCACAAGTTATGCTTTTTCTCTCTTTATAATATCATCATACCCCGTTGATAATACAAGATGCTCCGTCTTCAAGATAGGGGCTCCTATGCCCTGTCACTGGAAGAAACCCATCCTAATGAAGATGACAACCATCAAACAGTGATATCCATTCAGCATCACCTGGACCCTACTCTTTACTTTCTTTTCGTTCCCCATTCCCCATGAAACTGACAAGGCAGAAAGAAATCTCTTCACCATGGCAGATTCTAAACCTCCTTTCTGAAGAATGAAAAAATATCCTTGGGTGAAACTGACAAAGGCTTCTCCCAAACTTGTCAGTTTCACAAGAGACACACACCCCTTCCCAGTCAGAGAGGAGGAATGAAGTAAGACAGCTCTGCTGCTCTTCTTCTTGCGGAGAGATGAAGATCTATTACACTGAATTTACAACTAAAGTCATCTTCCTACATGTGTACAAAATCACTGTAGATACAGGGAATCAGAAATATTACTGCTTTACTCAATCACTGCCCCTCCATAAAGTGCAAATAAAGCTACAGTTCAGTCTTTCAAGCTTTGTTATTTTGTGCCTTAAAGTCACTTCCCACTTATGGAGACTCTAAGGTGAACCAATCATGGGATTTTCTTGGCAAGATTTGATCAGAGGAGGCTTACCATTGTCTTCCCCTAAAGCTGAGACCATGGGACTTGCCCAAAATCATCCAATGGGTTTCATGGCCACTTATGGTGACCCCATCAATTTCATAGGCCATTTTAGGCAATGAACGCTCAGAAGTGGTTTTGCTGGTTCCTCCCTATGAAATATAGCCTATGGCACCTGTTATTCATTGGCAGCTTCTCATACAAGTGCTTACTAGGGCTGAACCTGCTTAGCTTCCAAGATCAGAGTAGATCTGGTGCCTTTAGGGTATTTAGGCAGAGCTCAACATATACTACCCTAGCTATATATGGAAATTGGCTAAAGCAAATTACAAGCCCAGGAAGCTCTGAAGCAATCCCCTTTAGAGGTAATGGGTTTAACAATGACCTATATGGCTCAGATCCACACTATCTGGCAGACCGCATCTCCCTGTATGAACTGGCCCGGGCACTGAGATCCTCTGGAGAGGCCATTCTCTCAGTCCCACCACCATCACAAGCACATTTGATGGGAACACGAGAGAGGGCCTTTTCTGTGGCTGCCCCCGGACTCTGGAACTCCCTGCCCAAGGAGGCCAGAATGGCCCCTTCCTTGATGGCCTTCCACCAACAGGTGAAAACCTTCCTTTTCAGACAGACATTCAAAACAGAGAGCTTTTCAAGAACAGCCTGGGGGGCAGGCCAGCTCCATCAGGCCTAGCCTAAATTAAGGAGGAGAGCCCTCCCTCCAATCCATCTGCCATGGTCCAGGCCTCAGAGGGAGGGAAGAACTGCTGGACCTGATCCCCTTCCCCATTGCCATTCCCTTCTCCTTTTGTGTCATGTCTTTTTAGATTGTAAGCCTGAGGGCAGGGGAATGTCTACTTAACCTTTTGTAACCCGCTCTGAGAGTCTTTGTAGCTGAACAGCAGGGTATAAATACTCGAAATAATAATTATAATAATAGTCTTGACAGTTAAATAGAATTTCTATTGATGGAGCAACATGTCTCCAATACCCAGATATTTATTTATTATTGCAGTGTAATTTATACCCTGCTTTTATCGCAGATTGCCATATGCCCAAGTGACTCATACCGATATTGGTGGGCAAACACTAACAAGGGATTACTATTACTTTCATGTCCTCCTTGTGAGTTTCCAGAGGCAGCTGGCTCACTGTGAATGAAAACAAAATGACAGTGAGCAACCCTGGTGCAGTGGTTTGACTGCTGGGACTTAGGGCCTTTACAGACTGCCAGAAATAATGCAACTTGAGGCCACTTTAACTGTCCTGGCTCAGTGCAAAGGAATCATGGGAATTGTGGTTTATTGTGGCACCAGAGCTCTCTGACAGAGAAGGCTCAATGTCCCAGAAAAAAATACAATTCTCGTGATTCCCTAGCACTGAGCCAAGACAGTTAAAGTGGCCTCAAGTTGCATTATTTCTGGCAGTCTGTAAAGGCCCTAAGATTCTGGGAGACTGGGTTGAATCTCTGCTTGGCCATGGAAACTCACTGGTTGACCCCAGGCAGGTCACACACTCTCAAATTCATAGGAAAGAGACCCTCTAAACATATCTTGCCAAGAAAGCCCACAATGGGTTTGCCCTAGGGTTACCATAAGTGAGAAACAACTTGAAGGCACACAACAACAAAATGCATTCACTCCATATGTAGACTTGGCAATCCAACTATCAAATCTCCCACACTGCTTTTGAGCTGCTGTACAAAATCTCTCTCTCACACACACACAGATACATACACTCATACACATACACAAAATAATTTCATATAAACCTGGATTCAAACCACTTTCTGCACTACCTATCAATTTTTTGCTTTTGGTCTATGATTTTTACACCTAACTATGGCTTTGGGTCGGGTTATAAATAAAACTTATTATTATTATTATTATTTGGTAAACAATGTCCAGCTATAGTTAGTCTAATCACACAAGTCAGACTCTCACACACACACTTTCCCAGGAAGGCAATAACAAACCTCCTCCAAAGAAATCTTGCCAAGAAAATCCTGTGATAGGGTCAGAATAAATCAGTTGACTTTAAGGAACATGACAACAGCAGCAACAGTAACAATACACAAACCTTTGGCCTAATCAAACTACAAGTTGGATAGGTGTGCGGGAGACAGAGAGCATGGCTGAATTCTTGAGGTCCAGGGTATATAATGTCAAGGATCTGTGAACCATGATATACACACAATAGTGACAGAGGCTTTTATATCTGTGTTGATTTTCAGCTTTGTTATACTTGTCACATTCTACTATCCATATAAGCATTTACAGGGAATCGGAAATATTACTGCTTTACTCAAACACCGCCCCTCTATAAAGAAAACATTGCAATCAGTGTATATTTTCTTGCAAACTCTTAATTGCAAACCTAACCCATGCCAAGTGAACAAGAAACATCCACTATTAATCATTTAATGAGGATTTAAAATCTAAAATCCTTTACATACACACACAAGCAGGACTTTTATCTCTTTTGAAGCCTGTCAAATGCCCATCTTCTCTCTATTGCAATCCTATCTTAGCACACTTCTTTATGCTAATCAGTTAAACAATTAACAATTGCACTACTTTAGGTAAGGTTAAATTACTGTCACCTGGTGCATTGTCTGTCTAAGCCCTATTCTGTACAGCTCTGCTAGGATTAGTAGCAAGGCTCATCTAGGGAGACATGTTTTATTCCTGCACAGTCTCAAGCTCCCCCTCCCCATTGCAATCTAGAAAATCACATTAAAGTAAACATTTACTGCTAGAGTGACCAAATTTTAATCTGGAGATTCTCCTCTGCCTCTTAAATCTTCTCCTGAATCTGCTCAGAGCAGAAGTGGAATTGTGTTGTTGTTTTTAATTAATTAGCTGGTTAGTCCAAGCCCCTTAAAGCAGATAGCTACTATTATGCCACAATTTTAAAAGTAACTAATTTTCTGCAAATTAACTATTAGGATCAGAGTTCTTTTAGTTAGGTTATAAAGTCTGTAAACTAAAAGTCACTGGCCCTTCCTCCCATCATCCTTGTTACATAGGACTTGTCTACACTGTAAAAAAGAACCCTCACTCACTTTGAATTGGCAGCAAGTCAGACACATGACATTCTTGTCAATTTGGGGAATAAGAAGGGGCGCCTAAGAACTTACTTCACAGTTAATCTTTGGGGAGGGGGAGAACCATGGTTTCTGGCAGTGTGGCTAGCAGATCTGCATTGGCGGCAGTGGAGGAACAGGAAATGATGAGTCCCCAAGAGCTGGAGGTTCAAGTGGTGCTATTACCATTTTTAAAAAGATTGCCATATTTATGCACATAACCACATAGAAATATATGTGTTTGGCTTTACCTTTACAGTATTCCACATGTGCACACCCTTTATGGTCAGGTTAAAAAAATATTCAAGTGTCATGTGCCCTGAAATAATTTTTGGAAGATTGTTATTTTACACTGACCTGACCCCTGAGTGTGTGTGTGGAGGGGGGGGGGGGAATGACACTTGTGGCTGCTTAATCCAAATTTACTGCAAATAGCCTCCCTGTCACTTTTAATAGTAGAGACAAGCCCCAAGGCTGCTGTAAATCTGGAAGATCTGGGGCATGCCGGATTCTGCTATATGTGTAGACAAGCCCATAGTAAGACAGGGCCAGACTCTGTGAACCCAAGTCAAGAGCCCTGCAGATGTTGTTGGAGTACAACATCAATTAGCTGCGCTGGCTGGGGTGACCAGAGTTGCAGTTTCACAACACCCGCAGAGCTACATGATTTCTGCCCCTGACACAAACAACAGCTGCCTTGAGTATATCAGGAGAATGGCAGAAAATAAACAAAACAAAAAAAAGCAGAAACCAGCACCTGAACCATCTTATGTTGCTCCTCCACCACTAAGTGATGCCAGGTGAGTAAAATATGGTCTTTTAGCTACATTTGGCCCTTCTCTCAGAGCCCTCAGATACTCACTTCCAACATTAAAAATAAATTCCCACATGTTTCCCCAGCCAGACCTCCCCAAATGAGTCAAAACCACCACAAACCATTGCACATTTGTCCTTCCCCAACCCATCGCATACTCTGAAAAAATGGGCTGTTGTTCACTTGTTTCTATTTCAACCAGTTTTTCAGCTGAGTTTTTTTGTTTTATCTTCTAAGGACTTTTCAAGGTATTTAGGAGGCTTGAACAAGAAGCAAAACTGCTGCATTTTTAAAGCAGTTCTGAGACTTGGTGGGAATGAAAATTCAGCTGACTTTTTTAAACTGATAAAACTTTGGTACACCAGTATGGACCAGTAACCACCAGGGGGACAGACATAGGGACACAAAAACTGACCTATACAGTTGTCGCCCCTCTGCTACTGGATTAACTACCACACAGTTAACAGCACAAAAAGAGTGATATCATCCCTTATTAAGCTGTACTCCTAATGTAATTATTGGAAATTAGTTAGTTTTCCCCAGTTAGTTGCTGGGGAAAAAACATTATTACAAGTAACTTATTATTTGTAGCCCACTGTTGATTAGGAGCAACCAGCCATTACATTTACTTCTAACTAATTTTCTTTCCTAATGGAAGGGACAGCTTCACTCCTTCTGTGGAAAAACTCTCTTCATTATTCTGAATTATGGTTGCATGTCCTCACTAAATGGTGGAAGTGGACTATCACATTGTTCAAGAGTCAGGTCATGCTCTGTTCAAAGACAGAGCCGTGTTAGGGCCTAAACAGACTGCCAGAAATAATGCAGCTTGAGACCACTTTAACTGCCCTGGCTCAGTGCTAGGGAAGCATGGGAAAATAGTCTGAAAGCATGTCTTCATCAGTGTTTGCTGAAAGCTGAAAACCCAAGGAGTAAGACAAGGTAATTTTCAAGATTGTAACAAGGATACAAGGTCCGACAAATTCTTTTCCCTTTTATTAAATTTCCCTCCCTACACAGAGTTCAAGTACCTTCAGCATCACCATACTGACATTAAGGTTCCCCTATCACTACTTCAAATATGCTTGTGCCAAAGGGTTGTTTTTTTTTTATTTTCCTCCAGGAACAGAAATTTAATTTTAAAAAAAGATTGGAGGGCTCCCCTGCAGTGCATAACATTTTCAAAGCCAGCTTTCAAAACCAGAAAAATGGCCTTCTGGAAACAAGTTGTTTGCTTCTTGGTTTATTGGCATTTGAGACAGTCCCTCCATAATCTGGGAGTGGAGGCAGAGAAGGTCCTCTGGGAGGTTGCCGACAGCGTGGTTTTTATGGGCTATAGCAGGTTCCTCCCAGAAGACCGAAGTGCCTGGGGAGGATCGTAGGGAAGGAGGAGGTCCCGAAGATAAGTTGGACCCAAGCCATGTAGGGCTTTAAAGGTCAAAACCAACAGCTTGTACTGTGCCCAGAAACTAATGGGCAGCCAGTGGAGAGGTTTCAGCACTGGTGTAATGTGCTCTCTCCTAGATGTACCAGTAAGTAACCTGGCTGCCATATTTTGAACTAACTGAAGTTTCTGAGTTAAGCGCAAGGGTAGCCCCATGTAGAGTGCATTACAGAAGTCCAGACGTGAGGTTACCAGAGCGTGTATCACAGTTTCGAGATCCCTACTTTACAGGAAAGGGCGCAGCTGGCGTATCAGCCGAAGCTGATAACAGGCACTCCTGACCGTCGCATTCACCTGATTTGTCATGTGAAGCGACAAATCTAGGAGTACCCCCAGGCTGTGAACACAGTCCTTGGAGAAGAGTGTGACTCCATCCAGGGCTGGAAGTTGTATTCCCAGACCTGGTTTCGTGCCCGTGACTGTTAACACCTCCATTTTGTCTGGATTCAGTCTCAGTCTGTTTTTCCTCATCCAGTCCATTACCGCCTTAAGACAATCATTGAGAGGAGAGAATTCCCCAAATGCGGGAAACTCGACTGCATAATTCTCATTTCTTGGCAACTGATATTAAAGACAATCTCTATCTCTGTCCCTGTCTGTTGGGTCCTGCCCTACTTTTCACATCCATCCTTCAAGATTGGACAGATTTTTTTTAATTACTACAAAAGCAAATACTTTTTAAAAATATTATTCCAAGTAAACATAGAAGGTGACACCCAATGGGGCTGAAGGTAACACCCAATGGGGCTCAACAGCAATAGAAATTGTTTTCTTTTCTTTTTTCTAATTTGACATTTTGACAGGTATGTCAGTAATGACCACAGCAAACAACACTTGGTAGGGGATCTGTTTGTTTTTTACAATTTGTACAAGATTCATGGCCTTTCAACAAATGAACAGCAAAGTGGTATACATCATATCTATCTTTCAATTATTTTCATTAAGGAATGTGTGACATTAGTTTAAGCATGTGCTGAGAACTATATTTTGGATGACTAAGAGCTAGTTGCCAAGTTAGAGTCCAGTCCTAATTTAGAGGTGTGCCACCTTTAGAGTTTAGCATTAAGCAGAAGCTTCTTTTGCCAACAGTAATGTCCACTCCGCAAATCTGTCTCAGAGATCTACCAACAAAAGATGCATAATAGGGTTAAGATAGGCTGAAGTGAACTGGAAACAAGGGCCTAAACAGACTGCCAGAAGTAATCCAGTTTGAGACCACTTTAACTGCCTTGGCTCAATGCTAGGGAATCATGGGAATTGTATTTTTTTTTCTGAGACATTGAGCCTTCTCTGTCAGAGAGCTCTGGTGCCACAATAAACTACAGTTCCCAGGATTCTTTAGCACTGAGCCAGGACAGTTAAAGTGGCGTCAAGCTGCATTATTTTTGGTAGTCTGTAAAGGCCCATAGTTCACTGGACTCAAAGTGACTTAAAATATGAATCGACATTCATAGGACTGCACTATTAAAACTTTCTGCCTGGAGTGTTTAAAACAGTGATGGTCTTGTAATTGCACATTACATCTGTATATTACATTTATTATGTTGCTGAGTCCTAAATAAATATAACTTTTTAAAAAAAAAGTGCTTAAAAGAAATCTAGAAATCTTGCTACAGAAATACTAAATGAATTTTCAAAAATACTGTAACACTTCAAGATCCAAAACATCCCCTACGTGTCTAATCTGAAACAGCAGATAAGGAAGTAGTAAATCACATACTGACAAAGACAAAAGTACAGCTGTTTGTTTTTAGATAAAATCAAAAAGAGCAATAAAAGGGATGCATACTGGGCAGACTTAAAGCTGCTGTCCTATACCTAGGAGCTATTTTATAAAAGCAAGCAGGAAACTGAAAAAAAGCAGGAGACCCATATGGCAAGCAGAACATCAAAATCTAGAGGGGTTGGAATTCATAAGCATTTGTGGCGGTACATACTCTAATAGGATCAGAAACATGTGTTGTGCCTCAACACCATACAGAAGAAGGAAACAAATCAGAGCATGTTTCAGGACAATTTAAATCTTACTGAGTATGCTAGATCTCCCATAATTTATAGAATGAATTATCAACTATAGAAACAACTGGTATTCATTTGGGGACAGACTCATCCACCTCCTCACAACTCCCCTTTTCTTTCCATTCCCTGACTCACTCCTGAGCCCCAAATTTCCTTCTTTGACTTCATCCTTCCACAGAAATTACTGGGGGATATATAGGCAGAAATGTGGGGAATTTCATTTCATAATCATTTATTTCAATTAGTTATATCACACCCTTGAGTCACAAGTGCTTCCAGAGTGAAGCTCAAAATTAAGTAGAACAGTGGCCAGACTTTGTTATTTTTAAAATTAAATTAAATTAAATTTGTATAGAATCACAGAATCTTAAGCCCTGCAAGAGACCTCAAGGACCATCTAATCCAAACCCCTGCCATGAACAAAGACATAGATAAAGCATTCCTGAAAGATGCCCATCCAACCTCTATTTTAAGACCTCCAAAAATGGAAAACCTACCACTGTCTGATGCAGCCCAGTCTACTGTCTTCTCATCCCCAAGCTAAACATACCCAGTCCCTTAAGTCGTTCCTCATGAGGCTTGGTTTCCAGACCTTAGAACATCTCACTCACTCTTCTCTGGGCACATTCCAGCATATCAATGTCCTTCTAGAAGTGAGGTGCCCAGAACAGAATCCAGGTGAGGTCTGACCAAAACAGAACAGAGTGACACTTCTATTTTCCTTGATCTGGACACTATATTCCTATTAATGCAGCCTAGAACTGCATTGGCTCTTTTTGGCTCCAATATTATACTGTTGACTCATGTTTAGCCTGTGATCTACTAAGGCTTCTAGATCCTTTTCACAAGTACAGCTTTCAAGCCAGATGTTACCTATCTTGCATTTGTGCATTTCATTTTCATTTTCCTAAGATTAATTTGGTATGACTTATTTTTGAGAAACCTATGCCAGCTCTTTCTTTCGAAGTTTGCACAGATCATTAAACCCATGCTGGCTTTTAGTAATAACAACATTTCATTCTAAGTACATACAAACTGATCTGTTCTAAAACCTCTCCTGGTATAGATGTTAAACTGACTGTTGGTTGTTCAGGTCCTCTTTTTTGCCTTTTTTTTAAAGACTGAGACATTTTTTAAAGACTCAATCGGCTGGGACTTCTCCTATCTTCCAAGAATTCATAAATCTTGTCAGTGGTTCTGAGATTACACCTGCAAGTGTTCCTTTAGTACTCCTGAATGCAGCTCATCCAGGCCTGGACACCTGAATTCATTTAGAGTGGCTAGATATTCTTTTACTACCTCTTTACCTATTCTGAGCTGTATTTCACTTACTGCATGATTTATTCTATTTTCACCCAATAAACACTGTTTTCCCTTTGGGGGAAAGAAGGTATTAAACAGTTCAGCCTTCTCTCTGTCCTATTAGCATTTCAACATCTTCTCTACACAGTAGCCCTATCACTTTTTTGTTCTTCCTCTTGCTGTGAACACAGTCCCAAAATACTTTTGATTATTTTTAATCTCCCTAAAGAGCCTGAGATCATTCTGAACTTTAGCTTTTCTGACTTTTCCCCCTACAAATACTGGTTATTGATTTGTATTTCTCTTTCTTATACATGTCGCTTTTAAATCTCAGCTCACCTGAAAGTTCTTTATATGGTCACTCTGGTTTTTTTAAACACTTCCCACATTTCTTCCTCATTGGAATTGTTTGCAACTATGCCTTCAATATTGCCCCTTTATGAAACTCCTATACACCATGAACTCCCTTCCCTTTGGGAATTTCTGACCATAGAATCTCACCTGGTATTTCCTTAAGCTTACTGAAATACTCCCCCCCTCCCGACCTTAAGTCCAGAGTATGTGTCTGACTACATTTGGCTTCCCCTTTTCATTGTATAACAAATCCCAAGAGGAAACTCCCACCCAACAATCCCACTATTTCCAGCCCATTCACCCATTAATCTTAGTTTGTTAAGATCAAATCGAGAATAGCTTATCTCTTCGTTGCTTCCTCCTTGGCACAGTGTACATTAATTGTTTGCAAGCCTGGTAAATTATTTGTTGGACCTTACACTCCTGGCACAGTGTGACTTCCAACAAATATCAGGTTGAGGTCTCCCATGATTTACTACACCTCTCCATTGGTCTGTCCCAAGTAATATCTGGTGCCACATGTAGCAGGACACACTCTGGACCTGGTTTTCTGTTCGCAGCAGGACGATAGTGATCTGGGAGTGGAGGAACTCTCTGTAGTTCCGTTGCCATGGATTGATCACTACTTGGTTGGGTTTAGACTCACTGGGACTCAGAGCCCCTGCAGGGGTGGAGGGCTGGTCAAGATGGTCTGCCCCAGGAGGTTTATAGATCCGGATGGGTTTCCGATGGTGGCTGGGGAGTTTCCTGCTGCCTTGGCAGGTGATTCTGTCGAAGCCCTACCAGGTGGCGCTGAAATGAGTGGGATGGAGACTAGAGCAACTATGGCGGAAGACTCGGAGTGAATCCGACCGAACCCAGGCTAGAGCTCACTGGAAAGCCTATGTCATGGCAGTGGTAGCAGCAAAGAAACTATACTTATGTGCCACCACTGCATCTGCACAGTGTCATCCAGCAGAGCTGTTTCAGGTTGTCAGGGGCCTTTTACATTCTGGCAAGCAAGGAGGAAACAAAGACCACTCCACAGCTGACTGTGAAGAATCTGCAAGACACTTTGCAGACAAAATTGCTTGAATTCGCTCTGACTTGGATGCTGTAGTTGAGACAGATCCAGTGGATGTAATCTTGGCACCTGTTTGCCCCATATTATTGGATAAGTTTCAGTTTGTGCAAACTCAGGATGTGGATAGGAACCTTGGAGAAGTGAGGGACACCACATGCATACTGGATCCTAGCCCTTCTTGGCTTCTGAAATCAGCTAGAGGGGGACTAGCCAAGTGCGTAAAGGGAGTGGTGAATGCTTCACTGCAGCAAGGCAAATTTCCATCCTGCTTAAAGGAGGCTGTGGTGAGACTGTTACTGAAAAAGACCTCCCTGGATCCCACCATTCTGGATAAATATTGGCCAGTCTCTAACATTCCATTCTTGGGCAAGGTTCTAGAGTGAGTGGGTGGCCTCCCAGCTCCAGGGGTTTCTGGATGAAATGGATTATCTAAATCAGAGGTCGGCAACCTACGGCCCACGGGCCGCACCCGGCCCGCCAACCCCCGCTGCAGCCGCACGTGTTGTTTGCCAAAATGGCAGCCGCAACTCATTTGCACATGCGCAGTACTCCTGCGCATGCGCAAAACGAGCCGCGCACGTGTTGTTTGCCAAAATGGCAGCCGCAACTCATTTGCACATGCGCAGTACTCCTGCGCATGCGCAAACGAGCCGCGGCCGCCATTTTGACAAAACGGCGGCCGTGCCGCGCGCGCATGGAAGCACAACTTAGCAATGGCAGGCGCCGGGCCGCATGCGTGCATGAGTGTCCGCACCGCCATTTCTCCCCCCGGCCTGGTGGAAGACCTGGGGACCAGCAACCAGCCCCAGGTAAGTAAACCTTGCCGACCCCTGATCTAAATCCATTTCCAGCTGTCTTCAGACCTGGCTATGGCACAGAAACAGCTTTGGTCACCTTAGTGGATGACCTATGCAGGGAACTGGACAGAGGAAGTGCGTCCCTGTTGGTCCTGCTAGATCTCTCAGTGGCTTTAGATACTATCAACCATGGTGTCCTGCTGAGCTGTCTTTCTGGGATGGGAATTGTCATGCAGTGGTTCCGGTCTTTTTTAGAGGGGCAGACCCAGAAGGTGGGTGTTGGGGACTCCTGTTCGACTCCTTGGCTACTGGCCTGTGGGGTCCCACAGGGTTCTGTGTCATCCCCCATGTTATTTAATATGTACATGAAACCTCAGGGAGAGGTCATCTGGAGCTTTGGGGTGCATAAGTATGCAGATGACACCCAACTCTATCTCTCCTTCCCATCTGACTCCAAGGAAGTTGTCACTGTGCTGAACCAGTGTCTGCAGTCCATAATGAACTGGATGAGCACAAACAAACTGAAGCTTAACCCAGACAAGACAGAGGTGCTCCTGGTCAGTTATAAGCAAATCAGGGAATTGGGGCTTTGTCTGAGCTGGATGGGGTTACACTCCCCCTGAAATCTCAGGCTCGCAGCTTGGGTGTGCTCCTGGACCCCACTCTTGAGTCTGGATGCCCGGGTTTCAACAGTAGCCAGGAATGCATTTGCACAGTTAAAACTAGTGTGCCAGCTGTGCCCATTCCTTAAGATGTCAGATCTGGCTACAGTGACACATGTCTTGATTACATCCCATTTGGACTACTGTAACACACTCTACATGGGGCTGCCTATGGAAGTTCGGAAACTTCAGCAGGTTCAAAACACCACAGCCAGAATGTTAATCGGAGCCAGTTATAGGGAGCATATAATTCCTGTATTGAAACAGTTTCACTGGTTACTGGTTCATTTCCAAGCACAATTCAAAGTGCTGGTCATGACCTATAAAGCCCTACATGGTTTAGAACTATTTGAGAAACTGTATCTCCCCATACAAACCAACTAGAGCCCTAAGACCCTCAGGAGAAGGCTTTCTCTTAGTCCTGCCACCATCACAGGGTCACTTGGTGAGGACATGAGAGAGAGCCTTCTCGGTGGCTGCTCCCACCCTCTGGAACTCCTTTCCACGGAAGGCTAGACTGGCCCCTTCCCTGCTGGCCTTTAGCTGGCAAGCAAAAACATTTTTATTCAAGCAAGCTTTTTAAAATCATGCAGGCCTGGGGTTTTTTTGGGTTGTTGTTTTAGATTACATTTTTAACTTTTGTATGTTATAAATGTTAACTTTGTAGTGTTTTAATTAGGTTATTTTAATTGTGTTGAAAACTTTTGTTTTAATGTGTTTTTACATTGTAAGCCACCTTGTGTCCCTTTTGGGGAGAAAAGTGACATAGAAATAAAACAAACAAACAAACAGGAAGCTGGAAGAGGGCAAATGTTGTCTCTATCTACAATAAGGGGAACAATTACCACTCAGCCTGACATCAATACCAGGAAAGATTCTAGAGCAGATCATTAAACTGATAGACTGTAATCATGTAGAAAAGAATGCTGTGATGCACTGAAAGTCAACATGGGTTTCTCAAAAACAAGTCATGCCAGACTAATTCTCTCTCTCTCTCTCTCTCTCTCTCTCTCTCTCTCTCTCTCTCTCTGATAGTTACAAGCTTGGTAGCTGAAGAGAATGTTGTGGATGAAGCGTATCTTGATTTCAGTGTGGCCTTTGACAAGGTCCCTCATGATATTCTTTCAAACAAGCTAACAAAATGTGGCCTAGAAAATGCTACCATTAGCCAGATATTTAATTGCTTAACCAACTACATCCAAAGGGTGCTCACCAATGGCTTCTCTTCATCCTGAAGAGAGGTGACTAGTGGCATACCTCTGGGTTAGTCAACATCTTTACAAATTATTTAAGATGATGGAATAGAGGGCATGCTTATCAAATTTGCAGGACACCAAATTAGAAGAGGTAGCTACTACCCCAGAAGACAGGATCACAATTCAAAATGACCTTAACAGATAACAGAGCCGGGCCAGAACTAACAAAATGAAGTTCAACAGGGAAAAATGTAAGGTACTACATTTAGGCAGAAAAAATGAAATGCACAGATATAAGATGTGTGGAACCTGGCTGCCCCACAGTACATGTAAAAAGGACCTAGGAGTCTTAGTAGACAACAGTCTGAACATGAGTGAACAGTGTGATGAGGCAGCTTACAAAGCCAGTGCAATTCTAGGCAATTCTCTCACCTTTCATTTTTACCCAAAGGCTTTCAACCTCTTTTCCATGCTCTAAGTCAGGGGCCGGCAACCTACGGCCCGCGCGCACCGCCATTCCCCCCCCCAGGCCCGCCGGAGAGGAGGACTTCGGGGGAACGGCCCCCGGCTCAAAAAGGTTGCCTACCCCTTCTCTAAGTCATAGATCATCTCACAGATATCTTCTTCCTCCTCCTCCCCCCCCCCCCATTGGTCTAATTTCTTTTTTGAATAGGTTGTATGTTCCATGGCGACATTTCAATCACAAGAGTAATCTCATCAGGTTTCACATTTGCCTTCCCATACTATGTGCATAAATAGAAACAACTGTGAACATGGGTCATTCTCTCCAACTGAGTTCTTGTTGGCTTTTCCTGCCCACTACTGGGCTACTTCAGTATTGGCCCAATTCCCCTGTATCATTAAGGCCACTGTTCCCAATATGTGGTGGGTGTGTCCCATCCCCCCGCTCTCTGGAATATTGTCTCCATTCACAATGTAACTCAGTTTAAAGCCCTCCTGATCAAATTTGCAAGACTCCTAGCAAATGCGTTCTTTCCAATTATTGTATGGTAAAGCTGTGTCTTAGTAGAAGTCCTTCTTCATGAAATTACAGACCATGGTCCAAGATGCCAAAACCTTCTTGATGGCACCATCCATGGAGTCAATTGTTTACTTTTATTACTCTTTTCCCTCTATCTGGGTCACTTTCTTCAACAGGAAAGAGCAATGAAACAACAACCTGTGCCCCAAAATCCTTTAGCTTAATCTCTAGGAGCCTCATGGTCCCTTGCAATGTGTTGAAAGATACATCTTGCAGTATTATTTGTTCCAACATAAATCAGAAGAAAGAAGGTGGGCTTGGCTGAATCTTGTCAGTTTCTCCGTTAGATTATGAATCTTTGTCCCTGGGAGTTGTGGTTCAACAACATCTGGACAACCACACAATTCCCACCCTTAATCTAATTAATTAATCTCTTTTATAAATCCTTGGAGCTGAAAAGCCAGGACATGCCCCAGACCCCTACCAAATATGGAATATTGACGATTTTCCAGTAATTATGCAACACAGCAGGGTTCAAGGAGGACATTTTAAAAAGACCAATATTACTTGCCTCTTTTAGATATGATGGAATCTTCCCTTGATGCAAAGAGGTGTTTATTTTATTTTGCCTGTAGTGGTTTGAGTGTTGGACTCTGGAGAACAGAGTTCGAATCCTGGCTCAGCCATGAACCCTACTGGGTGACCTTCGGCAAGTCACACTCTCTCAGCATCAGAGGATGGCAATGGCAATTCCCCCCCCCCCCCGAAGAAACTTGCCAAGAAGACAAGAAAAGCCCATGATAGGTTCATCTTAGAGTCACCATAGGTTGGAAACAACTTGAAGGCACACAACAGCAACAATTAGCCAGGTCCCCATTAGCTGCTTTAAAAGTCTATTGGGGATAAGGACTCAGTACACATATGGTGGCTCTCACCTCTCCAGGAATCCTATCTATACCCTGACAATGCACCTATTGAAAGGTATTCATTATTGCTGGACTAGCAGGAACCAAGTTACACCTACTGTGACTGTATCAACTGTAGTGACCAAGTCACAAAGGACTTGAACAACTTTATCCACAAAATACACTTGTTCCTTCCCACTTGCAGACTTGGAGTCCATGATCTCGCTCCTTCAGGGACGTCAAATGCAAAGGGACAAAATGGTGTGTGCACGCATGCCTATTTTAACCAATGGGTTTTGAATATTTGCAATTTTTCCAATTTGCAGGGGGTGGTGGTCCAGAACAGATCCCCCATGAATTGGGAGGGATGATTGTATTGTACAAATTGTTCACAACAAGCTGTTGTGTTTTCTATACTCTCCTGTCATGGACCAGAACACAATATGGACCTTAACAACTTGAAACAGCTCTGCTGGACAACTCTGAGCTGACACAATGCATTCATTTATTCAATGACAGCACCACCACAGACTGTTTAAAGAATTCTTCCCAAGTTTTCATCACTACTGTGCTCTAGTCACCATTCCACTCATTTCATCACAAACAACTCATTAGTAAATCAGAAGGCTAGTTGAGTTCCACTCTTTTGGAGAGGACACTCTGGATTAATTGACTCTCTCCCTGGTTATTTCTCAATTCCAGAAATAAAGCAGAGCTTCAGCAGAGCAGCTAAGGCAACAAGAAACTTCCCATGAGCTCACAAGCACTCATTCAGATCCATCAGACTCCTGAAATTGATCATAGTAACTGGCCCTTTACCCATGCAGAATGTTTACATTTCAGCGAGTTCAAACTCCATTAGATAGTGATCAGTTTGTACACAGAACCAAGGTCACCATAATCTCATCCAGCACAGAAGAACAGGCCCCAAGTGTGTCCTGCAACATGAACGCAGACAGATAGCACTTATAGCAGATTCACCATTATCACAGAGGACACAAAGTTTGCAATCACTCCTGACAAGGCAATCTCAGCATCAGTACTGAAATCCCTCAACATAACAAGTCAAGGGGGCACCAGCACCATCCTAGAGACCAGTTCAGCTAATTTAAGAAGAAAGACTATTCCCAGTTGAATAGTCAGACCAACAGAATCCCTATTTTGTCCCGGGCACCAGACTTCAGATATCCACATTAAAACCTGGTAGGCTGTGGGACAATACAGGTGTGTTGGGGGATGCAATAATAATATATGACTGTAATTAGACTTCCCTGGCCCTGGGTCTTCTTGCTTGCTCCTGCCCAGAGAACCCAGGTGGGCAAGGCTGAGAGAGATTACCCACTGACCCACTCAAAATTTTATCAACCCTTTTTCTCATTATGGAATCCACACACTTTGTGCATGCAGGCCACTCAATAATAATAATAATAATAATAATAATAATAATAATTTATATCCCGCTTATGTGATAAATCAATCTAAGCGGCTTACAATTAAAACAGTACAAAATATCCCCGTACCAACCCTCCCCCCCTTAAAACAGAATTAAATATCATAACAAGTAAAACACAATTTTAAAAGAATCTAAAAAGGACATAATCTAAAAAAGAGACACTACACAATGTCCTGGCAGTCTCCTACAGTGTTCCTTATCCATCAAATGATGGGGCCACGAAAGGAGCCGTAGGGATGGAAAAGCCCAAGGCCGGGATAATTAATCTGGAAAGGCCTGCCGGAAGAGATCCGTCTTGACAGCTTTTTTGAAGTTAACGATGTTAACCGACGGATCTCATCTGGCAGGTCATTCCAGAGTTTGGGGGCGACAACAGAAAAGGCCCTCTGAGAGGTCGCCGCAAGCCTCGATTTTTGGGGCTGCAGCGAGTTCCTCCCAGAGGACCGGAGAGCGCAGGGAGGATTGTATGGAAGGAGGGGTTCCCTGAGATAGCTTGGAACCAAGCCATTTAGGGCTTTAAAGGTAATAACCAACACCTTGTACTGGGCCCGGAAGCTGATAGGCAGCCAGTGGAGGGACTTCAGAACTGGAGTAATGTGGTCCCTCCTAGATGTTCTTGACATAAGCCTGGCTGCCATATTTTGAACCAGCTGTAATTTCCAAGTCAAGCACAAGGGTAGCCCCATGTAGAGTGCATTACAGAAGTCAAGGCGTGAGGTTACCAGTGCGTGAACAACAGTTTTGAGATCCCTTACTTCCAGAAAAGGGCGCAGCTGGCGTATCAGCCAAAGCTGATAACAGGTGCTCCTGATCGTCGCATTAACCTGATTTATCATCAGGAGCGACGAATCAAGGAGCACCCCCAGACTGTGAACACAGTCACTGGAGGAGAGTGTGACCCCATCCAGGACTGGAGGTTGCAACCCAATTCTTGGTTTCGGGGCCGCTACCATGAGCACCTCCGTCTTGTCTGGATTCAGCTTCAATCTGTTTTTCCTCATCCAGCCCATTACCGCATCTAGTTTGTATACAATACAAACTAGAGCAACATGCTCATCCAGGATCAACTGGATCCATCTGGGATTCATCCACACTATTTTAAACCAAGGGGACCTATTGCCAGTATTATCCACCCTATATGAAACTGTGGAGCTTGGAGGCAACTAAAACCCTACTGCATTTCCCTCTCCCATAGCACTGTGGCCACCATATCTAACCTTCAATCTAAAGCTGAGATGTGAAACCCAAGGAATAGGGAGGGAGAAGTAAATAGCAAGTTCAGCTAACAGTTCTTCTAATAACCAGATGAATGAGAAAAATTCAGCTGCTCTGCTGGAACTTCTGTCAGTTAAGGAAATTCTGAGATGAGTTATGTCTCCCAGTAGAGAGAGTGGAACAACCTTGCTTCTCTTTTCTCTAAAGCCTAATAGAATAACTGCCACTTGCTGATTAAGCTTTTAATTGTCTCCGTATAAAATGAAGTTTAATTTTGAATAGTGTGGGAAAGAACATATTGCCGGTCCTCACTCTAATATCTGCTTCTTGGTTTAAACATTACTGAAAGGTAGATTGTGATAATACCCATGTTATAGAATGTGTAACTAAGGTTTAGGGTTCCAAATTAAGATAGATATCCTATAGATGTTTACTCAGATGTAAGGCTGAATTCAGTATGTTTATTCTCAGACATGAGTTTTCTAGGAGCGAGTTCTAATTGCTTTTACTTTTGTATATTGTATATTGTATATCCTACTTTTGTATATTGTCTTGTTTGTCATTTACAACTTATGGCAACTCTATCACAGGGTTTTCTTGGCAGGTTTCTTCAGAGGGCGTTTGCCATTGCCATTCTCTGAGGCTGAGAGTGTGTGACTTGCCCATGGTAATCAAGTGAGCTTCATGGCTAAGCAGGGATTTGAACCTTATTCTTCAGAGTCATAATCTAACACTCAAACCACTACACCACGCTAGAGAGAATTGACCTGTTAAGCTTCTTCAGCAATAGTTGGAAACAGTAACAAAATAGTATCTCTCAGAGGCATTATGGGTTTTTACTACAATTCAGAATCATAATTAACAGGTGACAGTGCAATTTATCTGAGCTAGAAGCAAATAGCACAACTGTTCCGGCTGATGAAGTTACATATACCAATGTTTACCTGTACTTTATACTCAACAAAACTATCATAGCTTCTCCCAAAGACTGTGGCTCTATCAGCTGTTTTGGGTTGGCTGGCCACCGGTCTTTCTGTCTCTGTGGACTCAGGCCTCAATAGGTAAGGGAGAGGGGGTTGGGGGTGATCTGGGGAGGATGGATGGGTGAGTGAGCAAACTGAGGAGGGCATGATCCTGGGGTTGGGGAGACTGATCTGGAGTATGGGGGGGTTGCAATCCCAGGGATGGACAGGCTGCCAGGGGGCTTTAAGCCCCTGCCTATCCTTGTTGGTGGGAGGTAGGTGGGTGAACTGGAGGGACATCCAGAGAGGGCTGGGTAGTGGGACCTGTTTTTGGGGTTACCTCAGGGTGCCGATATTTGGAGGGGTGGGAGGGTGCACCCAGTGCAGTCCCACATACTTCTTCACTTGGGGAGGGGAAAAAGAGCACTGGGTGAAGGCTGGTGGCTGGCCAAGCCATGCTCACTAGCCCTTGGCCTTCGTGGGGGGGGGGGGATGAGCATGCTGGGGAGGGCAGAAGCAGCCTGGCATGCTAGGAAACAGTCTTAGTCGGGATGGGGTCAGAACAGTCCAGGGATGGGACCTTGCTCGGCTCACCAGCCATTGGTCCGGCCAGGTAGAATATATGGCCTGGGGTGGGGGGGAAAGGCTGGGGTCGCCCTGGCCCCACACACCGGCACTTATCCCTTGGTGCGGAGGGGTGGAGGAGCACATGGGGGGTATCCAGGCCAGTTTCCGGCCAACGGGGCATGTATGTAGGGCTGTTTGTCTGCCCTCCAACCCCCATTGCCTCCCAGCTCCTACCTTCCAGCCTATATGAGGCCTCTGTGCACTCATCCTGCAGGGATGGTCTGGGTTTTTCTTCCTGGTGGGTGGGGAGGGGAGTGATAGGATGGGGGCATGTGGGGACAAGGGGGGAGCTTCTATTCTGGTGATGGGTATTATTATAATTATTATTATTATTATTACTTGGAGATTGTCATTGTTGTTACTATTGTGGTTATTATTATTGTTACTATTATTTCTATAATATTCTTAGTTTAATTTTATTGCTATGATTGCCCTCTTTTATTAACACATTAAATAGTTGGAGAGGGGGGCAATACTTGATAGATGGTTGTTTTGTTCATCACAATAATGTTAATAACCTATATATATATATATATATATATATATACATACACAAAGTTAATAATAAGGATACAAGATGGTTAATACCATCTATTACTATTATTTAGTTGTTCTTAGTATTGGTGTATATATATATATATATATATATATATATATATATATATATTCTTATTCTTATCACAGGCTATGAGGGGGACATTATGCAGGGTTTCCGGGGGAGCTAGAGACTGCAATAGTACTGATTTATCACTTTCACTTTCAGATCCTCAATATGCCTTGGAGTAAGCCAAAACCCAAGTGGTGTGTGCTGTCTGCCAGGTCGGCCATCAGGCAGTCGGCACCTAAGCGCCCAGCCACTGCCACAGCAAGACATGATGATGAGTTTGCGGCTCATTTGGCACAGCTTGGCTGCACAGTGGCAGCCTGCTTGGCTATATGCGAGAAAACCGCACAAGTGGTGTGTGCCCAGAGGGAGGCACAGATTGGGGGGCTGGAGGTGGCAGCTCCCACAACTGCGAACCCAGGGGCACAGGGCGGCACACTGGGGATGGTCTTGCCCACTACTTCAACAGGTGGAGGTACCCTCACCTGGACTATCTTCTGTTGACCCTTCAACTCTGCCCTCATTGGGTGGTGCCATGGATGAGAGCAGTCAGCCTACATTGGCTGACCTTCTGCAGCTCATGAAGGGCATCATGGGTTCGGCCGAGCTGGGAGCAGTGGCCCTTGCAGTGGCCCAGCCTATGGTGGCTGACTTATAAAAGTTCATGCAGCAAGTGGTGGCCTCAGGCCAGGCCAGTGGACCAGCCACGAGGACCGCCCCTGGTGTCAGGAGATGGTGTGGAGGGGTCTGTCCAGGGGATCAAGCCACTGACAGACCAGACCCACCTGCGGGTCAGCATCAGAGATACCGCCTTAGGCAGCTGGATCAGGTACATCCACTCCCTCAGGTTTGAATTGGCACATCTCTATAGGGATGACAGAGTCCATCTTTCACCAGCAGCCTGTAACATATATCTGGACTCCATCATCCAACACCTTAAGCAGGTCACTCAGGTAGGGGATGGCAAGCTAAGCTGGCTCCCTCCTGTGGCGGGTATGGACCCCTGCATGGATTAAAATAGCTCAATTAATGTCTGGTGATTTATGATGGCAGGGTCCTCAATATTTGAGGACAGATGATTGATTTATGATGACAGCTTGTGATTTATGGCCTTATTAACTGGTATGATTATTTTCAGGTATTGATATATGATTGATTTACGACATGATTTATGGCTTGATTTATGGTTTAATTTATAGCATGATTTATGATATGGGGGTGTACATATATGTCAAATGTATAACAGGCAATATGATGGATTTATGGCTACCAAACTGTGATGTATGACCCCTGTACAGATACAATGAAGTTGTGTCCATTAATTGCCCACTAAAGGCGAACAGGCTCCTTTGTGTCAGTTCAAAGGATTGTTGCACCGGCCATTTTGGGAGGCCAGCACCACGACTGGAGGAAGCTGCAGTAAGTTGTTGTTGTTGTTGTTGTTGTCATTATTATTATGAAGTATTTATACCCCGCTCTTCAGCCAAAAGGCTATTAGAGAGGCTTACAAAAGGTTAAGTAGACATTTCCCTGCCCTCAGACTTACAATCTAAAAAGACAAGACACAAAAGGGGAAGGGGAATAAGTCCAGCAGATCTTCTCTCCCTCTAAAGCCTGGACCAAGGCAGATGGACTGGAGGGAGGGCCCTTCTTCTTACTGTGGCTAGGCCTGATGGAGATGGCCTGCCTTCTCTCCCTCAATGATGGTGGATGGAGGGAGGGCAAAAGGCAATCTCACGAGATTAAGGGGGAGATTTGGGGCCTATATAAGGCCCTTTCCATGTGGCTGCAGCCATTGCAAGCCAGGCAGCTGAGAGACCCAGCCCGCCCACCCTTGGCTTAATTTCCCCCCCCCCCCCCCATCAATGTACCCACAGGCTTTCGTTGGTCACCTTCAGGGGCCAGGAGGGAATTTTCCCAGTGTTATTGGAGCATGGTTTTTTTTACCCTCCCTGGGGGATTTCTGGTCTTAGTTAGCGTTGTACACTGTTAGTCTTTATGTGTATTTCTTTCTTACTATGTATAATCTTTAGCTTTGTGAGATATCAATGTTGCTCCTTTTGTCACAACTTGGATAGGGTCATTTTGGCACCTAGCTTTGGTGGTCATGCATTCTCATAAAATAGCTCATTAATCAATGTATGGTGATTTATGATGACAGGGTCCTCAATATCTGAGGACGATTGATTTAAGATGACAGCTAGTGATTTACGGCCTTATTAACTGGTATGATTATTTTCAGGTATTGACATATGATTGATTTATGACATGATTTATGGCTTGACTTATAGTATGATTTATGATGTGGGTGTGTACACATATGTCAAATGGATAACAGGCAATATGATTGATTTATGGCTGCCAAACTGTGATTTATGACCCCTGTACAGATACAATAAGGTTGTGGCCATTTGTTACCCACTAAAGGCAAATAGGCTCCTTTGTGCTGGTGCAACACCCCTTTTCACTCCACTTCTTTCCCCTCCCAATCTGATTTTAAAGCCCTACCTTCCCATCAAAGAAACACCCCTTTTCACTCCACTTCTTTCTAATCTGATTTTAAAGCTTCTCTTCCCATCAAAGAAACACCCCCTTTCACTCCACTTCCTTTTGTCCTCAATCCAATTTTCAAACCTCTCCTCCAGCACCTGGGAAGTGGTGTTAGGAGGTTGGGAGAGGTCCAGAGAAGGAGAAGAAGGGACAGAAGTTCACCTTGAAACATTCCCTTGAGTTATACATGAGGTCGACTTGTATACAAGTCTATACAATAAACTAGCTACATAATTCCCCTGTGTGTGTGACAAACAAGAGGGGACCCATGTGAAGGGCAAATGATTTCACAACATGTACACATGAAGTAGCAAAGGGAAATGCAGGCAGAAAGGCAGTATTACCACAATGATGCTTGTGCTTCTTACCTATCTATAGACCTCTCTGCAAACTGAGAAATGCTCAGTGTGTGTGTGTGTGTGTGTGTGTGTGTAGTCTGAGATAGTAACTGTGTGGCCCTATATTGATAACTTATTGAATTATATTGAATTGAATTATAATTCCTTTCATTTCTCACTGGCTAAGGCTGCTGGGAGTTATAGTTCAACCACATCTAGATGTAGAGCAATTGTATGGAAAGAAAGCTGTGGATAGGGAACAGGTGTTGTCCTCCATATCCATTTGTCTCTACTGGTGTTAAAAATTCCCCCACTTTCTTTTTCACCATTACTAACCACAGGCTGTGATGGCTAGGTATGATGGAAACTGTAGTTTGACAACGGCTGGAGAGATATCCATTCTCCAGCCAAAGGCAGGTCCATATCTAAATCTTCAGTTCTGTTATCTTCATGACTAGCTGTGCTCTGAATCAGAAAATGCATAGAACACCTCAATTCCTAATGCACTGGTACAGGGAAGTTATCTGTAGACAAAACTGAATTAGAATATGGTATGGCCAGTAAGACAACACATACTATATTCCAGTTCAGATTTCCACTGCCCCATAAGTGCACAAAAAAGCACAATCTTCAAACCCAAAGGAACACAGTTAAAAACAAATCTTATTCTAAATATGTCCCTAGAATGTGATCCAGATTCACCCATATCAATTTTGCCACTGATGTCAGTGGCCTTTAGACTAGAACCTTGGGGTTAGAGAACACCCTGCTTTTCCTCTTGCTTTTTTGCTTGAAATAATAATATAACTCTGTGACCCTTCTGTAACCACATATTAAATTTTCCTTTACTCACCTCCATTTGCCATTACCCAGTTCATCTTGGAGAGTATGTTGCTGTCAGGACATTGTGATATCTCAACTGTATATTAGAAAGGCTGATACTTTTTGTAGAATCTTGCGGATTCCCACATCTAATGCTAAGGAAGGCTTTCTTCATTGCCACTAGCCCATGTAGATTCAAGATAGGTTAGTGCAGAAATAAGTCCTTAAAAGCTTAAATTTACCAGTGTGTAGCCCTGATTTCAGACAATGCAGTCAAGGACTGTAAGCTCCATAAACTGCTTTAATAATAGAACCACTAAGCTCTTAAACAGTACCTTCCATCCATCCCAGCGCTTTAAAGTGCCAGACACAATAATGGTTTAAGCCTCTGAACACCAACTGAAAGGAGGCAATAAGAAAACATTCAAAGCTCCATTTCACAGATATGGAAAGCAAGCGCTACCTCTGACATCTAGTTAAGTTCTGATCACAGACTATGTTTATAGCCTTAGGCAGGGATATATGTTCCTATGTGTGTCTGGACTTTGGTTGTGAACTCTAATCCTTCAAAACAAACCAAAATTCCAGATTACAAGTGGGCAATTTGTGGACTTCCAGAGGTTTTTGGACTGCTACTCCCATAATCCTTCACATTGGCTATGCTCTCTTGGACTGACCAAAACTGCAGGCCGAAACCATCTGATGAGCCACAGTTGACCATCCTTGTCTTTAAAAAAACCCCACAAGAGATCCTGAGGATATTTAGTATGGTTCTCAGACAGTAAACAGTAATAGACAAGCACCCTAAGTGAGGTCCAAAACACACTACAGAAATAATCCAGTTTGAGACTGCTTTAACAACCCTGGCTCAATTCTGGGAACTGTAGTTTTGTGAGATAGCCTTCTCTGTCAGAGAGCTCCAGTGCCATAATAAAATACAATTCCTAGGATTCCTAGGATTCCCTAGCACTGATAAAGACCAGAAAACCCTGGTTATTTACAGTAGATTTCTCATAACAACACTGTCATCATCATTGTCATCATTATTCATCATCATATCAAGCAGCAAGATGCACACTCAGTCTGGTAATAGGATGAGCAAGTATAGACAATAAAGCAAAAGATACTGCAGGATAGCAATTCAATGGTGAGCACAGATAATATGAAGCAACTTTTAAAACACATTTCAAAAATCCCTCCCCCTTCTCTTGTGGCCACTTTCCTATTCACTATTGCTTCTCCATAGCACTTTGATCACCAACATAGCAGCCCTGATGACAAATTACATGTTATTGTTTTTATGCAATATTGAAAAACATTCTTTTAAAAAAAAAAAAATCAGGACTGCAGGATTGTTGGGAATAAGCCTGAAAACAAGCTCAGCTTTCTTTAAACAGCCAGTTGTGTTTAAACTGAGCATCACCCCCTATGGTAGGACACGATTTGATAACCTTGTCACCAGGGAATACCTTTACCTTTTTTTTTGTTTAAACAAGCCATAAATCCTCTGAAAAGCAGGGAAAATGTAAGCATAAACAGATTCTACTGTCAATTGTTACTTCCATTATTCAAAATCCACTGAATAAAGTATGTGCTTCTTCCTGGACTTGTGTTTCACAATTCTTCTAAAATAATATTACAGAACTCAAAATACAGTAACTACAGCAAAGAATAATTTCTTAGAAGCTTTACCCTACCATCATAGGAGCAGCTGTTCAAACTGGGACTGGCCAATAAGGATGCTAGAACTGTCTGGCCTTACCTAAACATCCTCTCTAAAATTTACATAATCTTTCCATGGTCTTTATAGGAAAGATCAGCCCTGCCAGAAATTGATCCTTCTAGGGCACAAACTTGAGGATATCAGACATACAAAACAGATGAAACGAAAGATTTTATACCTCAGTTCTAAGACCTGAATGTGTAAACAATTTTAAAAATCCACATCGTTCCACCAGGCAACATAAATAAGAAATTACAACAGTATTTCTAGGACAAAAACTCAGTACGCAGTGTGCAAGATTTCATGTTTACCAGGAATCTTCTTCAAGCTCAGTGTTTAGCCAAAAAAGGGGGAGGGTGGAGGGAAGAAGGAAACAATATTGCTGGAAATTATTAAAAGTTTGCACATAGTCTTTAAATGGAATGGAAGTAGTGCTATGCTCTGAGGGTAGTGGACTCTCCTTCTTTGGAGATCTTTAAATAGTGGGTGGATGGGTATCTTTCAGGAATACATTAGTTATATATTCCTGCATGGCCCTTGTGGTCCTGTCTAAAGCTAAGATTCTATGATTCTATGCAAACTTACAGTACAATCCTATGCAAGTTTATTCAGACCTAAGTCCCACATTAAGAATAATGAAGTTTACTCTCAGATGTAAGCAGGCATTCTGAGCAGACATGTTCTCAGGTGGGCAACCTGGTGTCCTCCAGATATTTTGGAATGCAGCTCCCATAAATCCAGCCAGCATAGCCCAACAGTCAGAGATTAAGTCATAATTCAAACCATTTGGAGAATACTAAGGCACCTGCTCCAACCTTAAATCCTATTCTGTGTTTGTGACACAACTAGAATCTAGATTAAGCAAAGATGATCTGCATTGACATGTTGCCATCATTCATGGACGTATTGCTTAGTAGCAATAAACTTAGTTACATAGTTTTGGTAGAATAATGATGTACTGGAGCTTTGATCTGAAAAGATTGAAGGTTACTTTTCTAAGATGAGTATTTTGATTGGCTCCATTTCTCTATCTTTCTATACTCCATAAAGAATTCTTTTTATGTACTGAATTTTTTTTTAACTTTGGACAAGTCACACACCTGGTCCCCCAAACTTTTGAATCTGCTTTATATCTTGGATTCTGTGGGTGTAACACATTCTTTCTAGCAAAGGCTCAACATTTTGTGAACTCAGGGCTTCTTCATGGCTTCAAACAACAAAAGCCACATCCAGATGTTTCCAGTAAAGCCATAAGTTAGATGAAGGAGGGCAGATTGTTCAGAAACATCATTAACAGGACCTCTTGTGTTCTTTTGAATTTTGGACATGACAGACAACACGTAAGATGAGCTTTGTTCTGATAAAGTGAGGAAAACAGATACATGATAAAACTGCACACAGAAAAGATCTGGAATGAAAACAATATGCAATCTTGCAGAATCTTTGGACAGCTACGGAACAGAGTTTCTTTTCAAGTCCATGATACTGATGGAATTTAATTTTTATGAAGTTATCAGGCTGTGGTTTTGCTCACTCCCCTGCAGAAAATAAGACTACTAGGGCCCAGGTCTGAGCACTTGGGATCATAGAGGCAGTTTAAATGTGGAGACTATATTGAGTACATGTGTATGTGTATGTGCCTTCAAGTTATCTGATGACTTATGGCAACCCCATGAATCTCATAGAGTATGTACAGTATTTCACTTACAAATCTAATTTCTGGAGACCCAATATCAAGCATCAGAAAAATGTTATGCTTGTTGAACATGCATTTAAACTTAGATTTGCAATTATTCAATTTACAATTATTTACAAAATTATATAATAAAAAGGCTTGCATGGGGGTGTGTCAACACGGGACTGGCATGATAAGGAATTATTTCACAGGAAATAATCAAGTCTATAGTGCCCTACTGTCTCACAGACTATGTGCAGAAATAGTGATTGCTTTTCTTCTCTCTGGTCTTAGGGAGCAGCATTTGAGTCTTGAGGCCTGGTTGTCTTGACAACAGGGACATAATCCAAAAGACCTGACAGTCTCAAGGAGATTGGGGCAAAGAAACAGATCTTGTATAGCTGAACAGTAGGATGAGAAGGAGTCTAACTGGAGGAGAATAGAAAGCTCAGGGAGACTGGGAAAAATGCCTGGGATTTTCATTTCCCATTGACTGAGGACTCTGCTGCAGCCCTGGAAGGGGCCTATGCTTATGACACTTCATAAACCTACAGATTCCTACAGAATCCTGGGATTTGGATTTTGGATGATTACTTCACCAAACTACAAACCCCAGGATTCTGTAGGACAGAGTCATGGCAGTTACAGTGGTGTCAAACTCCTTTAATTCTGCAATGTGGATATATACCAGGGGTAGGCAACCTTTCCCCTTTAAGGGCCGAGGGACTTCAGCTCCCAGAATCCCAGGAGCTATTGGCCAACCTGGGACTGTTGGCCAACATGGCTGAGGCTTCTGGGAGCTGAAGTCCCTTGGCCCTTAAAGGGGAAAGGTTGCCTACCCCTGATATATATACTATGTTGTGAGGAAGAATTGCAGATCCCCTGAATTCTGCCAAAGCTTTGTATCTCCAGGTCCAATGCAGAAAACCTTATTTCTCTGGGAGGATCACAACATGTTGTTTTCTTAATGTCAAGAAGTGCATAGGCACCTCTGTTTAAGGTCCCAAATATGCTGAGATATTGGGAGAATTTGGAGGGGGGAATCATTTCTTAAAAATAAAATTATTTCTACACCTTTCAGGCGTATGCTGTACTCATTTGTGGAGCTTCCCTGTGCCTATTAATATTTCTATTAAAATATTCAGAAAACCAAACTCCATCCCTTCTGTCTTGTCCTACACCATGTTTTTTGGATTCCAAGTCTTGGAATGTTGCAACCAGCATGCTATTCTGGTCCTTCATCCCAACATTAGCTTTCTTTAATGACATCATTTTTACAAACTCCAGCAGAACTAAATTTAGCATTTAAAACCATTTTAAATGAGGGGAAAGGAGAATCTGCCATGTTACTGAGGGAAGAACACACCATACAGTCAGGAAGCAGAAAAAAACAACAACATTACATTAAAATCCCTGCCTAAGACAAACTCATATACCAAAAGGCCACTTGAGACATTATAGTTATAACTGTATTCCCACAACCCATTCTTCCACAGTGGATTACCTTGTTTGTAACATCTCAAATAATGTACAAGAAAACTTATTTGGGACACAGAAAAAAATATACTTAGGGAATTTCAGCTGAAAAATATACCTAGGGAATCTCAGTTCTTTTGTTTCAGACAGGGAAATTCCTTTCAAAGATCAGGACTAAAGAATAGTTCAAGATTTTCCATCTCTTGGCTCAGAATGAAGATTGAAGTCAAGAAATAAAAAGAAGACTAGGACTTGGAAGAGCAGCTGTAAATGAACAAGACAAAGGATATTATCACATGGGGAACGGGATAAGGACAGCATTGCTTCCTCTTCCTTACCCCGTCCTTAACCCGATGGTATGAAAGGCTTTCAAATCATTGCAATGATCCCATCATTAACAATTAAAACGGCATCGCAATAACACAAACTTCCGTTAATAATAATAATAATAATAATAAATTTTATTTTTACCCCGCCCTGTGGCGAACCAATCTGGGCGGCTTACAATTAAAAAAGACATGTGTTATACATAATATACAAAAAAAAAACCCCTCCCCCCCTTAAAATAGTATTAAATAAAGACAGTTTAAAACAATAAATCAATAAACTTTAAAATCAAACTAAAATTACAAAATTATAAAAATCAGCCTTCCTTGCCCAAGCCAAAAAGCCCAGTCGACGAACCTCCCATCTATCAGATGGGGCCACGTGAGGAACGTCTCTGGGGCGGGGGAACTAATTCAGCTATAATTAATCCGGAAAGGCCTGCCGGAAGAGATCCGTCTTGACAGCCTTTTTAAAACTGTCTAAAGATGTTAATAGGCGGATCTCATCCGGCAGGCCATTCCAGAGCTTAGGGGCGACAACGGAAAATGCCCCCCGGGAGGTAGCCACAAGCCTCGATTTCTGAGGCTGTAGCAAGTTCCTCCCGGAGGACCGAAGAGCGCGGGGAGGATTGTACGGGAGCAGGCGGTCCCTCAGATAGCTTGGACCCAAGCCATTTAGGGCTTTAAAGGTAATAACCAACACCTTGTACCTAGCCCGGAAGCTGATAGGCAGCCAGTGGAGGGACCTCAGAACCGGAGTAATGTGGTCCCTCTGAGATGTTCCTGAAACAAGCCTGGCTGCCATATTCTGTACCAGCTGTAATTTCCGGACAAGGCACAAGGGTAGCCCCATGTAGAGTGCATTGCAGAAGTCAAGGCGTGAGGTTACCAACGCGTGCACAACAGTCTCCAAATCCCTTACTTCCAGAAAAGGGCGCAGCTGGCGTATCAGCCGAAGCTGATAACAGGTGCTCCTGACCGTCGCATTTACCTGATTTGTCATCAGGAGCGACGAATCAAGGAGCACCCCCAGACTGCGAACACAGTCACTGGAGGAGAGTGTGACTCCATCCAGGACTGGAGGTTGCAACCCAATTCTTGGTTTCGGGGCCGAGACCGTGAGCACCTCCGTCTTGTCTGGATTCAACTTCAATCTGTTTTTCCTCATCCAGCCCATTACCGCTCCAAGACATTCATTGAGAGAAGAGATGCCGGTGGAATTCGAGGCCGACGAACGAGACATGGAGAAATAGATTTGGGTGTCATCAGCGTACTGATAACACCCAGCACCATAACTCCGTATTATCTCACCCAGCGGCTTCATATAGATGTTAAACAACATCGGGGACAAAATAGCTCCCTGAGGGACCCCACAAGTGAGTGCCCTCTTACTGGAGCTACAGTCCCCGAGTAGCACCCTCTGAGACCGACCCGAGAGGAAGGACCGGAGCCACTGCAGTGCAGTGCCCCCGATACCTAACTCCCTCAGGCGGTCCAGAAGGATGCCATGATCTATTGTATCGAAAGCCGCTGAGAGGTCTAAGAGCACCAACAGGGTCACACTACCCCTGTCGATGCTCAGACGCAGATCGTCGGTCAAGGCAACCATGGCAGTCTCAACCCCAAATCCTGCCCTGAAACCGGTTTGAAATGGGTCTAGATAATCGGTTTCATCCAAGACTGCCTGGAGTTGAAGAGCAACTGCTCTCTCGATCACCTTGCTCAAAAATGGCAGTAATGACACTGGCCTGTAGTTCTTCATGTCCAGGGGGTCTAGGGAAGGTTTTTTCAGAAGCGGCCTAACCGCCGCTTCTTTTAAGCAAGATGGCAGATGACCTTCCCTCAAGGATGCATTGATGATGTCCGTTAGGAGTCTCATCACTGCATCCCCCCCCTGGATGGCCAGCCAAGATGGGCAAGGGTCGAGGGAGCAAGTTGTCTTCCTCACCTTACCAAGCAGCTTGTCCACGTCCTCGGTACTCACAGATTGCCATTGATCCAGTAAAACCACATCGGCGGAGTTGGTGGACACCTCACCTACAGACTCTGTCTCAATAGTGGCGTCAAGGTCGGCTCTTATCTGAGAGACTTTATCTGCAAAGTAGTTGTTAAATGCGTCGCAGCAGGCTGTCGTCGGGTTAAGCAAGGGATTCGACGCAGGGGGCGCCTGCGTCAACTCCCTCACCACCTTAAACAGCTCTGCCGGACGTGACTCTGCAGATGCAATGCGCGCCGAGGAAAAAGCTTTCCTCGCTGCGCGCAGTGCCTCCCGATAGGAACTAAGAAAGCTCCTATGGCGAGTTCTGTCAGATAAGAGTCGAGATTTCCGCCACTCGCACTCTAGCCATTGTCCATACCGCTTCATCCTCCTAAGCTCGGGTGTAAACCATGGCTTACGATTAGGAGCGGGATGGCAAGGGCGCTTGGGAGCGATCGTGTCGATGGCCCTGGTAAGATCACTATTCCAAGTGTCAACCAGAGCCTCGACAGGGTCACCGGCATTCCCCACCATTAATCCCTCCAAGGCCTTCCGGAATCCAATTGGCTCCATCAGCCTTCGAGGGCGGACCATCCTAATAGGTCCACCACCCCCGGTGGGGCAGGTGGTGGCTCTAAGTACCAGCTTGACCAAGAAATGATCCGTCCATGACAATGCGGAGGTACTTACAACCTCCGCCCACGGATATTCCTGCTCCGTACTAAAGACCGCATCGAGTGTATGACCAGCACAATGCGTGGGCCCGTTGACCAATTGGGATAGGCCCATGTCTGTCATGGTATCCATGAACTCCCGAGCCGCACCTGTTAAGCTGGTCTCGAGCGGAATGTTGAAATCTCCCAGAACTAAAAGTCTGGGAGATTCCAACAAGAGCTCAGAGACCAGTTGTGTCAGCTCGGACAAGTAGACTAGCAGGATCCCCAAACTATCCCTGGCCTTCAGGCTAAGGTATATACACTCGATGTGGACTGTGTTCCGGATAGGTATCCTGGTCAAGGTCAGAGTGTTCTTATGGACTAGAGCCACACCGCCCCCCCGCCCACTTCCCCTCACCTGTTAACACAAAATGCTGGCCAATGCCGCTTTAATGACGGGTTAATGCCAGGATTGGCATGACTTCATCTGAAAGTCTTTAGCACCACTGCAGTCAATAGTGCTTCCTGGATGGGATAAGCACAAATGCTGTGTGAAAGTCCTTCCTGCAATCAAGCAAGAAGGATAGGACAATGACAGGACTGGGACAGGACACCCCTCATGTGATAATCTCCCAAGTCCTGAAGTATATATCACTGAATACTGAAGTTAGGATTGTCCAGGCGATTATATTTCCCATTTCTATGTGTGGTAGTGAAAGTTGGGACAGTGAAGAAAAATGATAGGAAGAAAATCAACTCATTTGAAATCTGGTTCTGTCATCATTAATGCTGGGCTGCTAACCCTCCACCCCCACCCCCAAATAAATGGGTTGTAGAGCAAATGAAGCCTGAACTCTCCCTTAAAGCCAAGATGACTAAACAGACTATTGTATTTTGCTGATATTATAAGACATCTCTCCCTAGAAAAAAAATAATGCTTAGCAATGGAAGGCATTAGGAAAAGAGGAAGAATGCATTACAGATAGAAAGACTCAATCAAGGAAGGCATGGCCCTGAGTTTGCAAGACCTGAGCAGGGCTGGGCTGTTGAGGACAGGGTGACTTGGCAGTCTCTCATTCATACAGTTGCCATAACTTGGACTCAACTTGATGGCAGTTAACAAAAATAACCTGCTGGGGACATCCCTGTTACACCGCTTCAGACTCTTCCTTGATATTTTGAAGGAAAACATCTTAGACAATCATTATATGGCTAAAATGCCCTTGTGAACGGAAAATATTTCATATTTATCATCAGCCTGTCCTTCTGTGATTTAAGCCCCCTCCTTGCTGCCCTTTCCACATGGAAGTGTAAACAATGGCTTCCCTCTTCTTCTTAAATGTAGATAACTGTCAGCATATCCTCTAAATATTTTCTGTCACTAGACTAAACAAACTCAATCATTCTTCCTTCCTCCCAAACTGCCCTTCAGAGTTTTCATCATTCCTCCTCTTCCCCACTGATTCTTTCCCCTATTTATCAGCTACCTCCTTGAATTATGGTGCCCAGTTTTAACACAGATATGGCACATTTGGCTTCCAATCAATTCCTTCACTTTCATATACTGTACACTATAGCTTAATATTTCAGGGCATGTGTTCAACATTGTCTAATTTTTATTGCATTGGAATTTTTAAAAGAATCAAAGTGCATGGCTACTGAGGAACTATCTTGTTATGTTCTCTAAGAAATGCAACTTTTAGATCAACAAAATGCTTTATTCCCCCCCCCCCCCCCAAGATTACTTAATCCACTGATTGTGGAAAATAACCATTAACCATTTTGATCACTGTCTGTAAAAATATGAAAAATTTATTATAGGTGATGTAGTTCTGAGTGAGAAAACAAGAATTCATGACAGAAGAGGCATAGCAATAAGATGTTTAAAAGATTTTCAATAATAGCTACTATACGTGCTTGACAAACTTGTTCAAATTGATTACAAAAGGATTTGCATTCCTAATTTTAATCACTGGTCAACAAACTTGAAACAAGAAGACAGACAGGAAGGTAGAGTTATCAATGACAACTGCTTTTTCATGCAATTGCTTTCAAAAGGGTTAGCTCTGAGTGGTGTGCAAGGGGCCAGAGCTTGGGATAGCTACTTATTTCAGTGGTAACTCCCAGAATCCCCAGCCAATATGGCTAGATCACAGCAACAGATGTGTATCACAAACAATTCTGTTTTCTAGTTTGTTGCCATAATTATTTCCTTCCTACTTCAACATCTTGTGGTGTGCTCTGCTGTAATATTACAATGGCAAAATGAATCTGCACTAAAATCTCCTTACTGAAAACCAGTGTGATGTACAGACACCAGAGAGAAATGCTGGGGTGCACAGTGGGTAATGAGGGCAGATACGGCACTCATCTCAAAGGAGTTCAGTTTCTAAGCCAGCACAAGTCACAAATGTAAAAGACCTTTCTTCAAGATATAAGCATATTTATGAGTCAGTAGGTATTGCTTAATATTGATGACATTAGACACAGCCACCTTACTAGCTTGCCAAAATTACAGCTCATGGAAGGCAAAGCTAGTGGGAACAGACTCCACTGGCCTTAAGTAGCCTTTGGATCAGAATTTTAACAGGGATTAGTTACTAAGTGTTGTTGTGAGATTCTACTATAAGGCACCAGTCATAATAATACTTTCCACATTTGGGGAAATAAGACACTGTTGGGAAGATATTTCCCTTCCACTGAACCAAGTTTTGACCAACAGTGTTGCTAACTCTTTCCTCTTTGATTTCAAACTAGGAAGCAAATACACACACACACACACACACACACACAAGCTGTTTTATTATATAAATCATGGCAGAAGGGCTGTGTAACTTTATGGGGGGAAGGCATTCTTCTAGACCTTTGATAGTTTAGGATACATATGGGGATCATGGCTATTTGGGAGGGGAATAAAGTCATTCTCAGGACGTTTTCACACTGGGCTCCCTAAAGCCGGCTGGAGCCCTTCTCCTAAAGCCGGCTGGACCCAGTGCCGCTGACACCGGAATGACTCCGGCGGCGGCAGGCTAATTCCTTTTGCCACCCGGAATTACCTGAAGCCGGAGTTAGCCAGGAATTAGCTTGCCGCTGCCGGAGTGAGGCCGGACTTAGGGCTCCGTGTGTTTGAACACACGGAGCCAAAAGCCGGCCGGACACAGGGATGACACAGGAAGGGGCGGGGTTTGCCGCCGCGTGTGTGTGAACACACGGGAAATGGCGCCGGAGTGAGGCCGGCGGGAGGCCGGCTAGCGTCCTCAAAAAGGCCAGTGTGAAAACGTCCTCAGACTTTTCTTGCTGTACTTACCACTCTTCTTACAGTAAGAGAGAGATGATGTGATTTCAAGTCTTTAATTGCTCTTGTGTCTGAAAGGTCTTTTGTGCTTCTGAGAAGCCATGCCACCTTACTTAGCTACAAATGTATCCCTTATATGATCTTCTGCTGAATCGCATAGGAACATCTGGGAAATGCTGGTGTACTCCAAAACAAACTTCTTTCTTTCTTTTACAGTATCCTTCTTTCTGAATGATTTTTAGTTTTAAATGTCAATGTTAAGTAATTCTGCGAAAGCTCCCATTCTTGGAAGAAAAGTAGGATGGAAATCAAATTAAATCAAATAAATAAATGTGTTTTATTTATGCTGATTTTTAACATTCACATGCCATATCTACACACAAAACTCTGATCCATCTCTGCATCTGATAGCACTAGAACTTATTTGGGTATTATCCTTCAGCATCTCATAATCATGCAGAAGGAGCGCAACTCTACATTCTGACTTTGACCTGATTCTTGGGATTCTACACACAATGGGGTGGATTAGTTCTGCAGGAGAGATCATTCACAAATGCTTCCCCCAACGTACATTATTTAGAATTGTGTGTGCTTAGGTTTCCAAATCATGTGAGCAGAAGCAACACTCCCTTCTTCAGAACATAGAAACATTACTTTGTGGATTATATTGCTCAGAATCCTCCCACTGGCATGGCCAGTGTCCACATTGCCATGGAGGATTCAGGGAGTTGTAATCCAAAAATACAAGTCTGCTCTACACATGTGGATGGAGAGGGGGCAAAGCGAAGTAGCAACCATGGAGATCAGGAGGATAACACAAAATAAAGGTTAAGTTATCCCTGGTTGATGAAAAAGTGTCAGAAGAAATTCAAGGACGTTTCTTGTCAGGACACAGGACCAGTTAGCCATGTAGGAATATAGGAGGGTGAGTTTCCCTACAATTAGGCACTGCAGAATTAAACCTGCCAGGGCTTCATGTAGAGACTGTCCTCTAGTTGCTACCCTTCAAAGAGTTGAGGCAAGCAACTGTAAAAGAGAGGATCATTCCAGCCAACACAGTGAATGAAAGCCCTTCTTCAAGGCATTTTCTTGGTTCTGCAATGCTGTTCTGTGGTAGACTTCTGGTGGAAGATGACCACAGAGTCATGCTGGAAGACATAGAAATACCTAGAGAGGTGTTCTCTCTAGGAATCTATAGGTCCTCCAGCACCATTCTATGATCAATTTCCTTTGGAAGTCTTTAATTTCAATAGGGTTTGCCAATATCCACAGCTTCACATTTCCACAGAAAGTACAGGAATGTATCCCCACGGATACGGGGGTCATTGTGTGTGTGTATGCATTTGTGCACATGTGCACGCACACACGCACGCATGCATGCACGCACTTTGGTTTTGGCCATGCTGGCTGGAGGTATCCAGGTGATCACAGTCCAAAAAATGTTTTTTCTAAGCTCTGCTTTTCTTTTTATAATCCATTTAGAATCATAGAATAGAATCATAGAGTTAGAAGAGACCACAAGGGCCATCCAGTCCAACCCCCTGCCATGCAGGAACTCAAATTCAAAGCGTACCTGACAGATGGCCATCCGGCCGCTGTTTAAAGACATCCAAAGAAGGAGACTCCACCACACTCTGAGGTGATAGAGAACATTTAGAGTACAGTACTTTTGTGACTGAGCAAATTAAACAGTGGTGGTTGTTGTTGTTAGCTTGTGTTGCACAAGAATGCTCCTTCTTCAAAAGGAACTGTCCTGGTGGATCTTTCTTATGATACACAACCCCCAACAAATCAAGCAACACATACAAGGAGGACCAAAAACCAGAAAAGATGCCAGCAGAGCTCTCTGCATGATATACTTCTTCATATGGAACATGTCATTCACCAGACAAAACTGCTTTTAGTAGCACAGATCAAATGAGGCAAGCCAAGAAATCCTCCAAATATCTCCAGGAGAAACACATGTGTTAACCTTGCATATATAAAGAATCTACTTGCATATTGTTCAAGTTATCTCTTCCTCTACAGTCGACACAGGTCATTTTTAAACTATGCACTAAATAAAAAGAACAAGTTTCCTAGAAACAGGAGAGAGCATAATTTTTGCCACGTTTGCCAAGAATGCCAAGCACTCAAAAAGGTGTTTTTAATGCAACTAAACTGATATTGCTCACTAACTTTTTGAAAGTATTTCATAGGTTAAAAGTGCTATTCACTATAATAAAAACAGACATCTTCAAATACAGATTGTAGCAGCACATCTACATTTTATAAAAGGATTATGCCCCAGCAGAACATTTAAAAAGTGAGAAAGATTTACTGGTGCTGAGTCCTAGTCCAGTAGACTATGTTCCCATTAATGGGCCTCTTTGGGATCATCCATTTTCCCTTCAGTGCTGTTTTGCATCCTGACCCTATGTAAAAAGCAGGGCACCAGAGCTCTGTCACACAGTTTTTGCAGACAGAAATGTGAAGCACAAAGCAGTGAAGTCCTCTCTTGCTGCAACCTAAAATAGACATGGAAAACTTGGCACACATGCTATACAAGCATTTTCAGTAGGGAGATATTAGCATAGGTTTGGCCTAGAAGATAATGCTAATGATACCTTTGCTCCACACAGTATCCATGTCATATGATTTAGGCTAAATGTCTTTATTTATTTGTGACAGAATACTAAGGAAGTAAAGCTGCTAGCAGAAAAAGAAGCCTGAGATAGTCAAAGAAGCCTGGGAAACTGAATCCCGCAAGCAAGAGCTTCACAGGCAATTATTATCAGCTAACACACACAAAAAAGAGCTCCGCAATATAACTTTAATTTGCCACTAGTTTTTAGAAAGGAGCATTTGAGGACCATTCATCTAGAATCTCTCCATGATGTTCTCCAGCTGAAAAAGATTCTTCTCTGTAGCAGCTTTAGTACCACAGCAAGAACCTCTCTTGCCACTTGGCTGAGCCTACTGTTCACTCTCAAAGGGACATCTATCCTTTTGTCCTGAGCTTAAGGAACCCTTACCAAACTTAGCTCTCTCTATTGTTTTGCCTTGGTTTAAAAACCATATTTTAAAAAACATTCAGTAGCATTCATTTTTTTAATTGGTTCTCAATTCTAGTTCTCATGCCTCTCATCCAGGATTGCTTAAATCTTGCTGAAACCACTTTGTGCCAGAGTCTCGGTAACCATTTTTGCAAGAATATTTTGTTCTGGTTACCTGAGTCTTAACTTTTGCCAAAGCAGAGGCCTGCACTAAGGTCTAATCTGCATTGCAGAAATATTGCAGTTTCACATGGCTTTAACTGCTACGGCTCCATTCTATGGAATCCTGGGATTTGTCATTTGTTGTGGAACCTGAGCCATATTTAGCCTTTAGAGGAGGCTAAATATCTCACAAAACTGCAAATCCCAGAATTCATAGAATCATAGAATTGGAAGAGACAAGAGCCATCCCGTCCAACACCCTGCCGTGCAGAAACTCTGAATCAAACCATCCCCGACAGATGGCCATCCAGCCTCTGTTTAAAGACTTCCAAAGAAGGAGACTCCATCACTCTCTGAGGGAGTGTGTTCCACTGTCAAACAGCTCTTACTGTCAGGAAGTTTCTCCTAATGTTGAAATGGAATCTCATCCACCTTCAGTTGCTTAGTTTCTTTATTGTGTGCTTGTGTGAGTGCTCTCTGTCTTTACAATGGGGGGGCGGGCAGGCTGGCCATCCATTTAATATCACAGTCCTTTCACTCTAGTATGAATTACAGCCAGGGTGTCTTTTGTCAAGCACCCTGCCTTGTTCCCTCTTGAAACCCAGCCTATTCTGATTTAACAAAATCCTCTATACCAGGGGTCGGCAATCTATGGCCCATGGGCCGCACCCAGCCCGCGGACCCCCGCCAGCTGGCCCCCGCCGACCCCTGCCAACGTCGACGTCAACCCTCGCCACCGCGCACTCCCGCTGCCGCGAGTGCTGCGACCACCATTTTGTTTCCCAAAATGGCAGCCACAAGTCATTTGCACATGCTCGCGACCACCATTTTGGCAAACAAATGGCGGCCGTGAGTGGGGGCCTTCCAAAATGACATCTGCATTGTGCGCGCACGACACAGACACCATTTTGGAAGGTCCCATGGCAGCTGCGCAGCCGCCGTGGGGCCTTTGGAAGGCCCCCCTGCCACCGCTGCGGGCGAATTCGCCCGCCGCGGGTGCGGAGGGGCCTTCCTTTAGGAGGCCCAGGGAAGCCCCCCTGTGGCTGCTGCGGGCAAATTCGCCCGCTGCAGCTGCTTCCCTGGGTCTTGGCAAGGGCCCCCTGCCTCCACTGCGGGCGAATTCACCCGCCGGGGGTGTGGAGGGGCCTTTAGAAGGCCCAGAGAAGCCCCCCCATGGCTGCTGCGGGCGAATTTGCCCACCGCAGCTGCTTCCCTGTGCCTTGGAAAGGCCCCCCTGCCGCTGCTGCGGGCAAATTCGCCCGCTGGGGGTGCGGAGGGGCCTTTAGAAGGCCCAGGGAAGCCCCCCTGTTGCTGCTGCGGGCGAATTCACCCGCCGCAGCCGCTTCCCTGGGCCTTGGAAAGCCCCCCTGCCGCCGCTGTGGGCGAATTCGCCTGCCGCGTGTGCGGAGGGGCCTTTAAAAGGCCCAGGAAAGCCCCCCCTTGCAGCCCAGGGAAGCCCCCCACACGGGGGGGGCTTCCAAAATGGCGTGCGCATGCATGTGGGGAAGGCAAGTGCGCGCGCCTCCGCCCCTCCCCGCGCCATTCCCCCCCCCTCCTGGCCCCCCAGCAACAAAGGTTGCCGACCCCTGCTCTATACTGTCAAATTCACAGAATGTAACTTGGAAATATGATAATCCCAGAAGCACACTGCATTACCCTAAAGAAGGAACAAGAAGGAAGCAATGCACAAGGCACTCAAAATTGATGTGAGTATACTAATCTGGTTAGCCCAACCACCTATCTGTCCCTTTTGCTACAGTAATCTTCCTTCCCTCTGTCCATACCTACAAAATGTTTTATTTCTGCCAATTTTAAACCATGTCTTCCTAGTTCTTCTCTCTTTCTCTAACCTCAGTCCACAAGTCATAATAAACCCCAATTTACTTAGTCTCAACACTTGTGCCTCTTCTAGATACCAAAACACAACCCATTCAGAGTACCAGGCACTCATGACTGTGGCCTATTTTAAACGTCTCTGGAAGCTAATCTCCCTTTATTAGTCAGGTATATGGATTCATAATTTATTAATCCAAGTGTTTGCTCAATGTGCACAAGTTCTTTAAATGTGACAGTTAATTTCCTACTGGAATTCATATAATTGTGTAATTAAATCCTCTTGCAAATAAACTATTCCACAAACAATAATTACTCTTCATGTTTTTTATTCTTTTGTGTTAAAAAATTCTGCTAACAAATAGAGCTGGTGTGTCAGTCTATAAAGACACACTATTGCCAAACTCACAACCTGTACAAGTTTGTACACATATCTAGAGAAGACATTCATTAACAAGGCAGCATATTTATATGTCTCTTTCAAGGTGCTGACATTTTCTTTTCAAATGAAATAGTCTAAACAAAAAAGGCTTAATTCCTACCCATGTTCCCATTAAAAAAGCAATTTATAATCCCACACTAGCTCCATTGTGGCTATCACTGTGGATCTCAAAAGGTTACAACTTGTGGTTTGTTTGTTTTTTTTGTTGTTGTTGTTGTTGTTGTTTTTTTGGTTCTCTCTGTCCATACCTTTGCTTCACTAATCTCTCCAAAAGAACTGAAGTTCATTTTAATCCAGCAGGCTTCATAAGTAGTAAAGTAAATTACTGCTGATGTCAGAAAACAAAAAGCCACCATGCTTATTGCAAAGAGAACAAACTGGCCAGTTAAACAGCACAATGACCCCCACCTGGAATATAAAACCATGTTTAGTGTTCTAAATCAAGACAGATTACTCAATCTTTGAAAAGCTTTCCATGACCAAAAACACCCCCAACAGCCAAACACCCAATTACAACTGATTTCAGTTGCTACATACTAAGGTGAGAAGCAAGCATTCAGTTTTCCAGCTTGGACCCATGACATGCTTGAAGGCTTATGCCAGGGACCGGCAACCTACAGCCCAGGGGCCGGTTAAGGCCCCGGGCCCCGGACTTACCGGCCCAGGCCGTAGGCTGCCACCACCACCGCGTGCCGTCGTTGGGGGGCGTTTTTGGCCGCGCTTGATGCGGCCGCCATTTTGGAAGTCAAAATGGTGGTCGCGAACCGTTTGTGCATGCGCAGTACTCTTGCGCATGCGCAAACACGTCGCGACTGCCATGTTGACTTCCAAAATGGTGGCCGCGACATGCGCCGTGGCAGCTGCAGCCGCGCACGCCATGGTGGCGGCTGCAGTAGCGGCCGCGGCGGAGGGTGCGCGTGCGCGTGAGCGCGCACACCACCATTCCCCCCCCCCCTTGGCCCAGCCGAGACCTGGGCGACGGGAGACCGGCCCAGGTCTCAAAAAGGTTGCCTGTCCCTGGCTTATGCTGATGAGCTCCAACACCTACCGGTATTTAAAAAGAACAGCTCCAACACAATGGAAAAGAAAATGGCTTAGATCTGGACTTGGATTTAATTTCAGCCATGGGCTCACTGAGTAGCCTTGAAAATGATCAGGTACAACAAATATTTCTATAGTGTATTTTTTAGCATTCAAAGGGCATTTGTGTGCACTGTGTCAGTGACCTTTATGACAACCTTATAAGGTGAAAAACCTAAGAAGAGCCCAGCTGGAGCAAATGAAAAGCCCTTCATCCTCACCATTGTGTTTTCTACAGCCAGTGCCTAGCCAGATGTTTCTGCAAAGCTCACAAGCATGAAGGCAACCACCCTCCTCCCATTTTTTAAATTTTATTTTATTCTATTCTATTTTTGATATGACAACTGGTGCTGCTTCAGCAGATGAGGGGAGGAATAATATATTAATAGGAACTGCATGCACAATGTGCCAGATTCAGCACCTGACCCCTCTAACTGAACAGAGCATACGACTGGAAAAGGCCTATACCAAGACCAAAGAGGGTTACTACCAATTAGTAGATGGACCATCATTTCACTAGAACTTGGCAAACTCTGCAGCCTTGCTGGCTAGGGGCAGAACGATATTTGAGAGGTTCAAAAAACCCCAATAACTTCCCAGCTTTTGCATGCAGTATCAGGCACTTCATTATGCTCTAGATTTGTGTGTGAAGCTACCCTTCAGACTCAAATTTGAAAGGGAGTATTTTCCTCCCTAAATGTCCAGCAATGTTAAGCTCTGGTTTCTATGAGCAACCACTTATGTAAGTGGCTGCTTATAATATAAATATACGATGCACTTTGAGATAAAAATTATTTGACCACAGAACTTGGACAAGTTATTTTTTCAGACTTCAGTTCTCAGAATCCATTAGGCACAGCAGCTGTGGGATTCTGAGCCATGCTGTCTAAAAAGGCTCTGTACTAATACCAAGCCATGGGTTAGGCTGGCATATTTGAAATAACCACTGCAGTACGTGAAACTGCCTTGCACAGTTTGTAGCACAGAAACAAGCCCATGCAAATGTGACACAAACAGATATAAACCTGGCTGACTGAATGTACAATGCAGATCCCAGAAAGCTAGTAAGAAAGACTGGATGGAGGATGCACTGTGCATCCCTTGAAATAAAAATTAAAATGTTGCATTTCATCACTGGGAACTACAGAGGCCTGTTTCTAAAAGTTTTTGAAAGCAAGTTGCAAAATACATAACATCTAAGAGGAACCCTGTGTTTTTAAAAAGGTTAACAGACCATTACATCTTGCAGTTACTTGGTACTATGGCTGACTTCCCATGGTCTCCATGCTATCCATTTATGAGGGAACTCAGTAGAGCCTTAATCATTTGAACACTGGAAAAAAACACATCAAATTCTTGGAACTAGGCAATGTGTTCACAGATTTTCTGCTCCTTGGAACCCCATCCTCTTCAGCACTATTAGTATCCTGTAGTGTGCCGACAATGATATCATCTTATGAGATGGAAAATGGAAATTCATCTTCAGTTTTGAACTATGGCTGTTCCCTTTACACCTCCACTTGCTGGAGACTATACTGCTTAACAAAAACTGAGTTAAAGGCATTGTGCTACTGGTGTTCTACACAAGCTTAATCTTAGAAGATGAGTGGGAAACATGCATAATTTTTTTGGAAAACTATGGTAAAAGACAAGGCTTTTATTTTAAAGTCAGATTATGCCATCTTAGAAAGAAATGCATGTCTTTGTCATTTGTTGTTGTTAACTGCCCTCGAGTCGATCTCGACTCATGGCGACCCTATGGATGAGACATCTCCAAGACCCTGTCCTCCACTGCTCTGCTTAAATCCTGCAAACCCATACCCATGACCTCCTTAATAAAGTCCATCCATCTGGCATGTGGCTTTCCTCACTTCCTACTTCCCTCCATCTTTCCCAGCATTATTGTCTTTTCTAATGAGCTTCACTTCTCATGATGTGTCCAAGTATGACAGCCTCAGTTTCGTCATCTTGGCTTCCAGGGAGGTTTCTGGTTTGATCTGCTCTAGGACCTATTTGTTTGTCTTTTTGGCTGTCCATGGGATCTTCAACACTCTTCTCCAGCACCACATCTCAAAGGAGTTGATTTTCTTCCTATCATCTATCTTAACTGTCCAACTCTCACATCCCTACATGGTAATAGGGAATACAATGGCTTCTGTGATTCTAACTTTTGTGCTGAGTTGTAGAATCATAGAATCATAGAATCATAGAGTTGGAAGAGACCACAAGGGCCATCCAGTCCAACCCCCTGCCATGCAGGAACTCCCAATCAAAGCATCCCCGACAGATGGCCATCCAGCCTCTGCTTAAAGACCTCCAAAGAAGGAGACTCCACTACTCTCCGAGGGAGTGTGTTCCACTGTCGAACCGCCCTTACTGTCAGGACGTTCCTCCTAATGTTGAGGTGGAATCTCTTTTCCTGGAGCTTGCCATTATTCCAGGTCCTAGTCTCTGGAGCAGCAGAAAACAAGCTTGTTCCCTCCTCGATATGACATCCCTTCAAATATTTAAACACGGCTATCATATCACCTCTCAGCCTTCTCTTCTCCAGGCTAAACATCCCCAGCTCCCTAAGTCGTTCCTCATAGGCTTGGTTTCCAGACCCTTCACCATTTTAGTTGCCCTCCTTCGGACACGCTCCAGTTTCTCCACATCTTTTTTGAATTGTGGTGCCCAGAACTGGACACAGTATTCCAGGTGAGGCCTGACCAAAGCAGAATAGAGTGGCACTATTACTTCTCTTGATCTAGACGCTATACTTCTACTGATGCAGTCTAAAATTGCATTGGCCTTTTTAGCTGCTGCATCGCACTGTTGACTCATGTTCAACTTGTGGTCCACCTGGATTCCTAGATCCCTTTCACACGTAGTCTCATTCAGCCAGGTGTCCCCCATCGTATATCTGTACTTTTCGTTTTTCCGCCCTAAGTGCAGTACCTTACATTTCTCTGTGTTGAATTTCATTTTGTTAGCTTTGGCCCAACTTTCTAGTCTGTTCAAGTCATTTTGAATTTTGATCCTGTCCTCTGGGGTATTAGCTACTCCTCCTAATTTGGTGTCGTCTGCAAATTTGATAACTATGCCCCCAATACCATCATCCAAGTCATTAATAAAGATATTGAATAGCACTGGGCCCAGGACAGAGCCCTGTGGCACCCCACTGGTCACTTCTTTCCAAGTTGAAAAGGAGCCATTGTTGAGCACCCTTTGCATCTTTGTGTATCTTTACATTTTAGAATCTTTTCTAGTTCTTTCATAGCCCTCCTCCTTCTTCTGATTTCCTGAGTGCAGTCCCCATTTCTATCAATGTTTGATCCCAGGTATGGGAATTCTTTTACTATTTTTATTTCTTCATTGTCTAGCTTGAAATTGTGAAGGTCTTTGGTGGTCATTATTTTTGTTTTCTTTATGTTCAACATTAAGCCTGCCTTTGCACTTTCTACTTGGTCTTCCTTAGTAGGTGTTCCAGGTCTATGAGGTTTTCTGCTAGTATTATGGTGTCATCTGCATATTTTAGATTGGTAATATTCCTTCCTCCTATTTCCACTCCTCCTTCTTCTGTGTCCAAGCTTGTTTTTCTTATAAAATGTTCTGCATACAAGTTGAACAGATAGGGTGAAAGTATGCAATCTTGTCTGACCTCTTTGCCAATTGCGAACCATTCTGTTTCTCTGTGTTCTGTTCTGACAATAGCCTCTTGTCCTGAGTACAGATTCCTCTTCAGGACTATCAGGTGTGTTGGCACTCCCATATCTTTAAGGGAATTCTATCACCTTTCATGATCTATGCAGTCAAAGGCTTTGCTATAGTCTATAAAGCACATGCTGATTTTCTTTAGGAATTCCCTGGTATGCTCCATTAGCCATTTTAGGTTTGCAATGTGGTCCTTAGTGCCTCTTCCTTTCCTGAATCCCGCTTGAACCTCTGGGATTTCTCTCTTCATGTATATATGGTTGGAGTCTAAGTTGCAGAATTTTGAGCATCATTTTGCTTGCATGGAAGTGCTATGGTTCTATAGTTGCTGCAGTCTCTTGTGTCTCCCTTTTTGTGGATGAGGATGTATATTGACCGCTTCCAATCTGTTGGCCATCGTTTTGTTTTTCATATCTGTTGGCATATGTTGGTCAACACTAGAGTTGGCTCTGTCAGTGTGGATTGCAGCAGTTCCATTGGAATATCGTCTGTCCTGGTGAATTGTTTTACACTATTTCTCTTATTTCAGTTTACATCTCGTTTTTTTCAAATTTGGGGTTCATCTTCATATGGCTCTTTGTTCCATGTGTCCTTCATTTAGTCATCTCTTTTGTATAATTCTTTTGTGTATTGCATCCAACGTCTTTTTATTCCTTTCTAGTCTTGAATTATGTTATTTTTATTGTCATGGAGCATGCATCATATTTAAATGTGTTTAGGTAGTTTTGAGCCCAATGGTAGAATCATATCTTTGAACTCTCGTACCAGTTGGTAATCTTGCTTGACCTCTGATGTGCACATACCATACTCTTTAATTTTAACTGTCCATTGTCTTGTCCCATAAACACAGCACTTCCTGCTCATAATATTGTATTGGAAAATATTCAGGGATAGCCATGCTGGCCATGAAGCAAAATACAACAAAATACAAAATCCACAGGCAGTGATACCTTGATACCAACTCCAAAACAAAATACAAAAGACTACCAATGAAAGCTGGTGCTGTAGGCTATATTTCAGAGGATGAACCTGGCAAAACCATGTTTGAGTATTCCCTGCCTATGAAAACCATAGGAAATTCATGAGCTGGACTGGCAGCTTGAAGGCGCGCGCGCACACACACACTAGATTGCTTATGCATTGGTGTTTAAAAGTTTTAGATATTAAAATTCATCCAGTTTTCACATAGCATTCATACAGGAAGGGGGAATCAGTGGCATAAAACAAGTCTCATATCAGCCAAGATCAAATATGAAATAATTATGATGTATGAAATCTTAATATGTCTAGTTATGAAATAATTATGACATCACTGGTATAGCAACAAAACTGACACTTTTTGCTTTCAGAAATATTGCCTGAACCATGAAATGTAGTCATGAAGGGGCCATAACTCAATAATAGAGCACATATGTTCTTGCAAAATCATGTCCTAGCATCTGGTAGCACAGTGTCCAGCTTGAACTTGGTCAAAGCCAGATCTCACACCCAAATGCAGCAGAGACGAATCTGCCCAAGTATTAGGGATGTAATTCTTTACTAATTGTCTTTTTGAAGGAAGCAATGATTAATTTTTACCAATTTTCCTTACAGAAATACAAAATTTCCCACAGAAAAAGCTATTTCCTGTTTCCTATGTAGAAAATGGTATTTCCTGCACAAAACAGGAAATGGCGTTTCCTGCACAAATGTGCAGAGTCCCCAACTGTTATAGGACAGAGCATTTTCTGCACAGGAATATTGTTTTCCATGCAGAAAATGCTATTTCCTTCACAGAAAATGCTGGCTTCTGCTCAAAACAACCCCATGTGAATCTTGCATAGAGTTGAGTCCTGAACTGCAAAGATTCTTGCCACTCCAGAATTCTTCTTGCTAGGGTTTCTCAACACTCAAGAAACATGGTTTTTGACCATTTAAAATATATATATTTCTAATTATTCTCTCCATCTCTACCTAATACAGCACTGTTACAGTTCTGGGAGTCAGCCAGCCAGCCTTAGCTTTGTAAATGTCTGATAAGATTCTGGAATGGCTCTCCAGTAACAGGGCCTAAGTGCAAAGCCAATGTCCAGTCCCAGAACAAAAGCAAAGCTGTAAGTCTGACAGGTACAGATAAGGCATTTTTACATGGAGCTTAGAATCTATGTTACTCCTGTAATAGCTAGATCAGAACTGGAGGGTTATACAGAACTTTGCACAGAGCTAGGAGAGTTCTTATTGCCAGTAACTGAGGATAATTATTTCAACATTTTAAAATGGGAAAAGACCCATAATACAAAAGTCAGGGAACCACCAAATGGTGGTGTGGGGAAGGTTGTAGGGTCATTTGGTGAGCACCAAAGGGTAGAATTGGGACCCCAGGAGGGCTGAGCTTGGTCTTAGGGCCCAAGGTTCCCAGACCCCTGTTCTAGGAATGGCTTGTGGAACTGTCTTTATGAGCTTGAGTCCAAGTTTGTACTGCACATCAATGCTGGAGCTTTCAAACATTACTTCTCCTAGGGCTCCCTTCCAAATCTTCTGAGAAATCCCTGGTCATCTATCACACAATTTTTATTTATTTACTTTATTTTATTTATATGCTGCCTTTCTCCCAGAGTGAGTCCCAAAGTGCCTGTTTTTAATTGTTTAAAAACAATTAAAGTAGTCACAACTAAAATAATATAAATTATTTTTAAGCATACAAAGTTACAAAATATATAAAATATACATTTCAATAAAAAAAGGCTCCCCTAGCTCTGTTACATATTAAAAACCTGATTAAACAAAAAAAGTACTGTATTTGCCTGCCAGCAAAAGGAAAGTAGAGAGGGGCCAGCCTAGCCTCCCACGGAAGGGATTTCCAGAGCATAGGAGCAGTCACCAAAAAGGCTCTCTCTCATGTCCTCACCAAGCAAGCCTGTGATGGTGGTGAGACTGAGAGAAAGCCTTCCCCTGAAGATCTTAGCATTCCAAGGTCATGGGGAGATAATAATAATAATAATAAATAATAATAAATTTTTATTTGTAGCCCGCCCCTCTGCAAGGCAATCGGGGCGGAGAACAGCAGTGTTTAAAAAGAACAGAGTTAAAAACATTCCCTCTCCCCACAATCCCATCCTCCCACCCCCCACCCTATCCCCTTAAAATAAAATTAAACCATGAACTAATTAAAATACAATATCAATCAAATTAATAACTTAAATTACAAATTTTAACATGGGGAGTCAGACAAATGGAACCTTACTATGGGCCGACAGTTATTCCGGGAAGGCCTGCCGAAAGAGATCCGTCTTTACCGCTTTCTTAAAAGCAGCAAGGGTAGTAATAAGACGGATCTCGTCCAGCAGGCCATTCCAGAGCCTGGGAGCGGTTGCAGAGAAGGTCCTCTGGGAGGTCAGCGACAGCCTGGTCTTTATTGGCTGTAACAGATTCCTCCCAGAGGACCGGAGGGCGCGGGGGGGATCATATGGGGAGAGGCGGTCCCGCAGATAAGATGGACCCAAGCCATGTAGGGCTTTAAAGGTCAAAACCAACACCTTGTACTGCGCCCGGAAACTAATTGGCAGCCAATGGAGGGATTTGAGCACTGGTGTTATGTGCTCCCTCCTCGATGTTCCTGTAATCAATCTGGCTGCCATATTCTGTACCAATTGAAGTTTCCGGGTTAGGCACAAGGGTAGCCCCATGTAGAGCGCATTGCAGAAATCCAGACGTGAGGTTACCAGGGCGTGTACCACAGCTTCCAGATCCCTCATATCCAGATAAGGGCGCAGCTGGCGTATCAGCCGAAGCTGATAACAAGCACTCCTGACCACCGCATTCACCTGACTAGTCATGTGAAGCGATGAGTCAAGGAGCACCCCCAGACTGCGAACACAGTCCTTAGAGGAGAGTGTGACTCCATCCAGGACTGGAGACTGTATTCCCAAATCTGGTTTCGGGCCTGTAACTGTGAGTACCTCCGTTTTGTCTGGATTCAACTTCAATCGGTTTTTCCTCATCCAACCCATTACCGCTCTGAGACAGTAATTAAGAGGGGAGGCGCCATCTGAAGTCTGAGACGATGATCTGGTCATGGAGAGATATATCTGGGTGTCATCAGCGTACTGAAGACACCGAGCTCCATGCCTCCGAATGATCTCACCCAGCGGCTTCATGTAAATGTTAAATAACATCGGGGACAGGATGGCGCCCTGAGGGACGCCACAATTAAGCTCAATTTTGGAAGAGCAACTGTCCCCGAGCCTCACCCTCTGGGATCTGCCCGAGAGGAAGGAACGGAACCACTGCAAAGCAGTGCCTCCAATTCCTAACTCTCTCAGGCGATCTAAGAGGATGGCATGATCTATAGTGTCAAAGGCCGCTGAGAGATCCAAGAGCACCAACAAGGTCACACTACCCCTGTCGATACTCAAGCGGAGGTCATCGGTCAGAGCAACCATGGCAGTCTCCACTCCATATCCTGTCCTGAAGCCGGTTTGAAATGGGTCAAGATAATCGGTTTCATCCAAGACTGCTTGGAGTTGGGAAGCAACCGCTCTCTCGATCACCTTGCTCAAAAAAGGGAGCAGGGAGACTGGTCTATAGTTGTTTCTATCCAGGGGATCCAGGGAAGGCTTTTTCAGGAGTGGCCTAACTGCCGCCTCCTTTAAACAAGATGGTATATTGCCCTCCCTGAATGACGCGTTGATTGTGTCCCGAAGGAACACCTTCAACGCGTCCCCCCCCTGGACGACCAGCCATGATGGACAAGGATCGAGAGGGCAAGTCGTCTTTCTCACACTTCCAAGCAGCTTGTCCACGTCATCGGTACTCACAGATTGTAGTTGATCCAGTAAAATACCATCAACGGAGTTCCTGGATGCCTCGTCTACGGATTCTGCCAAAACAATGGCGTCTAAGTCGGCTCTTATCCGAGAGATTTTATCTGCAAAGTGAGTATTAAAGGCCTCACAGCAGGCTATCGTTGGGTTAAGTAGGGGGTTCGGCGCAGGAGGAACCTTCGTCAACTCCCCCACCACCCTAAACAGCTCTGCCGGGCGAGACTCTGCAGACGCAATGCGTGCAGAACAGAAAGATTTCCGCGCTGCACGCAAAGCCTCCCTATAGGAATCAAGATGTTTCCTAAGGCGAGTCCTGTCGGATGAGAGACGAGTCTTTCGCCATTCGCACTCTAGTCGTTGTCCAGCTCGTTTCATCCTCCTAAGCTCCTTGGTATACCAGGGCTTACGATTTGAAGCGGGCTGGAAAGGACGCTTGGGAGCGATTGTGTCAATAGCCCTAGTGAGATCGGTGTTCCAAGTATCCACTAGGGCTTCGACAGAATCACCGGCGTTACCAACCATTAAACCCTCTAAGGCTTTCTGGAAACCAATTGGCTCCATTAGCCTTCGAGGGCGGACCGTTCTAATAGGTCCGCCACCCCCGGGAGGGTGGATAGTAGCCTTTAGTTCTGCCCTGATCAGAAAATGATCCGTCCATGACAGTGCGGAGGTGTTTTTGACCTCTGCCCACGGATATTCCTGCTCCGTACTAAAGACCGCATCGAGGGTATGACCAGCACAATGCGTAGGCCCGTTAACTAATTGGGATAGGCCCATGTTAGTCATGGTATCCATGAACTCCCGAGCCGCGCCAGTTAGATCTTGCAAACTGGTTTCGAGAGGGATGTTGAAATCGCCCAGAACCAAAAGTCTGGGCGATTCCAGCAGCAACTCAGAAACCAGGGCGGTCAGCTCGGTTAGGGAGTCTGTTAGGCAACGGGGTGGCCGGTATACCAACAGAATCCCCAAACTATCCCTGGTCTTCAGGCTAAGGTACATACACTCGATGTGCGTCGTTTTCCGGATAGGCTTTCTGATCATGGTTAAAGAGTTCCTATAAACCAAGGCTATACCACCCCCCCGCCCACTTTCCCTCACCTGCTCACTGACTGAGTACCCAGCTGGGAGGGCCTGCTCATATGCAGGCTATCAGCCTCTAGCTCAGGAGTTTCCAACCTGGGGTGCCTGTACCACGGGGGGGGGGGGTGCGAGATGGAATTTCAAGGGGTAGGACAAAGAGCAGCTTATGTTCTTGAGTGTCTACAACTCATCACTAAATTGTTCAATTTAGATTTGCATTTTATCCATTGAGTTAAAAGCTTATTTTTTTAACTTCAATTTATTCACCCACAGTATTGCATGTGGTTCGATATGTGGTTCAAAAATTAGAAATCAGACTTCTACATCTTCAAATGTGATATTACTTTTGCAGTAACCAAACATTTCCTAGGGATATGTAGAGAGATCCTGTAGAACCTTTGAGACTAACTGAAAAAAAGAAGTTGGCAGCATGAGCTTTCGCAAACTTAAGTCTACTTCCTCAGATGCATTTGGAAGAAGTAGACTTAAGTACGAAAGTTACAAAATCTCTCTACATACTGATTCTACAGACTAGCATGGTTATATCTTTGAATTCCATTTCCTCGGGGTGCGGGGCATAGAAAAGGTTGGGACCCATTGTTGTAGCTACACATATATGTGCTCCTGCTTGGTAGCCTACCTGCCAATATCAATCATACCCCCAACTGAGATTGACCGGCACTGCTTACAGTGGGGACAAACCTTTCTGAAGAAGAAAGCTTAGTCATCCAGCACAATTCCACCTGCTGACCCAGTATTTTCTCTTGTACTTCAGAGCTATAAAACTCAGAGAACATCAAAGTACACACAGCTTCCAGAGAAACCACACAGGCCACACTCTAGTCATGCAGTTTCAGAAGCGATCCTGCTGACATCCATTGGAGAAGTGAGAGGTCACTACATGAAAAAGACCAACCAACCTCTTTTAAAAACCACAGTCCAGACAGTCCAGACAAAAGGAAGCTTATATTTTAGAACAGAACAATATGCACATAGTCAAAAATTATCTTCATTCCGATAGGGATCTTTGGACACAGTGAGATCAAACAGTATGTAAAACCCTTTGATGGAAATTTAATTCTTTTAAAATATGCACAAGGTAATTGAGAACACATTTTAGAATACTTGCGATTATAAAAATCTCCAGCTGCATAGAAAAACTAGCACTGAAACATTTTCTCCTGCCTGTAAAAGCTCTTATGACCATTCTCCAACAATGTGAATTTTATGTTCAAAGCAATTTTTAAAATTCACCCTGAGCACTCCAAAACTTGTAAGATCTAAGGAAGAACCCATAATACTGACTGGGGTTGGGGGGGGGGGTTGTAAGGAAAAATCAGCTAAGGTTTGAAACTGAACCTTTTCATCATATCATAACTATAGAACTCCTTCCTTAAAGACAGCCACCAGAATTTAAAGTTGCCTTTACTAAGACAAAAGGTAATTGCTGCTCCTTTTAAGACATCTTTCATGCAAATTAAATATTATGGATATTAATAACAGTAATGTATTTCATGGCTTAAGTACCCTAAAGGCACCAAAACCCATTTGATCTTGGAAGCTAAGCAGTGTCATCTCTGATTAGTACCTGGATGAGAGAATGCAAACAAATGGCAGGCTATATTTCAGGGGAGGGAACTGGCAAAATCACCTCTGAATATTCCTTGCCTAAGAAAACTCTATGAAACTCATGGGGTCACCATAAGTCAACAGGTGACTTGAAGGTATACATTCTCTCTCTCTCTCTCTCTCTCATACTTTATCTGATTATGTATTAATAATGGCCAGAATTCAAAGGCTCATACACAACCTGTTGTATGCCCATAGAGGTGGGAAGTCCTGTCTCCGTATGGAAATCTCTTACAGCCTGAAAGACTTCCATCAAAATGGAAAATGGCAACTGCTTTCCAAGCATACAAAAGCATTTCTGAAGTTCGACCATAGATTTTTGGTTTTCAAATCTGTGTATCAATTAATCAATACATCTGTTGACATTTGGATCTATACATATCTATACATCTACAGATTTAGATATATAGATAGATGACATATTAGACATAATTTGAAGAGAAAATAATGTGAGACATAAATAGCTAGCATCACCAATTCACATTCCAAAATTCTACCACAAGAATTATGTTTTTGACAAGGGGGCAGTGAAGACGGTGTAAAAACATAACACAATACATATCAGATGCTAAACTGTCTCCTACTAACTTAGACTCGAGCTAGGCAATTTCACTACACCTAACTAGAAAAATGAAAAAAATAATAAAAAGGAACAGATCGGTCAAGTTACTCAGGGCCTTTGCAGACTTACAGAAATAGTGCAAATTGAGTCCACTTTAACTGCTCTGACTCAGTGCTAGGGAATCATGGGAACTGTAGTTTATTGTGGCACCAGAGCTCTCTGACAGAGAAGTCTCAATGTCTCAAAAAAATAAATAAATAAATACAATTCCCATTATTCCCTAGCAATGAGCCAGGGCAGTTAAAGTGGACTCAATTTGCACTATTTCTGGCAGTCTGCAAAGGCCTTCAGACTATCTAAGAAAAGACAGGCTTTTTAAAAAGAAAAAATGTAATTGTACAAGAGCTTTTGCAACAGGGGTGTTTGGGAGGGGTTGTAAAATCAAGTAAAGTACAATCCTTTGGTATTAAGAAAAAGGTTGTATATGTCCAATTTCCTCTCATTTCTTGAGACATCAGAGGAAAACCGCAGTTACATCAGCCATTTCAATGCAGGGTCACATCTGAATTTGAGACTAATGCACATTTATGTAATAAGCATTCAGTGCTCCTGCAAAATACACACACACACACACACAACACACAACACACATACACAGAGAATGCGAGCAATTTAGGGTTATTAAAAATATACTCAAGTCATTACTTATCTGTCTAGAAAATAAGTTTTGAAGCTAGCTATTTGGTATGATAGAATGAAAACTCTTAGGCCACAGCAACTTTTCAAGATGCAATTTAGAGGGCTATAGCATCGTGAAACATGCATAGTATAAAAAGTGTAACTTAAAACATTTTTACATAGTCAAGTTTTTTTTTAAAGAAGGAAGGAAGAACAAAGCAGGAAGGAAGAACAAAGTCCCTTTTATAGAATTCAAATATATTTTACTGTTGGCACTGGGTTAGAGTACTTAGAGTCAGCAAGAAATCTCTTTAGATCAGTTAATCTCAAGCATGTGGCCAAAAATGAACAGACTTAATAGTACTGAAATCAATAGGTTTGTGCCTAATTATGCATCCGATTGTGGCCATTCACTGATTAGACAAGTATTTGGGGATAAGTGTTCATTTGAATTTTGCTCTATAATTTTTGTCCTCTAATCATCTTGACTCTGTTTTCTTTTTTGTCTGCACCTATTTTTAAAACATTTTGTTAAATAATAAAATAATTACATACAAATAATTCAGATAGCCAGAACAGCAAGACATACATATCCAATTTATATTCCTCACGGCAGCAAATTGCTCATATGAGCAGGTATTTACATTTTATAACACATAAACATGATAACTGCATGTAGAAGGTCATGCTTTTAAGGGTATTAAAGTATTTAGTCTTTTATCAGCTTCATCTTGTATTAACTAGTAATTTGCCTTCCATTCTTGGAGAAAAGTGTTTAAAGTATTATTTTCTCCATTCAGCAGTATGTGTGTACATGAGAAAATCTGACTGTCCCTTTGTGAAAACCCCTAAATCTTGTCCCAAGTTTAAATTCACTGACTGGGGGTGGGGTGGATAACCTCTGTTTGCTCCCTGAGATTTTAGCATTTTAAGGTTTGATATTTTTCCTAGTAATGTAGACAAAACTATAACTGTGAAAAGACTGGCTCTCCTAACTTGTCTGGAAGAAGTGTATGACCATATATAGATAAAATGCAACATATTTGATTTGGAAAGTATAGGAAAACTAACCTTTCCTCAAAAGCTGTAACAGCCCCTGCCTCACTTTCTCTTGGTTTCAATCACTCTTAATTCCTGTACCTGATCCATTCTATATTACCTTTACAAATGAGAAAACTGCCTTATCTTAGTTCTACAAACTTTGCTGTGACATCAGAGGTCCTACAAATGGCCTACACTAGGGTCTTTGGCTACTACTGCTGCAGCTGCTCTGCTGCCAAAATGGCCTTGAAAAATATGCATTCAGAAAACTAAATGCTGGGACACAAGGAATCTTTGGGTCAAAACAGACATGACACAACCCATGGGCAAAGGGCTTACCTGTTTGAGCATTCCACAAAAGCCTTATTGTGTTTACAAAATGAATGCATGAACTGGACTATTCATTTCTAGCATTAGCATGTCAACAATAAGAGTTTAATAGGTGGCATGATAATGCTAAATTTGAATAGATGGACTGGAAGGTAACTTGTACCAGATCAGACTCCTGATCCATCTAGCCCAGTACTAGCTACTCTGATTGATGACTTAAATCGTCAGAGGAAAAGGCCTTTCCCATTATCTACCATGTGAGACTTTCAACTGGAGATGTCAGGAATCAAACCTAGGATATTTCATATTCATAGCATGTGTTCTACCTATTGATGTGCTTCTTAGGAGTTTATAACATAAAGCAACCAAATGCTTTAGAAACAAAAGAGAAACAAAGACATGAAAAGGTCATAGCAAAAATTAAAAAAAATCTATTAAGTATGCATGTGCACATGAACATCCAAAGTATAGAATAAAGTCTAAAATATAATCCAAAGGCCAAAGCTCTTGGTTAGCAAGACATCTGTTCCAAGCCTACTTGCTAAAGGAGGTGCTATAAAGCTGAATACCAGGTGAGGACTGTCTAACGCATCATACTTCTGATTTCTATGTATGGTTGTGATAGCTGATAGGAAGAAAATCAACCAATTTGAAATGTGGTGCTAGAAAAGAATTCTGAAGATACCCTGAACTGCTAAAAAGACAAATAAATCCTAGGGCAAATTTGTCCTAGAGCAAATTAAGCCTGAACCCTCACTAGAGGCCAAGATGACCAGATTGAGACTGTTGTACTTTGGACATAACATGAGAAGGCATGACTCAGCAGAAAAGACAATAATGCTTGGCAGGTTTGAAGGCTGTAGGGAAAGATCGTGTTACTGATGGATGGATGGATGCAATCAATGAAGCCACAGCTCTGAGTTGCAAGAACTTAGCAGAGTAAAGTAGGAACAACAGGATGACATAGAGGTCTCTCATTCATATGGTTGCCATAAGTCAATTAATAAAAACAATTTAGTTCTGCCTCTTAAATTGGAGGCTCATATTCATATGGTCCTTGAATAAATTGGTCGTCCTTTCATCTTTTATATAGTTCTTTAGTGTATTGTTTCCGTCAGCTTTTGTTTGTACTTGGTGTGATGTGTTCCCTTGCTAGCCGTAGAGTGTCTCCATTCTTGGTTTAAATTTCCCTTTGATTTCTTGGATTTTGTGGCAAAGGTCTCTTGTTCTTCCTTTTTTGTTATCATCTCGTTTCTCTGTATTGATTATTACAGTAGTCGTCCTTTGTCCCTGAACCCAAGTTTTGAACATTGATAGATGACCAAATTGAGACTGAGTTCAGCTATCTCATTAGCCACAGTGCTACTCATAGCTAAGTGCCTTCTGACTGGAATGTTTCATTTTCTGGCACTCTCTCGTTTCATATTGGATTGCCTCATCATAGGGTTTTCATGTTAAAAAACATTCGAAAGGGGTTCGTTGTGCCTCCTTCTGCGCAGTACTAGCAAGTGTTAGCTATGGACCTACTGCCATTCAATGGCGTACTCACCCAGGGTGTCACCTGGTGTGAGAAGGCGGGGCTTCTGGGGAGGACTTCTGGTGGGACTTCTAGGGGGTGAGATCATGTGAAAACAGCCGTGCGGACCACTGAAATGGCCACCCACTGCCTGTCGAGACTGGACACCCCTTCCCTGGCCAGAGACACCCCCCCAAGACCCGTGGAAATGGCTGCACGGCCAGAGAAGCCCCATGCGAGCCATGGAAACAGCTGCATGGGTGGGAAAGCAGCCGCATGGCCTGGCAAACAGGCTAGAGACCTCTCCTCTTAGGCCCAGGGAACCCCCCAAGGCCTGTGAAAGCAGCCATGCAGGGCGCAAAGGCTGCCTGCCCGGGAAACCACCACCCGCAGTCTGCCCAGGCTGGAGACCTCTCCACCAAGGACAGGAGCCTCATCCTGAGGCCTGTGGAAGTAGCCGCATGGCTGGGAGAAGCACTGTGTGGGGCAGAACCCTCCCCCAAGCCTGGAGCAGCACCTGCACAGGCCTAAGTAGTGCCTGCAGGTGGCCAACTGGGTGTCACCCCCTCCTCTTCTGAGGTGTGACCCAGTGTGGTCCGCACCCCCCACACCCACCAGTGATGCTATTGCTGTCATTGTCTCTGAGAGATCCTCCACCAATGTCACATGCACTCCCCACAGTACTGCTGCTGCCCAGTAGCTGTTTGGCACAATTAGTCTGGCTCCTCAGCAAAAACCTATCTGCCATGAGAGATCCTACCAGCAGCACTGCTACTGTGAGCATAGCTTCTTGCCTCAGGAGCATGCAGTCCCACTACACAGAAAGGTAATGCCATTAGTACGTTGTTGGCACCTCAGTGGTTTCTGAGTTATGGTTACCCTAAGATGAACCCATCAGAGGGTTTTCTGGGGCTGAGACTGTGTGACTTGCCCAAGGTCACTCACTGCATTTTCATGGCCAAGAGGGGGGGAATTTTTGCTGGGCCAGAGCTTTGATCAGCTGTCCATCAGAGAATCATACACTACCCTGAAGCACCAGGTTGACTGACCAAAAATAAAGACCCCTTTTGCCTTAGCTCATTGAACAACTAATCCGACAACAGCAGCATCTGCAGTCACTCTCCCTGTGAATGAAAAATGCTGGGATGAGAACATTTGTTTGACCTTTGAACCCTTCCACTGTGGTTTGTATCTCTAGTGTTTTGCTAATAGAAGAAAAGTTCTCCAGATGAGGCTGAGAGACTAAACAAAACATTTTCTGATGCGGCTTCTCTTCAACTAATAAATATATATATTCGTTCTCTCCTCCTGCTGTCAGCCTATGGTGCCAGTGCCAAGTCTGGGCAAGAAGACAAAACGTAAGTATACAAAAGAATACATTAAGCAATGTGTCTAGGAGTTTGAAAGCATGAAGTAGACCAGTGGGAAACATACGACTGACTCAAGCAAAAACATTTAATTAAAACTCTATACGACTAACCTTCTGCCCCTCATGACTGACCTTCCTGGACTAATGCCATGGGCCACAATTCATCTGGCACATATGCAAACTCTTCACCAGCAAGCATTTGGGGACAGCCAGTTGTTCTAAAGACAGGAAGCAAAATTTACCTCAAATCACCTTCAGTTCCCAAAGAATGCATGGGAATGTGGAGAAGTCCAGGGCCTCATTCCCACTTACAAATAAATCAGTTTGCGATCCAAATCGATGGATCAGTTCAACAGCAGACCATGGTTCACACTACATTTGCCCCAATCTCATTTTCTTGTTGTAAAATAACCCACTTGTCATTTACATTGACTAATGAATCTATTCAAAATGGACTCTCTTCAGCCAGCTGGCAAATTTAAATTGATTCCGATCTGCATTCTGTTTACACTTGCGCTGAACTGATTTATTGCAAAAGACACGGAAAAAATGAGTGTCAAAAAGATGTGCGTTAAATGGATCTAGCACAGGGGGGCCCTCACCAAACTGCTTCAGCAATTCAGCTCAAGTGTGAACCAGGGTTGTTTAAACTGCTTCAAACTGGTTAGTGAACTGGTTTATAGTGTGAATGAGGCCCAGGTATGCCTTGACTGAAACTCTCATTAGCCAAAACCAGCATAGCCAATGGTAAGGGCAGATAGGTATAAAAGAATAAATGGACAGCCAGACTTTTGGCCCAGATGTTACCATTCAAGGAACATTCAGTTTTGCCACGTGGAGATTGTGTCTATTTTTTCTTCTTAATTTATTATGCTCGCATAGGAAAAGGAGCTGTGGTGGATGTTGCTGCAGAATTAAAAATACTGTAACTTTAGCCCTGAATACATCTAACGCAAAAAGGAAACAGATTACAGGACTGAGGAATCTGAAATGATTTTCATCATTTAATAAGAATGGCATAATCTCCCTTCACCAATCAATCTATGCTTTCAAGAGGTATCAGAATTTCTGATTTGGAAATAAATGATCTGTAACTAAAAAGAGCTTCATTCAAACTGCCAACCAAATGAGAACAGATGTATACCCAGTATTAAAAAAAAATCTGCAGTATTAAATTTTCTGCAGTATTAAAACAAAGATCTGCAGTCCAACAGCACAAGCTGTTCCCTCCCTGATTTAGAAGACCATTGCTAATTTACCTTCATATCTGCTAATTTTCAGCTCTGAAGAAGAAAAACAATGTAGTGCAGAATAAGAGATGTGGTGGCTTAGTGGTTAAGATGCCAACTCTGATGACCATAAGGTAAGTTTGAGACCCAAGTTTAAGACCAGCAGTTCAAGGCCCAAGTGTTGCATGATGAAGTGAGCACCCATCACTAGTCCCAGCTTCTGCCAACCTAGCAGTTCAAAAGCATGAAAAAGTGTAAGTAAGGTGCCACTTTGGTGGGAAGGTAACAGTGTTCTCTGTGCCTCGGCATTTAGTCATGCTGGACACATGACCATATCTTTGACAATGCTGGTTCTTCGGCTTAGTAATGGAGATGAGCGCCACTCCCTACAATTGGACATGACTTGACAATCACATCAAAGGCGAAACTTTTGCCTTTAGAATTCAGATAAGACACTGGTGGTTTAGGTTCAAATCTTACTAAGGGGGGTTGCAGACTGCCAGAAATAGTGCAAATTGAGTCCACTTTTAGGGTTAGGGTTAGTGCTAGGGAATCATGGGAATTGTTGTTGTTTTCTGAGACATTGAGCCTTCTCTGTCAGAGAGCTCTGGTGCCACAATAAAATACAGTTCCCATGATTCCCTAACCCTAAACCTAAAAGTGGACTCAATCTGCACTATTTCTGGCAGTCTGCAACCTCCCTAAGTGACTTCACTCTCATTACTATCTCTCAGTCTAACCCACATAAGAGTTACTATAAGACAAAATGTGCTACCATGAGGTGAAATAAAAATGTAGATTTTGCACTAATCCCAAAAGTAATCAAAGGGCCTTTGCATACTGCTAGAAATATTGCAAATTGAGTCCACTTTAAGGGTTAGGGTTAGGGAATCATGGGAACTGTATTTTATTGTGGCACCAGGGCTCTCTGACAGAGAAGGCTCAATGTCTCAGAAAAAAACAAACACAATTCCCATGATTCCTTAGCACTAACCCTAACCCTTAAAGTGGACTCAATTTGCACTATTTCTGGCAGTCTGCAAAGGCCCAAAGTTAAATTTCAACTTACATTTTCTGTATATAGTAACATTAAAGCTTGTTGCTGTCAGATGCCTTCAAATCAACTCCAACTAATGGCAACCCTATCATAACAGGGGGTTGGCAAGATTTTTTCAGAGGAGGTTTGTCATTGCCTTCCCCTGAGACTGAGGCAGAGTGAGTTGCCCAAGGTGACACAGAGGGTTTCCATGATCGAGCAGAATTTGAACCCTAGTTTCCTGGCATCCTAGTCCAACACTCAAAACTACTACACTCAAACTACACATGCTGGCTCTCCACTTTAACTATCATTTGTGCAATAAGAGATAGAGTAAAATATTCAAACTGGCTTGGTATGTTTTTCTGAGAAGTTTTGTTCTTTAGGACAACTGGCTGTCCACTAGTAATACTTCATACCCCTTACATACATCCAGTGGAGATCTAACAACCCAACAATGATAGTGCTTCCCAAGACTGCTGTTTTCTATAGAAGATATATTCAGTGTTCTTCTAAGCCTCTTTTTGAACAACATCACTATGGAAACAGATCAGTGATGCCCTGCACCTTTATCAGCACTTCTCTTTTTAAATGTTCTTCTTGAATTTTTAACAAAGCCATTCAGTGAACCTTCACTAATCTAAGATTCTGTTTGGATTCTCTCTTCCTCCTTCTTCCTTCAAAATAACTTTCCCACCATCAACCCCAGAGTTTTGACACAAAATAACCTAGTTCTTGTCTCCTTGTCCCTTTGGCTCTTAGCGTGAGATTTTTAGCATGCCATTCACTACCTCACATCAAAACAAGCATTATTTTTAATTTAAATTGTACTTTTTTAGTAGGTAACCTCTGAATTTCTATTTTGCAGATGGATGAAATTCTGTCAGTTGTGACTTGCACACTATGCAAGTCTTATTGCCACACTATGATGTGTCAGCACAAAATGGGGAATGCAAGCTTTATTTCATATATTGATTTCAACCAATGAATTTCTTCTTTAGATGCAGGCTTCTAGTTTTCATGGAGATGACTGTTCATCTTGCTTATGTTCTGGAAGAGAGCTTACGCTGCCCGTGCCTAGTCACACTACCAAATTTGTTTCTATTGACCAAAATTCTGTCCTGCACAAACTTGTCCATGGCTTCATTTTATTATAGTTATCATATTTTGAAAGGCAAATAAGAAGATCTAATTACTAACCTACTACTTCAGACCACTGATCAGTACTCTCACTTTAAACAACCCTACTATACAAGCTGTAGTAATTGCTATTACAAATATTCTTAACTTGCAATGAACTTAAATAATGTTTAAAAAGTTAAATAATAACTCTGGGGACCAGGGATGAGTTCCTAACTTGGCCATCAAACCCACTGGGTGATCTTGGGCAAGTCACACACTCTCAGCCTCAGGGGAAGGCAATGGCAAACCTCCTCTGAACAAATCTTGCCAAGAAAACCTCATTATAGGATTGCCATAAGTTGGAAATGACCTGAAGGCACACAACGACAAACTTAATAATAACTTTGCTTTCTTTCCCCACCTCTTCCAACATCTGATTCACCCACTCAACCAAACTGCCTTGTTCCATCCCTTCCTTGCTCAGGTAGCTCGCCTTCTCCCTCCAAATGTCTCCCTTCTCCTCTTCCATCCTTGACTGAATGCTTATAGGGCCAGCCTCTGTCCTTTCCCCTAGCATAGCTTTTGGTAGAGACAGGTGGTAATATCGAGCAGGAGGCAAACTGCAGTAGATACTTTTAAAATCCAACCAGACACAAATCTTAGCTCTGAAAAAGAGGACATGTTCAGGAACGGGTTATGGTAACACTGATTTTATTCATTTGTCTTTGGCTCCAAATCCCTAAAACCATCTTCCCTGTGTCTCTTCAAAGCTTAGGTACAACCAAAATGATATGCTGATCTCATTTCAAATGTGCAGAATGTGAAGAGATCCCAAAGGACCTTGCCAAGTTGTATCTCTCTCTCTATCCTCCACTAATGGAAGCAGCAATATACTGTATGAGAACACGGAAGAGGGCCTTCTGAGCTGTGGTACTCTGTACTCTGGACAGTGACTCTGGAGACCTGGGTTCAATTCCTTACTTGGCCATGAAACCCACTGGGTGACTTTGGACAAGTCACACTCTCTAAGCTTCAGGGGAGAGCAATGTCAACCCCCTCTGTACAAATCTTGCCCAGAAAATCCCATGATAAGGTTTGTCTTAGGGTTGCCATAAGTCAAAGACAAGTTACACAACAAGATTTTAAAACAAAAATAACGTAAATCATTTTGAACTACTTAAATTGATTTTACTTCTATGCTGTCCTGAAATGCCATGATGTACATATTCCAATGTCATAAATAAAAAATTACTAGTAACACTGAAAAAAGTGTTCCGTCAATGGAAAATTATCCTTAGCAAATATAGTCATCTCTAATAAGTCACAGATTTTCCAGAAGCCAGATATGCCAATTTTAAATACATTGGATAAATCTATTATATCTTAGAATGCATCAGAATTACTTTTTGCCAGGAAGAAAGATCAATTACTGGTACTTTAAGGATATGTATCTCCAGAAATGGTTACCTTTCTACCAGCAAAAACTTTACAATTTTGCTTATACATGTGCTCAGATATTTTAGTTGAGTCATTCGTACTTTATATTTTATGGGAAGTATGGTCAACATATAACTGGCACTTAAGAGTTCAGAACCCAACTGGATTAGGCAAGCTACCTGAACCAATTCTGATTGAACAGCTAACATGTCATGTTTTTTATTTTATTTTTATTTTTAAAGAAAAAGCAACATCTATTGAACCCTCTACCTGTCATGCTGCTCTTAATAGCATAACAACAACAAAAAGGTGACCCCTCTTGTTTCAGATCTTACTTCTAGAAGTGTTGACAGTGAAATCACAACAGCACTAGTAATGCATGCAAACCATTTAGGAATCATAGGGTAGGCAAAGGAAACACATCACTTTTATAGGTTTGAATCCTATTGTTAACAAGAACTTGAAAAGTCTCATTGAATCAATTGCTGAAAGTGAAATGAACATATATATGTAAATCCAAGTGATTCAATAGATCTGCTCCAGATGAGGTTACAAATAGGATTCAAGCTTAAGGATCTAATACCCTGGACACATCTCTGAGAGTAAACCAGACTGAATTTAATGGGACTTCATTCTGAGCATACAGTAAACATTATACAGTTTCCCACCCTACCACCACCATCTAATTTTTGAGGATTACTTAAGGTGTTTCACATCCAGAGTTGGTAACTTCAAAATAAGTGCTTTGCTCAATAACAGCAACAAGCCCACTGTGAGGTCTGGCTTTAGCTGCTATGGCTGCATTCATGTGAAAGCTACTTATGTGAATTCCACCAAACAGGCAAGTTCACTGTATCTCCCCCATGCCACGTGCTAAGTGTTCATCCCCACTTCAAAGCTGCCTCTCCCTCCCACTTCATCCCACAAGCACTCAATTTTCTTCTATATTTTTCTTTTTTTAAAAAAAAAGGGGGGGGAGGTAGAAGTCTTTCCTATATATTTAAATGAAAGCTGAGATTTTTCACATTTTCATCATAAATCTGGCAGCTTCAAGCCTAAAACAACAACCTCATAATCATTTCTGATCTGTGGTATTTTTTTTTAAATAGAAGAGTTGGCCTCTCTCCACTCAACAAGCACATGGTCTACAGAAGCCAGTGAGAAAGAAAATATCCACCAGGCTTGCTGAAAGATGATGAGGTATTACAACGTGGTTTCCAAGGATTAAGAGGGCTTTCATTTGTGATATAAAATCATGCCATTGCACATTTCTCCAATATATGTATATCTATATACTGGCTGTCTAATGAAATTAAAGTCACCACAAAGCTACCAGTTTGTAGCATGGCAACTGCAACGAGTGGTATTGATTTGCTGTGGGTAGCTTTAAATCAAACCACTTTATTAACCCTTCACCCTTCCACCAAAACTACATCCCACAGCCAATTTGCCTGCCAAAAAGACCTGGATATTATTTCACCACTCCATATGCCTAGTCACTGGCACACACTGCAGCACATCAATCAAAATGTCATCAGAGCTTGAAGGCTGGATGCATCTTCTATCGAAGGGCATCAGGGAGAAGCAGGGTGAGTTTAGAAAAATCAAGACTGATTACAAAAGCCTACTTTAATTTTAAATATCAATCAATTAATAAAAATTGCTTCTCCCTGCTGCCTTTCGATAGAAGATGCATCCAGCCTTCAAGCTCTGATGACATTTTGATTGATGTGCTGCAGTGTGTGCCAGTGACTGGGTATATGGAGTGGTGAAATAATATCCAGGTCTTTTTGGCAGGCAAATTGGCTGTGGGATGTAGTTTTGGTGGAAGGGTGAAGGGTTAATAAAGTGGCTTGATTTAAAGCTACCCACAGCAAATCAATACCACTTTAATTTTAAATAAGATTTAATACTCCAATTGTCATATACCATTGGGATTTAATTTGCCATTTAAAGGAAGTATTTACATATTCTTAGTATCCTGAGCAGCAATATATTCTGGTTGCTGAAAGAAAATGTAGACATGCTCTGTTTCCTGCACCTTTTAATACCCTGATGTGAAAGCAATTGCAAGTCCCAGCTAAAGACGACACAATGAAGTAGTGTTGTCCTGCCATTATGCAATTGATGCAAAGATGTAGTCTCGTTGGGACTAGCAACTGCATTTAGGCTACTATCTTCTAGAGGACAAGCTTTCAGTAGAGACTTTTCTCATGTTGCATGGCATGTGCATTTCTGGTGCTATATAAAAATTTCTAATACAAAGAAAAATATTCTACTATGAACCTTCCCAAGTTGGATTTGGACCTTCCTAAAGAAGCTTGGGTTGGTGTGAGAGAAAGAAGTGTACTTTACTCCTTCCGAAGCATTGTACATGGCATCACATTCCAATCCCCTCTTCAATATTCCTCTCCTTGCCCTCTTACTGATGTTGCCTGTTCAATAGTAAATATTTCATAATGGAATGTATATCAGCCTCTGTCTAATCCAGTCCCAGCAAATGTGCATCCCTTCTTTTCAGGGGTGAAAAAGGTTGGCACAGTCTTTATTTGGGCATCCAAATAGTAGACCAACACTTGACTCCCCTGTTTCTGTAACTCTATCTCTATCTCTCTTACACTGACATAACTGAAAAAGCTGGAACTTACTAGAATCAAAAAGGACTTGCAAAGCAACATTCATCTACAAAATAAAAGGACTGGAACATCAGCAGAATAACACTCAGCAGTGACCATGGATGGATAGCTACAGCAAAGCCCTACAGTACACAGGAACTGGTAGATATCTTCTGGGTGGTTTGTGAGCTGTATTACTTATTGAAATGTAGGCGTTTAAAATATAATTCAGCCTTTTCTTTCTGAGGATGTTTTAACAGTTTAGCACATAAAGTGATTTTGTTGTTGTTATTTATTGGCAATATTGTAAAGCCAGGACTTTTGTGGTCAAAGCACTATGACTTTTTGATGAGTAGGGACACTGGCATCACTGTTGCCACCACCCTTAAGCTTCATGTCTTCTCCAAACTTATTTGCAAATCTCATTGTAGCTGAAGGGAAAACAGGATTTTGCAACAATGTATTGTTAGGGTGAATCCTTTTTATAATACAAAGTATCTTGAGACTGCCTGGCCTTCAATGGGCAGATGGACAAAAAAAGCCTTCCAAGTGAAGATGAAAAACTGCTAGAAATTGTTTGTTAATATGAATCAACATGGCTTGCCTGCATTTTTGGACCTCCACTGACGGAATGGCTATAGGAGCTGTCAAGAATACCAACTTATCAGCACTGGTTTTCATGCTATTTAATGTTCAATTTTGCCCCTTATGTACATTGTTGAATAACATCTTTCTGGACTGCTAAAATGGCAAACTTCTGAATTCATCAGAGGGAGGTGTTAACCAAACTCAGCATGGCTAGTAGCAAAACTGGCCTGGGGAAAGAAACAGAACAGTTCAAAAAATCATTCTGGTTCTTTGTCACAGCCATGGGATCATTAATTACTAGAGTTCCAAAATGGAAAGTGCAGCCCTGAAGAATCAGCCTAAGGTTTGGTGTTACCTATCTATACTGTATATATTTGTTTATATGTGTGTATGCATGCACATATGCAGAATCAATAGCCCGTCTCCATCTATAGTCAAATCACATGGCTGCTATGTTGCCTTGAGGCAAAAGCACTAAGTAACATGGTAATTCTCATATCAGCAAAGCTAGCAATTTGCTTAGTAGACTTCAGAGGCAGGAAGAGTGAAGATCGAAGGAAGGAACATTAACAACCTAAGATATTCATACAACATACTACTAACAGAAACCAACAAGGACATGGAACAACGTCTGAAGAAGGACAAGAAGGACAAGGAGAAAAGCGCCAAGGCAGGCTTAATGCTAAACATTAACAAAACAAAATTAATGACCACAAAAGAGTTACAAGAATTCATCCTACATAATGAGAAAATCAAAATAGTCAAAGAGTTCTCATACTTTGGATCAAATATAGGTCAGAACACAGACTGCAGTCAAGAAATAAGGAGGAGATTGGGAATGGGAAGGGCACCTATGAAAGAACTGGACAAGATCCTAAACTGCAATGAACTCTGAACACTGAAGTGAGGATAGTCCAAGTCATCATATTCCCCATCACCATGTATGGATGTAAGAACTCGTCAGTGAAGAAAGCTCACAGAGGGAAAATCAATTCATTTGAGATGTTGTGCTTGAGAAAAGTGCTGAAGATACCATGGATGGCCAAGAAGACAAACAAATGGGTCCTAGAACATATCAAGTCTGAACAATACCTGGAAACCAGGATGAGCAAAATTAAGACTGTTGTACTCTGGCCACATCAGGAATCATTAGGCATGAATCATTAGAAAAGAAAATGATGCAGGGAAAAATACAGAGGAAGACTACTCCAGATGGTTAAGAGGTAATCAGAGAGGCCATAAGATTGAGCCTACAAGACTTGAGCAAGGCAGTAGAGGACAGGGAATCTCAGAGATGTGTCATTCTCTGGGTCACCATGACTCAATGTTGATTCAAGGGCAGCTAACAACAAAGAGATTATGGTTAGATGGTGCATTACATTAAAAGTAAAACCTAATGAAACAGAATTATGAGTTTAGAGGAGAATGGAGTCCTCAATGTTGAGCAGTCCCATCTAAGAGGTGGTAAATCTTCCCACCCACCTTTACCCCTGTTAGTGATAGATCCTGCCCCGAGCAGCTATTTGTGGTATTCTCTACCAGAAACTTTTTTTAAAAATTAGCTACGTGATCCATAAATAGAATCAAAAGTCTGGGTTGGATAAGACTTGTACTGGATCACTAAAACATCACTCAACCATCATGAAAATGTGAGTTTTTGAGTTCTTCAAAGCTCTTCATCAGGCTAGGCACTCTAAAACTTGAGATGGGGCAGATGAGGAATAGGGAAGAGAAAAGATCAAAAACAAGATTAGACAAGTCTGATTTTCTATTATCCCTAAGGTTGTGCTGCAACTCAGAAAGGAAATAGTCTTTGCCTTTCATGAGATAAGGCATAAAATGTGCAGCCAGTATCAACGCATAGATTTATTGGGTTCAAAGGAAAAGCCAAGAAGACATGGTGAAAACTAGAGGAACCCCAAAATGGGTGAGGATCTGAAAATGGGATGCCAGCAGACACTAGGTATAGTGCAGGAGTGGAATAGATGACAGCACAGCACAGCATTAGGGGTGACCTTTTTTTTTTAACAAGCTGTCTTCCACCCTGTTCCTGTTCTTGTTCCTGTTCCCTTGAACTAGCTTAGTGATTTTCAGACATTATCAGCTAATAATTCCCTGGAGTCTCCTCTTGTGTTTGCTGCAGATAAAAATGCTGTTAAAAATTGTCTTCTGCTTCGTTTATTCCCTTGACCATTAGCAAATCAATAATTATAGTTCTTTAACTGAAGTTCACCTGACCTATAACAACAGAATAATAAGAGTAGGCCCCCACCACCAATCTAACACTCTCCAACTGCATAAACAAGTCCTATTATCTCATATCAAGCACACTCATTATGGCCATTATTTGTGGAAAGGTGACAAAGGTTAATTAATTCTGCACTTTGATTTAAAAAACTGAGCAGGCAACTGCATAAACCTCTTTCCATCTCAGCCTCCTAAAAGTTATACCTTGTGGGAATACAGAAGAGGGCCTTTTCAGTGACTCCTCTCAGGCTCTGGAATTCCATTCCTAGAAAGGCTAGACTGGACACTCTTCTTCTATGTTTCTCTATGGATTTCTGTTGTTACTGTGCACCTTCAAGTCATGGATTTCTGTTGTTACTCTGCACCTGGCAAGTCTATGACAGGGTTTTCTTGGCAAGATTTGTTCTGGAGGAGGTTGCCTTTGCCTTTTTTTATGAGGCTGAGAGAATGTGACTTGAGCAAGGTCACCCAGTAGGTTTCCATGGCCAAACAGGGAATCAAACCCTAGTCTGCAGAGTCATAGTCCAACACTCAAACCACACCATAATGGCTATCCATATATATAGCTTAATTATATTTTAACCTTCATATGACATGAAGTTTTATTTGTACAGTATGTATTTTAACCACCTTAAACAACCTTAAGTTCCAGGCCTGTGGAAATGCCGGGACATAAATAAATAAATGACTGTAATAATGACAGTAATGATATAGCTGTCCAGTGGACGGAAACATGTAACTGCAATATATTGTTGGACTGCAGCTCCCAGCATCCCTTACCATTGGTTATGCTGGCCAGAGTCATTGGAAGCTGCAGTCCAACAATATCTGGAAAGCTACATTATTCCCATCCCGATATAGCCAATACAGAGTACCAGTCAAATCAACTACATATTGTGGTTTTGTTTTGGGTTTTTAAGCTTTGTTGTCTTTTGCCTACTTAACTTTTGTACCATAATAAAAATATTTTGCATCTCAACAGTGTTGAGTATCATGTGTACCACAAGTGGTAACAGTGCCAATTAAACCCATTTCAGGGTATAAAAGAACAACACAGGGAGAATTCAAGAAGGCCTGGGGTGAAAATGGTAAAACTGGAGGGAAAAGCTGGTTTTCCTCCTTTTTATCCAAAGCCTTTTTATTTGGAAAAAATGGAAATTGGGGGGAAAGGGGGAAACTATGGAATAATTTCTATTTGAATTATGAGTAAAACATTTAAGGCAAGGTACTCCTACATTCATTCTCTCAAAAATATTTTTTAAGCATGTAACAGGAAGACTTTTATGTACTACTATGTACAGTATCTGATGATTATAACTGCTGGACTAGAGGAGAAAAAAATATTTGTTGTTTTAATAATGTAAATGGGGTTTTTTTTTGTTGTTTTTACCTTCTCTCAATAAAATGGCAAAACTAAATAGGTCCCTTACTACTCAGAATATAGCAGCTCCAGTGGTAATAAAAAATAAAACTTTTAAGAAGAAATGCAGTTTGCAATTATGGTATGAATAAATGTTTCTTTTAATATGCCATGGTGACTTTATGTCAGATATAATTACACTTAGCACATATTATACTCCTAAAGTGTCTTTCAACAAGTAAAGGATGCCCATCTCTCTCTCTTTAAAAAAAAATGTCCAAAATTTTCTCTCTTTTTTTAAATAGAGAAAATAACCCTGACTTCAACCTTTCTAGAAATTTTACACTGTGGAGGGTGAACATTCTGTAATGCACTGTACCTCCCCTGTAAGTGAGTTTTAAATATACAGCTGTTAAGTGTGTTTAAAACTACAGTAATCCTCTCAGCGACTTTAATTTAATTTTGCATTTCAAGGATTCAAGAAGTCCTCTGAGAACATTATGCTTCATAGTCGAGGAAGAAAAAGTAGATTAAACTAATGTTAGAGGCCAGGAAAATGAGAAAGCCTTGATTAATAAAACTCCGAGACAAAGAAAATACAGTACAAGTTTCCTTCATCTGCCAGTAAAACTTTCTGTCACTGAAAATGTGTGGCTCCTAAGACACTGAAATAGCCATCATTCCCACTGGCTCCAAAGCTGGAAACAAGGTTCTTAGAATGAGAGTTAAGGAGCTGGCTCTTTATTCAAGGCAAACTCCTGTTTCTGAAAAGAGAGCACAACTTTAGTTTGGTATAAGTGAAAGCACCCCTTTGTCAAAGAGAAGACCTACAGCCAATTTTCCTCCCTTTAAGGCATTACTACAGTTTATCATGCAAAACATGTTTAATCCACAATTGTAACCTTAGCAATTACAAGATTTGGCTCCCTATTATTGTTTTTGTTAATGAAACATAATTTGTCATTCAAAAACATAAATTAAGAGAAGACTTTTTCACTAGCACAACTTTTTGTTCAGGGTTACACTTCAGCACAATAGCTCTCAACATGTTGGCTTTATAATCCCATTCTGAAGCTATAATGCAGTATTCTATTGGTGAGGGAGGAATACAACACATGCTTTGCAATCTGTTCCAGAATGAAGCAGGGAGAAGAAGAAACAGCAGCTGGAGTGGGGGGAGAGAAACAGATAGATTTGTAGAATTTGTTCTGAAACTCCATGTCATTTCCATAGATTCCTTTATGATGCCATAGAAGAATGTTCCACCAAAGTAAAAGGACAATACCCTTAAAAGGACAATACCCTGACACACTGAAAACTAATGACTGTGTTTTAATAATAACAACAGCATCTACAATAACTGAAAAGAGAAGGTTGCCTTTAAATATGTCAGAAGGCAATTAGTGAGATGACTGGATTATTAGCAGCAATTTACTAAAGGATAGAATTGAAATGACATTCTCCTAATAATTGGTTTGAGATTATTAAACCAGTGAACCCTTTAGACCAGGGGTAGGCAACCTTTCCCCTTTAAGGGCCAAGGGACTTCAGCTTCCAGAATCCCAGGAGCTATTGGCCAACATGGGACTATTGCCCAACATGGCTGAGGCTTCTGGGAGCTGAAGTCCCTCGGCCCTTAAAGGGGAAAGGTTGCCTACTCCTGCTTTAGACTTTAGTTTAGAGCTTATTCACATGATCAGTTTTACATCCACATGATGTTACCTGTAAATGCTGCAAATGCCATAAATGCAAAAGTCAGAAGCTGTCCAGAAGAAGCACCAATAATTATACAAACTATTATCGGGATGGATGAATAACTGAAGTTCTTATGGAAGTGACATATAGCTTTAAAAGCTGCTGATACTTTTGCAAACAGGGTTCCTCCTTTTTTTAAAACCTACACCTGTTCTCGGACATTCAACAACAGCTTGAAAGGTTAACATTAGCAAGGGTGATATTAGTACATTATAATATGAGATAGAACACTTTTTCAGCTGAAATACTAGTCCTCCAAAGCTTTGTTGTTATTAAATGCCTTTAGTCAACTTCAATGTGTTGTGACCCCTTGAATGAGAGACCTCCAAGTCACCCTGATCAGTCTTGCAGACCCAGGGCCATGGTTTCCTTGATTAAGGCTATCTATCTGGAATGTGGTCTTCCTCTTTTCCTAATGCTTTCTTACTTAGGGCCTTTGCAGATGCAAATTGAGTCCACTTTAAGAGTTAGGGTTAGCGCTTGGGAATCATGGAAATTGTATTTTTTTCTGAGACACTGAGCCTTCTCTGTCAGAGAGCTCTGGTGCCACAATAAAATACAGTTCCCATGATTCCCTAACCCTAACCCTTAAAGTGGACTCAATTTGCACTATTTCTGGCAGTCTGCAAAGGCCCTTAGCAAGTACTATTGTCTTTTCTCATGAGTCATGTCTTCTCATGATATGGCCAAAGCATGACAGTCTATGTTTAGTCATCTTGACTTCTAGGGAGAGTTCAGTCTTGATTTGTTCCAGGACTCATTTATTTGCTGTTTTTCTTAGGAGTCCACATATCCATAGTACTCTTCTCCAGCACCACATTTCAAATGAATTGATTTTCTTGATATTTGCAGTCCTTTTGTGGCTGGGTTTGGACTGCCTTAGGTGGTCACAGTGCAACTCCTCCCTAATCCGGGAGCATGTGCCACACCTCAGGATCGGCCCGAAGGCAGCACTTTTGGCCCATCTGTTTCAGGCCTTAGTCTTCTTCTGATGTCTTGACTGCAGTCTCCATTCTGATTTATGACTGAGTCTTTGTATGGAAAATCTTGAACAATTTCAATGTTAGACTGTCTGTTTTAAAATTATGCAAATCATCTGTGGTCATTATTTTTCCTTTCTTAATGTTCATCTGTAAACCTGCCTTTGCACTTTCTTCAATAATCATTCCAAGTCTTTGCTATAGCTAGTTGTACGATGTCATCTGCATATTTTAAATTATGTTTCTTCCTTCAGTTTTCATGCCTCCTTTCTCCCAAAGTGAATGAATAAACAGGCCAAAGTTGCATCAGCACTGCAGAAACGATGCAGTTTGATATCACTTTAACTACCATGGCTAATGCTATGGGATTCTGGGATTTGTGATTTTGTGTTATATTTAGCCTTCTCTGTCAGAGTCATCTGGTGCCATGACAAACTACAAATCCCAGAATTACATAGCATTAAGCCAAAACAGTTAAAGTGATGTCAAACTGCATTATTTCTGCAGTGCAAGTGCAGCTGAAGTCATATTGATAGTGATCAGTGACATACAGAATTGTGAAAGTCACAATCAAAAAAGGGAGAGCAACTCTGATTCTATTTTGTAGTATAATAGTTCCTTACTAATACAAACACATGAAAATGATTTGGCATATTATTTCCCAGGATTATTCTGTGATTTGTATACTGGGTTCCCTTAAAACTAAATTCATTATATAATCCTTGAACAATCAGCATGGACAAACATATTGCAGCATAATCCTTTTCAGATTTGCATCCATGGAAATAATTCTACAAACTATCGCATGTGTGCAAACAACTGGACTGCAATAGGCAGAGTAATCAAAAACCTAATAAAAAAACTGCCCAGATATAGTATGAAACACCTAACTGTGACGGACATGTGGCTAACAGTCACCTCCCATTTTAGCTCTGAAGAACACCAAAGTGAACATTTGTTCTCTGAAAAGCAAGAATGGGGATCATGTAGCCCTAGGTGATGTTGGACTCCAATTACCAGCAGCCCTAGCTGGAGGAATGATGGAAGCTGCAGTCCAGCAACATATGGAAGGCTGAGAAGAGTGCTCAGAAAACTGTGGACAGCCAAAAAGACAAACAAATGGGTCCTTGAACAGATTAAGTCTGAATTCTCCCTGGAAGCCAAGATGACCAATCTGAGGCTGTTGGGTTTTGGCCACATCATGAGAAGGCATGAATCACTGGAAAAGACAATAATGCTAGGAAAGACAGAGGGCAGCAGAAAGAGAGGAAGGCCACATGCCAGATATAGAAACTCCATCTGAGAGGTCATGGGCATGAATTTGCAGGACATGAGCAAAGCAGTGGAGGACAGGGGGTCTTGGAGATATCTCATCCACAGGGTCACCATCAATCGAGGTTGACTCAAGGGCAGTTAACAACAACAAACCCTGTCCTAAAACTATGAACACCCACACCAGATTGCACTGATATTAGGTACCGCTTACAGGGAGACTGATTTAAAGAAATATTTATTATAAACATTGTAGTTTATAAATAAGTTATATTTATATGGCTTTTTCGGAACAGCCAAACAGTACATTTATAGCTTAATCATGCTTCTCCCACTCTCTTCCCTTTCTGTATGCAAACTGACCAGAATACAGGCAGAACACAATGATATGCTAGAGGAAAACAGAAATTTGGGTGACCCTCCCCATCCCAATCTGGACCGATTGGGTCAGCAAGATGTGCTCACCCAAGACATTTTGCTGCTTGAAAAGAAGAGAAAAATGGAACCACATTCTCATTCTCTCTCTCTCATGCACACATGCGCACACACCTCTGAAATTCCACAAACTTAGCTCAGTCAGAGCTGCAACTACACTCCGCCCTCCACATTTGCAGATTTGACTTTTGTGGATGTGATTGTTCACAGATTTGAGTAGTACGTTCTCTCTAGAAATCTCTAGGTCTGTGTTGGCTGGCACGTGTGCCAGAGATGGCTATTTCCCCTGGCACGCAGAGCAGGGAAGAGAGAAAAAAGGTGCATGCCTGTTTGTCCTCCTCCCAGCTGCCCCAGGCCTTTAGCTGCCCCCACAGTGGCAGATGATGGCCCGGGAAGGTGCAGGGGGAGGAGGAGGAACAGGCATGCATCTGTTCCTTCTCCACCCAGGCCTTCAGCTGCCTCCAGAGAGGCAGCTGAAGACCCAGGAAGGTGGGGGTGGGCAGAAGAAGTCCCTCCTCAGAAATCCTGTTCCCCCCAGAGGTCCTGCCTCCAGCATGGGGTAACACCCAGTGCAGGAAGGCTCTTTAGTTTGGGCACTTGATACCTAAAAAAATTCTCCATCACTGCTCTACGGCCTCCAGTGTGACTCTATGGTCAACGTCTTGGAGTCGTGCTAGAAGACTGAGGGAGAACACTTCTCTAGGCATTTGTAGGTCCTCCAGCACAACTTTATGGTCAGTATCTGCCAGAAGCTGAGCACGGAATTGTGGTGGAGGACCTAGAGATTCCTAGAGAGCTGTTCTCTCAAGTAAAAAAAATGTTTTTGTTATTTGTGGTTTTTCCACTTTCACAGGAGTCCTGCACTCCTAACCCCAGCAAATGTGGAGGGTCCACTGTACATCTTACTAGTGATGACATACTTGCTATACATGACAGTAGCAGAATAGCTTAGTACCATCCGAGAACCTACTACCATCCACATGTCTTCTAGGCCCACATCTGATGTTGGCACATCACTCAAGCTTTATGTTAGAGCCTTAGTCCTGCCTTGAACATTACTGTGAGAGCCTTTCATAAGGAATGAAGAAGGAAGACTAGGCTGGAATCACCCTGCCTAACATCTGCAGGGCAAGAGGGCCATTGTGAGTGTCAGTACAACCAACTTTAGGCACCTCTGAAAAAATGTAGCAGACTCAGCAGTAAACAACATATACACCTGCTCCTTGTTTTTGTAAGCGTGGGAACTCTTTTCTCAACCAATACATTCATGAGAACTGCTGTCTCTCTGTACTGCTGGTTCACACCTTACTTATTTTTACACCAGGGGATGAGATAATATGTGTACTGCATTAACCAGTGCCAGAATGACTGTTTTATCAGCCACACTTTTGTGAATGGCTAGTGTGAACAACTTTACTTATACATATAAGTCATGCTCTACTGGATAAGATACTTGAAATTCAGGATAGTATACTCCATGCATCTGATAAAGTGGGCTATATCTGCACAAGCTCATGCTATAATAAATGTGGTTTGGAGGGAGTTGTATGTGTGTGGTTTGTTTTTTTTTTTTTGTTTTGTTTTTGTTTTTTTTTTTTTTTTTGCAACAGGCTAACACAATTATGCTGCCCACTGCCTCAAGAAAATCAGGTGGAGGAGTTTGTGGAATTGGTGTTTTATCTAAGTGATGGGAGGGAATGACTTTCTTTACCACACACAAAAATATCAGAATTTGTTTGGTGATCCTTCTGGCTGAGGGATTAAAGAAGATGTTAATACACAAAAGTCAGCCTGGTGTAGTGGTTTCAGTTTTGGACTAGGTTTGCATCTGTCCTACAGAAATAATCCGGGTTGACACCACTTTAACTACCATGGCTCAGTGCTATGGAATCCTGGGATATGTCATTTTGTAAGATATTTAGCCTTCTCTGTCAGAGACATCTGGTGCCACAACAAACTACAAATCCCAGAATTGCATAGCCATGGTAGTTAAAGTAGTGTCAACCTGGATTATTTCTGCAGTGCGGATGCACTCTGAGACTCTTGAGGTTCGACTCCCCACTGGATCATGGAAACCCACTGGGGTGACTTTGAGCAAGTCACACTCCCTCAGCCTCAGAGGAAGGCAAGGCAAACCCCCTCTGAAGAAACTTGCCAAGGAAACCCCATGATAGGCTCACCACAAGTCAGAACTGACTTGAAGACCCACAACACACAAGCCATTTGACACCAGAGGAACCACTGAAGCAACACAGTTCCCATGTCAACTGAGGTGACACTTTTAAAAAGGGAACAATGGGGCAATAGCAACAAAAGTTGCACGTTTCCAAGGAGAAAGAGATAAACACTGACCTTCGTCACAGATTTGTGAGCAACCCAGTCCAGAGAGGGTCCAAGGAAGAAGCCAAGGGGAAAAGCAGGTTTTGCCTTGCAGCTCAACCTCCCTCAACCTTTCCAGGTGCTCAGTCACCCCAGAGAGTCTCCATCCTCCTCATCCCCCTCAGCGAGGGGCCTCCAAACATTTCTCCTTCAGTTCCTCAAACTCAGAGTGACCAGGCATGTCCTCACTGCAAAGGAAGACTAGGCACCTCAAAATGGAGGACATCCCAAAAAGATGGAGGACATACCTAAGATAAAAGCTTGAAACACTAGAATGGTAAAATCATGCTTCTTAGGGCCTTTGCAGACTGCCAGAAATAATGCACATTAAATTAAGGCACTGCCCTGGCTTAGTGCTAGGGAGTCATGGGAATTGTATTTTTTTCAGAGACATTGAGCCTTCTCTGTCAGAGAGCTCTGGTGCCACAATAAATTACAGTTCCCATGATTCCCTAGCACTGAGCTAGGGCAGTGCCCCAATTTAATGTGCACTATTTCTGGCAGTCTGCAAAGGCCCTTAGTCAGGCTCAGAATGGAGGGCATTCAAGGAAAATGGAGGACACGGCCAAATAAAAGCTCAAAACACTCACATGTATCACCTATCTATCTTTGTTGTTGTTAACTGCCCTTGAGTCGATCTCGACCCATGGTGACCCTATGGATGAGACAGCTGCAAGACCCCCTGTCTTCCATTGCTCTGCTTAATTCTTGCAACCCCTTAATAGCCAAAGTGACCTCCTTAATAGAGTCCATCCATCTAGCAGGTGGCCTTCCTCTCTTCCTACTTCCCTCCACCTTTCCCAGTATTATTGTCTTTTCCAAAAAAGTCCTCTCTTCTCATGATGTGATCAAAGTACGACAGCCTCAGTTTGGTCATCTTGGCTTCCAGGGAGGTTTCCAGATTGATCTGCTCTAGGACCCATTTGCTTTTTGGCTGTCCATGGGATCCTCAGCACTCTTCTCCAGCACCACATTATCTCAAATGAATTGATTTTCTTCCTATCATCTATCTTAACTGCCCGACTCTCACATCCATACATGGTAACAGGGAATACAATGGCTTGTATGATTCTAACTTTTTTTTTATTCTAACTTTTGTGCTCAGTTGTATATCTTTGCATTTTAGGATCTTTTCTAGTTCTTTCATAGCCACCGTCCTCATTCTTAGTCTTCTTTTGATTTCCTGACTGCAGTCCCTGTTTCTATCAATGTTTGATCCCAGGTATGGGAATTCTTTTACTATTTCTATTTCTTCATTGTCTAGGTTGAACTTTTGGAGGTTCCCAATAAATTCATACTTCTTAGTCATGATCAAAATGGAGGGCATTCAAGGCAAATGGAGGACATGACCAAAGAACAGCTCAAAATGCTCAGAGAAATGTAAATTCATGCTTCTCAGTAATGCTCAAAATGGAGGACATTTGGGAATTCCTCCTGAACAGAAAGTGGAAAAGTAGGGCATGTCCTGGAAAAGGAAGCATAGGCATAGACACCCGTGCACATACACCCCTCTTTTGATCCCTCTCTCAAGCCCTGCAATATAATCGGGGGACCAGATGCCATATTTGCAAAGGAGGACATGGCACCACAAAATGCAGGACACTAGGAAAATAAAAGCTCAAAACACTCATAGAAATATATATGTCCATGCTTCTTAGTCAGGCTCCAAAAGGAGGGTATTCTGGAATTCCTCCTGGAGGGAAGGCTGAAATGGAGGACAGGTCTTGGCTGGGAAGAGGAGGATGGCTGGTCACCCTGACTGCAAAATGTAGGACATTCAAGAAAAAAGGTGGACATGACCCATTAAAGTTCAAAACACTCGTAGAAAGATAAGTTCATCCTTCTTAGGCTCCAAATGGAGGGCATTTTGGAATTCCTCCTGGAGAGAAGGCTGAAATGGAGGACAGCTCCTGGTTGTTGTTTTTTTAAAATAGAAGGATGCCCTGGTCACTCTGGGAGCTAAACTCTACGCCCGGGCTCTCCTCAAGGCATCAGGATCACAACCACAGTCATAGTAGTAGTAGCATTAGTAATAATAATAGCATTAGTAATATAATACAGGAGGGGCAAACATCACTGTGTATTCTTTAACTTCTCAGTGGTGGTGCCTTCATATAAGGGGGTTGCAGACTGCCAGAAATAGTGCAAATTGAGTCCACTTTTAGGGTTAGGGTTAGGGTTAGGGAATCATGGGAACTGTATTTTATTGTGGCACCAGAGCTCTCTGACAGAGAAGGCTCAAAAAAAACAATTCCCATGATTCCCTAGCACTAACCCTAACCCTAAAAGTGGACTCAATTTGCACTATTTCTGGCAGTCTGCATCCCCCTGAGGTAGACCTATATGCATCTGAGGAAGCAGACTGAGGTAGACCTATATGTATCTAAGGAGACTGAAGTAGACCTATAGGCATCTGAGGAAGGAGACTGAGGTAGACCTATATGCACCTGAGGAAGTAGACTGAAGTCTAGGAAAGCTCATGCTGCCAATTTCTTTCATTCAGTGAGTCTCAAAGTTGCTACAAGATCTCTCTATCTACACAGTCCATGTGCAGCTAGCAGTCTCTTACCTTCCCCTTCCCCGTCTCTCACATTAATGCAAAGTGGTCCTCAGCCCGAAAAAGAGAGAGAGAGAGAGACCAGGTTCTTCTTTCTCTCCCCCCGTCCCCCCATAAACAACCCCCCCCCAACAATTTGCAGGAGGAAGAAAGAGACTCACCGCTTTGCAAGGCTGCAGTGGAGCAAGTTTAGAAACTCCCGCCGGCTCTCTTTCTTTCTCTCTTTCTCTCTGGGCTTGTGGAGGAGCAGCCTCTCAGAGCCAACCTCCAAAAAGCACAAAAAAGCACCACAAAACCCCAGCCAGCCTCCCTCCCTCTTTCTGGGTCCCTTTTAACTCTTCCCGCGCAGCTGCCCTCTCAGAAAACCCGGAGCCTTATTAGGAAATGTCTGCGGGAGTTTGGGGTTTTTGCAAGAAGTAGAAGAAGAAAGTCGGGGGGGGGACTCTGAGGGGCAACAAATTTGGGGGGACCTGGAGCAGCTGCAGCCACGTTGGGAGGAGGCAAAGTGGGGAGAAAGAGACAGAGAGAGAGAAAAAGAGAGAGAGAGAGAAAGGCGGGGAGTGCCCCCCACTGACCCATTGACTGACCCATCGCAGCTGGAAGACCCTCAGAGCTGCCCAGGGCTCTCTCTCTCTGAGGCCCCAAGGAAAGCCAAGGGGAAAGAAAGAAAGCAAGGGAGGGGGGCTTTTAAGGGCACAGAGTGGCCTTATTCACAGGCTCTCCTGAATTATTTTACTATTTATTAGTCTGTTGTTGTTGTTGTTGTTGTTGTTGTTATTTGTACCCCCACTTCCTCCTCTCCCCCCCCCAAAAAAAAACTGGGATTCAAAGCAACTTGCACTCTAAAAACACAGTATGTAGTAGAGAGATCTTGTAGCCCCTTTCAGACTCCCTGAAAGAAAGTCTTTACAGACTGCCAGAAATAGTGCAGCTTGAGTCCACTTTAAGGGTTAGGGTTAGTGCTAGGGAATCATGGGAATTGTTTTTTTTTTTTCTGAGACATTGAGCCTTCTCTGTCAGAGAGCTCTGGTGCCACAATAAAATACAGTTCCCATGATTCCCTAACCCTAAACCTAAAAGTGGACTCAATCTGCACTATTTCTGGCAGTCTGCAACCTCCCTAAGTGACTTCACTCTCATTACTATCTCTCAGTCTAACCCACATAAGAGTTACTATAAGACAAAATGTGCTACCATGAGGTGAAATAAAAATGTAGATTTTGCACTAATCCCAAAAGTAATCAAAGGGCCTTTGCAGACTGCCAGAAATATTGCAAATTGAGTTTACTTTAAGGGTTAGGGTTAGTGCTAGGGAATCATGGGAATTTCTTTCTTTCCCTGAGACATTGAGCCTTCTCTGTCAGAGAGCTCTGGTGTCACAATAAAATACAGTTCCCATGATTCCCTAGCACTAACCCTAACCCTTAAAGTGGACTCAATTTGCATTATTTCTGGCAGTCTGCAAAGGTCCTTAGTCTGTAGAATCAGTACATAGAGAGACCTTGTATGAAACCCCATACATGTAAATACATTTAGGCTGTGCATATGATACTGTAATTTAAAGGTATAACTTTAATTTTGCTGGTTGTTTATGTCACAACTATTACCATTACATTCAGTGATATACGGTAATAATCTTTGAGACTAACGGAAAAAAAGAAGTTGGCAGCATGAGCTTTCATAGACTTCAGTCTAGTTCCTCAGATGCATTAGAAGAATGCATGAAAGAAAGGAAGAAAATGAATGAATATATTCCTGACGTTTTGCTTGCATCTGTGGCTGACATCTTCAGAGAATGGTGGCATGGAAGTGTAGAGACCTCCATGCCAGCATTCTCTGAAGATGCCACCCACAGATGCAGGCAAAATGTCAGGAATATATTCTTCTAGAACATGGCCTCACAGCCTGAAAAAAACACAAAAACCTATGGATGCCAGCCATGACGGCCTTCGACTTCACATTACAATATTATATTTCAGAATATATAATGTTTGATTTTATATTATATTATATTATATATTAGAAAGAAGAATGGGGTATATGGGTCAAATGAAAGGAGGCAATTTGCTAAGGAAATTGAATAAACTAATAGAAATAACTAAAGAAGAGGAGGTGTACAAAATGGTAAAAGATACAATTAATAACATTCTCCACATCAAAGGAAAGGGATTTTCAATCAATTATAAGCTTGTTCGGGGGGGGGGGGAGTAGGAGGGAAGAAAGGGTAATAATAGAAGGAACATTATTACATGGATTATTGGAAAAATTAACTAGTTATTATGTTAGTATTAATGATGTTGTATTACATTTTGGGTCTATCAATTTTGTGTATGTGTCTGTATGTGTATGTATAAATGTGTGTGTACATCCACAGACACACATATCTGTATATAAAAATAAGTATTGTCAAAAAATCCCCTCAAAATTATTTTTTTAACAAAAAGATCACTCACCACTTGGGCATCAGGCAAGACCCTTTGGGGCAGGGGTAGGCAACCTTTCCCCTTTAAGGGCTGAGGGACTTCAACTCCCAGAATCCCAGGAGTTATTGACCAACATGGGACTATTGGCCAACATGGCTGAGGCTTCTGGGAGCTGAAGTCCCTCGGCCCTTAAAGGGGAAAGGTTGCCTATCCCTGCTTTGGGGCATAGAGGGACTTTCCTCCAAGTTCTTGAGAACTTGAGAGCTGCGGCGGGGGGGGGGGGGGGGAGGAAACCTGATCCAGCTGTGTCTCTTGAGGTTGGGAGCCAAAGCCCTGGGAAGATCCTGCTCTCAGGCCCCACCTCAGTTTTCTTGCCCTTTCCCTGGGAAAGCCCGTGCCCCTTTGGAGGGTACTTGACAGTTTCCTATCCCTTTGTCTCTGCCTGTGATAGTCTTTCCAGCCAGAGACAAATCTAGCACTCTTTCACTAGGGCAGCAGTGATGGATTGGTGAAAAACAGACTTCCCCTTCTCTCTTGCTATAATGTCTTGTCAAAGGAGAGAATCTGCACCTTTAATGTTGTATTAATACAATGTTTACATATGAACACAGTTAGATGTGTTTCCCATCATCCCATTGTACACATTACAAACAGAAGGTAATCTACTAGTAATATTCTACTGGGCATGCTATAACCTTTGTTTATGTTTATATATCAGGTGAGGCTTTGAATCTTTGTCTTTAGTTCTTTGCCCTTTTGTGAGCCAAGGGCAAATTGGGAAGAGAGAGACTGTCAGTGTAAACCCACTCAGACACATTAATTTGAGGGTATGAATTTTGGGTATGATTTTGCTAGAAGGCGGAACTACTGTTGTTACTAGGCACGTAACCACTACACTAGTGGTTAAGAGCTAACTCTGTTGATTGCAAGATAGGCAGGTTGGCAGTTCAAGGCCTGGGTGCTGCATGATGGGGTGAGCTCCCATCAGTAATCCCAGCTTCTGCCAACCTAGCAATTTAAACACATGCAAATACAAGTAGATAAATAGGTACCGCTTTGGTGGGAAGGAAAACAGCATTCTGTTCATGCTGGCCACATGACCACAGAGTAGTCTCTGACAACACTGGCTCTTCGGCTTAGTAACGGAGATGAGCACCACTCCCTATGGTTGGACATAAGTTGACAACCTTGTCAACGAGGAATACTTTTACCTTATACCATACATTGCAGCACATGAGATGAAATGGGCAGAACCTGAATCCTCAGGTGTGTTTCATATTCTTTTCTCCACCAATTTTTATCAGGGAATAGGATGTGGCATGGAGGAAAAAAAGCTGAATGTAGGAATTTTACTCCAAGCTTGCAACTGTTTGTGCCCAGTGTCATGTGTCCTGATCATGCCAGATCCGGGGGAAATACCAAGCGCTGTGTGTCCTGACTGGCACAGATTCCAGAAGAATTCAGGTTTTTCCCTTCATGTATACTTGCCTTGCTCAGGATTTACATACCTAACGATCATAAATCTTCTAGTCCTTAAGAAACCACAAAACTGTCACTTATACATTGCAGAAGATTTGAACCCACCAGAAGAAGGGAATTAGCTGTGGACTCTAATATATTGTGGTGCTCTTAACTGGCCACTACAGTTTTTCAAACTGTAAATATCTTTGAGGCAGCTGCTAGAAAGGCATGCTAGGGAACAGAGTCAGGGCAGGCTTAAGCCTCATAATTAAGCAGGCACATTCTTGTCCTCCTAACATTTATAATTGTAACTTTCCAAGCTTATGGCCTGCAAACCCCTGTGAGAGCTTTCAAGCAGCTTCTGTCGGAAACGAAAAAAGAGGATAAAGTTACCAAGTGGATGTGTTTGGGGAAGCAGATGATTGAAGTCGAACTGTAAATACTGCAGTTGAGAGATTATTATCAGAAGATTAGGAACAGAGCTGCCTAAAATGAGTTACAGTAAAATCTAGCCATGGATACAGAACAGTGGGAATGGAAGTGGAGAAGACAAGGATACTGCTGCAGAGCCCTTTATCTATAGTTGCCAATTCAAACTACCAAGAAATATAATGCACATATATATGTAGAGAGAGAGAGAGAATTGCATATACAAGTACATTTTAACAGCAATAAGAAAAGGCAATACAGCCAGTGTTTTTAATGTCAACATATATACAGTGGCGTCACTAGGGCTGGCATCACCTGCTGCAGTAACTCATGGTGTCATAAATCATATTTCCCATATATCACTGAATGTAATGGTAATGGTTGTGACATAAACAACTAGCAAAATTAAAGTTATACTTTTAAATTACAGTATCATATGCACAGCCTAAATGTATTTACAAGTATGTAGTTTCATGTGGTTAAAGTCAAAATTTGGTGAGATGTGATGTTTTTAAAGAAAATGTAAAAAAGAGTTGTTGCTTTTAAAACTGAGGCCTCTCTTTTGTCCATCCACTGAACCTCATCCCCTCATGCTGTTATAGCACTGTTATTCAACTTTTAACTGCTGTGGGTGCAATGGGCTTTGTTGTTTAATGAGGCCTACACTTTGTAGTGGAGAGGTATAAATCCCCTCCCTAAACTTCAAATCCCAGGATTCCACAGGAGGCAAACATAGCAGTTAAAGTGGAATAATAGTGCTATAACAGCGTAGTGTGATATTGTCCTTAGACTGTAATTGAAAATATAATCAGTTGGCTAAAGTATAGGTGCTCCAAGGAGGAAAAAAGAAAAACACTAAATATTGTGTCTTATTGCACTAAATTGTTTTAGTTATTTGGGAATGTCTAGCAGGACATGCCCATACATGTCAGAATTTAATGGAACTTAGGGGAAAGAGACCTTCCAAAAGGGCCAGCCTAGGGGTGGAGTCGGGATGTGGCGACTGCAGACTGGCTGCCCCGACTCCACCCCGATGCCGCCGTCACACCATGCGCCCCACCACATGGTGGGCGGCATCAGGGCGCTGCCTTGGCACAGCGTTCAAACATGCAGATCTGCTGTGGCAAAGGAGTGTGGAAAAGCCACCACCGTGGTGGCAAGGGTGGCTTTTTTGCCAGTCTAAAAAAGAGCGGCATTTCCCAGCTCTTTTTAGAACAGCAAAGTGCTGGATTGAGGCTCCAATGTGCAGTTGCCACGATCCTGATCCAGCAAGGAAAGGGACCACCCCCACATTACTGATTACTGTACATGTATTTTTTAAAAAAAAAATATTTACATTTTCAAAATCATTATATACGTTCCTTTTTTCTTTATGTTCAATCTAACTTGTGCATGTTTTTTTTAATAGCTGCCTTTTATGTTTTATATACTGCTGGTTTTAGCAATAATATAATTTGAGTTTTATTTGTTTTTAAGTGAAGGGGTTCCAACCAGAGCAAACTCGTTTGCGCAGCAAGAGAATTGTTAACTGGCGTAAGATCACAGAGGGAGTAGAGATTTCTTCCTTATCCATCACTTAATCATCAATCCCTCTACAAGACTGTATGAAAAGCACTTTGTCATATGCAAATATTATACATTTGCTAAGTTTTGATGTTGCATGCTAAAGACAAGCATTACACAGTCAGCGTGTTGGGCAGAACAAAATGGTCAAGGTATTTGCGGGGAGGAGATGGGGGGACCCCAAAACAATTCCAATGAAAAATTGACTGTTTGAATCTGGAAGCTGACAATGAAGGAAACTGAGACAATGGTAGAGGGGCGGCAGGAAAGAGATCTTGCCCTGGAGCAGAAAAACCTGCACTCTGCTCCTGTTTGAATGTATATCACTCTGTACACAAGCTACTGTGACATTCATGAACTAAAAATAGGGTTACATTTGCTTCACACTTATCCTTTGTTATCCTGCTTCCTGGCCTTCCTTTTCTGGCTTCCTCCAAGGCTAAAACATAGATTGAAAGATCCTAGGGAAGGAACAATAGACACTAGCATCTACAAGACAGAAAAAAATGTTTTAAAAACAAGATATTAATTTTTTTGTCAAAAACTGTAAGACAGAAGCAATAGGTTCAAAGCTTGGAAGTAAAGTCTTACTTGTAATGAGTTACTTTAGTATGTAGAGTTTGCAGAGGGGTTGTTTTTGTTTTTGTTGTTTTGAAATATGAAGCTGCAACAACAGTGTTACTTTTTGCCTCTGACAGCCAGAGCTGTTAATACATTTTTCCCCAGAATAATGCATTGTGGATTTTACCTCCCATTCATTACTGAGTGTGTTCTAACTCAGTCTGAACAAGGTGAGGGGAAAGGGTTACGTGGGTATCTACCCATGTAACCTTTCTTTGGACGTTATCACACGGGAGAAATCTATAGGTTATCCCACACAAATCCCCCCCAAAAAGCGCATTTACGCCTAACGATTTCACACGACATTGCACAGAAACTGACATTAAAGTGGTCACAAAGTGGTGTTATCTGAGATCTTTGTATTTCGGGAGTTTGGAGGAAATGTATTTGTGCTTTTAAAGTAATTGTGCATTTACTGTACTGTGAAATTCAAATTCACACAAACAAATCTCCTTTAAAGCTTTTTCCCGGTTTTCCCATGGTTCTGTGGGGCTGTTTTTACTTCCTGGTTTGCTTGGGTGACAACATGCCAGGCAGACATGAGCTTCTCTGCTTTTCTCTTTCTAAAATTTCCTGTCTGGTAGTTGAGCAAACAGGCGCATTTCCCTCAAGCTAAAGAGTGACTGCAGAGTCTAAAAGACGAGGGGAGGCTGAGGAAGGGAAAAGGTTTCCCATGCCAACAACCCACTATGGATGGGATTGGGTGAGGGTTGTTTTAATTTGTAAGCTGCTCTTTGTCCCTATTTTTGGGGGGAAGTGGGACAGAATCCCTGCTCAGCCATGTAACCCACCGGGTGACCTTGGGTGGGTCACACTCTCTCAGCCTCAGGGGATGGCAATGGCAAACCCCTTCTGAAGCAACTTGCCAAGAAAACCCCAGGATAGGTTCACCGCTTTAGAGTCGCCCTAAGTCGGAAGCGACTTGAAGGCACACCACAAAGCAGGAGAAAGGGGGACCCCCCCAGTGAGTCAGACCCCAATTTGGGGCGCCTTGCTTCTCAGCCCATCCCAGAGCAAGAGGACTTAGGCTAGCAAGTGGCTGCTCTCCAAGGCAAAAAGGACAACCCCACAGACATCCTCACAGCTGAAGAGGCGGCAGGCTTATTCCCTCGGCAAAAGGTTTGCCCACAGGAGGAGGGAAGGAGGAGGGATGCTGCCCTCTTCTCCGTCTGCATCAGGGGGACCAGAGGTCCTAACCCCAAAGGAAGACTGTCCAGGAGGACAGGACTCAAGAAAAGCTTTTTAAAAACACACACACAGAAATAGAAAATCATGCTTCTTACGCCTGCTCCAAATGGAGGACAGTTTGACATTTCCTCCTGGAGAGGAGAGAAGGTTGAATGAAATGCAGGACCTGCCCTGGAAAAGGAGGAGTTTGGTCGCCGGAAAGCAAAACAAAACACACCCATTTCTAGTACATTTATGGGTTTTTTTTTTCACTTGAGTATGAAAGTTAAAAACGCCTTTTTTCGCTTTTCACTTAATTCCGTTTTTATTCTAATTACGTGAGAAATGCTTTTGCACAATTTAGCGATATTTTCGCTTTATTTTCGGGATGCTTTATTTCCACTTTATTATCTCTTTAACCACGAAACTGGCCCCTGTGTGATAACGTCCTTTGTGGGGTGTTGTGCAGCTAGCAAGGAGCAGACAGATAAGGAAAAAGTAAGGGAGGGAGGAAGCTGTCCACAGAAAATATGAGCTATACCACAGACTTGGGAGTTGGAAATTGGAAAATAAATAAATAAAGGTCATTTGCCCTTTCTGCCAGTGAGTGAGAGACAGTCAGTGTGAAAGTATGGGCTAGAGGCAGAGGGTTGTCTTACCAGCCTGGTTGCTCTAAACAGTGGCACAAGGTGCACACCTGAACTGGCTATGTGAGAGAGTTTAGAGGAGGAAGGTGTATTACTTTGCATGTGTGAAACCAGCCCAGGCATAGGATTTGGAGCAATTATTTGGTGGAGAAGAAGATGGGGGAATGAACACAGACTGAGCATCTGACTGCTTCTACACACCCACTCAGACCATATGTGGCAGTGCGTGTGGTAGCCATGTGGTCTGCCACAATGTACTTGTGCAGGTGAGAAGGGGGTGAGGGGAGTCCAGACAGGATAGACTACTCAGAATTCTGATGTTCGAAGCTGCAAGGAACTACAGAGCCTTTTCCTTTGTTTTTCAGTAACGTAGCAGGAATGCATTGGTAACAAATAATCTAGAAAATTATTTTCTAAACTGCTGTAACATAAATAATGAACTACTTGTTGATCAGAATATTGAGAAATTTAAGTAGTTCCTTTTAGAAGATAACTTTCCAATCTCTGAACAGGACAAATATGGATTTGACTTTTCATATATAACTCCAGGCTCTGTTTTGGCACTGTGTAACTCAGGTCAGTTTTGGACTCAGTAAATTAGTAATTGTTCCTCCTTATTTGCAGGATTCTCTCTTCCTTCCTGCTTTTCCATTTCACAAAAACAAATCAAAACTGATAATTTGTACTTGTCCTGCAAACCATACAGAAAGCATAAGCAATGTCTAAGTTTGTCTGTCACAAGAAATTCTCCTAAGTGCATTTAAAGTCTAGCAAGTTATTTTGCAGAGAAGAAAGATCCATAATCCTCTATCTCTCCTCCCCATCTTCCTTTTTTCTTTGATAATGTTAACAACAAATTAAATCAACTGAAGGGCAGCATGCAGATTGCACAATTTTGGCTGTGCTGGCAAGAAAGAGTGAGTTGTTTTCTGTGGATTTTCTGGGCTATGTGGCTGTGTTCTGGATGAGTTTATGCCTGATGTTTTGCCTGCATCTGTGGCTGGCATCTTCAGAGGGTGGTGGCATGGAAGTGTGTGGGTTGTATATATACTTGTTGACCCTTGGTTGGGAGGATGTGATTTACATGTTAATCTGTTATTGGTCTTTTGTTGAATGGCAAGGCCATAGGATAGGGGGATATGTGAGGTAGATGTGTGTCTATTTAATTAGCAATCCATTGTCTGTGGAGAAACCCCCTGACCCTAGGTGGTGATCATTTGCATGACTTGAATCTTGATGTTGGTGTTCTTCAGGACTAGTAGCCATACTTTGTTTACTTTCAGTGTTTCTTCTTTCCTGTTGAAGTTGTCCAGGTGTTTGTGGATTTCAATGGCTTCCCTGTGCATTCTGACCTGATAGTTGTTGGCAAAGTCCAGAATTTCAGTGTTTTGAAATAGCATTCTATGTCCAGGTTGGTTTATGACATGTTCTGCTATGCCAAATCATTCTGGCTGGCTGAGTCTGCAGTGTTTCTCATGCTCTTTGATTCATGTTTGGATGCTGCATTTAATGGTCCCTATGTATTCATACATCCACCTTGCATATCCTTCCACCCTGAGGCCTTGCGATTCAACAACAGAACCGCCCAAGGGTCACACAAGTATATCTATAACCCACACAATTCCATGCCATTGCCCTCTAAAGATGCCAGCCACAGCTACAGGCAAAATGTCAGAAATAAATTCTTCCAGAACATGGCCACACAGCCCAGAAAACCCACAGAAAAGTATGGATGCTGGCTGTGAAAGCCTTCAACTCTGTGATATAGCAATGCAAGGCTCCAACCAACCAATTTAAAGCAGTACAAATTAAAAATAGAAAAAAACATTCAAAAGTATGAATATAAAGTTTAAAAACCAATTAAACAATTTGAAAGTTAAAAACATTACACAGTAAAAATATTAAAATGCATTTTAAAACTATATAAAAAACTTGACTTCTGAATTGCACAGGATTTAAAATCCCAACCTCTGTCAGTCTGAAAAAGCCTGACAGTACAAAAATAGTTTTACCTGTCACCAAAAGGACAGCAGCGATGGAGCCATCTTGGCCTCTCTAGGGAGGGAGTTCCAAAGTCTGGGAGCAGCCACCGGGAAGGCCCTCTCTCTTGTTCCCACCAAACAAGTCTGAGAAGGTGGTGGGACAGAGAGCAGAGTGCCTCTGGATGATCTTAGTACTGTGATGGGCTCATAAAGGGAGGAACAGTCCCTCAGATAATCTGTATCTAAGCTATACAGGGCTTTATAGGTCAAAACTAGCATTTTGAATTGTACTCAGAAATGGACTAGCAGCCAATGGAGCTGTTACAACAAGGGGGTTGTATGCTCCTTGTAGCCAGCTTCAGTTGACAACGTGGCTGCAGCTCTTTGGGCCAACTGAAGTTTCTGGACATTTTTTAAAAGGCAGGTCCATGTAGAGCACATTATAATAATCCAACAGGGATGTAACAAAAAAAGAATTTTGAGTCAGGATGTGTAATCAGATGTACACGCATTAGAAAAATTGCAGTTTATGCCATTTTGGTTTATATTGTTTTGATTCAAGTTACTTGACTATAATGTCATCCACTGCTCTTGCTTTTGAACAAGTGTGGCTTGTGTCTTGTAGCTTTGTTGGTATGACTGCTCTAGACATTATCAAAGTTGAGTGTGCCACTTGGGCAGTCTCTGGGGATCTGTTGTGTTGTTGTAGGGATGTGTGTGTGTTCACCTCAGAACTAGGCCGTCTCCAATGATCTGTTGTGCAGTAAATCAGGTACCACAGGTTCACAGTGCTAGAATTTTTAAATTATTGTTAGTAAGGGCATGGGTGTCATCTTCCATGCTCTGAGGTTTCATTGTTTCCTTTCAGCTTAGCAGCAACTGTCAAAATTATCTGGAAGAGGGAGGGCAAGACAGTTCTCCCAGTAACAATATACACTTGTCCCTCCCTTTTTGCAGACTTCAAATCCACGGTCTCACTCTTTGCGGGAAGGACAAGCGCTATAAACAAAATGGCCATGTGTGCCTGCATGCGGCCCCGTGCACGTGCCATTACTTCCTATGGGACTCAAATATCTGCAAGTCGTAATTTTTACGGGAGGGAGGTCCAGATTGTCAAGATCTATTCCTCTTGTAATGTGATGTACATTGTGGTGGTTTGCTCTTGAATCAGCAAGACCTATTAGCTTGACAAAATACTTGTTCTTGCTGGAGATGAAAGCTACTAGGACTAGTTTGTTGATATGAATCAGCAATACTGCTTCAAATTTTTAAAATTTCTTTACAGGATTGGCTCCGGAGGCTATAAGGATTTTGCATAATTTACCACTGCACAACTTTCTCAGTATAAGCACTCCTACTGCTTGAGATGCTCATGGAACACTTTTCCATGATGAGCAGGAATTTTTAAAAACTCTATGGGTGGGGAGCTTTGGAGAATCCTTTCTGTTGTATTCCTGCCTCTGCAAGTATATGTAACACTCTTTCTCAGGGGGTTCAGCCTTAGAAGGTAGACCTAATTGGCCTCTGAAGGAAATTCTTAAAGATAATCTCTATACATCCACTTATCTTATTTATATTTGTAAATAAAATAAATATTACAAAAATATTGTAAGTTGCTGGATACTCTTTCTTTCAGAGGAAACACTACTTGGGAAGCCCTTAATTGTATATTAGTTTCTAAGACGCTTATAATCAAAGCCAGGATCAAATATTATATTGTATTTCACAGTGATTCTGAGTTTTGTTTGCACTAGACCTCATGGAATTGTTTGCATATGCACATACTGTACATTGTCTAACAGGAGTCTCATCTGAATATCACACATAGGTTGGGTATAGGCCAGTGGTACTCTAACTTTTTACTCTTGGGGGCTCCGTTTATATCTACATGTGGAGGTTGCCCTGAACAAAGTATATGAATTTAAACATTTTGTTTGTTTAGTGTGCATATTTTCATTCACACATCCATGTATATTCATATTTTAACATTTTATAAAGAAATAACATCATTAAAATTAGAACAGTTTTATTTAAGTAAATTCAATATTCAACTCAATGCATGTATAAATTTTACACATAAAAAAAAAATTGGGAAGAGGAGGAGGAATTAGGGCCTCCAAGACTCATGCCCCCTTGAGCAACCCTTTCACACACACACACACTCTCTCTCACACCAGGTATAGAACAACTTGTATGGTCTATTGCAATACACTTGTTGTATTTGTTTAATATCTCACTTTTCCCCCAGTGTGGAATTCAAGGTGGTTTACAACATGGATTAAAACATAATGCAGTTTAAAACCAGTCAAATCATAACACTGAAGAGCATTCTGTCTTATTCTGCATGGTGTTTGGCCTATGTTTATTCATAAAATATTCTTACCTATTTTTATTACAAACGTTGTTTGCCCTGTGTCATATCACATTATGTTGTGCATTATGTGTTTGTAATCCACCTGTTATCCTTTTAAAACATGTCTTAATTGTTGTTTGAAAATCAGTGTGACTTTGACTATGGTACACTTACCTGAGAGTAAGCCCCATTGAATTCAAAGCTATTTGAATTCATTTCTGACTAAACAGAAGCAAGAAGGATGGCTATCATGAGAAAAGATGACTCACTAGAAAAGACAATAATGCTTCCCATGGTGAAAAGGAAAAGGAAAAGAGTGCATTACCAGTGAATAGACTCAAGGAAGCCATGGCCCTGAATCTGCAAGACCTGAGTGGGGCTGTTGAAGACAGGGTGACTAGGAGGTCTTGCATTCATAGGGTCACCATAAGTCAAAGTTGACTTGATGGCAGTTAACAACAACAACAAGGATGGCACCATTATGGTGCTTACTTTTCACTGCTCCACACTCTTAATCTTTGTTTTCACACATTCAGAGGTTTTCTGTGTGTGTGTGTGTGATGTATTTTTTGGAACAGATACTACTTTGGCAGTACAAATTGCACAATATGAAGACATTCTGGAGTTTCAGAAGAGAGCCTGTTTCTCTAGGTTACTGGCAGCAGAAAGACTGGAATGGCAGCACATGTATAACCTTGTGTTTATTATGGAAACACTTTAATCTCAAATGAAGTCAATTATCAAAGCAGCTGGAGATGGGAACTGAAACAATGGAATAGTGACATTCTTGGATTTATCTGTAATGTACTTAACTGGAAATTAAAAGAGTGTATACATTTAGGGTCAAAGAATACAGAGTATTAGTCCAAGAGGGAAAATATCTTTTTACACTTAATGAAGTAAAAACAACAAATGAAGAGACTTCAGACCACTTGGGGATGCTTCACACATCGCTTGCATTAAACTGATAGAGGGAAATTTCTGTTAAGCAACCCTTACATTAAATACACTAAATTAAAAACAGTGTGTCCCAGCTTATGTTATCATCCTTCCATAATATACAAGGTTGATCAAGAATATTCTCTAAAAGCTATTTAAATATATAGCTGTACTTACATCATGCACAGACCAGCTGACCTTAGGCTCCTGTATATTCACTTGAATCTTCTTTGAAACACAGTCCTAGAGAATGAGGGGCCCTTGCTATTTGCTGGGAATGCCTATATCTTTCTAATGATTGTCAGTTGCAAAGCTCTGAACATCAACACTTTTGCACTGGTCGGAGATCTGCAAGCTTCAAGAATAGTAATAGTAATAACAAAAATCCCCTTAGGTTTGTCCCTGCCAAGTGAGAGACTGCCAGGTTTTGAATATGGCTGAGATTGCTTTGTTCATGTGCTTTACAAACCAAGTCATGGGCTGGGGGACATAATGGTGAAATGCTGGGAGCTAGTCTATACTTGGAAGAAAAGAAATGGAGAGAATTGAATAGACTGCTGATTTTAATACACATTGGCAAGATGGTTCTATGAGATTTTCCATGCAGGTGCATATATTACTGTTCTTAACACCCTGCTTTGATGCTGCTCCAATACAAGCTGTTGTTGCTGGGGAAGGAGAGCTGCTAAACACAGATACTTTGAGCTCTGTTGCTAAGGGAGCACATAGCAAAGAACTACTCCATTCATCAAGATGAAATTTTACCTGGTTTTACAAAATGTATTTTTATTGGCTACTATGATTATTTCTTATATAATGAATGCATATGGTGATTATTCTTGTCATGAATACTTCAATTTCAGATAATAACCAATACAACAGAGGAGGAAAACTTGTGGCTCCCCAGATGTCTTGGACTTTAATTCCCATCAGCCCTAGTCAGCAATGGTTGGGGATGGTGGCAGTCATTATCAGCAATATCATGGAGGCACCTAGTTCTCCACCTTTCTGGAGGACTGCATGATTTCCATTCCTTGTGTATAGGACTACACATAGGCACAAGTGGTATGAAACTACTGTGCAGCATCTGTGGAAGAAAAGGGGTGGCTGAAAAATATTTTAATTTCACTATGTCCCCAAATCTGTCCTACATGTGTAGCTTCACTGTTGCCGCCTTTCTTCCAAAGGCCAATATAATTCATAAATAACCGTGGGCTTTATTAAGGAACTTGCAGCACATAGGCACAACTGCATACCCTCCAACTGTCCCAGGGATTGCCCCAATTATTGCTCTGTCATCCCACTTTTTCAAATCCTTTTAAAAAGTCCCAGTTTCTCTCTCCTCCCCCTTTCACCTCAGCTTATATTAAGCTGCTGCAAACTGAGTTCAAAAGTAGTTTGCACTCACTTAACTCAGTGGGGGGGGGGTAGGAGAGGGCAGAATCCTGCCCTTCACAATGGGCTCAGGCAAAAGCAAACTGCTGTAGCTTCTTCTCACTTGTTTGTTCTTTCTCATTAATAACTGTTGCCATCCAACCACACTGTGCTGTTGCTTGGCCACACTGGTCCCAGTTTTCATCAGTGAAATGCTGGAAGGTATGCAACTCTCTTACCTTGCTTATTTACAGCTAGCAGGAAGGCAATTAGCGTTGCAAATTAAGTTCTATCATGATCCATTGACAGACAACTCAATAAATGCAGCTGAAGTAAGTTGTTTCAGGAGCAAACCAATGGACTGCATTCCCTCAGCAGGTTCCACTTGCTTCAGTGTAGTTACTCCAGAATAAGTGCTTTGGGATCCTTAAGAAATTGGGTTCATTAAAAAGGTCATGGACGTTTGACCTAAACAGAAGCATTAGCTTGAAATTGGTGACAAGTGTGATAACTGGAAACACTGATTAGTGTCAGTATATCTGTCCTCATTAGTGGTCCCAGGAGGTTAGGACAGAAATCAACAAGCAAAATGAGGGAGAAAGGAGTTACTAATTGGGAGAAAGTAGTTAAGATTTGTTTATGGCTAGCTATCTTACTTTATTGGGTAAGGATTTTTTTCCCTAACAAGTTTTCTGTCCAAATATACTTAGTTATTGCTATGTGCTTAGATGTTGGCATTAGATGATGGGAGCTTAGTATGTTTAGTAATGGCTCTGTTAAGTCACTGTAGAACTGTAGAGATATTTAGGCTTCCACAATGTTATAAAGTTAAATAGGCAGAATCATCTTAAATAGGTTAGACTGGTTGAATTCAGATGTTTTGGGTTCAGTAGTATAGGTTGAGTCTCCCTATCTGAAATGTCTGGGACCAGAAGTGTTTTAGATTTGGGTCTTTTCTAGATTTTAGATTTTTAATTTTTTTTAATTTTTGCATTTTGGAATATTTGCATATACATAATGAGATATCTTAGAGATCAGGCCCAGGTTTAAACATGAAATTAATGTGTTTCATATGCACCTCGTAACCATAGCCTGAAGGTAATTTTATATATAATATTTTAAAATAATGTTGTGCATGAAGCAAAGTTTTGTCTACACTGAACTATCAGAATGCAAAGGTGTTACTATCTCAGCTACCCACATGGAATATTTTGGATTTTAGAATTCTAGGTAAGGGATACTCAATCTGTACAAATAGAAGCTTTCTAATATATCATCAGACTTCATAAGCACATAAGGCCTTAAACCAGGGGTAGGCAACCTTTTTGAGCCGGGGGCTGGGTTGCTGTTCCTCAGACAATTGGGGGGCCGAAGCACCAAAAATAAATAAATAAATAAATAAATAAATATTTTTTTTAAAAAAATTAAAAATTAAAAAAAATATGCATGCACACTCTCTCAGCCCCAGAAAAGCCATGGCAAAACCCCTGTGGAGATTTTGCCAAGAAAACCCCAAGAACAAGTGATAACAACAATAATTATCATCATGGCGGGGGGCGGCAGGACCAGCCTGGGGCCGGTCCAAAGGCCTTGGGGGGCCATATCCAGTCCCCAGGCCTTAGGTTGTCTACCCCTGCCTTAAACCAACAGTGGCAGTATATATCTAATCAAATCTAAGCAGCATTTTCTCACTTAAACTCATTCCCCAACTAAGTGGCTACAGGGTTGCTCCCTGGGAAGCTGCAATACCTTTGAGGCAGTTTATGTTAATGCAATCCAAAGAGCTCTTAGGTGCCTAATAAGGCTTGAGTATCCTAATAAAATACACTAGCTTTGAGATCCTATGTTGGCTGTTGAATTTTGGGAATTGTAGTCCAAGAAAACTTTTCTGAATCTGAGTTCTTTTAAACTAGAGCATTCTGTTGACATGGTCAAGCTGAGTCAGTGCTCTTTGGATTTTCTAACTCCAACTGTATCCACCCTGTCTTTGAAACAATGTTCTCTTGAAACACAGTTAAGAAGTAGTGTGATGCAGTGTTGTACTGGGACTCCATGAGACCAGAGTTCAAATCTCTGCTTGGCCATGGAAACTCACTGGGTGGGGAAGTCACACTAGCTCAGCCTGAGAGGAAGGCAATTGTCAAATGCCCTCTGAACAAATCCTGTCAAGAAATCCCTGTGATCGTTTCACCTTCAGGTTGTCATGATCCAGAAATGACTTTAAAGGCACACAATGGTGAGAGAGAAAGTCAATGGTTAAGTTTGCCTAGTATTGTGTGAACAAGTCTATTATAGTCCATGCTGGCTGTTTTTCTCCAAGCTGCTATCTATTTGTGGAGTTACATCTACTGCATACTGTCCTCTATATCCATTGACTGGGAAAAAACAGGGTTCTGATTACATGCCCACCATTAAGTTGCCACAGATGTATTCAAGCACCTTTTAATAAAAGTGTTGTGCCCTCTTTTGTAAGATGTGGCTAGTTCTCAGGTTTAAATCATTTGGATTAATCCTGGAATGCATTGTGACACTGTAGGTAGTAAATGGCTTCTCCTATTCTAATACAGAGACAATCTCTTGTTTATAGTGACCTTGGTAGTGTAAGGCCCTTTAACAGACAAACAAAATTGCTTCTGTCCTCACCTTTCATTTTAGTCAACATTGCTTATGTATGGTAAGTGGATCTGTATTGTTTACCCCAAGGATAGACAGCAGAGAGCTGTCATTACCATCCTACTTTAAATCCATTAATTACAATTGGCTAGTTTTATTTTAATTGTATTCATTCAAAGATTTATTTTCTTATTGTTTCTGCTGGGAGTACAAGTTGTTCTTCCAGTGCATAGTCTTTATCACATGCAAAAGAAAAGACCATCTTGTTGTCTAAAGTATCATCTTAAGATCCCTTGGTGCATCTACACTGTTGAAATAACGCAGTTTGACACCACTTTAAGTGTTGTAGCTACATCCTATGGAATCCTTGGATGTGTAGCTTTACAAGGTTTTTAGTCTTCTCTGTCAATGTGTACTGGTGCCTCACAAAACTATAAATCCTAGGATTCTATAGGATGGAACCATGGTAGTTAAAGTGGTGTCGAACTGCATTATTTCTACAGTGTAGATGCACTCATAGGCCCATAGCTGTCTCATTTTTATTTCATTAGTGTTCTTCCAGATCTTTCCCAAATGGCAGGTTGTTTCTTCCATTAATAGTACAATTTCTTGTATGATCCTTATGATAAAGATTTTTTAAAGGTTTGTATGGGTGGTCTCCATGAAAGAAAGAAAAAAAGCACTCAAAAGGCATATGTAAAAGTTTAGAAAAGTCTTAGGGCCTAAGCAGACTGGCGGCATGGGGCCGCCGTGGGAAGGTGCGCCATGGGACCAAGGCATCCCCATGCCTCGATCCTGCGGTGCACCTTCATCATCCCTGAAAGGAGTGCTAAAACAGCGCTCCTTTCACAAGTCAGCGAAAGTGCGCCGCAAAAGCTTGCGGCACACTTTTGCTGACTTTTCTGCTGCAGCGTGTCCGGATGCTGCGGCGGGAGGTTGCCCTCGGAGCACCAGCCGTGCGGAGGGCCGGCGGCTCCGAGGGCAACCTCGGGAGGAGGAAGTGGTGCCGAGCGTGCGGCTGCCCCTCCGCTTCCCTGCCTCCAGGACGGCTCTATTAGCCGTCTGCCGAGACCCTTAATTACTGATTAAATGAATAAACTCAATCACATTTCCTCCTTTCAATCATACCCACTGTAACCTGTCTAGTTTGTAGGATTGGAGTATAGCTCTAATTTATGTTGGGGGGAGGGGAAGAAAATTGCACTTAACTTAATGCTGTTCCATACTGCGGTGTCTTTGCCTTGCCTAAATAATAATAATTACATTTTCTGAGACAGACTTCCATCAGCTATGAACCACGAATAATGTAACTAGAGAAAATGAGGCCCATATGTATTTGCTGACACAGTGTGTACAGAACTTTTGAGAAGCATATTTGGCTGTTATAATTTCTGTTAGTAACTCTTTAACATTTGTAATTCTAGATTTCTGGAGTTGTGTTGATGTGCATAGGAGTGTCTATCCAAGTGAAACTCCGGGATACTTTTGTGGTGTTGAACGAAGCTGCTTTAGAGGTTCCTGCGATCATAACAGTTGTTGGCACACTTATAATCATCATAGCAAGCTTTGGGGCAATTGCTTTGCTAAAATGCAACCCTAAAATGATCAAAGTGGTAAGTGCTGCCAGATTTAAGTAGGATCCAGAACGTATCTTCATTTGAACACACACATACACAGTGTTTTAATTAACTTCAAATATACTCAAGAGTGGTCCATGTCTTGTAACATCCTGGCCAGCACTGCTGTTTTGAAGTCAGAAGTGAAGACTGAGTCAAGAACTGTCATGACTTGGAAGTGGAGAACATGTTCTGATGTTGTTGGATTGCAACTCCCATTTCTACCATAGCTGTCTCCTAGTTGCAATGCTTCAACAAACAAAGCTCTTGTCCAGGGTGTGGAACCTGAGGGACAAGCCACCTCTTCAGATTGGTTAACTTTTCCTTTATTTCTGTGTAATAGCTGTATATAAACCCATAATTGTTAATTAAGGAGGTGCACCCTCTTCAAGAATGAAGATAGCAATCATGCACGGCTAATTTGTCTACCACATCCACTTAGCAACTGTGAGAAATCAGTTTCACTAAGTAACTACTCATAGTATAATGGCTGTATTTAGAGCAAATAGCAAACTTGGAAGGACATGATGTTCCTATTTTGAATTAAATGAACTTCCAAGTATACTTCATAATAGGTTACAAATCATGCCCAGTTAGGTAGCTGTGCTCCATCTGCAATGTTGGGCCCTTGATGTGGTGGGAAAAAATGACTCAGTGTAATTGTGCACTTGCTGATTTTCTTTTTATCCTGAATATATGCCCCCAAATATGTTTTCTTGAACAAGAATGTATAAACAGTGGTCATTCTCTAATCGTAGCAGGTTATTTTACCAAGTATGGTGCTAGTGGCTCAGCGCGGACATGATCAGTGATTTTTTTTTTAAACTATTCTTAATCATTACTTCATTATCTCTGTTCTGTGTCAATATATCAGTGCCAGCAGTAATGGATGAATGTTGAGTTTGGCTCTGTAGGTATCATAAAATCAACTTGGCATAGTAGATGGATTACAAATTGGACTGAAGGGTGAGGGAGGCAGAAGTGGATAAATGATATTGAGAAAATAGCAATACTGCTTTATCAAGATGCAATGTTGATCTTGTTCTTAAGTCACTGGCCGCTGAACTGAGAAGGCCTCTCTGTTATTAGTTCACAGGCATCTTGCTGGCTCACTTGAGTGCTGGAATTGTAGTTGGTGCTGTTGCCTATGCTTACAGAGAGAAGGTAAGCTCTGTGTTGAATTAAAGTCCAAATTTAGAGTTGAGAAGACAGTAGAAAGATTTGTGACTAGAAGTGTTCTATTTTCCCAGGCCTGCATTCTCAAGCAGTCAGGCAGCTGGTTTTGGGTGACACAGAGTGGCAACATTTGCTATTTAACTGATTACTGTTGCATTACTTTTGCATTATTACTATTAGGTAGTGGGGAAAATGCATTTCTAGGATTATTATTTTTTGCCTCGAGTGCAGTGGTGCAATCAGATCTGGACCTAGGGTTGCAATTCCAAGGGCCTGCATTCATGGGGGAAGAGTCCAAAATGGCCTCTCGATAGGCAATAAAATAATGAAGCACCGGTTATCTATCTCCAAGGAAAAACTGTGGCATCTGACTGGTGAATCCTGCAGTGCACAAAGCCAAATGAAGGGAGAGAGGAATATGGACAAGTCACATGCTCTCATCCTCAGGGGAAGGCAATGGCAAACCACCCCTGAACAAATCTTGCCAAGAAAACTCTATGACAGGTTCATCTTTAGGTTCACCGTTAAGCCAGGAATGACTTGAAGGCACACAACAACAACCACCAACAGGAATTTGCCAGACCAAGTAATAAAGCCCATTTATGTGATAGTTTTTTTTTTCTTTGCTAAATTCAGTTAAATGTGAGCTGAACCAATTAGGCATTAGCTTTGGAAGGGCATTAGCTTTGAAAATAGCACACAGTGATACTACCATAACAGAACCTTTACCTGAGAGGGGCTGCAAGTGTTCTGCAACTGGATGCAACTGTGACAGTGATACCAGAACTGTCCCAAAGCACGTTTTTACCTGAGATGGAAAAGCAAATACCTCTCAACTCTTTCCGTTCCTGTCACAGCAGCCCAAGGTTATCTAGCTTAATTTGGTATCTATAAAGTAATATATAGGAATGCATGTTGCATGGTTCTCTATGTTTTTGTTAACACAGTTACATCAAACATTACTGAAAGATGTCTTGAAGACCTTGGACAAGTATAGTGAAGAACTGCAGATCACCAAAGCTGTGGATAGTCTACAGAGACAGGTAAATAAGATTTTCTCTGGAAGAAATTACAGGTAAAAAGTAGAGAACTACTCATAAAACTCAACATTCTGGTTAGAGTCAGGAAGCTCAAACGTTCTTCAGTACTTTCTCCCTATGCTTTAACAAGTTAACTATACACTTGCCTATCGATATTTAGTGAATAACTTGATCAGCTAGGTTTGTGTGTATGTTGTGAGAGAGGCCAAAAGAAGAAACAACTGAAAATGTAAAAAAGAATATATTGAAGAAGACATCTAGTGCTTAAGCTTGCATAGAAAGTTATATTTTAAAAAGTAGTGAATTTTAGTTCAACAGCCGCACCTCACACAGTAGGTAGGTGCAGTTACAATTGTTTTTACATTTTATTTTAATTATTACAAATATAAAAATAGAGTATCATTACCATTTAGTAAAAAGAAGGTGGGGGAAAGAAACTAATGGGAGTTACTGAGGTCATTTTTTATTGAGTTTCATAGTAACTGAAGCACTTTCCTCTTGCACTGTAGTTCCAATGTTGTGGTGCGGAGAACTATACTGACTGGCTAAACACCACATTTGGCGCTCTCTCTTCATCTGTCCCAAGAAGCTGCTGTAAAGTACCTGTGGAAAGCTGTGTCACAGATCTAAACAAATATCCAGTAGGCATTAACCAGCAGGTAAGTCTATACTGTTGTAAAGTGTATGTTTGTTTCAAAGACATATTCCGCATAAGATCATTTCAGATAGATACACAGGAACACTGGGGATTCAATGTCAGCAAACAGAAAAGTTATAAAAGGCAGGGTTCTTGTTTCACATATTTCTGTGAACAGTATTTAATTTTGCTTTTAGCTGTGAACAGTATTTAATTTTGCTTTTTGTGCACACCTCTTGTGCAATAGTGGCCACTGGCTTCCATGGCAGCGGAAGGAACTTTCCAAGGTGCTGAAGCTACTTTGGGGCTTTGGTTCAGTTCCTTGAATAGCTCCTTTAAAGACTGGATGAAGAGCAAGAACAGATTACCTCCCTGCTGTCATTGGAGGCACCTGCCTCTACTGCTCTAGTGACTTTTGTAACCCTCAAGTAGTGGTATAATAATAAAAGTAAGAACTGTTTGCATGCATAGACTGTGGCCCCCTTATCTGAAATGCTTGGGACCAGAGGTATTTTGGATTTTTTCAGATTTAGAAATGTTTGCATATACATAACAACGTATCTTGGAGATGGGACCAAAGTCTAAACATGAAATTTATTTATTTTCATATATACTTTATACCAGGGGTAGGCAACCTTTTTGTGCCGGGGGCTGGGTTGCTGTCCCTCAAACAATTGGGGGGTCGAAGCACCATAAATAAATAAATAAATAAATAAATAATTTAAAAAATATATGCATGCACACTCTCTCAGCGCCAGAAAAGCCATGGCAAAACCCCTGTGGAGATTTTGCCAAGAAAACTCCAAGAACAAGTAATAACAACAATAATCAATATCATCATGGCGGGCGGCAGCGGGGGTGGGTGGGTGGCGGCATCCGGCCCCCAGGCTTTAGGTTGCCTACCCCTGTAATTTTATACACAATACTTTTAATAGTTTTTTGCACGAAACAAAGTTTGTGTACATTGAACAATCAGAAAGCAAAGGTGTCATTGGGGCTGTCCACATTTGCAAAAAAAGATTCACCCCATTCTGAAACCTACCAGTTTAAATGACAGAGGTGGCCAAAATGGGAGGAAACTGGAATGAAGCTGCACTCTGGGGCTGAACAATGGAGCAAAATAACCCCCAGTTTGCTCCAGTTCAAGTCAGAAAGTAAGAACTATCATACCAGTGTGCAGACTACATACCGTTGTCTGGTCTGGTGAGCAGCCAGCACCATTGGTGTCCACAATTGCTATCCAGACAAGGGAGACTCAACCTGTACAGAAAACTGAGTAATTTGGTCCTTAATGTGGAAATTCTGTACCTGCACACTGGGTGAGCCAGTCTGTCATTGATCTTACCAGTTACGTATGGTACAAAGACACTTCAGTGGGAGAGACTGCTGATTTATATTGCATCAAGAGGGTACAGTTATCGCAGGAATTCTCATCATATAACAGTCAAGATCCTACATGGCCTGAGGAACTCTTACACTATGCTGGACAGAGGTCTGTTATGATGCACCACATTCTGGACTTGAGGCTTTGCTGCAATAACCCCTCTGAACAGCTGTTCATGGTCAGTGGAGCGTGTGGGGAATAGGAGAAATGCTGGACTCAGCACTGTTGTAATCCTTTTGTGGCTGGCTATGGGTACATAGTCAGATGCTTCTACAATACTGCCCGCTCCCCATGAGGCATGGAATGGCCATTTTGGGAGGGTCTTCAGAAGTGGTATGGTAAGTCAGAGGATGGTGGTATGTAGTTCAGCCTAGAATAGGTCCACTTACAGAACTATGCTGTGCTGAAACATGTAGAATTGCAGCTTCTGACTTCCAGAACTTTAGGACCATCCAAGTTGATTGAGACATTGCAAGGGTGCGTGGGAGTTATTTGGAGCTTATTATTGTTTTTGCAAAGTTTGCATTTGCTTGTTTGGTATTTAAAGGCAGAATAGTATAGATTTTTTTTAAGTAGTCTGTCATTTATGAATAACAATATTACTATTAAAATTTAGTTAAAATTTATTTTGTATGTCTTTTTACTTTTAGAAGATATTGGGGAAGTAGAATCAAAAGGTAGTGTGATACCATGAGTTAGCACGTTGGAAGTCAGTTGTGTACCCTTGTTCTTATAAATTAGTGTAACTAACTTATGTAATAGTGTATTAGTAGTAGTGTGTAGTTTTTGTAGATGTAGTAGTAGGAGACAATGTGTTTTTTTTAAAAAGTGTAATAGTAGTAGTGTGTGGTTTTTGTAGATGTAGTAGTAGGAGACAATGTGTTGTTGGGGTTTTTTTTGTATTTATTATGTTTGTGATAATTGTATGTGTGTTTTAGATTAATGGAATATCTGTGTCTGATTATATATATATGTTGGGAGCTTTCCTATTTCTGATTTCCCCTGTCTCCATGCTAAAGAAACATCATTGTTGACCCTGCCTTTTGGTCAACATTGCTTTTATCATTGGGTAAAGAGGACTTACACACTTGGCTTTTGTGATGGCTCCTTTATGACTGGCATAGGAAACTATGGATGTCATGATTTGATTGACACTTGAGAACCAAAAAGTAGGGCTTGTGGATTTTATGAAAAGGCCCCTATTTTTTCTCCTATAATTTAAGCAGTCCTGTCAATATAGCTGTCTAAATGAACAGGTGCTCCTTTTGGGTGGGCAGACAGTAATCTGTATTATGGAACAGCTGCCACATTTTTGAAAACCGAACCTTTATGTAGATTCTGCATTATGATGATAGTTCACAATCCATTTGGTTTGATGGTGAGTACTCATATACAACAGTTAAAACTTGTGATTTGTCTTTTTCAGGGATGTGTTCTAAAAGTGAAGAATTGGTTTGAAGAACACATTTTTGTATTTGGAGGGGTTGGCATTTTTCTTGGACTAGCACAGGTAAGTGTAAGATGTTCTGTAACTGTATATTGAGTAAATGTAATCTGAACGTTGCCTATGATGCTTTGCAAAGCAGAAAAATCTAAGAGCCAAATCTTCAAAAGAGAAAAAACAATAGCTGCCCTGGTGACTGAAAGAACAGGATTTCTCAGTGTCCCCCCCCCCACCCCAAAAGGAGACAAGCCCTGTCTTGCACAGTTGGTGGCCTCATTGCAGCAATGCAGTCCCTTACTTTCAGCGGCACTTAGTCCATATTAACATCTAGTTGAATTGGAACTATACAATAATAATGGGCCCATAGTATCTACTGTGGTTTGGTTCCAGGATCCCCCATGGATACAAAAATCTATGGATACTTAAGTTCCATTATATACAATGGCAAAGTAAAATTACATAAAATTGAAAAAACAAGGTTTAAAGCACATATATATATATATATATAAGGGGAATTGCTTGCAGAAATGGACATATTAGGCAAAATTGCCTATTTTAAAATTAAATGGAAAGAAATATAAATTATCAGGATTTTTTTTAAAAAAAAGATACAAACTGATGTGGAAATAGGAGGGAATGAACTGAGGCAGGAAAAATGAGTAAAACAGAAACCAAAGCAGACAGATGATTTTTCCATGAAACACTTACCTAACCTTGTATGTGTTCTGTGCTCTCTTGTCAGCTAACTGGGATCGTGCTTTGCTTTCTGCTGCTGAAAATATTAAAAGAGAACTATGAAAGTATTGAATAAGTTTAAGAAGCTGATGTTACTTTTAGAGCTGAAACTGGAAGGCAAAATGTACTCTGTTCTTTTTGCCCTGCTAGTTATGTCATAAGCCAATAAAATGATTATATCAGCTGAATGAATGGTTTGCCTTCACCAAAGCAACGAAATAGAAGTGCCCTTCTCATAAGGGAAAGGTGTGTGAAGTACAGATGACAGCAATATAACAGTCTTCCAAACATCTCAGCTCTCTGCTCCACAGCACTTGTGTTGAAGAGATCTTGATGACGACTTCACTAGAAATTTTTCCTTCCCACCCAACAAACCAGGAAACCTCAGCATACCTACAGCTATTAAAGATTTGGAACAAAATGACATGTAAGCCTATTACAAAGTAGTCCAAAACATAATTGGTTGAAACAAAGTCCTATTGTGTTCAGCAGGGCTCATAATGAATTATTGTGGTCTTCCAAATATGTGGTAAGCATGACTCAAACAGACTTGGACAATGTAAAGAGCACTTATGCTTCTAAAAGTGCAAACAAATCCAACCCAATGCTCCACTTGAAAAACACACACACATACTTGAAACCTCGGATAATATGACCTGAGTAGTCCTCTCTTGCCTGCTGTAGCACTACAGAGCTCTCCACTTGCTCTTACCTTCCTCAAATGATGGTTGGAAGGCCCGTAAACTGATGAGGTTATGTGTAGGTATCAGAAAGTACAAAGTAGGGCAAGACTGGCAATCCACAAACCTGGCTACCACATTGCTTACTCCTAATTCTATGTAGATTAAAAACAAGCTAATGAACTCTGGCTCCCAACACAGATGCACAGAAGATCTCAGCATTTGCCTGATGAGAAATACTCTTGTAGTCCTATCTTCTAGTGCCTGTTTAATAAACTGCTAGTTCCCTTACTTCACTGGTGCCACTCCAGGAATGTTCTTCTTTACTATCTAATAAGTGTACTTATATCATGGGACATTGTAGAAAGAGGGTTTATACTGCTGAAAGTTAAAACACATTGTGCAACTATTTTATTTATTTAGGTAATGGGTTTACTCTTTAAAGAGGAAAACAAATGAAAACATGCATGAGTTGCAAATGGAAGATAATGTTTGATATCAGATAGCCTGTATTTTCCAAGAGAAAGAAAAACTGAAGAACAGTGATGGAGAAACTCCATACATGATCAAGTTATCTTCAGCAATTAATAGCATCTGAGAAAGTACTCAAGTCTTCAAAAGCTTGTTACCTGCTTCTTTCTTTCATTTAGGACTTCATCACACAAGGCTATAAAGAGCCCTGGTGGTGCAGTAGTTAAATGTCTCTACTGCAGCCACTCACTCACAAACCACAAGGTTGTGAGTTCAGTACCAACCAGGGGCTCAGGTTGAACTCAGGTTTGCATCTTTCTGAGGCCACTAAAATGAGTACCCAGCTTGTTGGGGGCAATTAGCTTACAGTTGTAAACCGCTTAGAGACTGCATAGCATGGTATGAAGCGGCATATAATGAAGCTGCTATTGCTATAAAAGCATCTAATGCAGGGGTAGGCAACCTTTCCCCTTTAAGGGCCGAGGGACTTCAGCTCCCAGAAGCCTCAGCCATGTTGGCCAATAGTCCCATGTTGGCCAATAGCTCCTGGGATTCTGGGAGCTGAAGTCCCTTGGCCCTTAAAGGGGAAAGGTTGCCTACCCCTGATCTAATGTCTAGATGCCCCACAAATCTGAACAAATGCATCATTCCAAGGCCAGGTAAAGGTAAAGGTATTCCCCTTTGACAAGGTTGTTGTGTCCTACTATACGGGGAGGTGCTCATCTCTGCAGAAGCGCCAGCGTTGTCAGATAACTCTGGTGGTCACATGGCCAGCATGACTACACCAAACCTTCCCACCGAAATGGTACCTATTTATCTACATGCTTTTGGACTGCTGATTTGGCAGAAGCTGGGACTAGTGAGCTGCCAACCTGCTGATCTTGCAGTCGATAGAATCAGCGTCTTAACCGTTGACCCACAAATGGATCATCCCAAGGCCAGGATAAACATGCAATTTAGAAGCACACCCAAAAAGCAGGGGAGGAAATAGACTGTGTAGCTTTCCTTTCCCTATTAGGAGAAGGCCTAAGCTTAACCTTTCCCCATGAAATGCTAGCTATCTGTAGCCAAGGGTTATGGCAGGAAGCAGACAATCTTAATAGTTGGATGGGACCACAATGGACATCTACTCCAACTGCTCACCCTGTAGGAATGCAGTCCTTCGTATCTGTTGGGGTTTGGTACAAGGACCCCCCATGGATTCTCAAGTCCCATTAAATACATGGCGTAGTGAAATGGTGTTCCTTATATAAAATGGCAAAATAATTTGCTTTTGGGAATGTATATATATTTTTATAACTGCTTTTAAGCCATGGATGATTGAATCTGTGATTAAAGAATCTGTGGATACAGAGGGTTGACTGTACATAAACGTAGCTTTCCTGAAAGATTCCCATCCAACCTGTTTAAAGACTTCTAAAGTAGTCCACTCTCCCACTCTATTCTACTCTGTTCTTAGAATAATGAAGTTCTTCCTAATATTTAGATGGAATCACTTGTAATTTGAATCCTTGTTTTTCTGCCCTAATCTCTAGAGTAGCAGAAACCAAGCTTGTTCCATTTTCTACATTACATCTTCAAATATTTAGACAACTATTGTGTCACTTCTCAACCTTCTCTTCTCCAAGCTAAACAAAGCCAACTCCCTAAATCTTTCCTCACCTTTGATAATCTTGGTTGCCCTCCTCTGGACATGTTCCAGCTTGTCGATAATACCTCTTAAAACTATGGTGCCTATAACTGCACACAATATCTCACATTAAAATTGACTCAAAGCAGAACAGAGTGGCCCTGTTAGTTCTCTTGATGTTCCTATTGATGCAGCCTATAATTTCACTGGCTTTTGGGTCACCACATCACACTACTGATTCATGTTTAGCTTGTGGTCTGCTAAAGACCATTAGGTCCTTTTCATATGTACTGTTTTAAAACCAGGCATCACCTCTCCTATATTTGTGCATTTTTCTTTCCTAGATGCAGATCCAAAACACAATGCAGAAATAATTCAGTTTGAGACTACTTTAACTGCCCTGGCTGTGCTAGGGAATCCTGGGAATTGTAGTTTATTGTGGTACCAGAGCTCTCTGACAGAGAAGGCTAAATGTCTCACAAAACTACAATTCCCGGAATTCCATAGCATTGACCCAGGGCAGTTAAAGTGGTCTCAAACTGGATTATTTCTGCAGTGTGTTTTGGACCCTTCTAACTTTGGATCCTTGTAGCTATCTTTCCAAGTCATTTTGAATTTTGAACCTGTCCTCTGGGATATTCCCTACCCCCCCCACCCCAAAAATTAGTCACCTACCAATTTGATAAACGTCTTCTATTCCATTAACCAAGTCATTATAAAAATGTTGAACAGCACTAGGACAAGAAACCATTTTAAATATATCAGCATCAAGTGGTACAATCTAAGAAAAAGCTTTGCCACTTGATTTGGCTGCGCACAGAACTGGACCTAACTCACAACTAACTTTTGTTCAATGAAGGGCCACTAAGAAAGTGAGTAAGGGATATACATTACAAACTTAGCACCAGGTGCTTTGTGGTGATTACATCAATGAAGTGAGGTTACCATGCAAAGATGTCTGTGGGAGTGAGCAGGGGACTAGTGAAGGACCAAGTTTAATTATGTAGCCTACACCCTTAATCTGTATGCTTTTGAAAAAAAGGACTTTTTGAGCTAAATTAACAAAGGACATTACAGAAAATAGGTATGTTCCATCCATGTATTAAGAGGTTTTTCTTTATTAGAATAATTACATTTCTGTAAATTAATAGTTATACATTCTTAATTTTTTATCATTAATTTTCACTTGTGAAACAAACCTTTGATTTATCAGTAAGAAAATGAGTAAAAAAATTAATCAACAATTCAAGAGACAACCAGCTATAAAAATACAGCACTATGGTATTATAAATAATCAAGATTTCAAAGAAGTGCCCACAACCACCACCACTTGTTCTGAAGAAAGTCATTTAAGGAGTTGCAGTTTTTTTCAAACTATTCTGCAAAGTCTTTTGCAGTCTAGCTATGTTGGCATCTAAGGCTGCTAGGCCATTTTTGAAGTCTTCTTCATCTCTAGATGTGAATGTTGAAAAGGAAGATACAGTCCATTCAGATTTTCCTGACATCCAGTCAAAAGTTGAAAAACTGGAATCAGGAGCAGAAATTTCAGCGTCTTTGCTGTGCATATTTTCTTTCTGATGTGAAATGGGAACATAAAGGAATTTATCAGGATGAAGTCTGTCTGGATTGTCTGAAATCACTTTAGCAGCTCCACTGGTTGTTTCTTTTGGCAGCATCTGGAACCTCTTGCCTTCCAGCACTGCTGTCCTCCCTGAAGTTTCAGCTTTATTTTCAACAGTCTTATTTGGACAATAGCTACTGTTGAATTTGTCAGAGACTATTCTTTTGCCCATTAACCCAAATCTATTCATTTGCTTAGAATCAACCAAATCACAGTCCAATTTTGGGGGAACTTGGTGTTGTGTTTCTGCTCTTCTCTCAGCTGCTGCTGCTGGTTTTTGAGATGGATTGCTACTCAATGGTATGTAAATAGTCTCATCCATCCCAGGTCCTTCCACTAAAATACTTGAGTTGCTGGCTCCTTCAACATCAGGCTTCAGAAAGGTAAAAACATTCCTTGGATCCACAATTTCCTCTTCAACAACAGGACTCTTTTGAGAAGAGTAATCTGCTACCCTGATGTCATTTGCTTGATTTGGTTCTTTCATCTCTGTCTTTGATAAGAGAGCTTCTGCATTTATCATAACAGGATCAGTTTCTAATTTTTTGAGGTAGTTCATTATGGAATCACTTAGAGGGTATGCGTCTGGCTGCAGCTGTTTCTCATGAAATTCCAAGACAGCTTTTGACAGACTCCTTTCATGTTTTGGTGCAGCAGTGTCCACAGTGAGATCAGCAAGAAGTTTGGACATACTGCCTTGCAAAGCCCTGTCAAGAACAGTTCAAAGGTTAATTAGAACTGCAAACAAGGCAGAAGCTGAATACCTCATATCTGTTTTGACTTGTTAGGTGCAGGCAGCACATTAATTTAACTTGCTTCTGAGTAAACATTAGGGTACGGCTGTAAAATTCTTTCAAGGGATCATACACATTGCCATTGATGTAGCAGAAAGTCTGACCTGGCATAATTATGTGATTCTATACCACAGAATAGTAAAACTATTTTAAAGTATACCTACAGAACTTCAGGCACATGAAGTATGCTTAAAATTGAAGACAAAACTACAAGAAGAGGCATTTATAAAAATAATTCCAAATTGCTATTATACTGAGCTGAGATTCAGTGTTGTGCAGTAGTTTGAGCACTGAACTACTACTGTTCAGATCAGGGTTTGAATCCCCACTCAGCCACAGAAACCTACTAGGTGACTGGGCAGGTCACACTCTCAGCCTCAGAGGAAGGCAAAGACAAACCCGCTCTGAACAAATTTTGGCAAGAAAACCCATAGTAAGTTTGCCACGCGTCATAAATGACTTGAAGGCATACAGCAACAAAGAATGTTATCTAATGGTTTCAATTAAAAGGTTAAAGTAATATATGTAATCTATTTCTTCTAAATCAGGATTGGAAAAGTACTGCCCTCCAGAGGTGGTTGGACTGCATCTCTCAGCTTTCTTTGCCACTGGCTAAGACTGATGTGAGATGCAGTCCCAAGAGCATCATCTAGAGGGTTGCATGAATCTCACCCTTGTTCCATAAAGAGGGGGTAGGAAGAAAATCCATGCATGTATAGAGCTCCCTGTCAACAATGTAAGGTGTCACACTGTCAGCATGATTAACATCATCCTCCCTCGCACTCACAAGGGAGCCACTTTGATAGCACATGGTTTCAGAGAAAGTTCTACAACCAGGTGTGGGAAGGGATGCCAAGTAAATGAGGAAAACACATGCAATTAGCCTTTTTGCAAACACTCCTATCTCACAGGTTAGAACTACAAGGCAATGGCTCCTCCATGCAAGAGACCATGAGTTTAAGGGCCCAAGAAGTAGTACCTAGAGCAGTGCCATTCAAATCTGAAAACCCAGTCATTAAATTTGAGTCCAAGGCACCCTCTGTGAAGTAGCACCAATTAAATTCTTCCAATGAAGTTTTAACAAGTATTGATCATGATTGGGAAATAGTAAATGTGTGCCAAGTCCAGCCCTTTTGTTCCTCCCTCCTGAATAACTCCTGGGTAAAAATTTAACTTTACAAATGGGATCCATAGCTGAATGAAAAGAAGTATGCATATGTGATACACTGGCGACTATTATTCCTCTCCAGCTAATGAGATCGTGTGCAAGCTGATTTTCACATGCTGCAGTTACTATTAATTCTTGATGAATGACTGAAACAGTGATTCAGGAATTAAGAATAAAAGCTAAAAACCAATGACAGTCTATACACATATCAATTATAAATGTTTTATTTCCCATGAGGAAAATAGGTTTCAGGTAATTCCCTGAATCACTACTACCATCTTGTGGCCAGCTATTATCATCACAGGACAAGATCTTACACTTCTTATGTGGCTATATGTTGAGTCTGACCCATGGCGGCACCATCACACCATTTTCTTGGATTTGTTCAGAGGTGGCTTGCTATTACCTTCCTCTGAATATAGCCCACAGTAGTACCTCTTAAACTATCTGTTGTGGGGGACCTGCAGAGGTGTTTTTCCAATGCGCCAGAGACTGGCACCATAGCTGTACCTTTCAATTACAACAGTTTCTTTCTTTCTTGGAAAGTCACCATGGACCAGCAGTCAACATTTTGTGTTTGTGAGACAGCACTGTGCACAGACCACCACTTTCAGTAGCAGTGGCCTACAGTATCCTGGCCGAATCCCTTCCAAGCACTAACCAGACCCAACCTTGCTTAGCTTCCAGTGCCATCTAATATCTTGTAACTTTAGGATTACACATACCACTATACATATTGCAGCAAATAAACATTGGTGCCCTCTTAATTCAACATTCCACTCATTGTCATTTGAGTACACACCCACCAGACCAGGGAAGCTTCTCTGCTCCAATGAAGTCCCTCAACATGACAGAGCAGATTTGGAAGGGTGGGGGAAGACAGTGGCAGGGAGGGAGAACCTATTCTGCCTGGAGTATCTATGCTATTGGCAGTATTCTTTTGACAGCTGTGGTAGACAATTACAGCAAGATTGTGCTCTAACTCCAGGTTTTGAAAATCCTACCCAGGAAAATTATCTGGCAGATTTTCTGATGACTTTGAGTAGGAGCACATTTAAACTGGCTCAACAGATGAATTTTGTTGGTTTCAGAGATATGAGAGCTTTTAACTAGCTAAGAAATCCACTGTTTTCTACTTTGGTGGTTTCTCTTCCCATCCTCAACTCTCTCAAAATGCACTTTAGAGACCTTTAATATGTCCACCCCATCTTATTGAGCAGGCATACTTTGAAACTTTCAGGTTTTTAATTTCAAGACCAGAATCTTATTGCTGCACTGTGTCAACACAAATAGGAATGGAAGGAGGAAAAACTTCACAAGTAAAGCACCCATGGAGAAAGGCAGGCACTGGAGAAATTGGGTGCCTGATTCTCTGGGAACCAAGAGAAACTGGTTCTCTGCCTTCCTTTTGCCACTGCTATGCAGCCCTGGGAAAAGAGCAATCACTAATACTGTGCACCAACACAGTTCTGGCCTGAATGTTTTGATTGGGTCAGGAAATGCGCTGCTTGTACTGAATGAAAAAAAAGAAAAAAAGCAATGTTACCTAGTCAATTCACGCAGTCTATTCACTTCTGCATCTCGCTGACGCAATGTTATGTCCAAAATCTGGTTCTCTTTCTCAGCAGCTTCTAACCTATATTGGAAATGCTTCATGTTGGTCAACATCTCATCAGCTTCTATGATACATATTCATAAAGTATGAATGTTAATGTTTATGATAAAATGAACACACAAATACTGTAATCTCCCCCAGTGGTTAACACACACACCAAGTTTAAGCTTTGTTGATTCAATATCATACTGCTGTCTCTTTTCAAGCAGCTCTTGCTCTCGCTCATGGATTATTCTAGTTAGTCTTTTGTTTTCTTCTTTTTGGCTTTCTAAGATTTTAATGAGCTCTTCATTTTTATTTTGCAGTGACTCAATGCTTTTTACAGATTCACTCAGTTGAGCCTGCAATGTCACATTCAGACATCGGAGGGAGATAACTATGGGATGGAAACAAAACAGTTTGACAAAATTAGCTCCACAAACAGATATTTTACAAAGAAAGAAAAGGAACTTGTAATCTCTAGGATCAATTAGTGCAACACATCTTACTCAGGGCTACTGTTAGAGAAAGACTGAACATTCTAGATAGTGCAGAATGCTGCAGTGCCTCCTTATGGAAATACACAAGAGATGTTCTGAGAGGATGCACTGTTATTTATTTACTTCCAGGTCAGAAGTGAGGAATGTGCTGCTCCTTCAATGTTGAACTGTAGCTCTTAGCAGTCCCAACAATGACTAGAGTTGATGAGAGCTGCAGAGTAACAACATTTGGAGAACACCTTGTTCCTTGCTTCTGTTCTGTGCCAAAATCAGGATACTTTAATGGCTGGAACTTGCCTAGGAAACAGCAGCTGTAATGCTGAAACTATAGTTAGCTGACAATAGTTACTGCCCAGTTCCCACATTTTTCTCCATATAATCATGTACCTGATCGCATACAGAAATTTCAGCAGCACAAAACAGCTCTTGAGATTTAAATATTTAAACTATGAGTTAAAACTAAACAACTGTGGAATAAATGAAGCCAAAACTCCATTGCTAGACAAATGTAAATTGGGATACTGCAATGGAAAACTTGAGGATATTACCCATCATCTTCTCTAGTTGGTGCTTTTTATTTATCCTGTCCCCAGACTCCATTCACTTCATAATCTCCCAACTCATTAGAGCCAAAAAGTGCTCTTCAGAAACCTGATTTTACATGATTACATAAAGTAACCATGTATTCATCAACTGATAATGTCACTTGGCCTGTACCTTGGGTTTAAGAAGCCCTTATCTGAAATTCTGAAATCCTAAATGCTCCAAAATCCGTGACTTTTTGAGCACCAACATGGCAGGAAAGCAGTGGAGGAAGAGGAGGCGGCAGCAGCAGCAAGCCCCAATCATTCATTTTTTTTGGGTGGGAGATGGTGCAGCTGGGTTTACAGCCAAACTTTGTACAAGCAGCAGCCATTGTAGCTGCTCCTCCACTCCCATCCCCACCTCCCAGCTAAAGTGAGGCCCAGCATGCGGAAACAGCAGCTGCTGGTGACCGTCCCCAGTCCTGACGTCCCTCTGATCTCTCTCCCCTTCCACCACTGGATCCCCGATCCCAGTCAGTGCTTTTCCTACCTAAGTCTTCTGCAGATGGGAAGTCAGTAATCATAGCCAACTTTGGTGGCTGGGCCACTCTATCCTGCCCTCTCCTCCCTGCATCCGTGTCTGGCCACCCAGAGCCTGCAGGATGACAGCAGCTCTAGGTAGAGCTTTGTCACCCCTGCCCAAGCAACAATGACAATGACAACACCTCCAGCTCCTCAAGGGCAAAATGAGCTACTGTCCAGAGAAGGAGGCAGCCACCTCTCACAAGCAATGGTTCTGGCCACCATTGCGTCCAGGGTGTGTGAATGCATAGGAGTAACCACAGTCCCAGGAAGGGGAAGCAACAATGGCAATAACTGTACTATTGAGTCTCTGGCTGCAGTTGCCTCTTCCTCATGCACCAGTATGATGTCCTGCTGCTCCATCTGTGGTGGCGGGATCAGCTGGGACAAAGAGCTGAGGCTGCAAGTCAAGTGCCCTCATGATTTGCAAACAGCCCTTCTTCCTGTTCCTGCAGCACCAGGAACCAGCGCCCGGGGAACAGGTGAGTGCCAAGGAAGGGCTGCTTGCCATTGTGGGAGGACTTCACTTGCAGCTTCAGCTCTTTGCCCCGGCTGATCCTGCCATCACAGATGAAGCAGCAATGCATCACGCCTGAAGATGAAGAAAAGGAAATGGTGAAAGCAGTCATCACTTTGGCCAGGGACTTGGTATTATAACCGATGCTATCACATCACATCCCCTCCCCAGGACTCTGGTTACTCCTGTGCACTTGTCCACACCAGCCATGATGGTGGCCATGAGCTCCTGCTTGCAGGAGATGAACACCTTCTTCTCCAGACACTCACTGTCATTTTGCCCTCAGGGAGCTAGAGGTGCGTTGGCGGGGACAACAGCTGTGGAGTGTTCTCTAGAGCTGCTGTATTTCAAATATGCATCTAAATGTGTGTTGAGTAATGTATGAACACTTCCAGAATATTTACATTTCTCAAATTCTGATATTCAGATCTTTTACTTTAATACTTACATTCAAAGTTGCTGTCCTCATTACACTCCTTTTCAGTTCTCTTTTGATCTTTGAGTTGCTGATTCAGTATTCTTAATCTTCTACATAAGAAATAGATAAATTTATTCAAGAATTATTTTTTTAATGTCAGAATTGGATTATTTAATAATAAAAAGTTGGGGGAAAAGTTATTTCATTTGACTCAGATTGTTTAGTTAACAGTGTACATTGTGACAAAACACTTAATCATCTTGGAGATTCTCTTCTGCAGAGAGTACTGCTTGGGACAACTGGCTTCTATCTATTAAAACCCTACTATGAGACAAAAGTCTCATCTAAGAATTATTTTGTTACCATTTCATATTATGCATCTGAAATGCAATTGTAACAGAGATGGCAACGTCCAACCAGACTTAATGCTGTTGTTTTTACTGTGTGCCTTCAGGTCTTTTCCGACTTATGACAACCCTAAGGTGAACCTATCATGGGATTTTCTTGGCAAGATTTGTTCAGAGGGGTTTGCCATTGCCCTCCCCTGAGGCTGAGAGCATGTAACTTGCCCAAGGTCACCTAGTGGGTTTATGGTAGAGCTGAGAATTGAACTCAGATCTTCAGAGTTGTAGTCCAACAATCAAACCACTAATCAGCAAAAACAGTCAAACAATATGACCTGAATGTAATTATTTCCAACTGCTAGCTCCCTACTAGTGTAGACCCACTAAATAAAATAACTGAATTTTTATGTACATTTATGTAAAATAGCCTCCTTGGATCTCATCCCAGGGGAAAGGGTGGGGAGTATAAATCCATTAAAATAAATAAATAAATCTCAGTGATTCTGCTTTAGTAAGGACTAGGCACTGAATTTAGGCTAGGCTTATGTCTGTGACCAACAATAATGTTATTATAAATATACAGTAAGTATTATATGTAAACTAATCTTTATTATCACTGGCATACAACTACAGGTATTAATAACAAGCTAGTGTTTGTAATAACTCTGCATATTTAATTGCTCTCTGTGGACATGCTCCTCATTTCAAAGCAGGTAGCTGTTGTGTGGTATCCTGCTGTCCCTCCAGTCCAGGGGTCGGCAACTTATGGCCCGGGCCCCGGCCCGGCCCACCAAGGCCTTTGGACTGGCCGCCGCCACCACCGCACACGTTGTGGCCGCCATTTTGCAAAGCAAAAGCAAAGCAGCTTCATTTATATACCACTTATATCACGCTAAGGCAGGTATAGGCAACCTTTTTGAGCTGGGGGCCAGGTTGCTGTCCCTCAGACAATTGGGGGGCCGAAGAACCAAAAATAATAAATAAATAAATAAATAAATAAATAAAATTAAAATAAAAAAATTAATAATAATAATAATAATAATAATAATAATTTTTATTTATATCCCGCCCCTCTGCCAAGCAATCGGGGCGGCGTACAACATTACAAAATTACAAACAACAATCAACTTGAAATTCCATCCCTCCTTTACCCACCCACCCATCCCTCAACATATTAAACAAAATCATTTACAATAATAAAATCAATAACAATAATAAAAATATACAAATTTAAAAATACAAAAATTCTTATTATTATAATGCTTCAAGGACTGTGGATGGCAAAACAGTCCTCCGCGGCCACGGCCCGCCGCCTCTTGCTGCCTGGTGCCGGTGTTAGCGAGGGCTGGCTGGGCTGGGGAGTCCTTCAAGCGTCTCAAGCACCGCCGCTGCCACGCCTCGGGAAGGAATTCTGAGCTGGCAGCCTGGTCCCTCTGCCGCTGGCGCGCTGGTGGAATTGAGGGGCGAGAAGGGAGCTCTTCAAGGCTCTGCTCCGCCCCACCACAGGTGGAAAAAGGCAGGGAAGGAGTTCTGAGCCAGCAACCTGGTCCCTCTGCCGCTGGCAGAGGGATATGCACACTCTCTCAGCTCCAAGAAAAGCCATGGCAAAAACTCCAAGAACAAGTAATAACAACAATCAATATCATCATGGTGGGCGGCAGCGGGGGGCAGCGGCAGGACTGGCCTGGGGCCGGTCCAAATCCCGGGGGGGGCGCATCCGGCCCCCGGGCCTTAGGTTGCCTACCCCTGCACTAAGGGATGTCTAAGCAACAGTTGGGTACTCATTTTAGCGACCTCAGAAGGATGCAGGCCTGAGTCTAGCCTGAGCCCTGGCTGGTATTGAACTCGCAACCTTGTGGTTTATGAGTGAGTAGCTGCAGTACAGGCATTTAACCACTGCGCCACCAGGGCTCTTCCAAAATGTTTTCCAAAGTGGCGGCCACGACTCGTTTGCGCATGTGCCGAGTACTGAGCATTTGCAAATGAGTCGTGGCCACCATTTTGTTTTCCAAAATGGCGGCCATGACTCATTTGCGCATGCGCAGTACTTTTGGTGTACTGTGCATGCGCGCGCAAGTGCGCACGCCACCCCCACACACACCATCGGCCTGCGGAAGACCAGGGGACACCCGGACTGGCCCCAGGTAAGTGAAACTTGCCGACCCCTGCTCCAGTCCTTTTGCAAATGCTCTTTCTCCAATGAACTCTACCTGAAAGGGAGGACTGGGGTGTGAGAAAAAGGTTACACACTCCCCCACCTCCCAATCTTCTGTCTCCCAATTTCAAGCAGAACATGCTGGAGCAGAAACAAGGATACTCACAAGAAGGTATGGATTTTAGTCCCATTGAGAGAAAAGTGTGATATATATTAAAAAATATACTCTGCAGAGATACTTTCTCTTTTCTTAAATTAAAAGAGAATTGGAAACACCACAGGTGTTGTACTTCCCAAAGCTTTACTCATTTTAGGTCTACATTTGGTTAAAGGTTTTGATTTACACATGTTAATTCACTGTATTTTTAATAGCTATGTTTCTATTCCTTGAAAATACAGGACCAAAATCCTCATTTAAGTGCCTTCACTTTAACCTTACACAAATATTTTCTTAACTGTTTGAAACTACAGTCAGCCCTCCGTTTTCGTGAGGGATCCATTGCGGATCCCCCTGCAAAAATGGAGACTCGCCAATATTTAAGCCCCATAGGCTTGAATGGGGTACGCCCCTGTGGGAGTGCACCCCACTGATTTTAACGGAGGTCTCCCCTCCGTGAATATTCAAAACCACAGTTCTCAAGTTCACGAAAATGGAAGGGGTGACTGTACTGCAGAGGAACTCCAATATTCTCTCACAACTAACCTGCGCAACTGGGCATTTTCACTTCTGAGAGGCTGAAGAGCAAGTGCTACTTCCGCTTGCACATTTGTATTTCCAGCAACAGCAGGCAAGAGTGATACAGTGTCTTCCACTTCACCAAGCAGTCTCAACATTTCTGAGTCATCTAGAAGAAAGGAGAAAAATACATCTGGTAAGTAGTCAAACACTCACTCTTCAGAACATGTTACTGTCAAAAATTGAACTGCTCTTCCTAGAAAGTGTACTGAGTGTACTGCCTAGGACTAAAAGGGTAAACCACCTCTGCATCAGTTTCCTCCTTATGCTGCGTTATAAATATGTTAAGACTGAACCTTTTCTACAATACGTTCCTCTGTAAGGTTTGATTTCTGAGAGACTGAAATCTTTATGAGCTCTAATTTACGAGTCATTTATGCATCTTTCAGCCCTTATATTGGATTGGAAGCGAAACAGGAAGATTTATTTCAAAATAGTAAAAGCCTTTATTAAAGTTTCAAGCAATATGCAAAACATAAGACTGGCAATGCATTTCCAGCCTCACAAATCTGCATGCAGTTAAATGTTTGTTAAAAAAATCATTGCATTATACTTCCATTATAAACTTCTACCTTGTTATTGCTGAAGATGGATTATACCTGCAGATTACCAAATGTATATCTTCTCCTGTTATAAGACTTACATCAATATGGGAATCCTCAAGTCAAATTTTATAAAACATGCATTTAATCAGTTGGATCAAGACAGGAAGTTAGCTCAATTTGCTCATCACCTGCTTTCCATCTCACTCCAGATTTTTAAAGATATCTTACATTCTATTCCCTTATAGCCTATAAATCCCACGAGTAATTATGATCTATCCATGGTTCCTTGATTAAAGAGGTACTAAAGAAAGAACTGATTAGAACAAAAAGGAGGCTTGCCTTGCATTACTATATTTGTGCTTCATTGTGCATTGTTGTTGTTTTTTAAAAACCCACCACTACTAGCTATATTCAGAACATGAATACTGGGTATATCTCTTAATCATATAAATAAAGCTTGCACAAAATAGATGTATCAGCATAAACAGAAAGCCCACCTTACCATGGTCTGTTAGGAGGGTCTTCAGCTCTCCTAAAAGGTACTTCAATGTTTTCATTTTTTGAGCTGTTTTTTGCAAGCTTGAGTTTTTTGGCTTTAAAACTGCCATGTCAAAACTAGTCTGACAGCCTGTGTCTCTCACTGGTGCCATATCAATTCCATCTAACTCTTCCTCTTCACTGGGAATACTCTCACTATATTCTTCAGCAGTGTCTTCTTCTCTCGCACTGAAGGGCTTGGACTGTATTTGATCAATGTCCTGGCACTTTTCAACATCCTGGAACTTTTCATTGGCTTTTCCATTGTTCTTTTCATGTGCGTGGAGTACAGCTAGGTGTGCTTGAATGCACTTTATGAGGTCTGCCTCTTTAAACCACTGTTCTTGGTTTCCTTGTTCTGACAAAGCCTCTCTGTTAGGAAGAAGAGCAGGGACTGTAGATGGCACAGGATCACTAACAGCTGATGGAATAATATGGGGACATGATGCAGTAGGCTGCACTTGGGGAGTAGACGTGGAATCACTGAATGTTGTTGGCAAAAGCACAGGTCCCTTTTGTGATGCACACTGGTCACAGTTGTTTATGGAAACACCCTACAGAAAGCAAGCACAAATAACTTTTTCTTGATGGGAATCTTATTCTTGCACTCAAATTGAAAAAAAGAAAGAAAGAAAAAAGGAAAGTCAATTATGTTAGCTTTATACACCACCACTAATCCAACATTTGCAGATCTTCATTTCGGTGATAAATAAGAGGAGACAGTTCCTCCACTGCCTTCTTAAAAACCTGACCGATGGGCATCACAGCTGGTAAAAACTTTCCTATTTAGGGCTAGGTTATTAGACCACTTGATAGATGTCCAACACAAAGAGAAGCACTTGTACGAGAACATGTTAATAATTATTTGAACTTGATGGTACTCTTAACTGGATACGAACAAATACATATGGGAATGGCTGTTACAAAAGGAGGTGGGATCGATGCTCGACAGCTATCACGCCTTCAGTTCACTCTGTTTCCTGGAATGGATTGGAGAGCGCACCAATCATCCCACAGAACCTTACCCTGCTATGCCAGGTTGGTTAAGAATAAGATCCATATTATTTATGACCTCCTCCTAGATGAGGATGCCGACCTGACTTGCTTTACAGAGACCTGGCTGGGGGAGGAAAGCGCTATAACCTGAACGCAGGCCCTCCCAGCTGGGTACTCTGTTAGTGAGCAGGTATGGGGAAGTGGGTGGGGAGGGGGCGCGCAGAGTGGCTCTGGTTCATAAGAACTTGATCTTGACCAGGATACATGTCCCGAACACAGTCCACTTCGAGCATATGTACCTAAGTCTGAGGACCAAGGACAGTTTGAGGATTCTGCTAGTATACCAACCACCCTGTTGTCTAGCAGATACCCTAACCAAGATGACACAGCTGGTCTCAGAGTTGCTGCTGGAGTTGCCCAGACTCCTAGTTTTGGGCGACTTCAACATCCCACTCGAGACCAGTTTGTCAAATCTTACAAGTGTGGCTTGGGAGTTCATGTAATCCATGACAAACATGGGCTTCTCCCAATTGGTCGTTGGGCCTACTCATTGTGCAGGTCATACCCTCGATGCGGTCTTTAGTATGGAACAGAAATATCAGTGGGCGGAGGTTAATAAAACCACCGCATTGTCATGAATGGATCATTTCCTGGTCAAGACTGAACTAAGAACCACTGTCTGCCCCACCGGGGTGGTGGACCTATTAGAATGGTCCGCCCTCGAAGGCTAATGGAACCAACTGGATTGCAGAAAGCCTTAGAGGGTTTAATGGTTGGTAATGCCGGTGATTCTGTCGAATCTTTGGTCAATACCTGGGACACCGATCTCGCCAAGACTATCGACACAATCGCTCCCAAGTGTCCTTTCCAACCCGCTTCTAACCATAAGCCATGGTATATGGAAGAGCTTAGGAAGATGAAGCAGGTTGGACAATGACTGGAGAGCATCTGACAGAAAACTTGACTCTTATCTGACAAGATTTGTCATAGGAAATTTCTTTGTTCCCATCGAGAGGCACTATGTGCAGCACAAAGATGTTTCTTCGCTGCACGTATTTTGTCTGCAGAGTCCCGTCCAGCAGAGCTCTTTAGGGTGGTAGGGGAGCTGATGCAGGTCCCACCTGTGCAGAACCCACTACTTAACCCGACAACGGCCTGCTGTGATGCGTTTAACAACTTCTTTGCAGATAAAATCTCTCTGATAAGAGCCAACTTAGATGCCAGTGTTGTAACAGAATCAACTGATGAGTGTCCAGCAACGCTGTTAATGAAATTATACTGGCTCAGTTTCAATCTGTGAGTACCGATGATGTGGACAAGCTCCTTGGTATATTGAGGAGGACAACCTGCCCTCTCGATCCTTGCCCATCATGGCTGGCCGCCCGGGGGGGGGGGGGGATGCCTTGAAGGTGTTCCTTAGGGACATCATCAATGCATCCCTCAGGGAAGGTCATGTTCCATCTTGTTTAAAGGAAGCACAAAGGAAGCAGCAGTTAGGCTGCTTTTGAAAAAACCTTCCCTGGACCCCCTGAATACTACCTTTTCTGAGCAAAATGATCGAGAGGGCGGTTGCTCTTCAATTCCAAGCTGTCTTGGAGGAAACCGATTATCTAGATCCATTTCAAACTGGCTTCAGGACAGGATTTGGAGTTGAGACTGCCATGGTTGCCTTGGCTGATGACCTTCGTCTGGGCATCGACAGGGGTAGTGTGACCCTGCTGGTGCTCCTAGACCTCTCAGCGGCTTTTGACACAATAGATCGTAACATCCTCTTGGATCACCTAAGGTTAGGAATTGGAGGCACTGCATTGCAGTGGTTCTGCTCCTTCCTCTCAGGCAGATTCCAGATGGTGTTGCTCAGGGACAGTTGCTGTACAAGGAAAGAGCTTAATTTTGGCATCCCTCAAGATGTCATCCTGTCCCCAATGTTGTTTAACATATATATGAAGCTGCTGGGGGAGATTATTCGGAGTCATGGGGCGGGGTGTTATTAGTATGCTGACGACACCCAGATGTATTTCTCCATGTCTCGGTCTTCAGCTTTGACTTCAGATGGCGTCTCTCCCCTCAATGACTGTCTTAAGGAAGTAATGGACTGGATAAGGAAAAACAGATTGAGACTGAATCCAGATAAAACGGAGGTACTTACAGTAGCGGCCCTAAAATTAGGTATTGGGATGCAACCTCCAGTCCTGGACGGGGTCACATTCTCCGCGAAGGACTGTGTTCGCAGTCTGGGGGTGCTCCTGGATCCGTCGCTCCAGATGACTAATCAGGTAAATGCGACGGCTAGGAGTGCCTGTTATCAGCTTCGGCTGATACGTCAGCTGCACCCTTTCCTGGAAGTTAGGGACCTTGAAACTGTGATGCACGCATTGGCAACCTCCCGTCTTGATTTCTGTAATGAGCTGTACATGGGGCTACCCTCGTACTTGGTCTGGAAACTTCAATTAGTACAGAACATAGTAGCCAGGTTGGTCTCGGGAACATTGAGAAGAGAGCACACAACACCAGTCTTAAAGTCACTTCACTGGCTGCCTATTAGTTTCCAGGGACAGTACAGGTTGTTCGTTGTCTCCTTTAAAGCCCTAAATAGCTTGGGTCCAACCTATCCTTGGGACCACCTCCTCCCATATAGTCCACCCCACGCACTCTGGTCCTCCAGGAGGAATTTGCTGCAGTCGATAAAAACGAGGTTGTCTGCAACCTCCCAGAGGGCCTTCTCGGCAACCGCTCCCAGATTATGGAACAGTCTACTGGACGAGATCTGTCATATTACTACCTTAAGCAGCTTTAAAAAAGCTGTTAAGACGGATCTCTTCTGGCAGGCCTTTCCTGACTAGATATCCTGGCCTCAAGAGTTAGCCCATCCTTCTCTTCCCTTACTCTCTGCTGCGGTCGCTGTTATTGTTTGCTATCAGTGAGATTTATTTTAAATATGTTTTAATTCATGATTTGTTTAATACTTTTTTAAGAGGTGGGTAGGTTTTGGGATTTCTGGGCTGTGATTGTATTGTACTGTATTGCATTTTTATGGTAATTTTAATGTTGTAAGCCTCCCCGATTGCCCTGCAGAGGGGCGGGATATAAATACATTTTATTATTATTATGATGAATGCAGCAACATTCTTCAAAATAGTACCCAATCAATAAAAGGTGGATCTTCCATTATGTTACCTTGTTGTTACTGTGTTACAGTTTAAAAGAAGGCACAAGAAACAACTACCTACTTTCTTTTTGGAGTAAGGAGACAAGAGTGGGATAGGGTTGGGGAAATGGCAGTATAAATATGATGGGGTCAAAGACACATGAAGTTTTGCTCCCCACTACAAGTTTTGCATCCTTCTGGCTAGCAGAAACAATCTGTTCAAACTATATGCCCTCAAGAGTAAGGAAGAATCTAGGAGGGAGTAGGAAATATATGGTCCTGCAGAAATTAATGGACTGTAGCTTTTATTACCCACACCACTGGCTATGTTGACCAGAACTAATGGGAGTTCAACAACATCTGGAGGGCTGCACATTCTCCATTCCGATCAAGGAAAATATGTAACAAACAAATTATACTCATGAAACCCTGAACTACCAGGGTTGCAATATAAATGGCAGTACAAAGAATTGAAGGGGAAGGATGCAAGGACATGGATTTGGGAATAGGAAGGCAAATTAAGCATCAACTAAGGCCCTATCTGCGCTGCAGAAATGATCCAGTTTGACACTACTTTAATTGCCAAGGCTCAATGCTATGGAATTTTGGGGACTGTAGTTTGCAGTGGCACCAAAGCTCTCAGACAGAGAGAGCTGAATTTCTAAAAAAAAAAAACCCCTACAATTCCCAGAATTCTATAGTATTGAGCCATGGCAGTTAAAGTGGTATCAAATTGGATTATTCCTCCAGTGTGGATAAGGCTTCAGTCTAAATACAAGCTACTATGCTTTAAATAGAACCCTAGTACCTCCTATCTGTAATGAAAAGAATCTGAAGACAATCTTCATGCAATGATTCAATATGTTGCCATATGCAAAAGATGATCTGAAATGTATTCATGCCTCCTCTCTGAGTACCAAAATAAACTAGATGAAAAGATAACTTCTTTCTAATATGTACTAATTTGTATCTAGAACAATGCTTATTAAATTGCATTAAACCAATCAACACCTACTTGTAAATTACACCAGGGAAGATTTTAATCACAGCAAAATAAACTTTGCTATCACCAATTTGGACATGGTAACACATGGCAACCCAAATTTGATTTCAGCTTAAGCAGGGTACTCACAGGCTGAACAACTGTAGGATTAACTGCATGCTGTGGAGATAAAGCTGGTGTAGAAGAAGGTAAACGACTGTTGAATGCAGTAACAGGCTGATGTGTTACTATTAGTGAAAGGCAAAGAGTAAAACAAAATTAAAAAAATTAATTTGGAGGTGAAAATTTATAATAATAATAATAATAATAATAATAATAATAACTTTTTATTTCTAGCCCGCCCCTCTGCTCCGCAATCGGGGCGGGTTACAACATTTTAAAACATACACAGTTAAAACAAGCCTTATCCCCATAACCCCCCTCCCACACCCTAAAACAAGATTACACTTTAAGAGATTAAAACATAATATAGTCTAAAACCAAACAAACAATACATTACAATAAAACAATTTAAATTTGTGATACATATCTAAGACATAACTTTCGTACTCACCATTTTCAGGAATGATGGAAAGTGGTGCTTCAGGAATATCATTAGACTTCTGAGGAAGCTGCACATTCAGCAGAGACATTTGGGTCTGTATCTGCTCACACAGTTTCTGATGCACTACAGGAGAATGTTGAGTGCAAGGTATACAAACTGCTTGACCAGTAAGAGTTTGTTCAGTGTTCACAGGGGCGGCCTCCTTTCCTACTGCATTCACACTACCCGAAGCAGTCTTCCTAGTTAACACAGGCACTATAAAAAAGAAAAAGTGAAATAACATTTCATCCTTTCCTAACAGTGCAAAGCTTAGTATTATTTTTATGCTATAATCTGAGACTCATTTGGCAGAGTTTAAGTGGCCAGCATTTGGCCCAAGTGTTTAGTCCCAGTAATGAAAACTGATATACTAATGGGTTATAGATGAAAATAAATGTCCTTGAAACAAATCTGATTTTCTAGTACAGGGGAAATGTACTGAATATTTATAGTGTAGTGATGTTATTTGTATACAGTGTTAACAAAAAGAGAAAAATGTAAACCATTTTACAATTTTGCTAAAAATTGTAATTATAAAAATATAATTGATAAGGTCAATGCTGACCAGATAAATAAAATAAAAGATACATTTTAAACATTTATTTAAGGAGAAGGAAATTTACTTACCTATTTCTTTATGTACATTTGTAGAAAGAGGTTTCTTCTTTGGCCCTCTCTTTTTCAAACCACTTACTTTACTGAGTAAAGGTCTGCCACTTGTTCTGACAACAGCTGCTTTTCCTGCCTTTCGACAGGCTGTCTCCTTACCTAACATCATTTGAAAGAATACTACTTAGTAATGAAAAAAGCTATTTGTACTGTGAAAAGAGAATCCAAGCAATCAAAATGATGCTACCTTCAGAATCGTTTTGTAATATGTCCTTTAGTAAAGCTGCACAACGATCGAGGCCATGATGAATAGTTGCAACCTGTGGAAATGCTATAAGTTAGTCTGCAAATAGTACTTTCTAATCCTTGAAAACAGCTCATTATTCATTGAGCTGGTAAATGCTATGTGTAACTTCTAACAATACAAGCAAAACTTCCTTTGCTTTAGAGTTATGGAAATAGAGAACTTCTGCATATATTTACTTTGCAGACGCCATTTGAGGGGCAAAGTATGAACTTTTACAGACTTTCCAAGTTTTGGCAGAAGGCTAAATATTCTAAAGCACTGCTGTGTATGTGTTGAAATGGCAGCACGTATTGTGGTCAATACTTGAAAGATTGGTTCCAGGATTATTGGCATCACTGATCCCTTTCTAGTTTGTGTTTCAGATCAAGATACTTCTTTGCACTTTTATATTTAACACATAATCCTTAAGGGTTATAACACAAACTGAGAACAAAAGACTTTATTCATTTAGATTTTAAACATATTACAAAGTGTATCTGAAAATGGGTATATATATATATATATATATATATATATTATATATATGTGTGTGTGTGTATACGTGTGTGTGTGTGTACGCACACACACACACACACACAGAGTTCATATACAGTTGCCCCTCCCAATTTGCAGGGGATCCGTTCTGGACACCCCCCCCCCCCGAGAATTGGGAAAATCACCAATATTGGAGCCCCACTTGATTTCAATGGGGGTGTGCTCCGGCTTGCCTCCCATTTTGTCCCTCACGACTTGCCGTCCACAAAGGAGTGAGGGACGAGAATGGCTAGACCGTGAATGGCGAGAGACAAGTGTACTAACAAATAAAATATATGAAGTTGCTTTCAGACAGCCCAGTATATGAATGCAGGGCCTCCTAAAATGCCACCAATTTTAAATCAAGGAGTGGCAAAGTGAGGCTCACAAGCTGTTTGTGTTGCCCTAGGAGTCAAAATACCACCAAACTACCTCTGGGGTTGTAGGGAGAATTAATTTTCAAAAGTCTCCCAACTGCCGCTTACCATCAGGAGCAGTGCAGAGACTGAGGCCAACGCCGGCAGGGACTGTTTGCCTTCCCCTTTGCCTCCCTCAGAACAGCTGTGGAGGCCAGGAGGGTGGAGCCAATGCCGGAGGAAGCCATCAAAAGTCTCCCAACTGCCACTTACCATCAGGAGCAGTCCAGAGACTGAAGCCAACGCCGGCAGGGACTGTTTGCCTTCCCCTTTGCCTCCCTCAGAACAACTGTGGAGGCCAGAAGGGCGGAGTCCCACTGCCCTTCCCGAGGCCGGGAATGAGGTAGGGGCGGCTATTGGAGTTGTGCAGGGGAACGGAAGGTATGGTTGTAACAGAGGGAATACATGTTACAAAAGAAGGCGGTATCGCTGTTTGGTAGCTATCCCGCCTTCAGTTCCCTCTGTTTCCCTGAATGGCCTGGAGAGCAGACCAACCATTCCACAGAACCTCACTCTGCTCCTTTGCAATGCCAGGTCAGTTAAAAATAAGACTCATATTATCCAGGATCTTCTCCTGGATGAGGACGCCGACCTGGCTTGCTTTACAGAAACCTGGCTGGGGGAGGATAGCGCCGCTATATGGGCGCAGGCCCTCCCAGCTGGGTATTCTGTTAGTGAGCAGGTGAGGGGAAGTGGGAGGGGGGGTGGCGTGGCTCTGGTTCATAAGAACACTTTGACCTTGACCAGGATACCTGTCCGGAACATAGCCCACTTCGAGTGTATGTACCTTAGCCTAAAGACCAGGGATAGTTTGGGGATTCTGCTAGTTTACCGACCTCCCCGTTATCTAGCAGACTCCCTGACCGAGCTGACACAGCTGGTCTCTGAGCTGCTGTTGGAGTCCCCCAGACTTTTAGTCCTGGGGGACTTCAACATCCCGCTCGAGTCCAGCCTAACAAGTGCGGCTCGGGAGTTCATGGAGACCATGACAAACATGGGCCTATCCCAATTGGTCAATGGGCCCACACACTGTGCAGGTCATACACTCGATGCGGTCTTTAGTACGGAACAGGAATATCCGTGGGTGGAGGTGGTAAGTACCTCCGCATTGTCATGGACGGATCATTTCCTGGTCAAGATGGAACTTAGAGCCAGTATCTACCCCACCAGGGGTGGTGGACCCATTCGGATGGTCCGCCCTCGAAGGCTAATGGAGCCAGTGCGATTCCAGAAAGCCTTAGAGGGTTTAATGGTTGGGAATGCCGGTGATCCTGTCAAAGCTCTGGTTAATACTTGGAACACCGACCTTACCAGGGCTATTGACACGATCGCTCCCAAGCGCCCTTGCCATCCCGCTCTCAACCGTAGGCCTTGGTATACGCCAGAGCTTAGAAGGATGAAGCGGGTTGGACAACAGCTAGAGCGTAAGTGGCGGAAGACTCGACTCTTATCTGACAGAACTCACCATAGGAATTTTCTTCGTTCCTATCGGGAGGCAATACGTGCAGCGAAGAGAGCTTTCTCCTCTGCACGTATTGCGTCTGCAGAGTCCCGTCCAGCAGAGCTGCTTAAGGTGGTGAGGGAGATGACGCAGGTGCCTCCTGCGCCAAACCCCTTACTTTACCCTGTGACAGCCTGCTGTGACGCATTTAACAACTACTTTGCAGATAAAATCTCTCAGATAAGAGCCGACTTAGATGCCACTGTTGAAACAGAGTCTATAGGCGAGGCGTCCAGCGACTCCGTCAATGTAGTTATACTGGATCAGCTTCAATCTGTAAGTACCGAGGACGTGGACAAGCTGCTTGGTAAGCTGAGGAAGACGACCTGCCCTCTCGACCCTTGCCCATCATGGCTGGCTGTCCGGGGGGGGGGGGGGGGGGATGCATTGTTGAGGTTCCTCACGGATATCGTCAATGCATCCTTCAGGGAAGGATATGTTCCATCTTGTTTGAAGGAAGCGGCTGTTAGGCCGCTTCTGAAAAAACCTTTCCTAGACCCCCTGGATATGAGAAATTATAGGCCTGTGTCGTTGCTGCCATTTTTGAGCAAGGTAATCGAGAGGGTGGTTGCTCTTCAGCTCCAAGCTGTCTTGGATGAAACCGATTATCTAGACCCATTTCAAACCGGCTTCAGGACAGGCTTTGGGGTCGAGACTGCCATGGTTGCCTTGACCGACGATCTGCGTCTGAGCATTGACAGGGGTAGTGTGATCCTGCTGGTGCTCTTAGACCTCTCAGCAGCTTTTGATACAATAGATCACGGCATCCTCTTGGACCGCCTGAAGGGGTTAGGTATCGGGGGCACTGCTTTGCAGTGGTTCCGGTCCTTCCTCTCGGGTAGGTCCCAGAGGGTGCTGCTCGGGGACAGTAGCTCCAGTAAGAGGGAACTCACTTGTGGGGTCCCTCAGGGGGCTATTTTGTCCCCAATGTTATTTAACATCTATATGAAGCCGCTGGGTGAGATCATACGGAGTTATGGTGCTGGGTGTTATCAGTACGCTGATGACACCCAAATCTATTTTTCCGTGTCTCGTTCGTCGGCCTCGAATTCCAATAGCATCTCCTCTCTCAATGAATGTCTTCGGGCGGTAATGGGCTGGATGAGGAAAAACAGATTGAAACTGAATCCAGACAAGACGGAGGTGCTCACGGTAGCGGCCCCGAAACCAAGAATTGGGTTGCAACCTCCAGTCCTGGATGGGGTTGCACTCTCCTCCAGTGACTGTGTTCGCAGTCTGGGGGTGCTTCTTGACCCGTCGCTCCTGATGACAAATCAGGTAAATGCGACGGTCAGGAGCGCCTGTTATCAGCTTCAGCTGATACGCCAGCTGCGCCCTTTTCTGGAAGTAAGGGATCTCGAGACCATTGTGCATGCACTGGTAACCTCATGCCTCGACTTCTGTAATGCGCTCTACATGGGGCTACCCATGTGCTTGGTTCGGAAGCTTCAGTTTGTTCAAAACATGGCAGCCAGGCTTATTTCTGGAACATCTAGGAGGGACCACATCACCCCGGTTTTGAGGTCCCTCCACTGGTTGCCTATTAGCTTCCGGGCCCAGTACAAGGTGTTGGTTATTACCTTTAAAGCCCTAAATGGCTTGGGTCCAAGCTATCTCAGGGATCGCCTCCTTCCATACAATCCTCCCTGCGCTCTCCGGTCCTCTGGGAGGAATTTGCTGCAGCCTCAAAAATCTAGGCTTGCAGTGACCTCCCAGAGGGCTTTTTCTGTTGTCGCCCCCAAACTCTGGAACGGCCTGCCGGATGAGATCCGTCAGTTGACATCACTGGACAGCTTTAAAAAAGCTGTCAAGACGGATCTCTTTCGGCAGGCCTTCCCAGACTGATCACCCCGGCCTTGGGTTCCTTGACTCCTGCGTTCCTCTCGTGGCCCCATCAGTTGTTGATGGATGAGGAACGCAGTGGAGGTTGATTAGGGGGTGGTTGGTTTTTCTTTGGAGATATTATTATTGTAAGCCGCTTGGATTGTCTGGCAATAAGCGGGATACAAATAAACTTTATTATGATTATGATTATGATTATGATTATGATTATTATTATTATTATTATTATTATTATTATTATTATTTTGGGTGCCTCTGGTCCATGTTAGGCCCAGTGCAAGCCTCTAAAAAACACACCTATAAGAAATCAATTGGAAGTGTTTTGCTACACTTCCTGTAGCAAAAAACACATTTGCTGGGCCTAAAATGGCCCAGGGGAGGCCAAAAACATGGCAAAATTGTCCTCTACATCTCCTAGGTGGCATTGGGGGACATTTGGAGAGGAAAAAACAATTCCTTTCCCAAGGAGTTGCAGCAGCCCCCAACCTCCAATAGTTCCCACTCTTGTTCCAAATGCAGGACATCGAGTGAAATCCCTCACAAATTTTTCAAATTCATCTAGTAGATTTCCAATGCTACTGCTATACCCAAGACAAATAAATACTCAGAAGAGTCACTTAAAATGACCTAAAAATATCACTCTCTTCAATCTGTCAGCTACAAAACAATCCATATAACCAACTTCATTGTCTGTTAGGTACCGATGATACACTGTGGAACACACATGCTGATGTAACTTGTAGTTTGCCCTTCACCTACTATCAATGTGCCAAACTCTTAACACTGTTTGTGTGGATATTCAGGATGTTTTTCAGTGGCAATGCTTAATGTTTAATGAACATCAAGAGCATGGCAAGACTATATGGAATGGCATTTCAGCAGAACTGCTGTTAGACTGCATAGATTTAACACTGTTATCTGTATCTATTCAACTGAAATTAATCTAGATCTATTGGATATATTTATTATATGCTCAAAGCTTCCAGCGTATTAACAAGATTAATCAAATAAATTAGGAAGACAGAAGACAGAAGAGTAGTGATGATGCAAACATTTAAAAGCGATCATGAACACGAACAATTTAAAATCACAAGATACATACATATCAAGTGTACCCTACAATATTAAATATGCTAGAAATAAGCAGTTTGATTTGTACACTACATTCTTTCCTTACCTGATCTTCAGAGTCTGTGGAATACAGAGAATAACCACAGTCAACATCTGAATGTGCCACTTTTCTCAGGCCAACCCTGGAAAGAGAGAGGAAAATGTGCTGAAAATTTCATCATCAAATATGAACAAAGGAAAACCTGGAAACTTTTTAACATCTAGGCAACGAGAAATGCTAATACACCATTACATTACAGAATCTTTAAAAGATTATAGAATCTTTAAAAGTATAGAAACGTACTTGTTATTTAAAAACAATTAAACCATTTGAAGACACTGTATATTACACTTGGTAAGAGAACTGAAATCTACATTATTATCATAACTAAAACAAAATTACCATATATACTCAGCTATAAGTCGACCTCATATATAAGTCAAGGGCAGGTTTTGGGACCAAAATTATGGATTTTGATATGACCCATGGAAAAGTTGAAGGTAAAACTTAGGGGCATCTAACAAAGCATGTAAAGGACAAAGCAAAGGAAAACAATGCCAAAGAACTTACAAAATTCCAGCAGACGTAACTGTTTGTGCTCATACTAAAGGCTGAATGGATGAGAAAATACAGGGGGTTCAATGATTCCAGGGCAGATGACACTCTTGCCTTTCACCAGGCGACGGTTCCTTTTTGAATGAGAGGCAGCGCTCCAGAGGCTGCGGAGGACTGTTCCCTCACGCAGCCAGGAAGACCAGCTGAGCGCGTCGGAGAGACCAGCTGAGTGGCCTGTGCCGCCCCGCCCCCGCGGTTGTCAGGAGGAGCACCGGCAGCTTTAAAACGCCGCCTGACAACACCCTCCCCGGCTCCACGCGGCGAGAGGCAGCGCTCCAGAGGCTGCGGAGGACTGTTCCCTCACGCAGCCAGGAAGACCAGCTGAGCGCGTCGGAGAGACCAGCTGAGTGGCCTGTGCCGCCCCGCCCCCGCGGTTGTCAGGAGGAGCACCGGCAGCTTTAAAACGCCGCCTGACAACACCCTCCCCGGCTCCACGCGGCGAGAGGCAGCGCTCCAGAGGCTGCGGAGGACTGTTCCCTCACGCAGCCAGGAAGACCAGCTGAGCGGCCTGAGCCGCCCCGCCCCTGCGGCTGTTAGGGACTAACACCTTCCCTATTAACTCACTGGTGGTTTAGAATGCGGCTGGAGATACTGGGAAGAATTTAAAAGCCTTCCCCAGCAACATTTCTCCCAGCAACAACGCAACTATGTATTTAAATTGTATAGGGCATTTTTATATTGTATACTGTATATTTTTAACAATTGTTTTATATTGTTTGTTTGATTTGTTTTGAGGGGTGGGAGTGGGTGGGGGTGGGAAGGAGGGATGGGATTTGATTAATGTTATTTATTTGTTTTGATGTTATTTGTTTTGTTGTGAATACTGTACGCCGCCCCGATTGCTTGGCAGAGGGGCGGGATATAAATAAAAATTATTATTATTATTATTATTATTATTATTATTATTATTATTATTAATGAGAGTTATAGTACCTACATTGACTCATGAATAAGTCGACTCATGAAAAGAGGAAGTTTGCCCTTTCCTTTTTTTTTGAGGCTGAGAGAGTGTGACTTGCTCAAGTCACCCAGTAGGTTTCCATGGCCAAGTGGGAATTCGAACCCTTGTCGCCAATCATAGCCCAGCGCTCAGACCATTACACTATGCTGGCTCTCTCAAAGTAATTAGGACTATAATACCTCGACTGTAAGATTTTACTTTTACAAGGTACCTGGCATTTCAGCAGCTACCAGGGCAACACCTATGACAGTGGTGAGAAACCTGTGGCCCCCTACGTTTTTTTGATCTCTAATGTTCATCAGCCTCACCCAGAATAGGTCAATGATCAGGGAAGGTGGGAATTCTAGTTCAGAAACATATGGGGTATCACAGTACCTTCATCACTGGTCCAAAACACACTGCACAAATAATCCAGTTTGAGACCGCTTTAACTGTCCTAGCTCAGTGCTAGGGAATTCTGGGAATTGTAGTTTATTATGGCACCAGAGATATCTGACATAGAAGGCTAAAGGTCTCAGAAAACTACAGTTTTCAGAATTGCATAGGATTGAGACAGGGCAGTTAAAGCAGTCTCAAACTGGATTTTTTCTGCAGTGCTAACTGACATGTTAGGGCCTTTACAGACTGCCAGAAATAGTGCAAATTGAGGCCACTTTAACTGTCCTGGCTGAGTGCTAGGGAATCATGGGAATTGTATTTTTTTCTGGGACACTGAGCCTTCTCTGCCAGAGAGCTCTGGTGCCACAATAAACTACCGTATTTTTCGGCATATAAGACGCTCCGGCATATAAGACGCACCCAATTTTAAAGGAGAAAAATCTAGGAAAAAAAGATTCTTAATAAAATACAGTCAGAGGATGCCTCCGACCCAGGCATCCGCCCAAGGAAAGCAACCAGGCTTTCCTTGGAGGGATCCTGGGGTTTGAGGCATCCTCCGACCCACGGAGGACGCCTCAGACCCACGGCATCCACCCAGGGAAAGCAACCAGGCTTTCCTTGGAGGGACCCTGGGGTCTGAGGCGTCCTCCGACCCACGGAGGACGCCTCAGACCCTAGGATCCCTCCAGGGAAAGCAACCAGGCTTTCCTTGGAGGGACCCTGGGGTCTGAGGCATCCTCCGACCCACGGAGGACGCCTCAGACCCTAGGATCCCTGCAGGGAAAGCAACCAGGCTTTCCTTGGAGGGACCCTGGGTTCTGAGGCGTCCTCCGACCCACGGAGGACGCCTCAGACCCTAGGATCCCTGCAAGGAAAGCAACCAGGCTTTCCTTGGAGGGACCCTGGGTTCTGAGGCGTCCTCCGACCCACAGAGGATGCCTCAGACCCTAGGATCCCTCCAGGGAAAGCAACCAGGCTTTCCTTGGAGAGACCTTGGGGTCTGAGGCGTCCTCCGGCCCACGGAGGACGACTCAGACCCTAGAATCCCTGCAGGGAAAGCAGCCAGGCTTTCCTTGGAGGGACCCTGGGCTCTGAGGCGTCCTCCGGCCCACGGAGGGCGACTCAGACCCTAGGATCCCTGCAGGGAAAGCAGCCAGGCTTTCCTTGGAGGGACCCTGGGCTCTGAGGCGTCCTCCGGCCCACGGAGGGCGACTCAGACCCTAGGATCCCTGGAAGGAAAGCAGCCAGGCTTTCCTTGGAGGGAACCTGGGGTCTGAGGCGTCCTCCGGCCCACGGAGGGCGACTCAGACCCTAGGATCCCTGCAAGGAAAGCAGCCAGGCTTTCCTTGGAGGGACCCTGGGGTCTGAGGCGTCCTCCGGCCCACGGAGGACGACTCAGACCCTAGGATCCCTGGAAGGAAAGCAGCCAGGCTTTCCTTGGAGGGAACCTGGGGTCTGAGGCGTCCTCCGGCCCACGGAGGACGCCTCAGACCCTAGGATCACTCCAGGGAAAGCCTGGTTGCTTTCCTTGGGTGGATGCCAAGCATCCGCCCAAGGAAAGCAACATTGCTTTCCTTGGGGCAATGCTGGGGTTGGAGGCGCCCTCCGACCCCAGGATCGCCCCAAGGAAGCTTTCCATGGGGCGATGCTGGAGTCAGAGGCGTCGTCCGACTCCAGCATTGCCCCATGGAAAGCAACCTTTTTTTCCTTGGGGTGATCCTGGGGTCGGAGGAGTGCTCCGACCCCAGGATCGCCCCAAGGAAGCTTTCCATGGGGCGATGCTGGAGTCAGAGGCGTCGTCCGACCCCAGCATTGCCCCATGGAAAGCAACCTTTTTTTCCTTGGGGTGATCCTGGGGTCGGAGGTGTGCTCCGACCCCAGGATCGCCCCAAGGAAGCTTTCCATGGGGCGATGCTGGAGTCAGAGGCGTCGTCCGACCCCAGCATTGCCCCATGGAAAGCAACCTTTTTTTCCTTGGGGTGATCCTGGGGTCGGAGGAGTGCTCCGACCCCAGGATCGCCCCAAGGAAGCTTTCCATGGGGCGATGCTGGAGTCAGAGGCGTCGTCCGACCCCAGCATTGCCCCATGGAAAGCAACCTTTTTTTCCTTGGGGTGATCCTGGGGTCGGAGGAGTGCTCCGACCCCAGGATCGCCCCAAGGAAGCTTTCCATGGGGCGATGCTGGAGTCAGAGGCGTCGTCCGACCCCAGCATTGCCCCATGGAAAGCAACCTTTTTTTCCTTGGGGTGATCCTGGGGTCGGAGGAGTGCTCCGACCCCAGGATCGCCCCAAGGAAGCTTTCCATGGGGCGATGCTGGAGTCAGAGGCGTCGTCCGACCCCAGCATTGCCCCATGGAAAGCAACCTTTTTTTCCTTGGGGTGATCCTGGGGTCGGAGGAGTGCTCCGACCCCAGGATCGCCCCAAGGAAGCTTTCCATGGGGCGATGCTGGAGTCAGAGGCGTCGTCCGACCCCAGCATTGCCCCATGGAAAGCAACCTTTTTTTCCTTGGGGTGATCCTGGGGTCGGAGGAGTGCTCCGACCCCAGGATCGCCCCAAGGAAGCTTTCCATGGGGTGATGCTGGAGTCAGAGGCGTCGTCCGACCCCAGCATTGCCCCATGGAAAGCAACCTTTTTTTCCTTGGGGTGATCCTGGGGTCGGAGGAGTGCTCCGACCCCAGGATCGCCCCAAGGAAGCTTTCCATGGGGCGATGCTGGAGTCAGAGGCGTCGTCCGACCCCAGCATTGCCCCATGGAAAGCAACCTTTTTTTCCTTGGGGTGATCCTGGGGTCGGAGGAGTGCTCCGACCCCAGGATCGCCCCAAGGAAGCTTTCCATGGGGCGATGCTGGAGTCAGAGGCGTCGTCCGACCCCAGCATTGCCCCATGGAAAGCAACCTTTTTTTCCTTGGGGTGATCCTGGGGTTGGAGGAGTGCTCCGACCCCAGGATCGCCCCAAGGAAGCTTTCCATGGGGCGATGCTGGAGTCAGAGGCGTCGTCCGACCCCAGCATTGCCCCATGGAAAGCAACCTTTTTTTCCTTGGGGTGATCCTGGGGTCGGAGGAGTGCTCCGACCCCAGGATCGCCCCAAGGAAGCTTTCCATGGGGCGATGCTGGAGTCAGAGGCGTCGTCCGACCCCAGCATTGCCCCATGGAAAGCAACCTTTTTTTCCTTGGGGTGATCCTGGGGTCGGAGGAGTGCTCCGACCCCAGGATCGCCCCAAGGAAGCTTTCCATGGGGCGATGCTGGAGTCAGAGGCGTCGTCCGACCCCAGCATTGCCCCATGGAAAGCAACCTTTTTTTCCTTGGGGTGATCCTGGGGTCGGAGGAGTGCTCCGACCCCAGGATCGCCCCAAGGAAGCTTTCCATGGGGCGATGCTGGAGTCAGAGGCGTCGTCCGACCCCAGCATTGCCCCATGGAAAGCAACCTTTTTTTCCTTGGGGTGATCCTGGGGTTGGAGGTGTGCTCCGACCCCAGGATCGCCCCAAGGAAGCTTTCCATGGGGCGATGCTGGAGTCAGAGGCGTCGTCCGACCCCAGCATTGCCCCATGGAAAGCAACCTTTTTTTCCTTGGGGTGATCCTGGGGTCGGAGGAGTGCTCCGACCCCAGGATCGCCCCAAGGAAGCTTTCCATGGGGCGAAGCTGGAGTCAGAGGCGTCGTCCGACCCCAGCATTGCCCCATGGAAAGCAACCTTTTTTTCCTTGGGGTGATCCTGGGGTCGGAGGTGTGCTCCGACCCCAGGATCGCCCCAAGGAAGCTTTCCATGGGGCGATGCTGGAGTCAGAGGCGTCGTCCGACCCCAGCATTGCCCCATGGAAAGCAACCTTTTTTTCCTTGGGGTGATCCTGGGGTCGGAGGAGTGCTCCGACCCCAGGATCGCCCCAAGGAAGCTTTCCATGGGGCGATGCTGGAGTCAGAGGCGTCGTCCGACCCCAGCATTGCCCCATGGAAAGCAACCTTTTTTTCCTTGGGGTGATCCTGGGGTCGGAGGAGTCCTCCGACCCCAGCATGGTCCCAGGGAAAGCAACCCTCCTTCCCCCTGCGTCCTCGGTGGTTCAATGGGCTGCTCAGCCTCCGATCCCAGGAGCAGCCCATTGAACCACCGAGGACGAGCAGCGGCCTCGGAGGGGAGCTACATTCGGTCTATTAGGCGCACCAACTTCCCCACCGTCATTTTGGGGAAGAAAAAGTGCGTCTAATATGCCGAAAAATACGGTACAGTTCCTATGACTCCTTCGCACTGAGCCAGGGCAGTTAAAGTGGCCTCAATTTGCACTATTTCTGGCAGTCTGCAAAGGCCCTTAGTTAGTTCTCTTCAGGCCAACTGACATGGGAGGGGGAAACATGTCCTTCTCAATGTGTCAGAGACAGGTACCATGTTTGTTTCAGGGACCACCATTTTGCACAGCACTAAACTAAAGCTATTTTAAGAATAAATTGCTCATACTGTGCAGCACTAAAGTTTAAAAAAGGAATATATTCTTACTGTTTTTTTCCACCAGTTAGTTTATTTGATCCAGTCAGTCTTCCTGAAGATAGTACCTGTTGATAGTACAAGCAAGCAGTCATTATTTTATATTAGCTTTCCTGAAAAATTTCAACAAGAAAAAGCACCTCTGACTTACAAAAAAAATAAGACATGACAGTTGCACTAAAATCTATTCAAAGTTGCATTTTGGACTTTAAAGCTACCATGTAAGTGATGTTTCCTTGGAACATGATAACTAAAATAAAACAAAACATATTGCCTTCATTTTTATTCCTAGCTATAAATATACTCATGAACATCAGCTTCAAGAGTCAACTCAAATAAAACTTTGAATTGAAAACCAAAACACACCTTTATTTTTTCCTAAATCAGAACAAAACTTGGACCATTAGCTCAAAGACTCTGACAAACCAGAAGTAGAAATGTTTGAATCAGGTGACTGATTCAGAATAAAGATCCTTTCCTTCCTCTGAGGCTGAGAGAGAATGACTTACCAGAAGTCACCCAGTGGGTTTCCATGGCCAAGTGGAGATTTGAACCCTGGTCTCCAGAGTTGTAGTCCAACACCCAAACCACTGCATCACTCTCTGGGGCAACCTACCAGCAGCATGTCAACACTTTTGTGTTTTGTGAAATGCACTGGTTGCTTCTTTGCACCAGAACAGTTTTGAAGACCTAAACGACTTGGCACCTAGGTACAAAACACACTGCAGAAATGATCCAGTTTGAGACTGTACTGCCCTGGTTCAGTGCTAGGGAATCCTGGGAGCTATATTTTTTGTAGCACCAGAGCGCTGACAAAGGTGGTTAAATGTGTCACAAAACTACATTTCCCAGGATTCCCTAGCAGTGAGCCAGGGCAGTTCAAGAGGTCTCAAACTGGATTATTTCTGCAGTGTGTTTTGGACCCTAGTTACCTACAAGGCCACTTTCTCTCTTGTACATCCATTTGGTCTGTGGGGACATCAGCTGCATCCGCGCTGCAGAAATAATCCGGTTTGACACCACTTCAACTGCCCTGGCTCACTGCTAGGGAATCCTGGGAAGTGTATTTTGTTGCATTAAAATGCTTTGCCACTATTTGACATATTTCCTCTATACTCAAGTATTAAAAGTTTATTTATGCAAGCCTCCTCTTATTAATCCAGCTCCACGTTTACAGTATTTCATGGACCACAATAAGTGTGGGATATCTACCACGCAGAATGCTTTACCATTAGATATTTGACATATTTCAGCTATCCTTAAGTTTTAGTCAAGTATTTAAAAACTTATTTACGCAAGCCATCCCTGGTTAATCCACCTTCACACTGACAGTGGTACAAAACACACTGCGGAAATAATTTAGTTTGAGACCGCTTTAACTGCCCTGGCTCAATACTAGGGAATTCTGGGATGTGTAGTTTTGTGAGACATTTAACTTTCTCTGTCAGAGAGAGCTCTGGTGCCACAAATAAACTACAATTCCTAGGATTCCCTAACCCTGAGCCAGGGCAGTTAAAGCGGTTTCAAACTGGATCATTTCTGCAGTGTGTTTTGGACCAGTATTTCGTAAGACCATACAAGGTGTAGCACAGGTTGAGTCTCCCTTACCCAAAATGGTTGGGACCACAAGGGTTTTGGATTCCTGATTATTATTATTATTATTATTGGATTTTGGAATACCTGCATATGGGTGCATAATGAGATTTATCTTGGAGATGGACGGAAGCTTAAAGACCTGGGTTCAAATCCCCGGGGCTCGGCCATGGAAAGCCACGGGGCGACCTCGGGCGAGTCACACTCTCTCAGCCTCCTCAGGGTCCGCCTTATTAAGTCGGAAACAGTTTGAAGGAAGAAGGCACACAGCAGCAACCTAGTAGCTTCCCAGAACTGCGTGCTTTGCTTCCTTGCTCTGCTCCCCCTTCCCTTTCGGCTCCGTTTTACCTTGGGGGGGTTCCGGAGGGACCCCGGCGGCGCCATCTCCGTCTCAGAGCAAAGAGAGAGGGATCAGAAAGAGGCCTAACCGCCTTCCCAACCCGACTGAGGGGCCCAACGGTCCTCCAGGGAGAAGGACCTCCTTCCCACAAGCCCCGCCCACTCACGCCCCTCCATTTTAGGCAGTGGCGGCGGCGGCAGCCCGGGCGGGAAAGTAATGCGCGAGCAGGAGCGGATTCCCATTGGTGCAGAATACCCCTCAGCTGGACCAATGGGGGGGGAGGGAGGCGGGGCTTAGGGCATGCTGTGCCTTTTAAACCAGGGATAGGCAAACTGTCCCCTTTAAGGGCCGAGGGACTTCAGCTCCCAGAAGCCTCAGCCATGTTGGCCAATAGTCTGGGATTCTGGGAGCTGAAGTCCCTCGGACCTTAAAGGGGACAGACCCTTAGGAGGGAGGGTTGGCCTTCCCTTCCCTTGAGGAGGTTGAGAGATTGTGGCTTGCCCAAGGTCACCCAGGGGGTTTCTGTGGCAGAGCTGGGAACTGTCCAATGCTCAAAGCACTCCACCACACTACCATGGGGCTTTCTTGGCAAGATTTGTTCAGAGGGAGGCTTGCCATTGATGGCCTCTGAGGCTGAGAGAGTGTGACTCAGCCAAGGACACCCAATGGGTCTATGGCTGAGCTGGGAACTGAACCCTGGTCTCCAGAGTCTAGTCCAATGCTCCAACCACTGCACTACCTTATCATTGGGCTTTCTAGGCAGGGTTTCTTCAGAGGGAGTTTTGCCATTGCCATCCTCTGAGGCTGAGAGCATGTGACTTGCCCAAGATCACCCAGTGGGTTTCATAGCTGAGTGGGGAATTGAACCCTGGTCCCCAGAGTTGTAATCCAACACTCAAACCCCAACACCACAGTGGCACCCGCTTACTTGGGAATACGGAGGTCTTGCATTTGAGTAAACACACACATGTGAGGGGTTGAGTTGCTGGCTTCAGGTGGGGAAACTGACTTTTACTGGTCAGTTCACATTTGTCTCTTGTAGCCAAAAATAAATTTTAAAAAAAGTCCTCTGCTACTTTATTGACCCATATTATTTCATTGCAGGGTGAGATTTCAAAGGTAGGGCCCAGGGTGCATCCACACTGGGAAAATAACACAGTTTGACACCACTTTTAAGTGCTGTAGCTCCATTCCTATGGAATCCTGGGATTTATAGTTTTACAGCCTTCATCCCTCTCTGCCAAAGCGTGCTGGTGCCTCACAAAATTACAAATCCCAGGATTCTGTAGGATAGAGCTACAGCACTTAAAAGTGGTGTCAAACTGCATTATTTCTACAAAGCAGATGCATCCCATGTCTTTTGTTACAGAAGCTCCCATGGAAATGCATGTTCTGCTGTTATACTGTAGCCCTAACTGGGGAGGAAATCCTTTTGAATTCAGCCAGACTTGAGTAAACATATACAGGAATTTACTGTTTGTCTTTCAGACCTTACAACTGACACTTTAACATTTTTTTTTTACTATTTACAAAATAAACCAGCTTCTTGCTGCTGTCAGAGATAATGGCCTAAATCCACTTGCTAGTAACTAAGCAGAGCTGTTGCATTGATAGGGAGCGAGTGGGGCATAGGACGTTATCACATGGGGGCAAATCTGCTGGTTAATCCACACAAAATCCAGACAGAAACTGGATTAGTGCCCCGTGTTTTCAGACGACGTCGCACAGAAACTGGACAGAAAGTGGACAGAAACTGGTGTTAACCGAGATCTTTTGAAATTTGGTTGTTTGGAGGAAATGCAAATGCGCAATTAAGGTAAATTTGCATTTGCCATAATGTGATAGCCAAATGCGCATTTGGAAGCATTTCCCCTTAATTTCCCATGGTTCACCCCACTTCGTCCTCCGTTTCCAGGATCGGCCCAAGGAAAGGCAGAGGCTGACAGCTTTCCTTGGGCCGATCCTGGAAGCAGAGGGCGAAGCGGGGCCATCCTCCACTTCCAGGATCGGCCCAAGGAAAGCTGTCAGCCTCTGCCTTTCCATGGGCCGATCCTGGCATTCCACTATCTGCGCATGTGCTAGAAGCTCATTTCTAGTTCATTTACGGGATTTTCTCATTTGTGTGTGAACGTTAAATGCGGTTTCAGCGGGAACTTACTTTAATTCCGCAATTAAGGTAATTACGTGTGAAAGCCATTTGCGGAATCAAGGTTTATTTTCGGTTTATTTTTGGGATTTGTCATTTCCAGTTTATTATCGCTTTATGGTCCATGTGTCATAACGTCCATAATAGCAGTTTGGGTGTTCAACTACAACTCTGGAGACCAGGGTTCGAATCCTGCCTCTGCTGTGTAAACTGACCTTGGGGAAATCACAACAGTCTCTAAGCTTCATAGGATGGCAATAGCAAACCCTGTCTGAAGAAACTTGCCAGGAAAGGTCTGTGATAGCTTGGGGTTGCCATGAATGAGAAATGACTTGAAAGCACACAACAACAACAACAACAACAACAACAACAACAACAAATAAACTCCTACATAAGTCCCATTCATTCAATGGGTATATCCTATTTGGGACCAGCAATAGGTTTTGGCTAATAGTACCTTAAGGTCATGTGTCAGAGAAAATGGATTACCAAACCTTATGCTGAATAAAAATTGAAGATTTTTAAGATGCCACAAGAATGCTGTCTTTGTTGCAACAGACTTAATGCCTTTGCTGTGCTGAGCAACTGGGAGGGACAGAAAGATGAATGAACTGAGCTATGGATTACTCTCAGACCTCTTAAAAATATCACAAAAATAGTGTCACCTCCATTCATAAGGCTGGAGAGAAACTGCAGAGCTTGCTTCAGCATGGGATGCTCAGCTGAAACCCTGCACAGCCCCAGTGCTTCTGTTTAGTAAAAAACAACAAACTTCACCGAGGTCACTGCATCAGGGAGTGTGTGGCTTTATGGCTTCCCCCTTTCTGGAACAGCCCCAAATTGTGAATGGAGCATCCATCCCATTTTATCTTACAGCAATTCCACATGGCAGAACGAAACCAAATCAATTCAATTGAGATGTGGGGCTGGAGAAGAGAGTTGAAGATACGGTGGACAGCCAAAAAGACAAACAAATGGGTCCTTGAACAGACCAAGTCTGAACTCTCCCTGGAAGCCAGGATGATCAAATTGAGGCTGTCGTACTTTGGCCACATCATGAGAAGGCATGATTCATTAGGAAAGAAAATGATGCTCGGGAAGGTGGAGGGCAGGAAAAAAATTAAAAATTTAAAAAATATGCATGCACACTCTCTCAGCCCCAGAAAAGCCATGGCAACCCCCCTGTGGAGATTTTGCCAAGAAAACCCCAAGAACAAGTAATAACAACAATAATCAATATCATCATGGCAGTGGCGGAGGCGGCGGCAGGACCACATCTGGCCCCCGGGGCTTAAGTTGCCTACCCCTGTTCTAAAGCATGTACATAATTATTCCTAGTGGGGATAAAGGGTATAGATGGTGTTTCAGGAGCAGCATCATTTTTGCTAAGTGCCTTCGAGTCAATTCTGACTTATGGTGACGCTATCACATTGTTTTCTTGGCAAGATTTATTGTGAGGAGCTTTTGACATTGCCTTCCTCTAAGGCTGAGAGAGTGTGATTTACGCAAGGTCATCCAGTAGGTTTCCATGATTGCATGGGGATTCAAATCCTGGTCTTTGGACTCCTAGTCCAACATTAACCACACAGGGTTTAGGTGTGGACTAAAGTCCAGGGTGGATTCACTGTTCCGTTAACATGAAAGCCACTAGCTGCTACTGATGTTATGTAAAATATAAGTTAACAGTTTAGAAGAAACATCAGGGAAGGCAAGCTTGCAAACAGAATGTCCATACATCAGAATTGAATGTAAGGCCCATAACAGCAGTTCCTATGAGTGTTTCCCAAAGTTTGGAAATTTTTACTTTTTTGGACTACAGTTCTCTTAAGGAATGGTGGTTCTCAATGTGGCAAAGTTTCAGGGGCAGCAATGTTGCATGAAAGCAGCTGCCAAAATAGGAGGCAGTAGTTGGTGCTATTAAGCCATCAACCACTACTGAGAAGAAAGGCTGTGACATGTGAAATGAGACAACACGTGTGGGCAGCCAGCGACAACGGCAGAGACATCGGTGGGTGCTCGAGATCTCACCCTGGTCCATGAGAGAGCCAGCCCCGTTTATGTTCAATTTAACAGAATAAAAGAAATTACAAAGCAGAGAAAGAAAGCAAATGAAATAGTTACAGACAATCCTATACTGGTTGTGCATAGGAAATACCAGTGTAATACATGCCCCAGGAAAAGAACCAGTGATATATTTCAAATGCTAAGACAAAACATAGTAAAATCACCTCATTTTCATTAAGTGTGTCTTGGAAAAGACCCCAAGGACCATCCAGTCCAACCTCTGCCATGCAGGAATACACAAAGCACTCCTGACAGATGGCCCTCCAGCCTCTCTTTAAAAACCTCCAAAGAAGGAGACTTCACTACCTCCAAAATATTGCATTCCAAGTTTTCCTAATGTTTTAGGCAAAATCTCTTTTCCTGTAGTTTGAATCCATTGCTCTGTGACCTAGTTTCTGGGGTAGCAAAACAAAACAAAAAAGCTTGCTCCATCCTTTCAAATATTTAAACATTTATTTATCTACTTAATTTCTATTCCACCTTTCTCTCAGAAAGGGACCCAAGGCAGCTTGCAAGATAAGCTATCATGGCTATCATATCACCTCTTAACCTTTTCCAGGTTAAGCATCCCATCTCTTAAGTCTCTCCAAATAGAGCAGTTTCCAGACCTTTCACCATTTTGGTCACCTTCCTCTGGGCATGCTCCAGCTTGTCCATATCCTTCATGAATTGTGGTGCCCAGAATTGGACACAATATTCCAGGTGAGGCCTGACCAAAGCAGAATAGAGGGGAACTATTACATCCCTTGATCTAGACACTACACTCCTATTGATGCAGCCTAGAATCCCATTGGATTGACAGATGAAGGTTGCCAAGAGTGCTTCCTGGAACCATGACATTCTCAGGACAGGGGGAGTACATTGGGAGATGGACAATTATCAGTGTGGATTTGCCTGTCCTCTAAAGGAAGCCAGATTGGGAAAAGTGTAAATGACAGAAATACTTTTGTGCTCTGCCACTGCTGGATTGGTAAAATGCATGAAAGACTCCTGTGTTTAGATTTGCAGGCATGATAGCAAATATAATGGAGTAAGGCAGAAATTATTTTAGTATAATTAGGATGGCCTAGTGAACTCTAATTATACTAAAATAATTTCTGCCTTGCTCTATTATACTTGCTATCATGAATTCTAAGGGATATAGTGGCTCAAGTGGCTAAGATGCTGACTCTGTTGATTGCAAGATAGGCAGGTTGACAGTTTGAGGCCCGGGTGCTGCATGATGTGGTGAGCTCTTATCACTAGTCACAGCTTCTGCCAACCTAGCAGTTCAAAAGCATGCAAATGCAAGTAGATAAATAGGTACCACTTTGGTGGGAAGGTAAACAGAATTCTGTACAATCATGCTGGCCACATTATCACAAAGTAATCTTTGAACAACACTGGCTCTTTGGCTTAGTAATGGAGATGAGCATTGCCCTCTATGGTCGGACACAACTTGACAGTCTTGTCAATGGGGAATACCTTTGCCTTTATCTTTTTTTAAATGAACTCTACTTGGAACTCCGGTGTGAGAATGAAGTCAGCAGGTAAGTCTTCAAGAGAGCATGAAGTTTAAGCAGTGATACCCTGGAGAACAACTACATGGAGAAAGCTTATGCAAGAGTGCTCTCCCTTAATAAAACTCAATCAACACTATTGTCTGAAACAGTAGCTTGATCGGATTAGCCTTTCCTGCCCTCTGTCCTTGCTCTTTGTAAAAACATTCCAGCTACAAACAAAAGTGGTGACTGTTACTGCACTTAATGTATCCCTTCATTAAAGGTGATGATGATGGACAACCTAAAAAAAATAGAGTGGTCAGGATAATTAAATGACAGTAAGAAAATACTCATCTTAGAGTCTTCATTTTTCTTTTCATTGTTAAACCTCAGATTTTCAGCTCTGTCACCCTGAGCCTCTCTTTGAGACTGAAAGTGGAACACATTTTGAGTACTGTAATTCCAAATTCTACTCTCCAAAGCAGGGGTAGGCAACCTTTCCCCTTTAAGGGCCGAGGGACTTCAGCTCCCAGAAGCCTCAGCCATGTTGGCCAATAGTCCCATGTTGGCCAATAGCTCCTGGGATTCTGGGAGCTGAAGTCCCTCGGCCCTTAAAGGGGAAAGGTTGCCTACCCCTGCTCCAAAGGATTTAGTCATTTCGAAGATGAGCAGAGGACCATAGGAAGGTAGGTGTGTTGAAGCCTTTCCTTCCCAACTGTTTGCTGTAAAATAGCCCTCTGCATCACCATCAGCTGCTTTTCTCCCCAACATCTGAAAGGCATGTGTGTGTTTGCTTTCAAAAGATACAGATCCTTAAATCTCTTGTGTGTGTGTGTGTGTGTGTGTGTGTGTGTGTGAGGGGAGTGAGCAGCCAAAAAACCTTGGAAGGAAAACATAAACTCACCCCCACCCTCACTTAATACTCTGAGGCTATACAAACTTTCTTTATCAGACAAAACAAATCCTTGGAGAAAAGAATTACAGAGAGATTCATACAGTATAGTTCCATCCTAATATTGCATATTCATTCACAAGTGTTTATCTGAATATATAATTGAAGGAAGCCAGTTTGGTGCAAGTGTGATGTGGTGGTTTGAGCATTAGGCTATGACTCTGGACTGGAGACCAGGGTTGAAATTCCTACTTGGGTATAGAAACCCACTGAATAATATTAAGCAAGTCACACTCTCCAAGCCACAGACAAGGGCAAAGGCAACTCCCCACCCCAAAAACTCTGTGGTAGGATTGTCTTAAGTCAGAAATAACTTTAAGGCACACAACAAGAAATTAGCATCATGTAAACACACTATGCAGCGTTGAAAACCTATGAAAAGGGTTCAGATGGTCCGGAAACATGGTATAATTATTTTGGAATTATTCTGGGGGGAAATTTAATGAGGATATTTTAAATATGGAGAAGCGTTTAAAACAAAATGTCACTTGTTTTCTGTGATGATCCTATTCCACTATACCTGGATAAATGCATTGTTACTAACAGACTGGTGGGAAAAACCTAAAGCCTCTTCCAAACTTTACTCCTTTGTACAGTTACATGGAAACAACCCTATAGTGTTCCGACATATCCCCCAATTTCATACAGCAGTGCCAGACAATTTGGAAAGCACAAAAAAGGGGAGAAAGGTGGACCTCAAACGTATTTAATATAATAGGTTTATACTATTTGTTAGTCTATTATATTTATTTGTGTGAATGTGTGGATATCAAAGTACCAGAGAGTTAACAGTAGACTGAACTCTAGTATTCCAGCAGCACTGTCTCAATCTATGGTTCCATCTTTCTTATTGCTTGCTTTACCAAACTGTTTATTAACGGACACAAAAGGACAAAAGAGACTGCGAGGCTGGCCTATTTGAAATTCTTATTCTATCCTCTGTTTCCTCTTCCTTTTAGTAACATAGCAGTGTATGGTGCAGTGTGAATCTATTCCAGCCTGACTCGAGGATTCTGGGTAAAATCAGTCACCTTGATCAACCCGTCTGGTCCAATGCTGTGGAGGGAACACAAAAATAGATGTTTGCTCAGTTGGCAAGATGTTTCTGTGTGAAAGAAACACTCTAAACTACTCTCTTTCTATCCAATACAATAACTGTAGTGCCTTCTCTCTTTTCAAAAACCATTTTTGGTTCATTTGAAAACCCAATATATAATTATTTTATATAGATACCCAATACAGTTGGTCCTCCATATCCATGGATTCGTTTTCCATGGCTTGAAAATACTCAATATATGTATAAATTCCAAAAAGCAAACCTTAATTTTGCCATTTTATATAAAACACAATTTTACTATTCATTGTATTTAATGGCCTTGAATATCCACAGAATTTGGTATCCACAGGAGGTCCTGGAACCAAACCCCAGCGGATACCAAGGGCCCACTGTAAATACTCATTGTAAAAGAACTGCTATGGGCATGGGAAATAATGTCCTCAGCATATTTCCCATGGTACAGGAATCATTATAATTAGTTGAAGATTACACCATAAGTGTATTTACTATAAGTGAATGCCACAAGATGGCAGTAACTATATACATATTTTGAACTGTTTTCACACATGACTCTTTTTCAGAGCCAAGAGGATGTTTTAAAAACACTCTTCAAGAATAAATATGTGATAGGGGAATTCATGGCATCAGTGCTTGCTACAGTAGCTTTAATTTTAAATGAAGACAGAAGTTATGAGTTCCACCAAAGCGTTACAAAATGTTCTCTCGACAGAAAAAAAATATATGGATATATTTGAAAAGATATGCAAGTGCTTCAGCATGTGCTTAATTCTTCTTTTTTAAAAACAGAACAGGATTTCCAGGGAGGAAATTAGCCTGGAACATTTTATATTCTCAAGCATCATGCTCAAAATTTTAAGACATTTTAAGGTTAGATGCATATTGAGTCACACAATAGGATTTCCCCATCCCCCAACCATCAAACTGTTTAATATTATTCTGCTGAATATGTGAATCTTATATGTACAGTTCTGTGAACAAACTGGTTCCAGGAATTAGGTACAGATCTTTACACCTGTTGTTATATGCTACTGTATATTATCACACTACAGCTATTGCAGTGGTTGTGTTAACATTGATTTACTTGAAAAACATATTCGCTACACCAGGGATACTTACATCTCTTGCTCAATGTAATTCAGCATCCGGCTGACATGGGATGCTGAGATTTCTCCATCTACTTCAGCAATGTAAGTGTAGAGAAACTGGAAAGTACTGAAAGGGATGCGAGCTGGTCCAGTGTCATTCTCATTGGATAAAACTTCACATATTATCTTCAGAGTTTTTGCAATAGTCTATTTAAAAAAACCAGAATGTTATTTGGTATTAATTACAGAGGTACCAGTTGTCAAGTTTTTCTAGAAATATTAAGGCATAGCTGTGATATGATAAAGATTCAAGTACTTTTAAGCACACTTTAATTGCTGCTGGACTATGGCTAATAACACACACAGACGGCTTTCTAAACAGTATCTAATTTTAGAAAAGTCTTGGCACCACATTGTACATAAGAAATCCTTGTATAGAAGTGATGTCTAAGTTGCTCCATTCTGAAAAAAAATGTTATTCAGTCTCTATTTCTCTTTTCTCTGTACTGCAATTTGGTTTTGGCCTTTTCCAATAGTTAGTACAGTTTTAAAGTTCTGAGAATAAAAATTCTGATAGGAATAAACTTGGGTAGGCAACTGAAGCATTTATTTTGATTCAAATAACCTCCCACCCAAAATAACATCGATACTCTGAGTTCAGAAGACAGAGCAGGAATGGGTGAAACCGTATAGAACTTTGTTGGACCAGTTAATGTTTAGGGACAAAGAAAGTGGAAATAATATCTTGCAAATTCTACCATCCATTTAGATAGTGAGACACTATTAAATATTTGACAAGAAGGAAAAAGCAGGGGAGGACTGATTAGCTTCATCTGCTTTTTCTTTATTTTGCTCACCTGAAGTCAAAATCTTCTGTGAAATCAGAATTATCTTCAGGGCAGCTAACTGTAATGTTACAAATATAAGATTATGACTTCAAGTGAGGAAAAAATAACTGAAGGCACAGATGAATTCTAAATACAAAATGCCAGAGTCATAAAAGCTGCCCTTAGTAGAACAAGATGAGGGAAATGGGAGAAATGGAAAATGTGATGAATTTGGTTTGAGAAATACAGCATTAATAATGACATTAATACAAACAGTGTACTAATAACTAGAATTTTCAAAGCTTTTTGAACCATTGTTCTCCATCCAGCAATTCAAAGCAACTTTCAGAACAAACCCTGCATTGGGATTGATGTATCTCTATAAAGTGGTATGAATATGACAAACTCTCAGATTGGCTGGTCATTACACTCGTCCCTCCACATTTGTGGATTTGACTTTTGCAGATTTTATTATTCACGGATTTTGTTCACTGATTTTATTCACGGACCTCTGTTCTCTTTAGGTCCTCCAGCACAACTCCATGGTCAACTTTAACTAAAAGTTGCACTGAAAGACCTAGAGATTCATAGAGAAAACACTCCACTAGGCATTTGTAGCTCCTCCAGAGCAATTCTGTGGTCAATATCTGGCAGATATTGACTACAGAGTTGCACTGGAGGACCCAGAGAGGTGTACTCTCAAGTAAAAACAAGTTTTTGTTTTTTATGGTTTTTCCACTTTCACAGGGGTCCTGTGCTCGTAACCCTAGTGAATGTGGAGGGACTACTGTATTGTTACTCATGAAAACTATAGTAGATATAAGCCCAGAGCCAGCACTTAGAAAACAGACTGGATGAACATGTAAGGAAGGTAGCTTATGTGCTATCACCACTCCTTTCTGTCTCCATTTCTGTCACTTTACATGGAGACTGACAAGTTTAAATGGAAGTACTTGCACAACGCACAGAGGCCCTCTGAGTGGCTGGGAACCCCCTTATTTGTAGGGTTCCACTTTCCAGATGTGAGAGCAGCATGGTGTAATGGTTTGTGCATTGGACACGTTATCACACGGGGAGTTGCGGGGAGAAAGTGGAACTAAACGGAATGAGCAGAAGACTTTAATTTACGGGATTTGTCCCGTTCTGCCTCGTCTGATAACTAAATTCGAATTTAAAAGGGGGTTAATTTGAACAAAAACCTGATCTTTTCAAATCCTCAAAAATCCAGAAAATGAAAAGATCAGGTTTTCGTTCGAATTAACCCCCTTTTTAAATTCAAATTTAGTTATCAGACGAGGCGGAACGGGACAAATCCCGTAAATTAAAGATTTCCGCTCATCCCGTTTGAAACTGTTCTTTTCTGCTCATCCCGTTTATTTCCGCTCATTCCGCTCATCCCGTTTATTTCCACTTTCTCCCCACGACTCCCCATGTGATAAACGTCCATAGGATGATTCTGGAGACCAGGTTTTGAAACTCCACTCAGCCATGGAAACCCACTGGGTGACCTTTGTTAGGATATAGATGGGCTATGCAGTCAAAGGTGAAATGTAGAGATGTGTGTGTGTCTGTAATTTTCCACTTGAGAACAGCTTCTAGGCAAAGCACAAACAACATCTAGAAAAACAAAGTGAATGTATCACCAGATGGTCAACACAGCCATCAACATGAATTTTCCCAAAGATAGAATTCATGGACACAGACTTTGTTATGGATAGCAATAGATATCCAAAAAGTATTTCTAAATGTCATTAGAAAATTCGGGTACAGGAGATCCCACTATATATATTTTTTACTGTGCTGGTATTTCAGTACTCAACTCAGTATTAAACATATCTAAAAGTTTCATTAACCAATTGTTAGTATCCTAAACTATAATTTACATTTCAAAGTTTTTCTTACAGTTTTTCCTTGACCTAATTAACAATCCTATGAATTAGAAAAGCCAAAATCCTCACAGCTCCAGTCCGTGGATTTTTATCTAGTCTCATCTAGTACACATAGCACCTTTTAGATACTCTCTCAGTGAGGTGGCAGTTGCTTTAGCTCCTGACCAGCACCATCCCCATGCTTAGAGTATATAAGATTTCTTTTGCATACACATATGGGAGGAGATGGAAAAGAAGATTGTGGAAGAAGGTGATTGAACAACTCTTCTAAGCTGAATATAAGTGGAAATTGCTGTTTTTAGGCAAGGATATGGCAATCCTACTTTCTGACCCATAGGTTTCCATGATGATAGGTCCATACCTCTCATCACTACAGTCACTGACAATTCCTGCAACCTCACTTTATGCTTGACCATTTACAAATCATCCATAATAACATCTAAGAAAGAAGTCCAAGAATAGGATATATGTAACACCTTGAATGTGTGCAGAAAACATCTGCAATAAAGTTCAACTGCAGAAATGATGCTCTTTTAGTAAGTTTTCCCCCACAGCCCCCCCATCAAATGTCAACTTCAAGCTGATGATCTTAGCAGAAAGAATTCTGGACAAAATGGTGTGTGTGTGTATGTGTAAAGTGGAACCTACTTTCTGAAGGTTTTTCCTTTCGAAATAACATCCTCCCCTTCCTTGATCTCATAGTACATACATCTAAAATTATACTTAATATTTTGTGATTTGAGGATATTGAGAATTAGAAAAACACTTAGGGGGAGATATCAGGCACCTGACAACCTTAGCACATAGCAGGAGGACTGGTATTTTCCAGAGTGTTCATTATAAATGGCATTTAAACCACACATACAAAACCACAGGTGCTTGTTATTAGTAGCCTTTAATAGTCTTATATCAACAGAATGGTGTTTCATAACAGTGCTGTAATCCCAAGGATATAGGAATGGAACCAATTTCCACCTCAATCAGAGGGACTTACTTCACATGAACAAGTGCTGAGACTGCAATAGAAGTGTTGAAATAAAGTAACAAGGAAAGTTTCCACAAAGGTTGTTTGGGGGATGGTTGATAAAAGTTTGTAGTACACTAGTCCTAATATTTCCCCCCCCCCCCCCGTGTATCACTGAATGGTCCCTATTGCTTTCTCTGTCACAATCTTTCCCCTGCCCCCCCCCCCCAGTCTCTCTCTCTCTCTCTCTCTCTCTCTCTCTGTTCGTACAAATAGGAGAAGGTATAATCCTGTCGCTGCCTATGGTACACCAGCCATTTTTCAAAATCATTTTTCAACACCCAAAAAAATGATTTCTGGTCAATTCCTGATTGATTTCCTCCCTCATTTTGTGGCTTCCCCACCCCCAGTCTGGAAGCCCTTGGATCCACCAAAGATGCTCACCTCTAGTATAAAGCACTATTTTCTATAAACGATATGTGCATTTTTCATGAAAGGTACTTTGTGGCCAAAATAATCATACACTACTCTCTTAAATAGGTAGAATTCAATAATTCAGATTGCAAAAGTAAACATTACTTTTCTTTTCTAAGCACTAGAACAGATCTACAAGATTTTTGTTTGCCCCATGCAAAATGGGACCCACCAGCCAAACATGGCACTTTGGCTCGTTTAAAGAAACATGGCTGGAACTTATACAGCTGCCATGGAGCAGAGAATCTGTCAGCATCCTCTAGCTGGAATTCAAACCAAAATGAAAAAGAAAGAGAAAGGAAAGTGGGTGAGGATAAGGTGCAGACTATCTTGGTGGGCAGATTTGTAAATCATCTTTAGGGCAGAAGGGACTTGAAAAGTAGTGCCATTATATCTTATGGTACAAAGAGCAGGGAAGGTAGCTATAACACACCTTTCAACATTTCACGGTGAAATTTGGAACACATGTGGCCAAGTACCATCAGAGTATGATCAGGGTGGCAAATGGTATTCATGAGGAACAAGCTAAACATAAGCTAAAATAGGCCGTAGTTTACTTTTGCCTGAGCCTACTGGGAAGGGCAAGATTTTGCCCCCTCCTCTCTCTTCTGAGCTAAGGAAGTAGAGACATTTTAAATTCAGTTTCCAACTGAAGTAAAAGCAGAGACAAAGGGGGAAAGTAGGAGATGGAAAGAGAATCTGGGACATTTTAAAAGCAGATTAAAAAATGAGACAATAGAGGATCACTCAGGACAATCCTTGCCAAACTGGGAGAGGGTTTGCTATAAGGAGGAGACCAAATAAGTCACCAAGGACAAATGAAGTTAGAGCTGTTTTGCTGCCAGCAAGTGCTCTTTGAGTATGAAAACTGCATTAGAATTGTGCAGCCTCTCATCAGTTCCAGCCAGCATAGGCAATAGTAAGGGGTGATAGAAGGCCACAATTTGCCTGCTCCTGCTGTATATTTTTAATCATAGGCTGCATCTGTTCTGCAAAAATAATCTAGTTTGACACCACTTTAACTGCCATGGCTCAATGCTACAGAATTTTGGGAACGGTAGGTTGTTGTGGCACCAGAGCTCTCCAGCCATGTCAGTTAAAGTGGTTTCACCCTGAATTATTTCTGCAGTGCAGATGCAGCCTGTTTATACATGTAGAAGAGTACAATACCAGACTGCAGAGTGGATTGCATCCAGTTCAGATTGTTTGCTGGAAATGGCATTTTCTGAATGCTTGCCGCATGAACAAACTCCCTCAAATAGAAAAACGAGTAAAAAGGGAAAAAAGATCTTAGGCCATAGATCCTTCCTGTGCTTGTATTTAAATATTTAAGGATATTAAATCTTGTTTCTGTTTGTTGTCTGGGTAGGATGCTGGGTTTCTGGATAGGAAGGCTGTTTGATAGGCCCCATCCCAACACATGACTAAATAGACTTGCCAGAATCAGCTTGCCAGCTGAAGTCTCAGGAAATGCTGTGATTTCCCAGTCTCTAAGCATGGAGAAAAATGCCAGGGCAAGTGGTGCTGCAGGAGGAGAAAGTTTGATTTTTCTGTGTTTGGTAGCTTTAAAGCCTGGGTATCCCCTGAGAGCCAGCATGATGTAATGGTTTGGACTGCATCTCTGGAGACCAGGGTTTAATTCCCCACTTGGCAATAATACTTACTGGGTGACCTTGGGCAAATCACACATTCTCAACCTCAAGGGAAGGCAATGGCAAATCTCCTCTGAATAAGTCTTGCCAAGAAAACTCCATGATAGATAGAACTTAGGGTCTCACCATAAGTCAAAAATGACTTGAAGGCACACAACAACAACAACAACAGTCTCTCCATTTTTCCAGCTGGCTCCAGGGTTCAGAGGCTCAGCTCAAAGAAGTTTTTATGTTTCTTTGTCTTTGTGCACATGTGGACATATCAAAAAGCCACTGGTGAGAGGGGAAGCTAGGGAGAGAGCTGGTGGTTACATGCATTTGGACCTATTGTGCCACTTGGAGCAGGGCTGGGAGAAGAGGACCAACATCATGGCTCATTTGCCTTTTTGTTGGGCAAACCTAGGCAGCAAAGGGCCTCGGCAGACGACTAAAAGAGTCGTCTTCCGGGCAGGGAAGAGGAGGGGCAGCCGCACGAGCGGCGCCCCTTCCTCTCCCCGAGGTCGCCCCCAGAAGCGCCGGCCGTCCGCACGGCCGGCGCACCGGGGATGACCTCACGGCGCAGCGTCCACATGCGCTGCGCCGTTTGAGCCAGGGAAAGTGCGCCCGCCACTTTTAGGGCGCACTTTCCCTTACATCTAAAAGGAGCGCCAATTTGGTGCTCCTTTTAGATGCGCCGCAGGAGCGCCGCGGTCCGGAGGCTGAACTCCGGCGGCGTTCCGACCCGCGGCGTCTCCGGGGCCTCTGTCTGCTGAGGCCCCAAGGCTCCAGAACTTGAGGTGTTCCAGAACACTGCCATGGCCTGGTTCTGAGCTTGCCAGAAGCCCCAACTGCAAGCTGTCTTTGGAGATTATCGCACATCGTAAAAACATCACTCATCTCTCCTGAACTGAAATCTAATTTGGGCTGCATCCGGGTCCTATCGCATGGCTTTTGTTACCAAATCTGCCATCTGAGTATAGCCAGGCTGCCGGCTGGATCCCTTAATGCACTTTGGTGGCCATTTTTCAAAGTTGGGAGCTTTCCAGTTTGGAAAAATGGCAGCTGAAGCGTGTTAAGGGACCTGGGCTGCAGCCTGGCTGTACTCAGATGGTGGATTTGGTGACAAAAGCCATGCGATAGGACCCGGATGCAGCCTGAATTAGACTTCAATTCGGGAGAGGTAAGTCACATTTTTAAGATGTGTGATAATCTCCTTCATGTGTTAATTGAGCTGTTGTAACTGGTGGATGTTTTTTGCCCCCTGCCATAAAAAAATTAGGTCCCCTTGGCTCTGTCTTGACTTGCAAAATTGTTAGACATGTTTTATCAGATTCTGGGCTATTAACCCAAATTCCTCTTAGGTGCATTTCTACCATCAGCTGGCTCAGAAGCATGTCTGACCACCCTTCCAGTCCTTGCCTGCCTTAATACTGTGATACTACAAGGATCTAGCCCTTGGTTTAACATTTGACCCTAAAATCCTAAGGATTGGGGTGCTGCTGACCTGGCAAATCTATGACCAATGGGTCTCAATGTGTATATGGCATGACTGTACTATGAATAAATTTGTCAAGAAAACCCATTCACCTTAGGATTGTCATAAGTCATATAAATGACTTGAAGGCACAGAACAACAGCAGCAATGACTGCACTTGGATGTGGTCTTGATTACAAATAAAACTAAACATTTTCCTCCTTGAGATTTCAAGTGACACAAACACACTACATTTAAATAAAAGTATGTGAAGAACCTAAACAGAATGGAAATACAAAAGACAAACTTACAACTCCAAGAGAGCTGCAGGCCAGAGCTAAAAACTTGAGCCATTCAATTTCTTCAGTAAAACGCCCAACGTTCATCACACTGTCAAATAAATCTGTTGGGAGATTGAGCACTTTCCACATTTGGGCCAGCTCATCTACGTGGACTATCAGCCTCCCACCCACCTGAAAAATAAAAGAATACCATCTATGATATGTGAAGAAATTGGTGTTCATTTTTTTTCAAAGTTTATTTTTTATATACATCTAGTCATCTTTGTCAGTTCCAACAACTTCATTCTTAACTGTACTGTTTCCAAGACAAAAAGCATTTTGCTGACTCTATGACAGGGATGGGAAATGTGTGGGCTTTTAGATACACTTGGACTTCAATACCTATCATCCCTTACCAGTAGCTATACTGCCCAGGGCCAAGGGGAGTTTTGACCCCACAACATGATTATTATAATGAATAGTTTATGTTTTTAAGCTTGTTTTCAAATTGTTTAACTTTAGCACTATTTTCCAGTATTAAAATGAGATAAAATGCATCAAACAAAAATAAACCTGGAGGGCCACACAGTTCTCACTGTTTTATGAATTCTATCTTATTAGGTATATCTGAGGATCAAAGAACTGAAATATTATTAAATAGACTGGGATGCTTGTTCCGTTCTTGCTAATAAGAAAGAAGTGTTCTGATTTTCTAATTTTGTTTGATGTCAAAACAAAGAATGGGGCAAGTATGCAACACTATTTTAGTGGGGCTGTGACAGATTTGCATTAAACATGTTCAGTCTTGCTATTTTGTGACAAACTTCCAAAAAAAGAATAGTGAAGAATGTAATGATGTCTGCACCTCTCTCAGTTCTGTGTGGAGGAAAGGACTCTCTGTTCATTTCCCCCAGATATAGATACATTTCCAAATGTCCACATCATGTCAAAAGATATATAATGTATAATATGTAACATATTATCAAGCAGTTAAAAATATTCGTAAAACCAGTAAAATATTCTAGTTCTAGCCTGTCTTTAAAAGTGTATAGAAGACAGGCTGGGGGTGGGGGAGCATTTTACAGATGGAAATCACTAGTGACATTTAATTATCCATGTATTTTATTTTTTTTCTTCCTTGCCCAACACTATCAAGACATTAAATACTGACATTATAATTAGATAGTGCTGGACCTAAACTTTAAAATAATTAGCTAGGCTCCCTCCTATGGAACCCTGGGGTTTGGAGTTTAGAGAAGGGTATTTAGGATCTCCAGCTTGAGAGCCCTCTGGTGCTCTGGCCAAACTACAAATCCCAGGATTTCATAGGTTGCAGCCATGGCAGTGGAATCATAGTGCTATAACGATGTAGCGTGAAAGGGACCCTGGTTTTCCAGCGTTCTGCATACTGCACAGAAGATTTTCCTCCATTTAAAGGCACCTTCTATGTGTGTGATCTTATTTGATGCATGGGCAGAAATATGTTATCTTTTCTTAGTTCAACAATTTGTATACAATAAATGAGTTCTCTCTGTATGCAACTTAGTATTTGAATAAACTATCAGACATAAGACTAATGCAGTGGTTCTCAAACTGTGGGGTGGGACCCTGGGAGGGATTGTTCAAGGAGGGGGGCACCAGACACGGAAGCCTTGATCCCCTCCTCTTCTTCTTGAACTTTTTCTGTCCAGGAGGAAAAGAGAAAGTCAAACAGTGTGAATGAAAGAAAGAATGAAAGAGATATGACTGCATGAGTACATATCTGTGAGCACTAGTGTAGGTGAGTGTAGCTGTGTGTGAGACAGTATGTGTAAAAATTATACATGTGTTAATTATTAAATATATTTAAATAAAACAGTTCTAATTTGAACAATATTATTTCCTTATAAGATGTTAAAACAGGGGTAGGCAACCTTTCCCCTTTAAGGGCCGAGGTACTTCAGCTCCCAGAAGCCTCAGCCATGTTGGCCAATAGTCCCATGTTGGCCAATAGCTCCTGGGATTCTGGGAGCTGAAGTCCCTCGGCCCTTAAAGGGGAAAGGTTGCCTACCCCTGTGTTAAAAGATGAATATACATGATAGTGGAAAAAGAAAATACATACACTGAACAAGCAGGAGCATGACATCCATATGTAGATGTAAAGGGGGAGAAGGTTGAGAACCACTGCAGTAATGGCATTTACACAAATCATGCACAGAAACTGTGTCATGTGGTAGGTTACATATACATTACAAACACTCAAGCCTCTCATGTACTTGCCCTAAAATGGAAAGGAGATGTTTCTTACTCTCTGGTGCAAGACCTTCAAGAGCTCTGGAGTAAGCTCTGCCCAGTTTGATAAAGGCACTCTATCTGATCTCTCTCTTACGGGAGGAAGCTCTCCACGGGCCATGGCATTGAAATAACTGGATAGAAAAACAGAACAACAGAACAAAGGTTCACATTTTACCAATAGCTATTTGTTTTATATGTTGGAGGTCTTGGCTAATTAGTTTGTATGCTGTTTATTTTCAAACTTTATAAATCTAAAAGCACACCTCAAAGCGGATTACTACACACAGACACAAACAAGCAAACGTGTACAAGGGAAATAAAAAGATATGATCTGAAAGCACATGATGCACCTTTGGTTAGTGACGGCATAGGACAGTGCTACTCAAAGTGGTGGTCCATGGACCACTGCCAGTCCATAAGCAATAAGGTGCCAGTCACTGGAGAATTTCCAGGAAAGAAAATAACAATAAATCAGTGGGCACAAATATAGTGCTGGGGACACACTGCAACAAAAATGACTGGCTCCCTCATATCAGATAGCTTAACCATCACAGGCATATGGGAATGGGAGGTGGGATAGATTGCAAATTAGAAGGGAAAGATAAAGCCCTCCATTTGAAACATCTAAAATAGCATTGCAGTCTATTGGAGCATCCAGGGTACAGCAAGTATGGGGAAATAGCATCTTTAATAACTTTGAATATCTTTATCAAATCCTAAACATACATGTCTATATACATGTCTATATATATTCTCCACAGGAATTTATTGCCTGACAAACTTCTTACTTATATGGATGACTCCCTGCAAATAGGCAAATGGTTGTGCTGTTACAACAGGTACATCTGCTAGATTATTATTTTACAATATGGTCTTCATTTACTAATAAATATACTAATTATATTATATTTCCCCATTTTTTAAGCTTCATTTTCCACTGAAGAAGATGTTCAGTCCAACCAAGTTTGGTTTTATTGTTATTTTTTATCTCTTATGTTACATGTCCTCTGGAAGTGCATATACTTCTGCTCCTTCATGCACTTTGAATGTTGGATATTCTTATATTTTATATGTCATTTGAGATTTATTTATTTCTATTCTTCTATGTATATTGGCAGTGTATCTGCTTTTTATTTGCATATATACGGGAAGCATATACATTACTTGTTGTCTTTACTTTCTGACACAGTGTATTGCCTTGACCACCTACTGTTTACCTCAGGGGTAGGCAACCTTTCCCCTTTAAGGGCCGAGGGACTTCAACTCCCAGAATCCCAGGAGCTATTGGCCAACATGGGACTATTGGCCAACATGGCTGAGGCTTCTGGGAGCTGAAGTCCCTTGGCCCTTAAAGGGGAAAGGTTGCCTACCTCTGGTTTACCTGGATGCCAGAAAACTACTGTTTCTACAATTACTGTATATTTTAGATTATAAAACTTTCTTATGTATTACTTCTTCATTACTTTTCCCTAGACCTTTCTGTTGGCCATACTGTATTTGTTTGGTTTAAGACAACACCTTTTTGCTTTGACAATGCCTGGAAACTCCACATAAGTTTCTTCCAGTTATGTGTACGGTATTAATGTGCATGCTAGTATAAAAACAATTATAGTTAAAGAAAGCAAATAAGACCTCACAATTAAATGGCTTGTGTTTCAGAAGAAAATATGAAACTTACTCGGAAGCCCATTGTATCAAATCTGGAGGCTGAGTCCGAATAGCAGCTTTTGTGAACTGCTTCAGCAGATCTGGAAGCTCCGGTGGGATGCATACTTGCTTGTCTGTCTGTGGCATAATTACTGTGCCTGTTCAAAATAAAATAAATAAAATAAACCTTATCTATTAAGCATAAAAAGTATCTTACGATTACTTTATGGCATAGAGAAGGAGCCCCTTCTGTGAAGATCTCTTCTTTAAACTATGAACTTTATTTTGTAGTGATTTTAAGATTACTACTACCAAAGGGCCTGCTAAAGACATATTAGTGCATTAAGCAGAATCAGCTGATAGTCCCCATGTCATTGGGGTGGTAGATTAATTCTGAGATTTAGTCCAAACTTTAAAGGCAATATCCAAGGTTACATCTGCACTGTAGAAATAACTGCCATGGCTCATCTGTGGAATTCTGGGATTTGTTGTTTTCTGAGATATTTAGTCTTCTCTGCTAGAGAGCTCTGATGCCACAACAAACTACAAATATCAGGATTCCATAGGATGGAGTCATGGCAGTTAAAGTGGTGTCAAACTGTATTAATTCTGCAGTGTGGTAGCACTTCAAGATAGTGAACCTATGGATAGGAGTCAATACTTTGCATAGCTTCTTGGAAGTACAGACTATGACCTAAAGCAGATTCACCACTTCACTGATGTGGAAGCAACTAGCCATCACTGGAATGAAGCAAAGAAACAAAAGGTTGCCTCACCCTCATTCCATGTACTGAAGCTTACAGAAGCTAGCAAGTGGACCTTTTTTCAGCTCAGGTAACAGGAAAAGGATTCACCATACTAAAAGGCAGCAGACGAGCATACAGAAGGAGGAGCATAAGGGAGGGGGCAGGCATCAGGCTTCTGGGATCTTAAGTTCACAACTGGAGCTAGATACAAAAGTGATAGCCAAGTAAGCTTTATGTCTTTATATCTTCATGGAGTGGACTCCAAGAATGATAACAGGGATGAGCTGCCTATACAGTTGGACTTCCATATCTGTGGGCTTGCCATCCACAGATCTGAGCAACCATGGACAGCAAGCCTCATTGTCCCCAATGGCTGCACTTGCACCCACGTTGCACTGCCATTAGGGAGAACAGGACTTGAGGTCCTGCCTTTTTGTATCCATGGGTCCCCTGTGGATATGGAGGTTCAAGTGTACAAGTAGAAATCTCCATGTGATTTACTATAGATCATGTAGTTGAGACCTGAAAATTGCTTTTGTTGAACTATAGGGTGCAGGGGACCCTTGTTGGTTTCTTGAGATCTATCAGATAATCCCAATCTGTCTTCTACAGCACATAGTACTCTTTTTGTCCAATGTCATTCCCATTCTGTAGCATCCCTGCTGTAGGCAGCTACCAGTGTCCCCAAAACTATATTGTGAAACACACTTGAAAAACCTAAAGCAGGCAATACTATGTAATAAAGGCACACTGACTTTGACTGAAACACTGTTACTCCTTAAATCTTTTTCTTATGCATCTAATATCACCTTTCATTTTGTAACCAGATATAGTTGTAGACATATACCATTTTTGTATCTTTCAACCTTCATCCAGTAGCCAATAACTGATCCACCTATCAACACGTCTTATACATTGCACAGATTTCTAAAATATATTATTAGTTCATAAAAGGTTTTGTCCAGAACTTGTTGGGCCCATTCATTATCAACACACACACACACATACACAATGCATCCTACATGCCATCTAATATTTAGCATTGTTTTGCAGAAGGAATCTGTCACATTGCCTTTTGCACTTTTGTACTGAAGACCTCTAATGACCTTTAAAGACACCCTTAGTTTCCTGGAAATTCAACATACAGTAGCATCCTTGTCAATCTTTTTAATACTGTGGGTAAGTCTTCCTCAGTCTATTCTCAGATTGTCATTTAAGATAAACCTGAAGAACTCACTCTTTGACAGTAGTCTTAAAGGTGCAAGAGTCCTGTACTCTTTTGAAATTGGACACCGTAATAACAGTGTCTAAATCTGATTCCTTCCCACCATTTCCCAGCTCCATGCCATTTTGAAGTAGCTTTTTAGGATTTAAAAAACAAAAGAGAGAGAAGGGGTTTCAGAGTGCAGTTTTTATATATAATCTGCAATTTGCTCCTCAGTATCCACAGTCACTCCTGTTTTATTGGAATCAAAACATTTTACAGTTTCCATGTTCATTATCACTCTTGGGGCATATTTGTGTGGAACAACAGTCCAGAATTCTGTAGAATATACAAAATGTGTAGAATAGACATAAACAATATAGAATTTGTTGGGGATGAAGGAAGATGAGGCAATGTGATGGGACACACTGCTCACTACAACAAGTGGAGGTGGCTGAACAAACTTTCTGTCTGCAGTTTGTTTACTGTGACATCCAAACATCAGCATCCAGCAATCTGGATTATATTTCCCTCAGCAAAACAGAGAAGTAATCCTAGAACAAACCTTAGGAAATACATAACCCTAGAAAAGAGGGACAAGAGACAAGGCAGATTGTTGGGTTTGGAAATCATGATAAACAAGCCATGGAAAACCAGCAGTTTGTTCAGCTGCTTCTGTTTCCAGAAGAAACAAATTGACAGATCACACTGCCTTGTTTTGCCTGAACAGCCTTTGACAAACCAGGATTCTAGCTTGTTCCAAACAAACATGATTATAATCAGTCAATTACAACACTCTAGGTACCATTACCTGGAAGTAAGCCCTACTGAACACAGTGCAGATTGCTTCTGAGTAATAATTATTCTACAGTCAAGGTGACTTTAGTAAAAGAGGAAGATTCTCCAAATGCATGTGTTTTTTTTTTTAGCATTCTCGACATATTTCCACCCCTATCCCCATGATTTGAATATCAGATAACTTGATCCATGCTGCCGCAGACACTCAATCAGATTTCACATCCTGCATGAACTTTATAATAATTAAAATATTTAGAAGATCTCCATTTTGAGAAAGTAATGGTGTATTTGTTTTCTTTAGATTTTGGGCTCATCAAAGGCAAGTTGTGAGGGGCTTCTCTATTCACCCAGAAAATTGGCATTCACAATGGAAAGTTCTAAAATGCAGGAACTGTGTGAGACAATAGATGGAAGAAAATTGAGAGCTTTGCTGTTGCTGGCATGTCAGATGCATAGAAAGGGTGGTGATGGGTGGGGGCACAGAAATGGCTTTATGAATTGGATGACAAGGTGCTTTAGCTGTACAGAAGTGTAAGTTATGAACCTGTTCCATTGCTAAGGCGATTACTTTTCTACTGTAAAAGTACAGCTGCCAACTACAATGTGAAACCCTTAAGGTTTTGGGTCCTGAAGCAAATTCAGCAACAATTCAGAAGACAGAAAAACTAGACTTGTCATGACTGAGTATATGTCTCACCCCATTTGCTGAAGGGAAATAAGATAGGACTTTGTTCCAGGTCTGTGTTAACAGTACCTGGAACAAGGAAGGGCACTAATAAGTGGGTAGAATGGAAAATGCTCTTTTGCTTAAGTGCAAAATGCAAATGCAAGTAACTATTTCATTTCTATAAGAGGCAATGTCCACATTTTAGACTTGCAACATAATTTGGGTGATGGTGGCAAAAACTGGAGTTGTTTAGAAAGAGAGATACTGAATAAGCGCACACAATACTTATTCAATCCTGTCCACATCCAAAATTCCTTAAGATGAAAAGGGTCCAAGGTAATTAAGTCTTAACAAAAGAGGGCTTGGGGATTTCATAAAGTACCTTTCTTTACGAAGCAGTTCCACAACATACATAGTAAGGACCAGGGACGCCAACCCCTGGCATGTGGATTTGGATGACTGCTCCACCACATCCCACCAACCTATCTCTGCTATTTCTATTCACACACTGGCAACTCTTCTTACCACCTCATCTTAGTTTCCAACCCCCGTTACAATTTGTTCCCAATCTTTGATATTGGCCTTGCATCCAAGAGCCCTCTCTGTTGCTGTCAGGGATAAGCGAAGCAGGTTAAAATGTATGTTCCCATTGTTTTTGTTATTTCCCTCAATTACCGGAGGCTGAGACCACTCAGCCTCTTTGTGAAGATCGCCCAGCTGATCTGTTTTGGGACAGTCACACCAGGCTCTATCCGGGTGTCTTCGCACTGTTTCCACCCAAGATGCACCCTTGCATTAACTCTCAGGGCTGGGGCCTTTGTTTAATTGCAGCTCGAGGTATCTTAGCAACTGATACTTGACCTCACAAAGGCTGTGATTCTGTCATCTGCTCTGGATGCCAATAAGTGGCAGGAAACTTGAAAAGATCATGGGGTTCTCAGTGGGGAGTTAAAGGCAGGACTTCAGCAGGGAGAGGCAGGCGAGCCACATGTAGGACAGGTATTTTCTACCAATTCTAGGATTTGTAGTATATCTCCATTAGGCATAAAATAGCCACACCTTTAACTCATTTGTACTACAGCTGGACATTATGAGACTGCCCTGGTTTTTTTTTTTTAAATCTTGCTATGGATTATGTATGCCAGTAGTTTATTATATATGCTATGGATTATATATACCAGAGTTCGAATCCCCGCTCAGCCATGGAAACCCACTGCCTCTTACAGAAATGAAATAATTACCTGCATTTGCATTTTGCACTTAAGCAAAAGAGCATTTTCCATTCTACCCACTTATTAGTGCCTGGGTCAAGTCACATTCATTCATTCTCAGGGGAAAGCAATGACAGACCTCCTCTGAATAAATCCTGATAAGAAAATCCCATGATAGGTTCACTTCAGTGTCATCATAGGTTGGAAACAACTTGAAGGCACACAATAGCAGCAGCAGCAACAACAACAACAACATGAAAATCTGTTGTATACCATTGGGCTCAACCCTCATTAAAATCTAGTATGCTTATTAGTTTCCTGTGGGCTGGAGATTTGGCAGGGATAAAACAAAAATAGCAAGGAGGAAGAATAGATAGGTGGAACAAACAAACAGGGTATCTTCTATGGAGGAAAGGGCATGCTATGATCATGAGGGCCACAACACTGCTGAGGATGTTAACTGCAGTGTGTAGAGGAGTTGCCACATATGTTGTAATATTTACAGCATTTGGACCATGTTTCATCAAAATAAAGCACTTGCAAGCATGTTAAAATTTTAAGAATGATCACACAGGCATGCCCTCAGCAAGCTGCAGTAAAGTACAGTATAAGCTCCTTCCTGAGATGTCTTGTCCCAGGATGTTGTGAAACTCAGTATCCAAACAATATCAACTGGGAATAGTTTTGCTAATGGTCTTGCACTGTGCCAAGCATTGAAATTAGACCGCTGTTCTCACTTTCTGCTATCAATCCATCTTTGAAATTCCTTCAAATCGGGCCACCAGGGTTTTAGCTGAGAAGGTGACATTGGTAAGGGAGTCTATAGCTGACAATTCATAAACAGTTCTTTTAGAAATGGTCCCAAAGTCAGGGAAGCAGATTTAGGTTCTTCTGTCTTTTTCCTAAGTTTTAAAACAATTTTAAAAAGAGGTTTAGGCTGTTTCCACTTCCCTGTGTTTTCAGTAAGGATGGGGAACTAGTACAGGGAGTCAGATGAGCTTCCCACTCTCAATACCTCCTCCAATCTGAATGTCTACAGGGGATTTAGCAGAGTTTAACATTAGCAGCATGGCTACAATGGGGCTACCCTCGTGCTTAACTCGGAAACTTCAACTGGTTCAAAATACGGCAGCCAGACTAATTACTGGAACATCGAGGAGGGAGCACATAACACCGGTGCTTAAATCCCTCCACTGGCTGCCAATTAGTTTCCAGGTGCAGTACGAGGTGTTGGTTTTAACCTTTAAAGCCCTACATGGCTTGGGTCCATCCTATCTTCGGGACCGCCTCTCTCCGTATGATCCCCCTGCGCAATTTGGTCCTCTGGGAGGAATCTACTGCAGGCAATAAAGACCAGGCTCTCACAGACCTCCCAGAGGACCTTTTCCGCAACTGCTCCCAGACTTTGGAAAGGCCTGCCGGATGAGATCCGTCATATTACTACCTTGGCTGCCTTTAAAAAGGCAGTAAAGACGGATCTTTTCTGGCAGGCCTTCCCGGAACATCTCCCAGATCTATAAATAGTGACTCTGGCTTTATCCTTGACCGCCATGACGTATCCCCCTGTCAAATTTTGTTTGTTTTTGTTTTGACTGCTATATTCATGTTTTAACTTGAAATTAGTTTAATTCTGTTTTATGGGGGGGAGGGGTGGGGTCAGGGTTGTGATTTTAACTTGTTCTTTTAATTGATGTACGCCGCTTCGATTGATATGCAGAGAAGCAGGATATAAATAAAATTTATTATTATTATTATTATTATTATTATTATTATTACAACCTCTAGTGTTAGTGAAAACCTGACAGTGCTGGCTGACAGGTTATGATGAAATTTGAGTCAGTAACGGTCAACATGGATGGGCAGTTCATAATTACTACTCTCTGTGTATGCATTCATGTGTGTGCATGCCTGCATGTATCCTTTCAAGAAAAGCAAATCTCTCCTAGTGACATGCAGGCAGCTTTGTAAACAGTAAAGACTGAGGGTCCCACTTTCTCATTTTGCTGGACATCATGGAGTTTTCAGCTAAGGTTTCAATTTGCTTTTTAAGATGTGGCCACCTAGTAATGCCTTGGTTTTCTCTGCCAATCTTTTGAAGTTCTCTAACAGTCATAAAAAATATGCTGCCCTTTCAAAAACAATCTGTTGTGGCCAGGACTAAGAACACCAAGTGACTGAAGTTTCCAACAACATCCAATCTAAGAAGACATCAGAACTACTCCCCACTGTTTCCGAATCAGGCCCTTTTCTTGTGGGGCTAACATCCTTTTCACATGACCTCCGGAAAAGTGGACCTTTGACTTCTCCAGGAAAAAGGAGACCCCCCAAAACATTTTCTAACCCACTCTTCACTCCACCAGTCCTCAATTCCTACCCTATAGGGCAAGCACATTGGCCCTTTCATAGCCAGACAAAACATTTGAAGGGGTGGAGATTCCAGGAGGATTCTCCTGATCAGTCTGTAAACCGTGATACTGCTAAGGTAATATATCTGAACTCTACAGATTGCTCTCCATGGTCCTGAAACTAAACATACACCCCTGTTTAGTTTCTACAGTACAGCTTGTGGTTCTGATGTCTGCTCCACCTTTTTCATATGTGACATCTCTCACCCCATTAAATTATTATCAGTGCTTCTTTCACTTGATTCATCAGCAATGAGAGGTAGATTAGGAGGGAGGGGGAAACTTCCTACATTCACTTCTGGTTCTAGTAGTTTCTGTTTTAATAATAATAATAATAATAATAATAATAATAATTTATATCCCACCCCTCTGCAGAGCAATCCAAGCTTGTTTTAACTTGGAAGCTAGCCATTCAATATCTTCCAGATCTGATCTAGATGGGCCAGCTGCTTGAATTTTTAAAATTATGATGGAGTTGAGTCATTTATATTACATAATCCATATTTTTACAAATACATTTTGTAATTCCCACTAGGATCTTCAGTACATTCTGTCTCACCCTGTGCTTTTTCTCACCATTAACTTTGCAGTGATTCTTTCCACCTTTTTTTTTAAATACCATGATTCTGTTGTTCCTTTTTATTCTACTGGTAGTTTTCTACTCTCTCTTCTTGCAGCCTGAATCTAAATCCCATTACTAGTCCCACCTAGAGCAGATCCATTGAATCAATAGGATCTTGGTAAATAAGCATTTATGCCAGTGTACCCAGAGGAGGGTGATCAAAATGGTAAAAGGTCTGGAAGCCATGCCTTATGAAGAGCAGCTTAGGGATCTGGATATGTTTAGCCTGGGGAAGAGAAGGTTAAGAGGTGACATAATAGCCATGTTTAAATATTTGAAAGGGTGTTGTATTGAGGATGGAGGAAGCTTATTTTCTGTTGCTCCAGAGACTAAAACTGCAATGGATTCAAACTACAGGAAAAGAGATTCCACCTAAATATTAGAAAGAATCTCTTGGTGGTAAGAGGTGTTCAACAGTGGAATATGCTGCCTTGGAGAATGGTGGAGTCTCCTTCTTTGGAATTTTCTAAACAGAGGCTGGATGGCCCAGCAACCACCCTGAAACATACACTGAAATGAAATGCTTCTCCCATGAGAGAAAGCCCCTCCTTTATTGAACCCCAGCGATCATAATAATTTTCATGTGCATTTGTGGGGCAGAAGTGAGCTGTGCTGCTGTTCCCCTTGAGTGCCATGGAGCTATTCCATTCCATTGGAAAACAGCTCTGTGTGCACCACACAGTCTGCCAAGCTTAGGGGGGCTGCAGATGGGCGACACAGAACCACCCCGGGAAGCGGCGGATCGGGGCCATGGCAACCCCACACCGCTACCCCTATCTTCCCTTTTGCCACTCTGAAAGAGCGGCAAATGCTGCTCCTTTCAGGAGTGGCCAAAGGGTGCCCTAAAAGCTGGTGCACAGCTCTTTAGCACACTTTCCGGTGCAGCGCGTAAAAACACTGTGCCGGGAGGATGTCCTGATGCCGTGCACCATGCATAATTGTGTGCAGCGTCAAGCCATCATTGGGCTAGGGTTGGGGTGGTTGGCGTGTGGCTGCCCGTCCCCATCTCCGCCTCCAGGCCAGCCCAATCCTGGGAATTGTAGTTTATTGTGGCACCAGAGTGCTCTGACAGAGAAGGCTCAATGTCTCACAAAACTACAGCCCCTCAGAGTTCTCTAGCATTGAGCCAGAGCAATTAAAGGGGTCTCAAACTGGATTATTTCTGCAGTGTGTTTTGGACCACAGTTGGCAAGCAGGGTCATAAGGCTTGTAATGAGGAAATCTGTGACTGTGGGTTGTAGAGGAATACTATGGAAAGAATATTTTAAGTCAAAACAACAAATAAAATGCCTCAATACAAGTAAAATACATATTTAAATAATATTTAAAGATGGGTGCCCAGATATCCACCAATATGTTCTAAAATGAGAAAAGCAAATGCCCCCTTCAGGAACCTGGAGTGCTGACCTAAGTAATGCAGCCAGACTCAACTAGAACAAAATATATTGGGTGTAATGTCCACTAAAATTCTTCAGGGCTCCTTAAAAATGGGAGGCCGGATAAATATGCCTCAAATGAATGAAACAACAGTTATTGATAAGGAAGGAAAAGACACCCATCTTATTCTCTTTCCTTTGTCATCCTCCCATATATATAAATATATAAATATATTTATTCAGAGAACATTGGTACTTCCTTTGCTAATCATTCATTCAAGCAGCTTTGCAATCAATTGAATGAGCTACTTGGCAGGTAGAAACAACTAAGCAACTGAGTAGAACTATTTCTCCTCCACCCAAAAACAGCAGTAAAACAATCTGAATTTGGCTATCATTGGTAAGTTTTACTTGTTACAGTCCCTACATTTGTCTTCAGATTTGATAGGACAGAGGCTTCTTGAAAGACTCATTTTTTCTGCCTATAAAGTAGTTTGCAGCTTCACACAAGACAGAAACAGCCTAGACCTTGAGGGAAGTGACTGTGTGTCTGTTAATTGAGACACAATTTTATTTTCTGGCTGTTACTGCCCTTTGCCTTCAGCCCCTCACCAAGAAGGGGTATGGCCTCTGGCTGCATCAGTGTTCTCTCAAGACCACCTTGAAACACCATTGTAAGCAACCAAGATAGAGGCTTCCGTCACTGACTTGCTTTTCTTCTCCTGTCTGAGCATCAGCATCTTTAGCTGGTGAAGATGCCATTGAGCTTCAAAAGTTAGTGTAATGTAGTTTGCACATTTTGATTGGCTAATAATATATCAGCATTATGTGTATTTTGGATTTTACTGTCCTTTTATCTCTGTAAAATAAATTTACTTTTGTTTCATGAAAAACTGAAAACTCAGGGCAAGGGACTGAAATGACTGGGGGACAGCCCACCTATGCTTTTCCAGCCATCTGCTTTGGCAATAGTCACATCAATGCTAATATTTTTCTACATTTTACAAAATGTTCACAACAATAACTTGAAGATAAGAAAATTGCTTTGCATTACCTTGATTGCATTGCTGGAAATATGTACTCCTCTGAAGTAACAAAAAATAATATTTCTGTCATGCATCATAATTCCTTCAACAGCTATTGAGAAAAGTTCATATTATTACCCATGTGTTATGCAGTCATGTGTAAAGACTGAAGTTTCCCTAAGACCAATCTGTGAATGTATAACCAAGGAAATATTTGAACCAGGTCTTCACATCTCAAACTCTTAGCAACTAGAAGATTGGATAGTGCTTTAGTGAAGAAGAGAAAGCAGAGGGTAAGTTGTTGGTGTGTAGATTAAGTGGAAGAACTTAGCCAGGGTAAGCTGATAATTGTTTTTCTTTCCAGGTCTGTATTTATCACAAAGCTATGAGTAAGGAGTGGTATATTGTTTCCCTGGTTCTCCTTTCAAGAAAAAGCGATAAACACTTCAAGTAATAACCTTCAAATGTATGTAAACTTCTCTTTTTAAAGGTGAAGAGTGAATATGAAATGGAATGGATTTCAGTGCAAATAGTAGAGGCCTAGACCTGAAATCTGTTTGACAAAAGCATGTGAGCAAAAGTACCAAAAGAAATAATTATACTATTGTTATGTCAAGAGAAATTGTTTGGTAAAGTATGTATGGTGCAATATGCTAAACAGGTAAAATAAACATTTTCACTCACTACAGATATGACATCTGAATGTTATCTCTTTATTCACACTGTTCCATTGGCAAGCTGTATGATAATATAAGAGAAAAATACTTTCCCCCTCCATTGCAGTAGAATCCATCTCAAGGATTACTGCAAGGAAAGCTCAAAAAGCTTCTTAACTATTGTGCATTTAAAACCCCATATTAAATAGAAAAGATTATTTCACTGAAAAGAAAATTCTCTCTCTTCATTCTCCTGGTTTAAGTTCTGGCCAAGTACAACTCAACAGCAGAGAGTATATGGCCATTATATACATAAATACCTAAAGAAATAAATAGCTGTTGAGTTTGATGGATGCCCTCTCCAGACTGGTCCTGTAGTTCCAAACCATGGGCTCCTGTCATTCTTTGTGCCCCCTTCCCCCAAAAAATCTCTCTCAGGATCAGGTATTTGGGCCTCAAAGTGGTGCCTATATGGATCAGTGGATGCGTTGCTTAGAGGGTTTGCTGTGGTAAGCTTGATCAGACTCTCAAATCAAAACTTAACTTGATCAAAGGTTCCATACATCTACTTTGTGGAGTAGTGGCTTGAGCATTGGACTAAGACTCTGTATGGAATGTATGGAATTTCTGTCTGCTAGGTTGCTCTAAAAAGCTCAAGAGGAAAACAAAGTCCCCTTGTCATTTAAGTGGATCCTTTCTGCGGAGGGAGGAGCTGGACAAGCCTTTTTGCTCAGAGAATGCTGGGAAAGGGGGCCTGAAAACTGGGTCTTGTTTCTGACAGAAGGCAGATAAGGAAATGATTGGAGAGGGCTGAGAGAAAATGCCATAGAGATAGTTTTTCCAACTGCATCTGGCTATTAAGGGTTCGATTCCCAGCTCAGCCATGTAACCCACTGGGTGACTTTGGTCAAGGTACATGCTCCAGGGGTAGGCAACCTTTCCCCTTTAAGGACTGAGGGACTTCAGCTCCCAGAAGCCTCAGCCATGTTGGCCAATAGTCCCATGTTGGCCAATAGCTCCTGGGATTCTGGGAGCTGAAGTCCCTCAGAACTTAAAGGGGAAAGGTTGCCTACCCCAGCCTTAGACAATGGAAAAACCTTCTCTGAACTAATGGAAGGCAATGGAAAAACCTCCTCTGAACAAATCTTACCAAGGAAACTCCGTTATAGGTTCACTTTAGTCTAAAGTGTCTCTGGAGAGGCAGCTGAAAGCCTGGGAGGGCAGGGGGAAGAAGTCTCGCCCCGGATGTCCTGCCCCCAGAGGGCAGAAGCCCCAAGCTTCCAGTGCTGGAAGGCCTTTTAGTTTGGGCACTCGGCCCCTAAAAGGTTGGCCATCACTGCATTAGAGGAAGCACAGTGGATTTATTATTTTTTTGCAGCTTTTCAATTTCATTGGATATTCTACTACAGGAACATTTACTTATCTCCAGGATATAAGTGGTTACAATAGTGGTATAGATCTTTTCTAATCTTCAGTGTTATTAATTCATATGTCTATCATGCTTTATTCCATCCATATAACTGTTCAGAATATATAGTTTTCTATGGCACTTTTCATTATGTATCAATGTGTTTGTCAGTATTACTGCAATTACTACAATTTGGTTATTATGATTATCTTTAATTAGTATTAGTATTATTTTGGCAAGTGTCAATGCATTGAATAGATCTGAGACAATCCCTGGATGGTTGGGCAGGAAGGGTGAATAGGAACACACTATGAGGTGAGGTAAAGAGTATGGTTGCTGATTGCTTTGCAATGCGACTCCCTCCATCTCCATTGCAAGAGGAAATGCAAAGAGCCTGAGGGGGTGCTAGGTGCTCAGCAAACCCAATTCCTTGTTTCTAGGTCTCACACATATCCTCAGGTCAGTGTGACTCCTTACATGTGCAACTTTCACAGGTCTCTGTGACTTCTCAAAACATGCCAACGCTAGATTTTAATTACGAAATCTCACATCCAGCGAGAGGCATGTAGAGTATAACAACAACAGGCTTGCAGCCAAAAATGATTCACTGGCTTGTGGACCACCATTTTACAATGAGGCAACCTTGGAATGAAAACATGTGGATGCTTAAGCCAAATTTGCTGAGAATTGCCTCTATGCCTGCCTTATTAGTAATGGTGTAGACAAGCCCAGTGTCACGGCAAATATGGAAAATGAGGGGCTTACCCAGATTTTATAAGTGTAGACAAGCTCTGTCATAGGGCCTCCGTGAAGACCTCATATCATGGGAAAGCTCATATGGGAGAATTTAGTCCTTCAGGAAAACTGTCCCCAAGCTGTATAGGGCTTTATAGGTCACAACCAGTACTTTGAACTGTACCTGAAAGCAGATTTTCTATCTCCCAAAGGTAGTGGTGAAAAATGCTTTGCCCCCAAGCTATGCTGGGACCTCCAGAGGATTTTCCTTTACATCGCAAGCAATCTAATGTGCTCCCCCTCCCCACAAAGAATGTGAACGGTCCATGCTGTGATAAGCTTATAAGTGCTTGGGGAAAATTTACTTTTATAAAATGTTATCTCTACCTACATACAGAAAGAAAGGAGGAGGAAAGAAAATTGTTCAGCAAGCTGTTCTAAGGGCACAGAGTCCTTTAAATGCAATAATTCAACATTTCCTCCTCTGTGCTAAGTCACATCACAGAAGGTAACACAATAATGTCAGTTCATCATGTACTGATATTACTGTGGCATTGCACAAACTGCTGTGTTGCCCCGTCCACTTCTTTAAAGGAAAGAAACCAGATGAGACAATGGAGCCATGCATGACATAGAATTACTTTGAGTACAATGGCAAAAAACACATTCACATTCTAAGCTGATATTATTTAAGCACGTAAGAAAAAGAACCAATCTGAAGTAGTTGCATTGCAGGCAGTCTTAGTATAGTTATTATTTTTTTAAAATATATTGAATTATTTTCTTACTTCTAGAGCCCCAAATAACTGCTGTGTCAGTATGTTTTGGAGAAAAATGCTTTTATTATAGTACCTGTTGGAAACGGACAATAAGATTAAAGATGACATTTTCTAGCACCTGGGTTTTTCTCCCAGGCATTTTGGCTGGAAAGGAACTGGAGAACCTGTGAACAAAGGATGGAAAAGATGAAAGCAAGAATGAGCAGTAAGGAGTGTGAAAGGGTGAAGTGCCTTACTAGGAAGGCAAAGGAAAAGATCAAAGAGTAGGAGCCAAATACTAGAAGAAGGGAGGGGAGTAAGGGAACTATGTTCAGCAGCTGGCAAGAAGACTGGAAAAAGAAAAGGTAGGCTGCCCTGTTGGGGAGGCAAATCTAAACGATCTCAGTGAGAATGAGACAGATTCATGTGCATAAGACTGAATTTAGATATGCTGGCAGAGAGTAATGAAATAAAATAGCAACATAAATACAAGGTGGGAGTGTGAAAAGAATGAGCTTCTAAAAATCTGTTCTTGGTAGGTTTTGAAGACATTACAATCAGACACTGGCTTTCCCATAATTATATGGATTCAAAAGTCCTATTTTTAAAAACAACATCCTTTGTAGCAACAAAGTTCCTAAACCACAATGCTAGGAATAAGCATTGGATGTGACTGTAGTACCTGTCCTACTCCCATTCTAGATGATGCCTTTATCATCACACCTTTGCTGTTTCTCATTCACTGAATTTTATTAGGGTCTTCTCATTATCATGTCATGCTCCACTTGTTACTCTCCCTTGTTTTAGCATTTAGAAGAAATGGGAAAAATATTTCATTGTGAGTTCTAAGTGCTGTGTGAGGAAGTCTGTTTATAATGACATCCAAAACCACCCCATTGAATATCAACCATTCTGTTTAATTTCCTTCTTTTGTTGTATGCTTTTTCTAACTGGGGTAGAACAGTTCAGCATTTACACTGCTCTATAAGAAGTAGCTAGAGATCTTAACAGTGAGTCAATTTTCCATCTCAGATTTCAACACAAAAATCAACACTGTTAGTCCAGACCAAGGACGTTAAGGATTGTCTGCACAGACAAAAAGAAGTAGTTTCAACCCGACTTGAGCCTTACCTGTTTATATAATGCATGAGACTGAAATGGGAGGAAATCAGAATGAAGCCATGCTCTAGGGCTAATAACCAGAGCGAAATAACACAGAAAGTGTGCATTATTGCACTGGCATATAAACAGCATGGCATGAGTGCGGGAATACAGGAAGGCCCAGGTGGCTTATAGAAGTGGCCAGGAGCATGTGCCCTGAACCTAGTGAGATGCAGCTGCTGGCACCATTGCTTGCCATATGTTTTTTTGCTGTTGTTGAGCATACAGGTGCATAAGTGGCATTTTCGGCCAATCGCACCATTTGAGCCATCACACACACCATGAAGTGAAATTACAGCAAACACAGCCAAATGCAATGAGTGTAAGGAAAACATAAACAAGCTAGACAGTCCAACAGGGTGCCATGGGGTGAAGAGGAGAAAGGGGGCATGTATGGGGATGCTCCATAATTGTGCTTTGCCCACATGTCACTGAGCACATCAATGCACTGTAAAGGCAGTGCATCACTTGACCAACTGTGTGCCCAGTCATACAGGGCATCCAATGGGATGTCAGTTGGGCAGGATGATGAAGGTAATTGGCAGTTACAGACAGTGTATTCATGAGATGGTGGGCATGCATGTGGGGAGAGGCAAAAATAAATAAGTGTCATGGCTTGATACAGCATGGTGCAGACTGCACGTTGTTCAGCTAGTAGTGGGAGCAGGCCACGCTGAAAGCAGGTAGTCTCCCCAATTCAGAAAACTCTGGAAGCAATCTGGATTTTCTTTTCCATCTGCTCAGCCCCTAAAAAGACTAACAAAGTACAGTTGTCCCTCCCCATTCATGGACTTTGAATCCACAGTCTCACTCTTCACAGGGAGGGACAAGGGCTATACTTTAAATGGCAATGTCCGCCACTAGTTTAAATGGGATTCTTGTGGTGTGTGCGTGTGTCCAGAACGGATCCTCTGCAAATTGAGAAGGGCAACTGTATACTTGCTAAATGTCCCAATTTGGCAGGCACCAATCCTGATTACTCCTCTGTTGCCCCACTTGTTAAATTACTCTCTCCTCCTATAGCAATAGCAATAGCAAGTACATTTCTATGCCACTTATCAGTGAGCTAGCACTCCCTAAGAGGTTTACAATGGACGTTATCACACGTGGGCCTCAAAGCGGCAAGAAAGCGGAATGGAATCAATCCAGAACCATACCGGTATAGACCCCACAAGACGGAAATGGCTATCAGACGCAACTAGCATCATTGCGGAATTGACGAAACCGCGATAGATACACTCCGGGGAACCGTATCTGCCGTTCAAACACAAGTGGGAACATCCCTTCCACAACCCGGCAAGGGTGTTCTTGCACATGCGCAGAAACAGGAATGCTTGCTGCGTCTGTCGGATGTGATTTTCGTCACTTCCTTCTCACCATGTCGTCATTGCTTTGCCAACGTCATTTCTGT